>CM066146.1:2807000-4210500 GCA_033617975.1 Populus alba x Populus glandulosa
CAATGATTTTTATATCAAATAGATATGACCTGAATTTTTCAAGCGCAAACACTATTGCAAAATGTTTCTTTTCAGTTGTATGGTAATTACATTATGCTCCGTCCAACATGCAAGAAATATAAGCGATAACATGCAAATTCTTCCCTATTCTTTGTCCAAGAACAGCCCCTATCGCATAATCACTTGCATCACACATTATCTCAAAAGACTTATCCCAATTTGGTGGTTGGATGATAGGGGCAGATGTGACACGCTTTTTAAGCTCATCATGGTCATCTTTACATGTTTGATCAAACACAAAATCCACTTTTTTGGCTAATAGTTTGCACATCTTAAAAATAAATTTAAAAAAATAAAAAATATATTATTTTAATATATTATTTAATAAAAAAAACTTTAAAAAACAATTACATACCAACTTTTAAACACTTGTCTATACAATCAAGAAATTCAAGAAAATCCCGAGGGATAACTCAACTGGTCAGACCTTGGTTTTTATCCAATAGTTATGAGTTTAAGTCATTTCAGAGCCACAAGAGGTTTATATGGTCGTTAACTTCAAGACCCATGGGATTAGTCAGGATGCGCGTAAGCTGACTCGGACACCCACGTTAATAAAAAAAAATGCATTCAAGAAACCATGAGAGGTAGCTCAACTGATCAAGTTTTGAATTTGCTTTCCAATGATCAAGAGTTCAAGTCTCCTTAGAATCACTAGAGATTTATATAATTATTAATTTCAGAATCTGTAAAATTAATATAATTATTCAAGGTTTATATAAATTAGCTTAGAAAACAACACTAATAAATAAATAAATAATGCATTCAAGAATAGCAGTCAAAAGTCTCAACCATTTGAAGTCATCATATCTCCACCAACTAAGAATATTTATTGATGATTGTGAAATGGAAAAGTTTGCAATTAGATGTCCAGATTCAAGCGCTTGAGAGCCATTAATTCTCCGAGGGATAAGGGAAGCACTGCAGTGTTTTGTAGCATATGACAATAACATAAGCCACTAAATAAAGGTTTTCTTTCAGCTATGCATTTTGCATACCTTTCATAGAGTATAAGGTTGTGCTATGCATCTCAGATTCACGTGTTTTTAAAAAATAATCTTATCATAAAACCTATCTAAAATTATCTAATTAGCATATTTATCTTTGGAAAAATAAAAAGAATTGCTTAGATGTTTAATAAACCTTCTAATTTTATCTCTTAGACCCCATTTATTTGCTGAAAAGTAGTTTTTAAAAAAAATAAATTATTTTTTGATGTTTGGTATTGTCATAAAAAATAAGTTGAAAAATATTTTTTTATGTTTGGTTATGCCATGAAAAATGAGTTGCAAAATAATCTGTTAATATTTTAATTTATTTTTTCAAATTTATTAAAGAAATAAAGACCAAATATGACAGATAAAAAAGTTGAAAGAGAATAAAATTGAAAATAAAATTCAATTTTATAAATTATTTCAAATAAAAATAAATAGTAATAAAAAGAATGGAGACCAAACATGAAGGATAAAAAAGTTGAAAAACGATAAATTGAAGAAAAAAAAATTCAATTTCATAAATTATTTCAAATAAAATAAATAAAAATAAAGAATAAATTTGATAAATAAAAAATTTCAATTAGAAAAAAAATTAGAAAAAAACAAATAACAACCAAAAAAACGAGAATCAAAATTGAGATAAAAATCAAATTTAATTAAATTCTAAGGGATATAATTGAAAAGAATAAAAAAAAAAAATTATAGCAATCAAAAGATTAAGGATCAAATTTGATAAAGTACATTTCATCCAAAAATAAAAAAGAATAATACTTTTATAAAAAAAAATTAAAATTATCATTTTACTATAAATTATTTTTTATTAATTAATTTTTCTAGTAATAGATAAATATAAAAGAATTGAAAAAATAATTTAAAAAAAACCATTTTCCAAAACCAATACCAATTAGGCAAGTTTTAAGGTTTAATCTAGTAAACATCCGTTTTGAAAGCCCATAAAGATCGGAAAGGCTGGGCTAGTTTATTCGGGGTAAAATAACACTGAATTATGAGTTTGTATCCAAGCCTTATGAAGCCTTTTTTGCATAAAGGCCGATGGATGAGACGAAGACACCATTCAATAATGGATTCATGAGACTGAACTACTGTCATGTCTTGACCGTCGACAATATTGGTCCCTTGGTCGATCCAGATGAGCAGCCAGTCCCCTCAATAGCAAGTCCAAAAGGGACTCGTCCGTTGATCGCTTCCATGGCTTGACAAGAATCATCACCAAACTCGATTAATCAACAAATCTAACACGTTATTTTCTTCATTTTATGCTATCAAATCTTAGAACAAAAGCTACACCAGAGATTTGAGGAACATGATAAAACGTCAGGACATGCTCACTGATGCATCAGCCAACAACCAGAGTATATTTTGATTCAAAACCATGTCTCTGGTCCTTGAACACGTTATTTTCTTCATTTTATGCTATCAAATCTTAGAACAAAAGCTACTCCAGAGATTTGAGTAACTTGATAAAACGTCAGGACATGCTCACTGATGCATCAGCCAACAACCAGAGTATGTTTTGATTCAAAACCATGTCTCTGGTCCTCGCGTAAGCCCAGGATAGGTGACAAAGTTGTGAACTTGTGCACGCCTTCAAGGTTGAAACTATTATGTCAGGCAAACGACAGGCTGAGCTGAGGCATTAGCCCAACTATTGAAAGGGTGTCGAGTAACTGGTTCACATGGTCTTGTCAAGATTTTGGTTGACATCATCGCCAAGATTTCTCCGATGGGGCATGGCTTGATAGATCCAAACATAGGAGTACATGGCCAACACTCTCTACTATTGCAGTGACACAGATTCCTCGCTGCCAAGTGAGCTGCAGCATCTAATGCCTCTGTTTTTTTCAACCAAATTAAGCAGGTAGTGCAAGGAATCATCATGGCCAAGTGGTGTAAAGCCATGGCGTTCAAGGTTTATCTATTTTGTGACAACTGATATTGAAGTGATGACAATCTCTTAGCTCGATTGATTGATGATGACGTGAATGTGTGATTCTAACAGAAAGATACTGCTAATTAAAGAGAGAAAATCATTGTATACATGAACAAGAACTTGGAGCACTTGGTGCGACATTCCCACAAGCATTTCCATGAGTTTTTGTATGACGATTGAGTACATAAATAGTGTATCAGTGAGCTCAATCTAACGTGTTGATGAACTCATAAGGTATTCTTTTGTCTTATGCTGATGTTACAAAATCTCATATACTCAGAAATGAAGTTATAAAATGTTAGTATAGTAATTAATAACATATTCCCGTCATAGGAACTTATAAAACATAGAATTATGTTTACTTGGGTACAACATAGATCCAAAAATATTAAATCAAGTAAGTCGATAAGCTTATATTTACTTGAATTTATTACATGAATAAACTTAAATATATTAAATTTCACAACTTGTCAAACTATGTTTACATTGACATTTATATCACTTATATCACACAGGATGTGAAGTAAGGATTACAAAACCATATAATTATCAAATCCAAATTTCCTAGGGAAGTGAATGAGCATTTTACTATGAATTTGAGTATTTTACTATTTCAAAATTATATTATTTTAATAAAAAATATTTAAAAATAATATCCATCATCCTCATCCTATAAACAGCTCTATAAGAGATATCTTATTACATATATAAAAAAAAAATCTTCATGGTAAGGATGAGGACGAAACAAACCCTTCAAGGGCGACCCAACCAGATGCTGTACTGCTGCCTAATCATTTATTCTGGAAAAAACAAATAATAATATCCCCTCATACGAAGCGGGTTTGCACTTTAGAGTCACAGTACAAAAGCACTCAGTAATGGGAGACCCTAATCTTTGCTTCAAGCACTAATCAATCTACAATATGTACATGATATGAGATGAGATGAGGGTAGAGAACTGGCATGGGAAGCTAGCTCCTTAGTTGCACTGTTCAATCTCTCCATCTGGTCCCCTTTCTTCTCTCGGAAAATTATATGGTGCATGACTTTCTCTCCCTAACTCTCCTTTCTTAAATCAAACCGCATAATCATATACCACAAAACCACAAGTAGGAGACAAGAGAGAGAGAGGGATCAAAACCATCAAACCCATTAAAACTGATATGCCTTTAAATTGCTCAAGCTTGGCTTCCAGAGTCCCACATATCTTGGGGGGGCTAAAAACAACAGCAACAACTAGTGTAGGAGGAGGAGGAGTTTTATTCAACTTTTTTAATAAAACCCATCAAAACAATTCTCTGTGCATTGCTTCTCTCCCTTTAAACAAGAGAAACGACAGCCAAAGATTCTGTCTTTCTTCTTCTTCTTCTGTAATGGAAGGTATTAAAGACTCGTGCTTTTCTACTCAAGAAATTGAAAAGTATTCGAAAGAATTGGATATTGCTGTCAGGGCTGTGCAGATGGCTTGTTCTCTTTGTCAGAAAGTGCAGGAAAGTCTGATTTCTAAAACCAATAGTCAGGTACAGGCCAAGGATGACAATTCTCCTGTTACTGTTGCAGGTATGCATTAATTTAATCTGATTGCTTGTAATTTTTTTTGTGTGTTTTATGAAACGGGTTAGTTGATTTTTGTTGGTCTTGAATTTTGTGATTCTTTGAAGTGAGTTCAGAATTCTGAATTTAGGTTTAGAATGGGACTTCATTGGTTTTCTGTTGTTCATTTATGATGTGTGAGTAGTTCATGATTAATCTGTTTTAGAACTTCTAACAGTTATGATATGAAATAAACATTTGGGCCTAATGATGAAAGTGACTAAAGCATATATGCTGTTCCTTATTGTTGTGTTGTTGCTTTTGGGTGGGGATGAGAACTGTAGAATGAGTGTTAGGGAATAAATATTTTATAATCTAAAAATATATTAAATTGATATATTTTTTTATTTTTGATATTAATATATTAAAGCTATTTAAGTATATTAAAAAAAAATTAATTTAATATTTTTTCATTAGAAATACATTTTTAATACGGAGCAAAAGTTACCAAGCTCCCAGTGGGTGAAGCAATAATTTTGAAATAGCTCAAGTTGTTGCTCAGATGATTGACTTCAGCGTGGATCTGTTTGCTGCCTGCTAAATGGAACTTGGAAGTGTAGGCTTTCACTGAATTTATCAACAAGTTTATAAGGTCTCAGTTTTCCTTGTTTTGTATACCCAAAAAGTTGCTTTTCTTCTGCCAATAAGCTGCACCTTCTATGCATCCCAAGTTTTCTTTTAAACTCCCTTATCACTATTCATTAAGAATGTCCATCTTCATTCCACAATTGGATCAAACAGTGACAGCATATATATTTTTGTTCCCGAATTGCAGAAAATCATGCTCAGTTCATCAAAAATAACTCTGGAGATAATATCTTTAAGGAATAAATGTTTGCTTCATCATGTCGCCTTATACTGTTTTCCCTGCAAAATAGGCAGTCTACCTTGGTGCAAGAACAATGGAAGGCATGATTTTACTTTTCAAACTATTCAAAGAGGCAACATTGAAACCCTCGGCTTGTTGTTTATGCTAGAATTTTTATGTTTCCTCTGCAAAAGGCTAGTAACAATTCGGTGCCTTTTTTGAAAGGAAAATTACTGTTCAACTAGACTTGTATTACCATATATCTTCAGAATTTTCTTTCCCCCTAAGAAATCAGGCAGCTTCATCCCCAGCTTGTAGGTGGAAAATTTCTGTAGTGAGTTGTAGTTATCTATGGTACAAGTATCTATACATGTAAATATGCACTTTTTCTGTGGTTCCACAGAAACCTTTGTTAGAAAGGAAAATTACTTTTTTCTTTATTCTGGTATAGCTGATACTGAACTGCAGTTTGCTCTAATTGTCTTTTTCTCGTGATTATGTCATGTAAATAGATTGGAGCGTCCAAGCTACTGTCAGCTGGATACTGTCTGAGACCTTAGGGAGTAGGAGTGTGGCGATTGTTGCCGAGGAAGATGTTCAAACTCTTTCCAAACCCGATTCAGCTGGCCTGCTAGAAGCTGTAGTTCAAACTGTGAATGATTGTCTTGCTGAAGCACCTCGTTATGGTCTTAAAGCTCCAGGAACAATCCTCGGCAGTTCAGAGGTTCTTGAAGCCATCAGTCATTGCAACTCAGCTGGTGGGCCTAGTGGAAGATTTTGGGCACTTGATCCTGTTGATGGTACGTTGGGATTTGTTCGTGGAGATCAATATGCTGTTGCTTTAGCTTTGATAGAGGATGGCGAAGTTGTTCTTGGAGTTCTTGGTTGCCCCAACTACCCAATGAGGAAAGAATGGCTAAGTTATCACCATCGTTATCATAGAATTATTTCTAAGTTGACCCCACCTACATCAGAATCTTGGGACAAAGGCTGTGTGATTTATGCAAGAAGAGGCAGTGGTGAGGCCTGGATGCAACCTCTAATACAAGGACATAAGAAGCTAGTGTGGCCAAACTCTGCAACGCCAGTCAGAGTATCCACTATTGAAAATCCAGCACTGGCAACCTTCTGTGAACCAGTTGAGAAGGCAAATTCAAGCCACTCCTTCACAGCAGGACTAGCACACAGCGTTGGGCTTAGGTGCATATGTTTCTCGATCCTCCTGCCCTCTAAATTTTTCTGTTGACCATCCATGAAAATGATCCCTAAGTTCATATTTGAGTGTTAAATTTCTTCAATTTTCTACGAATATGAGAATCTAACCTACACTGGTTTCTTGCTGAACCAAAATAAACAAGGGCCTTTAAAGCCACAATAATTTGTTATAATACGAATGAATCTAGGTCCTTGAGAAGGATGAAAATTCAAAACTTATCTTGCATGAAAGGAAGGGGAAACAGAATATGATGGCAATACTTGAAATTCAATTCATTGATGAAAGGGAAAGGACGTGTCAGTTGGAAAATAGCAATGACCATTTTTAATTGTCTACTAGGAAAAATTAACAAATATTTGAAGAGCTTTATTCAACTGCGTACGAGAGCTCATGCGTCACTTTTTTTACTGCAGGAAGCAACCATTGCGAGTGTACAGTATGGTGAAATATGCTGCGATAGCTCGCGGAGATGCTGAGGTTTTCATGAAGTTTGCCAGGGCTGGCTACAAGGAGAAGATATGGGACCATGCTGCTGGTGTTGTTATCATTCAAGAGGCTGGTGGTGTGGTGACTGATGCTGGAGGATGTCCACTGAACTTCTCAAAAGGTATGTACTTAGAAGGTCTTGATCGGGGTATAATTGCTTGTGCTGGAGTCAAATTACATGAAAAGATTATCAAGGCCGTTGATGCTAGCTGGAACTCCTCTAGTTTGTAAGGCTTCTTTTGTTGCATCTGACGTAAATACATGCAAAGAAGGTTACTAGACAGGATAGGGACATGGTGGATTTTTTCTTAACATTCCTATTCTTGTTTATATAGCATGATGAGGAGTGGCATGTGTCAACGTTATCCGCCCTTGTGAGGGTCTGTTCTGTGTGTAGACTGTAGGGAAAGGGGAAAAAACCTCTAATGTGAATCATGCATTCAACTATATGCTCCAGAAATCAATTTGCAAGAATATAAATAAATGATGGTGTTCAAGTTCTCTTCAAACCCTTTAACATGATAATTTGCAGAATCTATATGGTTTCTCCGAATGTTTATCACATTTGGAGCTAACAAGATAGAGTTATATATAGTGAGCTCTCATGTGACTTGCTGCTGGAAACAAAAGGGTAGAGTTCGACAATACGCAGGGGAGTGTTAACATGTTTTCTTAGAAACACATGCCTTTTTTAATATTCAAGGTTTTTTTTGTGTGTAAATTTTTATATATCAAGATTAAATCCCTTTTTCTTGTAGATATAATTAAGTTTACAATCCACATACTGGGCTGGTGTATTTTGAGAAATTTCTTCCAACTCCTTTTCTGGACATAAATCCAAGATGATTGATGATATAAGAACAAATTCATGGTATACCATGTGAGCTAAACCTCTTCTTATTCTTAGTGTACGTTTTATAATGTTTACAGGATTATCATTATCAACACAATTAAAATTTAAAAGGGGTCGGTTTGACTATGCATATGAATAGTAAAAAAGGTTAATATATGTTTTTAGTCGCAAGCATCGCCATTTTGTATCATAGCTCAGTGGTTAACGTATGGGATAACGAGGTCCTAGTTTCGAAACTGGAGTTAGCGTATTATTAACTTTGAGTAACATGTTGTCTAAAAACTAAAAAGAAATGGTCCGTTCATTTATAAAAAGGTTAAATTTTAAATTTCATCCTTGATGTTTTAATTTTTTTAATTAATAAAATAAAACAAATTATTAAATGAAACGATATACATGAAGATAAAATTAAAAAAATTATCAATAACTAAAATTAAATAGAGTTTCGAGGTAGGATAAAATAGGAAAGAAAAAAAAATTATTTGGGAACGGTTGAAATTATGTTTTTAAAATTTTAAAAATAATTTTGTTTTGTTAAAAATATTAATTTTTAATGTTTTTAAATTATTTTGATGTATTAATTTTAAAAATATTATTTTAATATATTTTTAAATAAAAAATATTTTAAATTATAACTGATATGATAATCCCCACCAACATGAAAAGAGACAGAGGGGTTAACTCCGTGTACTGTTAAATCCACAGTGCATGCGTCATGTCAAAAGAAAAGGTGTAAGTGTTTTTTAATGTGATTATGATAAGCATTAAAGAAAGCATGGATCTTATTAATTTCAGCCTTTTAGTCCATTTCATATCATATACGATCAATCTTTAAAAGTGGCTTTGAGTTGGCCATATTATCAACACAACTATTAGGCATATAAGGATTCATGCCAACATAAAATATAAATGAGAGATCAAAATTTGAATTTTTTTTAAAAAAAATTATGTTTCTATATTTTTAATTAATTTTTTTAACTCTTTTCTAAATTTATTTTATTTTTCAATTCAATCTTTTATTTTATTTTTATTTCATTTAATATTAATAGATTTGTCTCTTTTAATAGCACTTGCCCTAATGCTTCCAGGCAGGGAAAAGAAAAATAAATGATAGTAAATAATCTAGTGGTAAGAATTTAAAATTAAAATATTTAATTTTTTATAATATCAAGTTTAAGTCTTATGATTATTGATATTAATAGTCATTGGAAATTTATTTGATCGTTAATTTTAAAATTTATAAAAATTAATCAAAATACATGCAAACAAACCTAAATAACTTATTAAAATAAAAAAAAATTGATCCATCATCCCATAAAAAAAATTATTCAAGCAGACGACGGGCTTCAAAACTTGATGCATGGCAGAGGAAAGTATTGTAGGTTTGGAAAAAAATAAAATAAAAATTATATATATTTTTAATATTTTTAAAATACCCATCAAATTGCACCTACCATTAATATGAATATAGATAATAGCGTTGGAAATCTCAACAAGGAGGGGGCAAATTGTGGGTGATGGATGTGACAAGAGATCTTTAAATAAGCCCACTGATTTTATCACAGATAAGTCTACCAATATTTAAATACACATCAACTAGAGCAATCAAGACAAAAGTCAAAAGTATTCTTAATTACCCTTATTTAAAGCATAACAAATCTTGACCTTGAAAGTTTTGTGGATGTAGCATGCTTGTTTTAATTTCTTGGTTCAAAATTAATTTAATGGAAATGGAAATGGAAATGGAAAAATGTAAACTATTTTTAAAAAAAATTTAATATTAAAAAATTAATCAATGAAAAATAATTTTTAATTAAAAAAACTACTTTTGATTTCTATTTTAATCTTATGTTGGTTTTTTTTAAAATCAAATTAGCATGGTAAGCTTATTTTTTATAATATTATTAAATATAAAAAAAATCATTTAATTTTCATAAAAATCATTTAATTTATTTTTTTTCAAAAAACAAAGAGCGATAATGTAGTTAGGTCTTAAATACAAGGAGGCGTGTCCGTATGGAGTCGATCAAGATGTAAAGATTAAATAAGTGGTCGGCTCTCCCTTTTAATAAATATTTCGGGCTCTCGTGTCTCACCACTTGCCCGCTAGTGCTGACTGGTCCGTATACACTCAATGGACAGGCAATCTATGGGTCCTAAAGTTATGATTTTTTTTATTATTATTATTATTTTAATTTTTTTTAATTTGTTGCCGTCCTGTGGGTAAAACATAGGTGCCAAACTTGGCAGCACATTCAAATACAAGATAAATATCTATAGATTAAGGGGTCTAATGCAACCCTCAATTCCAAGGTGCAATGCAGCATGGATTACTTGTTTGTCGTTGTGATAAATTTTGTAGTTGCAATTTAAAAATACAAATTAAAAAAAGAGTAAATTATAGCTTTTTATTAAGTAAAACTTGAAAAAAGAGCTTTTAGTAGCGTAATTGTAAGATGTATATAATTAAAGAAAAACATGAACAGAACCATGCATAGAAAAAAAATTATAAATATTAACAATCAAATATGGAAACAGTATAGAGATTTATTTTTTAAAATATTTTTTGTTTGGAAATATATTAAACTAATTTTTTATTTTTTAATAATTATTTTTTACATTAATACATCAAAATAATTTTAAAATATAATTTAAAATAAAATTAATTTTTTTTTTAAATACTCTAAAAAAAAAACTCTGAGTAGCAAATCATTTGACCTTATTTATCACTTGGCAGAACACCATTGACTTCTACCCCCAAATTGAAGGGTGTATGGATAATCTATGGGATCAGTGACTGTGATGTTAGGTTATGAACTTCAATTCTTTTTAATGAATTTGCAGACTGGAAGATCACCACATTCATTCCATGTTCATGGCAAAGCAAACAAACCCTAGGCCAGGGCCATCGCCATAAATATTTATTTATTTCTGTCGGCATGTCGCCTGGTACTTGACAGTACACATTCATGGGCGTCCAATCCCATTTCCTTGTTCATAAACATCCACTTCTAGCGATTTATCTCAACAACTATAATCAAAATGTGCTTCAAAATTAATTTATCATATGATTCATTTGCATCCAAGTCTACTTAGCTTCTTTTTGTTTCTTCTATTACAAGATATTTTATTTATATATAATTTAGAATATCTAGATTAGCTTATACATACCATGTCTAATCTTTTAACCCGTTGAACACCTGAAAGCTTCATGAATAAGTAAGATATCGCAGGTCATAGGTATGCACAAAAAAAAACCAAATCCGAGTACAGAGAAAGAAAATAAAATTTTTTTCCCACTAGACCACGAGATAGTTACATTGTAAGATATACTTAATATATTTGTTGGTACTGAAAATGACTTTGAAGAGGGATTTGATCATATGTTCAAAAACAATCGACATCACTTCATTCACAGATACTTGAAGTGTTCATTATTTTTATATGGAAATTACTTGGATTTGAATTTTTAAATTAAAGTCTAAGAGAGTTTTTATAATTTTGAAAACATCTTAATGGGTGTCAAATCAACCAAGGTTTAAGTCAAACTACATGGACCCTGCCCCAAGTATAATGAGGAATCTGCCTTTCTCCCTCTCCAGTGTCCACCACCACCGCCACCGTTAAGAAATTTCGCCCACTTTAGCCATGGCGCACCATTATCATAGATTATCTTTATGGTGCAAGCATGCATGATCCACTAGCTCTTATCCAAAGAAATGCCCTTAAAAACCATCGTGGAAATCAAAGACGCACACGAAACTTGCAAACGCAAGTGCCATAAGTGCTGCTAACCTACCCTATTCATGGAGGCCCCCTCCTCCTCAACTGCCCTCCACCCTTTCCCAATAAATGCTTCTTTTTACCTTTAAATATTCCTTCCCCTTTCTCTTTCTTCTCTCCTTATCACATCCTCAGAAAACAACTCGCGAAAATGAAATCCTTCGCTAGCTTCTTTCTCCTAGCTCTTTTGCTTGTTGCGTGTTCACTGTCCGTTGCAACCCGACCCGACCCCGACCCAAAACAGTCCACAAAAGGCAAACCCACCGACCAAAACAACAGAGCTGGTGGAAATGATGGTGGGATGGGCGGGTTCTTTGGACCCGGACCCGGGTTTGGTATACCCGGATTTGATAAAGGGTGGGGAAATATGGGCGGCGGGTATGGTGCTGGGTATGGTGGTCCAAAAGGGGGGTACTCTAAAGGTGGTGTTGTTAGGCCCAGTGTGGTGTGCAAAGAGAGAGGCCCGTGTTATAAGAAGAAGCTGACTTGCCCAGCCAAGTGTTTCACCTCTCACAGCCGGTCAGGGAAGGGCTATGGAGGAGGCGGTGGTGGTGGTGGGTGCACCCTAGATTGTAAGAAGTGTGTTGCTTATTGCTAGAGGGAGTTGATGTGGTATTGGATTATGGCGTGGCAACCAGTAGCTGGTAATAGTTCTACTATTATTAGTGATAAAAGTATTTAATCATGCAGTGTAATGTTAAATACTATATACTCCTCTATATATTAAATAACATGGAGCATACTATACGCGGTGCTCGAGTTTATAAAACTTCAGTTTTTCTCTTCTTCTCATGCATTTTTGCAGCCCCATGATTTTTTTTTCCTTACACAACATATCATTAAACTAGCTCGATATGTATCAGACCAGGTTTAGCTGTTTTTCTATTTGTTTTTATATATTTTTTTTTATGATTCTGATTTGTAATGTAAAAAATCTTCAGAAAATAATTTATTAAAAACTCTTTTGCAAAAACACATACTTTCTTTCTTTGTTTTTTTTTAAATGAATTTAGTCGATGCAATATTGGTTGTCTTGTAATATTATAATTTCGTATGAAAACATTGGAGTGCCAAGAATGTCTTTAAATATGAAGTTTTCGTGGAGTCAAAATGCAGTTTGTTAACTCTTTTTTTTTTTTTTTGTGTTTTTAGAATGTTTTGATATATTTAAATTAAGAATAATTTTTTATAAAAATAAAAATATATTATATCACGCTTACATGTTTTGAAGAAATGAGCTCTTAAATTCCATCTTCCCATCCATCATTCTGGCTTTGAGAAGATATCAAGCTCAGCCGAGAGTTATCCCGGGTCATATCAAGTCACAGCTAAACCCAAGAGCGAGGGCTCTTTGTCGATACAGCCAAGCCTCGAAAGATAATTAGAAGAACAGCTGAGTTTGAAGAGTCCACTTGTTATCAAATATTTGCTTGCTTTGTTTTTTATACATCGCAACAATTCCTTCCCCTTGAAAGACCGAATTGAACGCGTTCTGCTTGGGAAATTGTTGCATGGGATCTGCTTCTTTTATGTCAAATTAGAACTCTTGGCTGTTCTGTACCAATAAAGCCCCTAATAAATCATTATGTCAGTGTCTTGTAAACTACTGCAGCCATGTATCAGCGAGCTTGCAAGGCAAAATGTTGAAAAGAACCTTTCCCTGACAGCCCTCCAACCTGTTTTCTAAGATGTACAGTAAACACTTATGGTGTTCTTGGTCTGCTAACAGGCACCCGAACCGTCTCCTTTCAACCAGGTCTTGTACAAGCTATCCACATGAGAGCAATTTTTCTCAAGGCCTCCCTTTGTACATTTGAACCCGAGAAGGTAGCGTGGGAAGCAAACAAAATGACCACCCAATTCAATCCCCAAGGGTTAAATTCTAGAACATGTTCAAAGTTTTGAGGCCCTGCAAAAGATTGATCCAAGTTGACCTCTTTGCAAACACCAACTGGATATCTACGTGATTTTTCCCAAGATTATTATGCGTCTCTACGTTTAATCCCATCCATGTTTCAACAAAAGAGAAGAAAAATGCAAGCCTGCAAAATCCATTAACTATACCCTCAGCAAGACATTTAACAGTAATGAAATTGGTCTAACAAAGCCAGGCTCAAGCAAGCTGTGTTTCTATATTTACGTTGTATCCCAAGTCTATGCATCTAATGGCATTTACAACCTGAATCCACACACAAGGTCACCGTGATGCTTTCTTACAAGAGCATAGAATCAAACTGCTGCCCTCAATGCTCCTCTAGCAGCCTCGCGCTTCATCTGGGCAGCTTTGCCGCTTCCACGGAAGTACATGTATACTTGCTGCGCAGCAAGAACGAAAGCAAGAAGTGAGAAATACTTTCAAGAAAGTTCTAAAAGCTGCATGGTGCATAGATGATACTATGAACAATTCAACACAAGGAAAAAAGTACCTGAATAACCCAGATGCTTAGCAGTGACTCAAGACAGAAACAACCAAATCCGATGAAGTAGAAGATCTATAAGCACAAGAAACAACATTGCAGTGGATAACTAACGGAGCAAAGTAGCCAGAACAAATCTAGGAAAAAACAGAGAAGCGGAGGCCCTACTTTCCTAGTTCAAGCGCATAATTATTCAAAAACAAGGTTCGGAAGAATTGGATAATCAGCAAGATTGCAAGAAACATTACAAATTGATATCAGAGATCTCACCCCGGCTATAGTATTGTTACCCACAACATCTATGGCAGCCAGAATACCACTGATTCAAAGTCCAACAACAAAAAACCATCAGTCACGAAACATTAAAGGATTTTGCAATATAAAGAATGGTGATGTTTTGAAATCCGCAAGAACACTAGTCTGAAACACAAACTGTAGTTAAAAATACTTGAAGAAACATACGTGAGAGATTTTCCTTTGAAAATTATAGGAGGAGCCACAGCAGCAAAGATGCAGAAGCCAATGTGAAGCTGGGAGAAAAAAGATGAACAAAGATTAGGTATTTAATTTTCATAGGAGATGAGCTGGACAGAATAAAAAATAAATAAATGAATAGCCATCAGCGAGATGAAAATTTACCACATAAAACAAGAAAAACCATCCGAACCTCATAGCACTCTCAGTCCTGCATGAAGAGTTTAATATTCAACAGCACAGCAAACTACAATATTTCTGCATTTTGATATAACTATAGATGAACTATCAGGTATACTTCTTATATTATGGAGGTGAAAATCTAGATTCACAGTACTCTTTGCTCACATTTTGTTTCAATCACCTAAATGTTAAACAAATGGATCAGAATAATCTTAACTAAGAAAGTAAAAGATAAACATATCTTTGCCAATAATCTGCTACTTCTTACATTATCACATAGTTTCCAAGCCTCAAACAACACCTTTTGCTGTATCAGAAAACAGCTTTGTGTTCCAAGCGTTCGAAAAAAATGTAAAAAGTTCAAGCACAGTACTCAGCTCAGCTCAAACAGGGTTGGTTTGGCAAAAAGGTTGAAATGTTTCAACCTCATTAAAAGCATCAAAAAGATGTTTTTTTGCAGTTGCGCCCCAAAAACAAATGGGCACTAAACCACAGTCCTGAACTAGCTGTATTTTAGGTTTCACTCTTCAGCCTAGCATATTATTAAGAATAGCACAAAAGTTGAAGTAAACAAGGGAGATAAATACCTAGATGCACGATAGAGTGGACGATACCACAAAAAATAAGCTCCAGGAACTCCTGATATGAAGTAGATAACAGAAAGAAACCAGATTTTCACCCCTGCAACAAAAGAAGTAGAGAATTTTAAGACAACATAGATAATTGAAAACCTTGCATGCACAGGACTAACGCGGCAAAAGTTTATTAACTAACCTTCCCCTTGAATCCATGCTGTTGTAACAGCGATGACATTCCAGAAAAGACAAAAAGTCAATCCTGCACAAGATCATTATTCATCACTTACACAGAGCCATCTAGCAAAGTAATTGTGCACAATTACATCAAAGTAATTGTGAAAATAGAATAAAGAAAAAATCACATCGGAACCAATACAATATGAATGCTTCAATCAATTAGATTTGCCTTCTTGCTAATGAATTTCCATTTTACACATGATATAATAATCTAGGTCAAGTCACCATGGATAGGATATGATTGTAAACTTGCCTTGGCTAACCCAGTTTAGACCCGGAATAGAGAGTGCTTTAATTAGAAGGGAGCATGGAAAATGACAAGTCTTTGAGGAGTAGAGAGGTGGCTGAGAGGAGAGTGGTGGGGATGAAGAGGATGGGAAGAAAACGATCCACTTCTTTCAGATGGCTCAGATTTATCACAGTGATGATGCAGTTTACAGAGAACAAAGGCAGAGTACAAGCATATTTTGGTACCAAATTCAGTAAAACATGAAAATTGGGACTCTTCATCCTTACTGTACAACATTGTGACGAGGAGCTTAGAAAAACTAGAGGATGCTTAACGTTTAAGAATTGTCCCACCTTTTTTTTAGAAAAAGAAAAAACATATTGAGCAGAAATATAATGAACACTTGTAATTCATGAAGTAGCAAAAGCCACAGCAATATAAATATAATACACATATATCTTCCTGGTTGGGATCTTGACAAGGATTTATTATTACAAAAAAAATGTAGACTTTCAAACTTATAAATGTTCACAAAAAAAGGACTTATTTTTTAATTTAATGCTAACAACATCAGTCCATAGATCCAGGTGAAGGCTTGCATACCTAAAAATGTTGTAAATGCAACATACTGAATTTTTTGTAGATGAACTGGTATTTCGTTTGCGACATCATGATGGATAATTGGGAAAAATGGTGGCCAGTTTTTCTCTTCCAGGACAACTCCAGCTGCACATGGAAAGAGAGAACTAAAAAAGTAAACTGCATGATAGAACTGGAAAACCAATTGGCCATACAAGGAAAAAATAATTAGTTCAGTTGTTCAAATAATACATGCAACTTAGTCGAATTTCACATGGGAAAGAAGTAGTCTGGTAGACAAGGAACATCAGAAAACACGAAAGTCCAGATGATGTGATAAGGCTTGATCAAGAGTATATTACCTCTTGCAGCTGCATCTTCTAACCTCTTTACCTCCTGTTTAGCACCAGAAAAAAGGCAGATTAATGAGATTAATATAATGCAAGATATGAAGGGAGAAGAAAGCCACAAAAGAAACCATCCGTAATGTGTCTAAGATGGCAGAATGAGTCAGCATCCAACCTGAAAGATGTACAAAAATCTCAGCTGGATTTTAAAGAAAAAAAAAACACTAATCTACACAAGCTTTCACGGCAGTGTAAAAAAAATACACTATCAAAAGACAATTCCACATCCCTTTGAGACCTTCAACAACACTCTGATAGACTATAATTGTAAGGATTAGTACATGTCTTCCTTCTAAACAACCGTGTTCAGCACACGCAGGAAAAAAAATTACAAAGGCGCTTGTATTTTAAAAAAATCTACCAGAACATACCTTCTCCCGTCTTATCAGCTCAGCCTCCCTAGCCTGAAGTTCCTTCTCTTTCTTTCTTAAATCCTACATTAACAGCATATTAGAGTAAGAAAAATCAAGTATAACGCTAATTATACAAATGGAAAATATGGACTCTGGTTTTCACCAACAAGAGAATCCCATCCCTACCGCAGCTGCATCAATAGGAATGTCGACCGTTGTACCATAATTGTAAAAACCAGCAGGTTCAGGAGGAAGTGGTGAAAGCCTCGAGTTTGAAGCAGGAGGAACACCCTGCAAAATCACCAATATCATAAGCAAGAGTTACAGAATTTGTTGGTTTAATATTGAAAAACATAAAACATAGTTTTAATCTTTGCAAGAACTAGGCTTACTGTTGTGTTGAATGCACTCCCACTATACTTCGACTGCCCTGATGCTTTCGACCTCACAGCCGGGTCCTAGTTATAAGAACATCAAATTAAAATTACCAAGCTTTTAAAACATACAAAAAGCCAACCACCAAACATTCATCACTTTCAAACAAAATTCCTGAAAATGATCCAGCCAAGCGTTAAAACACAGGCTTATCTCCCCCATCAGTCCAGATAACTCAAATTTCTTTCAATTATGAAGTCTAATATTTAACAACTTTCTACGCATAATTCCATCAATTATTAAGATACGCAAAATTACTCAGTCCCAACAATCGAGGATTTTTCCTTAAAAAGTAATATAATTAAGAACTTAACATGCCTTAGATTAAACCAAATCACTCAAAACTAAGCAATATTTAAATTTCCATAACAAAAAGCTTACATCAATCATAAAACCATAAAAGTCAACCACAGAAAACACCTCACTAAACCCTGGAACTTTCAAAACTCTCTTTAATAACTTCTAAAACCTACAAAACACTCATAAACACTTCCAAAAGAACACCACATGTTACAAAATTCAACTACTTGTCTTAAAAAAAAACAAATTTAGCATAAAAATAAAAAAAAGGACAGAGACTTACAGAGAAAGGGTTAACTTCCTCTTCATCAAAAGGGTTTGGATCATAACGACCAGCCATCACAGAAGGCAGAAACCAGAGGTAAGAGAGGCTTCAAAAAGAAAAAAAAAATAATGAAACTATGAACAGAGAGTGATAGAAAAAGAGAGAAAGGCTTTGTTTGTTTCTTAAGGAAGCATAATACTTGAAACAAAGATAACCAAACCAAGTAAAAAAAAATACCAAAGAAGAAGAAAAAAAAGAAAAAAGAAATTCTAGAGAGTTTGGCTTGTCTGTCTATGGTCAGCTTCTATTACATATATATACTTACAAGTGCTTCTGGTTTCTTGTTAGGAAATGAAATCTGGGAGGAAAAGGAGGGGCAAATCAACGGTTGAGAACTACCCTTTTTAAAAAAAGACAAAAGAAGAAATAGGATTTAACTTTCATGTGTGATTGTTGGTTCTTTTTCAAAAGAAAAAAATGATTTTGATTTTGAATTTATAACTAAACCTTTTGTTTTAATCTTTGTCTTGTTTTGGACATCATTGATGAATGATGATGCTTCCATAATGTGATTATATTGAGTGTTAAGAATTGCTGTAACTTTTTGATATGTTTTTTTTTTAAAAAAAATATTAAATTGGTGATTGTTTTAGTATTTTATGATAATTTTAATATGTTAATATAAAAAATAAAAAACAATTATTATAATTTATTTTTAAATAAAAAATACTTTTTTAAAAATACTATACATCACAATACTAAAAACACACTTTAAATGATTATTTAAAGTAAATTTAATTTATGATAATTTTGATATTTTCAAATAAAAAATAAAAAATTTATTTTAATTTATTTTTAAATAAAAAATATTATACACCACAATAAAACAATTGTTTAAAATAAATTTTATTCAAGAAATTATCTTTATAATTTTTATTATGGCTATAAAAATTATAAAATTTTTAATCAAGTAAATTATATTATTGAAGAACATTTTTTATTTATATGTTAAATCAAACAACTAATAAGATTATATTATTAAGATGAAGTATTTTATCACAGGAAATTTTAAAAATATAGTTTTATATCTTTCAATAAATAATATAATTTTTTCACAATCAAATCAACTTTTAAGAAATTGATTTAAACAATGACAAATTTATGATTTATTAGGCTATCATTAGCTGAGAAATCTCTAATTTTTGGACTTGACATGGACGGGGAGACACGTCAATTAAAAAAAAATATTTGAAAATATGATTATAATTATTTTTTAAAATATTTTTTAATTAAAAATATATTAAAATAATATATTTTTGATTTTTTTAAAAAAAAATTTATATTATCATATTAAAATTATCTAAAAACATAAAAAAAATATTAATTCAAAATAAATAAAAAATTACTTTTAAAATATAAAAATAAATATGAAATATTAATGGATGGAAAAATTGCAATATGTATATATGATTTTCTGGGTTACATGGTATAGAATCACTTACTCCATAAACTGGCATGACGTAAGTAGGAGACGGGCATGCTCTCTGTAGCTGACATTTGTTATTATTATAATTATTTTTTAATTTTTAATATTAACATATTAAATTATTAAAAGTATATATAAAAAAATATTAATTTATTTTTATATATATAAAAAATAATTTAAAAAATAACAGATTGAGAAAGAAAAATAAAAAACACTAGAGCTCTCGCAATTGCAAATTATTTTAATTTATGGATTAGAACTTCTAACAATGGAAGAGTTGTTCTGTTGGTAGGATTAAAATTTAATCTTATATTTGAAGGTGGTGATGTGTAGTGGGTATAGTTGTGAAATCCGACCTCATAGATTGATTCAGGGCTGAAATTAGGTTAGGTTGAAAAAAATAGAGGAAGGAAAAACCCGGTATGACTCAGTAAAAAATTTGGTTGCAACCCGTTAACTCTTTTTTTATTATTATTAAAATGATATCTTTTTTATTTAAAAAAAATATTTGACCTGAGTAATCCGATGACCCGATCAAAACTTAGAACCCGAACCTTGAACCAGGCTGGGTCTTAAAACTATGGGCGTGGGTGAGTCGTCTAATGTATCCCAAATTTTATTTTATTTTTATCATTTCCAAAAAAAAAATAAACCATAAATGATTAACATTGCAAGAAAAGGAATTTTTTAACCATAGCCTTCAAAATATATCTTTAAACTAACTTTCAGTGGGTTTGTTCAAAATCAACTATCCAAATTAAGATAAAAGGATTTAAGAAAATTTTAGTTATCACTAAACTTTAAACATTAATAGAACAAAAAGGCACATATTATTATTAAAAAAAAAAACTAAAAATCATCAGTGATTCATATTGGCTTGTGAAAGGAATTATTGTGGATTGGCACGGCCGTTCTTTTACTTTTCTTGTCCCACATTTTGTCTGGTACCCTAATTTTCTTACATTGTGTTGATATGAGTTTGACGTTGATGATTTGTTTTTTACGTAGTGTTGAGGAAATATTTTATAGTTTAGTTTGGTAAAATAAAATTGAATTTTATTGTTTTAAAAAAATTAATAGAATTTCAAAAGAACTTGGTTTAGCAATTTTTTTCCAAAAGGTGTGAATACAAATAAAGAACATCTCCTGGATAAGCTTCACATTCAGGTGATCTTCGTAATAGAAGAGACATTTGGCGATAAGTTTGCGCTTGTTTGGAAAGATATCATAAATAATCAAAGTGTGTCTTTCATGGTATATAAAATATTCAGCCAGAGCTGCTCTTGTATAAAAAGCGAGATATTGGTTGGCTCAGTGATAGGCTTCGCTTCTACGATTGCCTCCCCAGCCGTTGCAAACACTAAGCGAGAACACTAACGGGGTGCACAAAGAATATCGTTGCGCGGGGATGCGATTCGCCAAGCCAGGGCAAGCAAAGCTGGATGCTACATAGTTGGTTCTCATCCTTCAGAGACTACAAGTGTAATAGGAGTATCCATCGACAAAAAAAGATCACCCTAAGATAAAAAAGATTGAGATGGTTCTATTTCTCAATCTTTCTAACTTGCTCCTATGAAACCAAGAGATCAAAAAGATTGAGAAAAATCGGTTATTCACAACCACTAATGAAGGATTTCTCGAAAAGTTAAGGATTATTATTTCATTTTAGAAATCGAATGGATTTGGTCTTATACATATGCGAGGAAAGTAATCAAAAGATAAAGAAGATGAGTTCTTCTTCGAGTTTGAAGCTTAAACTAACTTCTTTTTCTTTTAACATCAGGAACTAATTTGTACGAACAATAAAAGTATTCATGTTTTTTTTTATCTCTCATTTTTTAAAATTTTTTTGATAATTTCATGTTGCTTTTATTTATGATTTGACTTATTAATTTATTTTGATTGTAGGGGGATAAAGAAAATTCTAGCATTTAATTAATACTTAATTGGACAAAATAAAATAAATTTAAATGATATAAAACAATTTAGCATCAAGGAAACAAAATTTTATTAATTTGCAAAGAATAAAAAGAATATTTTATATGAAGAATTAGTATATGAAAAGAATATTTTATTAATATGATGCTTTTATGAACTTGTGCAATCAAAAAATATATGCTAACAAACTTCATGCAATGAATCCAATCTGTTGTCTATTGTTCATGCTCCAATCTGCGAACACATTACAACGACAACAATGGAAGTTGCAAGCAGCCTTAGAAAAGTCTAACCATTTCATAATCTTCAAGACGAACATCATCATTAGTACCATGCAATGAATCCAGCTGTGTTGTGTTCAAGATGCCCAATAATGGTGTCAACCTGGTGTCCAAGGCAGCTCCCCTGTCTCCTCAAGATTTAGCCTAACCACCCATGAACATGAGCTTCTCTTCAGTAATTTTCCATGGCCCATGATCATGCATCAGGTTTCAAATTTTAACTCGAGAAAACTAAATCAGAAACCCAACAAAATCATGGTTCTGCTAGCTCTTTCAT
The DNA here is from genome assembly GCA_033617975.1 of Populus alba x Populus glandulosa. Taxonomy (NCBI): domain Eukaryota; kingdom Viridiplantae; phylum Streptophyta; class Magnoliopsida; order Malpighiales; family Salicaceae; genus Populus; species Populus alba x Populus glandulosa. The sequence continues at coordinate 2,829,185 of CM066146.1, forward strand.
CCAATTGGATGTTTACCTCTCGAGTAAATAGCCAAGCATATAGATCTTTTGGATAGATTGTTGAGAATATATATATATATATTTCACAGAATAAAGTACGAAGTTCTGTCCTGGCTAATAACGTGAACGTGTCACACCTTCTCAAAAGGTTTTTACTTTTTGGGTTGGATGCAGGTTCTTTAACACAGAATCTCATTGAAATATCACAAGATTACATAGTTTGGTACAAAAAATGGCATGCCCTGTTACATATATGATTTGGTGATGATGGTGTAACCTAATTCCAGTGATATCTAATCACTGTACATTGATTAAAGATCCTCTTAATCCCACAAAAATCTTGATGGAATCAAATGGGGTGAGAAATGAACACTGACGAACAGTTAAACCATCTCCAGAGCCAAACTACCGTGACGGTAAAACTTGTAAACTTTGTGCAAAACCCAGATGCTGAGCATTGATTCAAGGCTGAAACAACCGAAACCAATGAAGTAAAAGAATCCAATTTCTACATAATCACCAGAAATGTCTGATGCGCTCATGATACCTGTGAGGGATCTTCCCTTGGCTATAATTGGAGGAGAAACTGCAGCGAACATGCAGAAGGCAATGTGGAGCTGGTAGAACAGGAAAAAATAGCGAAACTTGGAAGTATTTTCTGTCCTCAAAGCTTGACGAAGGGGACGAAACCATAACCAGTTTGCAGCTGGAAGTCCACAGACTAGGTAGGCCAAAGCAAGGAACAAGATTTTTGTATCTACTCCACCTACCATCCACACAAATGCAACAGATGTGCAATTCCACATAAGACACACTGTCAATCCTAGACATGTTAGGAATGCAAAATTCTGCAACTTTTGCAGATGACCATCTAGTTCATCCGCATAGGGGTTTACTTTATTGAAGAGTAGACTGCTATAGTAAGGACCCGCTTCCATGAGGAGAGGTTTTGGCCGGAGAAATCTTGAATACTGTATAATAGACTGTGCAAGCTCCAAAATCTATGATACAAAGACAGCCGGAAAACTTAACGAGAAAGGACAACGCTTAAAGAAAAGACGCAGCCGTGGATTATACAAAAGAAAAATGAGAAAGGAAAACGCTTATATAGAAGAAGCAATAATGTCGAACAGTCAAAAATACGAAATTCAGAGGAAATGACGGTTGCTTTCAATTTTATCGATCATACAGACACTCTAGAAAAGTACAAAAAGGAGGGCGTCATGGACAGAGATGGAGAGGTAGGGTTGAACAAGCAAATCAACTTTCAACATGTTTGAACAAGTCTATGGACGATTTTTATTCATATATACTTCCATGTCCTTAAGATTAAGAAGAATAACAAGAACATGTGCCACCTTCGAAGAACCCCGGAGCTATACCGCCGTCACGAGAGACGCGCATGGATCGAATAAACAAGATAAAACTGGCGAATAAGTTCAAACGGATAAAAAATTAAAATCATAATTTTAAAGAACTCAAATTTAATTAGAAAATTCTACCTCCTCCATTCTTACAGGGGTCGCCTAGTTAAACAACAATTAAAGGAAGATGATGTTATCTTTGCTATTTTATTTATTTTTCCTGGTTGATTTGGCCTCCGTATAAACAATTAAATCATCAAGTGTTTCTCTTTTTCATCGTAGCATTACATTATAGACTTTTCTTTTTTAAAAAAATTAGATTTCTCTATAATTTAACATGGTAACCTTTGAGCTTTAAAACCTACTAGATTTGTTGAGCAAAATATTTTTCGATGTAAACAAAATATTAAGGTAAAAGAAATCGAAGTTTCATTATCTTCCAAACACCACCTCGTCAAACGGCATTTGATGTGGACAACCCTACACAGCATGTTTTTTAATATAATATTAAATACATGACTGTTACAATATTACCCCTAACCAACATCTACAATAAAATGATTGAAAAACTCTCATAAAAGAGATGCATTGTTCTTGTCTTTAATGATACCAAAGTAATTGCACTGTTAAAAAAAAAAAAGATAAGAACACCGCAGCATCAAATTATTTATTCCAATGCTGAAGTTGTAATGTTACCATGCATGACAATTATAGCCCCCATGCAACATGTTAAAAACAATTATGCCACAATAAAAATACAATCTCACCCCAAAGCTTAATTCATTGCTTCTTTTTTTCTTTTTCTTTTTTTAAACAGCAAATAATTAAGTATATACACCATTACAATACAACAATACAATGAATAGGAAACTAAGTCTTGGCTTACAGTAACTTCTCCTTTAGTTTTTTTTTTAATTTAATTTAATTTAATGCAGGTACTGTAACACTGCAGGACAAGCACATTACCGTACTAACATAAAAAATAAAAATAAAAATAAAAATACTACACAAGTAGACCTCCAGCTCCGCCATGCAAAGCAAAAATATTAAGAGCCTGATTCTGAAGTTTTGTAGCAGTAACATGGCAGTACGCCAATGGCAGATCACAGACATGGTGAATTGTGCTGCGGTATAACAGACCTTGAATTTCTTCCCCAAAGCAACTCATTGTTCGTCTATAGGTAATGCATAAAGGAATCTACATGCCCTCAATCTGCAAAATTGAGAGGCTTGGAAAGCAAGCTAGAACTAGGCAAGTAAAACTAAATCTGGATTTTAAGCACAAAACTATGACTTGTCCATTTAGTGAATCAATTAAGAGCATCAATAAAAGCTCGGAGGACAAAATTACAGGTACAGATAAGACCCAGTGTGATGAAGACAATTAGATTATCGGCCGTGCCGCTTTAGTTTACTGCGTTTTCGGTTCCTGTTCCTTAGAAATGGGTCAACCCAATTTTTGTCCTCCTTTACCGCTTGCTTCCAGCGATCCTTGAATATTTGAAGCTCCCATGTTGATTGCCTTCTAATCTGATCAGTCAATTGAAAGAAAACAACAAAGTTCATCAAATTACAGACATGACAACATGGTTGGAATTTAGCATCTCAAATGTAGAGTTAAGGATCTCATGATATAGGTGCATTAACTCCAAAATAAAAGTGTTATCAAAGCCAAGATCACCAATCTCAAGGCCAGGAGGTGCCAATCCATGATATTGGAACCTACTACCCAATCATCCTAGACTACTTGGCAGCTCTTCTGCCTATTGCAGGCATTTCATGTCCAGAGGAATAGAAGTATATACAATGCTCAAAGCAGGGTTGATGGTAGACTAGAGTATCAGTAGTCTCACCTCCATCCTAGGATCCACGGATGCAGCACCATGTCTCTGAATGCCAGAAGGAGAAAGAAAACCAAAAAAGCGTAGGCGAAACTTTTAAGAACAAATAACAGTGGCTAGAAAATAGTATCAAAGAATATTCATATACCAGACAAAGGAAAGTTTACCTTAGTCAACTCTTCCGTATTTGATGCCTGAAGAAATCAGAAAGATATTAATAATAGATAATAAAATGCAGATAGACAAAAAATCAAAAAACTGTGCCCCCCCTGAGAAAACAAGGAGAAAAGGTTGACCTTTCTTCTAGGAGTTTTACGCCCACCCAAAGTTTGTATGCCCTTATGAACAATATATTCGCTATCAATGACCCCCACCTTCTTTGTGCGATCTCCCTGCACAAGGTTACATTAACTGAGCCTATCATAATAGTCTTTCCTATGTTAACTAGCATCTATGGAGAAGAAAATAAAGTAAAAGATAAAAGAACAGGGTCATCAAGCATTAAAGACATGAAAATAGGGGTTAAGTTCTATACTTGTAATGAGGTAAAATTGGTCAATAGATATTCTAGAAAAAACTCCAAGGGATTGGTCTAATGCTCAAAGAGGTCCGCTCGCTTCTTTGAATTCCTGAGATTGAACCTTGGGGCTCGCATCCAAGAAAATTTATTCTCTTAAGTCCACCATGATAATGTGGAGGTATATCCTTAAAATCATTTAAGAAAGGAACCTAGTCTCAGAGATAGTCGAGCTGGAGCTGGCCCGAGGTTATTTCTTATTGTCAAACAAAAAAAATAGCTATTCTAAGAATAGACGAGTAAATTATCTTTGTTGGGACAGTGATTTAAATGCCCTTTCTTACAAATATTGATCAAACAGTTTAAATGTCCAAATTTGTGTTACCACAATATTTATTATCTGCATCCCCTCTCAATTCCTAGATAAAATAAAATGATTTTTGTGGAGGTGAAAAGGTACGAAGTCCCTAGGAAGCAAAAAAGGAAAAGGATCAACTTTTCAATCCTAGCATCTTTACAGGTGGGTTTACAATGAGGACATCGCAAGAGGATTGTCTGGAGCACTAGTAACTGTCAATAAACATGAAACTCTTCCTCCAAGACCACTCTTAACTCATCACTCTTTGTGAAACTCTTACATCTTCCGTATCTACTAAGCAATTTTTATGCTGCTTCCTACAACCACCATTATTAGCCAAGAGCAATACCTATTGAACTTTTCCTATGCTTATCTTAGTTGTAAAAATAGGCTCTAGCAGCAGCATTGAGCCTAAAATAATCTATACCAAGCAAGCTAGTAATATAGCAAAAAAGGTTACAGAGCAACGAGTATATTAACAAAGCAGAAGAAAACCTTCAGTCAACGAATTGAGGTGGAGGAAATTAAACAGTAAGAGAAACTAAACCTAGACTTGGAAACACCAAGTTCAACTTACCTGCACACAGTATCCAAGTTTCATGTCCATTCCCCATCCATGGACTAGATCATTCTGAGTAAAAAGAAAAGGAATTCCATGATGAGTTAATCAACCCTAGGCCAAAAGTGCACTTGATTTGCAATCATGCAATTGTGGGTGGAGTAGAATTTAACCATATGGCCATATCTTCTACCTTCCAAAATCAAGTTACGTCTAATGCACCAATTGTTTGCATAAAAGTGTTTGTTATGTTGGAAAATATCTTACAGAGTTTCTTATGTTTGGTGCAGCTTGAAAAAACCAGTTAAAGGAATTCAATTTGTAGTCAACCTAAATAGCATGCTTTAAATGGAGAGATTTGTTTTCCCCTTCTCAAAAAGAGAACATTTTCCTAAAAGGACTAAAAAGTATGTGTTCAATTTTCTTTCATCCTAGGGACAACCGTATATTATTCATATTTATCAACAATTCATACATGTTAGGTCACATTACTACAGCTAAAACAAATAATATAAGGATAGTTGTTTTTCCGTGTTTATAAGGAAATATTTTTCAATAAATTTTCCACAGCTCCACTAATCATCTTTTTAGAAAAGTTCCCCATAGAATTTTGTTTTTCAAAGTCAATTTATTTTGCAGCAAACAAACAAAGCTAATCCTAAATGCTTCTCAACTAAAATTTTAAGCAAAAAACAAAACATGCTTACACTAGGATCATCAAATAGCAATTAACTAATGTTAAATAAAGGGCTTCTTTATACTGGAATAATCAAAGTTTAGTTACCTGTATAAGATGCCAAGCACAGTACCAAGCAGATCTTGAAAAGACTGGAGCCATACCTTCTACAAATCTACAGATATAACGTAAATTAAATTAGCATTGCTAGAATCCTTACAAGAACAATACAGTATATCCTTCAATGGGTATTGTCAGAAGTATTGAAGTTCCACGGAAAAGATGAGCTCAAGCTCAAATTGTCACTAAACAAGACTTCTACAATTTGACATAGAATATTAGATCGGTCATTTTCAAAAAGAACAAGAAAAAAATGTTTAGGGATAAAATTGCTCATTGTTTCCAACATTGGTCAATTCCTCATCAGCCTCATGGCAAATGGATGGGAAAATAAACACTACACGAGGGCCACCAATAACGTAATAAATGAACTTTTTAAGTAAAAAAATAGCATTGCACCAAATTAAAAAATATATATATCAGAAGACAAGATATGTCACAAGTATAGCGGTCTATTTACCCAGTGCATGGAGGCCCCTCACTGATGTCAGAACATTTGGTACTGCCTCTGCTGTCATAAACTCTTCTGTTCACCGTAAATTATGTTAGACAAGTACTAGTCATTAACAAATAGATTTTAATCAAGTTAGTAAAAGCCATGCCATTCACCTATGTAACTTCTTCATTCTGGCACGAATAGTAATTCTATGATGTATGTCAGTTGAATTTGGGTCCAAAGCTGGCTGAGATATCTCCAGTCCTTCAAATCTCACAATTTTCAAGTATCTAGAAAGAAAACAAAGAAAATGAAATTATAAATCGATAAGGTTTTTTTTGACAGGATATAAGCCTAACAGCAAGTCACACTTTGTTCTTATAAAAGTTCTTCAAGTAAACTAACGCCCAGATAACTCATCACACCCAGAACGCCATTGCTGTTAACTCTTTCCCAGTTCATTCATTTCTCTATCTGGGCAGCTTCTCTGAAGACCCTGCCCTCTCTCCCCCTCTTGTTCTCTGTAAGAATATGGAATTGGTAAACTCTGCCGGTCCTTGCTCTCTCTCTCTCTCTCTCACATACATTCTGTAATTCCCAATTGTCCTAGAAATGATAATCTAAGATGAAAAACAAGCCTTACTAATCTAAACAGCCTTAGCAAAAGAGAATCCTGTTCTGGCAAGGGTTTGAGAGCAGGAGAAATTGCGGATGTTAGAACTACCTTTGACATGACTAAATGAAAGACATCATGATTGATGGATGTCTATAAATGACTGGTAAATAATTAAAATGGACATGAAGATGAGAACAGGCCAAATAATTTTTTTGGAAATTCGAGTAGATGATCACTTATCTACCCACCAAAAAAAAAAAAATAAACATTATGGATAAAGTCAAGACAAATATATTATTACCAAAGGCAGGCAACCCAAACATGCTAAAGAAAAAATGTCCAACAAACTCACTTTCCTGGATTGAAATGCTCGATCCCCAAATCTTCATCCCATAGAAATATATAATCATAAGCAGACACAACAGCAGGATGCAGGAAGCGTTTTGCAAACCACCTGAAAAGCAAGCAATGAGAATTTTTCTTCTTAAGAAAAAGAACAATCCAGAAAAGATCAAAAAGGTGTTAATACTGTTGTCAGCATGACAAGTTAAATAAACTTGTACAGAAAAACCCAAGGATAAATGGTAAGTTCGAAGAATGGCAGCAGTTGGACCATCATTTGACAAGTCACCTTGGAGAGCTCAGACGCAGATTACAGATCCAGTAAGATTATCAGAGCCATTCATGTAAAGACATAACTTTCCAGCCACTTTTTACGCAGTCCAATTTCAATGACTCTGTTTTATTTTTCTAGCAGCATTAAGCTAGTTTGAAGCATGAGGAAAAACAAATCGGCAGCTCAGACCCTCAGACAAATCCTTTTAGGAAAATATTCCATGCTCACATAACCTAACAAACTCCTCTCATAGATGAAAAGATGTTATGAGTTTAACCCATGAAATCCTGTGTTCCTCTGACCTTTGAAGCTAAATGATTTTGTACAATTTGCAATAATTTAACACTGAAACAGCAATATCAATCATCCATTTTTACCATGCATACAAAATATGCAATAAAAAATAGACAAAAAACGAAATTATCAAGGTTGATCTTACCACTTCGTTTGGTTCTTGGCAACTATGTGTATGGCTTCATTGCTCCAATCAAGATCCCACCACCCATCCACGTTGCCATCATAATGAAATAGAATAACAGTAAAATTCTCTGGAAGAAACTGAATTCAATGATATTAGGCAAGAATTGTTCAGTTGATGAAACAAAAACATTAGAAAAGACATCCGCAATACTTTTTGGACAATACGATCGACATTATCCTTTTGCTTGATGCCAACTGGAATTGCCAGCAAGCAACGACGGGTAGAAGGATCAACCTGCATTTGATTTCCATGATAAGTCAAGACATGCCCTTGTATTGATGGCACTATACCAGAGGATAAAAAAACCAACCTTTGACCTCGAACTACTTGTTGACCATAGAGGCTTCAGCTCTAAATCTGAGCTAGCTCGTATGATACCATGAGGCAAACCACCCAACAGTCCAGAAGCCAAAGCCGATTCCTAGATCAAAGCACCAAATGCATCTTCGTATAATGATGAACACTAGAACAGTCGTCCAATGTTTAAAACATTACTTTGGAATTTTAATTGGTAGTTCTAAAATTACCTTCAATATTTCCAAGGGGTACAATTTTTCATCCATCTGACAATGGTGGAGAAAAACCAGTCAGCAAACTTTTCACCAGGATGCAGAGTCAGCAAACTAGAGAAAAACTACTCTAAAGGGAGTAAAAGAGTTCAGCAGATGCAGCACCATACAAAACAGAGAGCTAGAGCTGGACCTATTTTCAATGTGAAAATGCAGCTTAATTTGTGCCTAGGGGTAAATTCAACAACAGAAAAGATGTAGATGGACCAGCAAGTGACACTAGAAGTACAGTTATTAAGATTTTGGACCATGCTAAGTTACATATCTTTCAGAAGTTTGAAATCAATGTAACCAAGTACTCAAGTATGTCTATAACATAAATACTGGAATTAATGCCTCTATGAACAAAACAAATCCACAAATCATTCACCAGAAGAGAATTAACTAGACATTTTGGCTCCCTGATTGATACTAATAAGTTAAAATATGTAGAGAGTCGATGGGGTTTCCATACCTCTGTATGGTGATACTGATATATTGTAGTTCTATACACAACGAACAACATTGCTGTACACAAAACTCCCATAAACGGCAGCAGCTTCATCTTCAAACCTGATTTCACCTGCACCAAGGCAGCACGATTACATCTTTGATGACTACCAAAACTAAGGCCGATTTTGTAAACACTCCATCTTCTTAGCTGCCCCCAGGACTGAGAAGCAAATTAAATATAATATGCCATACCCCATCACAGAAGGTGTTCCTTTTTAGCAATTTCCATGATCTGATTGACGTCATAGACAGCTAAAACTTTTACGAGGTCCTCATAACCAACTGCAGCTGATGCACAAAAAAGCCGAGAGACCAAAATCAGAAACAAACCTGATCAAATGTTACAACAATTGTTTTCAGTTGAAAAAAATATTTACTGAGAAAAAGTTGCCATTTCACACTGGCATAAGACAAAAGTTCTAAGCTTGAACAAAAATTCGAGAACCAAATTTGCAACTTGTTTTAGCTCAATTTCTTGATTAAGAAAAATTCCCAGAATCCCTCTCTCGAGACTAAAGCTCAATTTTGAAAAACCAGTTTAATCTTCACTCTCTTTCATAATATTCGACAGTCTAAATCCTCATTTGTCATGCATATCAGCCTCAGTTTTCACAGTAACCTCTATAAAGGGTCAAAAATTGAGAAGAACATATTTGAATTGACATCTCAAAAAACCCAGAAAAAGGAAATTAATGTTGGCTACTTGATTTAGCTTATTTTAGGTGACTGCACGTGTTGATAGTTCAAGGCAAAGAAAGAAAGCTTAATTTGTTACTAATCAACTTATTATTGATGCTAATATAGATTAAACTAACTGCAGATTCTTAAAATCTCTGACGAATCCAACAAAAAAAAACTGATTAAATAAATTTTCCCATTAAAAAACATAAACCAGATAAAGTTCAGTTAAATGACTTTTTTCATTTTTTTAAAAAGGAAAGCAATCTACTTTCTGCGAAAAAGCAGAGTCTTTTGATATTCATGCCCAGAAAATCTATCAATACAGATAACCAAACAAACAGAAAACTAAATTTTCAGATCTCATAAACACTCAAAGATTTTAAGAATTGAAAAACAAAAATTGCCGCTTGAAATGTTATATATAGTAAGCAAACACAAATTTCCAGTTTTACCAATTAACTTTTTTTTAAGAAAAAAAAGGACTTGAGAGTCACAAACTTTCAAGAAATGAAAGGGAAAACGGAGGATTTAGCAGCATTACAGCTAAACTTGAGATGGTTTAAATGGAGAAAAAAGGATAGATGACAAACCTTGAGATAAAAGAGAGGCAAAATCGGTGAGAGGAAGCTGGAAATATTAATAAATAAGGATTAAGAAGTAGAAACAATCTTGCAGAAATCAGTCAGATTATTGGTGTCTGATTCTGAACACCAAGAAATATATCAGAAAGGGCAGAGTAATAGATAGGAGAAATGGGAGGTTTTGAGAGAGAATCGAAAAGACTTACGTGTAAAGACACTCTCTTTCTCAAAAAATATCAGGCAGCAGCACACCACTTTGTTGTTTCTTTATTTTAATTTCTTAGTACTACTTTTGCATGTTGTGTTTTGCGTTTTGAGGTTATATTTTTGGAAAATGGATCGCCGAGTGAGCGAGATAGTAGAGACGGAGACAGGGAGAGAGGTGGAAGTCATCACCTGTTGTTGTCCATTTAAGAAAAAACACGGCACACAACAGTACTCCTCTTGTTCTTACATCTCTACTGTTTTGTCTTCTTTTCTTTTAAATTATGTAAAGGAGAGGTCTTCGGTTTGGTCTGTCTTCTTCTTTTTCCTTCTGCTTCTCACTTCTTTACTTCAAGGTAAAATAGTATGGTGTCTGCGTGCGCATGTAAAAGGTGGAGAGTAAAAACTGTTACAGAGTTTTGTTTTAGGCCCGTTTATTTGCCATAAATTAGTTTTTCTAAAAGTAGTTTTCTAAGTGAATTTTGAAGAAATAAATTATTTTTTTATTTTTAATAGTATTATAAAAAATAAATTGAAAAATATTTTTTATTGTTTAGTTATGTTATGAAAAATGATCTAAAAAATAACTTATTAATGTCTTATTCTTTTTTAAAATTTATTAAAATAATAAAAAACAAATCTTATAAATTAAAAGTTGAATGAGAATTATGTTATGAAAAATAAGATAGAAAATAACTTATTAATGTTTTTTTTCAAGTTTATTAAAATAATAAGAAACAAAACTTACAAATTAAAAGTTGAACGAGAATGAATTGAAAAAAATTTAATTTCATAAATTATCTCAAATAAAATAAATAATAATTTAAATAATAGAGATTAAATTTAACAGATAAAAAAATTAAAAAATAATGAAATTAAAATAATTATAATTATAATTTCATAGATTATTTTAAATAAAATAAGTAACAATCAAAAGAACGAGGATCAAATTTGATAGATAAAAAATTTTAATTTAAAAAATAATAAGAAAAAAGTAAATAATAATCATAAAAATAAAAATCAAAGTTAATATAAAAATAAAATTTTGAGGGATAAATTTGAAAAAAAAATATTCAAACAAAATATATAGCAATCAAAAGTTTGCGGATCAAATTTGACATAATTAACCAATAATATGATATTTTTAATTTTTTAAAAACTTATGGAAAGTGTTTTTCGCCCAAAATAAAAGGAAAACACTTTTCTGGAAATCAAGCCAAATTTTTCTTTGATAGGAAAATGTTTTCCGTTGACCAACTTTTCCAATAACAAACAAATACATAAAAATTTAAAAAATGATTTTCTAGAAGATGGAAGCCTGAGCCTTATAGGGGTGCTCCTAATTGGACATATGCCCTGTATGGGCCTGGAAATCCATACCCGATCCCACTCTCCTTTGATCCCTTATTGTATATTGGGCTAGGGCTACCAAGTCCGAACCCTAATGATGTTTTTTGCATAGTTTTAAGACCCCGCTCGGTGGTCGGCCCGGTCCAAGGTCCGGGTTCCGGGTTTTGACCGGGTCGCCGGGTCAAAATTTATTTTTAAATTTTTTTTAAAAAAATCAAAACGATGTCGTTTTAGCAAAAAAAAAAAAGTCAACGGGTTTGCAGTCGGGTCTTGCAGGGTCCCGGGGCGACCGGGTCTGGCTAGGCCAATTCCCAAGCGGGTTTTGGCCTCCACCCGGACCGGTCTCATGCCCGGGTCAGCCGGGTCCCGGTTCGACCCGTCGGGCCGGTCCGGGTTTTAAAACTATGGTTTTTTTAGTCTATTTTGAAGGAATTATTTAAGTTTATTTTTGAGAGATTTTGTGGTTTATTATATTTGGATTCATCAGCTTGTTTAAAACATTTTTCTTTCTTTGTTTCTGGTTAATTTTGGGGAAATATTTATTCATGTCTTACTTCCTTTTTATTTCAGAAAAAAAAAAAAAAAAAAACAAGGCAGATTGTGTTGGGCTTCGTGAGTACTGTAACCTAGTGTAGCCATCTCACGACCAAATAAATTTATTAGAATACTGAGAGCCATGCTTGTTAAAATAAGAGGCAGCCAAGTAGTTAAAAATATCCGATTTATTGGAACATAAAAGTTAATAGAGTATATTTCGATTTTTAATAAACCTCTATAACTGAATTTGTAAATATAAATAATTTACCTTTTTCTAGTTTTTTTTTCAATATATTTCTAAAGATTTTATCATTTTTTTATAAATTAACTCGATTCACTCCATAACTGATTTTTTATTGCACCGATAAAATTCATTTATTTTATAAATATGATTTTTAAAAAAAATATTTTGATAAAATTATTGCTTATCATTTTGGATGGAGCAAATAAAGAAAACAAAATCACTTAATTTGCTTAAAATCATATCTTTTTTCTTTTATTTTTATGAATATGTTTGGGAGTATAGTTATGGTTGCTTTTTATTCACAAATATATCAAAATAATATTTTTTTTTATTTTTAAAAAATTATTTTTAATTTCGATACATCAAAATAATCTAAAAACATCAAAAAAATATTAAATTAAAATAAAAAAATAAAAAAATTCAATATTTTAAAAATATTTTTAAAATACAGAAACAACCTATATATCTCCCATTTCTGCAACTGCATCATCGTTTTTGCCTTCAAATTAATATCACAGTAACTCAAAGTAAGTTATTAAAAATAATTGGAAAGAAAGAAAAAATAAATAAAAATCTATCAAGTCAGTGGACGTACGTACTTTTCAAACCATGTGATGGAGCAAGATGTGTTAGGGCAAGTAGAGCCTCAAATGATGATGACATGTTTTAAATTTGTAGGTTGGAGATCACATATGTCCTGTGACTGCTTCAAACACAAGCATGCATGACATAATCAGATATTGACACTAACTTAGCCACTTTTTAATTATATATTTGGTTCCATGCACGTAGTGGCCAAACCAAGGCGACAAGGATCCATGCTTTGTTCGCAAAATAACTGGATGAACTCTCTTGATTTGCGTGATGTTTGGAAGATAAGTAGTGATTAATTTTTTAAATAAGATAATTTTTTATTTAGTAATGTATTAAAATAATATTTTTTTAAAAAAATAATTTTAAAATATAAAAAAAAATAGATTCTGAAAATAACCATAAAAATTATTTTTAATAACACCTCAAAACGATTTAAAAATATAAAATAAAATAATTTGAAATAAAATAAAATAAATTTTTTTCAAAAAAATATCTCCTGAAACACAAAATAAATGGGTTCATAGAGTAATTGCATTTAATAGCACATCTAACTTTTAATCTAAATCAGGTATTAAGAGAAAATAAATATAGAGTTAATCTCGTTAACTTAGTATGTCAAACAATAATATAATTAAAATTCATTGATTTTCTTTTAACTTTCTCAAAACAATATATTTTTAATCTTTTATATAAAAAGAAATTATTAATCTTTTATTAACCCATTAAATCTATAATTCACACCAAGTCAGCTCTATCATTCATTCAATATCTAATATTAACTCATAAAAAAAATCGCAAATAACCAGATATTATTTACAATATATAGCGTATCATTGATTAGTTTTACCCATTCAAGCATACGTTTTTTATTATTATTTGAGAAGGAGGTTGGGCTGGCTAATTTCAAATGTTACGAATCAATCACATTTTCGTAGACAATAGAGACTCCACCAATTATGCACCTTACCATACCTAATAATTGACCTGTGTCAGCGACCGGATCCTTCAGCAGAATCTATCCGGAAAAGTTATGCAAAATAAAATTATGTATTGGAGTAAGCTTCAAAATTAGTGGATGGATAAATTAATCAAACAAAAAGAAAAAAGCATCTCTAGATATTAATTTTATGGTTTTGGTACCGCCATTAAATCGCTTTTGGCTTACATATAAATTATATTATAGGCATACATGCTAGCACCACATAAAAAATTAAACAATGCATCCATCAATTGCGCTTTCAAGAGCACTTGGCAGCAAGGAATAATGCAAACCCTAGCACTAGCAAGCTTCGTGTCCAGCACTATAATATTATAAGAACATGGCTTATGAGGGTTTTTTTAAAAAACTATTTTTATTTTTTTTCTTGAAAAAATATTAAATTAATGTTCTTTAGGTGTTTTTGAATGATTTGTAAGTGCTAATGTAAAAAAATAAATAAAAAAACATTAATTTTTATATATTTTCAATTGCAAAATACTTTTGAAAGTACCATACACCACTACACCAAACACACTTACATTATTCAAACATTAATTTGACCTAAAAGTAAATGATTAGTTCCAATTTCTACCAAGGCTGAGACCAGGGATGCTCTCTGATAATATTATTAATCACGTATTTATATGCATAATGCTTTTTTCTTGAAGTTGCTGGGGGAGGTTAGGGGTGGCTGGGTGGGTCAAAAGGTGGCGTGCACACGACAGAAAAATTGAGAAAAATGTGAAGCTCAATTTAGAAAACGGTTGGGTTAGGTCTCATCGAGGGGAGGAGGGTTTTGGAGCAGATGACTTGCAGTTGTAGCGATCTTCGATTTATAAAGCATCATCACCAGATGTAACTGAAGGAACTCACACGCATGCTCAATGCTACCTCTTCAACTGAATTAAATCATTGTTTTATATCCAAGATAAGTTTTTTTTATTTTTTTCAATTGATCATAAGTAATCGGAACAAATTAATTGTAAGACTTTTATCGTTAGAGATTAGATTTAATGTTTTATAGTGCAAGAAGAACTCATCAGGATAAAGCAAAGCCAAATTAAATTTAATGTTTTTTAATTAATGATTTTGATGTATTGATGTTAAAAATTATAGAAAAAATAATTTTAATATATTTTAAAACTAAAAGCATTTTAAAAAATATTTGACCATGAAGAGTGGGTTTGCTTTGTATAAAATATTTTAATATTAAATTAAATTACTATCATCAACCAAACCAACAATTAATAATAATAATAAAAAAAAACCCTAATACCCTTAACTCCAATTAATTAAATTTCTTAGATTTAAGGATATACATGTAGCTACTCTGTATAAAAAGATGAAAATACCTAATACCTCTACCCAAAACAATTTGTTTTTTTTTTTAGGGTATTTTGATTATTTTATTATTTATTAAAATATTAAATAGATAAAAATATCCTTGAATAAATCAATACTAACTAATATATTATATGAAAATATTAAAATACCCACAGTTTCGCAGCCAAAACCATAGATATCACTTCATTATTATAGTAAATAGTAAAGTGTGTACGTGGCTACATGAGAATCACCTTCCCTTGTAGCATATTTGTTATTCAGAAATAAATATTCATTAAAATTGGCACCACTCCCGTTTGTTTCGTAAACGACATGAAGGCTACGATTTTAAATTTTTGCCGTATACCCTTTCTTGCTTTGCATAGACTTTTTTTTTTTTTTTGAGACAAGGGCTACGACTTTAACACTTTGAATTTCCTGGTACATCTAAGAGAATTCGGGTGTAAACTCATTTCTTCATATAAACAGGTGGCCTATATATATATATATTGAATTTTCCAATACATCTAAAAGAGTTGGAGTGTAGACACACCTCTTAATTAAATATGTGGTTTTTTTTTGGTATTTTTATTTACATTTTCAGTATTTTTTATTTTTATTTTTGTTATTTTTTTAATTTTATTATTTAATATTGTTTTATTTTAAATTTATCTTCATTATTTTTTCTATTATAGTCTTAAATAAACATCACGATATTTTATTTGTATTTATTTCTACGAGTATTTATTTTTTATCATTATATAATTAAATAAAAATAGTTTTAAGAAAATAAAGTTTTTAAAGCCAATGAAGTCTTTCACCCGAATCATGAATTTAGCAGATTAATCCGAGAAGTTCGGGTCGATCTAATATGTTTATATTTTAATATTAAAAAAATTATTATAATTTTTTTTTAAATCAAGCCATGTTTTTTACTAATTGTCTGAATTGTGTTTAGACCCGTCAAGTTGATTGGATTATATCAATATAACTTTTCTATTGTGTAATTTTAAATCCAAATTTCATAAAAAAAAATATTAAAATTAATCGATTAAACTGAATTTAATAACTATACCAAAGTAATTGTCTGCTCTAAATATATTATTTATATATTTTTTTAATTCTAGCCAAAATATAGCGTGACTGTAAGCTAGTGCCTAGTACTATCTCCTATAGCATATAAGGTTTTAAGTAAATTAGAATATTCATACATGAAATTTAATTACATATCCAAAATCTCAAGCCCGCTGTATACCAACTCAGCTCATAAATTAAAATAATTGTTTTTAGTTTTTTAAAATTTATTTTTAATATTAATACATCAAAATAATTTAAAAATATTAAAAATAAAAAATTTTTAATTTTTTTTTAATGCAAAAAACAAACAAAACTAATCCAATCAAATAAGTTGCATCACGAAAATAAAATAAAAAGTGATAAAAAATTTATATTTCAAATCCATCAAGCAACCTAATTGGTTCATAAGGCTATTCTTGATACAAGGATACGACAATTAAAGCTATCCATTTAGTCAAATTTTAGATAGCCATTTAATTTTTTATATATATATTTAATATTTTAACGACTTGATGTCACACAAGCTGGTCACATATCCATTTAGTCAACTTTCCATTCCCTCGAGCGGACAGGTTTTGTCTTCGATCCTTATCATTTTCGATGGACATAATCATTTCCTAATATTACACAATTATCTCTTAAAAATGGCTTGTCTAGCTAGAGACAAGACCCAAGAAATTGGCATAAATAGCTCTTGGACATCACAAATTTGTAAGGCAAGGAATCTCTTATCACTTTTTTTAAGTGTGTATTTATGTTTTTGGCAGTGTGTTAGTGGTTGTTTTTCAAATAGCTTTTCGTGCCGAAATACATGCCAATGATGTTTTTTCATTTTTAAAAAATCAATTTTGACATCAACACATCATAACGATCCAAAAAGTACAAACCACACTCAATTTTAGCAAAAAAAAATAATTAAAATTTACCAAAACGCAGATTGAAACACACAGCCAAACAGTGTCGGTTAATAATATGGTTGCGGTTGCTTTTTAATGTGTTTTTTACTTATAAAAATATGTTAATACTATTTTTTTTATTTTTTTAAAAATTATTTTTGAGATCAACACATCAAAATAATTTAAAAATATTAAAAACATATTAATTTAAAATAAAAATAAAAAAAATTATAACGCAGTGCCAAAAACATTAGAAGACAAGTGCACAAAATGTCACGCTCAATTTGTTAGACCCAGTTAGAAATGGCATTCCCTCTAGGGCTAATCATTCCAATCAGGCCTAAAGGCTCTCTGGGCAGGTGGGGTGATAAAATTATGGATGGCTTGAACCATGGACATATTTCACAATTGTGGGTTATGTTTGGATTTTAAAAGGAGTCGGTCCAGCTTCACTTTCACTTGAAGGAAGTAGACCTAAGCCCCGGAGATGGCCAGACAACTAGACTTTCGAGCTGGTCTGCCAAGGTGGTCTAGTTTCACATGAATTGTCTACATACCATAGTTGTCTACCCGAACCCGGAGACTAACCCGGATCATCAGGTTACAAAATCAACCTGGATTAACAATTTTTATTAAAACCAAAAAGCTTCATTTTGTTTTTTCTTAGACCTAACCATTAAAAATCTAGTAAGTTTGAATTGGATTTTGCTAGATCAATTTAGTCATTAAAAATCTAGATAAATTGAATGGATTTTGTCCGGTCAGTAATTTAACTAGTTTAATTGAAAATTTAGTTGGAGTTACAGAGTTTCTCAAGTCAATCCACTACATTACCGAGATAAACAACTATACTTGAATTGATAAGACCAATGTAATTTTATTTTTGATAACCATGTATATTTAAAATAGTTTACTAACTTTTTAAGACTATGAAATTATGTAGTTTGTGTAACTTAAAATAATTTTTGAGAAACTGACACCCCTAATGAAGACAAGTGCAATTTTGATTTGATATAATGTGGTAAGAACCAAACAAAACTCCCACCGCGAACATCTAGCCTACTGACAAGAGAGGAGACCATCCTCAGAAAAATACTTGGCCAAGCAACAATAAAAATTAGATTTTTAAAAAAATACTTCTCAAATTTTTACAAAATTTATTTTTTGAAATTATAGTTTTCTTATTGATAAACCAAAAAATATTGTTCATGCTTAATAAAATAAATCAAATGATAAATTAAAAAAATATTAACACTAATTAAATAATAAAGTAACCTTTCTAGTAAAAGAAAAATATAGACGCAAATACAAATATTTTATATCCCCTTTCTATTTTATTTACTAGTTTTTATTTATTATATATTAGAGGTTAATTATCATTATTAATAACAAGTGATTTTTATTTTTATAAATGCGTCATGTAAATACAATTTATTTATTTAAATATATGAGACAAAAAGTTACAAATAAATAATAATATAATCTCATGCTTATATACAATTAAAATAAAACTACATTTATTCAGTGGAGGTGGGCTTCGGTGAATTGCCCACCTCTTTTATTCTATAGTTAGCAATAATACTTGGAGGTGGGATTTTGAACCTTAACATTCCACACTTTCTGCTCTCCGAACCTCACCTTTGAGGCTTCAACATTGGACCAAAGCCTCATTGCCGCAGTTTTAGCTTAAATGTACTCTCTGTATACAGGTTGTTCTGGGGAAGTCTCCTAAGACCTTCGCTCTACAATCTGCACCGGTAGGGTGGCCTCTGGCCAGATATCCGATATTCAAATTGCATTCTCCAGAAAATTGAGAAGCAAATTCAGCTTCTCCGATGATCAATATGCAGCATAGAAACTAAGAATTTGTCGCTATCGCCTCTTCTGATAAATTGCGCTGCCTTGAGCTCGCACGTCAAGTAAGCAAATGTTTCTCTCTAATTTTTTGTTACATTTGGACTATACAACAGTTAGTTTCAAAGGAGGGGGACTTTGTACATTGAAAAATCCTAGAAAACACATTAGAATTGTCGTAACATGTTACAGGGGATGATGAACACAACTATACAATATGGTCACTTAACCCGGGATCTCTTCCTTCCTTTTGGCAGACTTTCAAAGCGTTGTGTAGTACTTTCTTGTCCAGTTTTTCTTGGACGGCCAAAGCCTTTCTTTCTCGTGGCTAAAGATTCTGCTGAAGGAAAGGAATGAGAGCTTTTCTTTCTCATGGCTAAAGATTCTGCTAAAAGAGGAGAATGAGAGCCTTTCTTTTTCAATGCTGAAGATTCTGCTGAAGGAGGTGAATGGACATTATTTGGTCTTTTACCCGTGTTTGGAGTTTTGGCAACAAGCTTCCCTGCTTTGGTCACCTTTCCTGACAATTTTCCATTACCAGGACGAGCACTTTGAGGTTTGACAGGAGGATTAAGCAAAGGTGATGTGGTTGAGAGAAAGGTAATCGTAGTCTTGGTAATATAATTCTTGAGATTCTGCTGCAGACTTTTGGTGACGATGTCTCTCAGAAGCAGTGCAGATTTGTATTCACGAGTAGTCTTGGAATAAAAGACCAAGGCATTGTTAGCAAGTAGAAGCAGGTCTCGAAAGATTTCTTTAGCTGTTGTGATGGAGCCGCTAGCAATTCTTGATCTTATGGTATCAATATCCATGTGCTGCAAGATCATTTTCTTATATCTTCCTCTCTTCTGTTACAAAAATAAAACTCCACCAGTAAGTTAAACTGATTTTGTGCATTAGTATATCAACAATAATCAAAACTAGCAAGTTTACAAAATTAAAATACAAGAAGAAAAATTAAAAAACAAAGAGGCACCGTCATCATTTTCAACAACATTGTATTGACAATGACTGCAAGAAACCAACTTCGCAACTCACAAGGTAAAGCGATCTAATACCTGGCTATCAAGACGCCGATGAAAGACAGAGGCACATTTGTTCTCTGCAATAGAATCAAAAATCACCCTGACATCCACCACTCTATCCTTGCTCGAACCTCTGGATTGATCATCAACAGTAGAGCATCTTGCAATTTGACCAGAGGTGCTAGTTGAATTATCTTTACAGCGAGTAGCAAACAAAGCATCAGCTGACCCCAAAAACTCACTTTCTCCAACACTCCCTTCCTTGACATCCTTACTACAATCTTTCCGCTTTCGCTTCCCTCTCCTCCTTTTTAAACTACTTACCTGCCCTGCAAATATGCTATCTGACAGCTTCCATATGCTTGAAACTTTATTCTCTTCAGGGGATATTGAAACTTCTGGCTTAATCTCCATCTCTGCAGCCGGCATATCAGTTGGAACTCGACATTCAGGTGTCCAATTTGTTTTGGTATCCTGAGTAAAACTACCAGCAGATAGTCCATCCTTAGATGTCTCTTTACTGGATGATTCGATCCCATCACATTTCCGAAATAGAACAGGTGACTCTGTCTGGCTGGAGTCATAACTGACATGACAATCCTCCCTTCTCTCAGCCTTGAGAATCTCAAGTTTTGATTCCAGTGACCTGAAACATAACAGTTAAGAAATCTCTACAACCATTACATGAATGCAGACTGCAATATTCACACACCAACATGTATCTGAAACAGATCCATGAATTCTTTACATGTCACATAATGAATTGAATCTGCATCAAGCAAGTTCAGGATTATAGTTATGCATATCTTTCTTCAAATTAACCCCCCAAAATTTCACAAATCACATACTGAAGTTCTGCAACCTAGGATTACATCTCCACTAAATCCAGCTCTTAACAATTTATTCCTTGGGTAAGATGAAGAAATCATCACTATAGTATTACCATCTATCTATCCATTAATGACACTTGCGCATTCATGATTTCATGCTTCGGCCATGAGACTGAAGGTTCTTATGCTGCTTTCTTCATTAATGCAGGGGAACATGATTAAGACAGTTTTTGGGCTACCATGTTTTTATTTTAAGACAAATGACACAAGGCAGTTTTCTTAACATGAATTTACAAGTACACAAAGTCTGAATTGGAACAAAAAACAGATCACTGACCCAATTGAGCCTTCAGATTGTTCTAATGCTCGCCTTAACTCTGCCATTCTTTTCTTCCGCAGCTCTTCAAACCAAGCCCTGAGGAATACATGGGCATGGAGTAAATCGCGTGCACCTTGTTTCAGAAATTTGACGATGACTATATGCTAATGAATGCACATGCGCAAATAATTTTTATTTAAACCTTCAATTCAAAGCCTGTGATTTGCATTATCAAACAATGAGGTTTAATGTAATGTTTGAGAAAAAAACAATACATATAATCATTTTTTTCTCTCCATTGCCAAGAGGACTTTTGTTCTCTGGAAAAGGATCAGTTTAAACCCTCTAATTCTGTCTAACATGGTTATAAGACCCAACCCAAGACCTGGGTTGTGATTTGACCAGGTCAACCCACGGATTGGCATGTTAACTCAATTTTTTTGACCAAATTGAAATCAGTTTCAGTTTTTTTTTTTCTTAAATGAATCGACTACTTTTCAAAATGAAACCCGACCCAAGTCAGCGGGTCACCAGGTTGACCCACTAGGCCAGGTGTTTTATAGCTATGCTTTTTACTAGACTGACATCTTCCGGGAACCCGTAAATACTAAATAATTTAATTTCGAAAAACAGGATGTGATAAGAAACGTTCCATTTTTCTTTCTGTAGCTAGGGTTAAGCAATCCACTTCAGACAACCCAAGAATAGGTATAATGTCTTGATATCATAAGAAGAACACTTACTTGCACCCTGAGTAACGTTGTTGCAAGTCCTCATACTTTGCTTTACATATCTGCATTTAGAATGCAAACGAAGATAAATCCACATGCACATAGCATCATGATCAATCAGTCAAATCACGTCACATCTTGCCAAACTTTGCAAGTCAAAGCATAGACCGACCACTAAGGGGTACACTCACGTGCACATCACGTGACATATCGTTATCACAATCGCCATTAACATTTTCTAACCTTGCTAGCAAGTCATGCAAATACTACTAATACTAAACAACCACAATTTAAGTCAAGTCAAAGTCAAAGCATGCTTGCCTAGCTACCCCCCTTGTTTTTTTTTTTTTTTCCATGTCACTATCCATGTTTTTTCTTCTCTTCTTCGCCCCACCAATCACAACTCATTATTCATTAACCCCGGAAAAAAAATAGTAACCACTAAAATTATATTTTTTTAAATGTAACCTTTAATAATGGAGGGTGATTTTGACCCTTTCGCAAAATAATAGGAGCAATAACAAACTTTCCAGGTAATTTACAAGATAAGGGTAAACCAAGAACAAAAAACATGTCCATTGTCCAATAAGCGTGTCGTGTTAGGACAAATATCAAAAATTAATCATGGTTTTTTACCTAACTACCCCGCAAAAATAAAAGAGAGGAAAATTAGTAGCAATTAATTAATAAACAAAAATCACAATCATTAATTAATTAATCAACCAATCAATGTAGTAATTAATAACCTCGGGTGTGAAAGTATAGGGGCAATTAACGGTTCGGGCGCGGAGCTCCGACGCAACCAAATTCCAATCTCGGGTACCGTGCCGGATCACGGCCCCACCCAGTAGCAGCTCCTCCCATGTACCCCACTGCTTTATTAATATCTCCGTCCCCATCCTCACCGTCCACGTGTACACCTCCAATTAAAACTCCTTATCCTACGCACCCCGGCTCATTTTAGCCTCCTTCAAAAAAACCAGAAGAATTTGAAACAAACAGCAATAATAACAAGACAGCCCCTTTGATGGAAACCCCTCCAAAATGCGAGAGAAAAAAAAAAGGGCTTCTGGGTATTACAGAGAACAGACGAGAAAGACGGTTTTAGGGGTGGTTTTGTTTTAAAATGGGTGTGGTATGGTGGTTTTTGTGACAATTTTTATTTTTTGGGGGGGTGAATTGCGTAAGACACGGGGGTTGAGAGATTCTATTCTTTAAAAGAAAGAGAGAAAGGAGGAGGGGGAGGAAGAAGAAGAAGAAGAAGTGGAAATATCAAAAAGCGAGAGAGAAGAAAAGGAGGTGTAGATAAATATTATTGAGAAATAGAAAGAAGAAAGGAGGTGTTGTTAAATGAGAAAAACATGGCAGATGACAGACAGAGACACAGAGTGATTTTGTTTTTTTTTTCTTTTACGACATGGAAATTAGAAATAGAAAGTAAATCTGGGTTAGGTTTTTTTGTTGTGTGGGTTTTCTTTTTATAGACTATTATTATTATTATTATTATTATTATTATTATTGGGTTCTCTTCCCTTCTCTTCCTGGCTTAAGAACTGCCGGCTTGCCTTTATCGTCGCTTGTTTTGGAGGCATCCACTTTTTTCTTCAACGCAATTACTTGTCTACCCTTTCTTTCTTTTCTTTTCTTTTTTTCCTTGAAAAAATTAATGTTTACTTTAGGTATGCTTGTACAACACACAAGGCGCGTCAACGAGGTTTTTTCTATATATAAAAACATTGATTTCACAGTGTCGTAGCATAGTTCTGAAACAAGATCAGAGGTATAAGTCAAAGGTTTTGTTCGAGTTATCGAATTTTGAATAATTTTAATTTTTTAAATTAAAATAATATTATATTAATAAAAAAATAAAATAAAAATCAACAAATTATAATTGAATTTTTTATCAGGTTTTGTCATATCAACCAAGTCACTGGATTAACTGACTGGATTAGTCAGCTCACCTTAGATTATGACTTTTTTTATTTTATTTAAACTCGGTCCGGTTTTAACTTTTGGTCAGCTAGGTATCGACTTGACTCGTCGGACCGGTTTCAAAACTATGTATCATAGTCTAGTTGTTTTTATATTTATAATTTATATTTTAAATAATTTTTAACATAAAATGATACATTTTGCATACTTACAACATGGGAGCAAATTCAAGTTTTTTTTATTAACAAGGAAATATTTAACATATGAGAATTATTGTACTCATTTTTCTCATAAAGACCTATAAATAATTTTCTTGATAAATCTCAGGCTTATGTGAGAGAAGAGAGTGCAATTTCTAATACAATTATTAATTTCTTTATAAAAACACATTGCAAATACATATCACAAAGAACTTACTGTATATACATCAACTTCCAAGCAATTGGTGATAGAAAAACATGACTTCCGTACACTTATAATGCATAGCAAATTTGCATTAATATGTCTGTTTTATGAACCTGTTAGACTTCCTCGCTTGTTTAACGGCGGAAAGTAGGTTTTTGAAAATTATTTTTTATTTTTTTTATATTTATTTATTATTAGAAAAATTAGTTAATTGAAAAAAAATTTAGTCATAAAAAAATTTAATTTGGTTTTCAGAAAAATATTTTATTTTTATTTTAAGTGGAAAATATTTTTTAGAAATTATAACAAATTTAAAAATATTATATTATTTATTAATTATATGAAATTTAGTTCTCAAACTTTTGAATATATATGTTTTGAATTTTTTTTTAAAAAAAATTTACCCTTTAAAATTTGATTTAATTTGATTTTTATATTAACTTTGATCATTATTTTTATGATTGTTATTTGCTTTTTTTCTTATTATTTTTTTACTTGAATTTTTTTATCTATTAAATTTGACCCTCATTCATTTTATTGTTACTTATTTTAATTGATATAATTTATGAAATTATAATTATAATTATTTTAATTTCATCATTTTTAAAAATTTTTATTTATTAGTTTTGATCTTCATTATTTTGATTGTTATTTATTTATTGAAAAATAATTTATGAAATTAGATTTTTTTTAATTTTATCCCATTAAGCTTTTTTATTTGTAAGATTTGTTCCTTATTATTTTAATAAACTTAAAAAAAATATCAATAAATTATTTTTCAACTTATTTTCTATGACATAACCAAATACTAAAAATTATTTTTCAACTTACTTTTTATAACACTATCAAATATCAAAAAATAATTTACTTTTCAGGAATTCGTTTTTCAAGAATACCACTTTCTAAAAAAAAATCTATTTTTCAGTAAACAAACAGAGTCTTATAGTATTTATTTTTGTGGTTGGAATTATGTTTTAGTGTTTTTCAAATTATTTTTTGCTTGAAAAAATATTAATTGATATTTTCTAGTGATTTATAATTATTTTAAAGTGCTCATGTTAAAATAAAAGGTAATATTAAGGGTGATCATTTTCCGTTCGGTTCGGTTTGTTTTTATATAAAAAAATAATCAAACCAAAATTTAAAAAGAATCAAAACCAGTTCAAATCGACTGGTTTTGGTTTTTTCGGACAAAACCGGTTCAAATTAGTTTGGCTCGGTTTTTTCCGGTTCGGTTTCGATTCGATTTGGTTTCAGGCTTATAAAATTAAAATCAAACCGAATGGTTTTTTTAAAATTTTAATCAATTTAGTCAATTGTTTTTTATAATTTAATTTCTCAATTTTGTTTTCTAATTTTTTCGATTTAATTAGTTTTTTATTTTTTTCCTCGCATACAGAAATATCATTCAAGGTTATTTTATTGCAAAAATTAATAAATTTATACAACCAATCAATGCTCTTTCTAGTCAATTTGGTCAAGTCAACAATTGTAGGCCATTGCTTTTGCTTTTTCTTTTTCTGACATGGAAATAATGCATTATTTTGCTAATTTATAGTGGAATTTCTTTTTAAAATATTGGATCACATATACCCAGATTTCTCGATGCGGGAAGCCAATTTTAGACCTAAAACGAAACTTAAAATAGAAAATAAATTTGCAGGGGAAAATAGTTGATTGGTTGAGGAGTTTAGTGTCATCAAACCGAAAGATGTATACCAAAATTATTTTCCAGCTGCTTTTGCTCTTTTTAGCTTCTTGAATTGATTGACAATTCGGTCGCCCACCTTTTTCTTTTATTTATTTTTTTTTGTTTTTTTCGTAGGTGACATTACGGTCTCTCCACTTTCAAAGTCTCTCTTAGGCCCCCCTTTTTTTATATATATAATGTTTATTTATTATTAAAAAAATTAATTAACAAAAAAATATTTTTTAATTAACAAAAATTAACTTGGTTTTTTAAAGTTGTGAAAATTTCAAAAATATTTTATTATTTGAATTTAATCCTTAATTTTTTATTATTAGATATTTTGTTTTGTTTTTTTTTTTAATTTTATTCATTGGAATTTCATTTTTATATAAATTTTGGTAATTTATTTTTTTATTGTTATTTATTTTGCTCTTATTATATTTTTAATCAAAAATTTTTATCCATTATATTTGATCCTTAATTTTTTATTACTATTTATTTTATTTGAAATAATTTATGAAATAATTTTTTTTTTAATTTTATCATTTTCAATTTTTTTATATGTCAGATTTGGTTTTTATTATTTTAGTTGTTATTTATTTTATTTAAAATAATTTATAAATTTATATATTTTTTAAATGTAAGATTTGATCTTTATTCTTTTAATAAACTTAAAAAAAATAAAATATTAATAAGTTATTTTACAACTTATTTTTCATGATTTAATCAAATACTAGAAATGTTTTTTTAACTTATTTTTTATGACGCAATCAAATATAAAAAAATAATTAATTTTCTAAAATCCACTTTCCAAGCAAGTTATTCTTTTTAAAAATAAATTCTAGCAAATAAACAGGCTTTAATTTTTATGTTGGTTGTTTCCACCCATTTCATTGCGAAATTTGTAGGATATCAACATAAGCATTTAAATTGAAAATTGATCCCACTCATTAAAAAAAATTAAAATTATGATAAAGTATGTTTTCATATTAATTTATAAATTAATTAAATTAGATTTTTTTTCTTTTTAAGAATTCAATAAATTTTATTGAAGTGGTCAAGAAAGAGAGTACAAAACTTCTTAACTACTAATGGGACTACACACACACACACACACACACACACACATATATATATATATATATATATATATATATATATATATATATATATATATATAAATGAAAAGAAATAAATAAAGGTTAAAAAAAATGAGCAATTTTTTTAAACGTGAAAATGGGAGAAAGTTCGTGATACCTTCATCTCATGTGCATGCAGACCTGGACTTTTCATGTTGGAATTATCATTTTATAATTATGGTTTTTTTTTTAATTAATTATAAAAAAAGTCAACCCGAAAAGACACCTACCCTTGGTTACAATGTTTAAATTTTTTGCTGGCATAGATGTATTTATATTGTTTTTAAATACGACAGAAGATCATATCAAACCTAAACAACCTAGTAATTAAAAAAAATAAAATAAAAATACATAAATACTCCTGTTTCTTAATTTGTATATATATTTTTTGCTTTTAAGGGTATGAAAAGTCTTTACACTGTGTCAAAAAAATATATAAAAAAAACAAATTAACCCATCACACCTTTAAATAAATTTTACTCTAAGAATAACAATTTTTATATTGTAATAATACAAGGTTAGAAAATTGAATTATCCCAAACAATTGAACAACGATGATGGATGCTTTGAAACTATCAAATTACCCCGAGAGTGAGCTAAAGTTTTTTTTAGTTGGAAGGTAAAAAAAATCCTATTCCCGCGAATAAGAATATTTGTCTACATATATATGCTATTTTGTTTTTGTTTTTTAAAAACAAATTTCCGATGATTATTCGGCTATTGAAAAGAGTAAAGATATATATTATCAAATTGATGGAACTGCCTCTCCCAAGATTAAAAAAACGTGGCGTGAAAAAGCTAAACTTTAGCATTTTGCTTGAGAATAATTAAGTGGGAGATAAGGAAAGAAGATTTTATATATATGGTACACACACACACACACTCACACAGACACACACATGGTTTCTTTATGAAAGCTTATGCATGAGCCCTTGATGACTTGGAAAATTCTTCCATTGTTGCCATCTCTGATTTTAGTGGGAAGCACGAGTGGTTGGATCTAAGAACTTGTTTTCCCGTTGACAAGTTACTATATTGGTGGACCACTCGAACCATTGTTGCATGCTGTGGTGTGGTTTCGATTCTTTATGTCTAATCATGGTTGACCAGTCCGAGACTCAAAGCTGGATTAGGTCATAAAAAGGATACAAAAGCTATCCAAGTCTTCGTTTTCACATGAGCTTCACAGTGGTACTCTTCAGTTTTAGTCCAAGGCAATGGATCTTAACGTATGATCATCACCGAACCATGGTCCAGAAAGACTTGACCATCTGCGGCCACATCCAATCAAGCAGAGCAGCCTGCTCTTGCTTTTTCAAAAAGGCTCGTCACAAGGTGCCTTCCTGGCGTGATTACGTTTCCTGGAAGAGGAAACACTGCTTTCGTCAAACCTTTACTCGTCATTTCTAGGCAAATTCATAACATTTTACATGGCGAGTGGTCAGATACCAGCCACCAAAGGAGAAACTAGAGTTGGACTCAGTGTTCTTTTCTTCTTCTTTGCGTTTCATTGAAGATAACAATGGAGTATGCATATGAATTAAGACTAATTGCATTCATTCGAACAAAACACACATAATACTGCCCAGAGACGAAGAATTACAATGAGAAAATCCCTTAAAAATTATTTAAGGGCTTAAAAAGTATTTTATATTTAATCCAAATCCAAATCTAAGATCTTGAAACCAAGTTGGAATCGAACAAGGCCAAGCGAGCTTGTAGCCTAAGGTCAAAGCTCACATAGCTTAGAGTCTCTTTCCTTTAAGAGATTTGATACCCTACAAGTTTAATTTTAACTTTTTAAATTTTCACTATACAAGTTACAATATTAAATTGAGGGTTCTTGAGTTTGTAAAATAGGTCAATCAAAAGTTATTCGGAATTAATTTTTTATTTATATATAATTTAATTTAGTCTATTTAATATTCCATGTTATTGAAAAATAATTCAACCCAAAAAGTTTGTAAAATAGGTCAATCAAAAGTAGGTCATTATACAAGTTACAATATTAAATTGAGGGTTCCTGAGTTTGTAAAATACGTCAATCAAAAATAAAAAAATTCACTCTAAAATTATCACAAAAACAAATTTATTTTTATATTTCTATCTCTATTTTTTCAACCAAATATATTTTTGTGTATATTGTTTCTGTCCATTCTGTCTCAATAGAATAACCAAAAGCTACCCACATGTTTCTATTAGCAGGGTATCAGCTGAGAAGAAATTGGTTTACATGGCACAATTTGCTATGACTATGGAAGGACTAGATTCAATTCTAGAGCATTTTTTGCAGCAACCCACCCTTCCTGCGGCAAAATTAGCAAAGAGAATTTTGGTTATGGGTTGTAACGCGACCAGGAAAACCATCAAGCATCCAGTTACGTGGAGATTGGAGTCTCAGAAAAAAAAAAAAAAAAGCCACCAGATACGTGGATAGAATAATTGAGCAGGATTAAGAAATTTCTGCGAAGGACTTATCATTTCCAGTGAGAAAGCCAACAGGATTTGCAGCTCTTTAGCATGGAGTCCTTTTTCCCACGCAGTGTTGGTTTAAGTTGAAATGCACAATCATGGTTGGAATACGGGAAAAATGAGGCAGAACTCAATAGTCAAGACAAAATGCTCGCCTTGCAAGTGCTGGAAGAATTTGCTGGATCTTTTGCAGCTGAGCAAAGCACTGGTTGCAGCATTCTTGCATGCACATTATACAATAAAAATGAGTGTTCTGCACCACACAACTTAGATTAACACAGCATTTCAGTGACAGAAAAGTGTTAAGTCCATGTTAATGTTGATTAGCAACACCTTTGCTATGCATGAAGATCAACACCAGCAACGGAAGGCACTGGAATGGCTGATTGATGCAGAATAACATGGAAATTGAAGTGGAGAAGAGAAGAAGAAGAAGAAGAACCATCAAGAATAGAACTAGGTAAAGGAGTTTAAAAGGGGTATCTAGAATGGGTTGTTGCCTCTTATATGTAACTAAATCCTCAATATTAGAAGTAGAGTTTATATGCAACTAAATTTTGACTTCTTAAGACCCAATTGAAACTACCATATAGTTTGAGGACTAACTTATACTCTTATGTTTTCTCCAAAATTCACATGTTTTCAGACCGCGAAATTACAGAAACGTGCATGGTCTGCGATTTCTTGACATACAAGTCCCCCACGTTGGTGGCAAAGGTTTTTCTTTCATTTCCATTTTGTGGTCGTAAGACTTACAAGGGATTACATGCTAGCAGTACCATTTCCTTTTCTTTTGGGCATCGTATAGCATACCATCCTTCAAATCCAACCATCTTGGTAAGATATGAACATCGAAGTCTAAATCAAACTGAATTCAACGTTTGATTAGTTCTGTTGTAAGAAAGCTAGGGCATATTTGAAAATCAAAATTACAGAGGTGGAATTCTGAAAATGAAAAGAAGGGAACTTGGAGAGACACTACACCATCCATTGGATTCAATCATGGAGACGAGCACATGCATTTAACATCAATGAATGGCTCTCAGGCTAATCGAAAAGACACGAGATGGGCTGCCCTCAAGCCTGACAAATGACCTGACGAGTGAAAATGACTTACAGAAATGATTCAAAAAACTTCTCAATGTTGTTAAATAATCAAGAAAGCAAATTGTGATTACATTAGAAATATATATTCACACAAAATATTGATAATGACCATATACGAACACCTATCCAATAACTATACAAACACAAAGAAACCCTAGGAAGAAAATGGTAGCTTAGTTACCTCCAAAAATTCTTCCCAGGTAGATCTTTAGCATATGAAAGACAACATGCATCTGCTTTACATTATAAATAGTCATCTAAAGCAATCCCACCTCACAAAAATCTTAACCCCCCACACCTGGTCTACCCATTTTCTCGAGGTCCTCCTCTTCTATAACATATGCAAGAGATCCTGGACAATTTCAGATACAGGAGGCCTGAATTCGGGCTCCCCCTGCACACAAGAAAATCAATGAATATAAGGTTTACTTGTCCTTCTATATGAGCAAAGCAACGTTAGAATGATAAATTTTATTAATTTCAAACCAAAATGCCAAAAAAGAAGAGTTGAGAAAAGTGTATATTTTGTCATCACTTGCGATCTAATAAGAAGACGTCTTTATAGCTTTATTTTGCATAATATGGCATGCTCTCTGGTCCAACCCTTAGACACTCGTAATCAGGTATCTTTTGTTGGAGAAAATGAATATCAAAGTACGAATAACGATAACCAAAAGCTTTCCATTCAAAGGGGCCTGCTGCTCCTGGTCCAAGACTAATAAATTTGGCATAATGCTCCAAGATGCAGAATCCACAGTTCCAGAAACATGTAATTCAATTATGGATAATGTGCCAGGAACGGGAAATTTTATATTCAAAGGAAAAGGAAACTTGCCTGTATACATCGAGATATTATATCAGCAAAACGTGATAAAGACTTCACAGGATATGCTCCATGTAGAGAGCGGTCGACCATCCTAGAAAGTGCATCTATATCATGAAGCTGGTGAATTGCCCATCTAACCAGAGATTGCTCCCCTCGACTCAGTGACCTACAGGTTTTCAGTGAGAGCACAATATTAGCTTAAAAAAAATAACTGGCAAGCTCAATATGATCCATGACCAATGTGGAAGTCTCTTTCAAGGGACAAGTAACCTGTCATAGGATTTTCTCCCAGTGAGTAGCTCTAGCATCACAACGCCAAAGCTATATACATCACTACTGCAAGTATAACTTCCCAACTCAAGCTCAGGAGCCCCGTAACCATGAGAAGCCAGGAAGCGCCCTGATAACTGGAAGGCACATTCTTCAACATCAGCAATAAATTACAAAATCACAACCAAAGTCAAAATTGTAGCTTGAAGTGGACACATCTTTGAGCTTTTTAGTGATAAATCAAGTTTTATTATCACTTGAGATTTTGCGTATCTCCTTGTGCTTTCAATTTGAGATTTTGCAGTAATCCTACAAACTTGTCCTGAAAATTCATAAATCTTAACAGAGTATCAGATGAGAGAACCAACTACTGCAGAAGCATAAAAGAAATGTATTTTTTGATACAGTGAGTAACTAAAACCTAGTTTTCACACCCCAAAGCATCCGAGTCTCTTGATCAAGATTCCAAGAAATCAAAACAAAGAAGATTAATTGAGATAAGCAATACATGCATCTCCTGGACTTCCCATTAGGAGCCATTACGTGAAACTACAAGCCCATATTTGGATTGCTCCATTTATACCTGAAGAAAAAGAGACTGATTTATGCCTGAATTCTTGACCAGGCATGACGATACCAATTACTTATTTCCCAAACACCCAATGGACTAGCCATACTTTGCGCAAATTTACCAGCTAGCTTAGAATTCCTTAAAAGCCTCAAACATATATTGATATCACAATTTGCTAGCAACTCAGTGTTGCTGTGCAATTTAAAGATTTACCAACATCACTCGTGGATTTCCATTTCGCTACGCATTTTCAAGCATTGACAACTGAACAGCAGCAAAATTTCAGACCTAGCTTTTTAGACCACAGACCAAAACAATACCTCAGTTGCAGAGCCAGATGGTTTCAGAGGAGACAGACCACAGTCCGAGACACGTGCTACAAGCTTATCATCTAGGAGAATGTTGGAGGATTTAAAATTCCAGTGCACGATAGGTGGTTGGCAAACCTCATGCAGATACCTTACCAAAAGGAAAAAAGAAAGACAAACAGTTAGAATAATGAATAAAGTTTGGACACAGATGAAAGCATGCAAACCAAAATGAAGGAGGTAATGGGCTTGTGAGACTTCTATGAACCACTTATAGGCCACCAGAATTACAAATGCAACCAAAACAATTCATTTCAACCATCTAGTCTAATAAGATCTTGCACTTTTTAATTGAGTATCCAATTACACGATTCATACCAAGGGTCCTCAGGTTTAGTTAGTTGTTAGCTCTACTTACTGGAGGGCTCTAGCAGCTCCTAGTGCCAGCCGGATGCGTGCATTCCATGTTAGTTTCCTATGGATTTCCTCATCTGCATGCAATGCATCATACAGTGTCCCATTTTCGCAATACTTATAAACAAGTAGCCGTTGCCCATGCTCATTACAGTATCCCACAAACTCCAAGATGTTATCGTGTTGAATTTTAGATATACTAGAAACTAGTTGAAGAAATTCCTCATCAGTCTGTTGCTTGGAAGCTGCACCATTTAGCTTCTTGACTGCCAGTAGCTACCGAAGATAACAAAAACAGAAAAAGAGAGGGTCAATAAATGGAAATCAGATGTCAGGTTCTAGTCATCATGTGCAGATCAGGAAATACATGGCTGTCCATGAGACAGAGATACAAGAATTGCACGAGAGTATGAAATGGATTAAACTTGCATAAACTGTTAAAGGGCTGAAAGCATTTGAAGAATTCTCTAAACGTTTTAAATTGATGCCCTTCATACTTTCAACTGCATGTAATTGATTGTCCATGAAAGTATCCTACCAAAATATAATACAAAATTTGGCTCAAGACTCAGGAAAAGAAGAGAATTCCGCCGACAGAGTTTATATAAATGAAAACAAATGACAGCAATGTTCAAGTTAGGAAGCACAACTAAGTTCAGAATCAACTCAATTTAAGGACCTACAATATAACAGTGGCATGAGAAAGCATGTGTAATTACATGAATGACACATGGCATCCCAAAATCAGTTCAGCGTTAGAGAAAGAATCTTACTTTTCCACCAGGAAGCTCAGCCCTGTAAACACTGCTAAGTGTGCCTTCACCAACAAAATTTTCTTCTGAAAAGCTGTTTGTGTACTTCTGAAGTGTTGCAATTGTGAAGATCCTTACAGAATATGAGTTCAAAGTCTCAGTCGAATGACTCTTTTTATGTGCTGTATGCCCAATTGGATTTGCAATGATATTGTCAGTAGGAACACTTGAGGGAGGTGCTGGCAGTGGCTGCAGTGGCATAAAATTTGCAACCACACCCGTCATATTTATCCCTTGATCCATCTTTTTCTTTGAATATGCAGCCATTCTCTTCAAATCCATATCCTGTTCACCCTGTGCCTTTGGATATGCTTCCTGCCTTCTGTTATCTGGTCCATATTGATCTTGCAGCTTTGCAATTGATTCTTTGGTAACTGCTCAAAGGACCTTCTCTCAGGCAAAAGGACACAGAAGAGGGTGGATAAATTTAGTGATTTTGAACAAGGACCAGCAATGATAAGGTTACCTTTCTCTTGATTGTTTCGTTCGAATGAAGATTTACTGTTGGGCTCATCTATACGGCTCTTATATGTGCCAACATCATGCCTCTCAATGTCTATACTTTCTTTCCTTCCTCTATAGCATGTTGATATTAAAAGACATGATCCCAGTATGATAATAACTACTACCCCAGTAACAGCAATCCAAATGGCCCTGTTAGATGTAAAGAATCCTATAGATCTTTCATACTTTGGTGGTTCTGAGGCATAAGTCCCATTTGCCTGCTTCCAAGGTGCTTCTACAGCAGGCAGCTTGCCTGGAAATGGAGAGAGGGCAGGTGGTGGAGAAAGAATAATAGATGTATTGAATGGATTTCCATCTTTTCTGCAAAATGGATGCTACCATTACAAGCAGTTGAACAAGTAGAGATTATACCAGATAAATTGAAAATGGCAAATAAAATATTAAATAACTTAGAATAAATAGCATCACCAACATGCAGAATTTCAGTGATGAGATTTTCGTGTCTATGAATTGACATGTTCCCTCTGCATCCCACTGACTTTTCTCCTTTTCTTTTTACCCTAACTATTAGTCTTGTACATTATTTTCTCTATAAATGCAAATGTATATCTGATAAATCTAGGTGTAAATTATATAAAATGGCATTACTGACAAATAGCTTGTACATTGTGGCTTCACCTGAAATTTGGAATACCCAGCAGTTTCTCAGGTATAGGCCCAGAAAATAGATTGTTCTCCACATTCCTATGCAGAAACAAAGGGATAGTGTGTTAATACCGCATATCATATTGACAAACAAGGAGATTCCTGCCTCACTGATGGAGAGTCAAGAAATGAATCAAACTGAGTATAGATCGGATTCTCTGTGTTTGTTCTTTCACCACTTGGATATACAGAACACGTTCCCCCCTTACCAAACGGAAAAATAAGTATATGAAGAAAATAGAATAAAATTGGAATCCTTAAAAGAATTTCCAAGTAAAAGACATAAATCAAAAGAATACTAGAAGCCAGAAAGGTGGCTAGAAAGTTACAGATACTCGAGGGGGAGATCCTGTAGGACATCAAGGGTCCCAGTAAGTCTATTGTTCTGCAAATGCCTGTGATACGAAGATTATATATTCATTAAATAACTGTTATTCATTTGCAGATTAGCAGCTAAAAGCTAAGAACTCTATGAGAGCCTCACAGTGTGGTGAGAGATGATAAAATTCCCATTGAAGGAGGCAGCTGACCACTCAAATTATTACCAGACAGATCCCTGAACCAAAATAGACAAATACAAATAAAATCTGGAAATTTCCATCTTCAACAAGAACCATACAATTAACTTTAAAATGCCTACATATTTATCAAACTTGTCATCTCTGGAAAGACATCTGGTATTTCTCCACTTAGCAGATTGTTGTGAAAAGATCTGAGGACAATAAAAGAAACTGGATTTCAAATGAAGAAACACACTGCAAAGGAAATACAATTCTACAATATGAAACAATTAACAAGTTTTTGTAAGAACATACAAGTCTAACAGTTGAGTTAATGAGTATAAAGTATCTGGAATTCTTCCACTGAACTGATTACGAGCAAGAGAACTGGAGCAGGGAAAAGAGAAAAGAAGACACGCACATTATTTACTCAAGGAAATGTACATTTAAGGAAAGGGAAAGCATCATCAACAACTAACAATAATTTGCTACAACTGGTTTGCTAAACCAGAGATAAAAGCAAGGTTGAGGTTTACGCACAAATTCCTCAAGGTAGAGGGCAACGACAATGGAATATCCCCTCCAATATGATTGTCACTAATATCTCTGCAACAAGAAGTAACAGAAAGTTCCATAAGAAGGTTTTTACAACAGGAACTTCAAAACCCCCATTTATAAACACTGCATATAACATGAAATTAGCCATTGCCAACTCGTCAATTCTTAAAATCAAACCCAGATGATTCTAGTCATTAACCACCATCTTCAAATTGGTTCAAGATAAAATTAACCAATACTATATCTATGACTTGAAAGTGAAAAGCCATCATAAAAACATCATGGCTGTAAGCGGATCAAGCAAAATTGAGAGAATTATGGCACCAAACTCATTTACCCCCACCAATTTGATACTCACATAGACATGACCGGTGCACTTACATTTCTACGATTGATGTAAATAAACCGAAATCGCTGTTCAAGGTTCCACCTAAATTCAGGCCATTTAGTTTTCTGTAAGAAAAAAGATTTGATTACTGAGTTTGGTAGTTTACCAATTGAAATTAAAGGAAGAAAAAAAGGTTAGAAATCGAACATACAACGATGTTATGTTTGAGAGAACACAACTAACTCCTTGCCATCCATCTAAACACGGGTCTCCTCCCAAGGCAATCCATCCAATCAAATTCGGATATTCCATGCTAACATACAAGCTATTCATTGCTATGACTGCAAAAGAAAGAAAAGACATCACATATACTGAGGCTGCAGTTGTTATAGCATTAGAGAATTCACAAAAATATATGAATAAAAAATAAATAATACAGAGTAAGTAAAGCAAGAATGATCATAGCAAACGAGATTGGGCAAGCAAGTTGGATGACATAAACTACATCTGTCTAGTTATCAACAATGTGATAAAATTCAGTAAGTACTACATAATTAACATGTTTCCATAAACACAAATGAGCAAAGCATGGCAATATTTGCAAAATAAACAAAATAAAAAATAAAATTTATTACGGATGTCTTAAGCTAATGAAAATGAAGTGAATAATAAGACAAATCAAAGAAAATATTTAAAATTTAGAAACAAAAAGAGTATGACGAAGCAAAACATCAAAAACAGCACAACACAAAACCAAAAGAAATGAAAAAACACGAACCCAGAAGAGACAATGGTTTACCATCAAAAGGGTTAGTATAAGAAACAGAATAGGAAGCCATGAAAGCCACCACCAAGACAAAAGTCACCCCACACTTGACAAACCCCATCAGTGATCACTTGAAAAGACTCAAACTTTGCCTTCTTTTCTTCAATATTTTCTCACAAAACAAACATACACAATGTTTTGGAGCATAGGTATATAGAGAGAAAACAAGAGGAAAGGTTTCTGAACGAAAAAATAAAATATTTAAGATTTCAAAGAGAGAGACTAAGGGAAGGCAAATCCAAGAATATAATTGAATGCAGACAGAATTAAGTAGCAGCAGTGATTGAGAAAATCTTAAAAATCTCGTTGAGATCACAAGTACAGTAGAGTGAGTTCAGAGTTGGGGTTTCAGGGCGCGAGCAGGGCAGATGTGTTGTGTTTTAATGAAAAGAAGAGAACTTGAAAAAAGAAAGCAACGGCATGATTATGCTGTGGTACTCTATTCCATCTTTTGAGAATGAAATATTACTATGTACTTTAATTAAAGAGAAATAGAATATTGGTGGGACTCTCCAAAAATGTGGATAAACTACGATTTTTTTTCTAGCGTAGTAAAAAAACAAACGTATAATAAAATAACTTAAGATTTAACTATTTCAAATTATAAATGTAATAAACACAACATTTAACAAGAAAAGAGTGAGAAAAAAAATTTAGGAGTCCTACTAAAACTCTTATGATAACATCATTAGTATTGTTGAAAAAAATCTCAAAATCTAATAACACCAAAAAAGGTTATTAATAGTGACTGAAATGGGTCACATGAACGATCCAAAAACAAGTGAGTTGTGACACCTTTGACCGACTTATGTGCCCCACAATGCTCACCATTTGCGAATTTTTTTTTTATTGGATTCATCACGTCAAGACTTTTCCAACAATATTGATGGTGTTATCATTGGAGTTTCGATAGACCTTTTAGATTTTTTTATTTTTTTTACCTTTTTCTCGCTCATTTCTCTTAACAAATTATAATGAGAAGAGGAGAGAAAAAAAAAAACAAAGAGAAAAATAATAACATTGGAGGCACATCAAAGCTTCGATAATGACACAACGTGTATCATTGAAAAGATTCTGATGAGATAAATTCAACAACACCAAATAAGTTTACAAAACAGTGAACATGGTAGGCCACACGAGGCATCCAAAAATGTTAGGGTTCACTTGTCTTTGGGCACTCATGTGGCCCACTTTGAGATACACGAGATCTTGGGGTCATTGGATTTTTCTCATCAAGTTTTTTTTCTAACAATACCGATAATGTTATTATTGAAGTTTCTGTGTGACTTCAAAATCTTTTATTATTCTTTTTTTTCCTTTCTCTCTCTCCTCTCTCCTTGTTAAATATTTAATCACGAGTTGATTTATTTGTGACTTTCTAAACTACATTATTTTTCTAAATATTTTTTACACTATATTATTTTATTAAATTTTTTTAGTATACTAGAGTCCAAAAACACTCTAAAAACTATACTCTTGTTTTTATAAATTATAATTTTAAAGAAAATTTAGTCAAGTAACTAAGCAAGTGAATTAGCTGCTCCCAGGAAGGAAGGAAGGAAGTTTCTAATTAAATAATCTAGATGTGGGTATCTTTTCATAGGAAGGAACTCTACGGTTTGCTTTTGCAAAAGAAACTTAATGTTAACATATTAAAAATGTATGTATGTATCCATTCTATTTTATATTGTAATAGTTTTTGTTTTTTTAAGGTATTAATGTCTCCTCCCCCATTAAAAACCGAGTTTAAACTTCTCATTTGGAATAAAAAAAAATGTATTGATCTAAATTCAATGACTTGAACTTCTTGGAAGACGCTAAAGATGTTTTACAAAAATCCAATAATCTCAATCCATGAAAACCTGTGGCATAAAATTGCAACTGTTTGTTCTTTATTTGGTTTCAATATTAGTTTTTATTGTTTTCTTTTTTGGTCTTGATATATAAATATTTTTTAAATGAGTTTTATATATCAAAAGTAATTTTTTTCCCAAATCATCTATATATTCTTAATCTCATATCTTTTTTTTCTTTTTTAATATTAGCTCTGTTTTTATTCTTTGTTATTTACTAAGAGAATGTTTGAAAGTATAGTAACAATTGCTTTTCAAAATATTTTTTATTTTAAAATAAATTAAAATAATATTTTTTTTATTTTTAAAAAATTATTTTTGACATCATCACTTCAAAATGATCTAAAAACATATTAATTTAAAATAAAAAATTAAATTTAAAAAAAAACACTTATCAACTGCTTTGCAAAACATTGCCTAAGAGACATGTCGGGATTTAAACATGATTTTCTTTTTTTATTATGTAATAATAATTAAATAAATTAAAATGCTTAAAACCCAAATCTGCATTTCTTAATTCTGAATTAAAAATACTAATTTGCATGTATTAAAAGAAGGAGGACAGTTCAGGTGTCGATTCCATACAACTATCCGTACCTTCCATCAAGAAACCTCCATCGACCAACCAAATCACAGAGATTGCAGAAAGAAAGAGACATCAGCAATGGCTGCTCACATCCATGCATCTAACCCTAGCCTTCAGTCCTGAATTCTCACGTCACTTCTTCATCCATGTCAACGACCTAATTATGTTGCTTTGCATGTTCATCGCTATCATTTCTAGCACAGAGCTTAGTGATATCCAAAAGAAAAAACTTCTCCTTCCTGTGATTCAACTCACCAACCGATCATTAATTAATTACTGTGGTAGTTTTTGTTTTTTATTTAAAAATATATTAAACTGATTTATTTAGGTGTGTTTTTATTTATTTTAATACATTGAAGTTAAAATTTTTAAAAATATATTTTTAATTAAAAAATACACCTACAATTACAATTAGGAAGTATATGATAGTTTCATATGAGTAGTGGCTTCACTCGTATGTTTCAAGTAACAATACTCTAATTAAACTATTAAAGAGCTAAATACCTTACCTACCAGATAGCATATGTGTATATTAGAAATTCTTTTTAGAATTATCCTTATAATTAAAGAAGTTTGCTCATTTTAATTAAGTTTGAATCTTAAGATGAATATCATAGA
Organism: Populus alba x Populus glandulosa; assembly: GCA_033617975.1. Taxonomy (NCBI): domain Eukaryota; kingdom Viridiplantae; phylum Streptophyta; class Magnoliopsida; order Malpighiales; family Salicaceae; genus Populus; species Populus alba x Populus glandulosa. Next base: position 2,869,440 of record CM066146.1, read on the forward strand.
GAATTTATTAAAAAAATTAATACTTTATGTGAGTATAAACAAAGCATTATTAAAATCTAATACTCACCCAATGTTATTCTTACAATTAAACAAATAAGACCATCAAAACATTAAGATGATTTTTTTTTAACATCAACACATTAAATTTATATAAAAAAAAATTAAAAATATTCATTTGATATTTTTTTAAATAAAATATATATTTTAATAAATATTAAAAAACAAAAACTATTACACTCCGAAACACTCATTCACATGAATATTTCAAATGGACCCGACAGAAAATGCCACTTACAGTGAAAATGTGACATGAAGTCAAGCCTTCAACACACAAATATGGTACTATACACAAGTAATCAAAGCAAGAAAACTAGAAAAAAGCATAAGATTTAAGAATAAAGGATTGGAAATGTGGTACAGAAGTCTAGCCTTCATGCACACTGTAACAAGTAATGATAGAAACAAGAAAATAATGAAGCTTCAAGAAGGGATATGAAAGCACAAAAGCAGTGGGCTACAAGCTAGAAGTGTTTTTCTTCTTCCTCGAGACAAGTATTCGTTGCTAGCTGGAACAAGCTTTGGTAAAGGGAGCTATAATCAATAATTGAAGCACAGCTTTCAGCAACATTATGGAAGAAGAGTGATCTCTTCAGCTAGAAGGAAATGGTATTTTTGGACTAGCACATACTCCCCTCTCCTTATGGTATGCTCCCATAATTAAAAAATGATAAAGAAATTAAACGGTGGTTAGATATAATTTGTCATAATTTATTCACTCTTGGTTGGTGGCTAAATAATTAACTCAAGAACTTGTAGCACTCATTTTCCCACCAAGCTACTCCATCATAAAAAACGATACAAATTAAGATTTAAATTGTGTGAATATCAAGCTCCTTTAGGGGATATAATCTCTGCTCGGAGTGATCATATTGTCATGCAACTATTGTTTTAATAAAAATAATTAACTTAATTTTATCCCACTATGCAATATCGAGAATTGGTGTATCATCTTGTACAGCGGAATAAGTTGAAAAAGGAAGAAGAAAAGAAGGTGTACAGCCCTCGAATTCATTTCCCTGTCTCGGAGAATCAATCCTTGTTGCCGCACCAAGAACCTCTCGAGTAAAGGTGGGGTTATTTAGTCGAAAGAGGGCTAAAGGCATGGGGAAAGAACATGCTCGAGATCAGTCAAGTTTTTGATAGTGAAGTTTCCTTCACAGAATAATTACACACTATCTCGAAACCTTCTTAGCAACAATTTACAAACAGCTGGATCCAAACCAATCAGAATATTTCTAAAGGAAAAACTACTCAATCAAGATACTTATGTTACGAGTTCATTAAATGCACAGATAGGGACCAGATAGCAATCCATGTACGAGGTTAGATTGTCTAGTTTGTGCTTACAAAACTGATCTACTGACAGCTTGAAAGTGTTGAGATGACTGATCATTTGATATTCAGTTTGCTTAATATCACCCCAAAAGATTTTAATAAAAACAAAACTCAAATTTTTTAAGATGAGGAATAAATGTCGAATGTCACTCCACTAGCAAGGTGGGGAAAAAAGGGAAAAAGGGAGCTGGCTCGCCCACACTCATCAATGGATTGAGGGAGAAACAATCTTTGACAGATCCGAACTCCTACCACTGCAAATCGAAACTCTCGGCACGTAGATAAATCTAGAGCATCAGAGGCTCGGGACTAGACAGTTCTTGGTCCAAAACTAAGAGGTTAATAGAGGTGGGCCTTCGGGCCCTCGCTGAAACCTATAGAGCGGCTCTCGGATCTGGTCTTGACGACGGTGATGAAAAGTAATCAAGTTCGGAGAGTTTCCGAGGATTTAAATCCAAGAAGCTAGAAAGTTTTAGCTTGTGTCATGCATAGCCATATAAAGTATAAACACATCCTCCACCGATTCGATTATGGATCATGGAACCGAAACCAGGATAAAACGTGGGAGCAAATTTATATTATTCAGTGCTGAAAGGTAGAAGTATTACTTATATTATTGGGTCAATTCGTGTATAAGTCTAAGTTAGGCTCTAAGATAGTGTTATATATTATGGCTGACAATTACTTTTTAAAATATTTTTTTATTTAAAAAATTTATTAAAAAAAAATATTTTTTTATTTTTTAAAATTTATTTTTTAAAATTTATTTTTGACATCAACTTATCAAAATAATTCAAAAACATAAAAAATAAAAATAAAAATATAAAAAAATCATTAAAAAAAATATATCACTTAAAAAACAAACACCGCCACCTAGAATATGAATTTACAATATCAATTTGCAGGTTCATGTCGAGTTTAATAAGCATGGTATTACTTGCCCACTTAACCAGCTGAATAAATTTATTAACGCAATAAAATAATATGCGATGGATATTATATGAAATGGGCTAGAAATCAATATGCAACCATGATATCTATTTTGGGCCATGACAACGCTAGCACAACTTCTAGTGCTCCTATTGTAGCTCCAATAGAACGGGGGGGCTGTGCAACAAACTCCATGCTCGGGTTCGAGACTGACAAAATGGTACCCCGACAATACCTTTGTTCACGGCATATTAACATATGTACACAAATTATTCCTATTACCATTAATAATTGTTATACTAATACATTTGAATAAATAGAATTTCTTATAGTATGTTTCCTGTTTATATAAAACACCTTAACATATATTTTAAATTAATTTAGAATAGTTCATTGCCACGACTTAGTTGGGAGTAAATATGGGGTTCATGAAGTCATGGATTTGAGCACGGGTAAACTAATAATTTTTCTCAATTGTGACATATAATGGCTATTTTTTTCAAAAAAAAAAAAAAAGGTGCCCTCTTAATAAAATCTCAAAAAATGCACAGGTAATTTAATTTTACCACCAAACATATTTTTGTAGTAATTTTGTACTTTGAATTTCAAAAAACTCTTAATTATGTGTTTTAATCATCGTCAATTCCATCCTATTTATACATTTCTTAAAAAATAATGTAATTTTATATGGAATTTAATATTTCATGTTAAGAAATTTCATTACAAAACCCAAATTAAAAATTAATTAGTAATAAAATTGATACAAAATTTAAAGGCTTAGCTAGAAACACTCGAGCCCAAGAAAAAGATCTCGAGCCTTGGTGTTGGGCATCCCAACATCTCTGGTGGGCTCCAGCTCCAGCCCAAGCTTAGATGTTGGGTATCCCCAACAGCCCAGCCAGGTGCTGGGAATCCCTAGCGCCTCTTTGTTGGCTCGAGTACACAACATGAGCTCAACCTTTAAATGATGTATCATGACCTACTTTTTAAACCCAAAAACATGTGTTAAGTTTTTTTTCTTTTTCTTTTTTAATTAATACTTTTGTAAGAAATATTATTCTCCATTAATGCTCACGTAAGAGATCTTCTTTCCCATTAATGCTTATATAATGGATATTTTATCAAGAAAGTTTACCTTAATATTGGAGAAATAAGCTATTTACAAAGATACTTAACCAATCTATGGTTCAATTACTAAAAAACCTTATCTTATAAATACTTCTGATTTTAACACTTCATCAATATTAATGAGTCATAAAGTTCAAAATGTTTAGGAATAAAGCTAATATATTGGACAATTGATTAATCTTTTAGTTCAAGCAATTTGATTCATTCTTTATAGTCAAAGTATTTGATAATTTGATATAAAAAGCCTAAAGGGTCGGTAATTGGTGGTGGATAATGACAGTAACTTTATAGAAAGAGATAGTGCAATAACATTTTAGAGCGAAATGCTTTGAAAATATATATGCAGTAGATAATGAACCTTTGACTTAAATGATTCATGGTGTATTTGTACCTCATAAATCATGTTCTCTTGTTAAGAGAAGTGTAATTTCATCTCTGTGATATTTTGAGTTATATTCTACTCAAAATAATATGTATTTAATTAGTATAAAATACTGAAAGACCCACATGAGGTTTTGAAAAAAATACTCGGTGTGTGTTGGGCTCGAGCCTATTAGAATTGAAAAATGGATCTAGATGCATTGCATGGATCTAAGCATGATGAACTCGAGACTGCACTCCCAAGCCTGAGAATGTTAGGATCGAGTATGGAAGCCCAAGCCTACAAGAATATTAAGCATAACAGCACGCCCAATAGGACATGTACCCATCCTGAGTCCATACCTTCTAGGGAGTTGGGCTCAAGCAGTAGCCCAAGCCAAGGCTCCTCAAGTATTTGGCGCGGGCTATTTTTATTAGGCTTCATAACTATACTTTGGGCCAAGAAGTATTTTTATGAAGCCTATTTTAAAAGAATTTTTTAGATTTATATTAGAAATTGTTTCTTGTTGCAATTTATTTGCATCGACCACTGATTCTAAAATCATAGATTCAAATATCACGGCTAACTATTTGAAAATATCTTTGCTTGGAAAGTTATTCAAAGTTTAGATCACGCAAAAAACATTGTAATTATTTCATGTGTGAAAACAGTCTATATAGATAGACTGCTATGAGTAGGGGTGATAGCAGGGGGTGGCCGGCAGGCCCCTGCAAGTTTATTTCGCCAGTTTCCTTGAATAATTATAAATTTAAGCTCTAAAATTAATAAACTCTAGTTTTTAGCCCTTCTAAAAGTTTTTTCTTATAATTTGCCCCCCAATCCTAATGCCCTAGCTTCGCTGCCGGCTACGAGAGAGGTTTCGTCGAGGCACTCCTTGACACAGTAACTTTCAGTGTCTGGGCTCAGTACATGCAGGGCTCAAAAAGACACCACCATCATCTTCATGCTGTAGCTTGAGTAAGGAAATGGTATTGGATACAGATTGCAGCCATGGTCCCCAAGTCAAATTATAGGCCGGTGATTTCATCATTTTACTCGCATGTTCTTGCTCAGTAGCTTGAGTAAGGAAATGGTAATAGATACAGTGAACTTTTTCATTGTCTTCATTTATTGTTTGACAAATCTCAAGTTTACTGTAATTTGCTGCTTATTCAACGTGCAGTTCTTGTAATTTGCTTTTATTTTTTATTTTTTTCTGCTCTCAGAGTCATAGATATCTGGCCTTGGATTCTCAATAATTTTAACTCCTGCCAGCTCTGTGTTCCTTCTGCGGCTGTTTACAATAATAGTATACATGGTGGTGGCCCTTTGCCGGGACCTCTGAGCTTCTGATTTTAACGCAATTTCAATCAATTGTTTTTTCTGTTTCACTAGTACTTTTTAACAACAAAAAGACAACCTAGATATAAAACAAAATCATCAAATCGTTGAGGAAGGCTACGAAGTGATTAGAAGGTGTCTGTTTTTTAAAATATTATTTTTATTTTTTGTTTTAAAGTAATTTTTTTATATTTTAGATTATTTTAATGTACGGATGAAAAATAAAATTAAAAATAAATAAATATAATATAATTTTTATATAAAAAATATTTAAAAGAGAATTTATATCACTACAATAAACATCCTATTAGTATCAAACCCTTCAATGGCTGGTAATACCATATTTGAGTGCTATGCCTACAAAAACAACAATTAACTAACTATAAACTAGATGAGAACGGGCTTTGGCACTCTCACAAATTATTATTTATTTAAATAGTGATTTTTTAAAAAAATATATATATTTTTTAATAATAAATTTATTTTTTATTGACTTATTATACCATCATGATACAGATTACAAGATTGGTGGATTAACTCGGTTTAGCGGATTAACCCGGTTTAGCAGATTAACCCAATTGACTCGGTTTGGCATGTTAACTCAATTTACTCAAGGTTTTTTAATTAACCTTTTAGTTTTTTTAATTTCATAATTTAATACTGGGTTAATTGAGAATTAGACTTCATGATTTATTTTATTTACTTTTTATTATGTTGTTTAAACCTCATGACCCAGGAACAATACTTAACGGGTTAACCTAAATAAACTCGAGTCGTTTTTATGTAATTTTTTATTTTATTTTTTTAATTTCATCATTCAATACTAGACTAGTTAGGAATTGAGCTTCATAATATTTTTTTATTTACTTTCTATGATGATATCTTGGTCTCACGATCAAGGTCGCGAGTTTTGACATTTTAACTCCGGTTTAATTGGGTTATTTTTTCTTTCTTTTTTTCTTTGAGGTTATCTTGGTCTTATGATTTAGGTCACGGGTCCTTTAATGTTAGGTTTGCTTTTTATTAGGTTGTTAACGTCTCATGACTTAAGTTGCAGGTTTGACAAGTTAACCTAATTGACTCAATTATTTTATTTTTTTTATTGATTTTTTTTCAATTTAATTATTTAATATTGTGTTTGATTGAGAGTTAGGCTAAATGATTTATTTTTTATTAAGTTATCTTATCCACATGACCCAGTAACAATGTTTAACATGTTAATTCTGGTTGACTTGACTCATTTTTTATGTTAATTTTAATTAGAATTTTTATAAATTTTATCGTTCAACATTGCATACAGCAAGGGCGATTGAAAATTGAGCTTCATAATTTGTTTGATTTGCTCTATATAGAGTTATCTCAATCTCATGACAAAAGTCACAAATTTAGAAGGTTAAACCAGGTTAAATTAGATATATATATTTTTTATTTTCTTTCTATGAGGTTATCTTGGTCTGATAACTCAAGTCATAGGTTTGACGGGTTGATTTGAATTATTTTTTATATTTTTTTCAATTGATTTTTTTTAATCACATCCTTCAACATTGTGATGATTGAAGATTGAAAAAACTAATTTATTTCTATTTTCTTTCCATGGGGTTTTCTTGGTCTTATAACCTAAATCGCAAGTATGACAAGTTAACTTTAATAACTTTTTTAGGGTTTTTTTTAAATGATTTTTTTTCAATTCCATCCATTAATACTGGATTGATGGGGAATTCAAATTCATAATTTATTTTGATTTGCTTTTCATTGGGTTATCATAGTCTCATAACTCAGGTTGCAAATCTAACATGTTAACCCATATTGACTTAAGTCAATCCAATATATTGTTTTCTTAATATTAAAAAAAAGGTTTCATCTTGAAATATTTTTAGTCAAATTATGTTTTAATGAGTTGTATGTGTTATTTTTGGACCTGTAAAGTCAACCGGATTACATAAGGTCATCCCTCACATGAATTTTTTTTTTCTGCTAGAGGAATATGCTACATCTGAACATTTTTTTTTTCTAAATTCAAGAAAATTTTGACTTGACTCAGAACATAGCGCCAATTAATAATCTAGTTAAAAGATGAATTTTTAAAAAATATATTCAATTAAAAAAGAACATTGAAAAACCTGAGCTAACATAGCTCACCCGTAAATCTCGTGACCTGAGTCATGAGACCGTGATAATTCCATACAAAGCAAATAAAAAAAATATGAAGTCAAATTCTCAATTAACCCAATGTTGAAAGATGAAATTGAAAAAAAAAATCAATTAAAAAATAACCCGAGACAACTTAAGTTAACTTGTCGAACTCAAGTTATAAGACTAAAATAACTATTTAGAAAATAAATCAAAATAAGTTATGAGCTTCAATATCTATTAAATTCAATTATAAAAAATAATTCTTAAAGATCAAATTATAAAAATACAAAGCATTTTATTATTCACTGTTGTAGTCAAATATCAAATCCTTTTAGTATATTTTAATTTTCATGTCATACTATTTGATGTTAATGTGGAGTAAAATGCTTTATTTATGGTAAATAAATTTAATCCTTATCCAAAAAAAAATCCTATTTAAAGAAAAAAGATTTTGTACTCCTTTATTTTGGTAAAGAAACTCACTTCGAGAGCAGTACAAGTAACTAGAAAACAATACTATTTGGCACCCTAAATGCAAAGCATGTTTTACGTGCTTCCATGAAAGAACAGAAAATTCTTGAAGTAACTTTAATTAAAAAAAGAGAACGGTGAGAATTAAATTCATAATTATTTAATTATTAAAATTTGATATTATGTTAAATAATAAATTTAATAAAAAAATAAGTTATTAAATGAATTCATAATTCTCCTATAACACTCAAGTGATCAATAAAAACCTTTCATTCATTAAAAATAAATAAATTACATTGACACCATGATAATGTTTATTAATAGACTACTAAAATGCCAAGCCATGAAAAGTTGGGGATAAATTATTAAAGACTTAGTATTTTGAGGACTAATTTTCCAGTCACTATATAAGTTGGGGGACTGTTTCATACTCATCCAAGAACAAGAGATCATGACTGGACCAAACAAAAGTGGCAACTGTTGCCACTGAGATCTTGACTTAGCAGGTGAAGGGAATTGTTTTTTTTTTCTGCACCCTGTGTTTAAATTTTACTGTGCACTGCTTATTGGATTTACAGGATGTTTAATAAATCGTGAAATTAACCGTGGTGTGTGCAAGTGGCCGGGACACCCAAGTAAATAATAAAAAAAAGTGGCAACTGTTCTAAGGATCTTCCAAATAAATAATTATAGATTGCATTGACCATACTACTAATCCCCTACATCCTCATGGTCCATGATGTAGGGGATTTATACACACGTTCACACTTCTTCTCCAAGCTCTCTACTTGTTCGCCTCTGTCTCCTCTTGTCCAAAACCATTTCACTGGACTCCAGGTTCCAGCTTGTGTTTTCTTCCCTCTAGATAGCCAAAGCTCACCATTGACCAATCCTTGAGCTAATCCCAACAGCAGCATGTGAATCTTTCTATCATTTCTTGAATTTATCTATAATGGGGTGTTGTGTTAGCACCGACAATAATGAACCTTCAAAGCTTAAAAAACAGCAACATTTCCAAGTAGGATCTGAATCCTTGAAGCCAACTAAGTCACCACCTCCTTCACTTTACCAAGAAGAAACAGTAAAAGAAGTCCTCTCTGAGACTCCCAAACCCAAACCACCAAAGAATCCCATAAAGAATCCCCGTCAAGAAAATGACCCACAGCATCAAGAAGTCCACGAGAAGGAAAGTATCCACTTTGACCCAGCATTTCTTGATGAGATCGAGATTCAGGAAAACAAGTTCAAGAAAATCTCAAAAGAAGAAGTTCATCATCAAGGTCATATCCCCGAACAAGATGAATCTGAAGTTTGCAGCTTGAGCTATTGTGAAAGCATTTCGACAACAACAACAACAAACAACAATGACAAAAGGGATTATTATTATTATGATGATGATGATGATGAAGTGAAGCAAAGAGTGTCAAGATCTCCACTGCCGCCAAGAAGCCGGGTTTCAGGTGAGCTGGGTCCGAGAAAAGACCGGGTCGTGGGCCAGTCACCCACCCGGAGAACAACCGAACAGTCACCAAGCAAGAGAAACGGTGCAATTAATGGAGGACCAGTTAGGTTGGTTCAAAGCAGCGGAATGGGTTCGGGTCAAGCGGGAGTTAGGAGGGGCTCGACACCAGACCCGAAAAAGAGAGACCCGGGTGAAGGGTCAGCGAGAAGGTCCAGGTCCCCTGCCACGAATAGATCTGTAATGGGTCGAAGCCCGTCCACAAGAAGGACAAATCAATCCCCAGGTCGGGTCAGGAAGGAAGCACATGAGGGTGTTGGTACTGGTAACATGGATAATGGCATGGAGGCTAAGTGGCCAAGTACCGGTAATGTTGATAACGGGACTACAAATGACGAGTCGCTAGAGAACCCGCTTGTGTCTCTTGAATGTTTTATCTTTCTTTGAACGAGGAATATTCCACCGGGATTGCCGGGGTTGTGTCTCACGGTGATAATAGCCGCCACTAAGTTCACTTTACTGGCTTTTTAGCTTTTCCGGGTTGCTTTCATTTTTCTTTTTGTTATGTGAATATATCTAGTCACGAGGGGAGATTGTGTCAAGGCCATTCAATGACCATTGATTCCCTTCATTTTGCTTGCCTTATTTGCCAAGTTCTCTGCCCAGAAGATTGGTGGTCTTTTGCTGTACAAGTGACGCAAAGATTTGCCCTCTAGAGCCTCTGATTTTCCCCTTCGCCGGAGTTATGTTTCACGGAGATTGCTTGTTTGTTCATTGCCGAACACAATTGCTCTCTGCTTCTTGTGTTCATACTTGCTTTTAGAAAACAATTGGGCCCTTTTACTTTGATCGAGTAAATGAACTTTCTGGGAAAAAAACACTTGACATCTTTGTTGTTATCTTGGATATTCTGTGTCCCATGCCTGGCTCACTTTTGGTTCCTTGACAGAGGGAATCAAATGAGAAGAGCATTTCAATTTCAATTTAATTTCTTGGAGGAACTCATTTCACTCGCAATGAAGCTCTAAATATTGCCAACAATTGGAGTAATTTACCCAACTTGAACCACTAATATATTCAAATAAAAGAAATTTATTTAGTGAATAAGCTCAATTTTTTTTTTTACCTTTCATGGATTCAATAAGTTATTTCAAACAGCTAGCTTTTCGGAGGAATTGGTAATAAACAACAGTTTGAAAAGAAAAGTCGGTCATAAAATTGTCTCGCGTGAGAAATTGAAAATTGGAGGTGGGAAAGGCCTTCATTTTCTAGCCGCTCGAGGATCGAGAATGAGGACAGCATTACATGATTGGTCCAAGTTTTTAATATTAAGCCGTACGAGGAGTTTTTCCGTAGAAAGCGGGCAAATGTACCATTATTTTCTTTCAAACTTTTTAACTAGGGATGCTAATAGGTAATGGTTTCTCTGTATTAATATAGATTTTTTATCAAATAAAAAATTTAAACATTTATATTTTATTTATTGGATTTGGAGAATATTTATTATTTAACTATTCAGTAAAAAAATAAAATAACAATAAATATATGTTTAACATATGTATTAAATGATAAATAGTGTACATATATATGCGTGTCTTGTTTCAATATTGAGATACATATATTTTGTATTGAATTTTAAAAAATATAAATATTTTACACACACACATATATATAAAATACACATATATAACACAGGTTAAATTAGGATATAAAATACAAATACAAATATTTTACTATGCGTTTTTCATTGTTCGTTAACCTTTGAATTTAGGAGACAAACCCATAAGCTAAAAGCCCTTCAAACGAGGATTAATTTTGATGGGCTTGTTCTTCGGTTTGTGTTACTTTGAGTCTCCAGAGGAAAGAACCCTAGTGTGGTGGGGTCTAAAACGAGCCCTAACGTTTAGTTTATTTATGTTTTTTTAAAGTGTTTTTTATTTTAAAAAAATATTAAATCAATAATTTCTTACATAATTTTTTAATATACTAATACATGAAAACCATTATTTTATATATATTTAATAAAATATTTTTTAAAAAAACCCTCCACCACAAAATACAATACATTAAACTAGTGTTCCTCAACAATATTACCCTTCCATTCAATTATTGTGAAATTAGTGGTGGGGTTTGTGATTTGAGGGGGACTAGGCTTTTTCTTCCTTTTCTTCTCCATTGATTCATACAAAATTAAATCTAGCTGTACTAACCTATTTCATAGGTTGCAAGAATGTGGAGAATGTGGACAAAACCGTGGGAGGAAAATGGTATCCAGCTACGGTGTCAAGAGTGGAAGAATGGTTTCTTATCACCAGAATATCCATGAAGTAGGAGAAAGGTCACGCCTGTGCTATGAACACAACTTTTTCTCAATTTATCTGGCAAGATACATGTCCCCTACATCGTACCATGTCGATCCCAATATTCCATTGTTATTTGACATGATTATAATCATTAAACACAACTGGCCCGATGGGCCAATCTAGTGATCTATTGGCTTGGAATTTAACATGATCCTGATCGATGAACACTAATATCATGTCCCAGAGAGACTGACTAGATGAATTTTATTGATTTCTTTATTAGTTTTCATCTATAATTAGAAGAAGAAAAAAACCCTGCAAGAACATTGTTTTTTAATAGACTGAGGTTGACCTGAACAGCTAGCTTGCAAGAATCGGTCTGATAACTACGGTGGTGACAAAATCATAATTTCTTAGAATTTGAATCCTTAACATGCGTAACAAAGGCCTACCAACTTCTTTCCATACTCAAGAATAATTACATTCCTCGATTTTTTTTTACAAGTGGAACGATCCATTTGACAGGAGAAACAATCCATCTTCAAGGATCCAATCCTACCGAGAAAACTGACATAGAAAAGGTGCAAATACAAAGCGAGATGAATCTGGGGATCGATGGAAACTTTTCTGCTGATTCGAAAATGAGTATATGCTGAAGCCAGTGAGCTCGTTTAAAAACTAATTATATATACACACGACACAAAGGGCATGCGACCTCCACTGCAGAACGAAACGCTCCATTGTCTGTGTGCCATCAAACGTTTGCTCAAGTTTGTGATTATTTGTTTCCAGTGTTAAAGAGGCATTTCACGTCTAGTTTGGTTGAGATGATATCGAACTTGAGCTTGAGTTTGTGTCAGGGTTCGCAGCGGGATTCGGAAATGAATTGATATGTTGTTGATCATGAAGGTAGGAAATTCGTTCGGGAGGACAGGGCACCGGTGCTGGATGTGCTATGAAGGTAGGAACATTGTCTCCAGGCATCAACACAGAAACTCCATTTGTATATACAGTCATCTGTCCAAATTCAAAAGGAATAGATGTCAAATTCAGTCAATCTCATCAAAACTAGCACAAGACAAACAACCTGGGGTTTGAAAAGGACTCTGCAGTCCAGTGAACAAGATGAATCCACATTCATTGTTGCGAGTGCATCGCAAGACATAAGCTAGATAGTGAAAATACGATGCAGCTATAACGACGCCTCTAATCAAAGTTGAGAACAAATAGAGCTTGTTCATCGGTAAAACAATTTGAGCATAATGTCCTATTTCTAGGCAAATAGCAGAGTCAACAAAGAAATTAACTGTGAGAACAGTGTTCACTGATTAAGGCCTCAGAGACTTAACATGCTCAAACCACCCGATATCCAGAGGAAGGAACAAGATGACAGAATTCCACATGCTAGCAGTGTTGTCTGTTAACATCAAGCATAGTTTCCATACATGCAATGTAGACAGGTTCCATCCCCAATTTGGTGGTTCAGGAACCTCATTACTTATTTTGTAACTTTGCAACAAAGCATTAAACGAAACAGAATCACTTGGGATCATACAGTTTTGGAGGGTTGAAGCAAAAATAAAAATAACAAGACAGGCAAAACATGACACAAACAAATTAAATGTTCAGAAAATCCAAGCACATGCTAGTGCTTTATTACTGCTTACTCTTCCATTTTATTGTTCGTGTCCATATTTTATTGGATAAGGTAACAACTAACAACATTATCCCAACAACTAACATGTGCATTTGACTATTGCCCATTTTTTATAAGACGAGTCCATTTAATTTGAGCATGCTGGGGGACAAACAATTTTATACGAGGATGGTCTACAATACAGTAATGCTAACAGATGCAAGATACTTATGGCTTGTATCCACACAACAGCTGTGTTTTGTTACCAAGTGACAAACAAACCTACGCATGGGGACTTGTTTCTTAGTGGAGAAATGCAATTAATTTCTCAAGCTACTGGTTTGATTAAGGTCTCTAACTAATGCAACCTGTCCATTGCTAATCTAGAAGATACAAACTTGAGCTCTAAATCACACATTTTCTGGATTTCAGAACACCTTGGAATACATGCATCATGCTCTGCTGGCCCTTTTCTCAATGCCCCCCCCGGAACTTCACCTAATTTCTATCAGGTTCGAACACTAAAGCTACTGCAGTCTGCATATCACATCAACTCAAAGATCCTGTATGAGGATGCGGAGCTAAATGAGGATCGTCAGCCCACAAAACAAGACTAACTGTTAGCTTCTAACCCTGGACCTGAAAGAAAAATGCACTGTCTCCCAACTGATAATCTGAAAACACTTTAAAGACCACCCTGTCTATATGAAGTGTAAATATGGGCCCTTAAGCACTACGTCAAAATAAGTAAACTGATTTAGACTTGTCAAAGAAAAGCTCCCATGAGCACTGTCACAAACTGACAATAATCAAAGTGATTAACTGATTAGGATTTTCATATAATTATAGATAACGATTTAAAAAATGCATAGTTTTACAATCAATGGATTGTTAGCATTTTTATCACTTCATAAAGTTGAAACCACTTTTTTTTTAGGCCATGCCCCACATAAGGCCTCAGATTGAACAACAAGGTTGGAGATGCAAGTGGGTCTTGTGTGTTTCTTTAAAGTTATGGCACATGGTAGACCACAAATGTGATGCATCAAGCATACACCTCATTGGATACCGCAGAAAAAATCTTAAACCTAAACTCAGGTAGTTTATCTCCCTTCATAAATGCACATAACTACGGTATTTAAAGCTGGTAAGACACTTTGTGACCTTAGAAAGCTAGTAGGACACACGGATAGATTTGGGAATTCATAAGAAGATGATGATTAAACTAAGGCCGTGTCCACAGAAAACCTGTCTCCGACCATAAGCACCGGACAGCACAAAGATTATTTCTATTGAGGCTGATAACCAACATGTACTAATGTACAATGGTGGGTCTAAACAACAAGAAGTACATCTCCCCTCCTGCAACTCATTGGTTTGGGACCAGCCATTCATTCAATAGACAACTTCTTGGATGGGCCATTGCCCCAGCAATCATAATTAGGGGACAGGACAGTTCCTAAATGATGAATTTTGACTAAAGAATGAAAATGCAGATGAGGAGAAAAAAATGAATTTTATCAGCTTCAGTTTTATGACCTCTGCAAAGCGCATCCTTACAGAGCTAGTAAATATTGTATTTGGATCAAACTCTAATCACTTTGGTTGTAAAACCAAAACCTATCTTAAATCTGTTCAGACATCAAGGTAGTAATTCATTCAAGGACAGCTACTACAACTTGCTATAAGATGCACACATTATACGATGCATGGCTGCATGGCTAATTTGTAATTCATTCAAGCTATGGCCAGTACTGGGAGAGGAAGAGAAGGGTCACAGGTGGTTTAATCAGGATTACTTTAACATGACTACATGGCTAATATAATTATAGATCTCTGTCATAACTTACGAGGAGGACTTTTGGTGATGGAATTCTTAAGAAGAAATATAGCCAAGTAGCAAAACTCAGATGGGAATTAGAAGAGAAACACATGAGGAGCTAGTAAATATGGCTAGAAGCTTAACTAGTGTTCAGATTCCTTTGTTATGCTTTCAAGAAGAAAAAATAACCAAGCTAAAACCTCTCCAGAATGCAATAAATCCATCTCTGACAGACATAATTACGAATCAACCGAAAACAAGAAAAAAAAACCTATAATTATGAAAGGAAACCACTCAGGCAGCAAAACTTTATGTCAGACCAACAATCATCACTACTTCCAAAAATCAAAATAACCATCCAAACTGTCTAAAACAAAAGAAGAAAAGAAAGAAAGCAAGCAACAGAATTTCCCTTGAAAAAATTGCAAAATGAAACATTTGAAACCGTTTACCCTTGAGAAAGCTAGAGAAAACCACACATTATCCAATCAAACAAGTAATTCTTAAACAAAAACATTAAATGCAAGCATAAAGGACAAAAGGGTATCACTTACTTTCGGTGAAGGGTGTCCAAGCTTGGAATTGAACCCCATTTGAGACTCGAGATCACCCTGGCCACCTGTACCTGAAGTGGGTCTAAGAAACCTTTCAAAGATGGCCATAACCAAGAACATTGAAATGAGAATGGCAGTAGCTACAAACCCAAAAGACACAGCATTAACTGAATTGTCAAAGTGTCTCCAGTGTTGATCCTCTCTTTGCACATTCAACAATGGAGCTTCTGCTGGTGGCCAAACATTATAGCCACCATCATGTGCAACCATTTTGTTTATTTCCTTTCTTTCAAGTTCAATTCTTTAGCTCGTGAACTTCACTTTCATTATCATTACTTTGCTCATGGGAGAGAGACAGGGAGAGAAATTGATGCCTGATCGTGTGTTAACAAAAGGGAAGGCGCTACTCCAGGCTTTTTGACTCAAAAACAAAAACAAAAAAAGAATTCAAAATTCAAAACTTGATGAACCTTGATGGACTGCTTAGAGGCTTTGGTATTTCAAGGCTTCAAGAAAGCGAGGCTATGAGAGAGGGAGAGGGAGGGAGGGGGGCATGTGGGCTATCTTTTCCTTACAGGAGGTGACTGCGGTTAGAGAGAGAAGACAGAAAGCTTTGGAATTTGGATAGCTTTGTCTGCTTTTTAACTCTTGGTGTTATATAAATGGGAGAAATGGTTGTTTTGGTAGTTGAAATTGACTTTTCAGTTTATTTAACCAAGACTTGGGAGTGTACTGTGGCCTTTCGCATTGGGTGTTTCTTGTCCTTTTTTGTGGTGGTCTGCAGAGTTACAGCAGTAAAATAAATTACACAAGCAAAGCAACATGAGGTTTTCAAGTTCCAAGACTGTTATTTTAGGTTCAAATTCAAGAGGAGGACGAAGGAATTTCGCAAGAAATCTCAATTCGATATGAATTGCCTAATCTCAGTTAACGTGGTGTTTGAAATATAAGTATTTCAACTAATATTTTATGGTTCTAAAATGAATGAAGATGTAAGTTTTTAATATTCTTAAAATTTATATGACTCGTGATTTATAAAAAGCTAATAAAAGAATTGATCAAATGAACTACATTATTAAAAATTAATAAAAAATGATTTTAAGATTTGCTTGGCATTAATACCATATTGTTTTTTTTTTTTAAAAAAAAAGAAGAAGCAAGAGGCGAACTTGAAATTTCTACTTGTAAAGAGCAAGCCAAATGGCATGAAATTAAATGTTTTATTTATTGTTTTAACATTTGAAGTTATATAAAAAAGCTAATATGACAGCAAAAATAAACACGGGAAAATACAGATAATTTAATGAGAAAAAAAGTTACATAAAAACATAGACAATTTAATTAGTAAAAGAGGTTGAAAGTATAAACTCTAAATTTAAAATTTTATTCGTTGAAAATAAAATATATAATGAATGTCTTCTCTAACTAATTTATATGACATTTAAATAGACCAAAACACCTATATATATATATATATATATATATATATATATATATATATATTAGGAATTAACTATAAATCCGAGCCAACTTCAAGCGGGTTTTTATCTCTATTCGGACCGGTTCCAGACCCAGGTTAGCAGGGTTTCAGGTCAACTCGCCGGATCGGTCCGGGTTTTAAAACTATGTTAGGAATAGGGGTGAGCAAAAAAACCGAGAAACCGAAAAAACCGAGAAAACCGAGAAAAAAATAACCGAAAAAACCGAACCGAAAAAAAAAACCGATTAAACCGATTAAAATTTTGAAAAAACCGACCGGTTCGGTTCGGTATCGGTTTTAGGTTTATAAAACCGAAAAAACCGAACCGAACCGAACCGGAAAAATAACCGGAAAAAACCGAGCCAAAACCGGAAAAAACCAAGCCAAAACCGGAAAAACCGAGCCAAAACAGGAAAAAAATGAGCCAAAACCGAAAAACCAAGCCAAACCGGAAAAAACCGAACCAAACCGGTTTTTCCCCTAAAAAAACCGAACCGAAACCGGCCGGTTTGAACCGGTTTCGGTTCGGTTTCGGTTTTTTTTTCCAAAAAAAAAAAATTTCGGTTTGGTTACTTTTTTTGATAAAAACCGAACCGAACCGGTTTTGCTCACCCCTAGTTAGGAATTAACTAGGAAAAATAATTAAAATAACCCAAACAATAGCATTCGAGCTTTAAATTAAAAAAATCCAATAATCTGACAAAGAAACATAGAAACATCACTTATAGAATCATTTAAAAAAAATCGAGTCTTCTCCGATGATCATAACTTCTATTATTGTAATTTTAAAATGCTAATCTGGTAATGCATTTTCAGACCGTCTCTTGAGTTTAAATTTATTTAGCTAATCTATAAAAAATATATGTTAGGCCATCCATATAGTTTGAGTGAATCAAATTCTTGTTTGGTTGTGTTAAATTCTCACTTGAATGCTCATAACTTTTTGTTTCTACAAGTTGATTATATCAAAAATTCTGTTTGTTGTTGTTTTTTATTTTTTAAAAAAATATTAATTATAGATGATAAAGATGGAAATTGAGTTCATGATCACTATCTGTTATGGAGTGATAGTATATCTTTCTTTCAAGCAAGAAGTCTAAAGAAATTGGCCACACACTCCCTACCCCCAATTGACCTCTTGCTAAGAAAATGTGAATTTATTTGCCATTGACGTTTTTTATCATGATAAAAGAGCTTAAGCTCTTGACTTCGTAAGTTGCAGCGTCCGAATTCAAGTCATCTCATTGCAAGTTACAATTTAATTTTTTTTTTTTTTTTAGGATCTAGTTTAATCTTCTCATTCCGCTATCATAGACGGAGCACTGGTTTGTAGTTAACCTGAAGCAAACCTACAGCTATAATTTCAGAGACTTGACGAGGCAGAATTTTAGATATCGGCAGTTACCCTCCACATCCTATGGAATATAAGAATTGAAAGTATAATTATTATTTTTTAAAAAATATTTTTATAATTATTATTTTTTAAAAAATAGTTTTTATTTAGAAAAATATATTAATAATATTTTTTTATTTTTTAAAAATTATTTTTAAAATCAATACATTCAAATGATCTGAAAACATAAAAAAATATACTAATTTAAAAAAAAATCAAAATTTTTTAAAACATTTTTAAAAAATACTGCCACGCACTTAAAATCTAGCCCAGTTCTTTCTTTTTATTATTTTTCTCCTCTTTTTCCAGCACAATGCATTAAAGGCCGAGCATCAGTGGTAGAGTTCCCCATCAATTATGCATGGCTTTTGATCTAAATAGAAATCTCGACAAACTTCACACAACTTTATTGGCCAGAAATTTCACAATCATGGCTAACATTTATCATTCACTATCTTTATGCATGCCTTTAATACGATAAAAAAAGACACATAACATGCAACCTTCAAAAGATGTGATCGAGCTCCTATCCACTGCTCTCAGGGCACCCTAACCAAACTGTTCAGGCCCATTGAGCACATCTTGTTCCTGCTCTCAACAACACAATATTGTAGCAAAAGCTTTCTCGACTGATTAACATACAAATTTAAAAGGAAAAAGAACTCAGTTATGGCGTGGCCACGCTCCAAAAAACACTTCTCCTTTATTGGTTTTTGCACATTTGGATCCCAACACAAGAATTCTGTTTGAGCTTGCATTTTTTTTAATTGAATATTAAAAACTCTGAGAGCATCAAGCTAAGCTCATTTCTTGTGGGTACCATCTTCTTTTCTTGGGCCAAGACTTCACATAGAAAAAAAATGATTTAGATTTCGATCTTATCTTCCGGTCTTGGTAACCCTTTTGAATATATATATATATATAGAATTGGTCCAGTGGTTAAATATTTAACTCTAGAGTTTCATCATGCACACCAGAAGAGTTAATTCTCATGGATTCGATATTTACTTAACTAATCCCTTACATCAATAAATAAATAAATTTTCCATGATCTGACGTGTGAAATTTCATTTAAATCCGTCTAATCACGTATTAGAATTGAAATCCGATTTCTCACCATTTTTCTTGAATAAAATTCTTATCATGCAATATTTAGAGATGCAGCTTAACTGGTCAGGTTCTACATCTACTTCCTAAAAATTACTAGTTCAAGTCTCACAAATCTCGGGATCACTAGAAGCTTACATGGTCGTTAACTTAAGGGTCTGTGGGATTCATCGAGGTAAGCCCAAGCTAATCCAAACATCCACATTAATAATAAAAAAAAAAAATCTTATAATGCATCATTTGTTCATGTACAAATACAAAGCAAACAACGCACATGAAATAAACTTGACCTCAGAATTTATAAAATAGAGCAAATGTTGACTCTGAAAATCCAAAACCTGAAGTGGAATCTGGGGCAGTGGGTATTAATGAAATGGTCATATATATATATATATATAGCACACCTTTCATGATGGTGAAATTGTCGTCTGGGGAGGCCTCGAGATGGGACTTGGCAGTGGACTTGCGGAGGAGCATGGGAGGTGGCAGTGGACCATGGAGCTACCGGGGGTATTTATGTAATTATAAGGATATGGGAAAATGGAGAAATGGAAGATGGTCCATGTTTAGAATTGCAGTGAAGGTGAAGACAGGCTTCTCAGGTTAACCTTACCTTGTAACTGATGGATACCCGAAACAACAAAGGCACTCCCTAAAGATATATTTCTTTATTTCTTTCCAGAAGAGCAAACACAAGCTTATGTTTCCTAGCATGTATTTTGGTATTGCACTGTATTTTTAAATTTTAAATTATTTTTATATATTTTTAAATCATTTTCATATAATAATATCAAAAATAAATCCTAAAATACTTAAAAAAACAATATGAAATACGTTACACTCGCACTAAAGCTAGATACCACAAGCCCAAGAATCCACATGGTCACGTGTCCTCCAACAAAGCAGGTTTGTGGTCCTATGTGGCATTTGCCTACCATGCTCATCATTAGGATCTATTGATGTGTTTGTTTTATATTTATTTATACGAAAGAAGTGAACCGGCCTAATAAAATAGGAGGATGGTGATTTGTTGATCCAACTTCAACTCATAATTGATCTTCTTTCCCTTTGCTTGGAATAATTTCTTGGCTTTGAATAGAAAATATGTTAATGTTTTCATTGTTGCCTTTTGAGATACATTTTGAATCCAATTCAAATAATTTTGAAGGTTTTGTTTAATATTAGGATGTGTTTGTTTGTGTAGTTGAGCCATGTTTTTGAATTTTTTAACTTTCAATTTTTTTTATGATTTTTTAAATTATTTTAATGTGTTGATATTAAAGATAAATTTTAAAAAAATTAAAAATATTATTTTAATGTATTTCCTAAAAAAACACACTTTTAAAAGTAATTCTCATTGCCTTCTCAAATATACTAGAAATTAGTTTTTTTTTAAAAAAAAAGATGTCAAATTAGTCTATGTCTAAATAAATTTAAAGAATATTTTATAAACTAGTTTGAAAAAACATTTAATTATTAAAGGTACTATCTTGATTAGAACGTTACAAATGGACAATTGAAAATTATTTCTTGTTCAAATGACTGATTGGCGATAAGAATGTATGAAACTACACATTGAGTTGTTGGAAAAATTCGGTTCCTAAATTTGGTGACATAAAGCAAGCATAAAAATCCATGTTCTTCTCTTGAATCCCATGCAACTTCATGTTAGAAGAGTGCCAATTGAAAGAGACTACTACCATCAACAAACAGTCTGGAGTCCCCCATCAAAAAATAAATGAGGATCTACAAGGCATCATGTATTAGGAATTGCTGAATTTGCAAAGATTTATTAGCAAAAACAACAATTCTATTCCAATATTATTAAATCTCTAACTCGTTATGATGATCCACTAACATAAGATCTACCTCAAGTTAGTTTTAAATTTAACTAAATAAAGATAAATTTTGTTAAACTTGATAGATCAAATGATTCAATTCAAGATTTGATAAAAAAAATTTAGTTAATTTTTTTAAACAACATTTTTTATTTAAAAAAAAAATACATTAAAATAACATTGTTCAATCCCAACTCATAGTCTAGACTAGAAATGGTACTAGGCCTGTTTAATAACCTCGTACGGATCATGTTTGTATTAGTATCGGTTTAGTAATGTGATGCATGATATATATAAAAAATATTTTTGAATTAATAATGTATCAAAATAATATTTTTTAGACTGTTTTTTGTATTTTTATCATTACCATATTAAAATTTTCAAAAAACATTTAAAAATATATCAATTTAATATTTTAAAAAAAATACTTGAAAAAAATAAAAGTGAATCCAGACTTGGAGTGTGTTTAGAATTATGATAGATATTATTTTTTAAAGTTATTTTTATATGAAAATATATTAAAATAATAATTTTTTATATTTAATAATATCGTATAAAAATATAATTTAAGAAGATAAAAAAATTAATTTAAAACTAAAAAAATAAAATTTTTCAAAACCTCCATCACATGCACCTTGTCGGGCTACGTGTCCCTGTCTTCCAAACCCTGTAAGTCCAATGGTTCCCTCTTGTACTCCTTTTCCGTGTGTCAATCCATGTCACTCTCTCCACGTGGCACCAATAAAACATACCCAAAAATCTATAAAAAATTTAATAATGATCCGCTGTTAAATCTCTCCTTTCCCTAAAACAATCCGACATATCAACTTCTAGTGTCGGCCTTTCCAACCTCTAACCAACATAATGTGGACATCAGACTCCTTGAGATTGTCCCCCTCATCAACGGTCAAGATCACTTATCTGATCCCATCAAATCTTAACCGTTGATTCAGGGACCGCTCCTTGTAGGTGGGTGGGTCAAACATCAAGACTGTAGAATCCCCATGCGTGCATGGTACAATTCGCACGTGCAGTTGCTTGTACAGTGTGTCATAATTGACTTGCAGTCGTACGAGAAGAGGATTCAAAGAAGTAGCGGCGCGTGGATGAGAGATAAAAACTGTTTTTTAAAGTTTTTTTTTGAAAATATATTTTTTAAAAAATCTATTTTTCACATCAATATATATAAATAATTTAAAATAAAAGACTTAATTTTTAAAAAAACATAACCCAACCGCTGCGCCAAACACCGGATTCACAAGAGAGTGAAGAACCTCAGCGAGTGCAGGGGGGGGACAGTGTCAGGGTGTGGGGCTGGTATGGTCATGATCTGGGTCAGGTGACTCAGGTGGGTGCACGGTGGCTTGTGATAGAGGCTAATCTTAAGGGCTCACGTGAAAGGATCTTTTACTAGCTTTTGCAATTTCTTGGCTTGTGGTCATAGGAATGTCACTTTCTCTTCTTTTGATGGCAAGCTTTTTGAACCAGCCATCGCTCGATCGATAATAAAGGGTCGTGGCTCGGGGCTGGGCTTGCATGCCTATGCATAGGGTATATACCCTACATCCAGAAGGTGACCCCGAGTCCCTTTTTACACTACAAAAAGGTCACGGGGTGGGTCAGATGGGGTTTTACGTGTCTTCTGCTTTGTGAAGATGATCTTGACCATTTGGGCTTCTCTTCCAAGCTTGTCCAGGATCGAGTCAACATGTCCTGGCAGAGGCTAAAGCACGAAGTATAATTTTCTCTACTTTTCTTTTCTTTTTCCTTTTTCTTGTGTGGAAATGGAGCAGTGCTAGGCAGATGACAGGGGTCCAATTTGGGAAGCAGCATCATTTGGTTGCCGCAAAAATGTAAATCTGGGCTGTTTTCTGCTAACTTAAAGAAACTTGAGTGGTTTTTGAAGCACTAAACTCCTGCTAAACAAGAGGGAAACAAGGATATGAGTGTTGAGTTTATTTTTCTTGAGCAGATACTGGATCGATTTCGATTGCCATGCAGGCAAAGCAAAACATAATTATGAATTGGAGCCAGCCATCTATTTCTATTTGTAGACAGGCAGCATTTATAACTTGTACAGGCAGAGAGTATCATGTAATGGTGTATGGCTTGATGAGGAGTACAATGTCAATAATGGCAACGGGAATCATTGGTTTTCAATGAAATAGCGAATCCAATGATCATGATAGCCTTGGTATTATGTTCGATGCTAGAGCCTAGGTTTTGTAGCATTTCTCACTACATGTACGAGGTCAAACCCTAGGTTATTTTGATCTTGCTTTCTAGTCAAATAATAAGGTTCCGTTTGTTTGCAGGAATTCCTTTTGGAAAGTGAATTTCTTTTGGAAAGTGAATTCCGAGGAAAGTGAATTCCTGAAAAGTGAATTCCGGGAAAATATTTTTCGATGTTTGGTAGTGTTATGGAAAATGAACTGGAAAACACTTTACAGTGTTTGGTTATGTTATGGAAAATGAGCTGGAAAATAACTTATTAATATTTTATTTTTCTCAAGTTTATTAAAATAATAAGGAACAAATCTTACAAATTAAAAAGTTGAATGAGAATGAAATTGAAAAAAAAAATATAATTTCATAAATTATCTCAAATAAAACAAATAATAATCAAAATAATAGGGATCAAATCTAAAAAAATAAAAAAAAATGAAAAATGAAGAAATTAAAATAATAATAATCAACATTTCATAAATTATTTCAAATAAAATAAGTAACAATAAAAAAAATGAGGATCAAATTTGATAAATAAAAAATTGCAATAAAAATGATAAGAAAAAAGCAAATAGCAATTATAAAAATAAGAACCAAAGTTAATATAAAAATAAAATTTTAAGAGATGAAATTGAAAAATAAATATTCAAAACAAAATATATATAGCAATCAAAAGTTTGAGGATCAAATTTGATATAATCAGCAAATAATGACATTTCTAAATCTTTCACAACTTCCGGAAAGTGTTTTCCCCTTAAATTTTTCAGGAAAACACTTTCCTAAAAACCAAGCCAAATTTTCCTTTTACTGGAAAGTGTTTTCCATTGACCAACTTTCCTACTGGCAAACAAACACAAGAAAGTTTGGAAAGTGCTTTCCCGGAAACCACTTTCCGGAAAACAAACACAGCTAAAAGGAAAACACTTTCCTGAAAACCAAGTCAAATTTTTTTTTTGACTAAAATTGACTGGAAAGTGTTTTCCGTTGACCAGAAAGTGTTCTCCGTTGACTAGAAAGTGTTTTCCGCTGACCGGAAATTGTTTTCCGTTGACCAACTTTCCTAATGACAAACAAACACAGGAAAGTTTGGAAAATGGTTTCCCGGAAACTACTTTCCGGGAAACAAACAAGGCCTAAATAGGTATCGCTTTTATAACTAAATAGGTATCGTTGTGATAAACAAATAAAATATAACTTGAGGCAAGTATAAATATTATTTTCAAGGATATTTTCTCAAACGAAGCTATTTTTCAACATTCAATAAGTATTTTTTCTAAAACCAGAGTTATAAAAATAATTGGACCAACATTAAAAGGAAATGTTAGTTAGCTTCCCGCTAATGTGTGTATTTGATATTGTGGTAGTTTTTATGGTTGTGATTTAAAAAAAATTATTTTATAAAAAAATACTTTTAGTTGAGGTTGATTTGATATTTATATATGTTTGGTTAAAACTGTGGTTGAAATTAAGGTTAAATAAAAAATAGTTTAATATGTTTGGTTAAATATACTTTACAAATTAAGGTTATAAAATTGAAAATGCGATCAAATTTCACAAATGCTACATCATTATATAATCTACTTTCAATTTATATAGTGTTATTAAATAATATTAAACACTAATTTTTTGAGCAAACATAATTTTAAAAAAAATAAATTTTTTTTAGTCGGACGTGATTTAATGAACAGTTACCCTTGAATTAATTCACCATGCATTGTTCACGTGAACAATGCCAGGTGAATCCACGTGGCAGCGCGCATATGATGATAATGATGATTGCCAAAAAAAAAAATACTCTTACTTGATGAGAAGGAAGGAAGCAAATAAGAAATTGGGTGGGCCCTTTTTCCTTTCCCTCGGCAGCAGCGGGCAAAAGTGAATTGAAAAGCAGTAATTTTTTGCTTCGCAAAACCGGCGGTGTAAACTTAATTTTCAGTGGGATCCATCTTCAAAATTTGCATTTCAAATGGTTACCAAATGATTATTTTTTGTGGTTGGATCGAAACACAGTTCCAACCACAATACCAAACAGTCATAGTTTCAAATGATTTTTTAAGATAAAAAAAATATCTAGTCATTTCTAATGTGTTTTTTATGATAAAAAATCATAATTATTAACTAAACAATTAAAACACGTGGGAGATTCACTTTGTAAAATGCATTGTAGATCTCTTCATATGGCACTATCAAGGAACTATTCACATTGGTATTTTTTTTCATATATTTTTTTAATTTGGCTTTTATTAGACCAAATTATAAATCAATTTGTTAAGGGAGGGTGAGATTGAAAGACGGGGGATCAAAGTAAAAATCATGAAAGGAATGAGTGGCTTTAAAATTTTGGGTAAGATATTCATTGTAGTCCTTATACTTTACAAATTATAGATATTATGCCTTTTCAGTTTCAAAAATCAAAGGAAAAAATCAATTTTGATCTCAAATTTGTTTTTCTTATTTTTTATCCTCTACCATGAGAGAGGTGAGAGAAAGTCACCATCAGCTCTATTTTTCGAGTCACCATAATGGCTCGAAACTGGTTAATCTAGACGATGCGTCCTATCACACTTTGTTTTTTTTTAAAAAACAAAAAATTAAAATGAATAACATGCAAAAAAAATAAAAAGGCTCAATCACGCATGCCCTAACGAAATGGGCTAGGCAGATTAGGCTAGCTTGCATTGCTCAGCAGTGCTTGACCTTATCTTTTTTTTAAAAAAAAAATCAATGTGTTTTTATATATGTATTTTTTTAAAAATTTTTAATTTATATTTTGATTAATATCCCTTCTCTCTCTATTTTTTTATTTTATTTAGAGAACCTCTTTTCAATGACAAATATTTTTTTATTACTTTGTATGTATTAAATTTTTTAAGAGGTTTTTTTATTCATCTATATTTTTTTTTGTATAAATAAACTTTATTTTTAAAATAAAAAATATTTCTTTAGATAATATTTCTAATATGTGTAGCCTTGCATAGTATTTTTCTTCCCTTTTATTTTATTTAATCAATTTAATGTGTTGGTTATTTCTATTATCATTTAAATGAATAAAAAAAATATTTTAATAAATAAATTTAGCAAACATAACTTGATAAATATCTCATCTTACAAGATTAAATATTTTGATCTATACTTGTCTCTCGATTTTTATAATTTTGTTTTTAGTTATTATTTATGGTGTTTTTTTTTCATTTATGTGGAAGTAATTAATTTAAAAAAAAACATAAATGAATTCATGATGGTAGCTTTTCTTGTCTCTAAGCAATAATCATATTGTTCTTCTCTGTGCAAAATTTAAAAATTTATTTTTTCTCAATAATAGAGAGAAGTAGGGATAAAGTGTTTTAGCCTGATCTATTTTTTTTTTTAAGTTGTGACTTGATGATAATTACAAGCATATATTTATAAACAGGTCAAGATCCATATCATTATAAGAGTCCATGATTTTTTTTATGATTTGAATTTCAAATGAAATTCAAATCAATACCCTAAAAAAAAAAATTCAAACATAGGAATTGATTTGCCAAATAACCTGTTATTTATTTTGTCAAATCAATGTGTATGAGTTTAAGAAAAGCTTTGGAATTAAAATTTCTAACCTGTACCATTGCGGCAAGGAGACATATAAATTAAAGCATTACTATTTACATATTTATTTATTTTAGTATTCTAATGAGCAACTGAATAATAAAATAAAATCACTAAAATAAAATTTGAATCCATTCAATTAGGATTAACAATAATATTTAAATCACTAAAATATAAATTTCACATTCAATGAATATAGTGGAAGTAGTTAATTTAAAAAAAAAAACATATATGAATTTATGATGGTAGCTTTTCTTGTCTCTAAGCAATAATCATATTGTTGTTCTCTGTGCAAAATCTAAAAAATTATTTTCTCTCAATAATAGAGAGAAGCAGGGATAAAGTTTTTTGGCCTGATCTTTTTTTTTTAAAAAAAGTTGTGACTTGATGATAATTACAAGCATATATTTATAGACAGGTCAAGATCCATATCATTATAAGAGTCCATGATTATCTTTCCATTGAGGATAGAGTTTTCAGGCAGTAAAAGTCTCCAACTCCTTATTATTTTAAATAAAATAATTGTTTTGTGTGCATGCATACATACATACATATAATTTTAAATAAAATCTTGTTATCTATTGAGTCATTTTATAACTCTTTCAAGTAGATATTTCCTACACCTGATCGTTTCTAATTATTGATAGTAATAAAGCAGTTTAAAAAACAACTCTTTAACGTATCGAATCTTGGATAGAGTGGACATATTTGTAGTGGCGAAGGCCACACACCCATTTGGGGTTAGAAAATTAGGTGAGTTGCGACTTTGAGAGGAAAAGTGCTGGCTATTGATTAGCATGGCTTCTAATTCTCTAAATTAATACCATAAATGCCTCTTTTTCATACATCAATAACTCTTAAAAAAAGAGACATACTTTTACAAGACTTGTCTTATTTGGTCGTCCCAATCTAACCAAAAACATGCACTCGAGTCACAAGTGGAGCATCCCAGCAAAGACAGATTAAGCACAGAGATGTTTTCCACTCAAGAAAAGAGTACCATGGACTTCTGCAAGTGCAAGAATTATTCAATTAATCCCAGTCGTGTGTGTGCGCATTACATTCGATTCGTCTTTCATGTAATACAAGCATGACTAGCATTGGATTGTCACTTCACTTGCAACTGTCGTTTCAGAAATTCTAACCACGCAACGATGGCTACAAAGTTCCTACACCCCCTCCTCTTCCATGGGCTCAGAGCTCGCCCATGCACGTCTAGTTGCTCTAGTGTCAAAAATAAGGTCCATGGAGATTATACGTGACGATTCCCCAGCCTTCCTATAGCCTGCCAGGAAATATAATCGAGTCCCAATTGGTGCCATAGTGAGGTATACTCGTTGGGTTGGTGGCCAATTTTCGTTGTTGTCATCTGAAGGTGAAATTGGTGAGTTGAGAGTTTGCGAATGTGATCCATCAACAACATTCCATATATTGAGCTTCCCATCATAGGCTTCAATGTAACCTTTTCATGCTTTGAAGCAGTCACCGGAGCTAAACAGGCTCCCGTCAACTTCCACAATTTGATTAGGAGGCACATCTAATTGCCACATTCCTGCCACTAGATCCCACTTTCCTGTTCGTGGATCGTACACTTCAGCGGAGCTCCTTTCGGTTATAAACGGCACCGTCTTATCGGAGTCCCTTCTCATGGCAAACCCCCTTACCACATGGATTTTACCTCGCCATGTCACACCTACACTTTTGTACCTCAATGTGCTCATACTTGGCAGAGGGCTCCACGCATTAAGGGTGCACTTTGAGACCAGTGATTAGAACAAACATTGTAGCGAAGAACCGATGGTAGCACCTCGACACCGACGTCGATAAACTCGTCAGACTCATCGATACTGTTAGGAGCTTGCACCCTGCGACATAATAATCCTCCAATTATGTAGATTGAATCGCCTAATGTAACCATTGCAAAACCTTTCAAGACATGGTTTTCAATCAGGTTAGGAACTGAGCTAACATAACTCCATGTGTTATTTGATGGATTGTAACATTCTATCCAATTGGAAACATTCTTGTGGCAGAATGAGGCATAGACCCTATAGCTAGAAGGAGAAGATTCCGGCGATGAAGGTGGTGCTGTTGTTTGGGGAGGAGAAGGAAGCGAACCCATTGAAGAACTGGCAAAGATGAGGTGGTAGTTCTAGTATGGTTCCTATATGATTTTAATTGATCTTAGGTGAAATGGGAATTATTATGTAGACAAAAATGGAACATATAAAGAACCCAGCGGAGAGCACAACAAAGGGGTTGTTGCATCGACTAAGGATTATGCATGGAGGGTAGCTAATGTTAAGAATGGAGCAAAAATCTAGGACTATACCTAGCTGAATTAATGACCCTATGTTCTTTCAAAGGGCTGCACTAGCATTCTGTGTACTCATCTTCGGCCATGGTCGATATTGAGAATCTGAAATTATGAGAGTTTTTTGCCAATAGAAAAGGAACAAAGAGGCCATACCTTGGACTTGGGATTGTAGAGCTTCGCAATGCCAAGTTCTCCCCTTAAGTTTTTTTATTTTTTTTCTCTATTATCAACTTAGATCTAACTAGCTAATCGTCTGTACATGTGAAAAATATTCATAATTATTTTTGTAATCCATGTTGTTTTGAAGTGTGACTGAACTTTTATATCAAAATTTTGCAAAATAATTATATTTAATAGTTTAACCAGTGAAGTTAGCTAACATACATCATCCTGAATTCAATAAATTAACATAATATACTAAGTGTGTGGCTTTTTTTTTTTACTGCATTTCTTTTTTATTATTCATTCTCTCATAATTTATATTTTTTGTGAATTATAATAGTAAAATTTTTGAAACACTCTCTCTTTTTTTTGCACAATTAAACTTTTTTTTAGCTCAAATTGGAGCAGGGTTTTTATTTTTTCTTTTATGAGGGTTGAATTGAAAAAAAAGGGATTAAGTACAAAACACAACTAATATAAATGGCGGCTCTATAATTTATTTGAAAATTTTAATTTATTCCCTCATCCTTTTAAACTATTGGATAATCAGTCCCTATAATTTTTAAATATTATATTTTTGTACCATACCAAAATTTTCTCTTTTTTTAGTTCTTTTTCAATGGAGATGAGAGGGGGGTCGCTAGATTCCATCTGAGAGAGAGAGAATGTTATCATTGATGACGATTTCGGTAACTAAAATAGTTGATTTTTACATCAAATGGTTTCGTATGATGAAGAGAGTTCAGATTAGGTTGATTATGGGTTTTGGGGCGGTTTTTTAAGTTCATAGATTGGTTAAACAAGGTTTTAAGGGTGTTTCGTAAATGTTTTGGATAAAAAATAGGTTGAAAATAGTTTTTTTTGTTAGAAAAACAAGAGCATTGTTTTTTCGATCATCACAATAGTCGGATTATAGATGAAGCGTTATCTTTATTTTTTTTTGAAAATAATGGCGGCCTTATTAACTTTAGAAAAAAAAAAAATAAAGGCCTGGGTGCATGGGCCTGGTTTCGTGGTTTGAGCACTAGGCCAAGCTTCTGATATGATAACCCAGGTCATGGATTTGAAAAGTTACAACGATTGACATCTTTTTTTCTTTTTATTTTCTTTTTCAATACCGTTGTCCCACATTGTTTTATTAAAAAAAGATTTTTTTGTTATTTTTTTTTCTACTAAATTATCTCAACTTCATAACCTAGAAAGCAAGTTTGTTAAGTTAATCGGGACTCACTCACCCTTTAATTTCCAGATTAAATATCTACCATGGTGACTCATATTGACTCACACCAGTTTTTTAATCCTATTTTATCATTCCATGTTTAACTGGCTAAGTCTTTTTGCGTTTTGTTCTCGTGTTATCATGATAACTTTTATATATACATCCACTTGAGTAATATATACCCGCAACGTAATAACTCAAGCACACATCTGCTAATCAAGAAAGCATGTCAAAATGTTGATTTGAAATTATAGTTTTAAAATCCGGATCGGACCGGCGGGTCGACCCGGGACCCCGCCGACCCAGGCATGGGACCGGTCTGAGTGGAGGCCAAAACTCGCTTGGGAATTGACCCGGTGACCTAGCGGGTTGACTCGACCACAAACCCGTTGACTTTTTGTTTGCTAAAACAACGTCGTTTTGATTTTTTTAAAAAAATTAAAAAATAAAATTTGACCCAGCCAACCCGGTGACCGGGTCAAAACCCGGAACCCGGACCGGGTCTTAAAAGTATGTTTGAAATGATAATCCTTATAATGAAAAACCCTATGTTTTAAACTCTTGAATGCTAATGTAGAAGTGGTCCAAAGGATGAAAGACACATGGAGAAATATATTTTATATACATGCAGGCATGTACCCATGTCTCCACAGTGAAAAGGCACCAAAAAAAGGAAGAGGGAGCAAATCCATATGAGATTCTACCGCATGATACTAGAAATCTCGAATCTCACACTCTTGCTCTCACTAGGCCAACACAAATTCGGCTCTAGCCGGCATTAGGTCTGATTATCAAGAAATGACTCTTTTTACTCATGTTTATCAAGTAGTTAGTTTTATAATAAGATGCTATCTTCTGGGATCACATCTTTATATCTTCTCTTTATCTTTGTACATTCAGGGGCGGCAATAGAGCATGTGATCATAAAATATAATAAGTTGTCTTTAGCAGTTTCTGTGAAAATGGGATGCCTCTTCTCTTGTAACTTGTGTTCTCTCTTTGATCGCAAGAAATTCTATTTCTTTTTTTTTTTTTAAATAAAAAGGGCATGTAAAGAAAAGTATTGATGCCAGATTCATTTTGATAAAAGATCAGATCGCCCAGCTTACTGATCTCAAGTCAACTATTTTTATGAAAACAACGTAATTTCAACAGAAATACAGCTAAAAAGAAATTGATATTGTAGAATCCATGTCATGAAGATGTTTGATATTGAAGGGATGATGGAGTTTGATAATGTGGAATGATGGACTTGCAGAGAGCGAGCTTCGAAAACGAGTTCTGCTGAGCTCCAAACGTTCAACACAAGAAAGGGTCGAATGTGCGAACGATGCCAGAAATGAGAATATAAGGTCGTAGCAGTGGAAGAGGAATCTGTAAAGGCACTATCAAAATGGGAATGAGAACAAACTTCGCGTGGAAATATTGTGAGATCCAGCTAATAGCCTCGAGAGAGTCTTGACAAATGGACTGACAAAAGGGATTGTGTGGAATCTTAGGTGGTAGATTGATCTGGGCCTGTAGTGCTGTCTATTGCAGGCTACCAGTACCATATGGCAAAGCCTCAGGATAAGATGGGCCCATTTCAAGAGTAAAGCCCATGTAGCCCACATCAAAATATAAAAGGGGAGAGATAAAATGGCGTGGAAGGTCTCGAGGGAGTTTCCACTGTTTAAGACAAGCTTTGCTTTGGTGGCACAGAATGACAACTCATCTGAAAATGGGTCCACAGGCTCCATTGGCAGGCTAGGGTAGGAGTTGGGACCGAGGCACAGAAGGCAAGAGAAAGGGCACTGAGTCACTCGGGCCCTGGCTAAATGATAGAAGGGGACTATAGAGTGAGACAAAAGGGAATTTAATGAGAATATGAAAAAGCAGAGAGAGTTTGGAGAAGAAAACAAATGGATAGAAGGTAGAAATCCAGGAGGCAATCAGTAGAACCACCTTCTTCCCACGTTGTCTTGTATTACAGACAAAGCACTTGGGAGGAGAAACAAAAAAGATGGGATTGATTTGTAGGATCATTGGAGATCTCCATTGCCCACTTTTTCTAGCTCGGTCCATCCATGCTTTTCAGATATTATAAATGTTTTTGTTTTAAATTAAATTTTTATATTATTTTTAAATCGAGTTAATATTAAAAATAATTTTTTTTTAAAAAAATATTATTTTAATATATTTTTAAATTAAAAACACTTGGTAAAAACTCGTCTCAAACACCAACTTTACATACACACACCAACCATTTAGGTATTAGAGTTGGGGTTGGGGTTGGGATTGGTTTTTATATCATCAATATAAATAAAAACCTATAAAGTTTTTAATGATTTAGAAGGTTAACTCTTTTTTTTTTTATTTCATGGGTTAAATTCTTTTGAATATATTATATACACGGATGTATTTTTAAAATTATTCTAAAAAAAATAGTTTTGATTGAAGTACAAACTAGATATGTGATCGAAATTGATAATCTTTGTAATACAATGAACCAAATTACAAGATGAATAGTAACGTATAATTAAGAACCGAAAGCTGAATTTTGAAACACATGAAAATAATTGATGAATACAAAAATAAAACATGGAATAATTGATTTCTCTTTTAAATCGCAAAATTAAATCAGAATCTTTATTCAAATAAAAAAAAAAGTCTCATCTAAGAATCAAACCAGCTAGCTAGTTGAAACAGTTTGGAACATAATTATTGAGTACTTTATTGAGGAGTTAATTGCAATCTTTGTTTGTTAGAGCTTGGTCTAGTTACTAGCCAGTGTGCATGAACCCGCTAGCCCTCGCCATAGCTAGCTAACTCTTCTTCCTTCTTAGGGTAAAAAAAGTATTACACTCCCAAAAAAAAAGTAGAACACAGTGTGGACAAAGGAATTCATCAAGAAGTGCCAAGGCGCACACACAGCACACATTTGGTATAACAATACAGCTGCTGCTACAACAATAGCAACAGTCTGATAGTGATAGGACCATAGAGATGGAGAGAGGCTCTCTGCCCACTGCAACCTTCACTTTTCCCTCTCTCTCTCTCTTTCTTATAGCAGAAATGGAATTTGAACATCCCAATATGATGCAAAAGAGAGCACATGGCTGTGGATACTGCATCTGAACCTGTAGCGGCTTCTTTGAAAGACCCAAAAGATTTGCTTTTTTGTTTTTTGTTTTTCCTCCAGTCATTCATTCTTTAACATCTTACTTCGAAAGTTTTCTTTTTTAAGTTCGTTGTTATTCTCTTTTCCCACTCCTCTAAACACTTTTCCAAGTTTTCTTGTTTCTTCTCTCTTTATAAAGCCGAGAGATACTTGCTAGCCAACTTCCTAGTTCCTTTTGTTTCCCCTTCAATATTTTCGGTTATTGGGTTATTGGTTTTCTTTCTGATAATTGAAGTTGAGAATTGAGACTCTCTGCTTGCTGGTTGACATGGGCTTGATTGGAAGCCTTGGATGTGTGAATAGATACAGCAAGAAGCAATGCATGCCCCTTTTTTGGAGGCTCAGGGCAGCAGTGAGGAAGGCTGTGAAAAGGAATGGTGGGAAGAAGCAATTCAAGTTCCAGTATGATCCTTCAAGTTATGCTCTCAATTTTGATGATGGCTGTTGCAATTTCGGTGCAAGTGGATATGCAGTCAAACATGGTAATAACACCATTCAGGATAGCAAAGAAATTTTGTGGGTTTACGTTCTGTGGGTAGAACCTTGACGGTGGTACTTGGGGACAGGGTGGTGTTGGTTTATTTTATTTATTTCAGTTTGTTTTCTAGATTTCATTTAATCAGCGGCTTTCAAGAAGTAGTGTAGAAAAGCAGCAGTTTCTTAGCTTTCCTCAAAATATATATTTTAATCTTATTTCAGTCTGGTATTTTCTCGGATCCCTGCCTCTTCCCTTTTGTTCGTTTGCTTTAAATTTTTTGTCTTCGCTGTCTGGTCTTCAGCAGTCGGGCGGCTGAATAGCAGAAAGCATCATTCCAGTAAATGTCCGGCTAGTAATTTATCCCGGAGAACAAATCAGGCAAGGGGGAACGCGTCATGGCCTTGAATTTATTGTGTAAGATAGTGGGGGGTAGCAACAGGACAACATTTTCAAAGTTTGGTCATAGCCTTGAAATTACTTATGCCATTATGATTTTGGATATTATGCCATAATCCACAACTTTAAAGAAGGCAAATCGAGTAAACATATCTACTGTGCAAGGATTTAGAATAGAGGAGAATGAACAACGAACAAATTGTAAAACAGTAGCATCCAACAGATCACTGACTGCCTAAAGTCATTGTAATAGAAGCACAGGCATTTTGTCCTTCCATCATCCAGTTTCTGCATGTGCAATCTTGACCAAGCGAAATCTTCCACGAGAACTTGCGAGCAGCTCAAACTGCAGGGTCTTCGAGCATGGCAGTAGATAAATTCTTTATTCGAGGATATGCAGCTTTCTCATCAAGTTGGTTCTGAGCCCATAGCAACATTTTTAACAAGCTTGGAAGCTTTGGATCTGTGATTATGTCAATTCATAAAAAAGAAAAAGAAAAAAGGACAGCATAATTAATTCTTCTTATAATAAAGATAGTGCAAGATAACAATATCAAGATAATCAACTCGAGTACACAAGCACAGTAAAGCAAACAGAGAAAGGAGAGGACAAAGAACAGTATCCAAAATATGAGCTTGCATCTCATCGCTTTGTCATTATCTCGTTAAGATTTCAGCAAATGTTGTAAAAGAAAATACGCGTGTCTAATTCACAGCAAATGATGTGACCTAAGGGAATAAAATTAGCAAATGCCCTTTAGATGCAAGCTCTTGCCCTTCCCAATATTCCTTGTAATCCCCTCCAAAGGAAAGAACAAAATGGCCACATTTTACGTGAGAACCAATGTTGTACAAGGCTTTTAGTGCTACTGAGAAGATCAAGCACAATTTATGTGGGTCCTTAAATCAGCAATGTCCAAATGGAACACCCAAAAATAAAAGGTTCGGTCTGACACAAAAGATGTTGTTACAGTAACTGACGCCCATTTTACACCATTAGCTAATTGACATGCCTGGGAGGTAAGCATCTCTTTACACAACTATAAGAGTGGATGCTTGTGTATGATGTTTGTGATGAATGGTAGTGGGTGTCCAGAAGACGTGTCGAATAATAATTGATTGGGTTACCATGACATAGCTGGTAGCATGGCAATGAAAATGTACAATACAAAGGTGCTTGATTTCTTCTTCTCTTTTTTTTCTTTTGGGACATAAGAACCGAATAAAAACAAAGAGCAGCAGACATCACCAAAGTACACAGGAACACTTATTTCTATTAACACAAACACACAGACATATAAAAAAAATGGAAAAAGAAAAGAAAAGAAATAGGCATCCGCAAACCTTTTTCATGACTCTGGCTTGTAAGGATAGCTGCATTCACCTCACTTGCTGTCTTAAGGCGTTGTGAAATATCCAAAAGATCTCCAACAGGGCAGTTAGAAACATCTTCAAAAGCCAGCAGCGCAACAGTCCTCTCCAGTTCTTCTAAAAAGCTATGCTGCAGAAATTTTCAACTTTCTCAGGTCATTTATTATCATGAAAGTGGTCATGTGAATGTGTCCACTAAGACAGTATTTATCTTCAAGGTGAATATCATTATTAGTTTCAATAATTATGCAACCAGTTTAATCATTGAAGTTCAACCAAATTGAGAAGAAAAACAAAGCCAGAAGGAACTGCAGATGATATTAAATGCTATGAAAGTAAACATGACAAAATTAGAGGAACTCAGAATTACATCTTCTTCTCCCCTTGGAGCAAGTTCCTCCTGAGCAAACTGCAGAGCCTCGTTTACTTTGCCATTGCGAATCAGTTCTATCAATCTCTGTTGCTGGAGATGGAAAAACAGTTGCGGATTTGTATCCAGTATCTGCATGCAAAATTTTCACATGATGAAATCTAGATAGAAAAAGGCCATAATCTATATGGTTGTGTCATACACGCATGCATGTGTATACATATACGTGCATGTGTTTTTCTGCATAGAACAAGCAATGATGACTTAAAGAACAGCCCTCTATGAAGGAATTTATGTTTCTGAAATTCCACAACCGCCATTAAAGATGAGGTTTCCATATTCTAGCTTTCTTAATCACTTTCCTGTGATTTTCAGTAGTACACGCTAAACAGGCAATATGACAATGTCATGTATAAGAACATCACATGACTTTCTCATGGCTAGACTAATATGGGTTGCATGATAAGGCATGCAAAATGATAATATATAATCCTGCAGTTTATTCATTTGCTTCCTTGAAACATTCATTGCTTATAAGCATTTAGCCCATAAGAATATAATTGACATAACAACTGTATAGTTCAAGCCATTTTTCATTCAAACCTATAAAAGCAGTAGGACATGGGAGTTAAACTATGACCTGTTACTAAGGCCAAAGCATTAATTTTTCCACAATTATGAAATAATTAAATGGTCATCGAAAGTTGAAGGTATCATACAGCTCAGTGCAATTGTATGGCCATTGCAAAGTTAAAGATGCTACAACCAACATAATCATAGATGACTGCCTAACATGCTTCTTGATCCTACTGGAAAAGAGAGAGTTTCAGATAACACATCCATGAATATGATAAGAAACTCCCAAAGTCCCTTAAAACAATGAAAAGCTAAAATTTCAAGAAAAAAGATTAATCAAACAAACAATATAATCACATGGTCCTAACAAACTATGATAGGGATAATAATATGTGAATAAATGACCCACAAGTCACCTTCACAAAGATTGTAGCAACATAGTAAAGCATCGCACCTCAGGATTTAAATCATTCACTTTCTCAATCGCGTCCTCAACATTTCCACACTGCACAGCCTTCTTTGCGGCCATTCGATCTGTAATAGTTGCAAGATCTATATCTGCTATTTCTCAATAAGAAAAAAAAACAAAACATCTCATGCCACCAAAGCACAAAAACCAAACATAAAATACCATAGTAAGAATAATGCTGATACACACACACACAGATGAAAAAGGATACGTTCAGCTCCAGATTCCATCTGAAATTTCTCAGCAGCGTCCACATAACCTTCCGTAACAAGAAAGTTCATCACCAATTTATTCATGTCTTCTTTCCTAATTTTTACATCATTAAGCTTTCTTTCCCACTCTTCTCTTGTAATCAACTTTTTTGACATAGCCTGTGCACAACAAACATAAACATAAGCACCTTACCCATTCAACACCTATCTAAATATTCCAGTTTCAATAAATTTGTTCTACGCTGTATTTCTACACTAAATCTCACACAATTCAGCGCCATGAATGGAAGACTTCACAGATTTCATTTCCTATTTTTGTAAACTAAAAAAACAATCAAAACATTGGCACATATTTTCTCACTTGGATCTAATGTAACAAAACCCTAACTCAAACTACTTATCATAGTTATTAGGCAGGTCACAATCAAATTCTCTCTTTCTTAGAATTCAAAATGCCCTCTTTTAGCATGGATACTTACTACGTAACCAACTAGAGACAGCACCACACAATAAAACACA
Source organism: Populus alba x Populus glandulosa (assembly GCA_033617975.1). NCBI lineage: Eukaryota > Viridiplantae > Streptophyta > Magnoliopsida > Malpighiales > Salicaceae > Populus > Populus alba x Populus glandulosa. The sequence continues at coordinate 2,907,854 of CM066146.1, forward strand.
ATCAAGATCAAAATGCATCATTAATCCAGTCAGTATTACCTTATAGTTGACAAAAGGAAAACCCTACATAACCATTTTTAATTGTCTTCAATAGATGCATGAGATTAAACACTTCAAAAACATCAAAATAATCATGATTAACAATATCCTAATTCAAAGAAATTATCACCGTCATTTGGCTAGGTCAAAGTCACACCCCTTTTCTTTAAATTGAAAACTTTGTCCTATTTTATCTATCAGGATTTTCTTTTAACAATCAAGAAAAGAACACAGTTTTTAGTAAAACGCAATCATATCCAAACCCACCATTATAATCTAATCTAAAACCCTAAACAACAATCTTTCATTTCCTACAAAAAACACCACAGCATCAATCATAACTAATCACTATAAGAAAAGATTAACAAGAAATGAAAAAAGAAACCATAATCTGTTACCATTGCTTCAATTTCCGCAAGTTCAAGAATTAGAACCCAGAACAGTTACATCAGTGCACTAGCACCACCACCGTCCGTAATCCTCTCTCTGTAACCAAACAAACACCCAGATTAAAAACGCCTAAAAAGTCCTAAAACCTACACTGTTACACTCAAAAAGAATTCAACAATTGTATTTACTCTCACCAGAAAGAAAAAAGCTCTAACTGTATTGAAACTAAGATTTCAAGAGTGGATTGGGTTTCGATTTTCCGGGAAAATATCCACTTTCTGGGAAATATTTTGCGCGCGAGAGAAACCTTCGAGAAGGAGATTTGTTGCTTTTTTTTTTTTTTTTTTTCCTTCTTTTGTTGCTCTGCCTTGGAAGAGAGTTTATTCTGTTGACTGATTTTGATAGCACTTTTTTTAAAATGTTTTTAAATTATTTTAATATATTAATATTAAAATAAATTTTAAAATATTTTAATATAATTTTAAGTAAATCCATGATGCCAAATATCTGCGTTGTTGATGGGTCTCAGGTGAATATATGTATGGGCTTTCAGCCCCATAAATTCACCAAAAAAGTTCGATTGTGTATTTGATATTTGGGCCTGCGTTATTAATGGGTTTGGATTTAATTGAAGGAATATGATATTTGGTCTCTTTGAAAAACTAATTTGGAAAGATAATATTTCATTGAAGAGGAGACAAAATATTTGGTTGATTTTTTTAATTAAAATATAGTATTATTGTAGGAAAATTTATAATGTATATATACGTCAATTGTGTATGCATAGATGATTTAAGAACTAATGAAAGATTTTACAGACAATGGGATAGCCACCATGGAAAATGAAATTAATTTGATTAAAAATTTTGTATTATTAAAACAATATAAGTATTATTTATGAAAATAAAAATAAGATAATACTAATAAAAATAATATACAACACAATCATATACACACCAATAACATTAAGTCAATGTATTACATGAATTCTCATGCATCACCAACTATATTTACATGCCAAACGATTAATGTTATATGACCCAACCAATTCTTGATGATTCAAAGGGTTGACCCATGATATGATATGATCTAACCTGACAAATCAAAATTAATAAATTTTTAAAAGTTAGAACAATACCATTTTAAATAAAAATTATAAATCCAGGTTCATCCGGCAATCCAATAACTCATATTCTTTCCTGAATCGATCTTAAATTAGATACAAAAATTATGACATTATAGAAAAAACTAAGTTGTAACTACATTAAGAACATTATAGTCCCTCTCACATTTCCTTTTGGATTCATGGTGTTAATTTGTTTTTTCCTTATTTTGATAATCAAACTTTTCTTTTAAGCAATTTCATCATCTTTTGTCTAAATTGAAGGTTATTTGCTTCAAATTTATCAATGAATGACACGATTGAAATAAAGAAAACAAGAGTGAAAAAAACAAGGAAAATAGGTGGGAGATTTGAGATTGGGTAAAAAATATTTGCTTTAGCCCTCCAACATCTTAAATAATAAACTTTCAATCTCTCAATATTTTGATCTAAAAATTCATTTTCCTTAATTTTTAGTTTCTTGCTTGAGAGATGAGAGAGTGATTGGATTTTCATGATAGAGAGAGAAAATCTCAACTGACACCGATTTTGACCACTACAAAGAGCAATTCTAGTATCAATAGATTTCATTTAGTGAGGGGAGTTTAGCCTACGTGTTATTTGTTTTTAACCTTATATAAGACAGTAGATATGAGCTTATAGATTTTTTTTTGTTTTAGATTAATTTTGGGTTTTTTGATTATATGAAGCCACAAGTAGATTTGTCAAGGCGTATAGAGAGTTTTCTAAATTTTTTTGGTTAAAAATCAAGTTTTTTTGCCCAAAAAAGCCCTTTGGCCTAGATTTCTAATGAACTTCTAGATGCCTCAAATCAGGCAGTAACCAACATGTCACATTCTTCTTCTTCTTTTTTGAAAAAAAAAAAAGGAAGCGAATGATAGATCTTCCACCCTTTTATGAATAAAAAATAACTAAACTGAATACAAACATATGAGCCTGAGCTGTTTTCAAGCCCTAGAGTATTGGGCCACCCATGTCATTCCCGCATGTTTGAGTTTTTTTTGTTTTGGGTTTATTGGTTTTTTTTTTCCTTCTAATTTAATCATTAATTATTAGATTTTTATTGAATTTTTTATTGCCTTTTTTTTTTAGTTTTTAATTATTTTTTAATAAAATATGATGTACTTTCTACTTGATTTACAAATATGCTTTCAAAAAGAATTTTTTTTTTTTTATCTTAGAAGGTATTATTTATGTGCAGCTTTACTTATTTTTTTTCTCTTTAATTTTATTAAATCACATTGATACATATGTATTTTTTTATTAAATAGAACATTAGTTTCAATAAATAATATTATTAAGATTATATATATATATATATATATATCTTAACTTTTCAATTTATTGTTTGGTTAGTTATCGTTTTGATTTTTACTTGGTTTTCACATAAAATGATATTATTATTTTTTTAATATATACAACATTGCATAATAATTTTTTTAATTTAATTTAATTGATTTCATGCAAGCATATGTTTCTATTATCATTAGATTAAATAAAATATCATTTCTAGAAAACAAAATCATTAAACACAACCATGCAAATTACTCATGTTGTAAGGTCAAATATCTTGATTTATATTTATTTTTTGATTTTTTAGGCTAGTTTTTAATTTTTGTTGATGACTTTTTTTTATATTTATTAATATTGATAATTCTCATTTTATTTAATTAAATACATGTATAGACTTTTCGATTCACGTTCAAGATTTTTTATATAAAAAATATATTAGGAAAGCTTGTGTATTTAATTTTTTATTATCAAAAAAACAAATTATCCAGCCCACGCGCGGACAAGCCGCCATATAGCCAGTAAATAGCTAATGTTATAAAGTCGTTTCAAAATCTATGGAAATAAGAAACGTTTTAAGAATGGTAGTGGATTGAACATTTCATATTTTCACCATTTAAAATGTGTTAAGTGATTCTTTTATTGGCCAGACATCAATTATTGGTGAGCCGAGAAGAAAGAACCCTCCGATCGTCCTGTGCCCCCCCCCCCCCCCCCGGCCGGTTACTTAGCCACTAAGTGACACCCACTCTTAGAACTTCTTATTCACGCCATGACAAAAGAGTTTTTCTTTCGAGTCAATAATAAAGTTCCAAAACGTCTTTAACAATATATGTGTCAACTATTATTTTTTAAAATAATTTTTATTTAAAAATATATTAAAATAATTTAAAATAAAAAATAAAAAAATTTAAAATTACTTTTTAAATGTATTATACACGTTACACTAAAAATCAATATCGACCAAGCATATCCTAGCACATATATGCCTGACACACAATATGGCTCCACCTTATTGCTTGTTTTTGGAAACAATTGACGCCTATAAATATGCAGTATATATTTTTTATTTTTAAATATGTTAAAATAATATTTATTTATTTATTTAAAATTATGTTTTACACCAGGATATTAAGACAACTTTTTTTTAGAAAAAAGACATGTTAGCAATATATAAACATTTTTTTTATTTAATAAAAAAAACCATGTAAATGATATCACCAACATAATGCAGTAGTAATCTCTAAAATATCACAAACAAAAGTATTGTGTAAAATTTATTATTCTCACCATGCCAATGATTGAGGCAAGCGCTCCCTGTATATAAAAAAGTTGTGTGAGCACTCGAGCTTGTGCCCGTACATATTAACAACTGTAGGGTTAGGATAGGAAGCACGTCGCTGCCATCGGAATTGCCCAAGAATCACGGGGTGGATGCCTTCTCGTCGACAGACAAGTAGACAACTGCCAAACGCTAGTTCGGCAGATTCCACACGAAAGTTCCAAGGGTTTTCTGCACAGGTGAAAGTCGAATTGAAGAAGAATCTGCCTGCCGCCTGCCTGCATGGTTTAAATTAAATTTCGTGACACCAGCCATGTACTTTCTTAGGAACGTGGGTCGCTAAGAGTTTTATATTTATATTTAACTCGGATTCACGTTTGGCATCTTTGAGAAATTTGCTCAACTTTGTCTACAAATGGAAGCCCACTCTTTTTTCTTCTTTTTTAAAGTAACCGTAGGTGTTAAAGTTAATTTAGCCGTTTGGGTACACGAACAAAAACCGCGTTTTTAGAAGTTTTTAATTTTTTTTTAAATAAATTTTTTTATATATTTTAAATCGTATTAATATGTTGATTTTAAAAATAACCACAATCATGATTATATTTTCAAAAATACTTTACACATACCTTAATTAATTTTTTAAAATTCTAAAATTAATAATTAAATAAACCTTTAATAAATCCTATATTTGTAATCTTCAAACTAGTGAGAAGCACAGTCTTTTAGTGTTATTAGTGCGCGTATCTTGCGTGCATGTAAAGGCATGCACTGGCATCCATCATTCTATTCTCCACTATTTTCTATCTGCTTTATGCGTAGATCGTAGACTTTTTTTTTTTTTTTGTAAATAAAAATTAAATAAATCCACATTGCTTACCTTCCTTCTTAAAGTTTTAAGGGTAAGAATCTTGAACCACTAAAAAAATATCCTTACCAAGCTCAAAGACAAACACATCTTAAATTTGAGCGAGTTTTGCAATCACTTTACCTAATTCTTCTTCTTTTTTTTAAAAAAAAAACTTTATGGTAAGATTGTGAGTAAAGTTAAGAAAAATAAAACAAAGATTTTCTTCATGTTGATTTTCACTTCTTATTAAGAGCTTGTCACGAGAAATGTTGCGGCCACTTCCTTTAGCAATTAAACTAGTCCACTAACTAGCGTAATGCTGCAATAGGATTAAAAAAATTTAAACCTAAAAAATAAAAGTTTTGGTTGCAAGATTTTTTTTATATTTTATTATTAAACTTGATTTAATAGATAAATTTTAAAACCTCTTAGACCACCTTTTTATCTAAATTTCAAATAAAAATTATGTTAGGATTGTCTCGATATAACTCAATTGACCTAATTGGTTAAAAAAAACCCCAAACAATAGATAAATACATGATTTGGCTTTAAAAAAGTTTAGAATTATATTTTTTTTATTATTAAGATAAAAACATATTTATTTGAATCGGGTTTTGTGACTAAACCTACCAAACACTCAATCTAGGTCATATAATCCATTAGGTTTGATAGCTTTGCTATTCTAACCATTTTTTACTTAATCATTCTACACTTTACTTTGGTTCGAATAAAAAAATTTTAAAACGTAAAAAAAATGCAAACATTACTAATGTATTTTCTATTTGCATGTAAAATTTTAATTATGAACTCATCATTTAATATATATGAAGTAATTGTTTTTTTTTCAAATACTGAAACTATAATATATTCAATTGACTAGGACTACCTGATCTCATATGTTAAACATCTGACTCAGGTCATAGACTTGACGAAACTTAATAACATCATTTTTTTGAAACAATATTTTATTTAATAATACAATAAAAAATAGACTCTTAAACAAAAATCCATCATGGTCTTATAAGCAAATTAAAGAAAAAATCCAAACAAAGTATTTTTCATATATGATTGAAGACAAAACAAATTGATAAATGTGATACAATTATATAAAAATATATTAGAAAGCCTAAAATCAAAAATTTTATGCTAATTAAATATTCATGAGTTTTTTTGGTCATATGGAACATAATAATTAAAAAAAGATTGTTAACACACCCATAAAAATCTATAATATTATTTAAAAAACATGAAAAAAATTTAAAGATAATTATAATAAAATGTTAATTTTTTAGTGCATTTAAATCTAAATTTAAAAAATAAAATGCAAATAACGTGTTGTTTGTTAGTTCAAATTTCGATAACGTGTGATGGTTGGAAACTTAAGCTGGGATGTTTCTTAGATTAAAAATCTATTTTGAAACAAAACATTTAAGAAACACCATAAAAACAAAAACAAACCAATATTTAAACTAAAACATATCTAAATTGATCATAAAACATAAATTCAAATCTTTTTTTTTTTGTCTCTCCACTACATTCTACTTTTTCAAGCAAGTTTAAGGTCTCAAAACACATTAACATAACTCTTTTGTAGCTGAAACACAGCAAAACAATAAATTTCTCTCTTTTTCATCAATATCAAATGAGTCTCTTTCTCATCTTTCAACTTAAAGACTAAAAAATAAAATAAATAAATTTTCGGACCAAAATGAAAATTGTCACTAATTTGGAACCAATCATGTATTTTTTTTATGTTCTAGATTTTGGTTATTTATCTTTTAATTTGGTCATTTTATCACAATTTCAAACTTAATCTCATCTGATTTGATCATAAAAAGATTTAATGAAAGATTTTTTAAAAAATAAAGGATATATATCAAAGTCAAGCTCTTACACGTATTTATTCGCGGGAATTAGCTAGCTGACTTAATTGAGAAAACTATTTGAAATCATTTTGATAATTATATATTATTTTTTTTTAAAACAAAGAACTTGAAGAAGATTATACAATTGGAATTGATTTGATTCTGATGATATCACATTCCATGCATGTTCATGCAATGCAATGATGTAACCATTTCTGCGTACTTGAAGAAGAACTTGTCACTCTTGCTGCCATTAGAGAAGTTACGGAGGCTTATGTTTTCTTATTTTTTAAGCTAAATTAGTTCGGAAATCATTTTAGTTAGCTCTCTAGACAAATATTATTACATTTATGGTCTTTAAAATAAAAAGGGTTTGTTTATTTTTGTATTTTAAAAGTATTTTTGTAAAAAAAATTAAATTAATTTTTTATTTGTTTTGCTTCGAATTAATTTTTTTTATATATATTTTCAGATTATTTTAATGTGTTGATATAAAAAATAATTCTTTTAAAATAAAAAAAAATATATTATTTTAATACATTTCTGAGAAAAACTAAATTTTAAAAATAACAACTATCACACTACAAGCATCTAAAAAATCATTCATTCAACATTTAAATATCCAAGCATCGAACATCAATCCTTTTATCACAATTCTTGTATAGGTTCTGAATCAATTCAGTCATTCAGTGGATTGAAAATTAAGTTTTCTCGACTCTTTCTCATATTTTGTACTTTGGTAGAGAAAAAATGGAACCAACAACCGAATAAAGTTGTTAATCTTCCATCACTAATCTCAAAAACAAATTGTAGCTATCTGCTTAGTAATGGATTAGTTCCAAAGGCTGGACATAACACTTTGACTAAGATTCCATAAATTATACTACTGCAAGGTAATAGCTTTTTATTGTAATTGTTCTTGTTCTAGCCTTTTCTTCTTGTTGTAATCTTTTTCATTTTCTCAAGAACACATCCAAGCCACCCCGCTCCTATACGATCACCTCCACATGCATCAACACAGAACCACCACAACAGTAGCCGAATCAGCCTCTAACAAGTCCTCCTCTCTTCTTTTTTCCGCCATTGTCACCTCCACTAGTCGAAGAGCGCTACAGCTTGATTACTGTTCATAGAGCTATAATAGAGAGACATTTGAGGAGTAGGAATGCCATGGATTCTCTCTTCTAATGGCTCGTCGCGTGCTCGCTAGCTGCTCATCAATGATTCATAGACAAGATGTGCAAGGCGTCCGATTGGGATGCTTCTGTGCTCATCAATATTCTACATCCTATTTGTGACATTTATTTGAAATTAATTGCTAATTAAGATACCCTTACAAAATATAACGCATTGACTAACTTTTTTTCTTCTTCTCCAAGCTCATGAATGAATTTCTAACGGTTTAATGCACCACTGCTTGTTTACAATATTTATGATATATCTTGTTTGAAATATGAGTCAAATCTACCTTATTAAAATTTACCTTATTAAAATATAACTATGAGAGGTATAACTTAACTAGTTAGGTCTTAAGTTTATTCCCTATAGATTAACATTTCGAGTTCTACAAACCTTAGGGCCACTGGAGACTTACATGATCACTAACTTCAAGACCCGTGAGATTAGTCGATGTGCACGCTAGCTGGCCTGCACATTTATATTAATAAAAAGTTATATATAAATATTATGTTTATTTTATATTGAAAAAGAAAAAAATCAGTAAATAAAATATATTAATCTTAAAATTATCGCTGATAATTTTGTATTAACATGCATAACATTTTAAATTAGGGAAAAAAATTTAACAAAAAACTTACATCAATAATAAAGTATTTTTTGGAGTTTTTATTGGTAAATAATAACTAGAAAGATTAAATACTAAAAATTAATATATAGATAAAACTATTGAATACAAGACCATTTAAATATTAAATAGCGAACTTAATATATATCTTATATGAAGCTTCAACACATGCAGCATAATTCACTAATTTCTTCTCCCTCATACTTATAAATGGACAAGAAATTATGATTTCTTTCACATAATTCTCATTTTTTAAATATTAATGACGTGTAATTTAAGATGGTCTTCAAACAAATATCCTACTATATTTCTGATTCTAGACCATATCCAAAAAAGAATCATTAAAAGCGATTAAAAAAAAAAAATTCTTTCAATAGATATTATCAAATCGACAAAGTTGGAGAAAACTTTAAGAATTCTTGTCCTTTTTACAAATGTTTAATGAACTTCGATTTTTTTTTATTTTTAAAGTTGGGTTTGACTAATGGCTTCCATTCTCCCACAAAACAAGCTTCCCACATAGGATATGAGGTCTTTCGATACTGAACTTGGCAAATTACAAGAAAAACATAGTTTTAAAAGGATGAAACGAAGGAGAATATTCTTCTTATGCGCGATTATCTCTTGTATTATCGATCCTACTCATGTGAAATAATTATCTTCATCATGAAAAACCGCAGAGCTAACTTGTAAAACAAGACGATGAGGTAAGCAATCACATTGTTAACTTGTGACACAAAACATTCAAGTGAGCAACCGCAAGAATTATCTTGCAAAATGGGGCATTCCGGTGGTCAATCGGAGTGGGATGAACATGTCTAGACATTGTTTAACATGTTCATAACAGTGAAGAGTCATGTCAGCAAAGAAAATTATAAGAAAAACAAAAGGATGGTGGACTCGGATTTGGATCCATTTTCCAGCTTTAACGGGCTCCATTTTGAGCTCCTCCTCCTCCTCCTTCCTCCTTGGGTTCGATTTTTCCCTTTCGACTTCAATTTTGCTCTCCTTTCTTTTGTGTTGGGATTAGTTTTGCCCTTATACTTCTATGTGATATTGGACCAGGTTTCAGCTCATCATCCCAGATCAAAATTCTTATGCTGTAATTAGTATAATGTTTTTAATTTTTTTCGTTTGAAAATATATTAAAACAATAATATGTATTTTTTAATTTTTGAAAACTGTCATTATGCGTAAGAACAAATAAGGTAAAAGTCCAGTCGACATGCGTGTTTTCATGCTTGGCTATTGATATTCGTCATCACATGCACAGTCAGCGTTGAATTCAAAGCGTAGAAGATACCAACCCAATCCCGCCGCCATCATCGCTCGTTCACGACTCTCACTTTAGTAGCTTTTACCCATCCCACTCCTTGCCCTTTGCTTTGGCTTAATGCCATCCTCTAAGTTTCCATAGCTTGACAATATGGTCCTTTTATTAATTGTCATAAAACCACTCCTTTTTTAATGTTACTTTTTTTTTAATTAATACATAAACGAAGCATTAAAGATTTCACGTTATAAAGAATGGGATTTAGCACATATCTTTCTAATATGGTAACGTTTTTAAGATCGACTCTGATAATAAATTACAACACTATAATAAAGACCAGTATACTAAATTTACACTCTGTTTGGTATGTGTTTTAAACAGAAATTGGATAAAATTTAATTTTTTTTGTTTAAAATTATTTTTTATTATCTTTTTATATCATTTTGATTTGTAGGTATCAAAAATCATTTTTAAAAATAAAAATATTATTTAAATATTTTAAAAGATAACTTTTTTTTTTTTTTGAGGTTGGAGATGACGAGTCTCTTTGCAGGCGCGGATCCAACAAGTAAAGCAGCCGAATGGTTATGAAAAAACAAAAAATTAAACGATAAATAAAAGGTTGATATTTAATATAAGTGGCTGGCCACCATTTTGTCAACAGTATGGAAAGATCACGAGCTCAAGTCTTATTCTTGGATATTTCGTGAAAGTTCAATTAATTCTTACAAACCGCCATACGTAAGTTCTCTTTCTGAAAATGAAGCACATTCTAATCGGTGCAAGTATGGCTGCCCTCCAACATCCCGTTCTAAGAAATGGAATCATTCTCAACTCATAAAGCACGCTATATATACACACACAAAATAAAAAATAAAAAATTACTAGATTTGTTTTAAAAAATTAAAATCATACCATTTTAATATTCTTTTTTTTTTTATTAAAAATCAATCCTACCGGATCAACATGGTTATAAATAAACCTGTTAAATTAGTTGAGTTTAATTGATCAACTCTTATTTGTTTATTTCAAAATCAAACTCCAGCTATTTTAAATGAAATTTTCAATTTGGATGTAATAACCATATTTCAACCATATAGTAGATTGTTCAATAATAAAAATTTAAGATTAAAAAGTTTGTTTCTCTCGTGGTCTTAAGTTCAAGCTTTATGGTTACTAATATGATTGTAACTGGAAATTTATATAATCGTTAATTTCAGGATTCATAAAATTAATTAAAGTGTATATATATTGGCCTGAATGTTTATATATTAAAAAAAAAGAAGACATTAGACAACACCAAAAACCCTCACATGCACGGTCTTCGACCAATCTACAGTGTGAAAATGACAAAGCGAAGGTAGAAACAGAGCAACCAAACCCAAAGCCACAACACAAAGCTACTGCCACCCACCCTTGCACTTTCCCCTCCCCATCAGTTATCTCGCCATAAATAAATAGTATATTTCATCCATTATTTCAATCACCGAAAAAAAAAAGAGAAAAAAAGAGGGAGGTAAAAACCAAAGACAAAGTCGTTAACCGACGCACCCACCCACCCCCCACCCCCTCTTCTCCCTATATTTAAATCTCCGCCACTCGCTTTCTACACGAGACTTCCCCTTCTTTTATTTCTTCTTCTTCGTTTTATACACGATTTTATTTTATTTTATTTTCCGGCTCTCTGATCGGGAAAAACAGGTCCACAAACAACACCACACGCTAGATAAACCCCAAACCCGAAACTCCGCTGCAATTTCTCTCTCTCTTAAAAGCGGTTACAATCAAAATGCGATTCGGATTTCTAGAACGAGTTTAATTGAATTCACTGCTAGGGTTTCTATCTTTGCTTGGTTGATTTGTGATTTGAGTCGACAATCATGATAATGGCTGACGGGAGGTCGGGAAGTGTTCTGCCAGGTGGTGAAATTATGGCCGTTGGTGACGGTAATAGCGGCGATGGAGAGGAGGAGGATTTGTCGATGGATGTCGATTTGTTTTATACAATTCTTGGAGAAGAACCGTCGCCTGCTTCTCCGGTAAGATTCGGGTTTGCTTGAGAATTTTGTGTTTTTAGGTTAAATTGAACTGGATTTTAGGATTTGGAGAACTTTAACTTGTTTTGTGATTAAATTATTGAATTTGATGCTGCATGATTGATTATTTAAAGGCGGAATATTGTTGCTTGAGAGAAAAAGAGTGATGCTTTTGCTGTTTTTTTGCTCCTTGAGTGAATATTTTTTCTGTTATGTCAAATTGCAGAGTGGTAAAGGAGATTTTTTGGATGAGACGGTGCTGGATGCTGGAAATAGCCGAAACTGGCTGCTCCAAAGTGGTAATAGATTTGAACTGAAATCCTTGGAATATGATGTGGCGTTGGTTGTCGCTGTGTAGATTGTAATTAACTTTTTTGTTCATATACTGTTTAGGGTCTCAGAAGATACAAGGGGCAGATGGGTTAGGGGGAGAATCCATGGATCATGCTGCCTACTCTTTGGACAATCCAGAAGGTTCGGATGCTAGGGCAGGGCATTCGGGTGATTCTATTGATTACACAGGGAGACAAATGAGCTCTCTTATGCATGCTCGCTCTGGAAGTATTAGAGAGTTTTGCTTCCCTTTTCAAAAAGATCAGGGAACAATGAGGGTAGGAGCGTCACAATCAGAGATGGCCAGTTGCATTACAGAACCTACTACTTTTGCTGATGGAGTGTCTAGCTGTGTTGCGGATCATGCAGGTGGTTTGGATCTAAAGCTTCTTTTGGATGATAATGGAAACCAATTGAGGCATGTGGAAGGGAGTGTTGAATCCAAAGGCATGTAAACTCGTTTTTCTTTTTCTTTTTTGCTTTTGTATTGTATGGTTGATGATGTGTACTTGGTAGGTTGATTTCGATCACTGTGATTTATTATTGGAGCTCTCATTTATGTTTCTCTAATAATTGCAGGTTCTTCACATGGTCCTTGGATGGATGGTTTGGATGAGAAATTTGGATCAAGTGATGCTTTAGACAATGATAGCTTAGGAATTCTAGAACTTAAAACTGATATTCATAGATCCATGGTCATGCCCTTGATGGATACAGATGTTTTTTCTCATGATATGATTTCTACCAAGTCTGCTGAGTGGCATTATCCTGGTTTTAATAGCGAACTTAGGGATCATGATTCAGCTATGCAATTTGGCATGAATGGATATGATGCACATTATACTGATTCTTCAGGTTTTGATTTTTCCAATGATTTTCATTTTGGATTATTTCCCATTAATCAAGAAATTGATGAATTTCAACCTGAGAATGCATGCTCTGGACCAGAGATTTCGATGATGCCTTGCTCTGATGTAAATGGGATGAATTTTAAATCTGACCCTAAACCCTATACGTTTCCAAAGACCAGAAAATTTCCATCAAGTGCTGATGATGGACTTAACCATGACAAAGCATTGGCTATGCCACCCAGTGATATTCAGTTAGGCATCAGTGAGGTCCAAACAGCTTGTGTAGAGGATAAAAAAACCGATGGATTGGTTGCATGTAGGAACATGACATGGCAGTCTGGTGAAGGTGTTACTGAAGCTGTTGACAGGAAGTGTTCTTGGAGCGATGGAAACGGTACTTTTGTTTATGAAGAGAAACAACAGTCACCATCTGGTGTTTTATCATCTGTGCAAAGTCAGAAGCATGTGATTTACACCAACGATGACAAAGGGGGCATGGCTCTTGGATCTTCAAGAGCTCAAGTTGAGGGGATTGCTGGTAGGTTTCCCTTTGATAGTGTATATTTGAATTTAAGTGCTTCAGAGCAGTATTTGCCCTTTGCTCCGACATCTCATATAAGCAAGATGCAGCTGGGTTGTGGCAAGGATGAAAAACAAGGCTTGCCTGTTCAGTCTAAGGCCTTAGGTTCTCATCTTTCAATAGTCAGCCCTGAATCAATTCAAAGTAATTCATCTGGTAGCAAATCCCATGTTGATGATGATCCTGATATATGTATTCTTGACGACATCAGTCAACCTGCTCGCTCAAACCAATGTTTTGCTCCTAGCAAGCCCATAGTTCCTTTGCAACACCCTACATACAATGATTCACTTCATCATTCCACAGTAGAAGGCACAAGGTTCAAGGCCAATGATGAGCAACTTGTACTTCGAGTTGCATTGCAGGTGAGTATTTTGAGCTAGGGAATCTACCTGCTATGTTACACGAAATCCAAAAAAAAATGAGTTTTTAAATTCGTTTTGAATTCAAAAGAAATTGAAACTAATAAATACATAATTTGGAAATCAATGGAGCTGGAGTACAATTTACTTTCTGGTCAGATGTCATCACATTGATACGAGATTTCCTTCCCTCAGCCCGAAATATTTTGTTTGGATGCTCACAGGCTGTGTCACAGACTCATAGACACATTCTCACCAAATGTCCTTACAACAAGCACGAGTACAATGTGCAGGAATTTGCTCACATATTAGGAGGAACATAATTTTATTTTGTTTATGGAGAATTTGTCCTTGCTAGCAAATATTCAACGGAAAAAAATAAAAAAAATGCTGTGATCCTCTAATGAAATTGAACTGATTTTTTCATGTATGAATAGAGACATGGTCCTGCCATCTTGAATAAATACACACAACTAATTCATGTTTCAGAATTTTTATATTGCTACATGCCACATTGTCTCCTTTATCAGGAAATTAAAGAGCTTCTTCATGATTCCATGATTTTTAGATCATGACTTACATTGTGAGTATTTGACATGACTAATTTTATGGCACACTGACAGGATCTTGCCCAACCAAAGTCTGAAGCTGTTCCACCCGATGGTTTTTTGGCAGTACCACTTTTGAGACACCAGGTTCGAATCTTTCTTTTTTCTAAAGATAAAAGAAATAAGGCTATATAGGGCTCTTGATGCATTAGACACATCATGAAATCGGTATGTATTATGGAATTGATTTCTATCAGCAGACTCTAATATATTCCTCCCAATAGTTCTATATAGAACACGAGGAAATAGTTTTCCATATTCAGACAATCTCTTTGCAGTTACCAGATGTGGATCAACAAGCTTGGAATGTACTTTTATCTCCTATATTCCATTCTAGTAGCAAGGAAAAATGCCTATAGTGGCAGCCAAAAATGGATATTTCTGGTTGGCCACAATTTGTTTTGAGTTGTGTTCTGCCTTTTTTCATGTTAATCCATGTATACAAAATCAAATTCAAGTTTGTGCCAGTGGAAAGAATACATTTATAGAGCTAAAGATATTGAGGAGTTGGGATTTTAATGCAATGACAGAGATTTCAGTTCAGTCTGACCTGTTTAGTGATCCAAAACCAACTGGCATCGGCAAAAATTACTTTTGAAGTGGATCCTGTTTTTTATGGTAGTTTGTATAGTAATCCAAAATCAATTGGGATCGGCAAAACTGACATTTGAAGTGGATTTTTATGGTGGCTTTTAGCAATTTAAAATCAACTGGCATTGACTAAATGCATTTGAAGACTAAATGCATTTGAAGTCAACTATCATTTTTGTAGTACTTGTTTATTGTTATATGCTTTGTATTTTTGATGTTCTGCATTTCTTCACTCCTACTTCCAAGATGGGGTTTGAAAACTATATATGGATTCCCTTTTCTATTCTAATGGGCATGTGTGTTTTTTATGTGCTTATGGATATGCATGTTTATGCATTATTATCCCACTGATGTGCAATAATTTCCTGTGTAGCGAATTGCTTTGTCATGGATGGTTCAGAAGGAAACATCTAGCTTGCACTGTTCTGGAGGAATTCTTGCAGATGATCAGGTAGATTTTATTAACTGGCTAAAGCCACTTAATAGTTCTGGCATTGAGAAATTGTTTTTATCTTTTGGCTTTGGCATTTATACAATCATTTTCTCTCAGGGACTGGGAAAGACAGTGTCAACCATTGCGCTTATACTCAAGGAAAGAGCTCCTTTATATCGAGTGGATGCTGTGGCTGTTAAGAAAGAAGAGTGCGAGACCTTAAATTTGGATGATGATGACGATGGGGTTATTGAGATTGGTAGATTGAAAAGATGTGCTGATGGTTCTCAAGTTAAGTCAAATCAAAGTTCAACAAAGAGCCTGAATTCTCCTGGGCAATCCAAGGGAAGGCTAGCTGCTGGAACTCTCATTGTTTGCCCCACAAGTGTCTTGCGACAGTGGGCTGATGAGCTGCATACGAAGGTAACTACTGAAGCCAATCTCTCTGTTCTAGTATACCATGGAAGCAATCGAACAAAAGATCCTTCCGAGGTGGCAAAGTATGATGTTGTTGTTACAACATATTCAATTGTCAGCATGGAGGTCCCGAAGCAGCCTCTGGCTGATGAAGATGAAGAGAAACAAAGAATGGAAGGTGATGATGTTCCGCACCTAGGACTTTCATATGGTAAGAAACGGAAATATCCTCCCACTTCTCGCAAAAAAGGTCTGAAGAATAAGAAGGGAATGGACAGTGCAATGCTTGAGTCCATTGCCCGGCCACTTGCAAAGGTGGCATGGTTTAGGGTTGTCCTTGATGAAGCCCAGAGCATCAAGAATCACAGAACTCAAGTGGCTAGGGCCTGTTGGGGTCTTCGGGCAAAACGCAGGTGGTGCTTGTCCGGTACACCTATCCAAAATGCAATCGATGATCTCTATAGCTATTTCAGATTCCTCAGATATGAACCTTATGCTGTCTACAAGCTATTCTGCTCAGCAATAAAGGTCCCAATTCAAAAGAATCCAGCAAAAGGGTACAGAAAGTTGCAAGCTGTTTTGAAGACAGTAATGCTTCGTCGAACCAAAGGTAATATCTTACAATTTTCCTTTGCATTAATTTTGTATGTTTTGTCAGTCAATGTGGTGAAATTCATTCTGTTTGGATTTTCCTAAAGATCCTTAATTTATTTTACAAAATAAATTAAAAACTCCCAGCATCTTCTACCTATCTATCTCCTTTATTGTATAATTGAGATCCTTTGTTAGTTGTTCTCTATTCGAGGTTTGTTGCTTGGCTGGGAGCTGATTATCTCTCCTTGTTTGAATGTTTTGTCTGTCTTCCAATTCATTGGGATTGCTTTGATAGTCGAGGAAGTTTTTTCACAGGTTTTAACTACTGTTTACATTCTTTTCCTCTGCTGACATTGATTAGTAGTGTATTAACTAGAAGAATTGGTCTAAATTAGAATGTGGTTTATAGTTAGGAATTTTTTTCACAGCTTTCAACTACTCTTTCCATTCTTTCTCTCTGTTGACAAATTGATTAGTAGTGTATTAACTAGAAGAATGGGTCTAAATTAGTGATGTGGTTTCTAGTTCTTTTTGTCTTTGCCTCGAGAGTCTTGCCGTGGGCTGCTCTAAAGTTTACATCTTCAAGATTAATACGGTGATTAGTTGATGGAGTTTAGTTACAAGTAAAATGATCCTTTGATGTTTCAATGTATGAATAGGTGCCGTCAAATATGATTTTACTACTCATACAACTTGTTTAAGTCTTGTAATGCATAAACATACAAGTTTCCTTTGATCTGTTTGAAACATGTTGCCTGCAAAATTTCTGTCTTTGCAAGCTTGTCTACATGCTTTTTTCTTGTCTGGTTTGAATCATATAGATTGTAAATTTTAGCTAGGCTGCTGATGTTGTGCAACTTATTGCACTTTCTTTTTTGACTCATCTGATGGCTAATGTTTGCTCTAGGCACTCTTCTTGACGGGGAACCTATTATTAACCTTCCACCCAAAGTAGTAGAGTTGAAAAAAGTGGACTTTACAGAGGAAGAACGTGATTTCTACACCAGACTAGAAATTGATTCACGAGCTCAGTTTAAAGTATGCTTTTACTGGAAGAGTAATTTAGAAATTATTTCAATTTTCTTTCATATTTCTGGTTATCACGTTCCCTTTCCCTCCTTTCTGAGAAAATTTAATCGTAACATTGTTATGTGGTAAACATGTTATTTCTGTACTCATTTTGTATGCAAATTAACCAATTCTTTGAACCTCTCGATCTGTTTGTCAGGAATATGCAGCTGCTGGAACTGTTAAACAAAATTATGTTAACATCTTATTGATGCTGTTGCGTCTTCGACAAGCTTGTGATCATCCTCTTCTTGTCAAGGGTTTAGATTCAAATTCTCTAGGTGGATCCTCAATTGAGATGGCCAAGAAACTTCCTCAGGAGAAACAATTATGCCTTCTCAAATGCTTAGAAGCATCTTTGGCAATCTGTGGCATCTGTAGTGTATGTCATTTCTTTTCTTGCCCGATCACTCTGCTTATTTCTACGTTCGCCTTTTCTCTCTCTTGTAACTTCATTGGTTTGTTTCCATATATTAACTTCATCGGTACATTTATATTGTGGATGCTTATTATGAAAGTAATTCTCAATGCACACACATTTATTGTAACATGTTCATCTTAATTTGTCTTTTTTGTTCATTTAAATGTCAGCTTGTTCAATCAGTTAAGGGACCTGAAACATGATTTTAAGATAATTGGATGCTGTTGCAAGTTCTTTGTTCTGGATTTCCTGAAAAGATAGTCATGAAAATGCATGTCTCTTACGTGTATAAGAAACAGGATCTTTAAATTTCAAGCGTTAATAGTTGAGATGTTTGTAGGTTTAGGGTTTTGTAAGCAGGAATGGGGGAATAGGCTTTTGTTTGGTTTGGTGTTGACATCTTTGATTTGAAAGGCATCTTGTATTGGCTGAATTCTGTGGGAATTCAGTTTGCAGCTTTTGAGGAGAGAGGGTCCTTGTATTGAGGCTAACCTTCTTATCATACTGACCATATCTAAGTAATTTCCTCCAGGAAATAAGGTGATTGCTCCATCCCAAAGTGCTCAATAGCTCCTTAGATCATTGTGCTATTTTGTCTAGAGCTTTCACAGTTACACATAGAATAGTTTTCCAAATCCTTTGAAGCCTCTAGGCTACTTTAAGGTACTTACAACAGGACTATTGTTTGGTTCAGAGTATCATTTCTTCTTTTATCTAATAGTAATGCTACTATGTTTGTTAGGAAAGCAAACATTGCATAGAAAACTTTGATAAAACCATATAAAGGCTTAATAAAAGCAACTAAGAATCATTGTTGCTGGTACATGCCATTCAGAAGTCTTGGTGTTTTAAGAGAATTTAGATAAAAGTATCCCAGCTGCAATATAACTCAGAAAAAATGATAAAATAATGGGTGGTTCTACTTTAAAAACTAGTTATTTGAGGTAAATTTTAGTGCAAGATCATTATAGGAGCTTCAAATCAAAGCTTAAGCACGTGATGATGCAGCCCCCCCCCCCCCCCAACCCTACCTGTATAAATTGTTGGACAGGGTTGCTGCCACTAATAGTTTCTTTATAATTTAGTGTATTTATCAGTCTTATTTTATTTTTTAGTTTTCTTTTATTATTTCTTAAACTGCTTTCCCATGTAGCTTACCCCAACTGCTTTATCAACTCTTTTTTTTTTGTTGTGACCTGATACAGTTGTCAATGTTCTGTTTTCTGATGTTTCTGCTGATTTTCAAACAGGATTCACCTGAAGATGCTGTTGTTTCAGTCTGTGGTCATGTATTCTGCAAACAATGTATCTGTGAGCATCTTACTGGGGATGACAACCAATGCCCTGTGTCAAACTGCAAAGTTCGCCTGAATGTGTCTTCAGTTTTTTCCAAATCCACATTAAATAGTTCTCTATCTGATGAGTCTGATCAAGATTCTTCTGGTTCTGAGCTTGTTGCTGCAGTTAGCTCATCCTCTGACAACCGTCCCCATAATTCATCAAAAATCAGGGCAACTCTTGAAGTCCTGCAATCGCTCACTAAGCCAAAAGATTGTATGTCTAAATGCAAATTTTCAGAGAATTCTGTTGATGGAAATGTTGCTTGTAGTGAAACCTCATCTGGTTCTACAGGCTCACTTAATGATGGAACTGATGAAAGACACCCCCCAGCTAAGGTTGTTGGGGAGAAAGCCATAGTGTTTTCCCAGTGGACGGGGATGCTAGATTTGCTTGAAGCTTGTCTTAAGAGTTCTTCCATTCAGTACAGAAGACTGGATGGAACAATGTCAGTTGTTGCCAGAGATAAAGCTGTGAAGGATTTCAATTCCCTTCCAGAGGTCTGTGGGATTTTAACCATTTGAACTTCTAAGATCTATGCCAAATGGTTTTTTATGCCCCTCAAGTGTTTTGACATGTTCTTTCTCCCTGATGTTTGATCCCTTTGCACCACAGGTATCTGTTATGATAATGTCTCTGAAAGCAGCTAGTCTTGGACTGAACATGGTTGCAGCTTGCCATGTGTTGCTTCTGGATCTCTGGTGGAATCCTACAACTGAGGATCAGGCAATTGATAGGGCACATCGTATTGGGCAAACTCGTAAAGTTACAGTTTTGCGATTAACTGTAAAAAACACTGTTGAAGATCGTATATTAGCTCTCCAGGTACTATTTTTTCTATTAAATTTTTGTTACACAGTTCCTCATCAAGTAGCCAACTTTTTTCCCCACCATTTAAAGGGACATCGCTCATCACTTTTTCCATCATAAATTGTTTAAATTGCCCCTTCATGGTTAATCATGCAATAGTTTTATTTAACAATGGAAAGTATTACTTGGAGATGATAGATGTGGTGCTCTCAATGGTCTGTAAGGAGTATTTGGTTCTTCTGTTGCCATTGTTATTTGCTTAGTTTTTGTTAATGAATTGATATTACAGGCTTGCAGCACTGTAGATGAAATAAGAACTGTGTTTCTCATTTTGGTGAGGCTAGAGACAAATGTTTTTCACCTATGCCATGGAGATTTGACTTCTTAAAGTCGATGGTTGTTCAAATGCCAACTGAATTCATTGATTAATCGCACTATTTAGCTGTATATAATATGTGATCTTTGAATTAGTGAGCGAAGCCAAAAAGGGAACGAGTTTGGGTATTAGGTGAACTTGGCTCAACTAAGTATTTTAAGTGAGCATAGTAATGTTGCTATAACAACTTTAACTAGAGTAAGGGGAGCAGAAAAAGCGGATGGGTTGTGATATTAGGTGAGCTTTGCTTTAACAGTGCTCAAGCCATCAACATAATGTTCTTAGAATAATTGAAGTGATTGAACTTGTGAACAGGCCTCCTTTAATGGTCACTGTAAATACGTTATGTTTGGATGGGCTCAAGGTGAGGCGGTCAAGTGCATGTTTTAGTTCTTGGTTTTAGCCAATAAAAGTGGGTGGGCTGAGAAAAATATGTTTGTTTTGGACAAACATGCTTAACATGATCAATGGGTTATGACTTTGAGCTCATGTCTGGGCCTGCAAGTTGCAGCAGCTCTTGCCAAAAGCAGCCTTTTGGATGCTTTGGCTTAAAGGAGTCAAACCTGCTTTTGAAGTGCTTTTGAGCTGCCTGCTTTGGTCCTTGTAGTTCCTAATGTACCATAGAAACAACATTTGCTTGCTTTTAACCAAAGCATTTAAGGGGTTGTTTTTGCTAAAGTAGCTTCAGCCAAATAGGCTGTTGGCTTGTCTGCGTTTTAGTTTATTTGACCTAGCAATGTTCTAAAATCAAAACTCGAATGCATTTCTGAACACTTTTCTGGTTGAGAATTTAGTTTATTTGACCTAGCAATGTTCTAAAATCAAAACTCGAATGCATTTCTGAACACTTTTCTGGTTGAGAATTTCCAAGGTCTTGTTGCATATTCTTGTAGGATTTTTTTTTGGATAAGTGCATTATCAAGCATTCACTAATGTTTATTATTGGATAATCATTTGATAATCGTGTTTTTAATTGTCTATTTTATTATACTACATTACTACTTTTGCTCTGATTTTTTTCTGTAAAACAAAAATAATGGGATCATTTTTTTTGCAGCAAAAGAAGAGAGAGATGGTGGCATCTGCTTTTGGAGAGGATGAAAATGGTGGTCGTCAGACTCGCCTAACCGTGGATGACTTGAATTACCTATTTATGGTGTGAAGATGGAGTTCAAAATTTTTTTTGGCAGATATTCTTTCAGTAAAACCGAGAGATCACCTACAGGTTCCTTTTCAGCAAAACTCAGATATCTATCCTTAGGCTCCTAGCTGCTTGCCGTTGCAGATGAATATTTGAGCCTTTGCCTGACTAGGTTCTACAAGGTAAACAAGATATAGGATTTTCTGACTAGTAGATAAGATACGTGCATAGTTGGCTTTGACGATGATCCATTCTTTATCCATTTTTTTTTTGTCGGTTTAACAGTGGATCCTCTCATTTTGTTTTCCACTACAGTGGGATACAACATAGGGTTACAGTAGTCTTATAGCAAGTGAAGATAAGAGTTATATAGATATTGCTTTGACGTTTTTCGTTTTCTCCCCAATTGTAAATGATAAAAGGGATTTTTTTGTTTTTTTTTTTTGCCCCCTGATCATTGTGCATTTATTTTCATTAAGGCTTTGCATTGTTCTTCTCAAGGTACAGAGATTGCAAAAATCTAGCCATCTCCTCGAAAGAACGGTCATTTGCCCCTCGTTTATTCAGCTTGTGATCGACTGCATTTCATTTGCTTGCTGTAAAGTTATGGTACTTATTTTGGGACTTGCGTCGGGTGGGTGTCTCAGCTGTTAGTTTACTTTTTTTTTTTTTTTTTAAATAGTTTCGGTGCTGTGATAAATACTACAATATACGAGAGCAAATTAATGAAGAACTGAGAATTCGAGAGAACATAGCCGAAGTATACCGAAAAGGGAGGAATTTAAGTTGCATCAAAATGTTTTTCAAAATGACAAGTGATTAAACCAAGTTAATGTGGGAAACTTGCTTTGCCTACGGCTTGCGCAAGCATTGCATTTTAGGCTGTAAAAATACACAAGCCATCATATTGAACGAGGAAGGAAAAGAACAAAGCCACCACGAGGACTTACGGGTGCTAAACTAAGCCAAAGGTATCAGTCTTTTCACCTATGTTTACTAAAAGGCTTGAACACTTGCAGCACGTGGTCCCATGGTCTAGTGGTCAGGACATTGGACTCTGAATCCAGTAACCCGAGTTCAAATCTCGGTGGGACCTAAGTATTTTGCTTTTGGTCGGTGAAAATTAAATTTTGTAATTTATTTATTTATTTTTTTATAAAATTATTGAATTTTATGATTAGAAAGTTTAACATGTTAATTTGAATTGTTTTTGTTTATTTGTTGGCTATGTGGTTATTATTTTTTATTTTTTAATATTCGATTGATTAGAAATTAATATTCATAATTTATTTTAATTTGATTTTTATAGGATCATCAAAGTCTCATGATCCGGATTATAAATTTGACAGATTAACTTATGTTATCCAATATATATGTTGATGTCTCAATATTTATAAAAAATATCATTTAAAATATCACCGTATTAATATTTTTATGTTTGTTATTATTTCTTTTAATAAAAAACTCATTAGTAATGTTTGAGTATTATTTTAAATAATAAAAAATATATTAATATGACTCGCAGTGTAGTGGAAGTATATAGTATGTTACTAATCTGAGAAAAAAAACAATACAAATCATGTGTAGAGCACGTGACATAGGTACTCGTGTTTTTTGTTTTTGTAAAATTGACAAATCAGGATTTTAAATATCCATTAACCTTACCAATAGGCTTTTGTCAAACAAGAAAAACACCAAGAGGCCTTGAGTTCAACTCTTTCCTTAAAAAGATCCAACTCTAATTTCTATCATACAAGTAAAAACATTAAAATTTAAGACTAAATGAAATTAATTTATATAGCGTATTGCAATGAGTCAATTTGAGAAATTAAGAAAAAGTGACAAAAGTGGAATTATTTTTAGGTAATATAAAGATTCCTGGAATTTTTTGAAAATTGGAGGTCGAGACAAAGAAAAGGGGAAAAGCCCTCCTAGTTTATTAGCTTCTTGATAGCTTTTGAGTAAGAAAACTGGTGCGTGGTTCAATCTATTTATCTGCTAGTCATATGGTTATAATGTTGATGCATGCTTCATTAAACCTCTTTTTTTTTCAATACAATCCACTAAATTGTTTGTAATTTGCATGTACTGCATTGTCATGGGAATTTCTTCTTCTTCTCATTGATTACGTTCATCCTATCTCTTTGTACTTTTCCTGGGTATCATTAAGACGTGGATAACTCTAAGAACACCAAGAAGAAAGAAAATTACAAATTTTTGTGCTCTTCACATCAACTTTATAGTCAAAGAATCATGTTCTCGTTGAAAAGATGCAAATACAAAAGAGGCTCATGCAAATCAGATTTTGACCAAGGGGAATGTAATCCTGCCTTGTCATGCTGCAGAATGGACACACAACCACTCATATAGAAACACCAATCTCACCCCATGAAATATATGCTCTTGTATGTAAGTGCTCCGATACCAAATTAAAGGTAAGAGATTAGATGAATCGCCCAAGCACTTGTTGTTGACCACAGACGAAGACTGTAGAGTGTGTTTAAGAATATAGTAGAAGTTAATATTTGTGAATGAAGTCCAGAAAAAAGAATGAAAAAGTAAAAAAAAACTAGTTTTTGCAGGTGAAGTTTAAGTATAATTAGGTTATATTTTATCTCAAGTTTAATTTCGACGACGTTTCAAACACACTTGATCTTGCCTAAACATTTTTCACTTTAGGTTATAGCTGAAACAGTTCAGGTTTTGACAGTATTATTAGCAACACATCATAATTAGACACGAGTTATCCATGAATCTTTTCTCTGTAAATGAGACGTTGAACTTGTAGCTTCTTCGATAATGCGCTTTATCATAACTTAGAACAGGTCACTGGCTTGATCATTTCCTCACCTATTAAAGAGAAAAATTCTTTCTGCAAAAATAATAATGATTGAACTTGTGGAAGTTGGTGCTTATCATAATCAGATAATTTGTCCACTGGTAAAGCAAGCAATAGGGTAAAGCTTGAATGCAAAGCAATTGTCTCATTTGGAAAACGTGTCTCCTCATGGTTCAGACTGTGCTGCGCCACAACCAAATCGGAGCACCAAAGACACACAGGACACTTCACACATCACACATCACACATAGGTGTTTAAACTTATGTCATGGTGTTATTTAGTAAAATGACAATCACAATAAAAAAAAAACTAGTACAGACACATTACCCTGTACATTTAAACAATGTAAAAATTATTTTGCCATTCTCAAGGAAAAACAAATGAATTGGTTATCGAGGCTAATATTATATTTTCATAAAAGTCCATTAGTTATTTTGAGATTGACAAGGATATACTATTCTTTTTACATTTTAAAGTGCAATAAAATAACTGAATTACTTTAAAAAGTTGTAAGATACATATTTTAACCTATAAGATCAAAGACCAAAGCCTAATTATAACTCAAGAACCTAACTTAACCTGTGTATTTAAAGAGGGTTTTTGCCTAAGAATTTGTTTTTCCCTTCTTCTCTTTTCCTTCGTTTACAATGAATTATTTTCTCTAACAAATACCAAGAAATTTAGTTTTAAACTTAAGCTTTTGGGTTTTAAAAAAGGTTTGAAGAAACAAGTATCTCACTCTTTTGTTGTTTTTAATTGGGGGTTTGATAGTTGACGAGTTAAAAAAATGTGTTGGGGATTTTATGATGTATATATTAATTTGATAATTGGATGATTTAAGGTGTTTAATTAATGTTTTAGGATGCTAGTTTGGCTTAAAATCATTTAATACGAAGACTAGAATCTTTGAGTTTTGAGGATCTCTAGAATTTTGAAAGACTAGCAAATCAGGATTTTGGAATCTCGATCAATCGATTGGTTTGATGGTGCCGATCGACTGGTTGGCCTGTGGTGGTGGTTGACTGGTTGGTTCTTTTGGTCCACCGATTGACTAAGTAGTGAGGTTTGATTAGTTCTTTTCGATTAAATCAGCTTGATAGATATCTGAGATCAATTGGGTGGATCTATTCTGGTTTGTAATTTTATTTTCGTCTCCACTATTATAGTTGAAATCTTTTATTTTATCTACAATGAGTTGTTTTTGAGTAATTTTTATATTTGTTATATATAGTTTCTGCTGATGTTACTCCTAGTGATTATCAATAGTTTTTAGTTCTATATTTGTTTGTCTTTTGTTTTTTGTTTTTTTCGAGTTAGTGAGATGATATTTAATATGCATGCAATATACATAATACATATATGTTGATTATATGACGGGTACAATTAGTTAGCGATCATCAATAGTTTCTAGAAAATATGTATGTTGAAATAGGAGGTGGTGGTATAGGAGGAGATGATGGTGGTTATGATGGTAATTGTGAGATGGAGGCAGTAATTAAAATAGTTGGATGTTATTGTAATTACTATTTATAAAAAAACTGATAATGTTTTTCAGCAAATGAACAAAATTTAAAGATTGAATATAAAATATTTTTTATTATTAGTTTTTCTGTAAAATATTTTATGAAAAAAAATAAAATAAAAATATTTTTTAGAAAATATTTTTCAGAAATAAACATGAAAAAATCTAGAAAACATTTTCCTTTAAAATCTTTTATGCAAAACAAGAATCTTAGAAATTGTGAAATCGACCAAAAAGAGAATTGCCTTATAAGATTACTAAGGGAATAGGCAGAGATATCCGTTGGCCAATATAAAGTTGTTTGTGCTTCACGTGGAATAGATTATAGGAGGTCGATGTAGCTAGTTCCCAAAGTGCTTTGGTGCCATTTTCTTGTGGAAAAAAGAACATGCTTAGTGGGATAATATTTGTAGATGATATCATGATGCTAGATGTTTAAGTTCTATTAATAAAACATTAAAGATCTTGCATAAACCTTCCTTCTTTCTTTGTTTTTTTTGGTTTTTTTGATAAAGAGTGGTTACCTTCTTTCAATAAGATTATGCGGATATTAGAATCAGAATAGGATTTGTTGTTTTGGTTTGAGACTAAAAAATATATCAGATCAACAACAAAAGCTACATATGAACACAGCATCTTTTGAAAGCTAATAATATTGGTTATGTTAATGATTGTTGGATGGAAGAAAGAATATCAAAAGAAATTGAAGAAAACTGTATAAACTAAACACCTAGGAGACGATCTCCATCTCATATTCAACTTATAGTAAAGTTGGGATGCAAGACATTATTCAGCAGCCATCTTGGTCGTTCCTTTCCTATCTTTCACCACCTAGCTAGGGTTCATTATCACCAGACTCAATATTCACAAGCTGACAAGGTTCGCCAGAAAAATCCATCTCTCTAATTTGTGATGATGAGATTCTGAAGAACATTTGCCTTTTGTATATCTTAGGGTCACCACCAATTTGGAATAGGAATATATACCATAATGTCTTTCCACTTTGTCACTTTTGTGACAAGATCACTGACTAGCAAGAACATGGTCAATCTGCACAAGGATATGCACGTGCTATGACCTGATTTAGCATTTCTGCATTCATGTTGTAGACTTTGCAACAGTAATCTAATTTCAAATCATCAAATGGTATATATTACTAACAGGCTTCGAATGTTCCTAGCTGTCATTAGATATTTTTTCCCTTCCATTTTAGTGTGATTCTTACGGGGAGAAGGGAAATATTAAAACGATGAGAAGGGAAAATTGCAGTGTGCACTCTGCAGCCATTGGCTTTCCCTCAGCTCCACCAGCCAAGTACAAGTGGACCATTCTGGAGACAAGAGCATTACCAGGATCAATGAGAAAATCCAAACATTTACTCTTCACACGTATAAAATAATCTATACAAACAAATGCCCAGACCTGAAGCTAAACTTCCCCAGCTGAATATTTTACTAATCTGATGCCAATAGCTTCGCTTTTCTCTTTGAATTTCCAGATTCAAGTGTCTCTGTTGATCTTTTCCTAAAGCTGACAGCAGGAATTCAAAGTAAATTATGAGAACATTCAGACTCATATTGAGAAAATATAGAACAAACAGGAAATAGCTCATCAGAGTATATCAGATTGTTAGAATGCTCATTTCGAACTTGAGATTTGCCCTCTCTTCCCTGCTTCGCAAAGGACTGTCCAACGGGGCTAATTAAATCCCTAGTGGATTCTGTAAGCAATAGGAGAGCGGGCATATATGAACAAGCAAAGACATGACTGGATGCACATACAAACATGGTTATGAGTCTAATCAAAACTCTGTGAATATCTTCCATATTCTCACGCTTTAGTTGAACCAGTATCTTATCTTTCTTTTATGAAAGACTTGGACAAGAGTAAACTTTGACTGGTCTTTCTAAGAAATAAGAAAGAAAAAAAAAACAACGAAAATATTCAATCCAGCAATGACCCAGAATCTTCATGCCTATCTCGCTTTTTAGGCAAGGATATAACATCTATGATCAACAATAGATATGCACAGGTTAAACTGGGATTGTGTGAGATACATATTTAGTTTTACGATAGATAGATGGTATTGGAATTTGACACAAGAATTACACAGTTAAATATAAATATATCACTATTGACACGATAATTTTTCACATGAAAAGATCTAGTACCTCCTAAGATTGAAGTTTTTATTTGACAATTAATGCATGATAGCTTATGAACCAGAGAGTTCTTATCCTATAAACATATCACATCCCATCAAGCGACTTCCATTTTATGACTATGATATAGAATCCTACAAACATTTGTTCCTATATTGTTTCGAACCATGAAAACTATGAAATAGATTTATGAATTGGCTGGGGATCCAGTGGTGCATGCTAAATATATCATTTGATCATATCTTGCTACAGTGAGATCATTTGATGATGGTGAGTTTTTAGCGATGAGTAATTTTATCATTGTCTTATAAAATTTTTGGAGGATTTGAATAACTAGAAATAACATGGTGTTTTAGGATAAGGATCCAGACTATAATAATGCTTTCCATCTTATACTTCAGAGATTGATTCTTTGGTTAAGGTCTATAAACAAGAATATTTTTTATATAGGTCTGAATTTATATAGGGGTTCCAAAAGCATCTTACAATGGATAAATTAGATTTTTAAAAGTCTATTTTTTTAGTTTTTCAGTTTGATATAGAATATTTTTTTTTCGTGTACACAAATATAACATTTCTTTTTCTATTTAGCTAAGTCTTTTTAGCACGAACTTTTTATATAGAATCTTGATTATTATAAAAAAAACATATTTAGTTTTATGATGGTATTTTTAAACCAATTATATTGAGATTAAACTTTCTATTTTTTTGTAGGTAACTTTTGAATACTATTTCAAGATAAACAAATATAGAGATAATAGGGATATATATTTAGTTTTATGATGATTTTTAAACCAACTACATTGAGATTAGATTTTCTTTAAGACAAGGTAATTTTTTATTATTATTTCAAGATAAAAAAAACAAAGATAATAGAGACATGTCCTTTAATTTTTTATGTTTTAAAAATATAAAAATTCATTAAAAACTACTACAAAGATGTATTTAAACGTTGGGTGTCATAAAATCTATCTATTTTTTTTTAACATGTACGAGAGGGAGATGATGGATGTAATTCTATCATGCTACCATGTAATCAACCCACCCGACATATGGAGGCTCCGTCAAACCGTGTTCATGCAAGAACAAGTTGCCTAAAAGTCCAAGTCAGATGCCTTTAAGGTTGCCAACATGGTAAAATCACCGTGTCACAGAGGACTGCTTGCTCTCCCAAGTATCAGTTTTATAATATTTATCTCCTTCAAAATACCCTCCAATACTATAAATAGACATCCTTGCATTCTTGTAGCATCATCTCCTTTTTTCAGAAGCTATATCTCTCACTAAATTGTTCTTTATTTCCAATATGGATTTGGTACCCAAGGTGACAGTTTTCCTTGCTTCGGTTCTTTTTGCTTTGTCCTCTGTTGTGAGTATTAGACACTGGCATTTTCCCGGCCAGCCACGGGGAGGTGAGCATCTTGTAACTAATTTGCCAGGCCAGCCAGATGTGAACTTCAAGCACTATGCTGGCTATGTTACCGTCAATGAACAGAATGGACGGGCATTGTTTTACTGGTTCTATGAGGCCACAACTCATCCTTATGAAAAAGCTCTAGTCCTGTGGCTTAATGGAGGTAAGCATACAGCATAATATCATCATTAGACGAGCAGCTTCCATTTTTTCCTCGTGTTTTTTAGGCCAAAATGAAAATGACATATACCCCATGGATGGTTATATATGATGGAATGCCCTTTAAGCTTGCTCTCTCGTCTCGAAAAGAATAAAAAATAACTCCGGTGTCTAGCTATTGCAGCATCCTTTGTGATGCCTCATCCTGTCAGGATTTAGCTAGACTGAAATGCTAGGTATTGATCAGAAGTCAGAACAAAAGGAGTCCAAGGAAGAAGGTATTATGCAGATATCACTATAGAGTACTCTAGCGGGAGAATTTTAGTCATCTTGTAATTATCTTCAAAGCCACTTAGATTGTTACCAATCTCTTGACCAAATCTATCCAACTATAATTTTATGAGTGTGTTATAGTGGAAAAGCACATGTTCTTTAATGTTCTTTAAATATATTAACTTCTTTACTAATGGAACTGGAAAAGCCCAGCTCCTTCACTGTATATAAAACAGGGAAGGAACTCTCCTCTTCTTTTTTTTTTTATTTTTTTTTGATTTAATCCTTCAATATTTAATTTAATTAAAAAATAAAAAAAACCAAATATTAAATAATTTTTTTTAATTTAATTTTATATATTTTTTTAATATTTAAGTCTTTTTAGGTTGAATTAAAGAAAAAATCCCAACTCCATCATTGTTCATATAAACAATGAAGGAGTTGTAATTTTTTTTTTTTAAAATTCCATGTTCTAGTTTTTTTTTTTATTGAATCCTTTTGGCTTTTTTTTTTCTTTTCATATGGACAAATTTTTTCACATTTGTTTTTTATCCGAGCTTCGGCGTAGCATTATTATACAAATCCTCTTTCTTAGTATAACAAAGTGGGGGTTTCGTTTTCCTTCCTCTATCCACCTTATCCAAAGCAAGTTCTTTTCAATAACTAGTTTCTATGTTCTCTAATGAGGTGACAAGATGCTCCATGTTTCAGGTCCTGGGTGCTCTTCTGTAGGACAAGGAGCAACACAAGAGATTGGCCCTTTCATAGTAGACACCAATGGACATGGACTTAAATATAATCCTTACTCTTGGAATACAGGTGTGTGTGTGTGTGTGTGTGTATCAAATGAGGTCCCACAATCTTACAAAATATGACATGCAAGTATATATGCTATTGATTAAAAAAAAAATGATTTCAACCTTCTTTGTGTCTATGAGGATGCAGAGGCCAATATGTTATTCCTGGAATCTCCAGTTGGAGTTGGGTTTTCATATTCGAACACAACTAATGATTATCATATCATAGGGGATGAATTTACGGGTGAGTTTCAAGATGATTCTCTTGCAGAGATTGTGTTATATATGAGTGCTTTGAACCATCTTGGTACCATCAGAAAATCCTGAGATTTCCTTTATACCTCTTTGTTAGCAAATGATTCCTATGCTTTCCTGCAAAAGTGGTTTCTCATGTTTCCATCATATAGAAAGCGGGCATTTTATATTGCAGGAGAGAGCTATGCAGGTATTTAACCTTGACAGCAATTAGTTTCCTGACTCATCCGATTCATTTCTAATCTTACTGACACTACTTTTAACATGTATTAACAGGAAAGTATGTCCCGGAGCTTGCTGAGCTTATAATTGACAAGAACAATGATCCTTCCCTTTACATCGACCTCAAGGCTATTCTAGTATGGTCCCATAACAAAAATTTATCCATGACTTTCCTGTTTCTCGATAGTATTTGTTTAAGGAATCACCCCCCTTCTTTTTGGTGACATTATAGTTAGGAAATCCTGAAACAAGGGATGCTGAAGACTGGAGAGGTATGGTGGACTATGCTTGGAGTCATGCTGTCATATCAGATGAAACTCATAAGATAATCAGAGAAAGCTGCAACTTTGACAGTAATGAAACATGGAGCAATGATGATTGTACCGAGTCTGTTGATGAATTAATCAAACAGTACAAGGAGATAGATATTTTCAGCCTCTACACCTCAGTTTGTATCGGTGATTCAGCAAGTTCAGATGACAGATTTACACAAATCATGTTTAGGCCCTCATCTAAGAAGGTAGATGATTTCAGAATTGCTAAATCTTGTTGTTATTATTTCTGTGAAGTGGCAATATGGCCTTGTTGAATTTTCGAAAGGACCTCACTTAAGCTGAGACTGATCATGAATTGTTTGTTTTGTTGGAGTATTCTGCTGATGAAATTCCTACACAAACTAGCTGTAGACGAGGCCTTTTTTTGACCTCTTCTTTTGATGTACTGTAATTTGAAGCTCATAGGTATTGATTGTCGCTTATTTTTGAAGCAAAGGGTAAAGTGATGACCTGACTGTCTAATTATATTTACCAGATGCCAAGAATTATGGGTGGTTATGATCCATGCCGGGATGAATATGCAAAAGCTTTCTACAACAGACCAGGTGTTCAAAAGGCCCTCCATGTGAGTGATGGTCACGTGCTCAAGAACTGGAGCATCTGCAAGTAATTCGTTTTCTATCTATATGCTTCTCTATAATAGCTATAACAATGTTCATTCTGTTTGTCAATGTTTTGAGTTTCATTTACACACGGGGTCAGGAAATTCTAATGGCTGCAAATTGAAATTTTAGTTAATCATGTGAAGTCCATGAGACATATATGCGTTTCATTCAAAACTGAAAAATATTATGGCTACTTTCTGGATTCAGCAAGAAGATATTTGAGGAATGGCCGGACTCGAAGACATCAGTTCTTCCTATATACAAGAAGCTGATAGCAAGAGGACTTAAAATATGGGTCTACAGGTTTGAATCCCTGCACTGTGGAGATTGTAAATTAATGAAATATTCTTCATCAAGCTCACATCATCGTTTTTGGATGGTTCAGTGGTGATACAGATGGAGGAGTTTCTGTTCTGTCTACAAGATACAGCTTAATCTCTCTAGGACTGCAAATCACCAAGGCTTGGAGGCCCTGGTACCACCAGAAGCAGGTATTTACGTAGTTTACAAACATGCAAAAACCTGAGCTAAATTAAATCAAATCTTATATCAATTTGTCCTAAAGTAGATCAACCACTTCATTTAGATTGTTTTAAGAAAGAATTACTAACAGTATCATCAAGTTATCTCTGACAACGAGGAATAATTCTTTGGAACAGGTCAGTGGATGGTTCCAAGAATACGGGGGGCTAACATTTGCAACATTTAGAGGAGCTGGACATGCTGTGCCAATCTTCAAACCAAGCAACTCCCTCGCATTCTTCTCAGCCTTTCTTCTAGGAGAATCTCTTCCTTGTGAACGATAAATCAGTGGTGTAAAAGATCAAGACATCTTGTTCCTCAAAGATTTGGTCTTGGTATTTTAGGGTGTCAATAAATATAAATCTTACATCTAATAAAAGGCTCAATTAGGGGGCAAGCTTTTAAAGAGACCATAACGCCTCCCCCCCCAACCCCCCTTTTTTTTTTTTTTTTTTTCAAGTTGAGTTGTGATTTGATTGGTCTTTTTTAAATAAATAAATTTAGAATCCTAATTAACAAAAACTGTTATTTATTTATTATTATTCATGTCTTTTTTTTCCTTTCCAAGTCATTTTTTTTTCTATTTTATATTTGTCAATGATAACAATCCTAATCTTATATTAATTCAATTTTTTTAGATATAAAAAGTTTCATTTCCCAAAACTCATTGTTATAGTTGGATTAGAATTCTATTCCTTTACTAAAACAAAATTATTATATTTTTATAAAAACAATACTTAGTGATCTACGGTCAAAAGTTAGTATTTGTCTTTGTTAACTAGGTGTGTGTGTGTGTGTGTGTGTGTATATATATATATTATGTAACAAATAATTTGGATAAATTCCACTTAAAAAAGGTCGGATACACAATATGCATCCTTAAGAAAAAATTTAAAAAAAAATACAGATTTGAAGTGATTTAGTTTATCAAACCAAAAATAAAGGATCAAATAGAATTAAAATTAGTACAACTACATTACTATTTTAGATTGCTTGTAATACTCACACATTAGTAGATAATTTGATTTTCTTAAAAAATTGCATGCAATTTAACTGTTTTCCTCTCTTTTTACTCAAACAAATAATATTCTTTCAAAAAAATTATAGTTTTTAGGCATGCAGAATAATGGCCAAAACTTTTAGA
This sequence comes from Populus alba x Populus glandulosa, assembly GCA_033617975.1. NCBI lineage: Eukaryota > Viridiplantae > Streptophyta > Magnoliopsida > Malpighiales > Salicaceae > Populus > Populus alba x Populus glandulosa. The sequence continues at coordinate 2,941,976 of CM066146.1, forward strand.
ATTCAAAGTAAGAAAGAGGGGAAATTGTTTAATTTTGATTAATATATTATACTTTCCCATGTAGACCAATTGTTTTTTAAAAGTTTCTAATTTAAATATTGTGTAGTTAATCTTGTACGTGGACACATGGAGTTGGTGGTGAGAGAGTCGTCATCTAATTGTTTGGTTTGAAGTCATTAGAAAATCTGAGTGTATTGGTTTTATCAGAAATTTAAAGGATAAAAGGCTGGTTGTAGTTAGAGAAAATATTAACACTCCTCGCACACTTTACCTAATGTAAGCTATATTGTATGGTTTAAGTATGATTTAAAGGTTTTGATGAGTTTTTAACCGGTGGTCTGTCTATAGCTCATGATAAAGATTTATTCTTACAAATAAATCTGGTATTTTGAATTTATTATGTGATTGTGTGCCCAAATAAATTCTTATGACAAGGATCCATGCAGGTGTCTTAACAAGGTTTACTTATCTTGTAAGGCGATATGGTTTTTCATAATTTGTATATTGTGATAAAAAATACTCCCAATTAAAATTAATGAATATATAAAATAATTCTGAGAATTTTTTAGTCAACTCTTTATATTTAAATAACAGTCTACTTGTAGGTCCAACATTTATACCAAAATATTAGCTATTAATTATATGAATTAAAATTTCAGGAGTTATTGAAATACCGGTTAAGTTCTCATAGATTCAATAAACTTGTTATTAAATCCAAAATATTTGCAATTTTTTTTTTGAATTCGGTATAAAAATACTAAAACACACCATGTATTTTTTTAAGCCATATATATATATATATATATATATATTGTAAGACCATGTTTGTATAGATCCATTTTTTTTCTAGGAATAAAACTATCCAAAATAGGCATAAGAGGTGTTTTCCAAATACACCCTTAAAAAAACAAAACCTTAATAGAAAAATGGCAAACCAAATAGGGTATAAATGACTGACCCGATTTTAACTAGACCAGGTTGACCTGAAATAAACCAAACCAAAGACTCAAAATGAAAACAAATTGAACATAAAGAAAAACATAAAAACTCAAAATCTCTTTAACAAAACAGATCAAACACAAAAACAAATGAAGAACAACAAGAACATTTAAACCAAACCCAACAACATGGGTTTCAAATCAGACCAAATTTGATCAAAACGAGGGTACATACATGTTGGAAATCATGCAAAGATTAATAATTTAGCATATCATTTCTTCGATTTTCACTTAAACATCATGATTTTGTAAAGAAGTTATTGAATTAAAAATAGTTTCATTAATTATTTAGTTTACAGAATTAATTTCAGTTGTAACATTGATTTTAGTTATTTGATGCCAAGATACTTCTCTTACAAAGACATTCCAAAACAAAAACATAAAACCATATAGTTACATGTGAGCCACGTCCAATAATGCTCATGAAAAAAACATAGTAAAAATAAGAGAGCAAGATGCCAATCAGCCAGTGTTTTGCTCAGACTTGACAAAGAATATGCAAAGTTGAATGTCCATTAATTCCTTGTCTTGTAATTTACTAACAGAACTTCCATGGCATTCTTTGGTTTAGACTTAAATTTCTGATTTGATGTATTCAGTGGCTTGCATTTATGTTTGTTTGAATTGAATGCTCTTTGTATTGATCAAAACAAAAACGTTTTCTGTTCGTATGCCTAACCACAACAGTGATAGAACATCAAAGGCTCAATGAGATGGCTGGAGAGAATTTACTTGTTCTTGTGGAAAATGTTCTTCATTGAACACATGATCCAGGCCAGTAAGTTGTTCAGTTTCTAGCAATAACCTTCTTTTACAGTCTACGTAGTGTAAGATTTGGTGTTTTGAATTTCCTTTCACTCGGCCACCCGGACAATAGTTGCCTGGTGTTGTTGTCCATAGAACAGGTGCTCGTTCGCTACTGTGATAGAGCTGATAAAAAGCTCAATATTTCTCCTGCGTGTTGTCCCTAAAATAATTCAATACAACCTTTTAATTAGTTTTTTTATTCAAGTTGATCCTTAAATTTTTTATTGTTATTTTTTTATTTTTAAAAATTTTTTAATTTAATTTAATTTTATAATTTTATTATTCAATATTAAATTTGTTGAGTGTTGACATTCTTAATTGAATTTAGAGCTAGAGATTAACAAGTTATGAGTTTGAGATATTAACATATAGTTAAAAAATTCGTTCGAGTTTATTTAATTTTAAAATTTTTATTTTAATATTATATTTTTTTAGTTTTATTATTTAATATTTTTTCTGTTTTCGATAAAGGTTTTCAGATTTTTTAAGAGTAATATCAGATGTCTCATTTTTTATTTTATTTTATTTATCTTTGTTAAATCTATTTTTTTTAAAATTTTTTTAATTAAATTAAATTAATTTATTTCACTATTCAACATATATCCTTCAACTTTAAGGAGGATCTACAAATTGTTAAAATAATGCCGCCACCGGTCCCACCTCTTCCTCCATTGTTACCGTCACAATCATCCCTTTTAATAAAGTATTTTTTTAATCATTATTTTCTTATTTTAAAAAACATATTTTTATAAAAATTTAAATTTCACTTTGATTTTTCATTCCAATTTCTTCAGTTTCATTCCAGATTTATACCTAACGGAACATAAATTTTTTTCCAAGAAGTCCTATATATCTCCTATGCTTGATTTTTCAAATTTGAATCCATTCTCTACTGCATAATAACATAAAGAGATTAATTTCATATTACAAACATAGATATACAAGTATTATTGTTATATTGCAATCACAGCCTCGCAATGTTGCAATACAAAGGAAATATACTTTAAACACCAACATCCTATATGCAGACAACAATACTGTACACACCAGCAAAACAATTGCTGCAGAAATCCTCGTCATCACCAGTGCTTTGTGCTTCATGACACCTACAGCCCAGGAGTTTCTTCACCGGCTCTTATTCTCTTATATTAAATTACAAACTTACTTACATGAAACAGAATTTGAACTTTGGTGCCATAGGCATCTTCATGTATGGATTTCCTGAAATAGGATGAGAAACAACACTGTTTGTGGCCAATCTAATGATTCGATTTTTATACCGCTGATCGAAGTGATAGTTGGCTACTACTGTTGGATATCTCTGTTTTGATCCGGAATGAGGAAGCGGAGGCTTTGGTGCTCCAACTTCTACAGGAATATAAAATGCTTTTTGAATGTCTTGAAGCATTTCCGTGTTGGAGTCATATCTATTGCTGGAATCAAAGAACATATGAAAAACTTTCACACAAGATAAGTGGAGATGCCTGCAAGGTTTGGAGAAATCATTAAAACCATCCATTAGAGCGTGCTCCAGCAGCTCTTTCTTCTTTCTGTCAAGAATCTCTCTGGCGTAGGCAATTGAATCTTCGATGTCTGCCTCTGGATTTTCTTTCGAGTGGAGCAAAACAAAGTTGGTTTTCCCTTCCTTTTGTTCCTTCTGTGAATGGATTGGACACTATATATTAGCTTTCTATATGATATACCACAAAGAAAGAACTGTAAGAACACATGAAAGATGACAATTTACCTTATAACTCGGTATGTCATTCAACAAACGAGTGATGACCATTAATAGTCTGGTAATGCTTTCATATTGGGCTGGATTGAGTTTGTAATCTGGTAAGCTTGGACTCAAGAAACATGAAGCTGGAAGAACCAAGGTGTGTGAAGCAATAGACGTCATGCCAGTCTCAAGATACTCTTCGGCTGCAGGTATGAATCCACTTTTGCTCCATTTAGCTTCCGTAAACCAGGAAGCAAATGTTCCACTCCACTTTCACACCATAAAAAAACAAAATACCGACACGTTAATCAACTGTGTAGACAAAATTAAACAAACCATAAAGGTAAAGAAAATTACTGGAAAGCTTACTATATCTCGGAGACTGTTTGTTATATCGGTTCCGTGTTGCCGAAAGTATTTTCTTGCTAATTCGTTCACAAGGCTGTCAAGGGCATCAAATATAGTCTTACTGTGGCCACTCAAGCCCGTAGCATCCCATCTGTCAAAGTAATTTTGGGAGCATTAGGAGTTTGATCTCCGTTCATAATCTTTTATTTCTCTGTATAGACACATTGGTTTACCTTTGAACTGCTTCTGTGATTTTTTCCAAATCATCAAGAGAGCCTTCCATATCATAAAAATCATCAGCAACTGTGATAACTATAGCACTCTTTGCTACCATTATTCTGATCTCAGAATCCTGAGGTAGTGATGTGCTGGCAGCGACGGCAAAGTAGCAATACCCAGTTTTCTCTCGGCCGAACCCCATGTCACTAAGTCCCCAGCTCTTAGACCACCTATCTCACACAATCAAGATATTAATTTCCTTTAACTATCTAGAACTACTTTATAAAAAATTTACTTTTCCTATGTGTTACCTTGTCAATTCTTCCAATTCACTCTTGTATGTTGTTCGTCGAAACTCGTAGTTTTTCACAGCCAGTTGCTTAAGTTTGTCATTATGAAGGCATGATAACCTGCAGGCATCAAACATTTGAATATTAGTCCACATCATTACTATGTTCCAGTGCTTGACATTTTCTTTTTCTTCTTTTTTGTGAGTACGTAAAGGTTTTATCTTTACCTTACCGTTCAACCTTCGAGATTGAAAGGTAATAATTCAAAGAGTTAACATTTCAAAATTAATTATTTTGAATAATTGGTAAGATTTCCCTACCTATGGAAGGAGGTCTTTCCCATCCATAGACCGGAGCTATTCTTTTCTTCCATCCACATTCTATGCTCCAGGTGATCCAGTCGAGCCATCCATGGAAACCTCAACTCATGCTTAATCTACATATTTAGCGCACAAAAGTAGTTAAGAATACTTAGCTACTTTATTTTTATTTTTCTTCCCTTAAGGTAGAATATTTAATTTTTTCACGTTTTCAGAGACGGTTCCTTGGAAGAAGCTATGTGGCAGACTTTTAATTAGGGGGTGTTTGATCTTTTTTTTGTTAAATTTTTTCTTCAAATGAATTTTTTTTAGTGTTTTTTTGGTTGTTTGGATATGATGATATTAAAAATAATTTTTTTTTAAAAAATAAATAATTATTTTAATATATTTTTAAACAAAAAATATTTTAAAAAACAATTATTAATGTACTTTTAAATTAAGATTTAAGATAGGACATTCTATTTGTTCTCACTATTCCTTGTATTTCAATAAAAAGTCTTTTAAAACACAACAAGGCATGCATTACAAAACGGTCAAATCTCCTACCCCTAATTTTTTTTTTAAAGAAAGAATTAAAACAATTTCTTTTTTTAAAAAAATTAATAAGTTAATGGCCGAGTTTTTTACTAGATTAATAAAAAAAATTTATTTATTTTTTTAACTTGAGGTCAGATTAACCTATTAAGCTATTTTAATTTCAAAACAATGTTTTTTATTTTAAAATTAAAAAGAAATGTTTTTTTTAACCGCATCAACCACCATTAAGCAAGGACAAATTAATCGGAAATTGATCATCGAGTAATTATTAAAATGTGAGAAACAGTTTGTGTCCCTTCATTAATCCTGGAACTAATTAAATTAGAAATTAGAATATGATATATCTTTTGTTTTGTCAATGGGGTAGTAAGAAATTACCACTGAGTGGAAAGTTGGAAAAGGAACAGTATGTTGGTCTTTGTTTCCCATTGAGATGGTTTTCTCAAGCAACTTCCTTGAAAATGACCTCGCCTCCTCAAGTTCATGGTCCCCAGGAAACATAAGATCGGTAGCTCGATAAACATTAAGACTGGCACCTGAGAAATATTCATGGTTGCTTTCAATTTGATCTTGAACTTCTTCTTCAAGTAAGAACCAACAAAACATGCCTGCAAAAAAAGAAAAAGAAAAGGAATGAAGGAGTAAGAAGACGCAGTGCTTGTAAGTACTGGCATAGTTAAGAACCATCATACATGGAGATACACGAAATCCATGCATCCTCAGTAGACAAAATGCCAAAGAGTCTTTGTATAGCTGTGTCGCCATCGAATTTGTCCCTTTTGGCCATGACTCTTGGTTCATGTAATTCCTGAAAGTGAAACAAATGAAATTCTAGAGAATAAATATAAATTTATGTAAAAGAACCACCTCATAATTTTATATTGATATAATAATTTAGTTTAGTTTTATCAAGTACTGTCCCTGTTACCAAATCATGGGTCATGGGTCCCCGACAGACTACTATTAAATATTTGAATTCGAATTTTATTTTTTAAAAATAACTTTTAAAAGCTCATTATATATATATATATATATATATATATATATATATATATATATTATCACTTACTTATTTACTTACATATACCTGTAAACTTGTTGCAGCAGTTCTTCAATCTCTTGGTTAAAATGCTCAGCCAATCCCAACCTTTGCAATTGGTTAACCATGCAAAGCTTTAATAGCTCTTCCTCCATAGGATAAGTTTGCGGGACTGCCTCGCAAATATTTAGATTCACTTAAGAAAAATAATACACAAATACCAAACTGCTGCAAGTGGTAATGAGAAAAATAATGGACTTAAATAAGCTTCTGAGGAATGTTTCTAACCTCCACGAGTACATTTTTGAACTAAAGTTTGAAGGTAATTCAAGCAGTCTTTGTTTCCAGTAGCCATGAAAGCACTTGCTGTAGCAGAGGGGGATTGGAATAATGAACCATCGGCATGCAAGTGCTTAAGTGCATCTTCTTGATCAAAATTATATAGATCCGGCAATGCTTCAAGATATGATAGTAATGGAGGATAATGATACCTGTCCACAAGTTCTTCCCTGAATGCATGGAAAGGACAACAATGTTAGCAGGAACTAATCAAGATTGCTAATAGAACGTTCTGTTCAAGCTTGATCTTCTAAGAGATCGGAAAAGGCACCTTTCAAGAATTTGTTCTCTTTTGTAGAACATGCTCATCACCACCCTCTTTATCCGATCAGGAAAAATGATCTCCAGACCATTAATTTGTGCCATCTCAACCATTGCAGGGAAGACGATGGCAAACCAACGAGGACAGTTAGAGTCATATATCTCTCCAATAAGCTTCTCTGCGTTAGCTTCAATGAAGGCCATACCTGAGGACAAAAAATTAAGTTATAATCAGAGATCATAATTAAGCCATGCATATACAATTGCAAAAACCTTTAGATCCGTTCTTTTTTCTTTTTTTTATTCCGTTTCATGATTTACGCTGGATATATGATTATTTTATACTCGTTTTGTACACTATCATTACCTTTATCAATAATCGTTTCTCCTGCATTCCACCGTTTGAGTGCAATCATGCAAGCAATTGTTGCAGGAAGGCATTCAATAGTGGGCATGCCATGGCCATCATACTCTCCCCAGAACCCTTCTACGTTCTGGTTGCTGAGCACCCAATCCAAGCAGTTCTTGAACATGGGTTGACATGGCTCGGACATATCCGGAACCATGGCTAACCATGCAGTGTCATAAGCAGAAGGTGCAATAAACGAATATGGATCGTTGTTGTCCGACAACAACTCTTCCTTGATCGTTTTCACTAAAGCTTGAATATTGAAAGATTTTGAAAATTCCATAATTAAAAGAAAGAGGATATTAGGAAATTGAGTGTGTTTTTTCCTTCTTCTTTCTGATCAATTAGTTGCTGGAGTGAGTAGTACTAATCAAATGAATTCTTCTTATAAAGTTCGTGGACTGCTAGGGACATGGCATGTATAACGTGGATTGTATAATCTAGTGCATACGTTCACACACATAAGTAAAACTGGACTTGTGTTCAGCCTAGTCATGAGACTGACAGAATTAATTAATGCGTCCAAAGACAATGAAGGCTAGTACCTCTGGATTACGATTCTTAGTATAAATGAATTCTTTTTTTTTTTTATCTTTTCCAAACCTGTTTCTTTTTTTAATTTTTTTTGGTATGTATTTGTATTTTACTTTGATTATTAGTTTTATGATCTTTTCAATATATTCTTGATAATTATCAAAAAAATAAAATAAAGTGTATCACCACATATACCAGGAGGGATTTCTTGGTTGATAAATAAATTAGATTGGGAATATCTTTATCATCCGAAAAATAAATAAACAAATAAAATAGCTACCACATGTTTTTATAATTTTTATATGAGATTTTATAATTTATAGCCCTAAAAATTTTACTCCTTATCAAATGACAAGATTAATTAGGAAAAAAATATTGAGCTTACCGTTTCTTAGGAAATTATGTAGAAAACAGCATTGTGTCTAGCCAATTATATATTTTATTTTGATTTACTGCAACAAAAAATCACAGATAATAACATCCAATATTGCAACAAAAAATCAATTGCATAAACCTTTAGATCCATTCTTTTTTCTTTCTTTCTTTTTTCATGATTTATGCTGTCAATGCTCCACTTCCAACCATTCTGAAGTTATTTTCTTACAAAGGCATCGGTAAGGGCTATTTCCCCTCAAGTAATTAAAGCATCTAGGCTTCTAGGGCTTGAAATCCGCACATATTATAAAAGAGAGTCGCATAATAAGAACTTGTTTATCAAAATTCTAGTATTGTAATTAAAAATAACTCTTATATTTTGAAATTTTACTCAAAAAATATTATTAAAAATATTACACACCATAAAGAATACAAATATTAATATTTGATGCTTCTCTTTCGCGAAGCTTGAAAATATTTGAGAGTATAATAATGGTTGTTTTTTAAAATATTTTTTGCTCGAAAATACATCAAAATAATAATTTTTATTTTTAAAAAATTATTTTTGCTATTATTAAATAAAAATAAACTGAAAAAACTAAAAATTTAATTTTAAATATAAAAAAATTATTTTTTAAAAAATATTTATAAAACATAAAAACAAATAACTTTGTCAGAGGAATGGCAGAAAGATTACAATTGGATAGATATTTAATGTTTGAATCCAAGAATAAAAGTAAAAACAAAACTTAGCAATGTTTGTGGGGGAGAAATCACGCGGACAGAGGACAGGCACCCCAGAAGCCAGAGATTGATCCTACACTTGATGTGATCGGTTTGTAATTAATTAAAGATACCCCAGTCAAGCCGCAAAAGGAGAAGAAAAAAAGAGATTCTAGGGCGCTAGGAATACGGTGATAATTTTTTATTTGGTTTGGTTGTTATAAAAAAAATAATTAAATTAATTTTTTTTATTAAAATCAAAACTGGTTTAAAATATCCGGTTTTAGTTTAGTTTGATTTTTAGAATAAAATCAGTTTAAACTGGTTTGGCTCGGTTTTTTTCCTGTTTTTTTAATTTGGGTTAGTTTGGTTTTTTCGGTTTCAGTCTTATGAAACCAAAACTCAACCAGTCAGTTTTTTAAAAATTTTAATTAGTTTAATTGTTTTTTTTCATGGTTTGGTTTTTTTTTTATTTTTTTATTTTTTCAGTTTAATTAGTTTTTCAGTTTTTTTACTCATTCCTATTAAGAATAGAAGAATTCTCATGTTGATGTTCTCTCCTCACCATGATTCATTTGTTAATAAATAAAAAACTTGGTTCAAAAAGGATTTATAAAAAAATAATAATAGAATTCTTCAGCTTCAATAATTATTTGATTATATTTTTTAATTTCAATTAAAAGTTTGAGTCCTCTTATTCTCATTCTTTAATTTCTTTATTAACTCGTACAGGTAATGGTGAACTCTGTACAAATGTCCCAGTCAAATGACTTTCTTGTGAAGGGGTAAATGAGTTATCATAACATTATTATTTAAATTCAGAAAAAACCGATTAAATGATGAACTTTTAAATTTTATTGAAATGTATTCAAATAAAATTATTTTTGGCCTAACAAAAATATATGCACCTCTTTTTTTATCCACCAAGGACAAAAATATAGTGACGACACTAACTCGAAACACCTATTTATATTATCATAAATCATAGAGGGTAACTCAAATAAGAGATTAGACTTTAGTTTATGTTTTAATTTAATTTATTTAAATTTTAGTTGAAATTTATTAATTAAGTATTATTTGTTGAGTTTGATTTAATTATTATTAAGTATTTTTATTTAGTGAATTATAAATTTAATTGCTTGTTCTAGAATTCGATTAGTTTTTTCTTCTCTTTTGTTGGCTTTCTTTTTCTTTTCTTCAACTTTAAATCTCTATTGTCTAATGTCAAATTTGGTATCAAAGCATTGTTCTTAGGTGGGATTAGAGTTGTTTTCTTCACTTGTAGTCATGCTTCAACAGAGGGAGAGGAGGCATAGAACATGTGAGAACCAAAAAGGTAGGCACATTGGAGAAGAAGAAGCTATTGAGAGAGGATGGAGGTGGTGATGCTGCAGTTCTTATCCTTTTTTTCTTGAACAACCCGATGGAGAACACACAAGTGAAGGTGTGTTGTTTTTTCTTTCGGTTAGGGTTTGTTTTATCATTTCGTTGCTTTATTTTATGATTTTCATAATTTAATATTTTTTGCTTATCCACTTGCCATTGAAACCAATCATTAAATTATATTTCTCTTCATGATTTCCATATTTGAATTTTGCTATGGGTAAGATTGATTTGGCTTTGGCATGGTATTGCAAATGCATGTGCAATTCTGCCTTTCAGGCACGTCCGGACCTAATGACTACAGGTGTCCTGTTTTTTTTTTTTTTTTTTTTAAGGTTTTGTTTGGAATCAATGGTTGTTACGTGCGGTAAACATTTATATTACATGTTTTTTATTGTTATTTATTGTGTTTTGAATATTTTTTTATTGATTTTTTTCTTTAATTTTTTATTTTTATTTTATAAAAATAGTATTTATTGCTATTTATCTCTAATCATTTTGTTTTATTTTTATATCAAAATTGACACCTTTTCTTTTTATATTTTTTAATCCTTCATCTAATTAGATATTGTTTTGATTTTATTTCTCATTATTTGATTTTTATAGTGTTGAATTTGATCATTATTATTTTTTACTTATGTTTATTCTATTTTGAATATTTTTTTTATTGTTTTTTTTTCTAAAAGATTTCATCACTTAGCTTTTTTTTTTTTATTGAGCCATGGCTTTTAAAGGTTTGCACGGGTTGATTTTGGTTTCTCCAAGTCTTTTTTAGAAAATTAATTTTATTTTTCAATATTTAAAGTTTATAGAATTGGTTTTAGTGTTTTTTTTTTCGCTTTTCTTTCTATAAGATTATTTAGCAGTGGTTTGAGAAATTCTGTATTGTGATCTCGACTCTTGGCTTTGTTTCTAGCAATCATGATTCTGCTCTTTTTATTAAGTGCACTGATGCAAGTCGTATCATTATGTTTTTATATGTTGATGACATGATTATTACTGGTGATAATATTAATGGTATTTCAGTTTTGAAGATAGAGTTGGCTAGACAATTTGAAATGAAGGATTTGGGTTATCTTCAATATTTTCTAGGTATTAAGGTAACATACTTACCTAGAGGTTGCCTTCTTTCTCAGTCGAAATATATTGCAGATATTCTTGAGCTGGCTATACTTACTAATAACAAGATTGTAGATACTCCTATTGAGGTTAACACGAGGTACTCTCTTTCTGATGGTTTACCTTTGATAGATCATACTTTATATCGCACTATTGTTAGGAGTTTGGTATATCTCACCATTACTCGTCCAGATATTGTATATGTTGTTCATGTTGTTAGTCAGTTTGTTGCCTCTTCTACTATTGTTCACTAGGCAACTGTTCTTCATATTTTACGATATCTTCGAAGTACAGTTTTTCAGAGTCTTTTACTTTCATCCACCTCTTCTTGGAGTTACATGCATACTCTGATGCTGATCATGGTAGCGATCCCACAGATTGCAAGTCTGTTACCGGGTTTTGAATCTTTTTAGGTGATTCTCTTATTTCTTGAAAGAGTAAGAAACAATTTATTGTTTCTCAATCATCCACCAAAGTAGAATATCATGCCATGACATCTATTACCAAAGAGATTGTTTGGTTACATTGCTTACTTGCTGATATGAGAGTTTTCTTTTCTCATCATACTCCTATGTGTTGTGACAACCGGAGTTCTATTCAGATTGTTCATAACTCGGTTTTTCATAAACGAACTAAGCACATTGAGATTGATTGTCATCTTACTCGTTATCATCTCAAGCATGGCACCATTGCTTTGCCTTTTGTTCCTTCTTCCTTGCATATTTCTTTACCAAAGCGCATTCCATCTCTCGTTTTTGTTTTCTAGTTGGCAAATTCTCAATGCTTGTAGCTGCCTCATCGTGAGTTTGAGGGGTGATGTTAAATAATATTTATGTAGTCTTATTTATTAAGGGTAGAATAGTACTTTCAGTTTAACCTATATATACTTTATTTGTATTTAGGTTAAGATTAAGCATTCATAATATACAGATTATTCAGAATTCTAGCATCCTTTTTGTGTTTGATCTCAATTATTTTAACACGAGCAACAACCTAGTCATTATTAGTAATGACAAGGGCTCGATCAAAATAAGGTCAATGTATAGCTTGAACAACTATATATTTAGGAGGTGTTTTAAAGTATAATAGTGGTTGCTTTTTAAAGTGTTTTTTGTTCGGAAATACATTAAAATAATACATTTTTTTATTTTTAAAAAATTGTTTTTGATATTAATATATTAAAATGATCTAAAAACATTTAAAATAAATTAATTTTATACAAAAAAAACAATTCAATTTTTTTTAGAAACATCAATTAGAACGCAATTCCAAAGGATCCCTTGCATAACTATGCTTGTTTCTTATTTCTTGCTGGCTCCTCAATAACTATATTAATTTTAATGTCTTTAAAAACGTTGTTCGGAATATTACAATTACTGAACAAGGAGCCTCTTCTACTACGTATTTTATTTTTCATAAGGTGGACGTTGTCTTCGAAAGATAATTACATAAAGCTCCGCCACTCTTTTTTAGGACAAATGTTACAATATGCTTGTTTATTTCTGGTTCCTCATTTTAATAAATTCTTCCTTTCACATAAGAACCAGGTTCAATCATTATAGTTCTTAGCCGGCCATCATATGAACATGTGGTGTGAAAGTTCGACTTGACTATTATATATAGCAGCCACAAAAAGTAAATATCATATGGCAAGTTGCACATTATATCGAATCCACGTGAGTTATTTTTATTAATTTGTTTGAATATCATCATCTTAGAGAATAATATAAATTATATTTTAAAATATTATTTGTTAGCTTAAATTATTAAGTTAAGATAATTCTTTGACATGGTATCAGAGCTTTGATAACCATGCAGTCACGAGTTTAAATCTCACCATCCCTATTTATTTGATAAAAAAAATTAAGCACAAGGTAGTGTGGATATGTGTAAGTTTCAAGTCCACTTTCACCTGAGAGAATGTGTTAGAGAATAATATAAATTATATCTTGATACTTTATTTAACAACTTAAGATATTGAGTTGAGATTGTTCTTTAACAAGTCCACTTCAAAAAAATTTCTTTTTAATTTGTTTTCATTAACAAACAAGAAATATTTTGTATTCCTATCAAGTTTCAATATTAAATGTTGAATTATTAAGAATATTTAATTCTTACCCAAATCAAGAAGCCAACAACCGTTTTTATGAAGAAAAAAATAAAGAAAAGGATAAACAAACCCTACTAAATAACTACTACTCTTACAAAATACTCTCGTTGGAAGGAAAATGGAAGAAATTTTGAAGGAAATTTGTTTGTCTATAAGATTAAAAAATAAAAAAACAAAAAATATGTAAAAGTCAACCAATACATGATTTAAGTTAAAATTCAAATGTCATATATGATATCGTGAAGAAGTATATGTAAAAAGAATATAATAAAAAAAATAATTTGGGTATACATAAGACATTTTAGAGAACTATACGTAAAAAATAGAAAAATAACTCGCCATCTAGTTTTATAACAACTAAAAAACCTTAACTGATATTTAGATGTTCTAGGTAAAGGGTGGTTATGTAATAACAAAGATAAAAATCATCATATACATACTATTTAAAGTAAATTGTTTCACTTTTGTTTCTAATAATAAATGTACATAGTGTGCTTATATGCTAAGAGTTTGCTTAAACCAGTATATATATGTTGGTTATTTAAGGTAAAATACTACTAAGATCTAAAAATGTGATTTGGAACTTGAGACATGGGCATGCTAATAAAAATCAATCCTCATTTTTGGAATTTTGATGTTGTACCTTAGAGGTTGGTGATAAATTGATAGCCATGAGCTCTTTCAAGATTACAATGATTGGAGTGGACTTGAATACCACCGCTCACACCCTGTGGAATCACACCAAGTTAGCCCAAGTTTAATTGCCATATCAAGAAAGGATATCTTAACAACACACAATTAAATTCGCAAGAAACATATTACAAACAATTTAAACAAAATATTATAATTATTTATCGCTACCCAACATTAAAATAGGATCTCCAAAATTAAAAGAGAAAATATAAATTAGAGTATCACCTAATTCTTTAAAAAGACTAAAAATTCTAAAATATACATTTATTCCAAAGATTCGAGTAAGGGTTGGTTATGCTTAAGAGAAGATAAACATTACCCTTATCATATCCTTTTTAAGAAAAGGTTAGCTTAGCTATATATTTTATCATAAATTTATTTCATGCATGTCATTAACTATCTAAAATATTATTTTATGTGCTTATTAGCAGTCATGTATCATTGGTGGATGTTTATCGAGTTGGTATTGAGACCTAAATTAGAACTTTTACAACTCTACTATATATATATTACCATTGTTATATATTTTTTAAAGATAAAAAGTGGAGTAGACACCCAACCCATGTTGGTCCCTACTCCAAGGAGATTTATGGACTTATTATTGACCTTGTTTTTCATTTAAAATGTCATGCTAAGCCAACATCGATCCTTAGAAATAGAATACACATGATAAAAACAAATTTAATCAAAGCTTTACCATAATAACAAAAACTCATCAACTTATTTTTTTATTTCCAGTATGCACTCGCACACACACACATATAGGGAAGATAGGACAACAATGAATCAAATAGGGGTTCAAGTTCATTAATCATGTGATTTTCATAATTTAGAAATACAAAATAAAATTAGAATCTATAGACTACTTGTTATATTACTTATGTAGAAAATTTTAAATAAGAGTGTCACCTTTGCCACATATAATTAAACTAGACATGGGTTTTAACCTCAACATCTATTGCTTTTTTTAGAAAACAAAATCAGGACCAAAACACCTTAAAACCCTGATATGACACCAAAGTTAAAAGCTTTCTAACATTTAATAGTTATGCTTATAAAAAAGAAAGCTCTACAAACATTGTAAAGACCACAAGTTTCACTAAACAAAACCTTCATTCTTTGTCATTCTTAACTTCTAGTCTTTAAAAATGAGATGCACTCAACATCTAGTACGCAAAATAGATATAAACAAACACAATTAACTCAAAAAATGATGATAACTCATACCTCGATGAAATTACTATTGTCACTGCGAACTTATTATTGTTATTTCTATTGTGGGGATGCATAATTGTTGCTCTAGACTGAATGAGGTTGTTGTTGATGCAACATATATATTGTTGCTTTTTTTTTTCCTTTTTCCTACAAGTCTTCTTGATAGCCCATGTAAGCTTTCTCCCACTGAAGCTCCATAATTCTTTGGTGATGTTGTTAATGCTAGAATATTGTTGTTTTATGCTAGAATATTTAGTTTTTCTCTCTTTTTTAGTTAATAAAGGAGTTCATGTATCTCCTTTATTTCCTTTTCTTTCAATTATGTTTGTACTTCATTCTTTATTTATGTTTTTATCTTAATCTCCCTATTTTTTCCCCTTATTGTTTCAAGTTGCTTTTATTATTATTATTATTATTATTATTCTCTCCCCTATGAATTCCATGTAGTCACGTGTAGGAAGGGCCAAAGCCGAACAACCTAACACTCTCTTTTTTAACACTTTCAACTCCATTTACAAACATCAAGGAAGTATCTAGAGGCTTCTTCAACATTCAATCTTGTCTTTTAATTTCTTCATAAGAATCTTGTTCATTTATCTCTCTTTGTACAATAACGCCAACCAAGTTTTTTTTTATCGCATCTCAGTAGTGTGGTCCATAGCTTTAAAGAGGATTTTTTAGGGTTTTGTTGCAACTGATTTTAAAGGGCAAGCATGGGTGTTTTTGCTTGGTTTGGAAAATATAAAATAGAATAAAAATGTATTGTTATTGGTAGCTGTAAAAGGGTTATGATGGCTCAATTTCTTAGCATGATGTGCATCATCCTTTTTGTTGTTTTTTCTTCAATTTGAGGTGTGGATATTATTTTTTTTCATATGTAAACAAAGGGTGAAGGTAACATTTTGTGTGGAAAAACATACAAAATTTGGCTATATGAAAGGGCTTCAAAGAAGGCTTTGATGGGTTTTTTTTAGTTGGAATCATGGATAACATGGTGTTATTTTAGCTTGATCTTGCATCTATAAAATAGGATGAAAGGGTTGTGATTTTATGGATTGTTCTTGCCATAAAACAAAGGGTATAAAGCCTTATTTCTTGGCATGCTATGCATAAAAAGGAAAAAGGTGTAAGGATGAATTTTTCTTGCATATTTGTACCAAATTTGAAACCACACAAAAAATACAGTTGCTACAAGGATTTAGTCTTGGTATTTTATGTAATGTTGGAAACAAGAGTAAGGTTGTAAGGGTGTCCTTTTTAGCTTTTTTTGTAGGCAAAAACTTGGAGACCAAGGTGTGTTTTTAGGGGTTTTTTTCCAAGAGAAAATAACGTGAGGGAATGAAGGGAAGAGTTTCTTGATTTTGTTATGGAAGTGAGAAAGAAAAGTCTTTTATTCTCTTTTTTTTTTCAAAATCCTCTACCTTTTATTATTGTGTTAAAAAATAATAAATAAAATGGTTAAAAAATTACAAAATGGTCGAGATTTCATCAACTTGTGTTGAGAACGCATTATTATTGGAAATTTTCATATTTTTATATTTAAAAAAAATCATAAAAAAATGATCAGAGTAGGGGCTAAAATAGAATTATGATTAAAACTCGTTAAAATGATTAGAAAAAGGGTTAAAATCACAAAATATGTGAAACAAAAAATTGCATCAAGAATGCATTTTCCTTGGAATTTTTTATATTTTGCATTTTTTTAAAAATATTTTTAAGATAAAATAATAAAATAAGTGATCACAGTACAATGAAAACTCATTAAATAATAAACAAAAATGTTAAAAATCATGAAATGGTCGTGAATTGGCCAGATTACATCAAGAACATATTTTTCTTGAAACTTTTTATATTTAAAAAAATAGTAAAAAAGTAATCGAAAAAAGGATCAAAATCAAGTTATAACAGTTTTAAGCAATTTCATTATCCACCAATCAACACCCTAGGATAATGTCCAATGATGATTCATCTTTCCTAGATAGGATATGTGAATAATAAAGTCATTAATACACAAAAAATTATGAGAAAAAAAATATCATGAAAACATTTTAAACACAATAATATGTATTAAGCAATTTTAGTATCCATCAATCAACATCCTAGGACAAGGACCAATGAAGGTTAATTTATCCTAGGTAAGATCACTGAATAATAAAACCATTAATAGACATCAAAATTGAAAGGAAAAACATCTTGAAGATATTTTAAACACAATAATGTAATGTATTAAGTGATTTTATTATCTAATAATAGACACCTAGAATGAAATCCAATGATAATTTATTTATCCTATATGGTTTATGAATAATAAGATCATTAATACAAAACAAAATTGTGTGTTAAAGTCATTTAACGCGTAGTATAACAAGTCAAAAACAATGTCAACACATAAAGTTTCATCATGAGACCGAACAATTACTCCTCAAATAAACCTGTTGCAACCCATCCTTATAACCCCATCATAGAATAATGATTCTAACCTTATTGCACCTTAAAAAATAAATTCATGACAACTTCATACCCCTAGGGTTGCAACACAATGGTGAGGACCCCAATACTTTAAATATTTTGCAGCAATATGCATAAAAATCAATAATAAATTGAAAAGTTTTTAAAATTTAATTTAGGGTTTGAAATTGACTTTCGGTACTAATTAAAGTTGACTAGAAGTATCTCGAATTAGACTGGAATAGGGGCAGGATGTGGACCCATATGCCACCTTTACTATTAGCATATGGACCCATGTGCCACTATTATTAGGATTGGGAATGGCTTCACCTCATCTTCCTTCCTATATTGGTGATGAGCTTCACTGTCACATGTAGATGAAGTTTAAGTCCAAATAAGCTTTAATTCTCTCTCTCTCTCTTGGTCTTCTCTTTATCTCTTTTTTTTCAGGTAATAAGTGTTGTTCATTGCTGCTGGAAGGGGTTGTTAGTGAGGAAGTTTGGGTTTACAGTGGTGGATGACGTTGTGGTGTTTAGTGATGTGTTAGGTCTATTGAAGATGATAAAAATAGAGAAGTTGTTGTCATGTGTGTGAAGCAAGAAAAATGGTGATGAGAGAGTTAGATGTCGATGGCTAAGTTGTGAATAGTATAGCTACAAACATTGATGGTGGTTCTGAAAGCTACCATCGATGGGTGTAACATCCCCCATTCCGGGATAAAACGACAATCTCATGTTAATCGAAAAAAAAACATAATAATTTTTTTTTGTACATATATGTTTATGGTCTTCGTATTAAAATCTACCAGAATTTGATGGAGTTTCCCCCCATATACCGGAAGGTCCCAGGTTATTGACATGAATTTATTTACAATTCTAATAGGTCGCATCTCATAACTCAATTCCCGACCCAATCATCTTGGGTTTTCAATTTCCACACTTATACCCACATTTATCAACCACAATATTTACGATATGCATTATATAACAAAATATCATTATGGATAGATAAAAATAAATAAGTATAATTACATAGGCATAAAGAATGATTATATGAACTACATGATTAAATTCATTCAATCAAGTTTAAACATTAATTATACAAATTAAGTTATACAAACATTTTTATATTTACAAAATACAAGGGTATACTCCCTAGAAACTAGATTACAAGAAGGGAACATAAGCTAGGATCTACTCCTGTCGTGCAGGTGATGATCCTGAAACAAAATACATATTATTAAAAGGTGAATATTGAAATAAATATAACAACACAAACATCTAACAATTTTAACAAGGTAACATGTATTCATAGTTCATTTGCTTCTCCCTTCTAGTTTTTTTTTATATATAATTAGAATCCCTTCCTTATCTAACTATTATTAATGGTTCCCTCTGCCACTTTCAACCTTTATTCTAGACTTTATGAGATCGAACATGATCATTTTTGCTTATCACATTACCGATACCAATTTCACCGGTACCATCATCATCACTCCATATGAGTCATTCCAAAGTGATCCCCTTATCTGGGATCCTAACATACACTAAATGTATGTTAGCCGATACATGGTGATCCCCTTACCTGGGATCCTAAAATACACTAAATGTATGCTAGTCAATACATGGCGATCCCCTTACCCGGGATCCTAACATACACTAAATGTATGCTAGTTTATGCCTCAAATTGTACTTCTCATATTTCCTTTGTCAGTGATATTTCATCATTTGGTAATTCACACAACTTTTCACCTTGAATACCCATACATTCAGAAATTCACATTTCACATTGGTAATATAAATAAATCATGGAAATTAACTAGGAAGTATAGGTGCGATTCACCTACCTACAATAGAAGCTCTACTCGTACTCCCTTACTGTTGTTGTTGCTGTTGCCCCACACCTGTGGTCCCTCTTGAAATTCAAAGGTTTATCCTATAAGTTCTCCTCACTCAAGGATATGTTTTATTATAAATATATCAACAACCAATAAGTCTTTCTTTCAGTCATCATTTTTTTTTTAATATTTTATGTTTTTCTTATTTCACCCATTAATATTGTCATTCTTTGTGTAACCATAGTCATCATTCCTTTATACAAATATTTTAACTATTTCTACTTAAAATCCGAACTGTTACTGTCTCGTTTTTGAATTGTCACTGTCTCGTTTTTGAACTGTCACTGTCTAACTGTCACTGTCTAGACATTGAACTGTCACTGTCTTATTTTGAACTGTCATTGTCTCGTTTTTGAACTATCACTGTCTCACTTTTTGAACTGTTATTATCTCGTTTTTGAACTGTCACTGTCTAACTGTTACTGTCTAGACATTGAACTGTTAGTGTCTCGTTTTTGAACAGTCACTGTCTCATTTTTTTGAACAGTCACTGTTCAACTATAACTGTCTAGACATTAAACTGTCACTGTCCAATGATTACTATCTAGACATTGAACGGTCATTGTCTCATTTTTGAATTGTTACTGTCTCGTTTGGTGACCCATAGTTGGAGTTCTATAACTTCAAATTGAGCAAGACCAATTTCATTAGTTAGCCAACATTCAAAACTATAATTTCTATAAGGAATCTGATCCTAATTCTTTCATCCTCCTACCCAAAATCTCTCTGAAAATCAAGAGATGAAATTGTCCAGATTCGTTAGCCTTTTCATTTACACACAACACATGAAGTTCTTTAATTTAGCAACTCATAATTTTTCCTCAATTTAAGTCTAAGAACTAAAATCTATAATTTAACATCTAGGCATCAATTCATAATCAACTTGAAATTACACATAAAAACAGGTTTAAAATACCTTACCCGATACACATCAAAGTTTCGATCCCTTTTTTTTCTTTTTAATGGCAGCCAGCCCTCCCCTCTTCTCTTCTTGTTAATCTCTTTCCCACTAGTGTTTATTTTACCTACAACCCTTAATCTTAGATGAGTTTTTTTTTTTTTTGAAATTTTGATGTTTCTATCTTGATTTGTAAAAATAAACATAAAACTCCCTCTTTTCTTTCTTTACGTTATCTGCATATCTGTTTTTGGTGACAAGAGGAGTACTTATGCTCTATAATTATTCTTATTTGCATTTAGGCCCCCCATCTTCTTTAAGTGTATTTGTTTTGCCCCCACTTTTTCTAGTTTAGTTTATTTTCTTTAATTTAATCCAGCCTTGATTTTTATTTTTATTTCTTTCTTAGGATTTACAATGGGTGTCTATTGAGAAAGAAGAACCAATATGATCTAGATATCTCCCTCCCTCTCTCTCTTCCCTATCAAATTTATTTCCTATCTTTGGTTTTTTTTTTATATTTTTTTCACTAATTTTTTTATCTCTCTAAAGCTCCTTAATTTTCTTTTCTTTTTTTCCTTTTTCCAAAAACATTTTAGTTTTTTTCTCTTAAAATTTGTCTTCATATTGAATATTTTTTTTGTGTGCATATTTTCTCTCTAAAATTTTACCCCCCCTCTCTAAGTTGAGGGTCAAGCTCCATTTATACCTTTTTTTTATTTTTTATTTTTTATTTTTTATTTCTCCTTATCTTTTTTTTCTACCATCTTTAACACTTTTTTTTTTAACTTTATCTATCATTATCCTCTTATCTCGTAATAGTGTAGCTACAAACGTTGATGGTGGTTCTAGAGGCTACCATCGATGGGTGTCTATAGAGAAAAAAGAACCAATCTGATCTAGATATCTCTCTCTTTGTCTTCTTTATCAAATTTATTTCCTATCTTGGGTTTTTTTCATTATTTGTTTTCACTCTTTTTTTTTAATCTCTCTAAATCTCCTTAATTTTTTTTTCCAAAAACATTTTATTTTTTTCTCTTAAAATTTGTCTTTATATTGAATATTTTTTGTGTGTGCATATTTTCTCTCTAAAATTTTACCCCCCCCTCTCCATGTTGAGGGTCAAGCTCCATTTATACCCTTATTTTATTTTTTATTTCTCTTTATCTTTATCTTTTTTTTTCTACCGTCTTGAACACTTTTATTTTCTGTTCTAACTTTATCTATCATTATCCTCTTATCTCTTAATTGCTTGGAGAGGGAGCCAAAACCTTATGTTTATTTTGGTTCCTCTTTCCTTAATTATCATCATGCTCAATAATTTTATATTTTTACTGTTTTTTTCTTTTTTTTCTTTTCTTTTTAATTTTTTCAATATTTTTAATTTTAAAAATTTGTTAACATGAATAATATAACAAGTAAAGGGTTAGAGAAACGATGAAATAGTGGCAAATTAGCCGAACTGCATAGAAAATGTATTTTTTTTAGAAATTTATTTTAAAAGTAGAAGTAAAAAATAAGTTACGATAGCAAGCTATATCAAGAATCAGGTAGAGAGATTTCAAAGTTAATTCGTTGGCTCGAGTCTAATGGTATTATTAAAGAGTTGTTTGTTGTTATTTTTATGTTTTCTAATACACTTACATAAAAAAATATATGAGATGTTATTTTTTTTAATTTAAATTTGCTTTAATGATGATAGCATGTTGTCTAAGAAAAAAAAATATTTTGATAAAAATACTTTATAAAAAAAATATTAGTATAATTAATAAGATAAAGGGGTTTTAGGTAGTTATATATACATACACGCTATCTTTATTTTAAATCGTATAGATTTTTCTAGGCATTTCTTATAATTGCTTTTGATTTTTATTAAACAAATAACATAGAATAAATGTTCGAATTTTTTTAATTAAGATTAAATATATTAATATAAAAAATAAGACTTATAATAACAAATTAGTTTGTTTCAATAGAGTTTGAATTGTAACTCTTTTTAAATAAAAAATTTAACGCTATATAATTAAATAAAATAAATTAAAGGTCTCCACTTTCCATAATATAATATGAAATATTTTGATTTATATTCGTTTATTTTGTTTTTGTCACTATTCATGTTAACGACGCTTACTCTCTTTTTTCTCCGACGTATAAAATATTTTTGCTCTGACCCACGCGGGCATGGATCAGCCCTGGGACCACAGCGCTTTTTTTCTTAAAGTCTCTCCTGCACAATTGACGTGTTTGTGCTCAATTGTGGTCCTCGTGCTCTCTGCAGAGCTGGATGGCTTGATTTTTCTCTTTAGTCGGCGGATACATGAATTTATCTATATTTTGATTTTACTCACAGATGTTGATATCCCATTTAAAAGCAAAACCAACTTGGGAAACTAAGAATTTTATTAATTTTAAGAATTGACCTATAACTAATGAGGTTTATTCCTTATCTTGATTTTATAGATTCAAACCTTCCAATCATTAATAATAGACTCAAATAGATTTTGAGGTTTTAGATTACCTAGACACTTTATATGTTCGAGTGTCATTTCGATTGTTTTTTATAGTATTTTTTATTTAAAAATATATCAAAATAATATATTTTTTATTTTTTTAAAATCATCAAATCAAAATAATATAAAAACATTTAAAAAAATATTAATTTAAACAAAAAAAATTATTTTTTTTTTAAAATATTTTTAAAATATAAAAACAAACCAGGTCTAATTAGCAAGGAGAGTTCTGACTACAGGGAAAAGAGGGTACCTACCTATAGTTATTTTAAGTTTTTAACTAATTCCAATTATAGAATTGCTAGCCTCATTAAACATATAATATATGAAAAGGGAAGATACATAGTTTTCCATTTCTCAAAATTTAAGTTCAGTGTAATTTATATAAAATAAATTGAAGAGTTCAGAATTAATCTCACCTTCCCAATATGAGCGAAGGTGGAATTAGAGTCAAGATTTCGTGCAGTCTATTTTTTTTAAGAAAAGAAAATAGTAATTTCATTAATACTAAATAAAATAAAAATAAATCACCATTGCTTATTGGTATTCTAGATACATAAGAACTAATCCTTTCAATGAATTTGAATGACTTCAGAAAATCCTCTAAAATTTCCAAATCTAGGTTGCTTACATACAAACGAAGTTGAGTCACCATAAATCAATGAAAAAACAGATTCAAAACCACCAAACTTTTAATAAGAATTGAAAAAAAAACCTCAACGAGCCAAGAAATCAAATAAAGATCACAAAAATCTAATATTTGGATCTAAATAAAAATAATAATAATCTAAAACTATGAGAAAAAGGAAGAGGAAGAGGCTTTGCCAATGAAAACAACCACCAACAGCTAGACAACTACTTAGAAAAAAAAATATAGATTTTTCAGAGAAAATTAAAGAGAGTTGAGGGTTCGTGTAGAGTTCTATTTTAAATAATTGAAAAGGAGACAAGGGAGTGAAAAAATGTTAAAAAGTGATAGAAAGATAATAGTAATTTCATTAATACTAAATAAAATAAAAATAAAGTACCATTTTTTATTCAAAAACATTACTTTCTATTTAAAAACATGATTGATAACATCAACAATAAAAATAGTATTCTAGGTAAAAACTAATTCTTTCAATGAATTTAATTAAATGAAAAAACAAATCCTCAAAAATTTCCAAATCTAGGTTGCTTAAGTAAAAACAGATTGCATCTTACATATACATATTAGTTGATAGAATATCAAAAACATCTCTTATTGGTATAAATCTCCCCTATTCAATTACAAACAAACCCAAAACTTTTATTCAAAATGAAAAGCATTGCATGAGCACAGAAAATAAATAATCCACATGTGATCACATAAATCTAATAAATAGATATAAATTAAAAAATAAATAAAGAATCTAAAATTATGAAAAATAAAAGAAAGAGGAAGAGGAACCGCTAGTGAAAACTACCAACAAATACTTAAAAAAAAACAATATAGGCTAATTTAGATATGTTAGAAAGAAAATTTTGTTTAATTATGAGGTGGAGTAGAAGAATTTTTATTAAATATAGGGGCCAAGAGAGGATATGAAATGTTTAAGGACAAACTAGTTTTTTTTCTCATATGGAGCAATTTTAAAAATATAGATGTATTTAGATATGTTATAATTAAAATCGATATTTGTAAGAAAAAGAGGAAAATATATTTTGTTAGGCTAATTTTTATTTTTTTTATTAATCTTTTTCTTATGAATTTTTATTTTAATTAGTGGCATGTTTGTTAATGAAAAAATAAAGATAGTTAAAATAAACATTCATAAAAACTTCAATAATTTGAATTAAAGAGAAAAATATATCTCCTCAATAAAAAAAAAATTCCTTTT
The DNA here is from genome assembly GCA_033617975.1 of Populus alba x Populus glandulosa. NCBI lineage: Eukaryota > Viridiplantae > Streptophyta > Magnoliopsida > Malpighiales > Salicaceae > Populus > Populus alba x Populus glandulosa. Next base: position 2,967,030 of record CM066146.1, read on the forward strand.
ATCATTCATGCATTTTTTTTCTTTACAAAAACATGTTTTTTTTTATATATATTTATAAAAATCATTGTTTGCAAATAAGGAATTATCATGATTTGAAAAGTAAATTTCAATAAAAAAAACACAAAAATAATCATGAATGAATAATTAATATGTTATAGAAGAAGAAAATGAAAGAATAACTAATTTGAGAAAAGTATGTAAAATTAATGATAAGAAATAACAAAATAGATATTTTAGTGTCATTAAATATTCATTAGCGTTAGTTTTATGATTTTGCATATTAGTTTTACATATAATTAGTTACAAAGTATAAAAAGCTATAATTTTATTTGAAAACTATGATGAAGATGGATAACATTTTAAATTTAAATTTAATTATTTTATTTATATTTAATTTTATTAAAAATTAAGAATATATATATATATATTTTATATTGCCGTTTAGTTTATATATATATATATATATAAACTAAACGGCAATATAAAAAAGTGTCAAGGCTTTGGCCTAAAAAGGTAAGCATTTGACATAAACTGAAAAAACTCAAATTAACATCCATAAACTTGCAAGCCAAGCTCATGTTGCTTGGTTTTTTTTTTTTTTATCTATCCTTTATTTTAGTATGTCATCTGCTAGTTCAATGTTTGACAACTTCCGATGGCTGTAAAGTCAGAGTTTGAGTCTGGAAGTTCAAAAATCTAATTTCCAACTAATTTTTACTTGTAAACATGAAAAACAATAATAATAATAATAATAAAGGCCTTAGTAACTCATTTAACCCTAAAAACACCCTCTAATTAGTTAAAAAAAATTAAAATTAAATCAAATAAAAAATTTCATTCCTAATATACTTTTTTCTCATAAGATAAAAGATTTAAACCATCTCCATAGAATTCATCTCTACAAAAAAGATTTATTGACACTAAGATTATTTTTTTGTAGTTAGAATTTGTTCACCTAACTATTTTCTTTCTTCTTCTATTTTCAATGACTTTCTTTCTGTACTCTCAACACTCAGAGTTTTAAACATGTAAGAAATGATTTTAGAATCAAAATATGAAATGCTAAAATTTCTAACACTAGATAATAAGTTTATATGGTTCAGCAATCTCCATTTCAATAAGCAAAGATACAAAATTTTATAATAGTCAAATCAATACAAATTTAAAACAGATGTTTGGACTATCAAAATGATAGTGTTCTAGTTTCAAAGGAATTTGAATTATTACTCTTTTTATGAAAACAAATTAGTGATATATAATTAAGTGAAATAAATTAAAGTGCTCTCGTAAAACAAGATTAAATATCTTAATTTATGTATGTTTCATGGCTTCACACCTTCGAATAATGAGTGTTCACACTTATTTTTAACATTTATTAATGCATATAATTCATAATCCATTTTATTTAACATACTTATCAAATTTTGAGTTAACAATTAATATTTTTCTTATTCATAAGAAGATATGAACTAAACATGCATATATTTTTTGTGATGATGATGTATTGACATTTTTTTTTGTTTTTCTTGATTTTTTTGAACAAATAAACAAAGTTTAGGGTGATAGATAACTCATCAATTATAGGCTCAACCAAACATTTAGCTAATATATATATATATATATATATATATATATATATATATATGTCTGGAAGACTGCTAGACCTATTATCTTCGAGCTCAACAAAGCACTAAGCTCAGGCATATGTAGGTATGTCAAATATCTAGACCCACCATCTTCATGTTTAGTCAAGCACTGAGCCCCAATTTATATGGGTCTCATAAACCATCATACCCACCATCTTTAGGCTCAACTAAGCGCTAAGCCCTCATATGTATAAGTCTGGAGAACTGCCAGACCTCCCATCTCTAAACTCAGCCAAGTGTTAAGCCCGAGCTTATGTGGGTCTGGAGTTAAATTAAGCAACACCATACTTGGGGGTTTATAATCATATTTGATAAAAAATGAGAGTAGTAATCATCGCGGATAGCCTAGGATGGGCACTGCACTTACACTTTATTAAAGGACTGACATACGGTAAACTCAAATGACCGGGTGAATAAAAAAAACTGAGAAAGCTTTGGATAGCAAACAAAGACACTCTATGATGATGAAGCATCAAAGAAAGGGGACTATATTTCAAACCAAGTAAGGATATATGCATGTCATCTAACCCCAAAGCATTTCATATATGTTTTTGGCTTTTTTCAGGAAGATCCTCATTTAAATCCAGCAAGATTTTAATGAAGCAGAGTTGATAAATAAAAAAATCTTTGAGCTATGATAGCAAGGAATCCAAGTTTAAACCCCACAATTGAGAAATATCAATTAAACTCTGTAATCAGGAAGAAAAGTGAGAAGAACCATATTATTAGAAAAGAAGAAGATCATCAATGTCATTAGGAACAATCTTCACGTCAACCCTGTAATGAGAAAGCACCGAGTTCAAACCCTGCAATCAGAAAATATCAGTTAAACCTTATACTCATGGAAAAAAAAAAGGTTAAAAGAACCTTACTATTAGCAAATTCTCAAGAAAAGAAAAGGATCAACCATGTCATCGGGAAGAATCTTTAGGTCAACCCTGCAATCAGGAAGCATCAAATTCTCAAACCCCATGATCGGGAAGTAATAAAGATGTTGGTTCTGGTTAAAGGGGACTACTAGATTGGGATTTTAGGTTGATCGAGATATAAGTTCTAGTTAAAAGGGGTATCTAGATTGAGATTTCAAGTTAACCAAACTATTGGTTCTAGTTAAAGGAGGTCTTTAGATTGAGATTTCAGGTTAACCGAGTTGACGACAACATTTTGGTTTTGGTTATAGGAAATCATCATAATGAGATTTTAGGTTAACTGAGCTGAAGAAAAAGATCAAGGTTCTGGTTAAAAAGGGTCTCTAGATTGAGATTTCAGGTTAACAGAGCTTAAAGCAATATTTTGGTTCTAGTTAAAGGGGTTTTTAAAAAGGGTCTTTATATTGAGATTTTAAGTTGACCAAGCTAAAGATAAAAACCAAGGTTCTGGTTAAAGGGGGTCTTTAGATTGAGATTTTAGGTTAATTGAGCTTAAATCAACATTTTGGTTCTAGTTAAAGAAAATTGCTGAATTAGAATTTCAGGTTGACCAAGTTGAAGACAAAGACCAAGGTTATGGTTAAAAGGGGTCTGTAAATTGAGATTTTGAGTTAACCAAACTTAAGGCAACATTTTGGTTTTAGTTAAAGGGGTCTCTAGATTGCGATTTTAGGTTGATCGAACTAAAGAAAAAGACCAAAATTCTGGTTAATAGGATTCTCTAAATTGAGATTTTAGGTTAACTGAGTTGAAGGTAAATTTTGATTCTATTTAAAGAGAATCGTCAAATTGAGATTTCTGGTTACCCAAGCTGTTTTTTAGATTTTGATTATGGTTAAAGGAGATTGCCAGATTGGAATCTCAGGTTAATTAACCTTTTGGTTATGGTTATAGGGAATTGTCATATTGGTATTTTAGGTTAACCAAGCTATAAACAATTCAATCATAATTCTTGTTGAAGAAGATTACTGCAAAGAAAAAAAAAATTAGGTCAACCGAACTAAAAGCATTGAGAAGATTAATTTTAGAAGAATTGTTTGTTCGTTTTTACAAACTTACTACGTCAAACACTTAACAAGTCTTTTACTCCATAAGTATTGTAAATAGAGGATATATGTTGTTATCTATTTTTTTTTATCTTATTTTTAATTTTTTAAAAAAAACAAAAATAGGAAACACAAAAAAAACCTAAAAAATATGTTAACGCATTTACACCATTTTCAGCATCTTTTCCAAAGAATTTAAAATTAAAAAAAAATGCATTTACTATTTTAGTGATTTATTTGTAATTGTGGAATTGAGAGGACTAATTCTAAAATTAGAAATCATCTCACCAAGCAACCTATTTTTTATCTAATAGTCTATAATTAATTCTCTTAATCTAAGGGTCATTTTTTCTTAGCATTCCCTCCAAGTTATCAAATAAATGGTAGATATTCATTCTTTAAATCCAATGATTGATGTTGGTCTGCTTTGTCTTCAAGCTAAAGAAAGTTTTGCCTATAAATAGGTGGTTACACACACAGAATGGGGGGAAGGAATTTGAGAAGAGAATTTCAAGAGGGATGCGAATAGAGAATGTGTTAGAATGAAAATCACCTACACACCAAAAAACTCTCCCCACACAAACATAAAAAGAAACCCTACAATTATTATTCTAAAAGGGAGGTGGCAATGGCTCCAACAACTACCTAATTATCTAACTAACCTCTGCCACCATTGATCGTGACCTATATCATCATTGTTAAGACAAAGCTAACCTCCCACTGAATCACTACAACATTAGCCCTTTCATCTCTTTCCCACAACCAATAAACCCAGCAAACCATCTCCACTAATCATAACCTCTACTACTCAGCTCCCTCTCACAGCCAACACACACCATCATCTTTTTCAACTGAAATTGACTACCATACCCAACCATAGGCCTCAGTCTCTCCTCTGGTTTCCCCAAAACTGGCACCCCATTAACAACTTACCTCCCTTTCTAGTAGCTCCTTCATTGTCTAAGGCATGACCTCTTTCATCGTAAGCTCCTCAACCATGGCAACACAACTTCACATCTTCAGTTTCCTTTCAGCTGCAACAACCTTCTATCAAGAATCCATTAAATTCAAAATCAACATCAAGCAGCAAGAAAGTAGCCCACCACTGAGGATCCATCCATCTCAGCCTAAACCTCACCATGAACAAGGACTTCTTCTTCCACAATGGATCCACCCCTTCTCTAGCCACTAACCAACAAACCACCTCCAACAATTTTATTTTTTTTATGGCAATAACAACATTAATAACCTCTGATGAAGAAGAAAATATCAATAAAGAGAGGCAGATCTGGAGATAAAAAAAATGGACTATTTTTGGATATTTTTTAGTTTTGCAGGTAACAGTATCCCTTACAGCCAGTACAGGAAAAAAGAGAAAATAAAGATGTTCTTGATCCCTCAATTTTTTTTGTTTTCACCAGAGGCAGCGCGTGAGACCTACGTGCCGCTACTATTCCCAATATTGTTCTTGGGTTTCTAGCAAAAAATAAATAAATATTTTAATATTGTACGGCCAAGTCTCTCAAAAATATAAAAATAATTTTTTTGCTTAATATATATATATATATATATATATATATATATATATATATATATATATGTTGACACACACATATACATGTTGTGTTTTAGCACCTTTTACAAAATATGTATTTGCATGCATTTTGGATTTAATAACCAGTTTATTGAATTAATGAGAATTTGGTCAATATTTCAATAACTCATAGAAATTTAATTCATGAGAATTAATGGTCAATATTATGGTATAAATATTGGACCTATAAGTAGGCTGATATTTAAATATCAGGAATTAACTAGAAAATTCTTAGAATTATTTTGAATATTCATCAGTTTTAATTAGGAATATTTCTCACCATAACACACAAGTTGTGGAAAAACCCTTCTGCCTTTCAGGATAGGTGAACCATGTTAGGGATTTACATAGATCATTTCCATAAGAATTCATTTGGACACACGAGTCCATAATAAATTTAAAATACCAGATTTATTCGCACAAGTGTATCTTTGCCTTGAGCCATAAACTTCACCGGTTAGAAACTCATTTAACTCTTTAAACTATATTCAGATCACACAATATAGCTTACCTTAAATAGTGTGCGCTAGGGGTACTAATATATTTTTTAATCACAACTAGTATCTTACCCTTGAAATTTCTGATAACAAATACGCCTAACTTTCCTAGCAATCCTGAACATAATAAATAAGTGGTGACTTATTGAGTCCACTATGTTACCTGTCTACGTGGAACATGATACATCATTAATATTTTTGAAAGTATACATTTTCATATGAAAAGATAAAAAAAGAAATGGCAAATTTAATTGTAGAAATTCTTAAAATATACATTTATTATTTTATTATCTGATTAAACTTGCATCAACAAATTGCTAGATTATGGATCAGTTTTATGTTCATACGCCATACATGGCTGGACAAAATTACAAACTTCTATTTGACAAGCCAAATAATATATATATATATAAGTTAAAAAGAAAAAGAATTAGAAAACGCAAGCTCATTTTCCACGAACATGCTTATTTTCCACGATCATGTTACTCATTTTTGTTTTGTTTTCTTTTGTTTATTTCTACAAAAGTATATGACAAGTTTGTCATAACTATGGTTACTGTTCTCTTCGTGGAGACATGCGAGACCATACAAACGTGGGGAGCTAGGGACTTGGTCTGAGACAGCCTACCGAACATGAAACATGCCTTGGAAGGAAAATATAGCAAAGAAAATGAGAGTACGATTTGGTTTCGGCTGCATGCTTGCAATTAATGTCAGGGGTGCCTGCAGGATGCAGCGGCCCCAGGGTGGCGACACCGGTTTTGTCATTAATGCCTTGTTGATTCGTGTCAAGATTTTAATTTGACCAAAGGGGAGCCTTCAAGCGATAAGCATGAATGAATCAACAAATAAAGATATATACTCTAATTTATAACCCTTTAAATTAAGCTGTAAATTCTCAACAATACCATTATTTAATGCCACATTAGCTCTATGCTTTAAGAATCTTTTTTATATATATAATTTATTTCCCCTTCATTTTAGCCCCCTCTCCTCTCTTTGGACATTTGCAAAATATTTTTTAAAATTATTTTTAAAATTAACACATCAAGAATATTTAAAATATAAAAAAATTAATTTTTTTAAATATAAATTAAACTTTTAAAAAATACAGATTATACTGCGTTTCTAAATGTTGTTTTCACAGCAATAAAGATTAGAAAAAGAAATCATTGCATGCGTGTGGGTGGTAAAGTGCATGTACGATGGTCCAATTGTTGGTCAAATAGAATCAGATCTTTGAAATTTAAGTGGGAAAGAAATCAGATTGGATTGTTTAGAAGAGGAAAGAAAAGGAACTTGTTAATTTGACCTGTGTAACTCCTTGAACGGAGACCAGTGTAATTCTTCAACGGGCCCTTGAAGACCTGTTTCTTTAGTTTACAGGCTCCAACAAAACAGTCCAGCTACTTAACTTTGGGCCGTCAGTGAGGTTCGGAGGTTGACAAGCCTCCTCCTCCTTCAACTTTCCTTCGTTTCCACTTTATTTTACTTACTGCCCTTCTTTTCTGGTTTTTATCATGAGGATGAAAATAGTTAATTAATTTCAAAAATCCAATATCTAGAGCTTATTAAGTTGAATTTTTAATTAAACTAGATAAGTTATTGACCTAGTAAATTTTAATTAACTCGGTCCATTCGATATCAAAAAGAGAAAAAAAATTAAAACAATGTTATTCTAATTGAAAAAAATAATCGGTATGGTTACCAATGATTTATGTACTTTTCCATATCATTCTCTAAATTGAATCTGACAACCATATATACAAAGAAGAGGAATATTCATTGCAATTCACTTGCAAAATTAGATTCATTTATTTAGGTTGTATTTTGTTAGTATGATAAATAAATACATAGATATTTAAAGGACCAAAACGTATTTAGTTGGAGAAATGAAAATAATATATATATATATATATATATATATATATATAAGATAGTTTTAAAACGAACTCCCTTTTCTTAAAAAAAAAAAAAACTTGAAGGACATAATAACATATTCATTTTATCTCCATCTCTTCTATCTCGGGTCAATAATTAAATGCATAACGGCTTCAAATGAACACATTTGAGAATGTTGTTATGATTATTTTTAAAAATGTTTTTTTATTATAAAATATATTAAAATAATATTTGTTTTATTTTTAAAAAAATATTTTTAACATCAGCACATCAAAATGATTTGAAAACATTAAAAATATATTAATTAAAATTAAAATTAAAAAATAATTTTTTAAAAAAATATTTTTAAAATGCAATCCCATATCATTGATTTGCTTTATTAATAATTATAATTATGATGTTATATAACCAAGGAGAAGCAAGACTGCAGGAGAGCCTGAGAAGCCTATTATATCGGAGCCCACACTAATGGGGGAAGGTATAGGGCTTGGACCACCACGTATAAAGTCATGCCATAACCACCCGAGCCGCAAAGCCTCGAGCTCCCAATCCATGAACTTCAACACTGGCAACCGAATGTGTTCACCTGAGATGAAAGCCATTAAATTAATTACTACATTTTTATGTCTTTGAATATTCATGAATTCGAGTAGAAATTACCGTCAGAATATATATATATATCCATTCTGCTCAATCAATAAAAAATCACACCAAATATTTGATAAAAATAAAGTATATAAGTTTTTCGGTATGACATACATATGGAGTTTTTTCCATTAGAACCATATTAGTTTATATGATCGGGTCATGTTGCGGAGGGACAAAAAAAATTTTCAAACTTAAAAATATTTTTTAACTATCATAAAAATCGTTGGTGTTATCATTAAAGTTGAAATACATTCCTTTTGAATTTGGTTTTTTTTATAAAATTAAATTTTTCTATCAATATATCTCTTATTTATCTTTAAAAACATAATATTTTTAACTAGAAGAATTGTTTCCATTTTAAAAAAATTATAATTGTGTCAAAATAGTAAAGAAATTATAATTATAATTTTCCTATCAATATGTTTCTATTTATTAACAAAAAAATATATCAAAACAATATATTCATATTTTGTGTCATTTAAAGCTAAAAAAAATCATTAACATGATAAAATTATATTCCAAATATATTTAAATATTTTAATAATAAACAACTAATTTCAATTGAGCTTTCATAAACAATTTATAATTAGTATTATTATTGTCATATCAAATACAAAATAATTGAAAATAATTATTAAAATTCAAATAAAAATTTACAATAATATTTAAAAATCATGTTAAAATTCAAGAGTAAATAAATCCAATAAAAAAATTTTAAAATGTAAAAAAAAAATTAAAAAATTAAAAAAAAAAAACAAAGAAAAAAACAACAAAGAACCAGGCTTAGCACCAGGCTTAGCACCAGCCCCTGCAGCTTGATAGATAAGATGTGCGCTCGTTTTATTATTATTTTTTTCCAACTTTAATTTTGTTGAAAAAAGATGATAAACATCCAAAAAAATATTGTCATAACTTAAATTTTTTTTTTATCTCTTTTATGTTATTTACTTTTTTCAAAAGAAATCCAAAAAAAGCGAAAAAAATCCAAAACATTTATTTTTTATGTATATGCATCATTTTCAGTATTTTAATGTCTTTTCAAAGGAATTTAAAATTCAAAATTTTGTTTTCAACTTGTTAATATATTAACACATCCATTTCAAAAACATTGATTAATTTTTCTTATCGAGTCAGCGTTGACATTGCATCTTAAAAAAAAAATAAAAAAACCGAACCGATTAGAAAACCCAAAAGAATTTCCAATTCGGTTTGGTTACAGTTTTAAATGCCTAAAACCAATTAAACCGGAATGAACCGAACTAGTTCAACCATAATTTTTAAAAAGATTAAAAATAAAAGACTATAAAAAGATAGTATAAAGAGTCATTAACCTAAACCCTTAAGTAACACTACAACACTCGTAGCCGCCCCCATCACCCCTCTTCTTTTTTCTCTCTGCCTACATGCATATTATCTTCTCTATCACATTCTCTTCTCTCCCCTGGCGATAAATTCATAAGCTTCACCTTTTACTTCAATCAAGCTAAACTACATCTAGGATTTGTTCATCTACTTCTTTTTCAAAGAGACAAGCCGATATTTTTGCTTCCGCTTCGTTCAACCTAGCTCGCTCAAGTGCTTCCCTCTAAACGGAACGCTCTCCTACCGATGCATTTTTACATCCCACAACTTCAACAGATCGTTTAGCCCTGTTCATCTTCGGCGCAAGGGTGCTCAAACAGTGAGATATTACGCACTCTTTCAAGGGTGGTTGCTTCTAGGTAAACCTCCTGGCTGTCTCTGCACCCCTACCTCCTTTATCACTGAGCGGTCATTTAGGGACCTTAACTAGTGATTCGAGCTATTTCTCTCTCAATGATGAAGCTTATCCCCCATCATCTCATTGGCCGACCTTGACCCCTGTTATTTTGAGGTCATATCTAGTATTCAGAGTTTGTCTTTGCTCAATTGTTGCTTCTTCAAAATGACTATGGATTGCATAAATATTTGATAGAAGTACAAAATTTGAGCTCTCATTTGAATCCAACTCGTTTCTCTAAGCAAATGTGTTTTCCTTCTAATCTTGATTAACTATAGTTTCTATTTTCTTTGATATTTTGTGGGTTTTTGGTTTTTTTTTCCATTATATTGTAATTTGTGACTTTGGGTTTGCTTGTACTTTAAATAGAATTCAATCATATTTTAGTCATGTAAACTAGAACAAGTTCTTGAACACTAGAGATGGGATTTACTTCTTGGTTTTACCGGTTTTTGAACAATAAAAACCGAACAGAACCAAAACCAATCTGTTTATATCGGTTTTGGTTTGGTTTTAATTTTAAAATTTTAAAATTAATAATTTGAGTTTGATTAATTTTTTTCATATAAAAACCGAACCAAACAAAAAACAATCTTACCCTCTTATCCTGTCCTCACCAAAGCAACACCCCACCACCAATCTACAGTTGATTGAGTAGCCTTTTCCACACATGTGAGCAACCTCACACTCATGTCAGTCTCTTTTTTCCTGTTTTCTTTCATTTTTGCTAACAACCACCACCGGTTTTAGCCTCCTGCAGAAACCATTAGCTCATCACCGTGAAAAATTAATCATGGTAAACCCCTTTCATTTCTACTTCCACTATCACAGGCGTCAGCCTCCTCTTATTAACAAAAATGCTTTTTTTTTTCTTATTTATCATTTAGTGTTTAATTTATTAGTAATTAAATTTTATAATTTTTTTATTCCCATTTAATTTTTTCTTTATTATCAAATAAGAACATTGAGACCTTTTAAAAATATTTAAAAGACATCTCTTTTAAAATATTGACAAGCCTTTTAGTCATTGTTACTGTATTTGTTTTATAACTATATTATTAAATTAACCAAGTGTATTACATCTTTCCAAATCAATGATTCAGCTTTTAAATTTATCTTGCTCTTTCAAAAATATTATCAAAATATAAATATTTTTTATATTATAAAAAAAATTAAACTAACGGGTGACATATCACAAATCTTTTATCTAATGAGTTTTTAATATGAAAAAAATAATAATTGGAGTTTGAAAGTAAGTGGTGAGGATGTCCACCATAAGAGGAGATTACGTAATGATTTCAATGTCTTGATATTGGAAAGCTATTTGTTCTCTTCACCCAGTAAAGAAAAAAAGAGAGGATTAGAGGGCTTAATTAATGAGGTATCGAGACGTGATCATCCCCTTTTCATCCGAGAGGTGTGCATGGTATCCATATCAATCACTAGGCACATCACTAATTTCTGTCCTAGCTTGTTGTCTTTTTGTCATGTTAACGTAAATTGATCACAAAATATCATTTCCAACTATATAAGGTCTTGTCATTTGTAGAAGGATCGTTATTCTTTTAGCTAAATTTAAATTTATCTTTTTCAGGTTTGAAATAAATTCAATTTTTTTTCCATTGAAGAATTATATATATCGGCGTTTTTTTTTTAAGTTTCAATTACATGTTAATGTTTCTTTCAGGTTATCCTAACTAGCAGAGTCTCTAAATCCTTAAAATTGGATTAAAAAAATAGAATTTTCTTAAAATTAATTCCCTTTTATAATCAAAAGAACCAAATAATGCTATATATATAATTTATATTTAAAAAATATAAGATACAAAGCCAAAATTTATCTTCTTTTTTTATATGGTTTATATTAAAAAAAATAGAAAATTAGAAGGAAAAAAATAGATTAAGAGGACTCCAAAAGATAATCTTAAAATTATAAAGCCTAATTGTTTTAGAAAAATAACATTTAAAATTTTCTACTAGGGTATAATCATTAAGTGACAAATTAGCAATATATAATTGGATAAACCAATTAATGTTAAAACTCGAATGTGATGCAAGTACAATTGACTATTCAAAGTAAAAATAAAATAATTTATGAATGGTAAGATGTAAGTGAACACATGTAAGTTTCAAGTCTAAAAAACTTTAACTTGAGAGAGTATGTTAAAAAATAATATAAACTATTTATTGAAACATCACCTAATCATTTAAACTATTAAGTTGAGATATTATTTGATATTAATCAAATTATATAAACAGAATAACTTATACTTCCTTTTCCTTAACAAATACATAAAAATAAGCCATAAAAGCATTAATATTAGATTTGAAAACTATAGTGCTCATTGCTTAGGTTCAATTATTGGTTGACACGCTAAGCTATGATTTGAAAAAAAAAAAAAAAGAACAAGAGGCGACACTTAGGTCTAGTAGTGGTGTCTAAAGAGCCAATGCCACCACGAGACAGTAGAGCATGGATGGCACAGTTTTTCATTTTGTGCTAATTGCCATGATCATACTCACCATGATGAAATTAATTTGAACCCCATGTTTAATATCGTCATCAACACATGATTACCAAAGAAGATAATCACTCTTATATTAGAAATTGTTTGAGAACGTTTGTGTCAAAAAATTCAAAAAAATTTTGTTTGGCTAAAATGTATGTTCTAGATCATTTAGATATGGACTAATCTTAAAAATAAATTTTTTAAAAATTATATATTATTTTAATATATTTCAATATAAAATATTTTTTAAAAAATAACTACAACCACAATCACACTATCAATCAAATCATAATTTTATTTAATATTTTTCATGATTTAAAGCCATGTATGCGGTGCCAATCCACCTGTTTATCCAATCAACATATGTATTAAATTAACCAAGTGGGTGTCACTTTCTTTTAGATTCTTTGAAACGATCGATTTCCCTTTGCTTTATTACTCTTTATATAATACGACATGGGAAATTTATAATTAATAGACTTAATCTATCATTGTAAATTAGGTCTATGAATATAAGATATATTAATTCTCACTAGATAATATAAGTATTTTACGTGATTTTTTTTTTGCAACATTTATAGAGTTGTTTGCGTGATTGAATTGTACTAGTTATGTAGATATTCAACTTCAGCGTCCAATATTCAAAGATAAATGGCGCTTTCCAATTTTGTAAGAACAATAATTTTGATTATTTTAAGAATACAGTAATTAATTCAATTTAATAAAAAAACCAAACAAGTGATGTGTGTGTGTGTATTACCAAACAAATAAACAAAACCAAATTAGGGTAATTAATGATTAGGGATGGTAATGGTTTTGCTCTATGCACTTCCGATTCAAAATATTTAAATTCATTATATGTTTTCTCCTCCAAGATCCATTTAGAAATCTTTTTTTTAATATAAAATTAAAATTCAAGTTTTTTTTTTTATAAAAAAATACAACTCCATCCATATATAAATTATAAAATCATAAGATGGAGTATAAATTAACTTCTAATCCATACATAAGATCATAAAATATCTTAATGAATTATAAGATAAAAATCCATGTATTACATTACACCTCTATAAAACGAAAAAGAAAAATATTTTAAAATTTTAAATGGGGTAACAAGGTGGGTAAACCCTTCACCAAATAAAACTAGGTTGGGTTTTACCTTCTAAGATTATAAAATTCAATCCAATTAATTAAGTTAAAATCATCATCCCTGATGATTAACCATATCCAAAAGAAAAATAAATAAAAATTTATTAAGTGAAATCATTTTCTTATCAATATATCCGTATAATATAAAACAAAAAATAAAGTTATTAGCTTTAGGTAGGTCATTAAAAAAGAAAATATGGGGTTCAGATGCTAAAAGCTGAAAAGGCTACTTTTATTTAGAAATGGATTTGAGCATTTGAAGGCAAGAAAGTCAAAAGAGAAATTAGGATCAATATGAAAGCGCGTCTACCATCCTGTCCTTGCAAGTTTGCTATATAGTGACTGGCTGACTGCTAGTCCTACCATTAATAAGAACAAAACTTAAGCAACCGTTAAAAAAGGTAATCTAGTAATAAAAATTTAAGATTAAACTTTTTTTTTTTATGATTTTAGGTTTGAATTTTATAATTAATAATATAATGGTCATTGGAGGTTTATATAATTATTAATTTTAAAATTCATAAAATTAATTGAAATGCGTAAAAACTGGCCCGAACACTCACGTTAATATATATATATATAAACAATACTTAAGCAAGCCAATTCCATTTATCCAATTCTCAACCTTGAGATCTTTTACCACTAAGCTTTTTTTTTTTTTTTTGTTAATGTAGGAGATAACCATAGATGTTATTCATAAATAAATAGTCACTCCTAAAAGTTAAACCACAAGAAAAAACCCCCGTCAACTCGAGGTTTTCAGCGAACACACATTTGTGTCTAGGTGGTGGTGCACAGTGATTTCAAAGAATTAAGTCACTCATTGTAATACTGTTCTGATCTAAACATGTTTAACTTTAAAGTTCTCATGGGATTCGGTCGTGATAACATAATGTGACTTTCAAATCAAAATAGAAATAAAAAAAACATATATAATATCAACTATATAAGTAAGAAGATTTATGAACGTTAGATTCATTACCAATTAATTTCTTAGATAAAGATCCTCAGTGTTTTGGTAATCTCGCTGCGTAACAACAAAGTATGACACAATATGCTAAAATTGACATAATTAACCATCCTTACCTGTGTACTAAATCCTAGTTGTTATGGTTTCTATAAAGAAGCCTTCTAATGAATTTAATGTCCTCGTAGATATTCTTGAAATTCTCTTGCAATTCTCCTTGACCTGCCGAATCTTGCACGTGCACATGTGCATAATATGTATGGCTAGTATATATATGTATGTATGCATGTAAGTATGTATGTATGCATAGTCATGAAGTGCATCAACTGCTGACCCAATTATGAGTTCCAATTCATGCTAGAAAGTTGAAACGGTTGTCTCAAAACACCATCAAGAAGAGTACTTGGGTGGACCATTGGTGTGCTCTGTGGAAGCTGGTTGAGCATAGAAACAAAGGAGGTGTTATCCTCTTGAGTTCCGGTAATACCACTATTAAGTTCACCGTGAAAGCGCTTCCCTGATGAATTAGCCAACCCCACTGGTGATCCTGTAGCGTCGTTCCAGTACTGATGAGGAGGGAGGGTGCGTGTCGCCGTAAAAGTATTTGCGGAGACTGGGGCGGCCATGGACATGTTTGGCTTTGAGCTTGAAGATGGTAATTGAGAAATGGAACCATTTTGCATGCCATCTCCTGTTAGTATCCCTTCAAAGAACGTATCTTCATTCACAAGTAATGATGCATAAGTTGTGTGCTTTGAAGCTGAAGGGGGTTTCGGATTTTGGTGGCCGGAATTCTGCAGTGTAGCAAACATGCCCTCCATTGAATCCTCCTTGTCCCTTTGATCCATCGGTCTCTGAGAGTTGTTTTTCTTGTAAATCCGGCAGAGAACCCAATCATCAAGCTATAAACAACACACCAAGATCTCTCATCCCATAAGCACCAGACAATACACATCAATAATGGACCATCTTTAATAACATGAAAGCACCTAAAAGATGATGAACATACCCTTAAAGAGCCGCCTTTCTTGGTGGCAGAATCAGCAGCAGGGGGCCTTGGGCTAGAACTGTTTTCGATAAGGCGATATTCATGCATAATCCAATCGGTTTTAATCCCCTTCGGTGGCTTCCCACCATAAAAAACCAGCGCCTTTTTGACACCAACCTTTTGAGCTCCATTAGATGTTAAGATAGGCTTATCAGTCCCGGTAGCTTTCCAGTACCCTGAAGTTGCAGCTCTGTTAGGCCTAGCACCGTTGGGGTATTTCCTGTCTCTAGGACTGAAAAAGTACCACTCTTGCTCTCCAAAAGTAGCCTTACCTGCGTAAAAACCACAAATCCAAAACACTGATTAATTAGAACTACATATATATATAAACCAAGGAACTAATCAAGAACAAGCATCCACATGCTCTAATGGTTTGATCGCTTACTTGGCAGCTCCCATGGATCAAATTTGTATAGATCAATCTCAGCTATAATTGTAACGGGTAGCGGAACCGATGCAGCCTTCTTCTTTAGGTAGTGGACCACTAGCTCTTCGTCAGTAGGGTGGAACCGGAAGCCGGGTGGCAGCTGCGGGTGCTGTGACCGGGACGACGAATTGGTGCCCTCCATTAATCAGGCTTCAATGATCTTGATTGAGGGTGTCTTGAATCAAGTACAGTACTGAGACAATTAGCAGCTGGTGATTGAGCAGCTAATATACTGGGCTGATACAAAGGACAGAGCAGGGGTGCCTAGACCATATCTTAAATGTTAATATTAGGTGTGGTGGCGAAGAGAGGATGTTCGGGACCATTTGATAGAGGTGCCAAATGGAGAGGGCTAGTCATCAGGTGACACGTGGAGAGCCTGAGAAGAGGGTAGGGTAACACGTGTCAATTATATGCATGCTGGGGACCACAGGGAAAAAATGGGGGAGGGGGTATCAGGGGGGAGAGCAGGGCAGGTTTCGAGGGTCTTAGGTTTGGAACTGCCTTGCACGCTTTTCTTGTCATGCTTTTCTTATGTTGTAAGCCCTCTACTTTTGTCCAATTTCTCGAGAGAGAGAAATAGCTCGACAAGTTTGGCAGTGCTGGTAGCACGAAACCCATTATAATCCCACTTGGAGTTCGGATTAAAGATTTAATAAGTTAATTTAAATTAATTAAAAATAATATTATTTTAAGAAAAAATTTTAAAAACTAAATTAAATTTTATTTATATTTTGATTAGATTAATCAGATTATAAATTAACTTGCTAGATTAATTAAATTTAACATAAAACTCGGGATAGAAAGTTATTAGGTTAACCTGCAGTGTTGTTACATGTGCTAAATTTTTCATTTTGTTTTTTAAAGACAATTTATGTGTCAATGGATATTAATTTTTTTTGTTAAATCATATTAATTACACACTCATTATATTAATCAGATGCTTTAAAGAATTTTTTTTTTTTTTTTTTTTTTAACATTGCACTCGAGATTTATATGGATCGACAAGTTCTGCGAGAGATTCTTTAAACTTGGAAAAACAGCAGACACAAAACGTGGGCTATTGAGCTTCTCGACATATTTCCTTTTCTAAAAGGATAAATTTAGCTCATTGCCTTTTCACTTTCCATGATAGCTCTGTTTGTTCGGAAGTTGTTGTTACCTTCAACAAACCTACTCATACCATGATATCACACCTCTCATGTATTTCCACCCTTTAAAAAAAAAAAAAATGAGAATCATGTATTTTCATTCTTCAAGTCGAAGGGCTTGTAGCATCAATTCTTTTATCTCTATGAATAATTTCTTCTTCTTCTTTTTAATTTTCTTTGCTTCACAATGGATACCAAGTGTTTTTTTGGTATTGTATTTCTAATTATATTTAGAAGCGTTTTAAAATTATTTATACCTTAAAAATACATTAAATTTATGTTTTTTTTAATGTTTTTTTTTCATGATTTTGATGTTCTGATATAAAAAAAAATCAAATATTTTTTTAATGCATTTACTAGTAAGAAATAATATTAAAAACATTATGCATCATATTATTATACACGCACAAACATGATTTTATGAACGTGTACCCAATCATGTTATGGTAATATTAGGGTTATTTAATATTTTTATTAAATAATGTAGCACTTTATGATTTGTATTTTACTCATAATTCAATTTAATGATTATAATCATTTTATTAAATACGATGATATCTATGTTTAATGATTTAAAATATCTTATTTGTAGTAAATGTTGAGTCATTCTGTAAATAATTTTAAATTTAAACTGATTTTTCTATATGAAGTTGTAAGAACTAAAATTAGATTTGGATATTTTACAATTGCATTTTAGGATGAGATGTTAGTACCATGTTAATTTCATGCTCTTTTGTAAAAATAAGTTTTTTTTTTCAAAATAAAAGACTCGAATACTTAAATCAATAAAATATACAAAGAAATAATATATATATATATATATATAAAGATAAAAAGAATGAAAAATGTAAGAGGATATTGTGCGTTGATTATGTGTTTTATTGCTTATTTTCTCATTACCTCTTGTGTGAATGACTTTATATTGTTTGAAAATATAATTGAAATTGTTTTTTTTTAATTTAAATTATTTTTATTTAAAATTATGTTTTATATATTTTTAAATCATTTTGATATATTAATGGCAATAATTATTTAAAAACATATTATTTTAATATGTTTCTAATAAAAAAAACATTTTAAACCTAATTCCTATGTTTCCACTCAACATCCCTCACAATATTTATATCCCTAGCTATCGCTATCGCATGGTTTACCCAACGAAGAGGGTAACTTACCTACATTCTAATAATAGAAAATCATTTTATTGTCATCGCAAGCCTTTTTCATGACTAATAAAAATATAAAGTTTGAATACACAACCAATTAAATGATCTCATGACGTGAGCTATCATATGATAGGCAAATAAAAATAAAAATATTCTTCTAATCAAAATGCATACCAATCAAGTGATTTGTACAGCTTATGATTGCTTCTGAAACAGAGAATTAAATAGGGCTACATTGATATTTCAAAGGTTGTAATATGCATTATTGTGGATACCGTCTTGTTTTTTAAAGTTTTTTTTTAAATATATTAAATAATGTGTTTATTTTTAAAAAAAATTTAATATTAAAATAATTTTAAAATAAAAATTTAAAATTCAATAAAACATCTTTTAAAATACAATTCGGGAATAAGAAAACAAATTCTTACAAATAAGTTTTTTTTTTTCCATCTAAAATCAAATTAATGGAACAATTCAAAACTGTCTGAAATTATCATATTTTGTTGTTCCACTATGATCTTGCACGTTTACTATGTTATTTTTACAAAAGAAAAAGTCTAGATGAAAAACAAATTTCTGAAAAAAAATATTTAATTTGACCATAGGTAGAGATTTTGTGAACATATTCTACATACTAAAATTTATAGAAAAGCAATTACTTATACCCAGCTGACTTTGTTTTTATATCCAAATAACATGTGAAAATTATTGTTTTATTTATTTATTTTATTTATCTTGTTATTTTACTTTTTTTTTTTATCTAGTTTAGAAATTCTAATACTAATTAAATTCTATATTAGCCATGTAACTTTCAATTAAGATTTCTTTTTCTACAATGATTAGAATTAGAATTAGATCAATAACTAGTATAAATAATGTTGTTAAGATTGTTTTTTAAAATATATTTAATTATTTGAAAAACTATTGACAATCAAAGTTTATTAAATTAGAATTATTTCTATAATTTATTTGTAATTTTAGAGTTTGTGAAACTCTAATTATTTGTTTTTTATTATATGTTGCGTCAAACTATTTCTTCGATTCATGAGATGATTTGTTTGATAGAAATAACTGAGAATTACTCTGATTCTTCTTAGTTTAGTTTTTTTTTTTACTTTGTTTTTATTATTTCAGAAATCACAGTTTATATTCTAAAATTCATAAATTTATAACACTTTACTTGTGCATCACCAAAAGTTGAATTATTTACATAATTGTTATTATATTTCAATCATGACTAAAAAGGCATTGTAGTATTAAAATTATAAAATTACAAAATTATTATTATTATTATTATTATATATAAACCAGCATTTGAAACAGTGCCAGAAAATCAATACAAATAAAAATATCGAGAGAATATTTTCGTTGGTAAATTGCCAAAGGATTCTACCAACAAAAATATTCCTTCAGTATTTACCGAGAGAATTACAGTGAAAAAAATAATAATTAAAACAAAGCAAATAAAATGATGATGTGGTCAGGTATGTCTTCTTCTTCTTTTTTTCTTCTCTTCTCTCCTCAACTCCTTCTCTTCTCCTCCATGCTCAGGTATTTCTTCTTCTTCTTTTTTTTCTTCTCTTCTCTCCTCAACTCCTTCTCTTCTCTTCCATGCTCAGGTATGTCTTTTTCTCCTTTCTTATTTTTTCTTCTTAGTTTTTTTTTTAACTAGTATACTTTACGAATTTGTTTTTTTTTTCTCTTCTTAACTTCACTTGTAACTACATTAAGGTAAAAATATATATATATTCTTTTTTCATGTTTTTTTTCACTATATTTGTTTTTTATTTTGTTTTTAATTGTTTTTGTTCTTAATAATTGTATGAATGTTGTTGTTGCAATTTTTTTTTCATATGAGATCAATTTTTAATTGATTTATTTATAGGATTTTTAATTTTTTTTCATATGAATCTTTTTAGTTGAATTTATTTTTCCATGTTATTTATTTGTTGCAAATTGTTTTGAGTTGATTTTCTTCTTCTTTTTTCCAAGCATTTTGAGTATTATAGATTGTTGATTAATATTAATGTAATTATTTTATAGTTTTGTAAAATATATTTTTAAATAATTACCAACGGAATTACAAACAGTTTGTTTTCGAGGAAATTACCGATGGAATGAAATATTATTTTTACTCGTTTTTTTCATCAGTAAATCCATCGATAATAAATTTTTTTTTATTACGAACGGACATACTAATGGACAAAAGATTATTAACAAAAGATTCACAGACGAAGACTTTCCATCGGTGATTTCATCGGTAATTGTTTTAACAATAAAATAGTAGTGCAAATACTGACAGAAAATTCCGCCGGTAAATTTAAAGATTGTGATAGTAAAAATTATAAAATTATTATAATAATTTTGTTTTTTTTTAAAAAAAAAAAACAGCATTTGAAACCCTTCTCTTCTACCTGGCTGTCGTCTCTTTTCTTTCTCTAATTCATCTTAGCTTGAATAACAATGTATAACTTCAAATTTCTTTTATTCATCTTCGACCGAAATCAAAATCAACATTATGAAAGCCATTGCTACAGTTATTCAAAGAAAATTTCTTCTTGCTTTCTAAAAGCTTTACCCAATTTCAAGAAAACAATCATTTTTCTTTCTCAGTCTTCCATTCCTCGCAGAAAAAACAAATCTATATAAAAAAAATGTTATCTCCAACTTTTCAACCCCCACCATCTTCGAGCTCCTTTCCCGGGGCTGAGAGGACTTTGAAGTTTGAACCCACCTTAAAGACAGACAACGAGCCACCTTGCACTAATTATTATATTATACAATATACTCGAACACGTGGTTTACTATAGCAATCTGCTGTAAAAACTCTACTTTGACTTTATTTGCGCTTTTTTTTAATCAATATGTTTATTTTTTAATATTAAATTTATTTTTTTATTAAATTATCATATTCTAATAATACGGATTATAAGTTTGGAGTGTAAATTCAAGTTGTTTTTTTAAAAATATTTAATTCATCCTTTAATATTAGATTAATTGAGGATTAAACTTTATGATTTGTTTTATTTACTTTATATTAGGTTATTTCGCTCTCATAACCCGAAAATAATACTTAACGGATTAACATGAGTTAACTCGAGTTGTTTCTTGTGGTTTTTTTTAATTGAAGTTTATTTAAATTTTATCACTAAATATTGGATCGGTTGGAAATTGAGTTTTCATAATCTGTTTTAATTTATTTTCTATGGAGATATTTTGGTCTCATAATTAGGGTGCAAGTTTTAGTATTTTAACTCCGATTAAATTGAGTTGTTTTTTAAATTTCTTTATAAGAGGTTATTTCGGTATCATGATCAGGATTACGGGTCTTTCAACATTGAATTTTCTTCTTATTGGGTTGTCCTCGTCTCATGATGTAGGTTGTGAATTTATCAAGTTAACCCAATTGACTCAATTTTTTTTAATTGACTATTTTTTTTCTAATTTTATCATTTAATATTTTGTTTTATTGGGAATTAGGTTTCATGATTTTTTTTTTGTTTACTTTTTATTAGGTTATTCCGATCTCATGAGTCAAACAATGCTTAATGGGTTAACTCGGATTGATTTGACTCATTTTTTGTGTTGTTTTATAATTAAAATTTTTACAAGTTTCATCGCTCAATATTGTGTCCGACAAGGTCGATTGAGAATTGAATTGCATAATTTATTTAAATTTGCTCTCTATGGTGTTATCTTAATCTCATTACTAAAGCTACAGATTTGACGCATTAAATCAGGTTATTGTTTTTTTGTTTTTTTCTATGAGGTTATCTTCGTCTTATGACCTGATTCATAGGTCTGATAAATTGACTTGGATCATTTTTATGTTTTGTTTTTTAATTTCATCTTTCAACATTGAGCTGATTGAGAATTTAACTTCGTAATTTGTTTTGATTTTCTTTTTATGGTGTAATCTCGATCTTTTGACCCTGGTTGCGGGTTTGATAGGCTACTCGGTTCACTTTTTAGGTCATTTTTTAATTGATTTTTTTCTTCAATTTTATCCTTTAACATTTGGTTATTTAAGAATTAGGTTTACTAATTTGTTTTGATTTGTTTTCTATAAAGTTATCACAGTCTCATAACTCGGGTCATAAATTTAATAAGTTAACTCGGGTTGAACCAAGTCAATCCACTATGTTATCTAGATAAAAAAGATGTTATCTTGAAATTTCTTCTGAATCAAACTATGTTTTTACATACTGTCAAAGTTGCTTTTGAATCTATAGAGTCAACCAAGTCATATTAAATCAATCTTCATATGATATAATATTTTTTTAACTAGAGTTAAAATATTGGCAAGATTTGAATATCTTTTTAAAATTCAAGAAAAAATTGACCCGGTATATAGTTTAGCGCGAGTCAATAATCTAGCTCACATTTATAATAAAAAAGAATTGCACTATTGTGTGCTCATGATTCCATTTCCATACAAGAACATCTGTGTATAAATTATCATATACAAGTAGTGTATTCTTAACATCTAGTGTATACTGAGAGTTTTTGGCATTTCATTGTAGTAATTAATAGTAAAAACCAAGGTTTTTTTCACTTTGGTCCTAAGAAAGTTTTAGGATTTTTTTAATTTCAAACTTAGATTTTTTTTTCAATTTTATCCTTTGAAAATGAGTTTAATGGGTATTAAAATTTATAATTTTATTTTTTTATGTAATTATCCCGATCTTATGATCTATAGTCGAGAGTTTTGCGAGTTAGTCTTGTTGACTTGGATAATTGTTTTGTCCTTTATTTAATTATTTGTTTTTTAATTTCATCCTTCAACATTGGATTGATTGAGGAAGAAGCTTTATAATTATTTTTTGATTTATTTCTATGGGTTGCAAGGGTTTTAAGAACCGGACATGAGCTTTGAAGGTTAGCTAGGTTATCTCGGGTTTTTTTATTCTTTTTAAATTGATTTTTTTTTCAATCTCATCCTTCAATATTAGGTTGATTGTGAATTGAACTTTTTATATATATATTTTTATTTTCTTTCTATAGAGTTATCTTTATCTCTTAACCCGGTTTGATAAGTTAATTTGGAATGATTAAAGTATTTTTTTGGTTTTTTTTTTCTATTTGATTTTTTTCAATTTAATCTTTTAACATTGGGTTGATTGAGAACTGGGCTTCAAAACTTTATTTTTATTTTTATTATTTTATAAGGTTATCATAATCTCATGACCTAGGTCATGGGTTAGGCCAATTGACTCAGATTGTTTTTGTCATTTTCTTGTTGATTGTTTTTTATTTCATCATTTAATATTGGATTGATTGAGAATCTAGTTTCATAAAAAAAAATTTTGGTTTGCGTTTTATGACATTATTACGGTTTCATGTCTCCGGTCACGAGTTTGATTGGTTAACTCAAGAGGTTTTTTGTGTATTTTTTTAATTTCATCATTCAACATTAAATTGATGATAAATGAACTTCATAATTTGTTTCAATTTGCTTTATAAGGGATTATCTTGTTTTTATAACGTAGGTTTGACAAGATAACCCGGGTTAACTCAACTTATTTTTTTAATTGAATTTTATATTTAATTTTATCCTTTAACATTGAGTTTATTTATAATTAGGTTTACTATTTCTTTTTAATTTATTTTTTATAGATTTATCAGGGTTTCATAACTTGAATAACAAATTTAACATATTATCCAAGTTGATATGAATCAATTAAATAAGCTGTCATTTTAATATTTTAAGAAGATGTTGTCATTATTTTTTTTATTTAAACTAAATTTATATGGGATACCCAAATTGTTTTTAAATTTATAAAGTCAACCATACCTGGCGAATCATTTCCTCTTACAAGCTAAACAAAAGCACCGGAATCAGGAGCGATGAGGGAGGATTGAGTGTGATTGAGTGTTTTAGGGCTGGGTTTAGAAAATTTGGGAACTCGATATTTTATGTACAAGGGTAGATTATAGGATAATTAAAGTATTTTCCCTGGAAAAACTTCCTTTGTATTAATTTTTCATGTCTTGGCGTTGGAGAAGATGAAGTGAGCAACATTTGTCTCTCAAAAGATTTATACGAAAGATGATGGTGCAGTTTTCCACGAATCAGACTGTACATGGCACCATCACTACCCAAGCGTCTACCTTTTCGAGCTCTTGTCAGTCGTCTCTTTGCTTGATGATTACAATAGAACCGAGAGCGGTGGACAATATATTAGAGGTCTCCCGGCCTTCATACATCAACTCGAGCGGAGAAGAGAGATAAACCTTGATCTTATCAAAACAGCCTGGTGCTCGTTAGTCCATGGGAGCATGTCGAATTTGACCTACTTTAGTGATGGTGACGACAACCGAATCTTAACAGATGTGTTAGAGATGAATCAAGGCAAGCCTCCTAATTAAGATAAGAAATCAATTAAAGTTAGAGTTTTTTTATTTTTATTGATCTCAATTCCTCTTGATAGATAAGAAATCCCAACAAATTCTCTGTTCTAATCCCAAATACACGTTTCAAAGACCATATGCAACTCGTCCAAGTGTTCATCTCAAGACTTGGGACTTTGTCGCCACATCGTGGATATAGACCTCCATAAAATGTTCGATCATGTCGTTGAAAATTAAGTTTATGACCTTCTGATGAGTTAGTTGTTTTTGCTTTGTTTAGACCAAATGATACTGCAATTCACTCAAAATGAACCCGCTAATTCATACCAAGCTTTTCTTTCATCAGACAAAAACTCTACATCTTTGAAATATTGAACTCTCTCTCTGAGATTCCAATGCATTCCTCCTAACACCATCCGCGTAATAATTGGCCTTGGACTGGTGTAGATTGTTACACAATGCTGTCCAAAATGCAGAAATGGCTGACATAGCAACTGATTTGAGCACAAGTGACATCCATCCAGTTGGATATTATTTGCGTAAATGAGAGTGATTTGGACTGTTGCCCACTTAAATTTTTCTTAGGTCCAGTACCGAACATGAATAATAACTTCTTATGAACTAATTGAAAGGCTTAGATATGGCTGTTTCTGATGCAAGCTTTTTAGTCTTCAACTAGGAATGTGGTCATAATTAATAGCTGGATCGGTTTAGATTTAGAACCCCCTGCTGCCTTGATCTGTGTGTCACTTTAGAACTGTAAAAGTCAATATATTCTTATGGCTCGAATGTAGAACAATGTTTCCAAGAACGGATATCTCTGCATCAAGAATGGGTATCTCTGCACTATTCACAACTTCAAGGACAGCTGGACAGGGATCCACTCTGACAAATACGCCTGTCTTGCTTTTGTTGTTAGCATAAAAGCTGTCTATAAAAACCTGTCAACGTACTTTCTTGGAGTTATTTTATTGTAGAAATCTCAACGTTTTCTTAATGGATTTCCATCTCAAAAATGAAAAGGATAGACACAGAATAGAAGATATGGTGTGATGCTGGCAATTGACTAAATCAAGGTTGTATGGCAGCTGCTTTGCTGTGCTTTACATCCAAGAAGAAACATGGCGCATCGGCCTGTGGCCACTAGAAATGCGGTGTTCTAATTCAAACTTCTGAAAATGGTCAAGAAAATGTCATCTTTCATTTTCTCAGTAGAATACAAAGATCAATGTCTCTTGTTTTTGTTCAAAGTTTTATCCGTACGAGCAAGAGCAACGCCAAACTTTAGGCCATTGAGCTGACCTGTGAAGCAGATCAATGCTAGATGACCTTTTCTTCTTTGTTCGTTGTTAAAATTATCAATCACCATATATTTAAGAAAGAACTCATCAGTTTCAGTTCCATTTTAGGATTTGTAACAACAGACTTTCAGCTGAAAGTGACAAATCAAACCTAACAGGAAAAGGGAAAAAAGGGTTATCATCATTCGCATTCATCCGTTAGTTTGGCAGGATTTGCTATATCCTGAAGGACGAAAGGAAGTGGTCCACGGTTCCAGGCCTTATCCTCAAAATTGGGCTACAGTGGGCCAGTGGCTACTCGGTGTCTTTGACAATTCAGCCAGGTGGTGTGGCATGCATGTAATTGTGTTTGATATTGTAATAATGGTTTAAAATATTTTTTATTTTAAAAATATATTAAAATAATTTAAAAAAATTATCTACATCAAAACAAACTATTTGAAAACAAAAATAAAATTCATTTTAAGCCAACAAATTTTAAAATTTAAAAGAACATAATTTATATTGCGATTCCAAACACACATGTAATCACAATCACAGAACAGTAACTTTTACATGTTCTAAGGGGTCTGTGTGATAAGCATTTGGGATCAGTCATGGTCTAATAGAACCAAAACGTGTTTATTGATTTTAACTCGTCATCTATTAGGTAGAACAACATGATCATATTTTCATTTTCAGTTGTTTTCGAGGGCTGTCCTATAAAATATAGAGTAATAATAAAGGACTTCAAAATCTACCTGCTTAATTTTAAATAGATCAATCACCCAAGTCATGCTGGAGGTAAGATAAAAAAAAAATAACTTAAAAAATATATCTAGAAGTTGCTAATATTTTTTTGCAGTGGAAAAAAATTTTAAACCATGCAGGGTTGATCATATGTGACCTGGTTCACATAACAAGTCCAAAAATAATTTGAAAAATTAGTAAAAACTTAGTTTAACTAAAAAAAATATTTCAAGAAGTGATTAAAAAATAACACAATTAATTTTAGAAAAAGAAAGATAAAAGAACGACCTAAGTCAATCCATCACACCTATGACTAGAGTTATAAGATTGAGATAACTTTATAGAAAAAAAAATTGAAATAACAACTTGATTTAACATTGGTTAACCTGCCAAACTTGCATCCCTAGTCATAAGTCTGAGATAACCCAGCAAAAAAAAATAAAAAATTGCAAAGCTTAGTTCCCAACCGATCTTGTTGGACCTAATGTTGAATTATGAAAATTTAAAAAAAAAATCAATCAAAAAATAACATAAAAAACAACTTGAGTTAATCTTCTAAGCATTATTATCGAGTCATGAGATATTAATAGGCTAATAAAAAGCAAATCAAAACAAATTATAAAACTTAATTCTCAATCAAACACATAAAATTGGAGAAAAAGTTAATTAAAAAAAATAAAAATAAAAAAACTCAAGTCAACTAGGCTAACTCGTGACAAGTGTCATGAGACTAGAACAACCTAATTAAAAAAATTCAATGTTGAGGAACCCATGACCCAATCATGAGATTAAGATAACTTCATATAAAAAAAAAGAAAAATTACCCAATTTAAATGGGTTAATCTACCAAAACTCGTAACCATAGTCATGAAATTAAAATAACCTCATAGAAATCAAATCAAAATAAATTATAAAGTTCAATTCCCAACTAACTCGATGTTAAATTATGAAATAAAAAAAATTAATTAAAAAACGACACAAAAAACAATTCAGGTTAACCTACTAAGCATAATTCTCGGGTTATGAGATCAATATAACCTAATAGAAAACAAATCAAAACAAATAATGAATCATAATTTCTAATCAATTCAATATTAATTACTAAAATTTTTAAATTTGTTTTTAAAAAAATCCGAATAAATCAAATTACTCAATCCAAACCATGACCCGTAACCTAAGTAGAAAACCAAACTGATCAGACTGAGCAAGAATCAAGATTTGGTCACAAGCTAGGTATGAACGTGATAGTGTCATGTGCGTCCTCCTCGGCCGGCTTCCTAACCCATCTGGCCCTGTTTGTCACTTGCGCCGTCGAGCTGTGCAGACAATGTTCAATGTTTCACATGATAATCGAGTAAAGAGAAGAGAGCACCATGCATGTTTCCATATTTTGATACATCCAATGGACTGGCAACTTTGAAGAGTGGCTGAGGCAGTGTCCTTGCTTCCGGCAATTATGATGCTGCCACCGCTGTTGGTCGGGTTCTTCCCACTTTTTCTTAAAAATAATAATAGAGATGTCTATGCATGGAGGTTTCTAGAATGGCTTCTCCTAATTATCTTTCCTTTCACCATAGCGTGACCGTCCCTTTCCCTGTCTCGACTTCAATGTTTATTTCTCTGTGGTTGAATTATTTTTAAAATATTTTTTTAATGATTTTGTGTTTTTGTTTTTTAAGAAATAGTTCTTTAGATGTTTTTCTTGATATATAGTTTTAATAATTCTGCTTATTTTTTTTAATTCATTGCTTAATGGATTAAAATCAATATCAAATTGATATGATATTGTGAACATCACTACCCTGTAACTGGGTTGGACTCGGTGGTGGAGGACAAAATCAATCTAGAGATAAGCTGTTTTAAAGGGTTTTATGATAATTTAGTATAGAATTGCAGTAGTTTTGTTTTTTGTCTAATTATATATAAAAAAATTATTTATTTAGTTAAATATTTTTTGTTTCTCTCATTGAATTTTATGTATAATTACTTTCAAATCTTAATTTACAAAATTTAAAATAATATGTTTCTTACTCTTAAGTCATGCTGGAGGTAAGATTAAAAAAAAAATCTACCTGCTTTAGTTTTAAATAGATCAATCACCTAAGTCATGCTGGAGGTAAGATTAAAAAACAATTAACTTATAGAATATATCTTGATATTGCTAATATTTTTTTTTTATGAAAAAAAAAACCATGCAGAATTTTTTTCAATATGAGCTTAAAAAAACAAAATTAATTTAAAATAGAAGATAAAAAAATGACCTGAGTTAATCCGCCATACCTATAACTCGAGTCATGAGATTAAAATGACCTTAGAAAAATAATAATCAAAATACCAACCTAATTTAACATGGCTTACCCTACCAAACCTGAATTCATGGTCATAAATATGTGATAACCCAGCAAAAAGCGAATAAAAAATTGCAAAGCTTAGTTACCAACCAACTTTGTCAGATCTAATGTTGAATTAGGAAATTTAAAAAAAAAATGAATTAAAAAAATAACATAAAAAACAACTCGAGTTAACCCTCAAAGCATTATTCTCAGGTCATGAGACATTAAAAGGCTAATAAAAAACAAAGCAAAATAAATTATAAAACCTAATTTTCAATCAAACACTGTTAAATGATGAAATTGAAAAAAAAAATAACTAAAAAAAAACTCGAATAAACTAAGTTAACTCGTTAGACTCGTGACAGGTGTCATGAGACTAGAACAACTCAATAAAAAAAATAAATGTTGAAGGACCCATAACCCATTCATTAAACCAAAATAACCTTATAGAAACAAAGAAAAATTACCAAATTTAAATGGGTTAATCTGTCAAAACTCATAATCTGGTCATGAAATTAGAATAACCCCATAAAAGTCAAATCAAAATAAATTTTGAAGCTTAATTTCTAACTGACCAGATATTGAATATGAAATTGAAAATAAAATTCAATTAAAAAAAGACAAAAAACAACCCAAATCAACTTAGGTTAACCTCCAAAACACAATTCTTAACACAATTCTTAGGTCATGAGACCAAAATAACCTAATAAAAAACAAATCAAAACAAATCATAAAGCATAATTCCTAATCAACCCAATATTAAATAATAATAAAATTTGAGGGAAAATAAATTAAAAAAGAAAAAGAAAAAAACCTGAATAAATCAAGTTAACCAGTCAAACCCATGACCCATGTCATGAGTGGGACAACCAAATAAAAACAAATTTAATGTAGAAGGATGAAATTTAAAAAAATAAAAACACTGATCGAAAAACTAAGAAAAAGGAAAAAAAAAAAACCCGAGTCTTCAAGCCGTCAAACCCATAACCTTTGTTATGAGTGTAAGACAATCTAATAAAAAATAAATTTAATATTAAAAGATAAATTTAAAAAAAAATAATTGAAAAAAAAACACTATTCTAATAAATAGGTGTTTTGTGAAGAGAGGTTTTGTAAAATCCTCTGTTCTAGTTTTTTTTTCTAGTTTTTTTTTTTGAACGTTGAAATTATGAGGAAAAAAATCAATTAAAAATAAACTTGAGTTAACCAAGTTCATTTACTAAACTCATTACTCGTGTTATGAGAGGAAACAACTCAATAAAAACCATATCCAATATTGAAAAATGAATTTTTTTTTAAAAAAAGAAAGAGCAATAATTGAAAAAAAAAATTAAATAAAAAAAAACTAGTCAACTATATTAACCTTCTAAAACCATGACTAATGTCATAAAATGAGACAATCCAATAAAAAATATCAATATTAAAAAATGATATTGAAAATCAACGACAAATCAACCAATGAACCAAGGCTAGGCACGTCTGGGTTTTCAACATAACATGATTTGTTTCCAAGTCAAGATGCTCTACCTAACTAAAGTCTGTTCAAAGTTCAATTAGAAAGATGGACTTGCAAATCAAACCTTTCTGAGGCAGACATTTCTGTTGAAGGGAGATTTGAAGACAGCAATTGCTTTCAACTTTTTATTCTCTTTCTTTTTCAAATCTAGTTTCAGCTTAATTTTACAAGTTACATATCACAAACAAAATATATTAGCATATCTTCCAACTTATCTCTTACTGTCTGAAAAGAATACCTTCTGTTCTTCTTTTCTGGTAATAACTCCCAAAGGATCTTGATCTTTATTGTTTCCAAGGATTCCAAGGGTTTCCTGGCTTGCAGACCAACAACCCTTCCATCTTCCTCTAGGATGGAGTCAGGATATACATCTTGCAGGCATGGGAAGCAACATATGCAGTCAATCCATGAAGTTTTCTCATCGAAACAAATGAGTGCTGCGATGCAAAGACGAAAATGATATGTTTGAATATAGAAACTGCATTCGTTCTGTTATCTATAAAACAACAATTTCATTCCTCATCATCTGATAGCTGAATCAAAGAGCCTTTTTCCAGCAGGCAAAGGAATTGAAACGTGCTTACAATTAGCTTGAAGTAAAATGAAATGTTTAGTATACCGCCCACAGGTCTCTGACAACGACAGGATTATATGGAGAAAGTCCAATTTCCCTCCATCCCACGGCTATAGGGGCCCGAGATCCACTTCTATTCCATAGCACTACAACAACTCTCTTCCTCGACAACAACCCTGCCCAAATCTGCATCAAATATTTAGCGTTATTAATACTAACGGTGTTCAGAAAACGGGGAAAACGGTGTTCAGAAAACACCTCTAGGCCAGCTTTTGCTCGTATTTTCCTGCCTTGAAGTCCCAACGGATCCTGATTAACATCTATAACTTCCTTGTTTCCCAGGATTCCAAGAGTTTCATGGCTTGCAGATTGGACGTCACATCCAATGAGTAGAGGAGCCTATCAGAACAAGGCCGTGGATTATGACAAGTTGCAGTAACGGACATGAGAAAGGTTTAAGATTCAGAGACGCACTTTCATGAGAGCCCAGATACTAAAATGAGAGCGGTACTCCTCTAAGCTCATCCCTCCGTTGCCTACTTCTAACATGTCAGGATCTATGAGGATTGTTAAATATGGCAAACATAAGTAAATTTTGCAGCCAAGAAATTGTCTATTTTAATATTTTGTTGCACAAGAGCTGCATAGTTTCACACAAGATGGTGATATTCAAAGCAGAAGCTATCACAGCAGTTGCAGTTTACCATTCCATCTGCCAGGTCCTGCATATCTACCCCAAATGTTGTTTTCGTCTGCGATTGACATCACACTGAAACAATCATGTATGCAAAATCAATTTATTGGCTAGAATATAACATGGAATGAAGATCAAAAGCCAGAAGGAGAAAGGAATAAAAAACCAGGACCTTTCCCATGTGTCTTTAATATCCCCTGTAGTTCTCCAAGCATTGCCATACAAACCAGCCCACTTCGCCGGATACTCTTGTCCCCTATGACATTGTTACTTTGTAAGAGTTTTGTCAAAAAACATCAAACATTAAATAAATTTCTGTTCATTGAAACTGTGCTAGATAAACATACAGACAGAACATGCCAAAGAGGAATTTATGCGTAATCACGCGACTTACCATTCACATAACGAGTAAAGAATCGGCCGCCCAACCTTCCTCAATGCATAACTCATCCTAGCATACCTGTCACCAGAGGATAAGGAATTTCATCTGACACAAGTGAATGAAGTTACACAAAATTTATGGTTACCTATCCTGAGGTTTGGAACCGTCATGGTAGCAATTATCATACTTCAAGTAATCAACTCCCTGAGACAAAATGGACATATAGTTAATTAATTTTTCAGCTTTTCCCAGCTACATCTAAACAGCTGTAAGTCATTTCAATCAAGCAGCAACAGATTACGACACCGACCCATTCAGCAAAGGTTTTTGCATCTTGCTCTTCATGTCCAAGAGAACCTGGCATTTTCTTGCTGCAGGTTGTGTAACTGAGGAGACCAAAAGGAAAAGTTAAGAGTCTCTTAATATCATTTAGAATTTTTACCACAGGTCCTAGCCATCAAATAGCTGTTTAATTAAAAGAGGTCTACCCTGCATCCGAATATATGCCAAGTTTTAAGCCTTTTGAATGAACATAATCTGCCAGAGCCTTGATACCAGAAGGAAAGGTAGAAGCTTTTGCCCTTAGACTCCCCTTCCAGTCTCTTTTCTCTTCTCCCCAACAATCATCTGCCTTATCAGAAACACTTGGTAAATGCGTGCCATGCTATTGATAGTGACAGCATCAAAATCTTAAAAAAATTTATCCACACAAAAAAGGTCTAAAGGAAGCAAGCAATGATGTCACGTACCAATGTTAACATATTTGTATCCAAGTGCCGCCAAACCAGTTGAAACAAGAGCATCAGCTGTTACCCAGAAACCAAACAAGAATCACCAAAAGTCCATTTTGAAAAAAAAAAGAAGAATTTCTTTCAAGAGGACTTGGATTTTGAATCTCTTGCATCCATAATATGATTTAGTCTAAAGTTGCAAAGAAAGTTTGTAAGACTAATTTTAAAATACGACTTGATCATAATCTAGACTCTCATTCTCTCTCATTTGATTTTTCAGTGCATGTTGATAGACCTTGATTGGTCTAATTCAAACAAATCCCAAAAGTTATGACTTTTTCATCAAAATTACTTGCAAAGAACACAACAAGAAAATTCCTAGAGCGTTTCTGGTTCAGTACAAGACGGGCAAAGGGCATTGAATCAGTGCGGTATTCACAAAAAAAAACCCTGTTAAATTAATCCACTGAAACTTCAATTTCAAACTAATAATGTCAAGAAAGACATTCAAAGTCAATTTGAAAACGGAAAGCCTGCAAGAGATTTCAAATGAGCTTTCGTTAAAATTAGCCAGTCCTTTTAAATAATTTAAAATCAAAATACTAGCACTAGCACCTGGATGGCCACAGATCTCCAATACCTACACTGATATTATAACATGAACTATTGAATATCTGCTCATTCAAAAGATCATTGTTTGAACTATTCTCAAGGAGAAAACTTAGCACATGCATAGTCGTGATATATTCCACCACGTTGAAGGAGAAAGTGATGCTAGCTAGCATTGAAGATTGATACATACCAGTAGTCTTAATAGTCCTCTCATCTATATTGCATTGAAAATGATTCCAACTATTCCATCTGCACAGAAAATAAAACATATGTAGTTCAATCAAACTTTGACTGTAATGACATTTTCTTTTCTCCACTGCCCAAAAATAAAAAAAATAAAAAACACTTTTTTTTCCTGGGAAGTTGAATTTTGTACACAATAGTACCCCATTGGTGGTGTTCGAGCAACACCATTGGCCAGAAGGAACTGCGTGTAGTCTTCAAGATTGGCATTGCTGCTGCTGACATTCATACAGTTAACCCCCTTGTTTATGCTTGCCACAACAAGAACAACATTAACAAAAAGAAAGCTAAATTTAGATCCCATTTTCATATTTTTCAAGCAAGTGATGGGAATGTTGAAACAAGAACGTAGTTAATTAAGATCAAGAAACGGGCAAATGTAGATGGGTTATTCATGCATAGAACTGCCCTTCAAGCACGTATGCTGATGCCTGTCGGTGAGGAGACACGAGCATCTCTTAGATAGATTTGCTTTCATCAATACCGAGATATTGTGCAGGGACAATTTTGTTTTTTCTTGGTAAATAGAAATAAACAATTCTGCCCCCTGTAGTTTGTATTGTTTCCACTTCAGTACCTAAACAAAATTGGCGTGATGCTACTACCTGGCTGCTTCTAAAATTTTCCAATTGTAACAAATTGAATCCCACCGACGTTAAGTCTATATATTGCAAGTGATCTATAATCTATTTAAATTCAAGTCTTAAAATTAATAAAATGATAAAGAACTACATGTCAAAGAACCTTCTCAACCTAATAGCTTAAGTTGTTAGGTAAAGTTTAAGGATATGATTTATATTATTTTTTAGATGATCTAGTGGTTACGAGTTCGAATCTTATCATCCTTATTTATTTGATAAAAAACAAGCACAAAGTAATGTAGATCTGTGCAAGTTTCAACCCCAAAGGGCTTTCACTTGAGAATGTGTGTTAGAGAATAATATAAATCATATCTTGGGACCTCACCTAACAGCTTAAGCTATTGGGTTGAGATGATTCTTTGACACTACCTTCTCACATGTGCGAGATATAGGTTCCAAGAACTAATATTATTTAACCTATGATCATAATTGATAAATTTAGAATATTGTAATATATATAGGGATTGTAGGATTCACAAAAGATGCTAAAAGATATTATGAAAGTTATTATTTTAAATACTTAAGAATTAGTGTGTAATCATAAAAATTAAATTTATGATACTAAATAAATATGAAGATATAAAAATAATAATTTGAATCTTTTACATTATTATAGAAGGGAAAAGTTGTATTATTCGTTTATTTTATTTGAAAAAAAAGAGGAGAAAATCTTCCATTGAAAAACTATGAAAACCCTTTAAAATGTATTTTTCAAACTAGTACAAATTTAGAAGACTAATTAAAAACTCTAGTTTTCTAGGAGAAAAATATTGCTTTTGAGCAGTAAATTTTAGTTTTTCCTTTTCTAACTCTAGTTTTTTTTTTTTTTTAAAAAAAAAAAACTTAGCATTACTCTATTTCGAGGCCATTAAAATGAAGAATTTTCATGAGATTATTGACACCCATCAAGCATGGGATATAAGAACAAACTTGATTATTGCTCTTTTACATTATTTACCATCCAATTTCGTCCTTCCTTTACCAAGCCAGACACGGTTTCTAAATGTTGACTCGTCGGGCTTGGCTATGCTTTCCTTTCCAGCTTTCCCTTTCGCTATTAATTTGGCATCATCACACTCAAAGCCCTAACTATACCTATAATTTTATTGCAGGTCACTTTCGTTGGAATTATTGAAAGAAGATAAATGTAAGAATAAGATATAAAGTATGCGTCCAGTTCCTTTTTTAAGCGTCTAAAGGATCTGTGAAAACGAAAGAAAGTTCCAAGAAATGATGTATAGTATAGCTTTTTTTTAGAAAACCTCAGTTTAATCCTAAATTTATGTACTCATTGTCAATTGAATTCCAAATCTATAAATTTTAAATGTTTCAAATAATTCTTAATTCGAGTGTTTTTGTTAATATTCATCAATATTATTAAAAAAAGGATGAAAAAACTGAGGAAGTTTGGCAAGCCACCACACCTTTAGGCTGCACCACATTTCTAAAAGCATTTTTAATGAAAAATATTATTTTAAAGAAGTAAATGGATAAAATAATATTTTAAATAATATAAATATAGTTTTTTTTTATTATATATATTTCAATAGAAAAAAAAACATTCAAAAAACCAATTCTATTAGAGTGAAATAAATAAATGTTTTATTTTTTTTAATGATTTTAATGTTATTTTTTTTTACATGGTTATATTTAATTGGTTTATTTTTTTGTTGGTCTCACTTTATTAGTTTTGGTTCTTTTAAAAAATATATAAAAATAGTATTTATATAAAAAAAAACATTTTAACATTTTGTTTAGCTTCTTTTTAAAGTATAAAAAAACAAACAAATAAAATTAAAATATTGTTTTTTATTTTTTAGTTATTCATTTAACAGCTCTATTAGAGATGCTCTAACGGACAGATGCAAGGGAGGTCAGGGGAAGGAAAAGGACTGAACGGTCAGAACAAGCGAGAGCTAGAGAGAGACGGACATGGGCATAGGAAGCCAGTAAAGGGAAGGAATTAAAGATAGAGGAACAAAAAAATAAAAAAACCAGCAAAAAGTAAAGGAAAACGAGAATCAGAGGCATAGTAAAGCAGAGGAGAGGAGAACAGCCGGCCACCAGCTTCAGTTATCATCTCCATTCCTGCATTTAGGTAAGCCCTGCTTTTTTTGCATTTTAATCCACAGCTACAGTAAAAGTGAATTATAATGTAATTGTTATTGTAGTAAATGAATTATAATTTATTGAGCATTACACACGCTTGTCATCCAGCTGTGTCACTGGTGTAAATCAATGACCTAGTCAAGCCCAGCTCAAATAAATTGAGCTGGATCCAGTTTTAAAAAGTAAAAAATTAAATAAATAAAAAAATTTATTTAAAAAATACATCAAAATAATATATTAATTTAAGTGTAAACTCATTGAACATTAATTACTATATTCAATCATGAGTAAAAATATAATGTGGTATTATGATACCTAACTTAAAATATTTAATTTTTTAGGCTGAAAGTATATTTATCACAAATGCAAGCCTCAGCATTTCAAATAATTTTCTAAGGCAAGTGTCATATTCACAGAGCACTTAATTATATCTTAATAGATTTTTAAAAATATTATGCAACATTAAAATTTATATTTAAACCTCCATCATATTTAATCATTCAACTTATACTTGTTAAATTAATGGTTAAAATACAAGTTAGATAAGATAAAAAGAAGAATTAGGAGGTTTTAAAATTTATTTATTAGCTTAAAAAAAAAAATTCTTGTTAACTAAACAATTTTTTTTTTGATAAGTACAGCTTATTGCGAGCTATGTATCTAAGAGTGTATTTAAAAATATAATTATTGTTGTTTTTAAAATTTTTTTTTATTCATAAATGTATCAAAATATTTTTTTTTATTTTAAAAAATTATTTTTGACATCAACATATCAAAATAATCTAAAAACATAAAAAATATTAATTTAAAATAAAAAAATAAAATATTTTTAAAATACAAAAATGAACCGCTCCCGACAATCTCCTTGTTTTCATTCTTGGAAGTCAAGTGCGTGTTTGGCATTGCGTTCCAAAAATATTTTTAAAAAATTTTGAATTTTTTTTTGTTTTGAATTAGTATGTTTTTAATATTTTTAAATTATTTTAATATATTAATTTTAAAAATAATTTTTAAAAAATTAAAAAAATATATTATTAATATATTTTTTTAAATAAAAAATATTTTAAAAAACAATATCAATCACAGTACAATACAAACACGATACTGATACCGAAGATTCAATTTATTTTCCTAGCAGGCAACGCATTATTTTCCAAAAACTACGTGTAATGTCACTATGGAAGCCAAAATTTATTGCATGTATAGATTCAATTTAATAATATTCGTACATTCACTAAAGTCAAATAACAGCACGCAGAACTGTCTCATTGGGAATCCCCTCTTCAAAGCTGGTATGCTTTCGGTGATTGTCGGTTGGATCATCATCCATGGTTCTGACTGCTGCTGCCTTCAAGCTGTGATCATTAAAAAAAGAAAAAAGAAAAAAAAAAAAGGTAAGAGAACACATAGAAAGTTCCCAATAAGACAGGAAAAATCCGTACGGATGTTCTACTGCAATGTCATTAAGATGTTTCTAACTAGCTTGTGTTCTCCCGTCAAAACACATAGCATATGCATATCGATTTCTGTGTAATTTCATTTCTTGTTTTGCATGGAAATTGAACGCTTCATCTTTAGTTTTATATAGGCAGCATCTTCAGAGCAACATGAGAATAAGAATTCAGTGCAAGAACGATGCATATATAGAGAGAGAGTTGTGTATAAATATATATGCGTGACTAAGCAATACAAGGGATATACGCACATACATTTAAGAAAGATTTTGATTTTGGTACGATGTACAATTGTACATAGCAGAAAAGAACATATATGGACGATGACTTGATTGTCGTCATGCATGGAGAATATTAGTATGGGGAGATTTATGTCTGTAGCTAGCTAAGCTCATGAATGACAAGATGATGACAAGTTCAAAGATTCAAGGTATATTCCATCTCGGCTGTTTTTCCTAGATATATCCAAGTTCCATTGAATTTTGATTATTATTTGTTAACCAATTGGTGCATATATATTCCCAAAAGAGAGGTTTAAGGTGGCTACCTCATTCTAACAATTAAAAAAAACAAAACAAAAAAACACTACTAGGCCAACTTTTCATTGATACTTATATGTGTGGGTGTATGTATATTAGCTATTCTAGAGGCAGTGGTGGAGGTAGGGAACTGACCCTGCAAGAAAATATTTTTCCCAGTCTCTTTTTTGATAATATTTATAATTTTAGTAGTAAAATAATTAAAATTTTAGCATTTTTAAAATAATTCTTTTAATTTAATCTCTTATAATTTTTTTTTCTTGCTCTGTCCCTATCTAGAGGATCATTATAATATGAAACCTTCAATTCAAGAGAGGTGCATGACCTTCTTCTTTACACGTACATTATTTGTTTTCATTTATAAATTACTCTCTTATTCAATATGGAATTGGATGCCAGTAAATTAAAAAAAAATCATTCGATAAACTTAGATATGTTATTTCAATGTAAAAACATCATCTTGCTTCGAAACTCTTAATTTAAGATGTGATTTCTGTTAGGTTTGTTAGGTGTGTTGCCATTTAATGTGCCTAACATTACCATTGACCAGCAGCCTTTGTTGAAGAAGATGGCAGCCACCATTGACTGCAGCTGCAGTTGCTAGAAAGAAGAAGAAAAGCCACCATCATGCCTATAAATAGGCACCATACAAAGAGAGCTTTGTGAGAGTGGAGAATAACATAAGGGTGTGAGAAGGGGAAGAGAAAGGGCTGCTGCCCATGCAGCTGCAAGGGCAGCAGAGATGTGAGTTGAGTGTTGATCCTCCTCCATGTATTTTTGTAATCCTTTCTCTATCTCTAAATGAAATAACTCTCTCCCGTGGATATAGGCGATTTTGCCGAACCACGTAAAATATTGTGTCTGTGTGTGCTTCTCCTCCTATGAGCAATAATCAGTTCATCACCGGTCGACGGATTCCGCCCTACAATTGGTATCAGAGCACATGGTTTAAAGTGGTGTTTGTTTTTTTTTTGCTCAAAAATGAAAGTTGTCAAACTTGTGTTTTGACCATACCACTGTGTAGAGGAGGAAGAGACGAAGGCACTGTTGAAAACCGCGTCGAAATCGGACGTCGTGCATGGCCGCACGCGCCGTCACGCGCCGGTGGAGAGGCTGGCCACGCGCACAGACGCGCGCCACGCGTCACACGCGTCTTCTTCGTCCGGATGGGCCGACCCGACCCGAATACCAGACGACCCGACCCACGTGGCTGACCCGGATAAGGATGACGTCAGCATGACGTAATATTAACGTCACATGCACAGTAAGCATGGCCCATGATGACATCAGCATGATGCAACAGTGACGTCATCACAGTGGCCCACTGCCACGTCAGCACCTCGAGCCGAGCCGAGTTGAGCCGAGCCGAGCCAAATGAGAGCCGAGCCGAGCCGCGAGCCGAGGGAAAGGATTCTGTGCAGCAGAGTCTACGTGCAACCGGATCTGAGATTGAATCTGAGCCGTTGATAAGACCAGAATTGTTTTGATCAAATCTTAGCCGTCTGAAGTGTGATTTGGACGATTCAAGACATGTTTCCAGCTAATTTGATCATTCCGGATGCAATGGTACGGTCCGATCGTTGAGACTCGAGACCGAAAATGGCAGTGGTGTATTATTATTGATAGATTGCCCGATCAGGAGGCATCTGAGGGTCTTGATGGTGGTCGATGATGATGAAGAAGAAGAAGGTGCACATGTTTACCCAATTACATGTGCTGAACTGTTAAATGGAAAATTTAAAGCCTTGATGGAAGGTAAAATTGGGACACTCTGGACACCCGGTTATGTGGACAATCAGAGGTGGAGAGTGGAAATTGACGAAGACCAATCTTGACGAATCTAAGC
Organism: Populus alba x Populus glandulosa; assembly: GCA_033617975.1. Taxonomy (NCBI): domain Eukaryota; kingdom Viridiplantae; phylum Streptophyta; class Magnoliopsida; order Malpighiales; family Salicaceae; genus Populus; species Populus alba x Populus glandulosa. Next base: position 3,007,524 of record CM066146.1, read on the forward strand.
ACTGGTAGTCTTGCTAGATGTTGAGAAATCATGTATTAAACCTGTATATTCCAGATCACTTGTAAAGCAAAGCCGCAACAAAGCTAGCAAATGGTTGTATATACGGAGAGACAGTACGATGGATAGATATGGCCTAAGAAGTTCTGTCTAGGAGATTGGGTTTTAAGCGGGACCGTTGTGACCCCTCCAATCTTTCCTGGGAACTTGCTTAGTGGAAGGATTATCCATACGGTACTATTTTCGTATATATAGCAGTTTGTAATGAAACAGTTGAAGACTAGCAGGATGACGGCACAAGGGGAACAGTTGGGTTCCACATGATCAAGGATCTGATGGAGTGGTGATTTCTCAAAAGAAGGTAGATTCGGTGACTGTGATTTCTCGAAGGGAGAATTGATGAAGACCCTGATAATGGAAGAGAAATACAGCAAGGGGATAAAGATTGGCACCCTATTTTGACTTAGACAGGTGTTGTGACGGGATGAGCTACTGTCAAACATAAGCAAGGAATAGGGAGAAATCTGGAGAACAGTAATTGCACGAGGGCACACGAAGATTGTGCAAGAGTACCCGAGGGATCCAACGAGGTACTGTAATGAGACAACAGGTGCAAGGAGAAGAAGTGTTCCCAGATGAAGCTCAGAGCAGAGACTGTTAAAGTTTGTACAACAGGAAGTCTCTTATGCTCTTGATGAAGACAACAAGCGAGGACCTTTCAATGCATGCAAGGATGGAAAGATGAGCTGTTGCAGAGGCACCTAATTAAGGGGGTGCAAATGCCTGTGATAAAAGGCGACCGCCTATGATGAAAGGCAAAGACACCAAAGAGAGAGTGGTGTAGGTGGAGCTGTCAAGCAGAAAGGTGTAAAAGCTCCAAACATAGAAATCGAGGTGGAGGATTGCGAGGAGTATTTTCTCTTTCTATGTAGTCAGTGGCAGTAATCTCTCCCAAGTCCACATGGTGGTAGAGAATCTTGGAGCCACTGGAGACATCCCCGATGAAGGAGGATGTGGCCGTCTCATGATGACAGGTGGAGATACCTCAGGAGAAGGTGTGAGGACCATGTTATGAGTCCAAGTTCAGACCGTCTCATGACGACAGACGAAGACACCTTAAAGAAGGTGTGTGGGCCACGATATGAGCCCAATTCAGAACGCCCCAAAGCTAATGTGATGGCTAGATATGAGTGGACAGGTGGATAGCCAATGAAGTGGCTATGATGAGTATGAAGACAAATGCATGATTGACTTTCATGGATATTGCCCCCATGCTAAAGATCAATGAGCTAGAAGACATTTGCCTTGGACAATAAGTGTGTGACTTGTGGAGCATTAAGACGCGGCTGCTATGAAGGAGCAGAGGGCATGCGCAGGTTCCGGGAACGAGTTGACTCTTGTCAAGGTGGTGAGCTCGGAGATGGCATTGTAATACTCAGAGTACGAAGACATACATGGATCAACCTTTAATGGGCTGCCCCCATGGTTAAAGGTGGAGAGCTACCTGGACTCTTACGACTAAGAGCGAGAGACTCATGGAGAAGTAAGGCGTGGTTCCTAAGGTGGAACAGAGGGCAGGCGCAACTCCTGGATGAGTAGACTCTTGGAAGAGTGGTGGGCTTGTGATCATATTAAGATACTCAGATAATGACTGTCGCACTTGGAATATCCGTTTGAGGGGGTGTTGTAAGCCTTGGTGTGAGGCTTGATAAATCATTCTAGACCGAGCATGGTTGATACGCTCGAAGGGGAATGTTCCCAGAGACAAGCGTTAACACTCTTCAGATGTGATGTGTGAGACCATCTAGTTGAAGTGATCCTTTTGTGTGAGAAAAGGTGTGCTTTGGTGACTCTGGTGATTGAAAGGTTTGGCGAGTACCTGTAAACTTGGCCGGAGACGCTCTCGGAATGGTAAGCTTGGAAGAGCTGCAGGATGCAAGATTGTGCTGAAGAAGCAAGAGGACAATTGCCCATATAAATGTCAAAGGGGGTGATTGTTAGGTTTGTTAGGTGTGTTGCCATTTAATGTGCCTAACATTACCATTGACCAGCAGCCTTTGTTGAAGAAGATGGCAGCCACCATTGACTGCAGCTGCAGTTGCTGGAAAGAAGAAGAAAAGCCACCATCATGCCTATAAATAGGCACCATACAAAGAGAGCTTTGTGAGAGTGGAGAATAACATAAGGGTGTGAGAAGGGGAAGAGAAAGGGCTGCTGCCATGGGCAGCAGCCCTGCAGCTGCAAGGGCAGCAGAGATGTGAGTTGAGTGTTGATCCTCCTCCATGTATTTTTGTAATCCTTTCTCTATCTCTAAATGAAATAACTCTCTCCCGTGGATGTAGGCGATTTTGCCGAACCACGTAAAATATTGTGTCTGTGTGTGCTTCTCCTCCTATGAGCAATAATCAGTTTATCACCGGTCGACGGATTCCGCCCTACAATTTCAGCACTGCTCAATATTTTTTCTAATGCTATTCTTACATTTTAATTTTTTTCTGTTTCTAAAAGACCCAATACTTGTTTTCAAAAATTGATGGCTTTCTCGAACCTCACCGCCAACTACACAAAAATTTCGTGGAAATTTGAGTTCAAGTGGCTTTCTCTACATTCTTATCTCTTGATTGATTATTTTTTAATTAGGTTTTGGTTTTCAATGCACGCCCGCACCTACTGTCGTGCACTATCTCTCTTTCAGGCCTTTTCCATCATGACTCATGATCACACAATCGTTCTGATTTCTTAATTAAAGGAGAGATAATTGTCGAGAAAGGCATTTTCGCAGCATAACATCTTCAATTTCGTAGCTAGAGAGGGGGAGAGAATTCAATCCCAAGATCAAAATAAAAATAAAAATAAAAATGGAGAACAAATACAGGCTCACCCATATGATCATCATATCTGCATTTTCAATTATTGCTGGAAATTGTTATTTGAAATTAATGAACATACAAATTACAAGTATGGTTCTTGAACAAAATATATGTGCAACTTATACAATCAACAAGACATCATTGATTACATGATGGCAACAATCAACGTTGATCGATACTTACTTTGAGCTATCTAGTTTCCCTCTTAATTATTTGTAGCATCTTAATTTTATTTCTTACATTTGCAGGAAAAAAAATCTGAATGAAGAATTGATCGTTAACTAAAATTAACAAATAAAAGAATTTGATGCTTTTTTAATTGATTAAGTCATGATGCATGTGGTTTTGTATGCGTATGTGTGCTTCATCTTGATTCTCGTCCGTAATAATTCTTCATGAAATATGCACGGTGCTTGTGTGTTTCTTCTGCATCCACTTCGATCAAATTATGCACAACCGCATCCATTGCTGTCTTTAAGAATTGAGACCAATTCCTGCGTTAAGAAAAACTCAAGATTAGTTATGTATTAATTAGACATATATACATGTATAAATCAGACATTAAAACATAATATAGCAGCAAGAACTAACAAAATGATAATGGTAGCAGAGTATTTTAGTTTTAAATTATGAATTATCAAGATTTTGTGCTGCAAATCAAGAATGGTATAGTATACATACCCTTCAAGTGTGTCAAATGTAAGTCCAACGGTGTACTTTGCCTCTTCGAGAGCATATGTAAACCTTCGCAGCTCTTCGCCTGAACAAAGCCCATTATCCTTGACATGGAGCTGAGACGGTTTGACATCACAGAATATAGGTATAACTCTTTTCTTTGTCTCCATTAATAAAGCCAGTTCATGGAGACAAAAGTATGACTCACAATAACGGGGAGAAAATACAGCAACCCCGACCTTACATTCATGGATACCTCTATCAATGTTGTCAAATAGTTTGTCACCAGGTCTCATGTTCTTGCTGTCCAAGAATGGATGGAGCCCGAGTCTAGAAAGATGATCAAAGAGCAACCCAGAAATGGTCCTCTTCGTGTCGATGCACCGATGATTAATGAACACATCACAAGGTCCTGGTCTTTTAAGGGATTGGATTTGGTTACGGTGGTTCAAGATATTACGACATAAGTTCTTGGTTGTTGATGCTAAACGCTGCTGCATGGCTTGATGAAGAAGCAAAGAACAAAAATAAACAACGATAATTTGTGTACAATAACAATATTAAGAACTCGATTGCTTTGTATTATTTTTTATTTTCGACATGTCCTTGCTCTGCCGGTGGGATCGAATATTTATAGGTGACAGCGTGAAAGGACAGAAAGACTGAATTTCATTTTTGTTTGATTTCAAGGCATGGAATTCCAAATTCGGACCGGCTACTGATGAGAAAATACCTGGTATTTGTTGAGGCAAGACACAGCAAAAAAGAAGTAAAAATATTTTAAGGTATTTGACTCTCTTGTCTTCCTGAAAATTAAAACCTTCAAACACGTTTATTTTATTTTATTTTATTTATTTATTTAAGATCGCTGACATGGTCACTGAATGGGCTGTGAATTCATATTTTTCTGTTTCCCTTTTTTGGTACGATTATCTATAGAAGGGTGAATTTCTATTGGCCCCATCACAGCACATCTTTGTTTAGGTCCCCGATCATAGAACTTTTTTTTTTTTTTTTTTTAATTTTTAATTGCTTGGATCTCCGTTACTTTGATGTCATTCTCATCAACATATATGCCTAAACTTCAGCTGTTCTTCAATTTCCATTTGTTTTGGTGATTTAAAATTGAAGTATAATATTTTGTGATTAATAATTTAATGACTTTTACCGTTTAGTAAATTGCGGCTGATCTTCCTAGCTCTTTTCACCTACCTTCATATTCTAATTGTTCAGAAGAGTTTATACTTCGCAGTCTTGTTGAACATATCATGGTGATAATTACTTATAATAAGTTTCTATACCAGAAATATATATTTTATGGTATGCAGCGTGACACACAGAAGTCTTCATTTTTTAAGATGAAGTAATAAAGTAAAGTATCGTGGAACACAAAATCCAAATGGTCAAGAACTGTAGTTTTTTTTTTCACGTAGAGCAGGGTGTACGTATACAATATTTCCATTAATAAATATTGCAGAAATTAGATTTTCAAAATAGTAATTGATCCGTGCATATAATTTGTTCCAGGAACGATCGATAATGCCCTAATTGTTCAGGAGGTCATTCACCATATGCACAGGTCAGGGAATGAAATTGGTATTTTGGCACCAAAGATTGACATGGAAATTAAAGATTTGTGACAGAATAGATCGAGATTCTTTACAGGCGACCTTAGGCTCCGTTTGTTTGCAGGAAAGTGAATTCCTTTTGGAAAATGAATTCCTGAAAAGTGAATTCCGGGAAAGTATTTTCCGATGTTTGGTAGTGTTATGGAAAACACTTTCCAGTGTTTGGTTGTATTATGGAAAATGAACTGCAAAATAATTTATTAATAAATTAATATTTTTTTAAAATTTATCTAATATATATAAAATATTTAATCAATAAAAAAAATGAAATCTAAAATGTATAATGATGATTTTTTTTTTATTATATCCTATATTCATACATAGCTTATTTTATAAAATATAACTATATATATCATATCATATTGTAGAGAAATAAGCTTGTGAAATATTTTTTACTATTCCATGAAACCATTTATAATTCCATTACATACGAAATACATTCGATAAAAACTATAGTTTTAATAATATTTTTATCATGTAATAAAATTGGATAAAATATTAAGGTATAAAATTCATTCTAAACTATATTTTTTTAAAATGTTAAAAAAATAGCACACTTAAAAAAAAAAAAATTCTACAGGCAAGTGAACAGTGCAAGAGACTGCACCGTTCACTATTTTTTAGTGAACAGTGTACGCAATACACTGTTCATGTTAATTGCACTGTTCATTGAACAGTGCAATTAACATGAACAGTTAAGAAAGCACGAGAACGCAGGCTCAGGAAAGTGTTTTCCAAGAATAAAAAGCGGAAAACACTTTCCTGAGATTAACGTTAACATTTTCTTTGACCAGAATTTACTTTGACTCACTTTCCATGTATTTGCCAAACATGAGAAAGTGAGGAAAATGGTTTCCAGGAAAGTGAATTCCTGGAAACAAACATGGCCTTAGAAAGACTTTGGTTTCCCTAATATTACCGTTAAGCCTATCATGTTCTGTGTAAAATCTTCCTCTCTTACTCTTCTAAGCTGCCATCTTTTGCTCCAACTCGTGGCCCTCACCAGGGCGATCCTATGTCTCCTTGCTTGTTTGTTCTTCGTATGGAGAAATTGGCTTCTTTGATTTGTAAGAGAGTAATTAGTGCAAAACAATGGAAACCAGTGCGCTGCGCACATATCCAGAGGAGGACGTGGCATCCCCGCTCATTTTGCGTGGTTGATGTTTTGCTTTTCTCCATGGCCCAAAACTCACGGGTTAATCAGAGTCATCGCGACCACTCTTTCCGGCCATAAATGCATAACAATAGTCAACTCTCAGAAATCAAGGGCCGTATGCTCCAGATGTGCAATAGCTGTGGCCATCCATCTCATACGTGATCGATGGTGTATCTGTATCTCCTTTTCATAAGTTTGAGGGAGATGTGGAGGGGACCTTGGGAGATTGATATTCTTCATTCACTCAGGAAAGCAAACTCATGTGCTGATTATTTGCCTAAACAAACATGAAGAAAAGGATGGAGTCCAGTCGAATATATATAGGAGTAGCCTCCAGATGAACTAGGTAGCCTCCTGCTAGCCAATTCTATATATGAGCATTGTGTTTCTTAATTAGAGTGTAGTTCTTCTGTTTAATTTTTACCTGTGACAAAAAAAAGAAGAAGAAGATTAGTACGTAGTCACCTTGATAGTTGTGTTCGTTAATTAGTGATGATTATGCACAGTAATCGCAAAGACGTATTCCAACAAAAAATATATATATATAAATTAAGATCTTCTAGTAATATTTTTTAGGAACATGAACATTCATATTTTAAATCCTATGTATATAAACAATATGGAAGGTTCAGAGCCAAAGGGATTATTTGTTAGTTACTAGAAATTAGTTGTTGAAAATAAGCTAATAATTAATTTCTCCTAGAACATTTTAATATTCTCCTTGAAAAATCAATTAAATTTCATTGACCAAAAGCATTTAAACAGGAAATGACTACGATCTGAACACAAGAAATTAATAATCGTTTTAAAAGAATTATATGCATCCATCAGGAGAGTACATAAATTATAATTTTTGAGGGGCCCGTGCAAGATCATCTTTGCCCCCCTGGACCAATCCCTGGTGGCATGTACGTGTATTGTGCACAGTGTATTTTGACGATAAGAACCAGGTTCCTTCCCCTCCTTCTTCGTTTATGAACCAGAGAAAAGTAATCAATGGAAGAAGTACTGTGATTCGTCATGGAAGCCGATTTTAGTTAATTGTCCCCCAAACTTTTGTCTGAATGCTTGGCTCGTGGAATTGACAACGTGTGGGTTATTATGGACTATTGCCTTCCCAGAGGACGACAAAATTAATGAATTTACACTTCATATTTGAGGACCAATATTAGTGATTTTCTTGTTTAATAACTATTTTTTAATTGAGAATTAGTATTACAGCTTGATTATCAAAAACAAGAATATTAAAACTTTGTGGGCGCCGCAAACCGGCCTTACTATGAATTTAAAGGTTTGTAGTGGTCTTATGCATGGTCTGTCAAAGATGAGTAACCAACAAGAAATTCCACGAATTTTAGCAATTATATTAAGACTATTAATTGAATGTATATCACGATTTTCTATTTTATTTAATTTCTTCCTTGTTTTATTTTGGTTTAATGACACTATAAGCACACGTGAGATTATTTATGACATAGACATCCCTGTGATTTCAATATATATATATATATATATATATATATATATGAGTTGGTCGGTTTGTAGAGGAGTCAAGCCGTCCATGATCAAGCTGTTTAATTTTTTCATGATTATCTAACCATTTTTTCTTTTTCTTTTTTCTAAAATTAAAACCAATAAAAAATATGGCATGTATCCCTCCTTTAGTTAAAAAGTTATAATTAATAATAATAATAAAAAAAGTATTTTGATCATAGATAAAAGAACTCTTAATATCGAATGGACCAAACCAAATTTACTCAATTGTCCAAATTAAAACGATACAAGTGTCTTTACTTAAAATAAATAACACAAGAGCAATTGATATAATTAAACCTATTAATTATTTAGTTATTACTTATTAATGTTAATAATACATTTTATGATTAGAGTTGAATGATTTACAGGGTAATACAAGGAATTTGATTTTTTTTATTTTTTATAGTAATAGTTCTAGTGACCTAATATATAATCAGGACTTGAATCAAGCTAAGTCAATGCAAAATTATCAAGTGAGTGTTGTTATCTTAAATTATATAGGCATTTTTTCATATAAATTATATATGAGGGATCTACAAAGGACAAATCACTTGACAATAGTTGGTTAACAAGAAGTAAAATGATATATGAGTAGAAAATCACATAATGGTTTTGATGAAGTTGTAAAAAACCCTTAGATATAAATTAATTTTTTTTTGTTGTGTATAAGGTTTGTGGAGTAATAATGGGTTTCCTGAAAAACCAATACCTTGTCGAGATAAGACACCCTCCAATATTAAGAGGGTGTTTGAATGGGAGGTAGTTTGTGCTTTTTTGAGTAAAAAGCATGCTTTTATAGCTTTTAGAGGTGTGGTTTGTGCTTAAAAGGTATTGTATCTTTGACAAAAAACCATCACACCTCCAAGTCAAACACACCCTAAGTAAGTAAGTATGGGAAGAGAAATTAATATACATGAAGATAAAAATAAAATAACATTATAGAGAGTGTGTATTTAGGTGTGATGGTTTGGAACATTATATGACCTAACCTGATCCGACTCTGAATTTGTATGGTTATGAATGCTTTGGCTTTGTATGACTAGACTAGCTTTGCGTGGCCAAGTATGGATTTGGACTTGTATTTGTATTGTGTACCTAGAACTTGTTGGGCTTAGCTTGGTTTGGCTTTGTATATGTATGGACAAGGATGAACTTGTATGTTGCTAGCTTTGTGTGTAGTTTTGGCTTGCTTTTTTATAGTTGTCCATACTCAGGAGTTGTTACATGGTGAACTAGTGTATTTATATACCCAAACCTTGAACTTGTTCCATAGAGAAGTAGACAAATCATTGGTGAAAACATTAGTGTTGTGGAGTTGGCAATTCATTGGAAAAAATACATAATTGTCAGTGTTATACAATTCTTTTTATGGAAAGAAAATTATTGGCTAGCCATGGTGGTGTGTTGTGCACAAGCCTTTGAGGTGTGTGCCATGCTTGGTGGAGATATTAGCTAGCCATCCATTAAGAGTAAGTATAAAAGACATGCCAACATGCCAAGTAGTGTTACAATTGTCATAAAAAGAGTTGTGCGAGCAAGAAAATTATGTGTTGTACAGTTCTGGAAAATAAAAAAATATATCGAGGAGTATAAGGGCCAGGATTGGACAGCCCGAGGTGAAGATGCCTAGGTTAGGTGATGGTGCCAAAGGGATTAAAATAGTTTATTCTTGGGTTGCCTTGGAAGGCATCTAGGCTAGCCCAAACATCAAATGCCTTCAATGCACTCGCCCAAGCACAATGTTGCACGTGGGCGTGACGATGTTATGTCTGAGCTTGTTGAAAAATATGGTGTGTGCCTTTAAAAGAGGCATGTTATTAGGAAGAAAAAAGGTTTTTGGTTTAATCATAAAATTATGATTAAGATTTAGGAGTCGTTACCCAGTATTTAGTTACTAGGAAACCTATGGTTTGCGAGAGTCTGAGTAAGGAACTAGTTATACAAGGGGAAGACAAATCACCTCCAGTACACCCTACCTAAGATAAGCTGCATTGTTATTTGATTATTTATTTTTTAAGCCAAGTTTCTATGTTGGTCTTTTTTAAGGTTCAAGGCAGATCTCTTTTCGTGAGAGTCTTTATCTTATTGGGTGGAATCCTAGCCGTTCTAAAGTTCAAATTTTTAGCATCCCATTTATTTTGCACTTTGTATCTTTAATATATGAGGGTGTATTCTACTGTGTAATTTATACCCTACAGATATTAAAGTTTACATCTAAACCCTAATATAAAATGAACAAAATGATTGGTGAAATGTTTTTGATATTTTAGCCAAATCCTAATGGATAATCATAAACTGGTTATGATATCCATTTTATTTTTACTTTTTAAAACATGAGAGAAATACAATTTTTTTATGTTTTTTTTTGAAAATATGCTTTGAAAACTTTTTAGGATTTGGTTGTATGCATAAAAATAATATTTTTTTTTGTTTTTTAAAAGGGGAAATTAATTTAAAAGTTTTGAGATTTCTTTTTTAAAAATTAAAAATATTTTAGAGAAAACCGAGTATTTTAATACCTGATTTATATCTTACAATGTAAAGTTATAAAGAGTGTGTATTTGGGTGTAATGGCAGGGAATATCATATGACCTAACTTGGTATGATTTTGACTTTGTATGGCCAATGATGAATTTGGATTTGTATAGCATGCCTAAAACTGTTTTTTATAGCCAGAACTTGTATGGCTTAGTCTAGTTTGATTTGTATGTATATGATCAAGGATTGACTTGTATGTTATTGGCTCTGTGTGTAGTTGTGCTTGGCTTTTTAATGGTTGCCCATGCTTTGAAGTTGTTACATGATGATTGAGTATATTTATATATCTAAATCTTGAATATTTTTTTATAGAGGAAGAGATATATCATTGATAAAAAAAATTGGTGTTGTGAAGCTAGTAATCGATTGGAGAAAAAATAACGAATATTAGTGTTATTCAATGTTTTTCATAAAAAGAACAATTAGCCAGCCATGATGGTGTGTTGTGTGCAAGCCTTTGAGGTGTGTGGCATACTTGGTAGAGACAATGGCTAGCCATTCACAAAGAGTAGACATAAAAGCCAAGTCAACACCTTAAGTAGTGTTATAATTGGCATAAGAAAACATATCTACTATGCATCTAAAAAGTTGTGTGCACAAAAAAAAAAATTATGTGCTACATAGTCCAAAAAAATGAAAAAAATAAATATAGAAATGTGTTTGGGGTAGGATTAGATAGCACAAGATGAAGATGTTTGGGTTGGGTAATGATGCCAAACAGGTTAAAAATCTCCATGTTTAGGCTACCTAAAGAGGTGTTAGGGCCAACCTATTAGGCACCTACATGCGTTGGGCACCTCCAACCCCTTGGCTGGCTTGGGCTTGACCTAAGCATATATTGTTTTTTTATATTATTATTATTAAATTGTGCACCATCATGTTAGAAAATGGAGAGAAAATGAGATTGTTTTCTTTTTCTTGTCTTTTTTTGTAAGCGTTAAAAAGATGAGTTGATATTCGTATATATAGGATCACCAATAACATCTATAAATTGTGTTTCAACAAGCAATCATAAGAAAGATTGTCAATTATGTTTCATTTCGCCTGGAATGGCTAGAACATCTTGTACTAGTTCAAAAAACAAAACAAGATAGAATAATTTTCACTCGCTTAAAATCTCAACTTGTTCTGGATTTTCCGGCTAGATTATTCCAATTCCATTCCATATATTCTGTTTCAGGTTTAAAACATTGTAAAATTTAAAAGTCATTCAATCAAACTGAACCCGGTTCAATTTGATAAAACCACCCAAGTATAAAATACTCATTTTTCTCTAAACTGATCCTTAATTTCTCTACCTCTCAATCCTAACAAAAACAATAATAATCGACACTCTCTCATAACCTCTCTCCTCTTTATTCTTTCCTCTTGTAAGTTACAATGTCCATTTTCATCCCTAACTCTTATCTTTTCTCTCTAGGGTGCAATCTCTTTTCTCTTTCTAAATTCAAATTAAAAATGGACAAAGACTAAACCCGATTTCTAGGATAGCAGATGTACGAATAAAATTTTTACTCTACTTTAATAGTTTTTACTTTAAGCCCTACCTCTCATCTTATCATCTTTGACTTGTCTACTAAAGTGGGCTATATACAATCAATTAAGTAAATATTTTTCTTATTTAGTAATCCATATTCATGTATCATTATGTTCTTATCACACACATTAACCAAAAAAAGACTATTATAATCAATATTGAGTAATCCATATTTATTCTAATATTTTAATCAAATGGTTAGTTGAATTCAATTGAAAGCACTCATCCTTTACTATTGATTTTTTTCATGAGACTTTAGTGTTGTTGTTGTTGTTGTTGTTGTTATTGTATGTAGTTATCATGACTTATATCATCGCATTTAGTGATTGTTTTAATGCACGGACATTTTGCATAATTAAATTGAATTTTGTAAAATAAAAGGACAATGAGTTCTATGAAAAATAAGAACATCATAAAGGTAGAATTTGTCTACCCTGAATTTAGCCATTTTTTTTTATGATCATATTATGTTTTAACTTTTATATACAAAGTTAAGCATATATGAATATAATTTTTAATAATATTATGTTTGATAGTCTAGTTTGAGAAGCTTAAATTTCAATGATTAAATTTTATAAGTAAAAAATAATTAAATAATGTTGAATCACTCAAAACATTGATTAATGATGAGTAGGCACATGTATATATATACATAACTCATTTCAAATCTAGTGAAGTGTATGGCTATATATGAAAAGAGTGGGTTCTTATACATGCACCTCATTTCATATCTAGAAAAGTGTACGATTGAATTTTTATTGCATTTTAATGTTCGTTTAAAATAGATAAATTTACTTGTTAACTCTTAACTAATTAATTGAACATAATTCTAGAAAAACAAAAGAAGATGAAGCTCCTATGTCACAATCGTAAGACAAATATTAGATGATAGGGGCTTTGGTGGGTATTGACTTTTAATCATCGACAAATTATTGGTATTAATGATGAATAAGTCATTGGTATTGTTACCATCTATTTTAGTTTAAAAATTGCATTGCATATAAATGTAATAGCTAAAATTAACTGTGTTTTGTTTTCTTCAAATCAAATTACATGGTTGAAAACTCATCAAGTGGTGCTATTTACATGGTTTCAGCTACTGCAAGAATAGATGATTCAACATGGGTTCATGGGCAAGTAGTTGTTGGTGCAAAGACCTCAAGTATATGAATTTATTGTAACAAAGGGATTAATGGTGGCGGTATTACTCGTCTAAAGTATCACCGTGCTGGTATTAAAAGCTATGTTGAAGCTTGTAAAAAGGTCTCTCCAGAAGTGCAATGTAAAATGTTGGGAGAGGACTTGACAATAAGGAAAGAGACTTAGAGCTGATATTGGAAAATCTCAATCACTTTCTAATGATGAAGCCAAAAAAGGTGATAATGCAAATCCTACTTTAAGTGATATCACTTTCCAAGCCTTGGTAACATTGACCTATTGAATAAGTGGATTTGTGAAGAACCTAACTTTTTTGATAGAGAAGATATAAGTCGAGAGACTATTGAGGCACCTTTATCTACTTTGATTTTAAAGATAAGGAGACATTATTTAATGGCAAGAATGAACTTACTGGAAATGACCATGTATTGGAATGCCTAGTTGATAACTTTTTCTACATGCCACCATAAGATCAAGATCCTTATTCATGTGTAATTGGACTGTTTATAAAAAAAAAAACCAAAATATTTTTGTCCTTATTGTGTTTAGTCTTTTATAATTGGGGGTATTTTTTTATTTTACTATTATTAAAAATATTAAATAGAAAAAATTCTCAATTAAATCTATAATGACTAATAAACTGTGTGAAAATACTAAAAAAAAAAAAACCTTTGGCTCCAAGGCAAGTTGTTTTTTGTTTTTTTTTTTATAAGGTCATAGATGTCACTTGACTATTATAATGAATGGTGGATTGTCTATGTAGCTACAAGAAACCCCTTTTCTTTTTAGTTGTTTTTTTATTAGTTTTATTATTATTATTATTATTATTATCACTGATGCTACTACAACTATCAACATCATCATTATTATAACTACCACCACCACCACCACCACCACCACCACCACTATTATTATTATTATCACTATTATTGTTGTTGCTGCTGCTACTGTTACTATCACCATCATCATTATTATAACCACCACCACCACCACCATTATTATTATTATTATTATTATAACCATCACCACCACCACTATTATTATATCTTCTTTTTGGTAAAGATAAATTTTAACATTTCACTATATCCGTATTATTATTATTTTCATGATATTGGCACGCATTACCTGAATTTTATTTGTAAATAGCCACGCTAGATATTCTTTTCAAGACCATTCCTATTATATTTCTATTACCCATGTAATATATTTCTATTATATTTAATTACCAAATAAATTTAATTGATAGACTACATCTAATACATTTAGATTTTTATAATATTTTTAATTTATATAATATTTTTATATATTTCATTTTTTATTTCATTTTATTTGAATAGAATTCAAGTTTATATTCATTTAGAATTTATTAAACATGTAATTTATAATTTCTTAGAATTTATTATTCAAGATTATAATTTAGAATGATTTGCTATTATTATTATTACTGAAATAATAAAAAAAAAAACATAAACTTGATTTGAATGATGAAATTATAGATTATAAAAACTTTGACAAAATGACAAAATTGAAATAAAAAAAATGGATCAAATTGAAAATAATATTATTATAATTAAAAACAAAATCCAAAACCTAATATGAGAAATAAAATTGAAAATCATAAAATTTTTGATAAAAAAAATAAAAAATAAAAAATAAAAAATAAAAAATCAAAAGTAAAAAATCAAAAGTAAAAAGATTTATTGTTGGCTAATGCAAAGGGCGCCACATACCTTTCTAATTTAATGAGAAGCATTTGGACGAGTTGGATTTATTATGAGTACACCCACGTAAATTTGTAAGTGTGAAGCTCATATATAATGACTTAGATCATGAGACTCAGATAATATTGTAGAAAGCAATTCGAAATAAATTATGAAGTTTAATTCTCAATCAACCCAAATGATGAAGGATGAAATTGAAAAAAATAATCAATTATAGAAAATGATAAAAACAAAACCCTGAGTTGACTCGGTTAACTTATAAAACTCATTACTCATGTTATGAAACAATGCTAACCTTATAAAAAACAAACTAAAATAAATTACAAAGCTCAAACCCTAACAAATCTAATATTAAATTATAATTTTTTTTTAAAAAAAATTATTCTAATAAATAATATTTTGTGAGGAGGTAACAATGATTTTTCCTTCTCAATCAGTTCTCCTTATTGTTTTTCTATGTCATAACCCATTTTTAAATTATTCTCAAATTCATTTCCTTAAAAAAAAAAAATAATGAAACAATGAACAACATTGTTATCCTTCTTTCCCTGCATACGCAGAGGCAAGGAAGAAGGAGATTTTTTAAAAAATCTTCTTTTCCTGCTAGCTCTCTCTCTTTCCCTCCCCCTCCCACTTGCATAAAACCCTGACAAAACCCATACCTATAAGCCCATGAAGCCACGATGAAGAAAACCAGGAAACCCATGCCTCAGCCACCATGCCCTGCAAGCAGCTACCATTACCCACCTTACCATGCGATATGGCAAGGGTAAGGTGACCCTCTCCTCCTTTGCTTATAAATACCAGAGGAACCACATCACAAAAGGGGTAGGGGTGGAACAATTTTAGAGAAACAAAAAACATATTTGAGTGAAAAAAACAAAGAGAGACATAAAGATTTTGAGGGGTCTTGTTTGAGAACCAGGGGATGTGAAAAACAAAATAAAGAAAACAAAACGAAAAGAAAAGGAAGAAGAACAAAAAAACAAAAGGAAGCAAAGGGTGGATGAAGGGGAGAAGAGAAAGGAAACGCAGTGGAGTGAAAGGAGGGAAAAGAAAGCACTCAAAGGAAGAGGAGAAGTCACCGTCTTCAGTCGTGGTTTGCCACCATCGCCTCCACCACACCGTTTGAAAGCCACCACCAGCTCTGCCCCTGCCAGAGAGCACGAAAAAGAATAGAGAAGGACAAAGAGATAAGAGAAAAGGAAACATAAGCCAAAGAACTGTAGAAGAAAAAAACAAAAACCAGAAAAGGAAAGAGCAGAAGGAAAACACAGAGAAAGAAAGAAGTACCACTGGCCTAGCAACTCCCTAATTGTCGTCGTTCCTCACCGTGAACCACCATTGTTCGTCCTCTTCACTGCCACCGGCAGCATCGTAGGTTAGCCCTCCTCCCCTTCCTTTTCTTCTTCTTCTTCATTCCCTGGCTGCTCCATTGTTCTGCGTGAATAGTGGAGAGCTGCTCCCCATGTTCACTGGGCCCGCCCAGTCCAAAACAAAATTTCAAAAATATTTTCAAATTTTTTTTTATTATCACGTGTATTTTTCTATCATTTTTGTGTAATATTAGTTTGTACTTTTATACTATAAAGATACAAATCTGGTATTAAAATACTTGGTTTTCTCTGAAATGTTGAAAAAAAAAATTCGTGTTTTCTTGCATACAACCAAGTTTCTTAAAAAAATCATATCGTATTTTCATACAAAGAAAATTTCAAAAAAATATGTTTTAGCATGCATTTTGGCTTTAATAACCAGTTTATTAAAGTCATAAGAATTAGGCCAATATTTCAAAAAATTTAAAAAATTTATTTTGTTTTCTTTTAGTATCTAGGGTTACGACCTTATACATAGTACGTATTCTGGATATTGAAGTTTTTTTGTTGATGTTAAAATGGTTAGTTTTTACTTGATAAGATAAAGATCTCCTTACCGATGATGACTTTTCTTAAACCATAGACAGACGAACAATTAGAAAACACGACAAGCCCTTAGTTTTTATTAGATAATTAAACAATATAGCTTACCTTAGGTAATACATATTTGGTGTAATAATATCTTCCCTTTACGCAACCAGTTCCTGTGTCCAATCTCTGAGACTAGTTATGGTTCCTAGTGACCAAAATACTAGGTGGCGACTCTCATTCTTGTTTTTCATAGATAAAAGATAATAATTTTTTATCTCCCCACATTTGCCAGATAAATATACATACCTGAAAGTAAACGATATCACAATGACGTTGCACATGTGCAACATTCTAAAAAATTACTATAATAATAATAATAATAATTAGGCCAACCTAACATCGTATATCATTTATATCATATTAAGATGTTCAATTGAGGTTCTAAACTAATTAGTCCCATGTGCTTAGGTATCAATCCTACTTGGGGCACTGAATTGCTATAATTAATTGTTGTTGGAAATTAAATATACACTGGGAATGTAAGGCTTTTCCAGCTTGCTTGATTAATTCTATATATAATTCATTTTTGTTTTCACCATAGAAAATGTTGTAGCTTCTACCATTCGAAAAACAATATTTTCTTAATTAATTTGAGGTGTTCCTTTGTCCATTGACCAGTAAAATCAATTACTTTTTTGGGAAGGTTCTTCTCATTTAACAAGAAAAAACTCTGCAAAAGATAATTTTGTACAAAAGTTGGCTAACCCCTTTCTCCCTCATGTGGTCGATTTGCACCTAGCTGTCTCATGGTTGGCTTCTAGACTATCATTGTCGATAAGAAGTCGCCCTTTTTTTCTCCACCATTTCACGTGGGATTGGAGGGAGACCTCTCACCTCTCCTCAACCATCTCTATTAATTAATTAAATTTTAAATTTATTTTTTTAATAATTATAAATTTAAATTATTTTAAAATTATTAAAAATTTATATAATCATGAATTTCAAAATATATAAAACTAGTTGAGATACATACAAACTAATCAAGATATTCACATTAATAATAATAAAAAAAAAACTTGGTGAATGTGGCTATTGAATTTGTAAATGAAACTCTCTTTTGAATCCAAATTAAGGTATAAGTAGTGAGTTATTAATAACAATTTAAACATGGAAGACAGAATTAAATACATAGAAAGGAAGTTATCAAAACATTATTCTAACAAATAAATTCTCTTACAAATATGGAATTACCCTTTTATATATATATATATATATATTACTGAATGATTGTTGGGTTTTCTAAATCAATCATAGTAAGTTGGGAGACCGGTACTAGTATATAAGAACTTGAAGAGAAAAATAAATAATATTATCTTCAATGAATGATGATCTGCTTGTACTTTATTTGATATAAATCAAATTGCTAGCTATTGTATGTTGTTTCTTCTTCTTTTTTTTAATTGAAAATTTTGATTTTGTTACTTAACTATTTAAAAAAATTGTAAATAAGATAGACTATTATAGAAATAAAATTCAGTTATAAAAATTCTGTGTGTTTGAGAGACCTTTTGTCTTTGATTTTCTTGGCGGCCGTGTCACCATTGAAAACATGGGAAAGAGCAAAAGTTTCGTAAATCGTCTTGTCTTTATCGCCTATAGATAAGAAAATGAAGTGCTAACCACTTTATAATGTACTCATTCAGTGTGTGTATAATCTCGATTTTTAAAAAAATTAGCATAGGTTTTTTTAAAAAAATTTAACAAACTAGCACCAGAAAAAATAATTTTTAAAAATTAATATAATTTATAGAAACAATGACTCTAATCAGAAAAGTCAAACCACAAACTAATATTAACTTTTGCCCCAAATACAAACTTTAACATGCCGATTTAACCGAACAGTTAAGATTTACTGTTTCAGAATGTATTTGCGGTTGTTTTTAAAGTGTTTTTTATATTAAAATTATCAAAATAATATATTTTTTTTATTTTTAAAAAATTATTTTTGAGATTAACGCATTAAAATGATCCAAAACATATAAAAAATTAATTTTTAATAAAAATAAAAATAATTTTTTTTAAAAAATACAATTTATACTTTATTCCCGAACAGTTTCAGTACATGGGTTGAGTGCAAGTCATGGAAATGATGCAGTTTGAGTGCAAGTCACATAAGGGTGCAAGAATGAGTCATAGTAGACGTGACCACTTTCTAATCTATTTAATGTTTGTTATTTACTTTCCTGTTATTTCAATTATTTTGTTTCAGAGCATGTTCTTCATTTTAACATTGAATTTGTGGGTTGTTGGGCTTTATGCTTGTTTATAACATATAGTTATGATAAATAGGATATGAAACATTTTATCCAATTACATTATTGGTATAATTCTTACCCGTAGAAAATACAAAATTTATGCAATTTCTAACTAGCTTTGTTAGAGAGTACATAAAACTCTAAACAATATAATAACCCCAAACCATAACTCCAAATCCATTAAAAAAAAAATCTTTAAACATTAACACTAATTACTGACCCTAAAAACAAATAATCACTGACCCTAAAATTAAATATTAAATTGTTAATTTTAAGACCTGTAAAATTAGTTGAAATGCATGAAAGTTGATCCAAATATTAATATTAATAATTAAAAAAAACCTTAACTAACATTAAACCAAACCCTAAACCTTATAAACTAACTCTAAATCAACAATATTTAGGGTTAGTTAAGATTTGTTTTCAGAGCAAATGATTGATATTAATGTTTAATATTTACTTTTTAGATTCAGAGTTATGATTTGTGGTTAGTTTAGGGTTAATGTTTTTGGTCAAATCATTATTAACAATCATAATTTTTGGTCAAAATCATTGTTGTCAATCACAATTTTAATAAAGTTGTTATTTCCATAATATTTCTATTAAAACTATGTTAGTTTCTAAATATATTTTTAATCTATATTAATTTGTGAAAACTCTATTAGAAAGGTAGAACACCCAAACTTTCTTATATTTAGAATAGAAACAACTAATGATGGAAGAAATTTACACCTAATGCAGCTCATGATCATCTAATTATTGAAAATCTAACTAATGTTTCCAGGGCACAAATTGTACTACTCTGGCTGTGTAATATTTTTTTATAGTAATTGAAAAATATAATGGATAAATCATTCGATCTATCAAAATTCCTTAAATAGCACAATCATACCAAAATAAGACGTTGATTTTCTAGTTATTGGACTTTTCGATTCTTCAACCTTATAATTCGAGATTTTTTATTTATAATTATGGATATTTTTATATTAACTTGTATATAAAAAACTTCTTTTTTAAGATCTAAAAAATGCACTGCTCACATTATCCTAAATACTTATTTTAAAATTCAAATTAATAAAATAAAAAAATAAGTATAAGAAGGATTTAATAACAATAAATATACCTACTTAATCAGCCAAAACAAAAAACTAGAAGGATTTATTTTGTGCATTGTTATTATCATTTAGTGCACAGGAACCATGACAACCCAACATGAAATAACTTTATTGGGATAATTACCAAAATTCTAAAAACAAAAATCATCCCAAAAAATCCATTAAAATATTTTTATATCTATCTAATTCAAAAATAATTTCTTCGTACAAAAAACCCATATATCTAACTCTCACCTCATATATTTAACTCATTTAGGTTTTTAGGCATGGAAATTTTTATTTCGGGCTTGCAAACACAGAATATTTAATGGATTTTATGTATATTATATTTTACCCCTACAAAATTATATCTCTATAATATATATTTTTAAATAAAATATACTTAAAAAAACAATTATTATTACGATAAAACTAATCTAAATTTCCGTCAAATTCTGAATTAATTTATTCTTTTAGCACCTAACACTGTTTAATCCGGTGGCCGGGCTAGGTTAATAATAGTGGTCTGGTCTGGAACTCTGGATGCCCATTATTTGCGGGTTCTTACCTCCTTCATAGTTAGCCGAAAGATACTCCCTCCTCCAATCACTTTTGCATGTGCGAAGCTTCGTCATGTCTTGCTGTCACTCTCTTACATGATCATGTCCAGTTCAGCTTCACCTAAGGTAAGCATATTCAAAGTGCTATAGGCACGTTCAAGTTTCAACAACATGACTACCACTGTTCCTTTGCACTTACATTTCACAAATATTATCCAAGATTTGATTCAAAGAAAGCAACCTCTCTACCCTAACACCATTCTTTCTTTTGATCCAAGACGACCATGCATTCTTTTTGACTTTTCTCAATGGATTCTTCAACTCTTCTTGACTATGCTCTCTTTCAACTCACCCCAACTCGAACCAGGTACAATATCAACATCACTCTTTTACTTTCACTCTCTTTTAACTCTCAATTCACTTAAAGTTGTTGTCTTTGAGGCTAAAAATCTTCTTCTTCCATATATTGTTGTTTTTGTGTGTGAAGGTGTGATCTGGTTCTCTTCTGTGGAGGCAAGAATGAGAAACTGGCTTCTGGGTTATTTGAACCATTCATTTTACACCTTAAATTTATTAAAGATCAGATTTCCAAAGTTGGGTACTCCATCAAACTTTGCCCACCGACCAAAAATGCTCCTTGGTTCACCAAAGGTACTTTTGAGAGGTAATGAATCCGAGACTGAGCTCTCTTTTTCCTTATTGGGAAATTTAGACATTGGGCTTTAATTCCATTGAGCAATTTGATTGAGTTATTGGATATCATGAATTTGTTTTTGGATTTGAAAAAGGGGTGAAATTTAGTTGATTTTGTCGTAATTGTTGCAAATTATTGTTTCCATGTATGTAAATAGTGTGAATGGTCGTAGATTATTCATTGAATAAATGGAACTGGAATTTTGATTTCTACTCAAATAGATAATTAATCTTGAATTGTGCTCGAAGTTTTTTCAATTTACAATGGGTTATATGCCATAAAAATGGCAAAATTCTAATCTCTTGTTGATTTGCTGAGCAAATAAATTTCCTTGTCAAATTGGTTTGGTCTCTGTCATTTCTTGGCCGTGTTAAAAGTTAAAACATACTATAATTTGCTGTTGGCATTGAATTTAGCATATGTAATTAGTCGTAAACTACGTAATGTGTGTCAATTTGGAACTTCAACGGTATTAAACCCTGGGTAATGGGTATCATCAGAGAGCTGAGGAGTTCAACCGCTATTTTGTTTTTCTGTTTCTGCAGGGATGCCTGAAAAGATAATTTATCTCTTCTTTTGTACAGATTTGTTCGTTTTGTTAGTACACCAGCTGTACTTGAGAGATTTGTCAGCCTAGAAAGAGACATCTTGCAGATTGAGGAGAGTGCAGTTCATGCCAATGAATTATCAAACACAAATGTAGCTGGACAACTGGAGGAAGGTATTATCATCAGGACTTAAATCATTATTGGAAATAGTTTCAACCCGTGTTGGAATTGCTTACTTCAATCAATTGTGTAATATGTACCACTTCAAAAAACTGCAACTTTGTGTACTGAATAGCTCTGTTTTACCAGGTAGTGGACTGGTTGCCAATACTATCACAAGGAAGTCAAGTGATTCCTCTAAGGTAGATCACATTTCCATGGATTTTGTTGATTAATTGTGATGCTTAGCTAGAAAATCATATCAATTCTTTGAATGTCTTCACTGGTATTTGTTCCCAGCTAAAAGATGAACTTGAGAAAAGTGATCACGCTTCAATGGAAGGAAATTCCAAGTAATCCTTCTTAGTTTTCTGAGCAAACTTTGGTGTGTATGTGTGTGTTGTCTTTCCATCAGCGTCATTCATCAATCATTTGTTGTGATATCTAGGATTCAGTTTCAACTGCTTCTGGAAGCACGGAAAACATTGCTTCGCAAAGAGCAAGCTATGGCTTATGCACGTGGCCTTGTTGTTGGATTTGAAGTGGACAGCATAAATGATCTCATCTCCTTCGCAGATGCTTTTGGAGCTTCACGGTTAAGGTATGACCTGGGACAAATTATAACTGTCATTCATTGTTTCAGGAACAATTTTCTGACCAGAAAACTAAGAAAAAAAAAAGCCAAAACCCTTTTCTGACCAGAAGACTATGAAAATAAAATGCTAAAACCCTTTTTCTAGTATCTGTGTTTCTGTTATAATTAGTCAATTTGCACCCTGTGTTTCTTATTTGCTTAATTTAGATACAAAAAACCAGCCAAGATCTGAATTGTAAACATGAACCACTTTTATTGGTTGAATGCTGTTGGCTGTAAATATGTGTTTACATGAAGAGGAAAGAACATTATCAGAGTTATTTGAACTTTGGGATGCCAGCTGAAGTGGCGATTTCTTCCTTGGTTTTTGCCAAATATCGAATTCCACTGGAGTTATAAATTCCATTACAGTTTCGTCTGATGTCAATCATGCAGCCTTGAAATCTACTGGTGTTTATATGCAGGGAAGCATGCAACAATTTCAAGGAATTATGTAAGAAAAAGCATGGGGATGGCCTCTGGATGGAGGAATTAGCAGCAATGGAGGCATGCCCTCCATCAGAGCTGTCATTTTTGGGAACATCAGGAATTGTACTTGCAAATGAAATTAGTTCCCTTAATCAGAATGTCATGCTAAATTTGACAAACAATGGGGTATCTACTGGTGATTTTATGCCCAATGGATCTACAGATGCATCAAGATCTGATTCAACTGCAGACAGCAGAAAGGGTATTGTATATTCTTTCCTTGCTCACCCTCTCTTTATTATGCATTGCGTCGAAGGAGCATCTATGTTGGTTTATTTATGGTTAGATTACTAGATTAGAACCAGGGCTGCATTCAATTTGTCACACATTAGTGTTGTTTTCAATCTTCTTGTTTTCCCTCCTGTTACTTGCAGAGTGAATTTTTCAAAAACTTGAGGTCCTGCACATTTTTTGGCAAAAAATATAAAGCAATTTCTAGCCTTTTGAGACTGTGTTTGGTAATGTGTTTACACTACATTTTAAAGTGTTTTTCGAAGCACAATTGGAGTGAAAAAGCGTTGATGCCTTTTCAGGTGCTTTTGGATGGTTTCGATAGGCTGATGCTGAAAATATCAAAAAGCACCTGAAAAGCATCAAATTGGTGTTTTTTTTCCAGTCAAAACACACTTTTGCAAAAGCACTTGCAACACATTACCAAACGCATATTGAATATGGTAAAATCTGTAGTGCTCGTTGTATGGTTAATGCACTTCATGTATGATTTAGCAAGCACAACCAATGACCCCTATTTTGATGCCCAAGCAACAGAAAATGAGTTCAACTATTACTTGCTAATTGTAATTTTTTTAGAAACTTTAATCTTAGAATTATATTGTCCAGATTAACATGATCTGATTTCTTCTTCTTCCTCTTGTTTTGTTGCTGTTTCTGATGAATTAACACGATTGGATTCTTGCTTGTGCAAAAGGCAAAATGTCTCCATATTCCTTTCGGATGAACAATTTAGTGTTTTCTGATGTCAAATACATTAAAATGCAGATGGTAGCATGGGAACATCTGACCAGATAGCATCATCTAGTGCCAAAGTTCAAGTACCAATGCAGTGGCCAAACCAGATACCTCCATACATGTACAATTTCCAAGGCCATATTCCTCAGTTTCCTCCGTATCAAGGATATCCTTTCCCTACCATGCAGCCTATCCGTCCTCATTATCCAAGAAATATGCAGTGGCCTTCTAGCATGAAAGAATTCAGTCAAGGAAAAAAGGATAAGTCCCTGAACAGAAACGGATATAAATATTCAGGAGAAGACAGACAAACAGACTCCAGTGACTCTGAAGGAAGGAGTGATTCAGATTCCCATATAGATCAAGACAAAAAGAACTCCTCTATAGATGTTACATACAGGAAAAAACACAGGAAGAAGTCCTCTAAGACCGTTGTCATCAGAAATATTAACTACATCACCCCCAAGAGAAGAAATGAAGGAAGTGATAGTTTTTCTGATGAAACTTCTTCGGATGAGGATGAGCACATTGATGAAGAAACCATCAAAAAGAAGGTAGATGATGCAGTTGGATCATTGGAAAAACTGTGCAAGTCAAATTCAAGTACACAGAAAAGAAAAGGCTCAAACAAGAGCAACCACAAGTCAAATGGATCAAGTGATGCTCCTGACCAAGATTTTGACGATGGCCTTGTTTTAAATGCATCCAGGGGAGGAAGGACTAGTGAGACCTGGGATGCTTTCCAGAGCCTTCTGATGAAAGATGATGACACAGTTAATGGGGTAGAAAAGTTGCAGCCATTGGATGTTCAGGAAGAGCATTTCATAGTCAAAAGCTCTGGAGATGGAACTTCATTAAGGAGCAATCGTGCTATGGACTTGGGACCAGAGAAATTACTGAACAGAACGATGGTGACAGGTGATTCTTTTGTTGTGACTCCGAGGGATGGGGAACACGAGGATAGAGTTAGGCTGGAAGATATAGAAAATGCAGAGAGTTTTCGACCAATCATGAAGAGAAGGGACTTGACAGATGAGGATTTGGTAATTTCACAAAGATTAGAAGATCCAGGAAGTGGCCTCAGGGGTATCTTATCTCGTTCCACTGAGCCATCCATAATCAAGCCTGGTAAAGGAGATGATTGGTTTGTTATCAATCACTCAGGGAAACCAGAAAACCAGGATACAGCCAATTACATGCTATCACTAGAGGGTGATTCTTCAAATGCCAAGTCAAGTAGAAGAGACGTACTTGTTGATGATTCTTTCATGATTCATGCTCGATCTGCTGTGGATGATTTTTATGGTTCTCAATGGAAAACTGACATAAGCATGGCTACAGATCTAACTTTATCTTCCCAGGCAGAAAATGGCATTACAGAACATAATCATGAAGTTATGGATGCCTATGAACCGAATGACCTCTGTGTGGTCCTTGAACGAGATTCTGGATTTGAATCTACAAGGGATTCCTGGGTTACAGACCAGGGAATTGACATATCATTCATGGAAGCTCATAGGAGCTCAAATGCTGAATCTGGCGATCAAACTGAGAAGAAGCTTCCTTCAAACAGTGACAAGACCACTGTCAAGAAAAATGGAATTAATGGAAGAAAAGTTCAAGAAGTGAGGACTAAAATCGTGCAAGGATCCCCCAGTAAGAACAGAATTGAGATGATGTCTAAAAGCAAGAAATCATCAGTTGTTAGTAGGCCCACAGTTCAGAAGAGCAAGCAAGAGAAGGTATTTATTAAGTTGCTTATTCAAGTTGTTGTTCATATTGTTTCCCCAACTTTTCAACTTCTTACGAAACATGCTTTTGAACAGGAAGAAGAGATTAGGAAGAAAATGGAAGAGTTAGCAATTCAACGCCAAAAAAGAATTGCTGAAAGAACTGCAGCAGCTGGTGGTGCTCCAGCGGCAATCAAGAGGGCATCATTGGAGAGCAAATCAGTCAAAGGTTCAGCCAAGTCTGACAAAAATAAAATCATTCCTAGACCTGAGAGACAAACAAGATAGGTTACCATCAAAATCAGGCAGCTTAAGAAAGAAAGCTCAGAAGGTGAATGTTTAGATCCTCAGTTGCTGATCTCAATGAGTTGCCTGTTCCTTTTGATTGAGTTGGATGGGACAGACAGTATGCTGCCATCTACAATAAATGATACTAATACACTTGCCATAAAGTGCCTTAATCCACTTCAACAGATACCCTGCCAAGCTCTCTAAATTTTCCTTTGTATCAAATATCTCCACGGGTTGCTTATGTAGTTATAAGATTTCATATAATGAGCCATGATGTATATAGTTCTCATGAGCTATTCTTGAGACTTCGCCTACACAAATTCTTTCACACTATTGTGCATGAAAATAATCCCCAGCTTGTTTCTTGGATTTCACAGGTATGTAATTTGTTTGTTGCACTGTAAAACTACATTAATGGGAAATAGGTTTCTTCTGTAGCAATTCTATCTCTGCAACACTTGTGTTTAATTCGTTGCAAATTGTATCCAGTTTCATTCAATCCAAGTTCAAGGCTTGCAGCGCGTTTGGGAGGACTAAGAAACAACACGAAAATGGGATGAATTTTTTTGAGGATTATATGAGTCACAAATACTCCAGTTTACTTTGAAAATCTCAAGTACAAATGCATTATGTCACTTCTGGTTGAGATTCTTCATGTTTCTCATCCTAAAAATGATAGTAAAAGTGACAGGCAAAATTAAAGAAATGAGCCCACCAGCAATCCTGCCTGTGCTAAGAACTTCATTGCTGACATGAAATCTGCAGACACTATCCAGTCTTGATAGTAACAAATTGCCAGAACTGTTGTTACCAAAATTGCAGGAATTGCTGCTGTTACCATTGCAGGTAGGCAGGCACCACGGACATTATACAGAGGCATGTCCTCTCTGTTTTTATTGTTTTTAGATGTTAATTTATCAATTTAGCTTAGAAGTGTCAATACAACCTTGCTATCGTGGTTTGAGGATATAAATTCAATCCTGTGAACTCTAAATTAAGGTGCCAGCTTGTAGTAATTTCTTCCTGCAGATAGTGTATTTAGTTGAAATTACAATGACATACAGTATTTTTCATTTAAAAATATATTTAAAAAATATTTTTGATATAAATACATAAAAAATCTAAAAATATTAAAAAAAAAAAAAATTAAATTTTCATAAAACACAATTCACCAATATCTCTAAAAAAGTAACTATAATTTGACAATGTTACTTAACTGCATACAAAGCCAATACTTGGTCAAAGCTCATACTCTCTCTCTCTCTCTCATACTTGGTCAAAGCTCATACTCATACACGTACACTTGTATGACTAAACAAACTTTGTTGACACTTATGTAGAATGTTGACATTTGATGTTTTCTTTTAATTAATTTGAGTGGGATGCCTTAAATTTATCTAAACTAATCCGGCCATTAATTATTTGGAAGATTAATTAAATTTAAACGAGGTCATCGCCCTCCAATGGAACAGCATGGAGGCTGGCACACGCTTTTGATTTTCAACTGGTAAGTGGCCACAATCAAATCTAGTATTATATTAGGAATATGGTATTTAATTGATATATTTCAACTGGTTATATTTGTTTTTTAAAATGTTATTAGTTTGAGTTTCATAAATTTCAGGGTTGATAAAAATTTATATAATCATTAATTTCAGGTCCATGAGATTAGTTAAGGTAGACGCAAACTGATCTAGATATCTACATTAATAAATAAAAAAAGAAAAAAAAATTGTATTGGTATAGAAAATCCAAATTCTAATTAATATTACATGGGATACTGTAAAATGTATGAACCCCATGGTCATACGAGAAATATATACCTAGCTGGGGAGCAAAATTTTATGTGCTTTTATCATCAATGAAATAAGTTGTAGAATTTTCTGTTGGGGGTGCATGCATGCCTATGGACGTAGCTTATAAGCTCCAAAGAGCTCTCCAATTTATTTATTTTTCAAAAAATAGTAATTAAAATACCACAATTAATTTGAAGAAAATCAAAGATGGAATTGCATATTAAAGCATCCGAGGAAGAGATTCTTGCTGCATAATAACGAGTGAAAGAAAAGAAAAGAAAAGGCTCAAAATCAAGCAATGCCCTATAGTTAATTATCTTAGATCTAATATTGTTGATTAAATAAATAGAAAATTTAGAATGTTTCAAGAAATACAAGGGGGATTTAAGTAAATTAAGTTTTCTGTTATTTTTTTTCCCTCTATTTCCAGTAAAAACAATCTTAGTTGGCAAGGTCCAAAATTAGCCCTATCATAGTTAGCCATGGTAGCAGAGCCCCATGATCCTGAAAACTGATCACGAGACAGTGACCTAGAAGAGTGGCACACACAATTTAGGAGAGAGAGCCTACGTTATGAATACAAAGGCCAGCAACTCATCCATTTCTCCTTGGATTTCTCTTTGAGAAAAGTTTCAGAGAGATCATTTTCATTTTTTTTCATCACATCTGGAACCTTTATGGGCTGCACGTTAATGTTTCATGTTTAAACTCTCTTTGTACTTTGAATAATTCTTCTGTGTTTACACACCAGGAATTTAATTAAAATATTCCCTTACTCAATTTCTTGATTATTAATACGATTCTTGAGACGTTTTGCCCAAGTTAATTCAGGGGCTGGCAGAAAAGCTATGTCTACTGGTATCTTCTGTCGCATTAAGCCCTTGCTCTTTGGAGGCAGAACTTCTAGATTTGAGGTATAAAAAGTTTTCCAGTTTTTCTTTTTTATGTTTTTCACTTGCAATCTCGATAATATGCTAGTAATTATGATTCATACTGTAAAGAAAAATATTTGTTCCAAAGTGAGAGAATGCTTTAGGCACAGGCTAATACCATGAGTTCTCCACTAAATTTTATGTTCATCTTGTCATCTATATTCTGCGTAGTCTTATGTGTTTTCATACCAGGAAGGTTTATGTTCCTCTGACAGCCATTTCATGGCACTTTCCTGCTCCTTGACCAAGTCTCTATCATTTTTTTTCATTCCTATAGACTTTCTAATGTTAGCTTTGGTTTCTTTTTCCTCGAATTCATCGAAATTTCCAGAATTGAAATAGTTTTTGTATCAGAACCTTAATAATCTAACATCAAGAGCTTGAATCTCACAACCTTTATTCCATCTAATTAAATTAATAAAATCAAGCATGGGATATATGATACTGTGGAATTCTTAATGTTTTTCGCTCATGTCAACTTGATTTTAATGTATGATAAATTAGGAACATCTGGTAACAGCATTGGCTTATGAATGTTGACAGAAACAAGAGTACTATTGCAGGTAGTGAAAAGAGCTCACTTGGTCAAGGATAAGAAGAAGGAATCAGAAGAAAAGAAGATGGAACGTTCGCATTCACGTGGATCTTCAGGCAACTTCATTTTGATGATCGAGCTTAGGAAGAAAATCATTACCTTCAGAGACATAATTGACCTACCACCTTTTGATGCTTCTCTGAGCATAAACGAGGTACCATAGCACTTTATCGTCTGTTGAATGAAGTTAGAACACGAGACCATACCTTGAATCTCTGACCATTTATCCGTGTTGCAGCTGGTGATGGGAACAATGAGAGATCTGCACAAGTTTTACCCTGAAATCATACCCAGAAGTCAACTGTATGAAATTACGGGATCACCTATCGATAAGGTTTTCTATTTAGTTCCATCATGACCTCTCCATGGCAGTTTTTGGATGCAATTCTTTTAAGATTTCGAAGCTGATCATCTAAATGCATGCTCAAACAGGTTCTGAAATATTTTTGTGAGGCTTTGAGATCAATTGGGGATTCATGGATGATGAATCAAGAGTGGATGGACAAAGCTACATACAACATGTACAATAACAGTGATCAAAGGATCAGTTCGGAACAAGCAGGTATGATACAACTTTTCCAGAATTTAATCAGCAGTATATTTTTATCCACGTTTTCGGATCTTGTAAGAAAAAAAAAATGGAACAAGTTGATCGAAAGAATTTCGGAAAGAGTGGATTTTACTGAAGAGCTTGGTTTTTTCCATTTAATATCTCCTTGTACAACTAGTCTGAAGTTTCATGATTGAAGGTGATTACTTCTCTATATTTTTTTCCTTTTTTTTTTCTCTGAATTTTTAGTTGAAATTGCTTCGGCAACACTCACCTGCATGATTAAGATAGCAAGAGAAATGTTTGATGTGATGGATGAATATGAGCCAAATAAAGACATTCAACGATCCAACGCCTTCAGCAAAATGTTGATGGAATCCTCTTCAGACAACAACAGCTATAGCCCATGTTGTGCTTCTCCAGAGACTCCTACATCAGTGCTTCCCGAGTTTACGGGTTCTCCTGCTTCTGGAGAATTTTCAAATTTTTATAGCTCTTCTCCTCTTCTCAGATCTCTGAGAGTTCAAGCACTTGAAAAATTGAACCCCATGGACATAAAACGTCTCTCATTCCACATGCCTTCAAACCTGGAAATTCTAGACGGCAGCAGTTTGAAACGAAAGGACAGAGTGGATGATGAAACAATGACAGAAGTGGAAGCAAAGCGCAAGCCATTGTTTGAAAGGAGCAATTCAGAAGAAAGCAGCAATTGTGAGGAACTGATGTTTGAAATAGAAGCAAGCAGTAATTGTGATGTGAAAAAAGCTGCTGACCTTGAGGATCACAGGGATTTCAGCCTCAAACGTGGAATGCCACAGATTGCAGCAGCTGAGACCATTCCAGTGATAGCTGAAGCCATAACGCCACCAGCTGCATTGTCAGTCAATGCATCACCAGTTCCACCAGCACAGCCTCACATATCCTCACCCATGATGGTAGACGTTGTGGCCACACCATCACTACCATCTACTCCTCCACCAATGAAGCTGCAACCAGATGTAGCATCCACACAGCCACCACCTCCAACTCCACCTCCACTACCACCATTCGTGCTGCAGCCAGCGACTTTTACAGTGGCTAGTGTACCACTTCCACCACCACCACCACCTACTATGTCAAGAACTGTAACAGCACCACCTCCACCACCACCACCACCTATGGCATCTGGAACTACCGCAGCAGCACCCCCGCTGCCACCCCCACCCCCACCCCCACGAATGTTATCAAGAACTGGAACAGCAGCACCAATGCCGCCGCCACCACCACCACCTCAAACATCAACTGCAAGAAACGCGCCACCTCCTCCCCCACCACTCATGATGTCTTCAAAAGGAACAATGCCATTGCCGCCGCCGCCACCTATGCCTCTCGGAAATGGAGCTGCTCCGCCACCTCCTCCACCTGGTGCAGCAAGATCCTTACGCCCCAAGAAAGCACAGACTAAATTGAAGAGATCAAGTCAGATGGGTACTTTGTATCGAGTGCTTAAGGGGAAGGTGGAAGGAGGAAATCAACTTACTAAATCACCTACTGGAAGAAAGGGTCCAGCTTCGAGCAGTGCTGGCGGAAAGCAGGGAATGGCTGATGCACTAGCAGAGATTACAAAGAGGTACGTATTGCTTTCTAAAGAACTCTAACATTAAGAAATAATCTGTTTGGTTAAACTTTATTTGAAGGGAATGGAAAAGGTCATAAATGAGAAACAAATGAGTTTCTTTCTTTGTGCCTCAGATCAGCATACTTCCAACAAATTGAAGAAGATGTTCAAAAGTATTCAAAGGTAATCACAGAGCTGAAGGCTGCCATCAGTACTTTCAAAACAAAGGACATGACAGAGTTGATCAAGTTCCACAAGCATGTCGAATCAATTCTTGAGAAATTAACTGATGAAACACAGGTTAATATAACCGAAAAAGTTTGTTATTTTCACTACTCTTCAACGTCCACATGTCCTGTTCAATTTGTATATCATCATGACCTATATTTCCTTGCATTGCAGGTGCTTGCAAGGTTTGAAGGATTCCCTCAAAAAAAGCTGGAAGCATTAAGGACAGCAGCTGCCCTAGGCTCAAAGTTGAATGGCGTAGTGTCTGAACTGAAAAATTGGAAGGTAGAGCCCCCATTAGGCCAGCTTCTTGACAAGACAGAACGTTACTTCAACAAGGTAATTTTGTCATAGTCCTGAACCTCATTGTAAGACAATCTTCATTATTTGCAAGAATTTTTACATTAATAGCATGCAGATCAAAGGAGACCTTGACGCCTTGGAGAGGACAAAAGATGAAGAATCCAAGAAATTTCAAAGTCACAACATCGACTTCGACTTCCATATTCTTGTACAAATCAAGGAATCATTGGTGGATGTTTCTTCGAGCTGCATGGAATTGGCACTCAAGGTAGATTCACCTATGAACTAACATTTTGTTTCAAACTAGAAGCTCAATTCACACAACTTGAGGATCATTTCCAAAAGATAATTTGACTCTGAAGAGGATTTTTTTTTTTTTTTACCATTTTCTTCTGCTTTTGAATATATTCAGGAGAGGAGGCAAACAAAAGCAGTAGAGACAGCAGTATCTGGAACCAAAACAGAACATAGAAGTGCTGGTGCTAAGATGCTTTGGAGGGCTTTCCAATTCGCATTCCGGGTTTATAGCTTTGCTGGTGGACATGATGATCGAGCTGACATGCTGACAAGAGAACTGGCCCATGAAATAGAGACTGATCCTCATCATCAATGAATAATTAAAAACCACTAAAAGAAAAGAGAAACCCCACTAGAGTATATACATATGTTTATACTCTATACTGCATTGTATGAGAACAGTGAGTAGATTGACGGCGATGGAACATCTTTAGATACAACTTTTGCTTGCTATTTTGATGAACTAGGACTTAGAACTGCTTCAAGTTTCTATGCTACGATATTCTCTATGAAACTTTGAGTCACAACTCTAGCTATTCTACTCCCATTTGTAATATGTAATTCTTGAGGTGCATGTTCTTAAGGGATTGATTCTTTGCCCCCTTTTTTTCTTCAAGAAATCAATTTATGGTTGAGGGATTTGGACTTGTACAAGAACCTCATTTTTGAAAAATGTGGCTACCAATTATGCTATGCCTCAGCACGGCCATGTAGTTTATTATTATTTCTAATTTATACCTTTCATTTGTAGTTTCAAATTTCGTTGTCTTTTTCTTATCTTTCGATTTGATGTTGTTGAATCACACCTCAAGTTCATGTTGGAAAATTTCTATGTCTTTTTCATGAGGACCCATCATTGAAATTTTGCTTCATTTCATTAAAGACTTTCGAAATTTTATAGGCATGATCAGCATTTTAGGCTATCTCAAATATAAGCTTCTTTGCACAGAACTGCAATGAACATTAATTCGCATAAAAAATAATAATAATAATAAATTGCAATGAAGGTAACATCTCTGTTCTTTATCATTTTATTTTATTTTTTTATCTTGAAGACAACATTTCTTTGCTTGATTAATCAAGATCAGTACATGGATCAGAAGAACAAAAAGTAACCACGTATCTCTTAATCAGCAAGCTAAAAGAGAAGCAAAATACATACATATACGTATCTCTCAATCTTGATGATGATATCTTTAGAGTGATCATTCTTTTGTATACTCAATCTTGACGCCACCAATATTAACAGGGTTCTTACCAGACCTAGGCACCAAAGTCACCACCAAGCTATCATCACCTTCAGCTTCCAAATTGTCCAGCAATTCGTTAATCGCCAGTGTCAAACGAACCTTCCTTTCGGTCCTACTCCTATGAGGCACATTCACAAAGCTCCCAGCAAACTCAGCCTTGTCTGGTCCTCTGAGTGGTTGATCACCCTCATCGTTAACATAAACATCAAACTTCACAAACTCTCCTCTCTCAAAATCAACTCCTTCTATCACTAAAACTTCCTCTTCATCTTCTTTCTCCTTCTTACTTCTTGATTTCTTTGGCCTCGAAACCTCAGTACTAATCACTTTATCTAAATCTAAAGGGAATGAACTGATTGGTGTTAGCACCATATTCTTTGTTTCAGCTGCTTGTGCTACCTTCCCGTGATCAAAATCCCTTATCCCTCTTCTGATTTTCTCCACAGCTGAGACTGGCTTATCATCATTGACATATGCATCACTAAGAATACTGCTTGCATAATAAAGGCCCCCTAAACCAAGGATGACATCTCTTCTTGTGGTAGGGTTTCGAGGATCATGATCATTAGTAGCTTTGCTTGAAACAGCACTAGGGGTTGAATGGTACTTGGATACTTTTGGGGAGGAGGGGCAGAAGGAGGAGGTCCTAAAAGTGGTAGGGGAGAACGCTAAAGTAGAGAATCTAGAGATATGAGCCATGGTTCCCTTTGTTTTTATGGCCAGATATAGGATAATGCTCCATGTTTATTTATTTATTTAAGATAAAGGATAACAAGGCATCAAAATAGTTGCCGACGCTAGATATATAATCAACTGTAGAGATGCGTCAGCAATGATGTTCGAGCCTTAAGGTGCCGTGCTATGCATCGACTGTAAATTTCTCTGGTGGTAGATGAAATATAGAAGAAAGTTATCCTATAATTATAGTAGGTGATGTAATGATAAAAATTTAAAATTAAAATATATATAAATAAGTTTTTTTATATAATTTTAAATTCAAGTTATGTATTTATTAATATGATAACTACTGAAAATTTATATATTTATTAATTTTAAAATTTATAAAATTAATTGATATATATTTAAATTAATACAAATATTTATATTAATAAAAAATAAAATAAAAAAGACCGTGTGGATATTTCATTTCCATAACTTTCCATGGCATTGACATATTGAGTAAACTTGGGATTTTTGGTTTCACTAGATAAGATGACTCATTTTAACTTCCAACTTTGAGTGCCATTTGGTTTGAATTTTTGCAGTTCTTTACTTCCTTCCTTTCGATTTTATATATAAAAAAATAAGGAAACAAAAGATAAATTGGTAAGGTGGAAAATTTCAGAAACTTTTTATATAAAAATGGGATTTTTTATTTAAAAAACCATCAATTTCTTATTAGGTTGATTTGAGGATTAAAATTTTTTTTATCATACAGAATAGGACTGAATTTTTTAAAGAATTTTCTAATTAAAATTTAAAAAATAATTAAAATACCATCAATTAGATTAATTTGAGTTAATTTTTAGTGGTATTTTGGATAATTAGTTACTTTTTTTCTTGGATTAACATGAATGTACGGGTGTGCGCACCTCAACTAATTTTACGGGTTTTAAAATTAACGATTATGTAAGTTTTTAGTGGTTCTAAGATTTATAAGATTTAAATTAGAGACATTTAAAAAAAAAATCTAGAATCTAATTAATTAAATTATATTTTTTAATAGAATAATTAATTACTTAACCATTAACAATAGAAATCTATATTAACGAAAAAAAATGGCCAATGTATTTTCAAAAGGTAGGTTACATGTTTTCGGGCTCGCTTACACGAATGTATAGATAAATATATATTAAATCTATCTCTTAAGTTCAGTTAAATATTAGTTAATTATATATAGAATATGGGATAAATACATATTATCCCATATGTATTTATATGTATATGTATTTATAGAATATTAGTTAAATTTTTTTTTAATTATAGGTGTTTGGATTAGTTTATATGTATTTTAATTAATTTTTTAAATCACTAAAATTAATATAAATTCTAGTAGCTTTGAGGTTTATAATATTTAAACTGATAATTTTTTAAAAATAAATTTAAAATATAACCAATTCAGCTAACCAAACTTAATATTTAATAAGCTCTTTTTTATACGTACCAATTGTTGATGTGCTTAATTTTTTTTTAGAACTTGCCACTTCAATTAATTCCTCGATGAGTCCACTTCGAAGAGAGGAATGGGCCACTAGCAAGTGGAGCAGTTTCCTGAGAGGGAAAACTGTCACCCTCTCCCTCCATGATCCTCACTAGAAACTAAATTAATTGGTTACTAAAATAAGTTTCCATGGAGGTAACCACCCTTATACTGCGTACTTTCTCCAGCCATCACAAATAGTATGATCAGGTGACACCAAGTCTGGTCACAGATACTAGCATACTTCCAGTATGTTTGATGTTTTATTTGGATGGAGAAAAGCTTCAAAGTGGTAATTTTAGTCAGCCAATGTTATCCATAATCCATAGTTAATTTCATCGCTGTGTGCTTAATTATGTTCTTATTAGCCATATGGACTTGCTTTTTTTTCTTTTCTTATGATTAGAGAACATGCATGTTGTCAATTTGCAGCAAGAAATCAATTAAGCTACTTCATTGCCGCCTTAATTTACTGAAGAGAAAGAGATACTCAATTGTAAGGCAATTACGCGAGGACATTGCTCAGCTTCTCAAGATTGGTCAAAACGAGGCTGCTTTTGCCAGGGTAGTCCTTCTCCTGCTCTTTTAATTCATCACCTGAGACTTTTTTTCTCTTCTTCTTGCTTGCTTCAAATTGGAAAATAATGGTGTTGGATCGCTAATGAAGTGCTGGTAGCTATTGGATTTTCCTGTTGTAGCTTCCAGAGTATGAGATTAATAGGAAAATCCAATAACAGCAACTTCATTGCAGTTATTTTACCTCTGAAAGATTATGTAGGAAAAACTGAGGATTCAGGATAGATTATCTACAATGGCTCAGGCCTGTTGAAAGGGGCCTGAAATATTACTCTTCCTGTAATTATAATTATCATACAGCTTCTCAGAACCCTTTTGAGTTTCACTTGAGTCCCACATTGATAATTAAGCTGCTGTATTGAATCAACTCTGTGTCGGAAACATGCATTGATTTTGATCGTTAAGCTTACATAAGCAAGGAGAAAGCTGAGAAAACTGAATAATCACTAGAGTAATCCTGTATTAGAACCTTCCCTTAACTTGAACAGAGCACTGTTAGAAATCTTATAATTCTGGTGAATACAGTTTCATATTGATTGCTGACGTAGCTTTAGCAAGCTTGCAATAAGGCCATTTGTAAATGAATCACAATTGAATTTGAATTTATTTGCCTTTTGATTTTAATGATCATTGACATTTAAATATTACACATGTTTGGCAAAATGTTATGCTTTCATTTTCTTGAAATCTTGTTCATTCCACGAGAATTTGATCTGCTGCTGTTGCTATTCCGCGAAGTTAATTTTCCTTGCATTTCTCAGGTTGAACAGCTTCGTAAGGACCAGAGCTTATTGGATGCATATGATCTGGTGGACCACTACTGTGAATTTATCATTCTTCACTTTCCATACATTCGCAGACACAAGTATGATTCCAGTTATAAAGCTACTCTTTGTAGAGTTAGATCAACTATACAATCAAAACCAGGCATATAACTCTTATGCATTGCTAGAATTGTTAAATTTTCTGCACGTTAAGATCAAGTGGCAACTGAAATCCTAAGGTTCTTCTGGTAGACATTTAGTGCTGTTACGTTGTTGTGTGTCTGTACTGTATAAAATATTAAGTTGATGCGTGGCATCTGCTTTTCTACTTTAATGTGGAAGATGATCATTTTGAATATAAGTTTTTAATCTTGATTTCAGGGACCGTCCGAAAGATATTAATGAAGCAGTTTCAACACTGATATTTTCTGCTGCATGGTTTGGGGATCTGCCAGAGCTCCGAGCGATCAGAAAGCTTTTCGGTAAGCGCTACGGGAAGAAATTCATTAAGGATGTAGCTGCGTTGCAATCTGGAAACCTTATCAATCATGAGGTTGGCAATTGTCAAAGTTTGAGCCAACATGTCTTCCTCAATTCTTCTTACGTGGAATTTCATCCCTTCAAGCTTTGTTTTCGATGTTGTCACTCTTAATAAGCATTGCATTTATGTCACAGATTATGGAGAAACTACGTTTAAAGTTCATCAGTGATAGTGTGAAACTAGAATTGATCAATGAAATAGCCATGGATTATGGCCTCCAGCTGTGGTACTTGGGGTGTGATAACAGGCCCAAACAACATCTTTTGCAGGTAGGCTTACCCCACAATTCATTTTTCTGAGTTATGGCCTTATACAAAGTCTTTTTATTTAGACTTTTTGATGAGAAACTCTAGAATTTAGTTTAAAATCTTTGGTATCATCCAATTGCAGATGCCTGGAAACACAGATCATCAACTGGAGAGGTTTGTTTTCGAGGAAGATGATGGTGTCAGTTCTAACAGCACCAGTGGGGCAATGGTGCTAGCTTCATATGCTAAGCATAGCCCTGATATTCCATCTGAATTAACCATCCATCCTCCGGACAAGGCTCCTATGCACAAAAAAGCAGTCCATACAGAGAATCATTCTCAATACAAGTACATGTTTGAACTACCTGATCAAAGTGATTTCGAAAGTTCTGGCTCAAACAGCATGTCCGCAGACTCTTTCAAAGGCAATGCTGATATTGCAAGAACAGCAACTCCAGAGATTTCATTTCAGTATCACAAGAGAACTGTCTATGTTGATGAAGTGGAGGAGTTTGAGTTTAATGGTGAGGACAAAAGCTTGTTTTTGTTTAATGCACCCCCCCGTCCCTTAATTGACAACTATGGTGTTGATGGATCTACACTGTTGGCTTTATCCCACCATGGTTATAGTGAAGGAAATTGCAACGGACCTGAACCTGAGGATAAGATAGCATTGTCAAGGAAAACTCATGAAAGGATCAGGAACTCATATGGTCACAGGTTGGAAAGGAGAGTTGATACCAAGAACAATCGTAAGTACGAATCTTTTCTGACACCAGTAAACACGAAAGACAACGATTGCGTGGTCTTCAACGGTCAATTCTGCAACTTTTCACCATGTCAGAAACAGTTCTATCATCGAGTTTTTCATTTTCAAAATAAGCAGAGGACAATGATGCCAGCCAAAGAACGCAGGAGTGCCTCATCGGTATGCTATGATAAGGTTTTGTCCAAACCAGTGAAAGGGTATGTTCAGTCCTGTAAACGCAGCAGCAGATTAAGC
The DNA here is from genome assembly GCA_033617975.1 of Populus alba x Populus glandulosa. Taxonomy (NCBI): domain Eukaryota; kingdom Viridiplantae; phylum Streptophyta; class Magnoliopsida; order Malpighiales; family Salicaceae; genus Populus; species Populus alba x Populus glandulosa. Next base: position 3,046,610 of record CM066146.1, read on the forward strand.
CCTGAAAAGAAGTTTAGATGCGACGGTCAGGTAAATGGCACTCAAACTCAGGAGAACAAGAAATTAATGGAAACTGAAGAATCATCAGATTATCCAGCAAGATATACCTCCTCTTATGATTCCTCTTCACAGGGGCCTGGTCCTGGTTCAAGAAAGAATGGTTCAAGAAAGAAGACAGTCCCTCCAAAAAGGCTGAAGGGCAGGACCGTCCCTGATAATGATAACCAGTCAATTTCTTCTCAGCTTGAGCTTTCAAAAGGAATCACAGCCTCATCTTGTAGCCATGTTCATCCAAAGCTCCCGGACTACGATGAAATAGCAGCTAAGTTCACAGCTCTCAAGAAAGAGCATCAGCTAAGAACCAATGCAGCTTGGCGTGGCTTGAATATCACATGAGACCAGCTGCATAAACATGCACCATGTATACAGACTGTAGATATGGTCCTCCCACTTCTTAATCTGGTGATTTTCAAGTCATTCATACATATTCACTCACCATTTTCTTTTATCCATTAATATTTTGCTCCATTATTGCCTCTGTATTTGAGATCTTTATGACATCATCCATCCTAATTTGCTCATTACTTGTCCTGTCGTCTTTCTGTAGAATCAAAAGGGAACTTGGCTTTAATCTTTTGGCTTATGATCCTTTCGATGCTGAATCGATATAATATTTTTATGCTCCATTATTGGCGAGAGATTCCACAAATAACATGTTATTTTGGGGGAGAGATGCCTAATGATGTGATTAAATACTACGATTGTACATCATGAGATAGTGCAGATGAAGTTGGATTGCATTTGGTTAGAAGAGAGGTTGTTGTTTATGACTGTCTTTCATATGATTCTTGTCGTAGGTAACGGTGTGGAATCCACTTTACATATAGGTGCTATCTTTTTACTCTCTTTTCTTCACATGATTCCTGCACGTTGCAAATCTGAAAAAAAAAAACTATTGAGAAACCATCAAGATTATTTTTTAGATAATCATTTTTAAAAAAACGGTGTAATAGCTAGGGTTGTTTAACTATGTTTTAACCTCAATAGATTTAACAATATCACACTTAGCTAACTACAGGGAATTTATTATTATTATTAAATCCAATCTAATTTGATTTTTCTCCTAATCTGAACTAGATATTTAAAAATAACCAAGTTATTGTTAACTCGGTTTACTCAATAGATCAATTTATTATTTGATTAATCCAGTTAAAATTCAAATTAATATTTAAAATAAAAAACTAAAACAATATTATTTTACTTTTAAAAAAATAATTTAATAACTCAAGATAATTTACCTCATCTATATATCAAACCAAGGCTTAAATTGAATAAACTCCCGAGTCGAGTTTAATAAACACAGTATTACTCTTCCTTCTTCTTTTCTATTTTTATTCACAGTTGTATCTTATATTTTCTTCCAAACTCCTGTACATGTGATATGACGAAAAAAAACCGATAGTTTGGAATTGTAATTAAGAGTAATTAAATTTTGACGTTATAAACTTTGTAAATAAAATCTATGCATAATAAAAATAAAATTCAATATTGACAGAATTAAAATCAAGACGTTCTTATTAAGATAAGATCATGGAAGTTGTTGTAGCTAGCTAAATAATTATTGAAAGATGGTCTCAATCTTTACTGTCACGTCTAACCTTACATCAACCATCTCAATCGGCACTCATCTTTCGTCGTATAGTTTATATGTTTTTGATATCATCCTTTTAGTTCCACAAAATTTCAATCTTACACCTAACCATTAATTAGCTTTTATTTAATTAGGTTTTTGAGTTTTTTTTTTCTTAAGGACTTTAGATGTTTTCATGAGATAAGTGGGGACTTGAGAGGGAAAATGGGAGAAAAGTAATTAAAAAAAAATTAGTTTTACAATATTTATTTAGCAATCGTTTATTTAAGTTTCTCAACCTGTTTTTTCGAGGAAAGAAAATAGATTAAAAAACATTATTTTTCATGTTTCTAGACTTTTAAAAAATAAAATACAGGTTGAGATAAATAAAAAGTTTATTTGAAATTGTAATAATGGTGATGTATATTTTTTACTTATAAATATATTAAAATAAAAAAAAATTATTTTTAAAAAATTATTTTTAGTATCATCATATTAAAATAATTTAAAAACTTAAAAAAAAAATTCAAAATTTTGCCCAGGGCAACATTGAAAATCTTAAGAAATAAAGAAAATGAGAGATTCTAAACTACTAGGATAGAAGAAAAACATTGATGAACCTATAACGACAAAAATATAATTTACCCATAAATTTAATTAACCTCTTAAATATAAAAAAGAAAACTTATAAACGAAGCATCATCACTGTTCGTCTATTTTTGAGGATTTACTTGTCTTGATTAACCCATGTCAAGAAGTAAAACCACTCGTTCTTATAGGCTTGTTTATAGCTGAATTTATTATAATAATAACGATAACGTATATTTTATAGTATTTATTAACTTAAGACATACATTATTCAGTATTAAATAGTTGTTGCATATAGAACGCTTTGGTGCCACCGTTCCTTCTTCTGTATGTTTGTGTTTGCTTTGAGAGAGGGAAGATAGAGAAGGAAGAGACTTTTTTTTCTCTTTTTCTGGGATTTTGAAAGATGGGTTCTTCAACACTGTTACTGTTAGTGGTTTTTGTGTTTGATCTGGTTGCTTTTGCCCTTGCTGTTGCTGCTGAGCAGAGAAGGAATACTGTAAGTTTTTTTTTTTCTTCTTTTTTTGTGAAGTTTTTTTCTGCTGGTGTTGTTATTAACTTATTATAGTGGTGGTGGTGGTGGTTTTTTTTATGCTTTTTGTTTTGTGGGTTGTAGAGATAAGACGGTTTATGTTAAACTGCTTGTGCAAAAATTAGAAAGATGTTGGCTTTTCTATTTTTGGGCGTCTTTGAATGCCTATTTGGTTCTGGTTTACTTTTCTTGTTCTTTAAGTATAGTTGGTTTTGCTTGAAAGTTGTTGATGCATGATGTGGTGATTTCTATTTAGTGTTTGGTCGGGAATACAGTAAGGGAAGAGAATAAGGAATTTGTTTCAACTATTTGTAGAACTCTTTACTAGATTTGGTTTTTAAGTTCTTTGTTGGTGTTATATGTTTGTTTGTGAATATGTGTGATCTTAAGATAGAGAAAAGGCTTGACATTTTCCACTGTGATCTGGAGAAATTTAAAGAATTTATTTTCAAGTTCCATATGCTACGGTCGATGCCTTGTCGTGGCTTATGTTGAGTGTTTTCTTATTCCTAAGGTCTACACTGCCTTTTGATTTTACTGTTAGGTTAAGAATGCTACTGAAAGCATATAAAGATGGAATTTACCTAGTAAACTTATTAAAACTGTAACTGGATGCCCAAGTTTAATATTTGCTATATAGCCAGCTTGTAACCGGCGAGACATTAAACGTAGTTGGCTTTGAATTGGACTTAGGTGGATGTGGAGACCTTGGTCTATTCACGATTGCATGGATTTAATCTCTGGAATGCTTTTAAGAGCATTGGTTAAATGGTCTCTGACTTCTGTACATCACGGTTGGATACTGAGTAGCAAGAAAAACTTAGTATCCTGCATGTGACCTGCTGTAATTGGGTTGTTCTGTGCATTTTATTGGGTTGTAGATTCAAGAATCTAAGTTTCTTTTAATGATATCACACCAAGGATATAACCAAATAACTAATCCCTTGTTGATTGAGGAAATTAATGAGTAACTTGTTCCTTTCCCTTTTCGTTTCTGCCAAAATCTGCCACCAGAGAAAATGAGCAATTGCAGACCACACCAGTTTCCTGTATCTCTGATGGACCAATTTCAACTTGTCCTTGTCTTCTTTTGCAGGCAAAAATTGAAAAAGTGGGAAATGATAGCTATTGTCGTTATGATTCAGACATTGCAACTGGATTAGGAGTCGGTTCACTCCTCCTCCTTATGGCTACTCAACTCCTAATAATGGTAGCTAGTCGATGTTTGTGTTGTGGGAAGGCTATGAGACCTAGTGGTTCTAGAGCATGGGCGATCGTCCTGTTTATCACCTGTTGGTATGTGCATAAGCAAACTTTCCAAACCATGTTAAAGAAAAGAGAGAGAGAGCGATGCTATTTTCCATTTTCGCTAATTTGCTCATTGCATCCTTCTACCAGGGTATTCTTCTTTATTGCTGAGATCTGCTTGCTAGTGGCTTCTGTTCGTAATGGTTACCACACCAAGTACTTGTCAGATCCTTCTAACTCTTGCCAGAAAGTGAGAAAGGGAATATTTGGAGCTGGAGCTGCATTTGTTGTCCTGACAGGCATTGTATCTGAGCTTTACTATGTTAGCTATTCCAAGGCTAATGATGAACAACCTTCTTATGACAGAGACACTGGTATAAGAATGGAGAATCTATAAGAATGGAGAACCTTCTTATGACTGAGCTGATTTGGATTGAGGAGGAAGAAAGTATTGAGTCTGTAACCCAGTTTAGTTGACCTGCATATCGTGATTGTGATCTTGTTTTATATTGCATAGGTCTCTTATCAGTCTGTAATTAATCCTGCTCTTGTTCATCATTTTTTTAGCCTTTTGATACCCTAGGATTTACCATCAATATTTCAAAGAAAGGGCTGAAAGGTTGCAACCAGAGCATCGCTTCAACCAATTAAAAATTTAAAATTATCATAGGCCCTATTTATTTGAACTGGATTTGATACTGTTTCTTGGAGATCATGTATATTTTCCCTTCATTGTAAGACACTTACTGGTCATATACCAGAAATCAGCAGTTCTCCTCTTTCTTCAGGCGGAGACAGAAGCCATTTTTCATAGCTTTTTCAGGTGAGGACTAGCATCATCTTCAGTCAAAACTTACTAGTAGACATTTGAAATGAATTTTGTCCAAATAATGGATTCCTGGAAGCTAAATGTCTTATAGGCGTATAGTCACCGGTCCATTCTTTCATTCAAAATGTGGTGGTTGCCGTCCCATATCAGTTTCTGCCCCCATGGTGTTTGGCCGCTTGCTCTGTAATGGACCCAAAAATTGGACATAACGCATGTAGAACATGTGCACCGGCCAATAAACAAATATGATCATTGCAACCAGTGTAAACCCCACAAGGAAGAAGAAACAATAACCTGTCACTGAGACATCTCTTCTGTTTCTAGCCATAGAAAGTGCTTGGCATAATTTCCCAGAAAGATCAAGTTTGTGATTGAACAAGTTGAATCAGCCTTTCGTTTTCCTACTTGTAGCATCAATAACACCACTTGAGAAGAGGCTAAAATGTTATATCTGATTAGAGGCATTGTCGGCTTGTCCAGGGAAGGACCCGCCAGAATCAGAATATATAAAATAATTTCATTAGATGAATAATCCATCATTAAATAAACTTATTTTCAAAGACCATATATTTAAAAGATCCTTATATTTTACTTGGAGAAGGACTGTAGCCAGGTGGATTTGAATGTTCAAGAGGCATGCTAGTACTTAACCAAAACTTTCTGGCTCGCTGGTCATCAATTCAGACATCTTTTTTTTATAGCAGGTCACTGAAGGAGCCCACAATTGACCTGAATTATCCCACAATCAACAGCCTGCTTTGCCTTCAAAGAAAAAGGAGAACAAGCCTTGTGATTACATTTTTCAAGTACTCTCCGGTTTATGTTTTTATTTTTTGTTTCAATTACTTATTTAAAAGTATTTAGTTAATTAACCGTTATTTAGCATTTTTGCATTGATCACACTGAAACTGTCTTAAATCTTGGTAAAAAAAAATAGAAGCTGTTATTTCTAGTTTTTTTTTAAACCGTAAACACAAAAATTATACTATCACAATGTCAAACACTTAAGCTTGTTCTGCTCAACTGCAGTACTGAGGGGATAAAACAAACATTCTGGAAAAATTTATAATAACATTAATATATAGTAAAAGCCATCAAGTGCCCAGTTAGGTTTCAAGAGAATCAAGAACTCATAATCAGAATTCTAAAATGCTCAAGAATTTTTGCAGAAACTACTTTACAGCAAGAATATGTGTCAGGGCTAGAAAAAGAGAATGATTCTGAGCAAGTGGTGAGAAAACATGTCCATGAAATGTTATTATTTGAGATTTCCAAAAAACTATACATATCCACAGGAATCTTCCATCACATCTGCTAATACCCCAGCTTAGCTGGAGAAGACCCCATCACTCCAGTCTCAACTTTGATACCCTTCTCTAGCACAACGTGAACCCTAACCCCTTAGCTTACTTCACATGAAATACTTCTGCATTGGAATTGAAACATATGTGAGTAGGATAAGGAAAGAAAAAAACTACACAAATGGACACGTTATATTATAGCCTGAAGCTGAAACTGAGAAAAAAAAAAAAAAAAAAGGACAGCTTCAAACAGGATACACCTAACTAGCTACAATAGTTAAGACACATTAATATATGACTGTGATATTACAAATGAGACTGACCATTCACACGAAAACACTCAATTACTTGGAAAAAGAAAGAAAGAAAGAAAGAGGATTTATCCACACTTCTAATAAGGTTAATAAAGACCTTAGTTATGGCTTGATTTCAGAATCATCCCATGTGACATTGAGATCAGTAGAGACATAATTCTCTATATCATCCCAATTCCAGTAATTTGTTATGTCCATTCCACTGCTTGTATTTGGCACTTGCCATGGTTGAGCGACAGTGCTATTTGTGGAAGGCATGATGGTGGTGATGGTTGAGTCCTCCATGGATTCGCCCGAGTAGTTATAAACATTTAAGGGCTGAAAGGAGCTGGTGCAAATTGAAGATGGGTGTGTGTCGAAAGAACTTGGACAAGGAAAGAGTGAGCCTTGAATTTGAGGTAGAGACAAAGATGAACCCAAAAAGACACCATTGTTGTTGGTGTTGAAACTTTTGGTATCCAAGTTGTTGCAGCTGATTGAATTCTGTTGCAGAACTGAAGATGGTGGATTGATTATTGCTTGATACAGAATTCCAGATAAATTCTTTTGATCACCAAGTACAAGATCAGGAAGATTCTGCTTTTGTTGCTGAGCTTGAATTGGCAGCTGGGGGTTAATCCTATTGATCATATTGTTGCTATTATCGGTTCTTGGAGCTGCGGTGCTTGCTGTGTTTGTGGAGGTGGTGGTATCAGCACTTGTTTTTGATGTTTTCGGCCTCTTGTTTTTCCGGCCACCACCAACAGGAACATTTCGGAGAGTACCACCTTTAGTCCAGTGTCTCTTGCAAGTCTTGCAAAAATGCCTAGGCTGTGACTTGTTGTAGTTGTTGTAGTAACAAAACTTCGTGTTTGTTGACTCACACCTTGGACACTTCAAGGACTCGGATTGCAGCTGGTTTTGTTGCTGTTGCCTCCTTATTGCAGGAGGTTTAGGCAGCTCCAAAGTCCGTTCCTGCAATAGGGTCTGGCTCCAATCTAACCCGTTACTGGTAACCTGCTTAGAACTCAACCCCATCTTATACAACACCCCAAAACAACTAACAAAAATCAACCAAGAGATCAGTGACAAGAAGCAAATGTTTCTCTCTGTATTCAGACAAAACCAAAGCAAACAAATTCTAGCTAGCCTTTGGACCTTGGAGCAAGAAGAGAAATCAAAACGAAGAATAACAAGAGGATGAGGTTGTTCCTTGAGAGCCAGACAGTGAGGAAATAGTGCTCAAGGGAAATCGGTGATACGATGGTGGCAAATGTTGCTAGGACAAGGGTAGGAAGGTGATGAGAAGTGAGCATGACTATTTTAGTCTCTTATCTACCTTACTCTAGTCTCCCTATATACCTATCTACTAAACTATCTGTTTAAAGGGCGAAATTAATGATGAAAATAAGAATTTAAGAGATCATGATTACTCAAACTAGCTTCCTTGTGGTCCATGAAAGCTTTGAGTGATTTACTTGGCTAATGGAGGTTTGTGATTTTGGTAAAATATGTGGTAATATACCCGGTACCATTCCCTTCCCTCTCCACGCAATTTCTTAGAAAAGAGGGACGTTATTTACTTACTGTTACCGGCCCCGCAGCTTGACTCGCAAATAGGTAAAAATTAGGTTTATAATTGATCTTATTCAATCCAGGTGATTTACTGGATTAATCTAAAATTTAGGTCATCCAGTGTTACCCGGGTAAGATCGGAGTTTTTTATATATTTAAAATATATAAAATTAATTTGCTTTATTTTATTTAGTTTAATGTAATTTGTTACAACTTTTATATATATATATATATATATATATCACATTCATATGCGATATTTTTAAAATTTTTTATTTAAAATATTAAAATTTAAAAAAAAATTATTTTTTTCAAATAAGTAAAAATCCAGTTTATAATTGATCTGGTTAAACTCGGGTGACCTGCCAAGTCAACCCAAAACCCAGGTGATTCAATGTTGCCCGAGTAAGACCCTGGTTTTTTATATATATTTTTTAATAAACTCAAAAAATATAAAATTATTTTATTTTATTTTATTTTATTTAGCTTGATGTATTTTTTTATAACCTATATTCATAATGAATTATATATATATATATATATATATTCACGTGATATTTAGTCGAGGTGAACGCAAGTTAGCCCGGACACGCATATTAATTAAAAAAAAAATACCTATACATTTACTTAGCATTAAGGTAGTGTCAGGTTTCTTACACATGGATGTCTTGGTCCTTAAGGTGGTGGCGGGTTTACACGTGGATGTATAGCCACCCTAGATCTTGCCGACCTACCAATGCATGAGGTGTAAAGAGGACGTCGATATGTTTCATACGCTATTCCTTAATTTAGAAGTCTTCGTGGGAGGGTAAACTGAGCTAAGGCACAGTAATATGGTTGGCAAAATCGAATGGAATGCGATGAAAGGACACTTCTATTGTGCCGTCTTTTCCACTTTTATTAGTCATCATTTGAGAATTTTATTAAAATATATTTTAAAAATATTTTTAGCTTAAAAAAATATCAAATTAATATTTTTATTGATTTTTGATGATTTTAATTTGTTGATGTTTAAAAAAAAATGTCTAAATTTATTCTTAAACAAAAACACTTTTAATAAATAATTTGCACTATAATATTAAACGCTATTAAAAAAATTGTAATTTTTTTTTATAATATCAAGTTATTCTATAGTTTTATAATATCATGCTATTAATTAATATATATATTAGAAAGTCTTGACATTTCACTATAGTAATAAACAGTGAAATGCTTTGGTCTTTTACAATTTGGTCTTCATATTTTTTTATAATTGCATCATTTAATATTGGGTTTAATAGGTATTGGATTTCATTTTTTCTTATTACTTTCTATGAAGTTGACTCATAACTTTTTTTTTAATTGATTTTTTTTTTAATTTCATCTTTCAATATTGAGTTGATTGAGAATTTAAATTTATATTTTTTTTATTTTCTTTCTATAAAGTTATACGGTCTCATGACATGAGTTGTGCTTTTTATGGGTTAGCCAAGTTGGCTGGTTTTTTTTTTGTCTTTTTTTAATTGAATACTATTTTTTTTAATTTTATCCTTCAATATTGAGTTGATTAGGGGATTGATTGAGAATTGACTTCATTTTTATTTTTTTTGGATTTATCGTGGTCTTACGATTTGAGTTTGACAAATTAACCTAGGTTTACTCGAGATATTTTTTTGTTTTTTAATTTATTTTTTATTCAATTCAATCCTTCAACATTAGGTTAATTAAGAATTATGCTTCATAATTTTTTTTATTTAGCATAATTGCCTCAAGTTTTTGTTTTGTTCTTTTTTTATTTTTTATTTTTTTTACTTTCATCCTTTAATATTAGGTTGATAGAGAATTAAGCTTTATAATTTATTTTGGTTTGTTTTCTATGAGGTTATTTCGGCCTCATGAATCGGGTCACTGTTTGGTTGGTTGACTTGAGTGGTTTTTTCATGTCCTTTTCAATTGATTTTTTCTTAATATCATCTTTCAACATTGAGTTTAATGAGAATTGAGCTTCATAATTTATTTTAGTTTTTTTTTCGATGTGATTATCTCGATCTTATGACTCAGGTTCGATAGGTTAACATAGATTGACTTGACTCATATTTATAATGAATTTTATTTTTAATTTCATCCTTCAATATTGGGTTGATTAAGAATTGAGGTTAATAAAAAAAAATATTTATTTTCTTTAAGGTTATTAGGATCTCATGACTTAGGTTGAAGATTTAGCAGTTAACATGAGTCGATTCGAGTAAATCTAGTGGATCCAATATGTTGTCATCTCAATATTTTTTAAAAAAAAACATATCGTCTTAAGTTTTTTTTTTCTTTTTTTGTCAATCTATAACATGCAATCTTTGTGCATAGTACACACAATTGTATTGTGTAAATCCTTTATTTATGATATTAATAAAGGTTGGGAGATTTTTTTATATTTATTGTGTGCTTTGAGATTATTTACTTGTGTTGATTATTTGCTTACAACAAGACAATTGTTAGAACCTCTTTAAATGAGTTAAACACATAGTTATAGGCAAACATGAGTGAAGGGGTAAGGCAAGGCTTAGTCAAGTCTGGATTAGATTACCGTATAGGGTTGAACTTTGGGGTGAAAATTTTAACTTTGTGACAATTAGTATCAGAGTGTGGTTGTTTCTAAGATCATACAACCCAAATTCATGGAAGCAATTCGAGAACGATTGGTGTGCCTTGAGACTTTCATAGGGCCAAAGAAAAAGGGTGAAGAACGCTCTATCATTGATCAATTGAAGGAAGCTATGCAAAGCGTTGAAAGGGATCAAAGTTTGTACATTTCTCTTATAACAGAATCGAGTAAATGATTAGAAGCTGCAGAAAAAACTATCATCATTCTGAAACGGGCAGTAACAAACACTCCTAATGTGGTAAGTACATTTAAACCTAAAGTGCATGAACCGAAGTCTTTCGATGGGGTAATAAGTTACAATGAACTTGAAAAAAAATTATACGACATTGAGCAATACTTTAATGTTGCAAAGATCAACGTGGTTGAATTAGTGAATCTCATCGTAATGTATCTCACTAGTGATGCTAAACTTTCGTGGAGGACGAGAACTAAAGAGGACTTAAGTGTTGAACATCGTAAGATTAAGACGTGGGATCGTTTTAAGCAAGAGCTAAAAGAGTAGTTCCTTCCAAACAACACATCTTGGATTGTGTGAGAGGAATTGAAAGGCTCAAACATGAAAGGTTAGTTTGTGAGTATGTTAAATCTTTCAGTTCTTTGATTCTCAACATCGAGAATATGTCTGAGGAGAACAGGTTATTGAACTTCATGTCTGGACTTCGACCTAGGATGCAAGCAAAACTAAGACAACTGAAAGTAAGAGATTTGACATCCACTATTGTTGTTGCAGGCAACTTGGTTGATTTTAAATTGACTATTAGATAGGGCTATATGATTGATCGTTCAAGTTGTTTTAGAACTTGGAAAGTCGATGATATCACATCAGGTCAATCTTTATATAATTTAATTTTTTTCTGCTAGAAAACATGTCAATAACATCTCAAAATTATATAAAGTCTTACTCGAACAAACCATAATTAAATTATTCATATATTTATAAGAAATTTTTATAATTTCCTTTTGAATTTGAATCCAAAATGATATAAGTATCAAGAAAAAAAATAGACAGAGTCATAAATAGAAATCATATATAATCGACTTAACAAGTTTAGATATGGCCCATAAAATATACAATTCGATCAAGTCTATAATTTTTTAATTTAGTTAGGTCTATAATGTTTATGATATATTTAAATATAATAAAGTTATTTAGTAGAAAAATCAAATTAATAATGATGATGATGTATATTAAAAACAAAATAAATGGTCAGTTCGAATAGGTTTTACGAGTGAAGATCCAATTAAGGAGCCAATCCCATCCTGCATCGAATCGGATTAAGATTAAGATTAAGATTTTCTTTACAGATAAGATAAATATTATTACTTGAGTAAGGCCGATTATTGGAGGGACTGGTGGCGTAAAATACAAACCGGGCACACGTGATTACCGGTGGGAGACCACCTCAAAGAAGTTGTCGATGGGCCTCCCATGCATGTGATTACTCCATGTTATACGTTTGTGTTTGTGGTGGCTAGCTTCATATGCACGTGTAGCCTGCCCCCATGCGTGTTTTGTGCTTGACTCTCCCCTCTCTTTTCTCATGTCTTCGAGGAGGAGGAGCTTAATTTCTTCTTGCTTTTTCAATGTTCCATGACAAAATCTGGGTGGCTGCAATCAGACAAGTATTTTTCATGTTTTACACCAACATGAACTGTGCTCTAATTAGCCAATAGATAGAGCTAGCTAGATCGATGTAGTAAGGGTAGGACAGAGACATCACAACCTGCAGCTGGTAATCATGATGAAGAACACCAGTTAGCACTTACCATAGTCATGATCGAGTTGTTGGATCAATCCATACGAGAAACTTTATTGCTCAATTTGGAAATTTACTAGTTGCGGCAAGGCGAGTTAATTATAGCCCTATTAATCTAAAAGAACCGAAAGTTTCATTGACCATGATTTGCTTGAAGCAAAATTTTATAATTTCCCGGAAAGTAGTGTTTCTGAACCAGTTTTTCTATCTTTTTAATCTGATAAAAAGAATTAATGGTTGGTTAATGTGGATTTTATTTTTTATTGGAGTTTTTCCAATCAAATAGTACTCCCATGGAAATGGAATTTCAAAGATTATTTTGGGAGATGAAGATGGTTTTTTAAAATGAATATAGAGGATGTGTGGCAAAGGAAATGAGAGGGTTATTTCTAGCTAGTTGGCCCTCACGTACAAATTAGGACCACGAGAGCTAGCTAGCCACATGTGTATGATTATGCCACGAACAAGGCATAAATTATTAGTAAGTTTAAGCTTAAACAAATTAAATCAAATCTTAATTATTAAGGGAATGTGAAGATACAGAAATCAAACATGGTCGGTTGGTTAGGTAAAGTGACTTTGTATGGGCATTTTCACATTATCATAAAGGACAAAACCGAATGTCTGTCGAACAATTTAGAAAGCGACACTCATTAGCTAGCTTCATAAGTAATCATAGTCAATATGAGACTGCTTAAAACTATTATAACACATTTAGTCTCCTGTTTAGTTTGATTATTCATTACTACTAGCTCATTTTGACTAATCATACCAAGAATTCATCACAACTTGAAGTGTTAAACTACCTGCCCTTGAGAGGCTTAACGTGAATATTATGCTAATTTGTTGTCGTTCGAAGTCTGAATTCTAAGGGATTTCACGATAAAGAAGTTACTCTGTGATTGCATCAACGTTTATTGTGAATAGCTTAATTATTAAGAATTTAGTTAAAGATTTAATCTTGATGTATGAAAGCGAATTCGAACGAGAAATACTTTGATTATGAAGAATATATATTATATCTATCTATCACCATCGCGTGCAAATGTTTGGTGGCTCTAACATTAAGAAATGGATTCGTATCATTAACAAATTTAATATATGAGAGTGTTGATGTGAGATATGATGATCCAGAGGTTGTAACTGGACGTGTCTGCGGCATTGAGGCCTTCACGGTGGACCACTCGTGCAATTCCAGGTTGGAGCATGGATTCTCAAGGTTGGTGTGTTTGAATGTTCAATTCGCTTAGATTCATTTTTTGGAATTATAAAATCTTGATGTTACATCATGGGTTATGACCTATCATCCTATACAATCATGGAAAGTAGTGCATGCATGATTATAAGTGCTAATTTAACAGTCAGGTATGACATAATGGTTGAGGTCTGTTAAGCAGCATGGTCAGGTGGGGGGGAGTTTAAAACCAAGTTTGGTCACAATCATAATCTTGAAGATGCTTAGTTTCAAAAACTAGCATTAGGGTCTTACATTCATCAGATAATCAATGATAATGTCCATACACGATCTGTGTACATAACGGGTCATAATGATCACAAGATGTAAGATGAAAAATCGATGGCTAAAGAACTGAGATGGAGTGATGGAGTGCTGCAACTTTGAATGAACAAGTCAACAAAGGTTGTCATGATGAATAAAAGACAACATGAACCAATTTGATACGCAATTGTCTTTATACATGCATGCATTCCTTAAACTATGTCCTGCTGTAGTCAGTTATGAAGTTCTTGATTGCTTCCATAGAAGAACCAACTAATCCATAAAATCCGAAAGTAGCTAACAACAACAGCAGCTCTAACCTCATCAGAATTCCTAAATGTAAGTGTTTTGTTAAGCTTTTTCCCTTCTAGATTAACTTTGAACATGATAATTCAGTTGATGATAATGAATTCTATCTCGCCAATGATTAATTCTCGGTGGGGGTATTTGGCAGGACTGAAGGTTTTATCAGAAAGCAGGAGTTGCTGAGAAACAACTCATGATGAAGAGAGAATATCCATCAACTTTATGAAGAATATTATTGGACTATTCTAAATTATTTGCGACAAGTAGCAATTTAGTTCTTACGGGGGACTGTGTAAGTATCAATCCTTAGTTACTTGCACACCCAGAAGTTAGGTCACGCTGCAGGGGGGTTTCTTTCCATACATAGGTCACCATCGTATCCAGAAGCTAGCAAATTGACAACTTGAATTAAAAGGAATATTCACTGCAACATTTGGAACATTCAGATCAAATTTAAGAGCAGAATCCAATAATTGAGCTCAACCATTAACAAGTCTTTGCAAGCTGATGAAGATCAGAAAGAAAGACGGAAGCTCAAAAATCCATCAAACTTGTATTAAGAGAGATGCTTCAAATCAAGGGTTCCACCAACAAAAAAAAAAATCAGAAAATGACCAGTTTTAGTGGAAAGCACACGAGGACCCTGTTGTCGTCTAAATATCCTTACATAGAATCACACTGGCTGCTGAGATGCGCGCTTCTTGTTCATGAAATTATTAACCAGTCATATCGCTCCAAATGTGGGCTATGAATTGCTGTGGTGGCGGTGGGTCCATGTTCGTAATTCTAGGGGGGGGGCGAGAAATGGAATATTATTAACGAGCGAGCAGCCATGTTGCATGCACGTCTAGCTAAGAGAAGAGATTAGATTTTTGTGACAACGGACAAGCACCCAATAATAGATTATTTGATCACAGAGAAAACTTAGTGTCAAAGCAGCTGGGTCCCATACTTGCTGTCGCTATTTTCCTCGTATAAAGTGTCAAATATTAGGTATAGCCACAAGGCTATATGTAGTATAATGTTTATCACACACACCCCTTCGTCTTTCCCTGAATCATGGATTTCAATTCCTTACATACATGGGATTGTGTCCCAAGTCAAGCGGTGCCTGAGGAAGAAACTAAAACAGCCACATCTACGTAGATTTCCTTTTGTATATCGAGCAAGACTTTCTTCCCAATAGCTTAGAATACGTATCCATTATCTATAACAGTAGAGCTGACGACTATGACAATTTAGCACAGTTAATATTAAATTAAGACCGGCCCGGTGGATCATCCTAAAACATGGTGCTTGTTCTGGTTTTTTAAAAAAACATAAAAATTATTTGAAAGTTGATGCAATTAATTCACCTGACGAGTCAATCCATAACATCATGACCTGACGATGAAATCCATTGTTGACTTCTTCAAATATTAAAACAACATTATTATTTTAATTAACTTGGATACCGATTGTGACCCGGGCCTCGAGCTGTTTTTATTACCATGCTATTTAGAATTTGAATTCCATGATTTTAATTATAAATAGGGAAGTAGCCAACAGCTATCATGGAGGATGACGACATGGATCACGTTACAGGCTTTGACTCGATCACTCTAGCACGGAAACCTTTTTGCTTGCGTGAAGACAACAATCAAAAATCCCAAATCGCGAATCTCGATTCGCTTCTTCCCCTGGTTTTGGCCCCCGAAGCTCCTCCATTTGTCCTCTTCTTTTAAGAGATTCCATGGAAAAAGCCATTTGATTCTGCAATAAGAAACTCAATTCCACATGAAATGTTGTAGTTTCATTTAGAGAGATCCCTGTTCACTGACATGTCTCGAGCAATTTTAATTGAGAAATGCTAACGCACCTCCAGAATCTAGACACAGCATAGGACAAAAACTGATAGCTTTGGAAAGCCAGAGCCACTGCTGGCACTTGATATTTTATTGTTTTCAAAACCATACAACAAAGCTATGCACAGAATTCGTGAAATCATTCTTCATTCAAGAAGCAACAACAAAATGCTGTAATTCTCTAGAGACTCTTGACCTCCATTTCTAATAGCCGTGGACATGACCGCCTTAGAATTTGAAGTCCTTTTTCTTCGATTTCCCATCCTTGTCCTGCATCTTTCGCTTCCTCTTCTTCTCATTCTGCAAAGAGAATAAACAGTAAAGATTTCAATGTCAGAATTCATTAATGGGGCGGTGCCTTTTGGCATGCCTGGAATGAGAGGTCTCGCCAGCCAACTCTAATATGTCATATCTTGGTTATCCAAAAAAAAAAAAAAAACCATATCATTAATTTGATAAACAAGTAAAATGAGCACCTCTGCAACCATGTCACTGAAATCCTCTCGTTGACTACGCAGCTTCTCCTCCTCTCTTGCTTCCTCGTATCTATCAAAATCACCAAAGTTAGAAAACGATTTTGCAGTCCATTCATGAATAGATGGCAAGCATTTACACTGGGTCCACTTACTTCGAAGGTAAAACATTATCCATAACTTCCAATTCTTCGGGTAGTAGAGTGACATCAACTCTATCTGTTTTCTGACCTCTAAGCAGATCAACCTGCATAAATAATATTGACAAGATTAATACATGTTAATTCTTACTTTTGTGCAAAGAAAACAAAAAAATTGATTAGGTTACAGAAATAAGATTTCTCAGCTTAAATGCATAATCAAAACAGTTTCTGTAAAGCCTGGTTTTTTTTATTTGAACATTTTATGTCGCTAAATTGAACTTGCTTCGAATAGAAAAGGCCAACACAATCCCAGGAGTAATTTTTACCCTTTTGCCTGCTGCCTTGTCCTGGGTGCCCGTGTTAACCACGTATCTGAAAGCAAAATCAAGTTGAAGAATGAGAACAATGAACAAGATGACAGACTCTCAAAAAGAAAGAAAGAAAGAAAAAGACGAGTTTTCCAAGTAGCAGATTGCATACGTGTGTGTTGTTCCAAGTAAAGTCCCAGGAGCAATCTTCTCTTGTTTTTCTTCAAGGACCTTGAAGATAGGCAAAAACAGAATAGTAGTAGTAATACTGTCAGAACACAATAGGTAAAACGCTAAAAATACAGTGAGGCTTACTTGATATAAACCCGCATGAAACCAGTGCAATTTTGAATGGTGAGACTTACTTGATATAGAGGTCTCTCAGGTTCCTTTCTCTGCTGCTTACGTAGGTCGATAACATCAGGAGTCTCGACTCCAGTTGGTGTGCTGCACAATGGAAAACAAAGTCAATTCACTTGACAAAATCATGTAGCTTTCAACATGATGAAGAAAAGGTATAGGTGGACTTTAAGAAAACTGTGCGCTTAAAAGGAATGCTCAGCCATAGGATTGCAAAGGCACACAGTCACCAAGTCTTGATCAACAAACTAAACAACAACACATGTAAAGGAACAACTACATGCGAGAATGAACAATTACACACGTACATGGAATCAATGGCAGAATCATGCTTAAGCACACAATAACCATGATTAACAAACAATGGACATGATTGCAAGATGCATGCACTAATAATAAACATCGAGAAGTGAAGAGTTCAATCCAATACCTTGAAAGGCTATCAACAGATTGAGCACCATCCTCCAACTCCTCTTCATCAAGCTGTTCCTCCTCTTCCTCCTCCTCATCCTCCTCCTCCTCTTCTTCCTCTTCTTCCTCCTCCAAATCACCCCAATGCTTGGTCTTGTCAACTGGCTCCTCCTGAATTGGAGATCCAATAGATATTATAAATAGTAACAAATCATACACTAGAAGCAATGCATGATGATCCAAATCACCAAGGAGACCCTAATTATAGAAAGTACCTCATAGTTGGGCTGATCTTGTATCTGGACCCCAAAAACATCTCCATATAAAGGGCGTCCATACTATTCACAATACACAAGTAAATGTGTTACACATTGAAATAATATCAGGGTGTGAGAGAAAAGAACATAATATGAAATATTTATGTGTTTTAACAAGAAAAACAGCTTACCTCATCAACAGGAGGCTTGCCCCAGCCACCAGCATGATACCCAAAGCTAGCTCCAGGAGGAATAGGAGCATTAAGTCCAGGAATTTTTAGATGTGGATATGATGGAGGAGGGCCATATCTCTAGAAGAGAAATCACCGTCAATATAAAATTAAAATATGGGTAAAGAGTGATGAGTACAACTACAAAGAAGCAGTGGACTTCAACAACAAGTACAAGATGTCAGCCAATCTGACCTGCATATTAATAAGCCAGGGAGGAGGAGCACCCTCTGGCATACCAAGAGATTCTTTAAGCTCTTGAGAAAGACTGCCAGGCTTCATCTCCCTAAGTTTTACCTGCACATCAGAAGAAAAATTGGAATCACAAGTGGAATATATTATATAAATGCCACCCCAAACATTTTCATTATTTTGCAGCAACCTTAAGCCCATAAAATGAAGAAATTTTATCATGTCTTCGCATTTTTTCTTCTAAGATAACAACTATAACTGCTGCATCGAAACAAGAAGGTTGAATTTTAGCCAAGATATGGCCCATGGATAGCTGCACCTCTTCTGTAAGCAATGAGTTATTAATGATTGAAACCCCCCCCCTCCCCAAAAAAAAAGAAAACAAAAACACAAAAAGAAAACTATCAAATCTTATTGTTTATGCACGAAGTTCTTCAAAAGCCAAATTCATAACCTAGACTAACTTTCATACTGCAGATATATCAACAGCAAGAGGTGGTTATATAGAGCTTCATAACATTTCCTTCATCTACTTGAAGTAGAAGATTCTCTTACTGTAGTATAACACTAAACATCTCTAGTATCAACAAAAAAAATATTAAGTATATAGAGATCTGATTTTTTAACATGGAAAAGAAACATGCAAGTGTCAAACAAGCATAGTAACCAAAAAAAAAATTCATACCTCAAATTCTTTCCCCTCGTGATATAGGTCACCATGTGTGGTCAGCTTTGGCTTTGTTTGATACTTGAAAAAGGCATCGTGGAGAACCTAACAAACAAAAGTATAAACAAAATAATAAAAATGGGCAGAGAAACATTGCAAGCTCCTAAAATGAAAAGGAAATATATAAATGCAATAAACCTGATAGTCAATATCCATTTTCCCCATCTTTGGTTGCATACGCTCACGTTGCTTTTGTTTTAACTTCTTACTGTCTTCCTTTTCAATGTAAGCCTGCACAAGAAAGAAAGGTGATTAACAATTGCTGTAGAATGAGAAGAGGGATTACGAACCTAAAATCCAGCAGGCCAAACCCTTGAAGTCCACAAGGGATTCTTCTTGACTCCACAAGAAACTAGGGCTCTCCAAATCCACAACAATGAGATAAAATAGGAAAGAAATGAAAACTCAATAGCAATAATGTTCAAAGATGGCATATTCAATAGATTCCCTCAGCAATAATTAAAATTCCAAAATTCATGTAATTGCAGAATTCTCCGTTAGTCCTTGCATTAAGTGGCTCAACTTCTATTTTACATGAATATGATTAAGCTATTAATCAATTGCAAGAGTTAATTTGGAAAGTCATATTGTCATGTATTCTATTTGAAAACAGACTAATCAGGAAATCTCAAAGGCAGCAAGAAATATCAAAATCAAATCAACACTACCCATGGCTGGCATTACTCACGCCATTCAAAAAGATGAGCAATAATACATCAGTTGAGAAAATTGAATATTCTTGTTTAATCTCCAATGGACTCAAGTAAAAAAAAAATAAAGAAAAAAAATTAGAGCGAGCGAGGGTGAAAATACCATTGATTTGCTGAAAATATTTTAAAGTGTTGCATTGAGTGAAAAAAATATATATCAAAACACTATCGTGGTATTATGGAACAACCAGGTAACTTGAACAAGTATTGGTGATCAAAATTCCAAAGAAAGAATTCTTTTTTTTTCTGATAATAAAACAAGTAAATGAGCAGAAAAGCAAGCAGCAATGATTATTCTTCATCATGACAAACATGATCTAGTGAAAAACTCATAGCATCAAAAGACCATCCTGGTATTATGCAAAAAACAGCTCATTTGAACAAGCATTAAGAGGAAATCAGAGAGCCAATGAAAGAATTCTGTCATGAAAAGCATGAGCATGTGAAATATAACTGCAGAATTATGATTGTTAAGAGCTCATAGCAATGAAGTTACCTGTCTGATTTTCTCAATTCCTGTTGCAGCAATAAAATCAGGAAGCTGAAAAGGTTGCTTCTCAATACCACGCTTACCCTGCAAAACAAATAGAAACTCGATGAGATACCAACTTCAGAAAAATAAGTTCTATCAGCATAATTTGACATCCAGTTCACGTCATTTCAAGCTAAAAACTAAATAAATTAAATATATTTAATTAAACGAATCTAACACCAGCATTAAGCACAATGGAAAGGCATCTGAAAATTCAAAATATATGAATTAGAACCTAGTTTAAAAAAAAAAAAACATTGTGTAGCATACAAAAGTAAAATTTTACAAGAAAAATAAAGTTTCCCAACACAAGTAACATACAACAATCATATTATGTTGCAGATCAAGCAGCAGGAGCACTCCCTTTGGTTATTATGTGTTATGAGTTTCGGGTGACCTAAAGGAGCAACCAGTTGGTTGATAAAAAATTAAACGGAGTTCAAATTTTGAAATCGAGGTTTGAAAGAAAGAAAGCTTGACCAAACTGAGAATCAGGAATGTCCTGCTGCCTGGTCTTGCAAGAAATTACAGTTCATATAATATCTAAGTCCCCATTCACACTAGAAAATATGTTAAAAGAGATAACACTTAAGGGTCCCCTTTGCCAAACACATACAAGTCTGGGCTCCATGATTGTCACAGCCGCTCCCCTGCAAGAACCACATATATACAAATAAGAGAAGCCTCATCGAGTGTTATCTTTCCTCACCCCATCCCTAAACCTCTCATGATGTACTATGCCCATTTATCATGCATATTTTAACCCATAGAGTTCCTTTTACAAGATCCACTAACCTGCAAAAACTTCCTTTTCTGGCACCAGTGTCTAGGGACAGGAACAGTATTTCTGTATGACTTCAAAAACACTAAAAGCTTCGGGTCTGCAGAAGTTGCATCCCAGACCTGCGAACCAAATAATTTAATGAATAACCAAACATTAATGATGGCATATATTATATGATAACCAAACACAAAAGATGAAAAATAATAAACCACTGAAACATTAAACACCAATTGTACCTCTACAACATCTGGCCTGGAGCATATCTGTTTCAAATTGGCAATTTTCATCCGTCGTTGAAGCTGAAAACCGAAACACCATTCAGTAGTGGAACAGCCATTATTCATTCTATTAATGCAATAATACCAACGACAATAATAAAGCACCATGAGAAAAGCAAACCTTTTTCTTCTTGTTTGACACGCCTTTCTCCTTTTGTTCATTTTCTTGTTCTTCCTCTTCTGAATCTGAGTCAGCTTTCTTTTTGGCTTCCGCATTTTGGACTGATTCATCCTTTTTATCACTCTCCTATTGAAAATAAAAGTACATGAGATTCAAAAAACTGCTTTCTTAAGGGGGAAAATGAAACTGTGATGCACAGATTTGTCAAGCAAAAATAAAATAAAATAAAATAAAAACTAATCATTTTACCTCAGAACCAGCACTTTGAAGGAGATTGAACTTCTCAAAGATATTCCTGAACTCATCCATGCCATCTTCTAACTCTGCCTTTTCTGGGACATACTCAATTACAACTTGGTCAACGATCTGCAAGTTTGGACAATATAAGAAGTTGCCAAGTTAAAATCTATACACCATAACTTGCATTTTTTGCAATTAAATCAACATAAAAACACATAGAATCACCACAAATTCAAATCTAATTCTTCTCTAAATTAACTGAGCGATCACAAAGATGACATTTATACAAAGAAATTCCATCTAATTATACAAAGAACAGCCAAACAAACAATGAAGTGAACCTCAGAGTGCAACTTGATTACATTTCTAAGTACAAGAAGCAATCAAGAGAAAGCAAAGGCAGCATGGGAACAGATTATAAACTCCAATTTTTCTCCCAATTGATTAAATTGGTATTTACTGTTTTCAAGGAACATCAAAATCAGTTTCACACATTGTACTATCGTCTATTATTTACCGAAAACACCACAAACAGTGCTATAAATTCCTAATAATTACTAGCAGGGTTTTCCCTCTAATAAATGTATGCTAAAAAACACTAATACAAAGAGAGCAGCATCATCGGTACATCATGCCAACATGGGATATAAAACCCAAGCTTCAAAACAACTAAAGTACCAAAAGCAAAACCCTAAAGTATCATCTCAATTATTGAGTGCAAAACCCTAATTCCACAAATTTAGACAGCAAAAACAACCAATTCACACCACAAAATCAACTAAACTACCTCAAATTATTCAATTACTCAAACAAATAGACCGCCACATTAGCATTATCAACAAAAGAAAAACCCTAGAACTAGGCTACGAACCTGTTGAGGATCGGCGTTCTCCTTGGCATCATCGCCATCATCATTGGCGGTGTCGCTGTCGTATCCGTTGGCGGAAGCATCAGTAACCTGGGACTTGTTCTTCTTCTGCTTGCGTCTGCGACGACGACGTTCGTTCACTTTGGATTTTTTTGTAGAGTTAGGGTTAGCGGAGGCTAGATCTCCGTTGGAGACGACGCCGTTTTGGTACGGCAGAGTCTCTACAGTCATGATTTTTTGGTGAGGTTCTTGAACTCGAGAAGAACACTTAGAACAGATTATGCTTAATGGCGGGGTTTTCTTTTTTTTTGGGTGGGGAAGGGGGGGTCGAAAAAGAGTGAGGGACTGAGGAAATTTAAGGATAGGGAAGGTGTATAAAGGACCGGGCCTGTACTGGTTGGATCACGGAGCTTTTGGACCGGGCCTTGACCTTTTAATAACGCATTGGCAACACGTCTGCATGATCGTGTGAGAGTATAGTTAAAATTGTTTTTTAAAATGTATTTTATTTAATAATATTTTAAAATAATATATTTTTATTTTAAAATTTTTATTTTTTATATTAATATAAAAAAATGATTTAAAAACAACAAAATAATATTAATTTAAAATAAAATAAATAAATAATAAATAATTTAAAAAAAAACACTTTTAAACACTAAAATAAACAAAAACTACGTGTTAATTTTTCTTTTAATAGAATTTAATTTCAAATGTTAAATTGTGTTTGAAATTTTTTTAAATTTAAAATATATTAATTTAAATTTAAAATAAAATTTAAATCATAAAAAACACTAAAAAAAATTAAAAGAAAAACCTTCTGATTTACTACAATAATTCCAAATAAAAATTGTTATTCCAGCTTATTATGATAATTTTTATGAGCTTTTCAATAAGGAAAAGATGCTAACTTGTGAATAGTTTTTCCTCAACATCACACATACTGTAAACCAATAAGAAAAAGTTTTGTTTTAACATTTTAAAAATATTTTAAGAAAGAATTTAAAAATATATATTTTTTATTTCAAATTAAATTTTTTATATGTTTTAAATCATTTTGATATTATGATATTAAAAATAAATTTTAAATAAATAAAAAATATTATTATTATATATTTCTAAAAAAATTTAAAAAATAATCTCTTTTCATGCCAACAAATTAAACACAAATTAAATAAACCAAATTAAATAAGATTTTTACCAAATCAAGCTTGTATTCTTAAAAATCGGATCATTTTTTTTAACATCATAAAGCCAACAAGTCAACAAGGCAAAGTAAACTAATGGTTTCCTTCCAGCTTGAAACTCACTAATTTCTTCTAATTCTTGGAAAATTGATTTGCATGTCATCATTCCCACCTTGAAATGCTAAAAAATACCTGCATAATCATCTTGAAGGTGCCCCAATAATAAAATTTAGGATTGAAAAATTTAATTTTTTTATGTTTTTTAAAATCGAGTCCTATAATTACTTATATAGACTATTAGAGATTTACATGATCATTAACTTTAGAACATGCTAAAAAAAAAAAGCATGCACTCTCACATAAAAAGCACGTTTGGGAACTCCGTGCAAACCGCGTTCCCATCAATTTTGAAATTTTTTTTTTGTTAAAAATAAATACAATTTGTATTTTTTTGGATCGTTTTGATGTGCTGATATCAAAAATAATTTTAAAAAATAAAAAAATATCATTAACATATATTTTAATATAAAAAATTATTTAAAAAACAACTATTATTACACCCTTAAACACGTTCGAACACCTTTTGCGGAGAATAATCAAATCTCCTACCGACGCTGGACACGGCTTAAATTTTGAAAATTCTCTGTTGGGCAGTCAATTTGCTAGCCCGGACCGTTCTAGTTACGCCACGTGTCATTATATCACTGGCTGCTTACGACAAGAAGAAGACTTTCGGACAGAAAAGAAGTTCAACTCATCTGTCGTTATTGGACTGCCTAGACGTTGCTTGCAATGGAAAAAAACAGGCAAAATAGGGCCCTCAGTTTGACAACAATTTTCCACATTGAATCTTATACTATGAAAATGTACATTCAAAACCCTAAATTTTAGTAACCCGTGGTTGGCATGGTAGTTGATTGAGATTTGCCTGGGTCTTGAATTTTAACACTTGTTCAAAGATTGAGCGTGTTTGATATTATAATATAAGTTATTTTTATGGTGTGTTTTGTTTGAAAATATTTTAAAATAATAATAAAATTTTATTTTTAATATTATTACATTAAAAAAATAACAAAAATAACAAAAAATTAATTTAAAGATAAAAAACTCAAAATATTTAAAAAATATAATTAAACTGCAAAAACAAATATTATTTTAGACTTTTAAATTATATTTTAGGTTTATGATAATAAAAAATTATCATTTTATATTAGCAAAAATCGAGGAAATGACATGGCAAAAGTCATGAATAATAAATTTCTTATAAGTAAAACAAATTTCTCAGAAATTATTTTTTATCTTCCAAAATCAATAACAATTACAACAATGCTCAGATCAGGGAGTGAAAGGGGAGGGCAAATTAGAAATTAAGGCCTCTCACAAATATTATAATAGTACAAGGCTCAATATGGAATAAGTATCAAAGTATGGGGATGTGAAATTGGCATTAAACCCTTGACTTGTCACCTAAAGTGATATACGACCAAGACAAACAATGGACCCCACATCTTGCCATCTCTTAGATTTCGCAAACATGGTTCCTCCTTACCCGATCTAAGAAACCGTAAACCTCGGAGAGAACATAAACACAACAGTCGTGTTTCTCTTCTCCACACTGCTGCTCTCTCTCTCTGCATCGTCATTGACAAACAAGTAAAGAAACTAAAGAGGTGGAGAGAGTCGAAACTGTATAGAGAGAAACACAACATTTTGAATCTTTGTTTTTTTATATAAGTATCATTTTGAATGTTATTAACTTGTAGGTGAATATAGGGAGAGATGGGGGTGCAAGAAAATGGGAATGGGATTGTGGGGGGAAAGAACAAGTACAAGAGGATGGATTCTGATGCGTTAGAAGAAGATATTGTGTTGTCAAATAATCTTCAAGATCAAGAGGGTGTTTTTGTTGAGAAAAGGGACACAAGGATTTATCTTCTTGCCTGTGCTATCTTTGCCTCTCTCAATTCTGTACTTTTGGGATATGGTTAGTGTGTTGATCCTTCTCTTTTTAACTTGATCTGTTGGTCTGGTGTTTGATCTGCTTGAATTTTGGGATACCCCATTTAGCATTTTTCGTATATACTTTTCTCTCTGTAATTTATTTGTGTTTTCATTGCTTTTTTGTCTTTCTCTGATTTGATTATTAGTTGAAAGCATATGCAAAATCAAATTCTGAACTTCATTGGTTGTAAATTCAACGCGGCTCTTAGGTTTGTCTGATTTTTTATACGAGCACTGTAAAACACATGATATTTTGTGTAAGTGAACATAGTAATTTTACTGAACTAATAGGAAAATGTCTCGTGAGAAGGTTAAGTTAGAAATTTGTAGGGTGGAATGCACATTTGTGGGAAAAAAACTCTTACCAGAGGGATGTAAGTAAACTATTAAGATGGTTAATTCTTATGTGCAGATTATTTATCTAGTTTATGGATATGCAATTTGTTATACTTGAAGATGATCGATGTGAGTAAAATAATCCTAGGCTGTCTAAAGGGATTCTATTGGCAAAATACCATCTTGCAAAATTCGTTGATTTGTGGTTAATTACTTAAGAGATTTGAAAATAACTTACTTAGCTGAAAGCCTGGAACATCTAATATTATTTATTATCCAAATGAAGTATGATGGATTTAGGCCGTGAACATATGCACAAGTGAGGTTTTTTAATCTTTGTATTTATTTATTCACTTGAGACAAGATTTACAACCGACATGCATGAGGCATGTTGTTACTTGCTATAGAAGAGAATCTGTTTGACTGTAGTCCAAAGTTCTAATTTGTAATCCATCCTTGTGACTGCAGATGTGGGTGTTATGAGCGGAGCAATTTTATTCATCAAAGAAGATCTTAAGATATCTGAGGTACAAGAAGAAGTTCTTGTTGGAATTTTAAGCATAATTTCGCTTTTGGGTAGTTTAGCTGGAGGAAAAATGTCAGATGCCATCGGTCGCAAGTGGACGATAGCCTTTGCAACACTTGTTTTTCAGTCAGGAGCTGCTATAATGGCTCTTGCTCCGTCGTTTACAATTCTGATGACAGGAAGACTCTTGGCCGGCGTGGGGATAGGCTTTGGGATCATGATAGCGCCAGTGTACATTGCAGAGATATCACCCTCGGCTGTTAGGGGATCCCTCACCTCCTTCCCTGAAATTTTTATAAATCTAGGAATCCTTCTTGGATACATCTCCAACTATGCTTTTTCAGGACTACCAGTACATATAAACTGGAGGGTTATGCTTGGCATAGGAATTCTTCCCTCGATCTTAATGGGAGTTGCTCTGTTTGTGATCCCTGAATCCCCAAGGTGGTTGGTGGGGCAGAACAGAATCGAAGAAGCAAGAGCGGTGCTGTCAAGAACGAACGATAGTGAAAAAGAAGCGGAGGAAAGATTGGCTGAGATACAACTGGCTGCTGACCTTGCTAATTCTGAGAAGCATGAAGCAAAAGCAGTGTGGCAAGAATTATTAAAACCGTCACCTGCAGTTCGAAAGATGCTGATTACTGGTTGTGGAATACAGTGTTTCCAACAAATTACAGGTATTGATGCAACAGTCTACTATAGCCCCACGATTTTTAAGGATGCTGGGATCAAGAGCGAGACTCATCTACTTGCTGCGACTGTTGCTGTTGGGTTTACCAAAACTATTTTCATCTTAATAGCTATATTTCTCATTGACAAAGTGGGTAGAAAACCTTTGCTTTACATAAGCACCATTGGAATGACTGTCAGCTTGCTTTCTCTGAGCCTTACTCTATCTTTCATGAGAGATGAGAAATTTGGGATTGAATTGGCAATTTTATCAGTCTGTGCGAATGTAGCATTCTTCTCTGTAGGTATTGGCCCTGTTTGTTGGGTTTTGTCGTCCGAAATCTTCCCTCAAAGGCTTCGAGCTCAAGCATCAGCTCTCGGGGCAGTGGGCAGTAGGGTCAGTAGTGGTGCAGTTTCCATGTCCTTCCTCTCAGTGTCTGCTGCAATCACAGTTGGAGGAACCTTCTTTGTATTTTCATTGATTTCAGCTCTTTCTGTTGCTTTTGTCCATACATGTGTCCCGGAAACAAAAGGCAAGTCTTTGGAGCAAATTGAAATGATGTTTCAAAATGAAGGAGAGTTGCAAAGAGATGAAGTTGAATTGGGAGATGTAGAAGTACAGAGACTGGTGCAGAAAGAATGAACGGGCAGCATGCTTGTTTCACCCACAAACTTCATAAAGAGGCTTGTAATACTATAAACTAGTTTAGGCCAAAAGCATTATTTGCACATCCTGCGAATTCAATAAAGCTGATCGCAAAATTCTTTTTCAATACACTATTTTACCATGGATAATAGCTACACAACCATGGAATTTAGTATACAGTTGATTATTAATCCAAATCATTGAGATTATTCATCGTCTTCTGCTTCTATCTATGTAAGATCTCGCAAAGGCCACCCTAATCCCTGCTCAGGAACGTAAATCTTGGATGAAAACAAGATTGTACCCCAGTGAAGTATTGAGAATCTGGGCTATGAAGATGCTGCTGCTGCAATCCTGGCATTTTTCTGGTTATTAATTGGTAATTCAGAACCAAACTTATTAAATCAGTCTGGTCTAGGTCATGGGTTGTGAAGATTAACCAAATTGACTTAGATAAATAAAAATAATACTTAAAATAACATTGTTTGAAAAAAAATTAAAACTCAAATTGGAACTAAGTTATATCAGGCCGACTCTCACTTAATTTGAGCCACATGTCGAGTCAATAGAGCACCCGAATGAACTCGTAATACTAATCTGGGTTTAATAACACTCTGATTCAAAAATGAGATATAATTATAGTGAAAAGTTCAGGTAAAAGCTTAGCCCTAAGTTCTAACTCCAGTCAGCTGCTTGAATATCGATAGCAAATTTTACATGTCTAGCGCAAGCAGCTTGTTACTTTATCAACTAACCAGTCTCTATTTGACAGAAGATGGATCACAAGGATAACCTTTCAAACCCGCGACTTAGATCATAAGACTGAGATAACTCCATACAAAATAAAAGCAAGAAAAAAAATCATAAAGCTCAATCCTTAATCAACCCAATATTAAATGATGAAATTGAAACAAAAAAATCAATTTTAATTAAAAAACCTAAAAAAAAAATCAAAGTTAACCAATGTTAACTTTCCAAACTCATGACTAAGGTTATAAAGCCGAAATTATATCATAAAAGGCAAACAAAAAAAATCATGAAACTCAATAAACTTGCTTTGTTTTTTTTCTTTGTTTTTTCCTTTTCAATTAATCTTTTTTTTTTTGTTTAATTTCCCTTTTTAGTATTAATTTTTTCTATTTAGTTATAACACTTTCATGACACGATCTTAAAACCAGACGTTGCAGCTAGACCCACTTAAACTTGGGTCATGCAAGTTTAATACTATAAATATTATTATTTTTATTATAATGAATATTGCTAATAGAATAATCAATAAATTTGAGAAAATATTATTAGTTATAGTTTTTTTTTTTGCTTTTTTCTTTTTAATTAATCTTTTTTTTTTTGTTTAATTTAGTTCGTTAATATTAAAAAAAAAATATTTAGTTATAACACTCTCATTACACGAATTTTAGGTTTGACAGATTAGCCTGGTTTAACGGGTTAACTTCGTTGATTCAATTTTTTTTTCTTTTTTTTAAGTAGTTTTTTTTATTTCAATTTCATCTTTTAATATCGATTTAATTAAGAATTAAATTTCATGATTTGTTTCGTTTACTTTTCATTAGATTATCATGATCTCCTAATGGGATTTTATTGTACCCCTCCTCGCAAAGCATTATTCATTGGAATTGTGCTTTTCTTTGTTTTTTTCCTTTTCAATTAATCCCTTTTTTTTTTGTTTAATTTCATTTAGTAATATTATTTATTTATTTAGTTGTCTTGCTTTCATGACACGGCCTTGCAGTTAGACCTATATTCAAGACTCACCAGACCCAAGGCTATTAGGCCTGGTGTTGGAAGCATGTTCACTTAAATTCGAGTCATGTAATTTTAATATTATTATTTGTATTATAAATATTACTCTTGGGTTAGACGTTGTAGTCAGACTCAAGGCTCTTTGATCTAGCTTTACAGATAGACTTAACGCTATTGAATTTTAATTTTTTTTTGATATTATTTACATAAAAAAAATGATGATCCACGACATAGTGCACGGACCACCTAACTAGTTGTAATCTATAATGAATGAAATGGGTGATAGTGAACAATATTTCCCAAAACCTTTTTTTTTAATTAATAATTCTTAATTTAATGTTAAAGGTAAAGGTAAAAAAAAAAATACAAAATATATGGGGCACGGCATGGACCAAAGCATGTGCAGGGAAGTATAGCCATGTGCACAGAGTATAAACTGTCACATTTTATTAACAACGAGTTTTATTAATTTTTATTATTTAATTTTATTGTGTAATACTAATATTTATTTTTTATATTTTATTTATTTAATTGTTATATTTTCATTATACGACCTTACAGCCAGACCCACATCCAAAGCTCTTGAGTATGTGTTGCAGGTAGATCCACTTAAATTTAGGTCATGCAAGTTTAATATTATTATTAATATTAAAAATATTATTATTTGTATTATAAATATAGTTATTGGTATTATAATTAATATTATAAATATTATTCTTGGATTAGATGTTTCAGTCAAACTCAAAACTCTTAAATGTAATTTTATAAATAAATCAAGTGCTCTTAAATCTTAATTTTTTAATATTTTTTATGCTAAAAGAAAATTAATCCACGGCCTAGTGCCTATACCACCTAAATAGTTGCAATCTATAATGAAATGGGTGATGGTGAACAATCGAGTTTTAGCCTTGTGTGGACCTAGACTCGCTTTAGCTAAGATCCCGAAACCTTTTATTTTTTTTCTTAATTTAATGTTAAAGGTAAAAACAAAAAATAATACAAAATATATGGGGGACGGCATGGACCAAAGCATGTCCAGGGAAGTATAGCCATGTGCACAGAGTATAAACTGTCACGTCATATTAACAACGGGTTCTATGCAACATTCACATGGTCTATCGCACACCTAAGGTGTCGTTCTAGTTTAAGAAAAACTATGGTCATCTTGATGTTTTAATTTTTTTATATTTTCTAATGTTTGAATGTGTTAATATAAAAAATAATTTTAAAAAAATAAAAAATATTACTTTAATAAATTTTAAAATAAAAAAATATTTTAAATTATAACCATTACCATACTACCAAATATTCTCATTAAACTTTGATGGGTATAGTTCAATTAATTAGTTCAATTAATCAGGTTCTAGTGTTGTTTTTTAAAAGTCACTAGTTCAAGTTTAACAAACCTTAAAATTATTAAAGGCTTACAAGGTTATTAATTTTAAAATCATAAAATTAGTCGAGATGCATGTAAATTGATATGAACATTCATATTAATAAAATAAAATAAAAATATCATTAATATGAACACACCCACTGGTAAAATTTCAACAGGACAATTCTAATCCTGAATTAACAATAAAAAGACTTTGGCAATAGCTTACTTGAAGAAGTCATACTCCCTACAAAGAAGATGAAGTTTCACATGGTAACAAACAGCAAGCAGCTTGTGTATCAGCTAACCAGCTCCTATTTGACAGATAGATCACCAAAGTCTCATGTGCAGAACCCGTCAAATTTGCATGAACCTGATTGCTAATCATGCATGAACCCCGTTGTTGTAAAAAACAAAGGAAAACTAAAGTTGGTGTCACCTAATTATATTCTGGCGAAGCATAGAGAATTAAACATTAGGGAGTGGGTAAGATTGCTCTATCCATAGACTACTGAAAGGAAAATAATGTTGTAAATCTCTAATTTTACAACCTGGGGATGCAAGACTAGATCATATGGTGATAAGAAATCAATCAAAAATAAATAGGAGATTCATGTGGGACCAGAAAGCAGGTGCCCGGAAGCTGAAAAATCACTCTCACAACTTATTTTAAGAGGCATGATCATCAGCATGATTATATATTCATTAATTGTGATCACAAATCATAGAGTTTACTGTCAAGAATTGAATGAACTGGTCTTGCTTCATATTTAAAGAGGATTGCATGGACATTTAGTGCTCAAATTGTGTTATTTTTATTTATCCTGTCCAAGAACATGCAATAAATTGCAAGAGAATCAAAGGGTCATTAACTATCAAAGAATACTTTATTTTTTAAGAAACAGTGGAATAATTGAATCGGTCCATGATTAACCAATAAACTATTCATGAGAGAAGACTATAACACCAGCAAGCCATTTCTGGTCCTTATTATATAAATGCAAGATGGCTAAAAACCGCAGTGGACACAGGAGGTTATTATTATATTCAATTCTGCGAGCATTCATACCTTGCAAGAAGATACACATGAAACAAATAGTAGGAAACAAAAACAAAGGGTGGGGTAAATGAAAGAAAGGGATTTTCCTTTTGTTTCTTTCTTCAACCTTCATCGATATTGTAATGGTGGAAAGGATTGAGTGAGTCCATAACCACAGATAGCAAAGCAATCTTCAACACTTGCATAATCATCAATTTTCCTATAGTAATTTACAAAGTTGAGCTCGAAGAATTGCAGAAAACACAACAATCCAACATTATATGATTGATAATGCTTCCACTTTCGGCCTTGATCTTTCTGCTCTGCCTGTTCCATAAGTGAACTGCAAAACTTTCACTTTTAATCTGCTCAAGTTTTTTACGCAGCCATGTTGAATGAGCCTTACCTTCAGGCCCCTTAAAGAGACTTTTAACTCGACTCCAATTCACCGGATAAAATGCAGATGGAGGCAATACAGTGAAGTCAAACCCAGGCCTTCTATTGACTCTTGAAACAACTCTTGAAACCAGATAAGGACCGTTATGACCCCACTTGTTTCCATCGAATGTGAGGGCAAATTCTTCAATGAATTTGTAGACTAAAGGATGCTTCTTGTCAAAAATCAACACAGCATTATTCAATCTGCTCCAATTCCCATTTTCAAGATCAATACTCTGTGCCCCTATAGCATTTCTCAATTTGGTAAGTGTCTTCAACACTATCACATCAGTGTCCATATAAATCCCACCAAACTTATACAACAAAGCAAGCCTAAGCAAATTAGACATATTTTGACCCAAAGAAACTTCTCCAGGGCTAACATTCCCTCTCTTTAACCCGTTAAACCATTTCTCAGCATGAGTATCCTTGAATATATAATCAAAATCAGGCTTAATTGCAATCAATTTAAACCCTTTGTCAAGAAATGGCTTTAAAACAAGACTCCCACTTTCAGCATCCATGGAATTGGAAACAATAACCAAACAAGCAAATGGATGGGACTTGAACAAGCTCTCAATAGCAAACAACTCTCTATCACCAAATGGCTTCAAAGAAGAAATCCATGTCATAAAGAACCTAACCTTACAACCACGATTCCCAAGGAAGTCTCTTATTCTTGTCGAAAACTGTTTTGAATTGTCTCCAGACCTCAGCATTCTCTTCACAGCTTTGTATCCATGAGCCTTCTTTGGCTTCAAAACCACAGAATGATTAATTGGTGTCATTGAAATGGCTGGATTTTGCAAGAGAGGCAAAAGGGTCTTTAAAATAACTGATGGTGTGTCTTCTTTAACTGCATACATCACTGAAGATGGGAGCTTTTTAAGTGAATTTCCAGCAAGATTGGCCTTGAAGAAATTGGCGGGTTCTGGCTGAGGTTTGGAGGGAAAGGGAGGGTGAACGTAGAAAACAGCGAAACCATTGTACAAAAGTAGGAGAAAGAATATAAGAGCAAGGAGTGAAGTTGGTAAGCAAAAGAGAGAGGCAAAGATTGATCTTTTTATGTTTTGCAACTGTTTAACATAGACAAAACAATTATGTTTAAGCTTGGTGATCTGGTGGTACATGGTGTTTATTAGTAGCTAAAATGTGGCTTTGGGTTTTGGTTTTGGTTCATTTATGAGTCAAGAAGAGCCTGAGAGTTGCAGAGAGAGAGAGGATTTTAATGGAGGGTAAGTGAGAGCAGAGGATTTTAATGGAGGGTAAGTGAGAGCAGAGGATTTTAATGGAGGCGGCAAAAAATCAATCAAAGAAATATTTTTTGTGTTGTGTGTGCTTTGGCGTTGGGAACCAAAAAGACATTCTAGAGGAAGTGGGAGTGGCCAGTTCACTTCACTATGGAGAAGGACAAAAGTGAAGAGTGAGGGAGAGACGTAAAGAGAGAAATGCAAGCTTGAAAGTTGGCTCACATCTTGAAACAGGGCCATTGTGACTGTGTTCCGTAATCTTGTAGTATCTTACATATTTTTCATTAAATCTTCTTGCCCTTTCTTGTGGTTTTATTTCTTAAAAGCATAAATAACTATATTAATTTTAAATTTTAACTTTTTAAATAAAATTTATATTATTTTTTAATATAAAATAATGAGATTTAAACTCATGATTATTTGATTAACAAGATTTTAACATTATATTAAATAACATTATCAACCAAAAATCTTAAATTTTTAAATAAAAAATTAAAATATAATTTATATTGTATTATAATGAAATCTTTAACTTTTAAAAAATAAAATAAAAAGAATCCTTGGATTATAATATAAAGATTTAGTTGGAAATTAAATCTCCAATTATAATACAAGGTTTTTGTTGCAAAATTAAGCTTCTTTAATCTTCCCTATCTAGAATTTAAAATAAACTTTCTATCAACAAGGTTTTGTTCGCAAAATTATATTTAGATTTTCTTAAGAGATTCGAGATTTAGCTGTAATTAATCAAAGCCTGGATTTCCTCCAAATTAAACATGGAAATTGTTCTTCTTTTGTTATTTTTTCTAATTGTTTTTTATTTTATTTTACTCTTTTTTAATATTGGATTGGTTGGGAAAATAAATTCATGGTTTATTTTATTTTTTTATTTTCTGTAGGATTATCATGATCTCAAATAAATATTTTTTTTAGAGTTAATACTCAATTTTACAGGCATTTAATTTTATCATAAGATTAAATAAAAATAATTTATAAAAATAATAAAGTTATTAAATCCATTGAAGTTCATGATTCAAATTATAAAGTAACTGAGATCACCCAATTTGGTATTGTCTTAATATTAAAAAAAAATATTATCTTAAAGGTTTTTTTAAAAAAATTATATCATATTTTTACTGGTCATCTAATTTATTTTTAAACTTATTAAATTGAGTGTTTTACTTTGAATCAACTAATCTCATACAATTTAATTTGAAACTTGAGTTAGACAAGGAGCAGAGTTTATAGATTTAAAAATCAAACTACTTAATTAAATTTAATAATATTACTAAAAAAATCTTTATAATCTTACTATTATTTTAAATTAAAAAAAAAACAAATAATAATTCGACCCCAAACAATGAGCTGGAGAATGCACTAATGTACCATATGTAACAAGACATGATCTTGTTATCTTACACTCACAGCATCATACAATTAATGTTCCACGTTATCTTGATGGAGCTTATTTTGGCTGTTCCGTTTCTTAATAAGTTGTCAGTACATTACAGCTAATTCCTCAAAATTGTTTATGCAGGGCAGATTCCAATCCTGAGCTTAGCTGCCATGCTAACTGAGCCAAGCCTCAGAAATTCTAGTACTGATATTCCTTCAAGTTAAACAGAGCAAAAAATACGTTTCTTTTTCCTGTATTATTAATTTTTTTTTTTGGGATGGTATACTTAAGAGTATAGTACTGTATTAATTGACATGCAGTATAAAACATAGTTTTTAAACTTTTATTAGAAAATAATAAAATCATATCTTTGGATTTTATATAATAGCTTAAACTATTGGGTTGAGAAAGTTCTTTAACATAATATCAAAACCTTGATGACAAAACGGTCACGAGTTCGAATCTCATCATCCCATGTATTTGATAAAAATTAAGTACAATGTAATGTTAGCCTATGCAAGTTTCAAGTTCAAAGAGCTTTCACTTGAGGGGATGTATTATAAAATAATATAAATCACATCTTAAAACCTTACCTAACAATTTAATCTATTGAGTTGATATGATTCTTTGATAATTTTCATGTGTATAGATAAATCGATTCAAGAAATTCAATATTTGAAACTTGATTTGAGCTATATGTAATTAATTGACATGATCCAAGTGTTTTTTATATTTGTTTGACTGGAACAAACTCAATTTAAATTTAATATCAATTGAAAAAAAAAAACTGCAATTTTAATAAATATATATAAAAAAAAACGGTTGACTCGAACTGGTACAGTAATTTGGTGATGCAAGTCTTTTAAAAGGTCAGTTCCAGATCGAATATGACAATTATGGCAGGAGGCATTATCTCATCGTTCAATATACTCTCTCGGAGAATCAACGATCACTAGTTTTTTTGGTTTTGCCAACTATAAGATTATTGCCACGGTACCGTAATTATAACTTAATCTTTTATCCGACAAATTCAAAACTCTCTCTCTCTCTCTATATATATATATAGTCACGCACTAGGTATGGTGGTTTTAATGTAGTTGAGCACTGTTTACAAACCCATGTGGATTTATTGTTTATTTTCTAATAATTTATTTTGACCTTTAAAGTTTTATTTTATGCTATTTAATTTTAATTGAAGATCGATTAATTATAATTTCTTAATCAAGAAAGAAATTGAAAGAAGAAAACCCGTAAAAAGGTGCTAGAAAAGGGTGGCGTGCCAAAGATTGTATAAAAATTATATTTAGGTTCTCAATCTTTAAAAATGACAAAATTAAGACAATTTAGGTTTTTTTAATTTATTTTTTAAAAACTGACACACATGTTCATTTATGTTATTTTTTAGTTCTTGAGTAGAGACAGAAGAGAGAAAAGGATTATCGGATTTTGATGATGAAAGAGAAAGTCATTGTTTACTCCATTTCCAGCTATCAAAATAAATTTATTGATATCTACGGGTTTTTAGAGATGAGAGGAGCTTCGTGTTGATTGTTTGAAGTTTCAATGTTGCATGAAAAACTAGATTAAAGTCGAGAAAGCCAAAACTAGATTAACTTGATCTCAAGTATTTGGGTTATTTTTTAAGTTTATGAAGTTGATGGAATGATTTGTGAGTATTTCAAGGGTGTAAATGTTATTTTTTTAGTTGAAGTACTTATATTTTTTTTTCACCAAAAAAGTCGCTGCTTTTATTGGTGGCCAAAATATGAGCTTGTACATGACATGTTGTCTATTTTAGCAAGCAACATGTGGCCTACTTATTTCTTTTTCAAAAATAAAATAAAAATAAGGGTGTTTTCTAGCTCTCTATGAAATTTTGAGAAAAAACCAAGTCTTTGCATGAGGCCTGAGCTTAAAGGCCCACCAACACTCCTAGGTTCTTCATTGTAGTGGTCAGACGCGCTGAGCCATAAACCCCCTAGTCTAGATCTTTTTGGCCTTTTCTTTCTTTTTTTTAGGTTGAGTAAAAATTTTAAGTTAAACTTAATCCGGTTGAGGTTATGCTTTAGGTTACAGATTTGACAAATTAAACCAAAATACCTGAGCTATTATTATTATTATTTTTTTTCTGATATTGCTTTTTTAACTACTATCTTGATATTTTTTCAGATCAGGAGGGACATCCTACTTTCAGACTGATATTTTTGATTGTGCCGCTGGGACAGCAATGCTTGAGCTTTAATGGACTAATTACATGGACGAAGAAAAGAGAGAATCAATTTAAGAAAGCAAAATTATGAAAAAAGAAAGAGCAAGAAGAAAATACCATGCACATCGTCACAGTAAATTAAAAATTTTCAATATATTTTACTTGGTAATCAGTATAATCTAATACAAGTTAAAAAGAGGGATATTTTGATAAAATTAAATATTTCAACAAAGTTTATATTTTTATATAAAGTTATGAATAAATAAGCGAAAGGTGCTCGAGATGGTTTGACCATGCCCACCGTAGAACACCGGAGGCTAGTTCGGAGGAGTTAGAAGTTGACAATGATAGAGACAGAGAAGTAACCTACATTATCGTGGATGGAAGTGATATCAAAGTAATTAAAATCTTTTGATGTTGAGATGGATTTGGTGTATAATTGCATGGAATGACGTAAAAGGATCCATAAAGCTTACCCCACCCAATTAGGGATCGAGGCTTGGTAGCTTGGTGCCACAGTTCTCTTCCTCCTCTAGTTCTTTCTTTGATTGCTTTAATATGCTGCTGCCACAGTGCTGCGAGCTAGCGTTCCAATCCTTTTCTTCTAAACAAATACTGTAAAACCTCAATTCAGCTGACCCCTAAGCAGGAATGTTTTGTGGGACATTAATAAAAAAAAATTTCCAAAATCAGAATCACTGTTTTTTCTTGAGCACCACAGATTAAAATTCTCAAGACGCTGCAAGTCTTGTAAAAAGTTCTCAAATAACCTTTCACAAACCGTTATTCTCAGAATACAATCATTGGGGAGAAGAGTCCTAACCATTTTAGCTGTATATATGAGTTTAATTCCAAAAAGCGCTATAGAATAGCCTTCTTTGAAATCCGGTAATGACTAGCAACTTGTCTTCGCCATTCATGAATTGGAACCTACAGATCAGACCGGGAAAATAATTTCCATATTAATTTGAATTTGTGATGTCATTAAGAATGAATTGACACCAAGAAATTTGGCCACACATCAGGATGAGATAGAAGAAAGAAAAGAATAAATCTTACTGCAGGGAAGCCACCATAATCCCCAGGCTCTCTAATGTCTTTGGTCACACAGCTATTAGCAGCAAGCCGGACCTGCAACTCAACCAAATCAGATATCCCATGACAAACACCATAATTTATATCAGTTACAGTAGCTCATCCAAGGCCAGGCCTGTATCTCAGCCATTAGATGCAATTCAATCTAATGATCTATGCATAGTCTAATGGAGATCGTGATAGTACTATGTGACAGACAGATACAAGTTTGCAGAAAAAAGATCTGTCTGAAAATATTTCGGAGGCCCTAGATGAAGAGAGTTGAATGCAAATTGGAGGCTTGAGACTCATAAGAAATTTGAAGCTTGTCCTTGTAACAACACAAAGAAAGTAGCAATTCTTTGCATGATTCAGCTTTTTCATGGACTACAAGCGTCGATGTGTCAATCACCCAATGAAAGAATCAACTCACTGTTTCTCAAGACCAAATACATGATTTAATACCTTCGATGCAATAGATACATGATCACGAACTGCAACCCTTCCTCCTAAAGTGACGTAGTCTCCCATGCTAAACAAGAACAAGCAAGACAAAGATGTAAACAACCAATGCCTTCTAAACCTACCCAATCATCTACGTACTGAATTTAAAACACATAAAAAGGAAACTTGAAGTACTTCAAAAGAAACAGCATCATATACATATTCTTCAGAAGCAACTTACGTCACTGAGCCTGCAATCCCAACCTGTCCACAAAGCATGCAACCCTTTCCTATAACCACATTATGACCGATCTGCAAAGCCAGGTAGAAAGGCAATTAGATACCACTAAATGAGAATATCATCTGGCCAAAATGGAAGAGAAGAAAAACTCACTTGGACTAAATTATCAAACTTTGAATGTTCCCCAATAACTGTGTCTCTCCAACTGCACAAAATGGGTGGTGTACTTAGTCATCTAGTTTGGACAGGTTCCAAATTCAAGCCCGTTTACTATTAAACATACATAAATATGAGTAAAAATCTAGTCCCAACAACCATCACACCTTCCCCTGTCAATGCATGTATTTGCCCCAATCTCCACATGATCTCCTATGATAGCATTCAGAAGCTGAAAAATAAAATAGGACAGTTCAGTTGCTGATCCAGAACTGAACAAGACATATAAAAAAAAGTGTAAATGGCATAGTGTGAGCCGCTAGGAGTGATATTATGAATTTTTCACTGTCACTGATTATGATGCTCCATAATTCAAATGTTAAAGCAATACACAAGAAAAGAATGCCCAGATTCATAAAGCACATATAAATAATTGATGTATGTCTAAAATGTGAGAGTCCATACACAGGGATCGGGGGTGGTGTGTGCGTGTGTGCTCTTGTGCATATACAGAGAGGAGGGGGGGGGGGGGGACAACAAAATCAATTGAAATGGTCCCAAAAAACTATTAAATATCACCAACTTGAGGCTTCTTCATCATGTTGCCTTTGTCATCCACAAAAAACCCAAATCCTGTAGGTCAAAAACATATGATTTAGTGATCAATATTTCACCAACAAATCATAGGTCCATGTATGAGGTGCATTGGGTAGAAGCAGAGATCATGGAAGTTTAGAAACATGTAGCAAGCATCAATTAGCACAAAATGTCAAGATGTTAACATAGAAAAGACTGTATATTTAAGTGGTCAAATGCATTGCTCTTCCTAACACATGTAATTAATCATAAATCAGTTGATATATATAACTATCGACAATACGTATAGAGGTAAGGTACTAAGAACTTAAAAGTTATAAAAATTGTTGTTAATAAAAAAAAGCAGGTAATGTTTAACTCTAAATTTAAAAATAACTAAGCCTTACCATCTTGACCAATGCATGCTCCATGGTGAACTACACACGAATCCCCTATCCTACAATTACTGAGGCCAACATTATACCTGATAAAAAAATAGAATTACTATATATAAAAAAAAACCAACAATATTAATCGCATAATAAAAATTCCACGAAGACCCTTTTTTGCATAAAGAAAATGCATTATACCCTATCTTTGTAGAGTGACCAATAGTAACTTCAGGTCCTACAACAGTTCCTGATCCCACATGAACATTAGGACCCAGCACAGCTTTTGAATGAACTACTGCGCCAATTTCAATTAACACTGTTGGGTCGATGCAAGCTGATTTGTGGAAAGTTCCACCTCCATTGTTCCATTTTGAATATTCTTCATAAGAACAGAAAAGCAAGAATCGGTTAGTAAATGTCTTGTGCCATACATTTTAACAAACAGGTTGTATGCAGGAAAATTTGAACTTCAGATGAATCAGCTATATCTGGTTTAAGAATGTTTATAGGCATACCAATTTGATTAATGGAGGATGCTGAGTAACTTGAGACACCAGAGTGTTTGATTGGTCTCTTTAAGGAAAGGAGATGGGATAATCTTTTGGCAGAGATTGCCATCATACGCTACTAGCAGTGTGGTTTTTGCTGGGGTTTTGAACTCTGAAAAGAACAGCCAGTGGACAAACTGGCAAAGTCTCTTCGTGCTAGTATTTAAAAATCATGTCAACTTCAATTTGGCTTCTTTTTAAAATTTAAGTGATCAATGGGCCACTAAGTTCACTCGTCGCAAGACTAGATTTAAATTAATAACACTACTTTGTTTGTCTGTTTTTTTTTTTTTTTTTTTTTTTGCGCGCGCTGCGTACAAGGAAACACCTTAAACAATTCTTCCTTTTTTTTTTCTCTGTTAATTTGCCTCGTCTAATAATAATTATTGTTAAATAGACTGCTACAAAAGATTAAATCGCATCTTTCAAAAAGACAAGGACTGAAATGAACTTTGGTGTTGGTCACCACTGGACGAGATCGGTGGAGGCAAGGACGGAGCTAGGAAATCTCTGAAGGGGCCAAGATTGTTATAATTATTTTTTAAGTAAAGTCAAAATTTAAATTTTATTAGTTTTGGCTTTAAAATTTAAAATTTTAAGAGGGGCTAGGAGTTTTCAGGTCCTTACTAATTGTTTTTTAATTTGTTTTTTTCAGGTGGATGAGGGTGCCTGACTTAATTTGTTTTTTTAAATATGAAAGAAAATCATATAAAATCATATTACTAGATAAAATCTTTAAATAAAACAAAAAAACAAAAAACCATAAAGTATAAAGTCCAAAATACAAAACCACAAATATGTTGGACCTGGAAAGATCCCACCACTACCGAAAGGAGACACAAGTTTATCTCAGGGAAAAATCAAGCAAATTTTCTGCCAGCAAAATCTGAATTTCATTGATCTTGATGTCTCATACACTAACATTCAGAAAATCTTGCATTAGAGCCATCAAAAGTACACAGCACGAGGCAAATCACTGCTACTAATGATTCTGAAGTAAATGCGAGCAAATGTGTGTTTGTCAAATCATTGGTCTCACAATTAAGCTAATAGCAATAAGCTACTTACTAACACTCGACAGATTTGTTGAAAACAATGGAACCCGAGGAGGTTAATAAATAGTTACTGCTTGGTGCACCATTGCATTTCAGAGAAGGCCTCTTCTTCTCTTGTAGTCACCAACCGTCAAGGTCAGTGCGTGTCTTCTCCCATCATTCTCAGGGACTCGGCATCCAACAGTTGCTTCAATCCTCTGTTTCTTAGCCATGAACCCTGCCTGAGCGCCCTGAGGTCCTCCAAACTCTTGCAGTGCAGTAAGTGAGATTTCAAGCTCAAAGCTGTGCATTGTATTTGACTCAGTGCCTTGATCCACAGGAGCACTGGTATCAACCAACTTCCCAGCATCGGCTGCCGCTTCCAAGGCAGCTGCTGTAGCAGCCACACCAGCCTCTGACATCACCCCTGCTACAACTTGAATACTAGCTGCAACTGCCACTGTCTCATTTGCCTCGCTAATTTTAGTTGCAACAGGATCATCTGCTTCAGCAGGTTTTGAAACATAATAATTCCTTGACCTAGTCCATCTCCTTGAAAATGGATCATACCCAGCTTCCCCGGCTTTTAGACCTGTATTTGCTGGCTTCATTTCGGATGCATTTCTAAAATTCTCAACTCTGTTCTTTCTGTTCATTTCTGCCAACCTAATAGCCTTAGCATCTTTCACCTTAGCCTGCCGAGATGCCTCCAGTTCCTCAATTCTTGCATTGATCCTCTCTACCTCTGCCTCGTCATGCTTGCTCTGTGCAATTTCCAACTCCCTCCTCAACCTGTCCTTCTCAGCAGCGACATTTAATGGTCTCGACGAGGCCGATTTTTTCTCCTGCAACATCTGCTTCACAGTGGCTGCCGAGTACACAAAATTGTTTGATTTTTTTATGGCCTCCTTCTTTTCCAAGATATCCTGTTTGCTTGGCAACCTGCCACCACCACACTCCACCTCTCTAACCCACTGTTTATACTCTTCCTCAGTTGGTCCAGAATCTGAAACCATAGCCATCTGCCACCTGGCAGCAGAGGTGTCAGCACCCCAAGTAACATTCAAATACTTATAAGTTGATTTGTTCTCC
This sequence comes from Populus alba x Populus glandulosa, assembly GCA_033617975.1. NCBI lineage: Eukaryota > Viridiplantae > Streptophyta > Magnoliopsida > Malpighiales > Salicaceae > Populus > Populus alba x Populus glandulosa. The sequence continues at coordinate 3,089,673 of CM066146.1, forward strand.
AGCTTGTATGGCTTGTCAGGTTCAGCTGCATCAACATTCCGGACCATGCAGAGCCTGTACACGGGCCCAGACTTTGACCTACCTATCCCAACCCTCACGAAACAACCAATAATCAATTCTTCAAACCAAGGCTCCATAAACCATTTCGCAAGTTTGGTTCTCCGAATGGTAATTTCTTTTATATCTTCATAAGTTGGTCCCTGGGACCCGGGTTCCACATCCTCATCACTGTCTGCCATTCCACCATCACCTGTTGACCCTTCATCCTCACTGTGAGATCTACTTCCGCTCTCACTACTGGAGCTACTCAGACTTGCTGAAGTGAAATTATTCTTCTTGACTTGTGAAAACCCCCTGCTGCCAGCGGATCCTCTAGACACATCCCTCAACTTGCGATGAGCCTCAGGATCCAGCTGCTTTAAACGTTTCGCTCTCAATTCATTCAATGCATCATCTTTAGCAGCTGCCCTGTCAGCAGACCTAGCTGATGAACGCACTCCACGAGACGATGGAAGGGGCGGAGTCTCTTTTCTAGATCGGGTTGGCTTATCATTATCCCTTTTCAATCTAATCTTCTCAGTCAAATGCTTATCCCCTTTCTTGTCTGCTCGATCTGCCAATATCAACTCCCTGTCAAGTTCACTCATTTGAGCAAGCTTCTTCCTATCATCCTCATCTTTGTAAAGATCATCGCCAATATCAGATTCATCACTGCTTCCACCCTCACGATCCGAACCACCACCATCATAATCACCTTCATCCTGACTACCCTCCTCCTCACCCCTCTCGTTAGTCTCCAATCTCTTCTTCAAAGGCACTTGAGACCCTGATGGCTTCCTATTCGCATACCCGCGATCATCATCAGAATCATCATCTCTAGAATCACTTCCACCATCAGAATATGAACCCTCGCGTTTTCGCCTCCTGGAAGGCAGTGTCGAATTCCTGTTTCTTCCTGATTTCCCAGTCCTTCCCGCTGCCTCAAGCAGCAAATTTTCTAAATCAGCCATTGTCCTCCCAATACACTACACAGACTTCTAGTAACACCTGAACAAGTCTCCAAGTGTTAATCCAACAAGTTAACCAATCAAATAGAGAAAAGCAAGCAGCAGAACAACATCATTTGGTTATCAAAAGAAAATCTTCTTAGCTCTCTCAATCATAAAAACGCAACCATGCAAAAAAATATCCAAGTTTTTTGCTTTTTCATAATTTTCATTAACGGGGTTATAATTTCCACTATAATATTTATTAACCCAGTAAAGAAAAAAATACCCAAATTAATCCCACAGCTGATTGAAACCCTAAGATCATAAAAAAGTTTCTTCTCTTTTTTTTGTGAAACCCTAGAATTCAAACACAGCGCAAGATTAAGCAAATCCAAGTCGTGAGAAGGAGGCAAGAAAGTTAAGTTGTGTAAGGGCTTGAAGAGGCGACAGAGAGAGAGTGCCTACCAGGTGAAATTTCTAAGGTCGAGCTAAAGACTGAATCTTTGCAATCCAGATGATGCGTGAAGAGAGAAACCGAGAATAGCAGTGCGATTTTTTTTTTTTTAATGAAATAATCAGGGTGTTTTTCTAGACTAATTTTGGTATTTATAAAATCAATCCTCTGCGTTAAAGTTAATATCAAATCACTACAAAAAGTTTAGGATATTATGATTTAACCAACAAAAATGGATGATGATATATAATTTATTTGTTTTTGTGTTAAAAAAATATTTTTAATATGTTAATGTTAAAAATAAATTTTAGAAAATAATAATAAAATATTATTTTAATATATTTTAAAAAAAACATTTTTAAAAAAATACAATTATATTCTCAAACACTATTATGACTGTTTTTTTAATAAAAACAAAAGGAAATAGAGAAAAGCCTGCACAATCAAATTTATACACACACACTATAAAGAGTTATGCTATTTTTGTCCACTCTTCCTAGAAACATGTCACTTAATCAGAAGGATTAGACTTAATGCATAAGAGCAAAGAAATTAGGAGGTAGAAACAGAGCTAGGTGATTTCTAATAGATGGTTTTAGTGGAAGAGTTTTTAAAAATAGAAACTTAAAAAATCATAAATGAATATATTAGCTAAATATCTAAGCATAATAGCTAGTGTCCATTGAATCAAAAATAAAATAATAAGAAGTCAAGAAATAAACAAAAATCCATTATTTGTTTCTAAAAAATCAGCCATATGAATCTAGGGATCATCAAAAACAAAATTCTATTGAGTTTCATTTAGACCCGAAAACATATTAAAATTACAAAACAAATCCTTGACATGAGAATACTCAGGGATATAATTAATTGTACCTTAAAGCTTTCATCAAATAAATATGTGAAAAAGATGTTTCATAAATTCAAGAAAGATAAAGTTAGTAAGTATTTTCTTGGCTATTTATTTTAAATTAAATAAGAAATAAGTAACAAAGATATATAAAAAATAAATAAAAAGGAACTGCATGAATAAGTTTCTTATACTTCAATAATCAGAAGTGTATGTTATGATTTGTATAAGATTAGACATTGCATATATAATGGTTATAAATAGATACATGAGTAATCCAGACAAACAATAATGATTATAGGAGTAGTAAAATAGATTTTCATATATATCTATATGATTATTTAGAAATGTTACTTTGTTTTACAAAGTTAGACATGAAGCTTTAAAGTTATATGAATGCTGGTTTGGTTGGTGAGATTGATAGTAGAAAATTACTAGAGGGTTCGTGTATATTCTAGGTAGTATAGTTGTGTGTTGGGCTCAAATTAATAGTGCACCATATATGATAAAAAGATTGATGAGGGACTAATAGGTTAATGTGAATTCTAGAAACATTTACCTGGAGGTCGAATGCATCACATGGGTTTCCAATAATTACAGTTTCATACTGTGGAAAGCTGAAGAATAGCACACAAATCTGCTATCCCTAAACTTCTCTGAAACTGGCAATTTCCTTGATAAAAACTGGATATTATTAGCGACTGCTCGAGCTCAGAATGCCACACATATTGATTATTACCTTACCAACAAGGAGATGAACACAGCACCTAAAAGAAGGTCCATTTTTCAAGAATGAGAGTTGATAGGTCCATTTGTCACCAGTCAGTACCTTCAGTAGATGGAAAATAAGGGCATCCATCTATGCCTGCGGACGATTTGGTAAACTCGCGTACATTTTTATGGTAGAGTGAAAAGGACTGTGCTGCATCTCACTGGATCATTTCCCACCTTCATGGAATTTTATTAGTACAGAAAGCTTCAGATCAGTCAACCCTCTCTCTGTCTCAATGGATCAGATACAACACAAGTACGTTAACATAAGAGGAGTGAAGCTTCACATTGCAGAGATTGGAACTGGTTTAGATCGACTATCACCTTTTCTTTTGCTTTTGCTTTCAATTTTATTTATTTTTAATCTTTTAGCAGATGAAAAAACTGTGTCTTTTTATGTGTAGGTTCTTTGGTGGTGGTTTTCATACATGGTTTCCCGGAGATATGGTATTCATGGAGACACCAAATGATTGCCGTTGCTAATGGTGGATATCACGCAATCGCACCAGATTTAAGAGGTTATGGATTATCCGAGCATCATCCAGATCTTGAAAGGGCATCCTTCGATGACTTTGTAGAGGACACCATTGCTATCCTTGATTATTTTCAAATTGAGAAGGTAGCGGTCTTACACTGTATCATTTTTAGCCTAGCTGTGGCTATGTATTATTTCTTGTTTCACTACCAAGTACCAACAGGTTAAGTATATGTTTACGGTGTGCATTTACAAATATTTAGCTTTGTCTGAAGTTAACCAAATTAAGTTGATCACAGGCCTTCTTGGTAGGAAAAGATTTTGGTTCCTGGCCTGTTTATCTCCTCTCTCTTCTCCATCCAACAAGAATTTCTGGAATAGTTTCATTGGGTGTGCCCTTCTTTCCTCCTAGACCTCTACGATACAAGGACCTTCCTGAAGGTTTCTACATCCACAGGTGGAAGGTACATGATTTTTTTTGCTTCATTTCTTGTAGTGGAACTTTAGGCTTGCTTTGTAACATATCAAATCTAAGTAAACTTGTCATTTTGGAAGACGAAGGTCTCTCTCTCTCTCTTTTTTAATTGGAAAAGCGTTGAAATGATATTAATGATGTGCTATCATTCTGCTAGTTTTTCTTTCTAAGAATCGTGCTGCAAATGGATAATGTGTGCTTAAGTTTCTGGTCTGCTTTGTTATCATAGAATGTGAGGCGCTGTTGTTATAAAACTTCAATCGTCAAACAGAATCATCAAGGTCCTTTACTTGATATTCTTTTTGGCTAAAAAAATGAGTTGATTGGTTAATAATTCCATCCCTGGTAGGAACCTGGGCGTGCTGAGGCCGATTTTAGCAGATTTGATGTTAGAACTGTGTGGAGGAACATCTACATTGACGTGCTGAGGCCGATTTTAGCAGATTTGATGTTAGAACTGTGTGGAGGAACATCTACATTCTCTTTTCAAGAAATGAAATCCCTATAGCAGATAAAGATAAGGAGATTATGGATTTGGTGGATCCATCCACCCCTCTACCATCATGGTTAAGCAGTGAGGATCTTGCAATTTATGCAAAATCAGGATTTGATTCTCCAATGCGAGCCCCGTACAGGTAAGAATGTGTATTGAAATATCCAATAAACCCTCTTTGTCCAGTTGTTCTTCGAAACTTGAAGCAAGAAATTCACTTCAAATGATCTGAATGCAAGTACCAATATAGCATGCTGTATCTGGGTTCTTGCAGGGGACCGCGCAAAGAGTTCACCATCAGAAACCCAAAGGTTCAAGCCCCAGTGCTGCTAATTATGGGTGGGCAAGATTATTTCCTTAAATTCCCTGGGATTGAGGACTACTTAACAAGTGGGAAAGTAAGAGAACGTATGTCTGATCTAGAGATCAAGACCTTGCCAGAAGGAACCCATTTCGTCCAAGAGCAATTCCCTGACCAGGTAAACCAGCTAATCATCGACTTCCTCGAGAAACAGGTTCGATCAAGTTAATTAAAATAAAGTCGTCTCCATATCATTGAGACAAGAAATGACTTGATAATTGTATGGTGTTATGTGCAGCATGGCTATCATAAAACAGTACACATACTAGTTACTCAAAAGTGGTAGAAATCTTTGGTTAATGTTCTCTCTTTTATATGTCAAATGCATAGGTGAACTTCCATTGAGACTTGAGAGAGCTGTTATTTGTTACGTAAAACTCAAAGCCAGTTTTTTTTTTTCTTTTCTTCCAAAATGAAGTGAGAAATGTGTTATATTTCTCAATTTGTTCATACATTCGACTCGATTTAAATGGATGGAGCACCGGCCTTTTGAGCTATTACAGGGGAGGGGATGGAAATTCTACTAGTGTTGAAAGAAAGATTTCTTACTGGTCTGGAAAAGTGATGGCCATCAGTTAATATCTTTTAGCCTTCATTCCAATGATTTGACTGGTGATTTTTCCTTCTCGACTACTCAAAACGTCCGCAAACGGCGAAACGCTTTGACTCGGTGAGTTTCGCGGCATTCCGACTTCGATGCCCCGGTTGCCGAAATTCAGTTGCTTTTGACTTTCGGGTGATCCCTCTTGAGCATGTACGCTTCCGCTACTTGTTCTACATCAGACTTCTTCCGCAAACGGCGAAACGCTTTGACTCGGTGAGTTTCGCGGCATTTCGACTTCGATGCCCCGGTTGCCGAAATTCAGTTGCCTTTGAATTTCGGGTGATCCCTCTTGAGCATGTATGCTTCCGCTACTTGTTCTACATCAGACTTCTTCCGCAAATGGCGAAACGCTTTGACTCGGTGAGTTTCGCGATATTCTGACTTCGATGCCCCGGTTGCTGAAATTCAGCTGCCTTTGAATTCCAGGTGATCCCTCTTGAGCATGTATGCTTTTGCTACTTGTTCTACATCATACTTCTTCTGCAAACGGCGAAACGCTTTGACTCGATGAGTTTCGCGGCATTCCGACTTCTATGCCCCGTTTGCCGAAATTCAGTTGCGTTTGAATTTTGGGTGATCCCTCTTGAGCATGTATGCTTCGGCTACTTGTTCTACATCAGACTTCTTCCGCAAACGGCGAAACGCTTGGCCTCGGTGAGTTTCGCGGCATTCCGACTTCGATGCCCGGGTTGCCGAAATTCAGTTGCCTTTGAATTTCGGGCGATCCCTCTTGAGCATGTACGCTTCCGCTACTTGTTCTAAATCAGACTTCTTCCGCAAACGGCGAAACACTTTGCCTCGGTGAGTTTCGCGGCATTCCGACTTCGATGCCCCGGTTGCCGAAATTCAGTTGCCTTGAAATTTATAGTGATCCCTCTTGAGCATGTATCTTTTCGCTACTTGTTCTACATCAAACTTCTTCCGCAAACGGCGAAACGATTTGACTCGGTGAGTTTCGCGGCATTTCGACTTCGATGCCCCGGTTGCCGAAATTCAGTTGCCTTTGAATTTCGGGTGATCCCTCTTGAGCATGTATGCTTCCGCTCCTTGTTCTACATCAGACTTCTTCGGCGAAGGCCGAAACGCTTTGCCTCGGTGAGTTTCACGGCATTCCGACTTCGATGCCCCGGTTGCCGAAATTTAGTTGCCTTTGAATTTCGGGTGATCCCTCTTGAGCTTGTATGCATCCGCTACTTGTTCTACATCATACTTCTTTCGCAAACGGCGAAACGTTTTGAATCGATGAGTTTCGCGGCATTCCAACTTCGATGCCCCGGTTGCCGAAATTCAGTTGCCTTTGAATTTTGGGTGATCCCTCTTGAGCATGTATGCTTCAGCTACTTGTTCTACATCAGACTACTTGGTGAGTTTCGCGGCATTCCGACTTCGATGCCCCGGTTGCCGAAATTCAGTTACCTGTGAATTTCGGGTGATCCCTCTTGAGCATGTATGCTTCCGCTACTTGTTCTACATCAGATGTAACAACCCGGCTTTCCAAGCCCAAAACACAGTAATTTTTTTTTTTATGCCTTCAATCCACATGGTGCCGGCAATCAATGAATCTAAATCCTCACATCATCAAAATACAATCCATACAATCAACATTTCATTTCAAAGTGAATCTTACACAAACACGTAATATTAAGGTTGCTTGATTTGAAGTTCATATTAAAAATATATACATAGACATGAGTTTGCAGTCTTATCCTACTAATAGTCATCACAATTTTAAACAAAAAGGACCTAATAAAAGTTATACATTCAGTACATTGATCCATACAAAATACATTGTGATTTAAGATACATCTACATAATTCCTTGCAAAAGTAGGTTCCCGTGTATCGGGTTTCCTAGACATCTCGTTGGTGTGAAGTCCCTGCAGCAGTACAAACATTTAAGAGAATGCAAATACTTAATAATAATAAGAATGGTAACTAACGGTTTGGCAACTAAATAAAGCATTAACAATTATAATTTCTTCATGTATTTGCTATAACAACTAGTAATACATATAGATACACAAGTTTTCGGATGCCATTCGCCAAAACTAGTCATTCATTTGTGTCGGCCATCCATCCGGATTCCATGGCGAAAGCTGCGTCGCTGCCGATTCCAAGATCGGCAGCAGAAACTGCATTGCTGCCGATCAAGGAATCGACAGCGAAAACTGTGTTGCTGCCGATCCAGAATCGGTAGCGGAATCTGCGTCGCTGCCGATCCAGAATCGGCAGCGGAATCTGCGTCGCTGCCGATCCAGAATCGGCAGCGGAATCTGCATCGCTGTCGATTTCTGTATCGGCAGCAAAAACTGGGTCGCTACCGATTTCTGTATCGACACCGAATACTGTGTCGCTGCCGATCCAGAATCGGCAGCGGAAACTGCTTCGCTGCCGATTTCTGCATCGGCAGCGAAGTCACTCTTTTATCCCGGCCATCCATTTGTTTGGATGCCAATAGCCTAAGCTAACCAGTCCTTCATCCCGGCCATCCATTCGGACGCCATTAGCCAAAGCTAATCATTCTTTGTCCCGGCCATCCGTTTGGATGCCATTAGCCGAAGCTAATCAATCCTTCATCCCGGCCATCCATTCGGACGCCATTAGCCAAAGCTAATCATTCTTTGTCCTGACCATCCGTTTGGATGCCATTAGCCGAAGCTAATCAATCCTTCATCCCGGCCATCCATTCGGACGCCATTAGCCAAAGCTAATCAATCTTTTGTCCCGGCCATCCATTCGGATGCCATTAGCCGAAGCTAATCAATCTTTAATCAACATTTAAGCATTCAACAATCTAATATCGGTTCTAACAATATGATAGTACTCAAGTTAAAATATTTCAAGATTCAACGTAAGAAAAAGGAAGGTGCAAGTCACCTACCTGCTCCACCTGTGGGTCGTTCCTGTCTTGATGATGGTCCAATCCTAACCGCACCACCTAAGACATCAATGGTCACAAATCAGCACAGTTGTATTTATTTTATTTTTGAATCATACTCATCATCACACTTATTTCAAGAGTTCATATGTTCACATTCAAGTGTTCCATATTTTACACCATTATATCATGAAATTGTTACTAGCATTTAAGTCATTCCTGCCTAGGAGGCTTATTTTACTGGTTCGCTGCGGGCTGCCCAATTCGGCAACGAGAACTGTGTCGCTGCCGGCAGCCCGTTCGGCAGCGAAAAACTGCATCGCTGTTGATGCCACAGTTTCGCTGCACAACGCACAACTCGGCAGCGAATATCAATTCGCTGCAGGAAGTTCAGTTTCGGCAGCGAAATAGAATTTCGCTGCACAACACACAATTCGGTAGCGAATATCAATTCGCTGCAGGAGGTTTAGTCGCAGCAGCGAAACAGAATTTCGCAGCACAATACACAAATCGGCAGCGAATATCGATTTGCTGCAGGAGGTTCGGTTTCGGCAGCGAAACAGAATTTCGCTGCAGGAGGTTTAGTTGCGGCAACGAAACAAGATTTCGTTGCGCAATACACAAATCGGCAGTGAATATCGATTCGCTGCAGGAGGTCAGTTGCGGCAGTGAAACAGAATTTCGCTGCATAATACACAAATCGACAGCGAATATCGATTCGCTGCAGGAGGCTCAGTTTCGGCAGCGAAACAGAATTTCACTGCAGGAGGTTCAATTGCGGCAGCGAAACAGAATTTCGCTGCACAATACACAAATCGGCAGCGAATATCGATTCGCTGCAAGAGACTCAGTTTCAGCAGCGAAATAGAGTTTCGTTGCACAACCCACAAATCGGAACCATCAATTTCAGCACATAGTTCTTCAACAAAATTCCAGCAACAACATCACAACAGAACACATTAATTTCAGCAACAACATCACAGCAAAACACATTAATTTTAGCAACAATATCACAGCAGAAAACATTAAATTTCAGCAACAACATCATAGCAGAACACATTGATTGCAACAACAATCATCACAGAAGAACACATTAATTCCAGCAGCAACATCACAACAGAAAGCATTAAATTTCAGCAGAACACACACACACATGCATGCTGACCTACCCTATAGTTAAAGCCAGCCTTCTACCATAATTGTTAGATGTTCTGAAATTGACTTTATTTCACTTCTGTTTGCTAGTTCTCCTAGTTAATTTCAGTTTCCCTCATAGTTGGCTTAGGTCTTAGATCAATTTTTCTTAGGGTTTTTCTTCTTCATTTTCGTTTTTGATCTTAAGGGGGAGAGGAAAGGGAGTTTCATGACCCATACCTTCTGAATTTAACTAAGTTTGAGGAAGGTTTGACACAATTCTTTTCTCTTCAGCTGCTGGTTCTCCTCCTCCTTCTTCCTCTCACGTTTTCCAGCTCTCTTTTTCCTCTCCTCTATGCAGCTGCCCACTCCTCTCTCAAGGTCTCATTTCTCCCTCACAACCTCACAAGGTAATCTCTACTAGTTTGATTCACGTTTCTGTTGTGAAAGGGGAAGGGAAGAATGACATGCAGCTGCTGGTTTGGGAAGAAGATGGGTCATTCTCTCTCCCCTCTTTGTATTTATACTACCCATCAAACGAAATGGGTTGTTTGGGGGTTGGTTTAGGTGTGTCCCTATCCTTGTTTGGTTTATCTAAAACCAGTTTTACCCCTCCCTCCCAGCTCTGCGTCACTGTTGATTGAGAAATCGGCAACGAAAACTGCATCGCTGCCGATTTCTGCATCGGCAGCGAAACCTGCGTCGCTGCCGATCAAGAAATGGGCAGCGAAAAACTGTGTTGCTGCCGATTTCTGTATCGGTATGGAAGGCTGCGTCGCTGCCCAATCCAGAATCGGCAGCGAAACCTGCGTCGCTGCCGATTTCTGCATCGGCAGCAAAAACTGCATTCATCATCATCTCTCTCTCTCTAAATATATATATATATATATATTTTCGTTTGGGTTTTTACATCAGACTTCTTCCGCAAACGGCGAAACGCTTTGCCTTGGTGAGTTTCGCGGCATTCCAACTTCGATGCCCGGGTTGCCGAAATTCAGTTGCCTTTGAATTTCGGGTAATCCCTCTTGACCATGTATGCATCCGCTACTTATTCTACATCAGACTTCATCCTCAAACGTTGAAACGCTTTGAATCGGTGAGTTTCGATGCCCTGGTTGCCGAAATTCAGTTGCCTTTGAATTTCGGGTGATCCCTCTTGAGCATGTATGCTTCCGCTACTTGTTCTACATCAGACTTCTTCTGCAAACGCCGAAACGCTTTGCCTTAGTGAGTTTCGCAGCATTCCGACTTCGATGCCCCGGTTGCCGAAATTCAGTTGCATTTGAATTTCGGGTGATCCCTCTTGAGCATGTATGCTTCCGCTACTTGTTCTACATCAGACTTCTTCCGCAAACGGCGAAACGCTTTGACTCGGTGAGTTTCGCGGCATTCCTACTTCGATGCCCCGGTTGGCGAAATTCAGTTGCCTTTGAATTTCGGGTGATCCCTGTTGAGCATGTATGCTTCCGCTACTTGTTCTACATCAGACTTCTTCTGCAAACGTCAAAACGCTTTGCCACGGTTAGTTTCGCGGCATTCCGATTTCGATGCCCCGGTTCCTGAAATGCAGTTGCCTTTGAATTTCGGGTGATCCTTCTTGAGCATCTATGCTTCTGCTACTAGTTCTACATTAGACTTCTTCCGCAAATGGTGAAACGGTTTTACTCGGTGAGTTTCGCGGCATTCCGACTTCCATGCCGTGGTTGCTGAAATTCAGTTGCCTTTGAATTTCGGGAGATCTCTCTTGAGCATGTATGCTTCGGCTTATTGTTCTACATCAGACTTTTTCTGCAAATGGCGAAAGCTGAAATTCAGTTGCCTTTGAATTCCGGGTGATCCCTCTTGAGCATGTATGCTTCGGCTACTTGTTCTACATCAGACTTCTTCCACAAACGGCGAAACGCTTTGACTCGGTGAGTTTCACGGCATTCCGACTTCTATGCCCCGTTTGCCGAAATTCAGTTGCCTTTGAATTTTGGGTGATCCCTCTTGAGCATGTATGCTTCGGCTACTTGTTCTACATCAGACTTCTTCCGCAAACGGCGAAACGCTTGGCCTCGGTGAGTTTCGCGGCATTCCGACTTCGATGCCCGGGTTGCCGAAATTCAGTTGCCTTTGAATTTCGGGTGATCCCTCTTGAGCATGTACGCTTCCGCTACTTGTTCTAAATCAGACTTCTTCCGCAAACGGCGAAACACTTTGCCTCGGTGAGTTTCGCGGCATTCCGACTTCGATGCCCCGGTTGCCGAAATTCAGTTGCCTTGAAATTTATAGTGATCCCTCTTGAGCATGTATGCTTTTGCTACTTGTTCTACATCAGACTTCTTCCGCAAATAGCGAAACGATTTGACTCGGTGAGTTTCGCGGCATTTCGACTTCGATGCCCCGATTGCCGAAATTTAGTTGCATTTGAATTTCGAGTGATCCCTCTTGAGCATGTATGCTTCTGCTACGTGTTCTACATCAGACTTCTTCCGCAAATGGCGAAACACTTTGCCTCGGTGAGTTTCGCAGCATTCCGACTTCGATGCCCGGGTTGCCGAAATTCAGTTGCCTTTGAATTTCAGGTGATCCCTCTTGAGCATGTATGTGTCCGCTACTTGTTCTACATCACACTTGTTCCTCAAATGATGAAATGCTTTGACTCGGAGAGTTTCGCGGCATTCCGACTTCGATGCCCTTGTTGCGGAAATTCAGTTGCCTTTGAATTTCGGGTGATCCCTCTTGAGCATGTATGCTTCCGCTACTTGTTCTACATCAGATTTCTTCTGCAAAAGCCGAAATGCTTTGCCTCGGTGTGTTTCGCGGCATTCCGACTTCGATGCCCCGGTTGCCGAAATTTAGTTGCGTTTGAATTTCGGGGGATCCCTCTTGAGCATGTATGCTTCTGCTACTTGTTCTACATCAGACTTCTTCCACAAACGACGAAACGCTTTGCATCAGTGAGTTTCACGGCATTCCGACTTCGATGCCCCGGTTGCCGAAATTCAGTTGCGTTTGAATTTCGGGTGATCCCTCTTGAGCATGTATGCTTTCGCTACTTGTTCTACATCAGACTTCTTCCACAAACGACGAAACGCTTTGCATCGGTGAGTATCACGGCATTCCGACTTCGATGCCCCGGTTGCCGAAATTCAGTTCCATTTGAGTTTCGGGTGATCCCTCTTGAGCATGTATGCGTCCGCTACTTGTTCTACATCAGACTTCTTCCGCAAACGATGAAACGCTTTGCATAGGTGAGTTTCGCGGCATTCTGACTTCGATACCCCTGTTGCCGAAATTCATTTGCTTTTGAATTTCGGGTGATCCCTCTTGAGCATGTATGCTTTCGCTACTTGTTCTACATCAGACTTATTCCGCAAACGGCGAAACGCTTTGACTCGGTGAGTTTCGGGGCATTCCGATATCGATGCCCCGGTTGCCGAAATTCAGTTCCATTTGAGTTTCGGGTGATCCCTCTTGAGCATGTATGCTTCTGCTACTTGTTCTACATCAGACTTCTTCCGCAAACGATGAAACGCTTTGCATAGGTGAGTTTCGCGGCATTCCGACTTCGATACCCCGGTTGCCGAAATTCATTTGCTTTTGAATTTCGGGTGATCCCTCTTGAGCATGTATGCTTCCGCTACTTGTTCTACATCAGACTTCTTCCGCAAACGGCGAAACGCTTTGCTCGGTGAGTTTCGGGGTATTCCGACTTTGATGCCCCGGTTGCCGAAATTCAGTTGCCTTTGACTTTCGGGTGATCCCTCTTGAGCATATATGCTTCTGCTACTTGTTCTACATCAGACTTCTTCCGCAAACAGCGAAACGCTTTGACTCGGTGAGTTTCGCGGCATTCCGACTTCGATGCTTCGGTTGCCGAAATTTAGTTGCGTTTGAATTTCGGGAGATCCCTCTTGAGCATGTATGCTTCTGCTACGTGTTCTACATCAGACTTCTTCCGCAAACGGCGAAACACTTTGCCTCGGTGAGTTTCGCAGCATTCCAACTTCGATGCCCTTGTTGCTGAAATTCAGTTGCCTTTGAATTTCGGGTGATCCCTCTTGAGCATGTATGCTTTCGCTACTTGTTCTACATCAGACTTCTTCCGTAAACGACGAAACGCTTTGCATCGGTGATTATCGCGGCATTCCGACTTCGATGCCCCGGTTGCCGAAATTCAGTTGCATTTGAATTTCGGGTGATCCCTCTTGAGCATGTATGCTTCTGCTACTTGTTCTACATCAGACTTCTTCCGCAAACGATGAAACGCTTTGCATCGGTGAGTTTCGCGACATTCCAACGTCGATGCCCCGGTTGTCGAAATTCATTTGCTTTTGAATTTCGGGTGATCCCTCTTGAGCATGTATGCTTTCGCTACTCGTTCTACATCAGACTTCTTCCGCAAACGGTGAAACGCTTTGACTCGGTGAGTTTCGCGGCATTCCGATTTCTATGCCCCGGTTGCCGAAATTCAGTTGCCTTTGAATTTCGGCTGATCCCTCTTGAGCATATATGCTTCCCCTACTTGTTCTACATCAGACTTCTTCCTCAAATGGATAAACACTTTGACTGGGTGAGTTTCGAGGCATTCCGACTTCGATGCCCTTGTTGCCGAAATTCAGTTGCCTTTCAATTTCGGGTGATCCCTCTTGAGCATGTATGCTTCCGCTACTTGTTTTACATCAGACTTCTTCCGCAAACGGCGAAACGCTTTGACTCGATAAGTTTCGGGGTATTCCGACTTTGATGCCCCGGTTGCCGAAATTCAGTTGCCTTTGACTTTCGGGTGATCCCTCTTGAGCATATATGCTTCTGCTACTTGTTCTACATCAGACTTCTTCCGCAAACAGCGAAACGCTTTGACTCGGTGAGTTTCGCGGCATTCCGACTTCGATGCTTCGGTTGCCGAAATTTAGTTGCGTTTGAATTTCGGGAGATCCCTCTTGAGCATGTATGCTTCTGCTACGTGTTCTACATCAGACTTCTTCCGCAAACGGCGAAACACTTTGCCTCGGTGAGTTTCGCAGCATTCCAACTTCGATGCCCTTGTTGCTGAAATTCAGTTGCCTTTGAATTTCGGGTGATCCCTCTTGAGCATGTATGCTTTCGCTACTTGTTCTACATCAGACTTCTTCCGCAAACGACGAAACGCTTTGCATCGGTGATTATCGCGGCATTCCGACTTCGATGCCCCGGTTGCCGAAATTCAGTTGCATTTGAATTTCGGGTGATCCCTCTTGAGCATGTATGCTTCTGCTACTTGTTCTACATCAGACTTCTTCCGCAAACGATGAAACGCTTTGCATCGGTGAGTTTCGCGACATTCCAACGTCGATGCCCCGGTTGTCGAAATTCATTTGCTTTTGAATTTCGGGTGATCCCTCTTGAGCATGTATGCTTTCGCTACTCGTTCTACATCAGACTTCTTCCGCAAACGGTGAAACGCTTTGACTCGGTGAGTTTCGCGGCATTCCGATTTCTATGCCCCGGTTGCCGAAATTCAGTTGCCTTTGAATTTCGGCTGATCCCTCTTGAGCATATATGCTTCCCCTACTTGTTCTACATCAGACTTCTTCCTCAAATGGATAAACACTTTGACTGGGTGAGTTTCGAGGCATTCCGACTTCGATGCCCTTGTTGCCGAAATTCAGTTGCCTTTCAATTTCGGGTGATCCCTCTTGAGCATGTATGCTTCCGCTACTTGTTTTACATCAGACTTCTTCCGCAAACGGCGAAACGCTTTGACTCGATAAGTTTCGGGGTATTCCGACTTTGATGCCCCGGTTGCCGAAATTCAGTTGCCTTTGACTTTCGGGTGAACCCTCTTGAGCATGTATGCTTCGGCTACTTGTTCTACATCAGACTTCTTCCGGAAACGGCGAAACACTTTGACTCGGTGAGTTTCGCGGCATTCCGACTTCGATGGCCCGGTTGTCGAAATTTAGTTGCCTTTGAATTTCGGGTGATCCCTCTTGAGCATGTATGCTTCCGCTACTTGTTCTACATCAGACTTCTTCCGAAAACTACGAAACGCTTTGACTCGGTGAGTTTTGCGGCATTCCGACTTCGAGCCCCCGGTTGCCGAAATTTAGTTGCCTTTGAATTTCGGGTGATCCCTCTTGAGCATGTATGCTTCCGCTACTTGTTCTACATCAGACTTCTTCCGCAAACGGCGAAACGCTTTGACTCGGTGAGTTTCGCGACATTCCGACTTCGATGCCCTTGTTGCCGAAATTCAGTTGCCTTTGAATTTTGGGTGATCCCTCTTGAGCATGTATGCTTCCGCTACTTTTTCTACATCAGACTTCTTCCGCAAATGGCGAAACGCTTTGACTCGGTGAGTTTCGCGGCATTCTGACTTTGATGCCCCGGTTGACGAAATTCAGTTGCCTTTGAATTTCGGGTGATCCCTCTTGAGCATGTATGCTTCCGCTACTTGTTCTACATCAGACTTCTTCCACAAACGGCGAAACGCTTTGACTCGGTGAGTTTCGCGGCATTCCGACTTCGATACCCGGTTGTCGAAATTCAGTTGCCTTTGAATTTCGGGTGATCCCTCTTGAGCATGTATGCTTCCGCTACTTGTTCTACATCAGACTTCTTCCGCAAACGGCGAAACGCTTTGACTCTATGAGTTTCGGGGTATTCCGACTTTGATGCCCCGGTTGCCGAAATTCAGTTGCCTTTGACTTTCGGGTGAACCCTCTTGAGCATGTATGCTTCGGCTACTTGTTCTACATCAGACTTCTTCCGGAAACGGCGAAACGCTTTGACTCGGTGAGTTTCGCGGCATTCCGACTTCGATGGCCCGGTTGTCGAAATTTAGTTGCCTTTGAATTTCGGGTGATCCGTCTTGAGCATGTATGCTTCCGCTACTTGTTCTACATCAGACTTCTTCCGAAAACTACGAAACGCTTTGACTCGGGGAGTTTTGCGGCATTCCGACTTCGAGCCCCCGGTTGCCGAAATTTAGTTGCCTTTGAATTTCGGGTGATCCCTCTTGAGCATGTATGCTTCCGCTACTTGTTCTACATCAGACTTCTTCCGCAAACGGCGAAACACTTTGCCTCGGTGAGTTTCGCAGCATTCCAACTTCGATGCCCTTGTTGCTGAAATTCAGTTGCCTTTGAATTTCGGGTGATCCCTCTTGAGCATGTATGCTTTCGCTACTTGTTCTACATCAGACTTCTTCCGCAAACAACGAAACGCTTTGCATCGGTGATTATCGCGGCATTCCGACTTCGATGCCCCGGTTGCCGAAATTCAGTTGCATTTGAATTTCGGGTGATCCCTCTTGAGCATGTATGCTTCTGCTACTTGTTCTACATCATACTTCTTCCGCAAACGATGAAACGCTTTGCATCGGTGAGTTTCGCGACATTCCAACGTCGATGCCCCGGTTGTCGATATGCATTTGCTTTTGAATTTCGGGTGATCCCTCTTGAGCATGTATGCTTTCGCTACTCGTTCTACATCAGACTTCTTCCGCAAACGGTGAAACGCTTTGACTCGGTGAGTTTCGCGGCATTCCGATTTCTATGCCCCGGTTGCCGAAATTCAGTTGCCTTTGAATTTCGGCTGATCCCTCTTGAGCATATATGCTTCCTCTACTTGTTCTACATCAGACTTCTTCCTCAAATGGATAAACGCTTTGACTGGGTGAGTTTCGAGGCATTCCGACTTCGATGCCCTTGTTGCCGAAATTCAGTTGCCTTTCAATTTCGGGTGATCCCTCTTGAGCATGTATGCTTCCGTTACTTGTTCTACATCAGACTTCTTCCGCAAACGGCGAAACGCTTTGACTCGATAAGTTTCGGGGTATTCCGACTTTGATGCCCCGGTTGCCGAAATTCAGTTGCCTTTGACTTTCGGGTGAACCCTCTTGAGCATGTATGCTTCGGCTATTTGTTCTACATCAGACTTCTTCCGGAAACGGCGAAACGCTTTGACTCGGTGAGTTTCGCGGCATTCCAACTTCGATGGCCCGGTTGTCGAAATTTAGTTGCCTTTGAATTTCGGGTGATCCCTCTTGAGCATGTATGCTTCCGCTACTTGTTCTACATCAGACTTCTTCCGAAAACTACGAAACGCTTTGACTCGGTGAGTTTTGCGGCATTCAGACTTCGAGCCCCCGGTTGCCGAAATTTAGTTGCCTTTGAATTTCGGGTGATCCCTCTTGAGCATGTATGCTTCCGCTACTTGTTCTACATCAGACTTCTTCCGCAAACGGCGAAACGCTTTGACTCGGTGAGTTTCGCGACATTCCGACTTCGATGCCCTTGTTGCCGAAATTCAGTTGCCTTTGAATTTTGGGTGATCCCTCTTGAGCATGTATGCTTCCGCTACTTGTTCTACATCAGACTTCTTCCGCAAATGGCGAAACGCTTTGACTCGGTGAGTTTCGCGGCATTCTGACTTTGATGCCCCGGTTGACGAAATTCAGTTGCCTTTGAATTTCGGGTGATACCTCTTGAGCATGTATGCTTCCGCTACTTGTTCTACATCAGACTTCTTCCCCAAACGGCGAAACGCTTTGACTCGGTGAGTTTTGCGGCATTCCGACTTCGATACCCGGTTGTCGAAATTCAGTTGCCTTTGAATTTCGGGTGATCCCTCTTGAGCATGTATGCTTCCGCTACTTGTTCTACATCAGACTTCTTCAGCAAACGGCGAAACACTTTGACTCTATGAGTTTCGCGGCATTCCGACTTCGATGCCCCGGTTGTAGAAATTCGGTTGCTTTTGAATTTCGGGTGATCCCTCTTGAGCATGTATGCTTCCGCTACTTGTTCTACATCAGACTTCTTTCGAAAACTACGAAACGCTTTGACTCGGTGAGTTTTGCGGCATTCCGACTTCGATGCCCCTGTTGCCGAAATTTAGTTGCCTTTCAATTTCGGGTGATCCCTCTTTAGCATGTATGCTTCCGGTACTTCTTCTACATCATACTTCTTCCGCAAATGGCGAAATGCTTTGACTAGGTGAGTTTCGCGGCTTTCCTACTTCGATGCCCCGGTTGCCGAAATTCAGTTGCCTTTGAATTTCGGGTGATCCATCTTGAGCATGTATGCTTCGGCTACTTGTTCTACATCAGACTTCTTCCACAAACGGCTAAACGCTTTGCCTCGGTGAGTTTCGTGGCTTTCCGACTTCGATGCCCGGGTTGCCGAAATTCAGTTGCCTTTGAATTTCGGGTGATCCCTGTTGAGCATGTATGCGTCCGCTACTTGTTCTACATCAGACTTCTTCTGAAAACTGCGAAATGCTTTGCCTCGGTGAGTTTCGCGGCATTCCGACTTCGATGCCCCGGTTGCCGAAATTCAGTTGCCTTTGGATTTCAGGTGATCCCCCTTGAGCATGTAAGCTTTCGCTACTTGTTCTACATCATACTTCTTCCGCAAACGGCGAAACGTTTTGAGTCGGTGAGTTTCGCGACATTCCTACTTCGATGCCCTGGTTGCCGAAATTCAGTTGGCTTTGAATTTTGGGTGATCCCTGTTGAGCATGTATGCTTTCGCTACTTGTTCTACATCAAACTTCTTCCACAAACGGCGAAATGCTTTGAGTCGGTGAGTTACGCGGTATTACGACTTCGATGCCTCGGTTGCCGAAATTCAATTGCCTTTGAATTTCGGGTGATCCCTCTTGAGCATGTATGCTTCCGCTCCTTGTTCTACATCAGACTTCTTCGGCAAAGGCCGAAAAGCTTTGCCTCGGTGAGTTTCGCGGCATTCCAACTTCGATGCCCCGGTTGCCGAAATTCAGTTGCCTTTGAATTTCAGGTGATCCCTCTTGAGCTTGTATGCTTCGGCTACTTGTTCTACATCAGACTTCTTCCGCAAACAGCGAAACGCTTTGACTCGTTGAGTTTTGCGGCATTCCGACTTCGATGCCCTTGTTACCGAAATTCAGTTGCCTTTGAATTTCAGGTGATCTCTCTTGAGCATGTATGCTTCCGCTACTTGTTCTACATCAAACTTCTTCTGCAAATGGCAAAACGCTTTGCTCGGTGAGTTTCGCGGCATTCTGACTTCGATGCCCCGGTTGCCGAAATTCAGTTTCCTTTGAATTTCTGTGGATCCCTGTTGAGCATTTATGCTTCCGCTACTTGTTCTACATCAGACTTCTTCCGCAAATGGAGAAACGCTTTGACTCGGTGAGTTTCGCAGCATTCTGATTCGATGCCCCGGTTGCCGAAATTCAGTTGCCTTTGAATTTCAGGTGATCCCTCTTGAGCGTGTAAGCTTTCGCTACTTGTTCTACATCATACTTCTTCCGCAAACGGCGAAACGTTTTGAGTCGGTGTGTTTCGCGACATTCCTACTTCGATGCCCCGGTTGTCGAAATTCAGTTGCCTTTGAATTTCGGGTGATCCCTCTTGAGCATGTATGCTTTCGCTACTTGTTCTACATCAAACTTCTTCCTTAAACGCCGAAATGCTTTGACTCGGTGAGTTTCGCGGCATTACGACTTCGATGCCCCGGTTGCCGAAATTCAGTTGCCTTTGAATTTCGGGTGATCCCTCTTGAGCATGTATGCTTCCGCTCCTTTTTCTACATCAGACTTCTTCGGAAATGGCCGAAAAGCTTTGCCTCGGTGAGTTTCGCGGCATTCCGACTTCGATGACCCGGTTGCCGAAACTCAGTTGCCTTTGAATTTCAGGTGATCCCTCTTGAGCTTGTATGCTTCGGCTACTTGTTCTACATCATACTTCTTCCGCAAATGGCGAAACGCTTTGAATCGATGAGTTTCGCGGCATTCCGACTTTGATGCCCCGGTTGCCGAAATTCAGTTGCCTTTAAATTTCGGGGGATCCCTCTTGAGCATGTATGCTTCGGCTACTTGTTCTACATCAGACATCTTCTGCAAACGGCAAAACGCTTTGACTCGGTGAGTTTCGCGGCATTCCGACTTCGATGCCCGGTTGCCAAAATTCAGTTGCCTTTGAATTTCGGGTGATGCCTCTTGAGCATGTATGCTTCCGCTACTTGTTCTACATCATACTTCTTCCGCAAACGGCAAAACGCTTTGACTAGGTGAGTTTCGCGGCATTCCGACTTCGATGCCCCGGTTGCCAAAATTCAGTTGCCTTTGAATATTGGGTGATCCCTCTTGAGCAGGTATGCTTCAGCTACTTGTTCAACATCAGACTTCTTCCACAAACGGCTAAACGCTTTGCCTCGATGAGTTTCGCGGCATTCCGACTTCGATGCCCGGGTTGCCGAAATTCAGTTGCCTTTGAATTTCGGGTGATCCCTCTTGAGCATGTATGCGTCCGCTACTTGTTCTACATCAGACTTCATCCTAAAACGATGAAACGCTTTGACTCGGTGAGTTTTGAGGCCCTGGTTGCCGAAATGCAGTTGCCTTTGAATTTCGGGTGATCCCTCTTGATCATGTATGCTTCCGCTACTTGTTCTACATTAGACTTCTTCTACAAACGCCGAAACGCTTTGCCTCGATGACTTTCGCGGCATTCCGACTTCGATGCCCCGGTTGCCGAAATTTAGTTGCGTTTGAATTTCGGGTGATCCCTCTTGAGCATGTATGCTTCGGCTACTTGTTCTACATCAGACTTCTTCCACAAACGGCTAAACGCTTTGCCTCGGTGAGTTTCGCGGCATTCCGACTTCGATGCCCGGGTTGCCGAAATTCAGTTGCCTTTGAATTTTGAGTGATCCCTCTTGAGCATGTATGCGTCCGCTACTTGTTCTACATCAGACTTCATCCTCAAACGATGAAACGCTTTGACTCGGTGAGTTTCGATGCCCAGGTTGTTGAAATTCAATTGCCTTTGAATTTCGGGTGATCCCTCTTGAGCATGTATGCTTCCGCTACTTGTTCTAAATCAGACTTCTTCTGCAAACGCCGAAACGGTTTGCCTCGGTGAGTTTTGCGGCATTCCGACTTCGAAGCCCCGGTTGCCGAAATTCAGTTGCCTTTTAATTTCGGGTGATCCCTCTTGAGCATATATGCTTCCTCTACTTGTTCTACATTAGACTTCTTCCTCAAATGGATAAACGCTTTGACTCGGTGAGTTTCGAGGCAATCCGACTTCGATGCCCTTGTTGCCGAAATTCAGTTGCCTTTGAATTTCGGGTGATCCCTCTTGAGCATGTATGCTTCCGCAACTTGTTCTACATCAGACTTCATCCTCAAACGATGAAGCGCTTTGACTCGGTGAGTTTCGATGCCCTGGTTGCCGAAATTCAGTTGCCTTTGAATTTCGGGTCATCCCACTTGAGCATGTATGCTTCCGCTACTTGTTCTACATCATACTTCGTCCGCAAACGGCGAAACGCTTTGAATCGCTGAGTTTCGCGGCATTCCGAATTCGATGCCCCGGTTGCCGAAATTCAGTTGCCTTTGAATTTCGGCTGATCCCTCTTGAGCATGTATGCTTCTGCTACTTGTTCGACATCAGACTTCTTCCTCAAACGGGGAAACGCATTGCCTTAGTGAGTTTCGCGGCATTCCGACTTCGATGCCCCGGTTGCCGAAATTCAGTTGCTTTTGAATTTCGGGTGATCCCTCTTGAGCATGTATGCTTCCGCTACTTGTTCTACATCAGACTTATTCCGCAAATGGCGTAACGCTTTGCCTCTGTGAGTTTCGCGACATTCCTACTTCGATGCCCCGGTTGCCGAAATTCAGTAGCCTTTGAATTTCGGGTGATCCCTCTTGAGCATGTATGCCTCCGCTACTTCTTCTACATCATACTTCTTCCGCAAACGGCGAAACGCTTTGACTCGGTGTGTTTCGCAGCTTTCCTACTTCGATGCCCGGGTTGCCGAAATTCAGTTGCCTTTGAATTTCGAGTGATCCCTCTTGAGCATGTATGCGTCCGCTACTTGTTCTACATCAGACTTCATCCTCAAACGATGAAACGCTTTGACTCGGTGTGGTTTCGATGCCCAGGTTGCTGAAATTCAATTGCCTTTGAATTTCGGGTGATCCCTCTTGAGCATGTATGCTTTCGCTACTCGTTCTACATCAGACTTCTTCCGCAAACGGTGAAACGCTTTGACTCGGTGAGTTTCGCGGCATTCCGACTTCGAAGCCCCGGTTGCCGAAATTCAGTTGCCTTTTAATTTCGGGTGATCCCTCTTGAGCATATATGCTTCCTCTACTTGTTCTACATTAGACTTCTTCCTCAAATGGATAAACGCTTTGACTCGGTGAGTTTCGAGGCAGTCCGACTTCGATGCCCTTGTTGCCGAAATTCAGTTGCCTTTGAATTTCGGGTGATCCCTCTTGAGCATGTATGCTTCCGCTACTTGTTCTACATCAGACTTCTTCCGCAAACGGCGAAACGCTTTGACTCGATGAGTTTCGGGGTATTCCGACTTTGATGCCCCGGTTGCCGAAATTCAGTTGCCTTTGACTTTCGGGTGAACCCTCTTGAGCATGTATGCTTCGGCTACTTGTTCTACATCCGACTTCTTCCAGAAACGGCGAAACGCTTTGACTCGGTGAGTTTCGCGGCATTCCGACTTCGATGCCCCGGTTGCCGAAATTCAGTTGCCTTTGACTTTCGGGTGAACCCTCTTGAGCATGTATGCTTCCGCTACTTGTTCTACATCAGACTTCATCCGCAAACGGCAAAACGCTTTGACTCGGTGAGTTTCGCGACATTCCTACTTCGATGCGCCTGTTGCTGAAATTCAGTTGCCTTTGAATTTCGGGTGATCCCTCTTGAGCATGTATGCTTCCGCTACTTGTTCTACATCATACTTCTTCCGCAAAGGGCGAAACGCTTTGACTCGGTGAGTTTAGTGGCTTTCCTACTTCGATGCCCCGGTTGCCGAAATTCACTTGCCTTTAAATTTCGGGTGATCCCTCTTGAGCATGTATGCTTCCGCAACTTGTTCTACATCAGACTTCATCCTCAAACGATGAAGCGCTTTGACTCGGTGAGTTTCGATGCCCTGGTTGCCGAAATTCAGTTGCCTTTGAATTTCGGGTCATCCCACTTGAGCATGTATGCTTCCGCTACTTGTTCTACATCATACTTCGTCCGCAAACGGCGAAACGCTTTGAATCGCTGAGTTTCGCGGCATTCCGAATTCGATGCCCCGGTTGCCGAAATTCAGTTGCCTTTGAATTTCGGCTGATCCCTCTTGAGCATGTATGCTTCTGCTACTTGTTCGACATCAGACTTCTTCCTCAAACGGCGAAACGCATTGCCTTAGTGAGTTTCGCGGCATCCCGACTTCGATGCCCCGGTTGCCGAAATTCAGTTGCTTTTGAATTTCGGGTGATCCCTCTTGAGCATGTATGCTTCCGCTACTTGTTCTACATCAGACTTCTTCCGCAAATGGCGTAACGCTTTGCCTCTGTGAGTTTCGCGACATTCCTACTTCGATGCCCCGGTTGCTGAAATTCAGTTGCCTTTGAATTTCGGGTGATCCCTCTTGAGCATGTATGCTTCCGCTACTTCTTCTACATCATACTTCTTCCGCAAACGGCGAAACGCTATGACTCGGTGTGTTTCGCAGCTTTCCTACTTCGATGCCCCGGTTGCCGAAATTCAGTTGCCTTTGAATTTCGGGTGATCCCTCTTGAGCATGTATGCTTCCGCTACTTCTTCTACATCATACTTCTTCTGCAAACGGCGAAACGCTTTGAATCGCTGAGTTTCGCGGCATTCCGATTTCGATGCCCCGGTTGCCAAAATTCAGTTGCCTTTGAATTTCGGGTGATCCCTCTTGAGCATGTATGCTTCCGCTACTTGTTCTACATCAGACTTCTTCTACAAACGCCGAAACGCATTGCCTCGGTGAGTTTCGCGGCATTTCGACTTCGATGCCCCGGTTGCCGAAATTTAGTTGCCTTTGAATTTCGGGTGATCCCTCTTGAGCATGTATGCTTCCGCTACTTGTTCTACATCAGATTTCTTCTACAAACGCCGAAACGCATTGCCTCGGTGAGTTTCGCGACATTCCGACTTCGATGCCCCGGTTGTCGAAATTCAGTTGCCTTTGATATCCGGTGATCCCTCTTGAGCATGTATGCTACGGCTACTTGTTCTACATCAGACTTCTTCCACAAACGGCTAAACGCGTTGCCTCTATGAGTTTCGCGGCATTCTGACTTCGATGCCCGGGTTGCAGAAATTCAGTTGCCTTTGAATTTCGGGTGATCCCTCTTGAGCGTGTATGCTTCCGCTACTTGTTCTACATCAGACTTCTTCCGCAAACGGTGAACCATTTGACTCGGTGAGTTTCTCGACATTCCTACTTCGATGCCTCGGTTGCCGAAATTCAATTGCCATTGAATTTCGGGTGATCCCTCTTGAGCATGTATGCTTCCGCTACTTCTTCTACATCAGACTTCTTCCGCAAACGGAGAAACGCTTTGCCTCAGTGAGTTTCGCGGCATTCCGACTTCGATGCCCCGGTTACCGAAATTCAGTTGCCTTTGAATTTCGGGTGATCCCTCTTGAGCATGTATGCTTCCTCTACTTCTTCTACATCATACTTCTTCCGCAAACGGCGAAACGCTTTGAATCGCTGAGTTTCGCGGCAATCCGACTTCGATGCCCCGATTGCCGAAATTCAGTTGCCTTTGAATTTCGGGTGATCCCTCTTGAGCATGTATGCTTACGCTACTTGTTCTACATCATACTTCTTCCGCAAACGGCGAAACGCTTTGAATCGCTGAGTTTCGCGACATTCCGACTTCGATGCCCCGGTTGCCGAAATTCAGTTGCCTTTGAATATCGGGTGATCCCTCTTGAGCATGTATGCTTCCGCTACTTCTTCTACATCAGACTTCTTCCGCAAACGGCGAAACAATTTGCCTTAGTGAGTTTCGCGGCATTCCGACTTTGATGCCCCGGTTTCCGAAATTCAGTTGCCTTTGATATCCGGTGATCCCTCTTGAGCATGTATGCTACGGCTACTTGTTCTACATCAGACTTCTTCCACAAACGGCTAAACGCGTTGCCTCTATGAGTTTCGCGGCATTCTGACTTCGATGCCCGGGTTGCAGAAATTCAGTTGCCTTTGAATTTCGGGTGATCCCTCTTGAGCGTGTATGCTTCCGCTACTTGTTCTACATCAGACTTCTTCCGCAAACGGTGAACCATTTGACTCGGTGAGTTTCTCGACATTCCTACTTCGATGCCTCGGTTGCCGAAATTCAATTGCCATTGAATTTCGGGTGATCCCTCTTGAGCATGTATGCTTCCGCTACTTCTTCTACATCAGACTTCTTTCGCAAACGGAGAAACGCTTTGCCTCAGTGAGTTTCGCGGCATTCCGACTTCGATGCCCCGGTTACTGAAATTCAGTTGCCTTTGAATTTCGGGTGATCCCTCTTGAGCATGTATGCTTCCTCTACTTCTTCTACATCATACTTCTTCCGCAAACGGCGAAACGCTTTGAATCGCTGAGTTTCGCGGCAATCCGACTTCGATGCCCCGATTGCCGAAATTCAGTTGCCTTTGAATTTCGGGTGATCCCTCTTGAGCATGTATGCTTACGCTACTTGTTCTACATCATACTTCTTCCGCAAACGGCGAAACACTTTGAATCTCTGAGTTTCGCGGCATTCCGACTTCGATGCCCCGGTTGTCGAAATTCAGTTGCCTTTGAATTTCGGGTGATCCCTCTTTATCATGTATGCTTCGGCTACTTGTTCTACATGAGACTTCTTCCGCAAACGGCAAAATGCTTTGACTCGGTGAGTTTCGCGACATTCCTACTTCGATGCCCCGGTTGCCAAAATTCAGTTGCCTTTGAATTTCAGGTAATCCCTCTTGAGCATGTATGCTTCCGCTACTTCTTCTACATCATACTTCTTCCGCAAACGGCAAAACGCTTTGAATCTCTGAGTTTCGCGGCAATCCGACTTCGATGCCCCGGTTGCCGAAATTCAGTTGCCTTTGAATTTCGGGTGATCCCTCTTGAGAATGTATGCTTCCGCTACTTGTTCTACATCAGACTTCTTCTGCAAACGACGAACCATTTGACTCGGTGAGTTTCTTGACATTCCTACTTCGATGCCTCGGGTTCCGAAATTCAGTTGCCTTTGAATTTCGGGTGATCCCTTTTGAGCATGTATGCTTTCGCTACTTGTTCTACATCTAACTTCTTTCGCAAACGGCGAAACGCTTTGACTCGGTGAGTTTCGCGGCATTCCTACTTCGATGCCCCGGTTGTCGAAATTCAGTTGCCTTTGAATTTCGGGTGATCGCTCTTGAGCATGTATGTTTCCGCTACTTCTTCTAAATCATACATCTTCAACAAACGGCGAAATGCTGACTCGGTGAGTTTCGCGTCATTCCGACTTCGATGCCCGGGTTGCCGAAATTCAGTTGCCTTTGAATTTCGGGTGATGTCTCTTGAGCATGTATGTGTCCGCTAGTTGTTCTACATCAGACTTCATCCTCAAACGATGAAACGATTTGACTCGGTGAGTTTCGATGCCCGGTTGCCGAAATTCAGTTGCCTTTGAATTTCGGTGATCCCTCTTGAGCATGTATGCTTCCGCTACTTCTTCTACATCATACTTCTTCCGCAAACGCCGAAACGCTTTGAATCGCTGAGTTTCGTGGCATTCCGACTTCGATGCGCCGGTTGCCGAAATTCAGTTGCCTTATAATTTCGGGTGATCCCTGACACGACCAAAAGCTTGATGTCTTTTCCCAAGTGCAGGAGTACCGAAGTAATAAATAACCCGGCAAGACCGGGGTCGAACCACAGAGAGGTTAATTGTATAAATTATAAATAACAAGACAACAACAACAACAATAACAATAATAATAATAATTATACTCAATACGTGGCGTTGTTATACTTGAGAATGATCTAAAAGATCGGGTCACAGGTTTCCAGCCTATATACCGAGTTTATGAAAAGATCAAAGATATATATAGTATAAACAAAATTTAAATAATAATAATAATAGTAACAGCAGATGAAGAAATTAATGAGAACTTTGAGATAAAAGATTAACGTAAGGATTAAACAATGATAAAAACAAATGTCAAGGTTAGAGGATCCACTAATGGTACTTCAAACAAGTATAATATAAACTCTTATTACTCAATTGGAAACCACACATAAAGGAGGTTCCAATCAGATTATAAATTGTTAACATGATTACATTAATTATCTTATTCGAATAAAGCTAATACTTGTAAATGTTGGCAGGCATTCATGATTATAGTTTATGTTAACAACAAATCAAGTTCCTTTCATAGCTCAGGTGTCGGTTAAACCATACAGTATGGACTATGAAAGTGCCAAGTATTTGTTGTACCAAGTGTTATACAACATAAATCTAGATTAACCATTTAACAAGCAAAGTATTAAAGTGAACAAGATAACAAATATAAAACATGTTAGTATCCAACGTTAAGGTCCATGTTAAGTTTATATTATACTTGTTCTTACACCATTAGTGTACCCTTTTCACCTTGACATAATTAACTTAGCTGGACATAATAAAAGAAAGAAACATAAATGAGCAAGACAAGAACATAAATGAGAAAGAAGTTAACTAGACAAAGGAAAGGAAATGAAGTGCATAAACTTGATATTAATGAAAGCAAGACATAAGCAATACAAAGAGAGAAAGCAAGAGCATGATCTTGATCTGAAAACCAAGATGCCTCAATACATGGTAAGTGCCTCCTTTTATAGGCCAAAATTTGGAACTATTGATTTGTTGACTAATTGATGAGTGGGTGGCCACATCTTGACTAGATAACAATCCTTATCTTCTTGTCTGATCAAGACGTCATTGCTAACATCATAATTTGCCCAGAATCCTCAGTAATGTTCTAGGAAATTGTCTCAGCTTTCCAACAAAAAAAAGATGAGGTCATTTGGACTTCTAGAACTCAAGATATGGGCTGAACACTAAATAGTGTTTGGGCTGCAGGACAGCTTCGGACTTCTTCGTTGTTCCTTCAATTTGGACTTCAAAACGACCTTTTCAAATCTTGGGCTCCTCATGAAAGTTGTAGGCCTTTGTCTTACCTTTCTATCCATATAAAGTGGACCTAAATCCGAAATCTAGAGCTCCAGATATGATCCAATTACCGAGCAATGTTCCGGTTTGGACTGCACCGACATCTCTTTTCTAAGTTTGGCCATCTCTTTGTCCTTTAACTTTCAATGCTTAAACTCATCAATCAATCCTTTTATTTATGTGATAGTCCTGCATTTAAAATGAGCATTTACCATAAATTAAGGTATCTTATAATATCAAACTTGTTATTATAAAACATGCTTTAGTTAAGGAGTTATTGATACTTCAAGTGCAAAATGATGATATAAAACCTTGATAAACATGCACTTTTAAGTACTAATCACACCCCCCAACCAGCTTATTACTAGTCCCTAGTAATCTAAAGCGTTAAAATAGAGAAACAATTTGCAAGTTCCACAAAGCAAGGCATTCATCATTCAACTTCCATTAATCTATCCAGATAAACAAACTCTCATTAAATTTATATTCCTGCTTCATACTTATTAAAGAAGATATTAATAAACCTTCTTTTTGTGTGCTCAATGAAAACATAGATGATGGGGCTTTTGTTGGAAGAAAACAATATTATGTTCAAATGTTTAAGGTGAACTTCCTTGGGTTGGGATTATTATTATTATTATTTTTTTATTTATTTATATACACATACAACTTAAAACACAATGTATCTTTAACCCATGTAACGAGTTTTAGGCTAATGACTCCCAGACCAGTTGATCTTAGGGCATTAGGTGTTGAGACACCCCTACGAGCTTAACAACTCGGGTTGCAGATACTGATACGTAGATAGTGCAATGTTTGATTCCCTTAAGCTTTTCTCCTTAACCCATGTAACAAGCTTTGGGCCAATAGCTCGCAAGTCAGTTGACTTTAGGGTATTAGGTGTTAAAACACCCCTTCGGACTTAATTGCTTAGGTTAGGGAGGCTACGAAACCAAACTTATCCACGTTTTATTATCATCAATACTATCTTTTTTTCTTTTTTTTTTTTTTTTTTTTTTTTTTTTTTGCAAATTATATACTATCCTTTTCCCTTAGTTGTTACCTTCAACAAAAGAACATAATTAATGTAATAATCCAATGTGCAACCCACAATCATATGTTAAAGTGTGTGTGTGAAAATGAAGGTTTAATAATACTTGTTAAATGAGTATAGGAGCAGAATCAAGTGATAACAATGTGAGAGTTTGTAAACCTGAATATTTCAAGAAGTATTATGATAGACCTTGGTAATGAAACTTACTAAGATGCATCTCTAGAGTCAATAAAATTGATTCCATACTCTGCCATCCTAATAACAATTTTGTCAAATGGTTTTAATAATAGCAAAAACAGTTAGCAAGTTAGTATTTTTTTTTTAAACTACTACCCTCTCCCCCCAACCAAAACGAGACATTGTCCTCAATGTTCGAAGGTAGAAAGATAGAGTATAGAAGACATCACCTGAAACAGCGAACAATGACAAACCTGAAACATACTTAAACAAACATAAGAAGTAACAAAACAAAATAATATGCTATTAATAAAACCAAAAGACACAAGGTTTCACAGATGAAGGCTCAAATCTAATCTAAGCTTTTTACGGCTTTCCTTAGTTGACCAATCTAGGCGACTCATGCAGGGATCAATGATAGGGATGAAAGATTGTAGTTGGTCAATCAATTGTTCAGCAGTAGTAGCAGAGATTATGATTTGTCGTGCCGAAGATGTTAGAAATTCCTGTTCCACAGCTTGATCAAGGAAAGACAGTAACTTATCATAAAAACCATTAACATTTAACAAACCTATGGGTTTATGGTGAATGTGCAGTTGGGCCCAAGATGAAATATGAAAGATCTCTTCCAATGTGCCCAGACCATCTAGTAAGGCAATGAAGGCATCAACATGGTTAAACATGGTATTCAGTCGGTCAGACATTGTTGGGACCTGTAGTTCTTCTCCAATTGTTTTTCCAATGATGTCCCCATTTGCTAAAGCTTTGGGGACAACCCCCAAAACTTGACTGCCTCCTAAAAATGCAGCCACTAACACACCTCCCATTAACCCAAGGCTACCTCCCCTATACACTAAATGAATCTTTCTCTCAGCTAGTACCCGACCAAGATGATTTGCTGATTCTAAAAACTCTTTTTCTTTCCCAGAACTGGATCCACCGAAAACACAAATATTTCTTATATGATGACTTGAGGAACCTACCATTTCTACACACCTCTATATTTGATAAATATATGGGATGAGTAGAAATAAAGGGAAGGAAGAGAAGAATTTATAGATAAAAAAGTGAAAATGCAATCATACCACCTATATGTAGGCCAGCTGTAGTCTCACAAACTCTCTCTCTCTCTCTTTATTAATTATTTATTTTGAAAAAGCATGTATGTACAGGTAGTTGTGATTGTGGCTCACATCTTCCCTTGGTTTTACGTCCAAGAACGGCTTAAACGCCCTCTATGGGTCGGGGATAGGCTTCCCATCCAATTTTCTTAAAAACTGGCAAACAGGGTCTTTTTTAGTCAGATTCCCAAGACTAAGTCGATCATGTTCTTTATGGAATTGTGGCCATAAATCATGAATTACACGATGCACATCTCCACTAGGATGCGTCTCAAGGGTCAACAAAAGATTATCTAAAGACCCCTTACTCAGGCCATCCTTAATGAATTGTATCTTATCTTCACGGTTTACAGATACCATTCCTAAAGAACGACATGTTGCATTACAAGTCCATCTGGCACATCTGTGACAGACTTTCAGTCGTTTTGCACGACGTTTCTTTGCAAAAGTGCTTTTACCTGTTCCAGGCATGTGTGAAATGAAAGAATTGGAGGACTCACCTGATAAGCGGACCTTTGCTTCAATTAGCCAGCGAATATCTTCAGGAATTTCATGATTCATTAATAACCTCAATCTTGCACACCTAGCACGGTAAATTTTATTAATCGCATTTGGAGGCAAAGCGGGAAAATACCTTTTCAACTTTTCAAGAGTGGTGTCCATTTTCAAAAGAGAATTAGAGAAGAGATTCAAAGAAGGGAGAAAGAGCTAAGAATTGTACAAATATATACAAATATCAGTTATTTGGGAAACTGAAAGAACCGACTTAAGTCACGGAATACCGTTATCCGCCATTTGACCGGGGTGAAAGAGAGACTAGCAAAACAATAGATACAACAAAACACAAAACAATGTGAGAAAAAGAATCAATCTTTATATACAGGATCACTCAATTCAATAGAGTCATTTTCAACCGAAAAATTGTCAAAATAAACTTTCAAACGATGCCCATTTACCTTGAAAACATTGCCATTCTTTGGATTCTCAATATCACAAGCCCCATATGGATACACATGTTTCACAATAAAAGGACCGCTCCATCTTGATCTTAGTTTTCCAGGAAATAAATGGAGTCGAGAATTATAAAGCAAGACTTTTTGACCAACATTGAATGTTTTTCTCAGTATTTTCTTGTCATGAAACTCTTTAATTCTTGCTTTATGAATTTTTGAATTGTTATATGCATCATTTCTTATTTCCTCAAGCTCATTTATTTGCAATTTTCGCAGCTGACTAGCATCATCAAGGCTTGAATTGAAAGCTTTAATAGCCCAATAAGCTTTATGTTCAATTTCCACAGGCAAGTGACAAGGTTTTCCATAGACTAGTCTATAAGGTGACATACCTAATGATGTTTTATAAGCAGTTCGATAAGCCCAAAGTGCATCATTAAGTCTTAAAGACCAGTCTTTCCTATTAGGGTTCACTGTTTTCTCCAAGATCTGTTTGATCTCCCTATTAGCAAGCTCTACTTGTCCACTTGTCTGAGGGTGATAAGGGGTGGCAACTTTATGTGTGATTCCATATTTCTTCATTAAAGACTCAAATGGCTTGTTGCAAAAGTGTGTTCCACCGTCACTTATCATGGCTCGAGGGATTCCAAATCGACTTAAAATGTTTTCTTTCAAAAACTTTATCACCGTTTTGTGATCATTGGTTCGACTTGGAATTGCCTCTATCCATTTTGAAACATAATCTACTGCAACCAATATGTACAAGAAACCAAATGATGGAGGAAATGGACCCATGAAATCTATACCCCAACAATCAAAGATCTCAATGACAAGAATAGGATTTAAAGGCATCATGTGACGTTTCGAAATAGATCCCAACTTTTGACAATTTTCACAAATCTTACAGAATGCATGTGAGTCTTTGAACATGGTGGGCCAGTAAAATCCACTTTGTAAGATTTTTGCAGTTGTCTTTCTTGATGAGAAATGACCCCCACATGCCTCAGAATGACAAAATTTAATGACACTACTTACCTCATTGTCAGGAATGCATCTTCGAAATATTTGATCAGGACAATATTTGAATAAATAAGGGTCATCCCAATAAAAGTTCTTCACTTCGTTCAAGAACTTTCTTTTGTCTTGGGTACTCCAATGAGCTGGCAATTATCCTGAAACAAGAAAATTAACAATATTAGCAAACCAAGGCATCGTAGAGATAGAAAATAAAGATTCATCAGGAAAGTAGTCATCGATTGGTGTAATGTCAGATCTCGAATCGGTTGTCAATCTTGACAAATGATCCGCGACAACATTTTCGGTGCCTTTCTTGTCTTTGATTGTGATATCAAATTCTTGAAGTAACAACATCCACCGCACCAATCTAGCCTTAGAATCTTTCTTAGAGAGAAGATATTTCAATGCTGCATGATCACTAAAAACAACAACAGGTGAGCCAACAAGATAAGATCTGAACTTGTCACATGCAAATACTACTGCAAGTAATTCTTTTTCAGTGGTAGTGTAATTCATTTGAGCACTATTTAAAGTTTTACTTGCATAGTAAATCACATAAGGTTTCTTATCTTTCCTTTGTCCCAAGACAGCACCCACGGCATAATCACTAGCGTCACACATTATTTCAAAAGGTAATGACCAATCAGGAGGTTGAATGACAGGAGCAGAAGTAAGCAAGTTTTTAAGTTTAACAAAGGCTTCCTCACAATGTTCAATCCATTCAAAAATATTATCCTTTGTTAGAAGGTTACTCAAGGGCTTAGATATTACACTAAAATCTTTGATGAACCTTCTGTAAAAACCAGCATGTCCTAAGAATGATCTAACATCTTTAACAGATTTTGGTGTTGGTAAGTTGGCAATTAACTCGATTTTAGATTTGTCAACCTCAATTCCTTTCGATGAAACAATGTGACCAAGTACAATGCCGTTTGTTACCATAAAGTGACATTTTTCCCAATTCAGTACAAGATTCTTCTCTTCACACCTGCTCAAAACCTTTTCTAAGTTAGTCAAACAATCATCAAATGAATCACCAAAAACAAAAAAATCATCCATAAAAATTTCAAGAAAACGTTCAACCATATCACTGAATATGCTAAGCATGCATCTTTGAAACGTGGCTGGTGCATTACATAATCCAAAAGGCATCCTTCGATATGCAAAAGTACCAAATGGACATGTGAAAGTAGTCTTCTCTTGATCTTCCAATGCAATTTCAATTTGATTGTAACCTGAATAACCATCTAGGAAACAATAAAATTCATGACCTGCAACTCTTTCTAGGATTTGGTCCATGAAAGGTAAAGGGAAATGATCTTTTCTAGTCATTGAATTAAGTTTCCTATAGTCAATGCACATGCGCCAACCCGTAACAGTCCTAGTTGGAATTAACTCATTTTTCTCATTTGTTATCACAGTGACTCAAGACTTTTTGGGTACAACTTGGGTAGGACTTACCCATTTGCTGTCAGAAATAGGATAAATGATTCCATTATCTAGAAGCTTAATGACTTCATTTTTCACTACTTCTTTCATATTAGGATTAAGCCTTCGTTGCATTTCTCTAGAGGGTTTAGCATTTTCCTCCAAATAAATCCTGTGTGTGCAAATCAAAGGGCTAATTCCTTTTATGTCAGCTATGGTCCATCCTAATGCATTTTTGTGCATTTTTAGAGTCTGTAATAACTTACCTTCTTGATGCGCATTAAGTTTGGAAGAGATTATTACCGGAAAAGTTTCATTTTATCCCAAAAATGAGTATTTGAGATTAAATGGTAACGGCTTCAATTCAGGTTTTGGTGGTTGAACACTTGAAGGTATGGGCTCAATTGATCGTGGTGGCAATTCTTCAATTTGTGGTCTCCAATTGCATGCCTTTGATTCCTGAAAGTAGACCATTTGCAAATCATCAGATTCATCAATCTCAGTTTCACTAGAAGTGGTTTGAAATTGATCATGAACCAATTTTTCAATAAAGTCCACTTCCTGTAAATCATTATCGTCTCCAGGTTGCTTGTAAATGTTGAAAATATTCATCTCCAATGTCATGTTTCCAAATGATAGCTTCATCAGTCCATTCCTACAATTAATCAATGCATTAGAAGTGGCAAGAAATAGACGTCCTAAAATGACAGGAATTGAATTACATGCTTCAACAGGTTATGTATCCAAGACAACAAAATCTACAGGGTAAATGAATTTATCAACTTGTACTAACACATCCTCAACTATTCCTCTAGGCACTTTTACAGATCTATCAGCAAGTAAAAGAGTTACAGAGGTTGGTTTTAACTCACCTAGATTGAGACTCTGAAAAACTGAATATGGAAGTAAATTCACACTAGCTCCAAGATCAAGGCTCTTTCAATTTTATGTTCTCCAATAAAGCAAGAAATTGTAGGACAACCAGGGTCTTTATATTTCAAAGCATTATTGTTTTGAAGAATGGCACTTACTTGTTCGGCTAAAAAAGCTTTCTTTTTCACATTCAGTTTTCTCTTCACAGTGCATAGATCTTTCAAAAATTTAGCATAGGAAGGAACCTGTTTAATAGCATCCAACAAAGGTATATTGATCCTTACCTGTTTGAAAGTTTCAAAGATTTCAGAGTTGTGATTGACTTTCCTTTGTTTGGTCATGGCATGAGGAAATGGAAGTGCTGGCGGGGAATCAGCCTTTTCTTTGCAATGTTCAGGTTCAACCCCTTCCTTACCCTCAGAGATAGACTCATCATCTTTCTCACAAGGTTCAAGAATAGGTTTTTCAATAACCTTACCACTACGAAGAGTGATGACTGATTTGACTTGATCCATGTGTTGGCTTCCAGAACTACTTGCATTTGCATTGTATTGCCCCTTTGGATTTTGCTGTGGTTGAGAAGGAAACTTACCTTTCTCTTGGAAACTGAGAGCAGATGTTAATTTTGCAAGAGCATCTTTAAAATCAGTCATGCTTTGAGCAAGTTGAGTGTTGATTGTCTCCTGCTTTCAATGAATGCATGCAATGTTTCCTCAAAATTTCTTCTAGAAGGTGGAGCATAAGGAGGTGCATATCCATGAGAATTTTGGAAATTATGGTGTGCTTGAAACGGTGGATGTGAAGTTTGTGCATTGTTGCTATCACTCTTCCAACTAAAATTTGGGTGATTTCTCCAACCAGGGTTATACGTTTGTGAGTATGGGTTATGGTTGGGTCTTTGGAAACTGTTTAAAGCATGGGCTTGTTCATGGAGGCATTCCCTAAAAGAAGGCAAAGTTGGACAATCATTTGTTGAATGTTCATTGGTTTCACAGATTTGACACACAATGTCTTGAATAGATTTTAATTGACCACTCTTTTTCAATTCAAGTGCTTCGACTTTTCTAGCTAAAGATGCAAACTTGGCTTGGAGGTCATGATCTTCCCTAAGGTTGTGCATACCCCCACTAGATGTATGAGGTTGAGTTTTACCTGGTGCCTCATAAGTACCTGTGGTGTCCCAATTTTGAGCATTTTCAGCTAGCAAGTCTAGGTACTCCATTGCTTCATTAGGGTCTTTATCTTCAAAAGTTCCATTGCACATCAATTCAACCATTTGCCTATCTCTAGGTGTTAAACCCTCATAAAAATGTGAAACCAATCTCCATGTTTCAAAACCATGATGTGGGCAAGTATTAAGCAAATCTCGATACCTATCCCAACATTGGTAAAATGTTTCTCCTGGCTTTTGAGTGAAAGTGATGATTTGTCTTTTGAAAGAGTTTGTTCTGTGAGATGGAAAAAACTTCTTTAAAAATTGTTTTTGCATATCATCCCAAGCACGAATGGATCCTGGTCTCAAATTTTGTAGCCATGTTTTAGCTTTATCTTTTAATGAAAAACGAAAAAGCTTTAATCGAATGGTGTTCATGCTACAATTTGAGTCATTATAGGTATTACAAACCTCCTCAAATTCCCTTAAATGCAAGTATGGATTTTCTAGTTCTAAACCATGAAAAGAAGGTAGGAGTTGAATAATGCCTGGCTTAAAATTAAAATGAGATGCATCAGGAGGGAAAACTATGCATGAGGGTGCACTTGTTCTTGTGGGATTCATGTGGTCTCTAAGTGTTCTCATACGGTTATTATTCTCATTATGAAGTGATTGATTATCTTCTTCGGCCATATTTTCTGAAAATGATGAGGATACCCTACAAAGTCGACCACTTAATGTACGTGACCAAACTCTCATGCACG
The DNA here is from genome assembly GCA_033617975.1 of Populus alba x Populus glandulosa. Classification (NCBI taxonomy): domain Eukaryota; kingdom Viridiplantae; phylum Streptophyta; class Magnoliopsida; order Malpighiales; family Salicaceae; genus Populus; species Populus alba x Populus glandulosa. Next base: position 3,126,662 of record CM066146.1, read on the forward strand.
TGTAAGAAGAGAATAAAAGCAAGAAAAGAAAATAGAAGAAAAACAAACAAAACAAAACAAAGGAAACAAAAATAGATAAAATGAAAAGTGAAAAGAGAAAATAAATTAAATATTATAATTTATACAAGAATTTACCTCCCCGACAACGACGCCAAAAACTTGACACGACCAAAAGCTTGATGTCTTTTCCCAAGTGCAGGAGTGCCGAAGTAATAAATAACCCGGCAAGACCGGGGTCGAACCACAGAGAGGTTAATTGTATAAATTATAAATAACAAGACAACAACAACAACAACAACAACAATAACAATAATAATAATAATTATACTCAGTACGTGGCGTTGTTATACCTGAGAATGATCTAAAAGATCGGGTCACAGGTTTCCAGCCTATATACTGAGTTTATGAAAAGATCAAAGATATATATTGTATAAACAGAATTTAAATAATAATAATAATAGTAACAACAGATGAAGAAATTAATGAGAACTTTGAGATAAAAGATTAACGTAAGGATTAAACAATGATAAAAACAAATGTCAAGGTTAGAGGATCCACTAATGGTACTTCAAACAAGTATAATATAAACTCTTATTACTCAATTGGAAACCACACATAAAGGAGGTTCCAATCAGATTATAAATTGTTAACATGATTACATTAATTATCTTATTCGAATAAAGCTAATACTTGTAAATGTTGGCAGGCATTCATGATTATAGCTTATGTTAACAACAAATCAAGTTCCTTTCATAGCTCAGGTGTCGGTTAAACCATACAGTATGGACTATGAAAGTGCCAAGTATTTGTTGTACCAAGTGTTATACAACATAAATCTAGATTAACCATTTAACAAGCAAAGTATTAAAGTGAACAAGATAACAAATATAAAACATGTTAGTATCCAACGTTAAGGTCCATGTTAAGTTTATATTATACTTGTTCTTACACCATTAGTGTACCCTTTTCACCTTGACATAATTAACTTAGCTGGACATAATAAAAGAAAGAAACATAAATGAGCAAGACAAGAACATAAATGAGAAAGAAGTTAACTAGACAAAGGAAAGGAAATGAAGTGCATAAACTTGATATTAATGAAAGCAAGACATAAGCAATACAAAGAGAGAAAGCAAGAGCATGATCTTGATCTGAAAACCAAGATGCCTCAATACATGGTAAGTGCCTCCTTTTATAGGCCAAAATTTGGAACTATTGATTTGTTGACTAATTGATGAGTGGGTGGCCACATCTTGACTAGATAACAATCCTTATCTTCTTGTCTGATCAAGACGTCATTGCTAACATCATAATTTGCCCAGAATCCTCAGGAATGTTCTAGGAAATTGTCTCAGCTTTCCAACAAAAAAAAGATGAGGTCATTTGGACTTCTAGAACTCAAGATATGGGCTGAACACTAAATAGTGTTTGGGCTGCAGGACAGCTTCGGACTTCTTCGTTGTTCCTTCAATTTGGACTTCAAAACGACCTTTTCAAATCTTGGGCTCCTCATGAAAGTTGTAGGCCTTTGTCTTACCTTTCCATCCATATAAAGTGGACCTAAATCCGAAATCTAGAGCTCCAGATATGATCCAATTACCGAGCAATGTTCCGGTTTGGACTGCACCGACATCTCTTTTCTAAGTTTGGCCATCTCTTTGTCCTTTAACTTTCAATGCTTAAACTCATCAATCAATCCTTTTATTTATATGATAGTCCTGCATTTAAAATGAACATTTACCATAAATTAAGGTATCTTATAATATCAAACTTGTTATTATAAAACATGCTTTAGTTAAGGAGTTATTGATACTTCAAGTGCAAAATGATGATATAAAACCTTGATAAACATGCACTTTTAAGTACTAATCAATCCCTCTTGAGCATGTATGTTTGCTTCCGCTACTTTTTCTACATCAGACTTTTTCTACAAACGCCGAAACGCATTGCCTCGGTGAGTTTCGCGGCATTCCGACTTCGATGCCCGGTTGCCGAAATTCAGTTGCCTTAGAATTTCGGGTGATCCCTCTTGAGCATGTATGCTTCCGCTACTTGTTCTACATCAAACTTCTTCTGCAAACGGCACAATGCTTTGACTCGGTGAGTTTCGCGGCTTTCCTACTTCGATGCCCCGGTTGCCGAAATTCAGTTGCCTTTGAATTTCAGGTGATCCCTCTTGAGCATGTATGCTTTCGCTACTTCTTCTACATCATACTTCTTCCGCAAACGGCGAAACGGTTTGAATCGCTGAGTTTCGCGGCATTCCGATTTCGATGCCCCGGTAGCCGAAATTCAGTTGCCATTGAATTTCGGGTGATCCCTCTTGAGCATGTATGCTTCCGCTACTTCTTCTACAACATACTTCTTCCGCAAACGGCGAAACGCTTTGACTCGGTGAGTTTCGCGGCTTTCCTACGTCGATGCCCCGGTTGCCGAAATTCAGTTGCCTTTGAATTTCGGGTGATCCCTCTTGAGCAAGTATGCTTCCGCTACTTCTTCTACATCATACTTCTTCCGCAAACGGCGAAACGGTTTGAATCGCTGAGTTTCGCGGCATTCCGACTTCGATGCCCCGGTAGCCGAAATTCAGTTGCCATTGAATTTCGGGTGATCCCTCTTGAGCATGTATGCTTCCGCTACTTCTTCTACATCATACTTCTTCCATAAACGGCGAAATGCTTTGACTCGGTGAGTTTCGCGACATTCCTACTTCGATGCCCCGGTTGCCGAAATTCAGTTGCCTTTGAATTTCGGGTGATCCCTCTTGAGCATGTATGCTTCCGCTACTTCTTCTACATCATACTTCTTCCGCAAATGGCGAAACGCTTTGAATCGCTGAGTTTCGCGGCATTCCGACTTTGATGCCCTGGTTGACGAAATTCAGTTGCCTTTGAATTTCGGGTGATCCCTCTTGAGCATGTATACTTCCGCTACTTGTTCTACATAACACTTCTTCCGCAAACGGCGAACCATTTGACTCGGTGAGTTTCTCGACATTCCTACTTCGATGCCTCGTTTGCCGAAATTCAGTTGCCATTGAATTTCGGGTGATCCCTCTTGAGCATGTATGCTTCTGCTACTTCTTCTACAGCATACTTCTTCCGCAAACGGCGAAACGCTTTGACTCGGTGAGTTTCGCGGCTTTCCTACGTCGATGCCCCGGTTGCCGAAATTCAGTTGCCTTTGAATTTCGGGTGATCCCTCTTGAGCAAGTATGCTTCCGCTACTTCTTCTACATCATACTTCTTCCGCAAATGGCGAAATGCTTTGACTCGGTGAGTTTCGCGTCATTCCGACTTCGATGCCCCGGTTGCCGAAATTCGGTTGCCATTGAATTTCGGGTGATCCCTCTTGAGCATGTATGCTTCCGCTACTTGTTCTACATCATACTTCTTCCGCAAACGGCGAAACGGTTTGAATCGCTGAGTTTCGCGGCATTCCGACTTCGATGCCCCGGTAGCCAAAATTCAGTTGCCATTGAATTTCGGGTGATCCCTCTTGAGCATGTATGCTTGCGCTACTTCTTCTACATCATACTTCTTCCGCAAACGGCGAAACGGTTTGGATCGCTGAGTTTCGCGGCATTCCGATTTCGATGCCCCGGTAGCCGAAATTCAGTTGCCATTGAATTTCGGGTGATCCCTCTAGAGCATGTATGCTTCCGCTACTTCTTCTACAACATACTTCTTCCGCAAACGCCGAAACGCTTTGACTCGGTGAGTTTCGCGGCTTTCGTACGTCGATGCCCCGGTTGCCGAAATTCAGTTGCCTTTGAATTTCGGGTGATCCCTCTTGAGCAAGTATGCTTCCGCTACTTCTTCGACATCATACTTCTTCCGCAAACGGCGAAATGCTTTGACTCGGTGAGTTTCGCGTCATTCCGACTTCGATGCCCCGGTTGCCAAAATTCAGTTGCCATTGAATTTCGGGTGATCCCTCTTGAGCATGTATGCTTCCGCTACTTCTTCTACATCATACTTCTTCCGTAAACGGCGAAACGTTTGAATCGCTGAGTTTCGCGGCATTCCGACTTCGATGCCTGGTAGCCGAAATTTAGTGGCCATTGAATTTCGGGTGATCCCTCTTGAGCATGTATGCTTTCGCTACTTCTTCTACATCATACTTCTTCCGCAAATGGCGAAATGGTTTGAATCGCTGAGTTTCGCGGCATTACGATTTCGATGCCCCGGTAGCCGAAATTCAGTTGCCATTGAATTTCGGGTGATCCCTCTTGAGCATGTATGCTTCCGCTACTTCTTCTACAACATACTTCTTCCGCAAACGGCGAAACGCTTTGACTCGGTGAGTTTCGCGGCTTTCCTACGTCGATGCCCCGGTTGCCGAAATTCAATTGCCTTTGAATTTCGGGTGATCCCTCTTGAGCATGTATGCTTTCGCTACTTCTTCTACATCATACTTCTTCCGTAAATGGCGAAACGGTTTGAATCGCTGAGTTTCGCGGCATTCCGATTTCGATGCCCCGGTAGCCGAAATTCAGTTGCCATTGAATTTCGGGTGATCCCTCTTGAGCATGTATGCTTCCGCTACTTCTTCTACAACATACTTCTTCCGCAAACGGCGAAACGCTTTGACTCGGTGAGTTTCGCGGCTTTCCTACGTCGATGTCCCGGTTGCCGAAATTCAGTTGCCTTTGAATTTCGGGTGATCCCTCTTGAGCAAGTATGCTTCCGCTACTTCTTCTACATCATACTTCTTCCGCAAACGGCGAAACGGTTTGAATCGCTGACTTTCGCGGCATTCCGACTTCGATGCCCCGGTAGCCGAAATTCAGTTGCCATTGAATTTCGGGTGATCCCTCTTGAGCATGTATGCTTCCGCTACTTCTTCTACGTCATAGTTCTTCCGCAAACGGCGAAATGCTTTGACTCGCTGAGTTTGGCGGCATTCCTATTTCGATGCCCCGGTTGGCGAAATTCAGTTGCCTTAGAATTTCGGGTGATCCCTCTTGAGCATGTATGCTTCCACTACTTGTTCTACATCAGACTTCTTCTGCAAACGGCACAATGCTTTGACTCGGTGAGTTTCGCGGCTTTCCTACTTCGATGCCCCGGTTGCCGAAATTCAGTTGCCTTTGAATTTCGGGTGATCCCTCTTGATCATGTATGCTTCCGCTACTTCTTCTACATCATACTTCTTCCGCAAACGGCGAAACGGTTTGAATCGCTGAGTTTCGCGGCATTCCGACTTCGATGACCCGGTAGCCGAAATTCAGTTCCCATTGAATTTCGGGTGATACCTCTTGAGCATGTATGCTTCCGCTACTTGTTCTACATCAGACTTCTTCTGCAAATGGCGAAATGCTTTGACTCAGTGAGTTTCGCGACATCCTACTTCGATCCCCGGTTGCCGAAATTCAGTTGCCTTAGAATTTCGGGTGATCCCTCTTGAGCATGTATTCTTCCGCTACTTGTTCTACATCAGACTTCTTCTACAAACGCCGAAACGCTTTGCCTCGGTGAGTTTCGCGGCATTCCGAATTCGATGCCCCGGTTGCCGAAATTCAGTTGCCTTTGAATTTCGGGTGATCCCTTTTGAGCATGTATGCTTTCGCTACTTGTTCTACATCAGACTTCTTCCACAAATGGCTAAACGCTTTGCCTCGGTGAGTTTCGCGGCATTCTGACTTCGATGCCCGGGTTGCCGAAATTCAGTTGCCTTTGAGTTTCGGGTGATCCCTCTTGAGCATGTATTCGTCCGCTGCTTGTTCTACATCAGACTTCATGTTCAAACGATGAAACGCTTTGACTCGGTGAGTTTCGATGCCCAGGTTGCCGAAATTCAATTGCCTTTGAATTTCGGGTGATCCCTCTTGAGCATGTATACTTCCGCTACTTGTTCTACATCAGACTTCCTCTGGAAACGCCGAAATGGTTTTCCTCGGTGAGTTTCGCGGCATTCCGCCTTCGATGCCCCGGTTGCCGAAATTCAGTTGCCTTTTAATTTCGGGTGATCCCTCTTGAGCATATATGCTTCCTCTACTTGTTCTACATCAGACTTCTTCCTCAAATGGATAAACGCTTTGACTCGGTGAGTTTCGAGGCAATCCAACTTCGATGCCCTTGTTGCCGAAATTCAGTTGCCTTTGAATTTCGGGTGATCCCTCTTGAGCATGTATGCTTCCGCTACTTGTTCTACATCAGACTTCTTCCGCAAACGGCGAAATTCTTTGACTCGATGAGTTTCGGGGTATTTCGACTTGGATGCCCCGGTTGCCGAAATTCAGTTGCCTTTGACTTTCGGGTGAACCCTCTTGAGCATGTATGCTTCGGCTACTTGTTCTACATCCGACTTCTTCCGGAAACGGCGAAACGCTTTGACTCGGTGAGTTTCGCAGCATTCCGACTTCGATGCCCCGGTTGTCGAAATTCAGTTGCCTTTGAATTTCGGGTGATCCCTCTTGAGCATGTATGCTTCCGCTACTTGTTCTACATCAGACTTCTTCCGCAAATGGCGAAACACATTGACTCGATGAGTTTCGGGGTATTCCGACTTTGATGCCCCGGTTGCCGAAATTCAGTTGCCTTTGACTTTCGGGTGAACCCTCTTGAGCATGTATGCTTCGGCTATTTGTTCTACATCAGACTTCTTCCGGAAATGGCGAAACGCTTTGGCTCGGTGAGTTTCGCGATATTCCTACTTCGATGCGCCTGTTGCTGAAATTCAGTTGCCTTTGAATTTCGGGTGATCACTCTTGAGCTTGTATGCTTTGGCTACTTGTTCTACATCATACTTCTTCCGCAAACGGCGAAACACTTTGACTCGGTGAGTTTCTCGACATTCCTACTTCGATACCCCGGTTGGCGAAATTCAGTTGCCATTGAATTTCGGGTGATCCCTCTTGAGCATGTATGCTTCCGCTACTTCTTCTACATCAGACTTTTTCTGCAAACGGCACAATGCTTTGACTCGGTGAGTTTCGCGGCTTTCCTACTTCGATGCCCCGGTTGCCGAAATTCGGTTGCCTTTGAGTTTCGGGTGATCCCTCTTGAGCATGTATGCTTCCGCTACTTGTTCTACATCAAACTTCTTCCGCAAACGGCGCAACACTTTGACTCGGTGAGTTTCTCGACATTCCTACTTCAATGCCTCGGTTGCCGAAATTCAGTTGCCTTTGAATTTCAGGTGATCCCTCTTGAGCATGTATGCTTCCGCTACTTCTTCTACATCATACTTCTTCCGCAAACGGCGAAACGCTTTGACTCGGTGAGTTTGGCGGCGTTCCTATTTCGATGCCCCGGTTGGCGAAATTCAGTTGCCTTTGAATTTCGGGTGATCCCTCTTGAGCATGTATGCTTCCGCTACTTCTTCTACATCAGACTTCTTCTGCAAACGGCACAATGCTTTGACTCGGTGAGTTTCGCGGCTTTCCTACTTCGATGCCCCGGTTGCCGAAATTCGGTTGCCTTTGAGTTTCGGGTGATCCCTCTTGAGCATGTATGCTTCCGCTACTTGTTCTACATCATACTTCTTCCGCAAACGGCGAAACGCTTTGAATCGCCGAGTTTCGCGGCATTCCGACTTCGATGCCCGGTTGCCGAAATTCAGTTGCCTTAGAATTTCGGGTGATCCCTCTTGAGCATGTATGCTTCCGCTACTTGTTCTACATCAAACTTCTTCTGCACACGGCACAATGCTTTGCCTCGGTGAGTTTCGCGGCATTCCGACTTCGATGCCCCGGTTGCCGAAATTCAGTTGCCTTTGAATTTCAGGTGATCCCTCTTGAGCATGTATGCTTTCGCTACTTCTTCTACATCATACTTCTTCCGCAAACGGCGAAACGGTTTGAATCGCTGAGTTTCGCGGCATTCCGATTTCGATGCCCGGGTAGCCGAAATTCAGTTGCCATTGAATTTCAGGTGATCCCTCTTGAGAATGTATGCTTTCGCTACTTCTTCTACATCATACTTCTTCCGCAAACGGCGAAACGGTTTGAATCGCTGAGTTTCGCGGCATTCCGATTTCGATGCCCGGGTAGCCGAAATTCAGTTGCCATTGAATTTCGGGTGATCCCTCTAGACCATGTATGCTTCCGCTACTTCTTCTACAACATACTTCTTCCGCAAACGGCGAAACGCTTTGACTCGGTGAGTTTCGCGGCTTTCCTACGTCGATGCCCCGGTTGCCGAAATTCAGTTGCCTTTGAATTTCGGGTGATCCCTCTTGAGCAAGTATGCTTCCGCTACTTCTTCTACATCATACTTCTTCCGCAAACGGCGAAACGGTTTGAATCGCTGAGTTTCGCGGCATTCCGACTTCGATGCCCTGGTAGCCGAAATTCAGTTGCCATTGAATTTCGGGTGATCCCTCTTGAGCATGTATGCTTCCCCTACTTGTTCTACATCAGACTTCTTCTGCAAACGGCACAATGCTTTGACTCGGTGAGTTTCGCTGCATTCCGACTTCGGCATTCCGACTTCGATGACCCGGTAGCCGAAATTCAGTTCCCATTGAATTTCAGGTGATCCCTCTTGAGCATGTATGCTTTCGCTACTTCTTCTACATCATACTTCTTCCGCAAACGGCGAAACGGTTTGAATCGCTGAGTTTCGCGGCATTCCGATTTCGATGCCCGGGTAGCCGAAATTCAGTTGCCATTGAATTTCGGGTGATCCCTCTAGACCATGTATGCTTCCGCTACTTCTTCTACAACATACTTCTTCCGCAAACGGCGAAACGCTTTGACTCGGTGAGTTTCGCGGCTTTCCTACGTCGATGCCCCGGTTGCCGAAATTCAGTTGCCATTGAATTTCGGGTGATCCCTCTTGAGCATGTATGCTTCCGCTACTTCTTCTACATCATACTTCTTCCGCAAACGGCGAAACGCTTTGAATCGCTGAGTTTCGCGGCATTCCGACTTTGATGCCCCGGTTGACGAAATTCAGTTGCCTTTGAATTTCGGGTGATCCCTCTTGAGCATGTATGCTTCCGCTACTTCTTCTACAGCATACTTCTTCCGCAAACGGCGAAACGCTTTGACTCGGTGAGTTTCGCGGCTTTCCTACGTCGATGCCCCGGTTGCCGAAATTCAGTTGCCTTTGAATTTCGGGTGATCCCTCTTGAGCATGTATGCTTCCGCTACTTGTTCTACATCAGAGTTCTTCCGCAAACGGCGAAATTCTTTGACTCGATGAGTTTCGGGGTATTTCGACTTGGATGCCCCGGTTGCCGAAATTCAGTTGCCTTTGACTTTCGGGTGAACCCTCTTGAGCATGTATGCTTCGGCTACTTGTTCTACATCCGACTTCTTCCGGAAACGGCGAAACGCTTTGACTCGGTGAGTTTCGCAGCATTCCGACTTCGATGCCCCGGTTGTCGAAATTCAGTTGCCTTTGAATTTCGGGTGATCCCTCTTGAGCATGTATGCTTCCGCTACTTGTTCTACATCAGACTTCTTCCGCAAACGGCGAAACACATTGACTCGATGAGTTTCGGGGTATTCCGACTTGGATGCCCCGGTTGCCGAAATTCAGTTGCCTTTGACTTTCGGGTGAACCCTCTTGAGGATGTATGCTTCGGCTATTTGTTCTACATCAGACTTCTTCCGGAAATGGCGAAACGCTTTGCCTCGGTGAGTTTCGCGACATTCCTACTTCGATGCGCCTGTTGCTGAAATTCAGTTGCCTTTGAATTTCGGGTGATCACTCTTGAGCTTGTATGCTTCGGCTACTTGTTCTACATCATACTTCTTCCGCAAACGGCGAAACACTTTGACTCGGTGAGTTTCGCGGCTTTCCTACTTCGATTACCCGGTTACCGAAATTCAGTTGCCTTTGAATTTTGGGTGATCCCTCTTGAGCATGTATGCTTCCGCTACTTGTTCTACACCATACTTCTTTCGAAAATGGCGAACCATTTGACTCGGTGAGTTTCTCGACATTCCTACTTCGATACCACGGTTGGCAAAATTCAGTTGCCTTTGAATTTCGGGTGATCCCTCTTGAGCATGTATGCTTCCGCTACTTCTTCTACATCAGACTTCTTCTGCAAACGGCACAATGCTTTGACTCAGTGAGTTTCACGGCTTTCCTACTTCGATGCCCCGGTTGCCGAAATTCAGTTGCCTTTGAGTTTCGGGTGATCCCTCTTGAGCATGTATGCTTCCGCTACTTGTTCTACATCAAACTTCTTCCGCAAACGGCGCAACGCTTTGACTCGGTGAGTTTCGCGGCATTCCTACTTCGATGCCCAGGTTGCCGAAATTCAGTTGCCTTTGAATTTCGGGTGATCCCTCTTGAGCATGTATGCTTCCGCTACTTCTTCTACATCAGACTTCTTCTGCAAACGGCACAATGCTTTGACTCGGTGAGTTTCGCGGCTTTCCTACTTCGATGCCCCGGTTGCCGAAATTCGGTTGCCTTTGAGTTTCGGGTGATCCCTCTTGAGCATGTATGCTTCCGCTACTTGTTCTACATCATACTTCTTCCGCAAATGGCGAAACGCTTTGAATCGCCGAGTTTCGCGGCATTCCGACTTCGATACCCGGTTGCCGAAATTCAGTTGCCTTAGAATTTCGGGTGATCCCTCTTGAGCATGTATGCTTCCGCTACTTGTTCTACATCAAACTTCTTCTGCAATCGGCACAATGCTTTGCCTCGGTGAGTTTCGCGGCATTCCGACTTCGATGCCCCGGTTGCCGAAATTCAGTTGCCTTTGAATTTCAGGTGATCCCTCTTGAGCATGTATGCTTTCGCTACTTCTTCTACATCATACTTCTTCCGCAAACGGCGAAACGGTTTGAATCGCTGAGTTTCGCGGCATTCCGATTTCGATGCCCCGGTAGCCGAAATTCAGTTGCCATTGAATTTCGGGTGATCCCTCTAGAGCATGTATGCTTCCGCTACTTCTTCTACAACATACTTCTTCCGCAAACGGCGAAACGCTTTGACTCGGTGAGTTTCGCGGCTTTCCTACGTCGATGCCCCGGTTGCCGAAATTCAGTTGCCTTTGAATTTCGGGTGATCCCTCTTGAGCAAGTATGCTTCCGCTACTTCTTCTACATCATACTTCTTCCGCAAACGGCGAAACGGTTTGAATCGCTGAGTTTTGCGGCATTCCGACTTCGATGCCCCGGTAGCAGAAATTCAGTTGCCATTGAATTTCGGGTGATCCCTCTTGAGCATGTATGCTTCCGCTACTTCTTCTACGTCATACTTCTTCCGCAAACGGCGAAATGCTTTGACTCGGTGAGTTTCTCGACATTCCTACTTCAATGCCTCGGTTGCCGAAATTCAGTTGCCTTTGAATTTCAGGTGATCCCTCTTGAGCATGTATGCTTCCGCTACTTCTTCTACATCATACTTCTTCCGCAAACGGCGAAACGCTTTGACTCGGTGAGTTTGGCGGCATTCCTATTTCGATGCCCCGGTTGGTGAAATTCAGTTGCCTTAGAATTTCGGGTGATCCCTCTTGAGCATGTATGCTTCCACTACTTGTTCTACATCAGACTTCTTCTGCAAACGGCACAATGTTTTGACTCGGTGAGTTTCGCGGCTTTCCTACTTCGATGCCCCGGTTGCCGAAATTCGGTTGCCTTTGAGTTTCGGGTGATCCCTCTTGAGCATGTATGCTTCCGCTACTTGTTCTACATCATACTTCTTCCGCAAACGGCGAAACGCTTTGAATCGCCGAGTTTCACGGCATTCCGACTTCGATGCCCGGTTGCCGAAATTCAGTTGCCTTAGAATTTCAGGTGATCCCTCTTGAGCATGTATGCTTCCGCTACTTCTTCTACATCATACTTCTTCCGCAAACGGCGAAACGCTTTGACTCGGTGAGTTTGGCGGCATTCCTATTTCGATGCCCCGGTTGGCGAAATTCAGTTGCCTTAGAATTTCGGGTGATCCCTCTTGAGCATGTATGCTTCCACTACTTGTTCTACATCAGACTTCTTCTGCAAACGGCACAATGTTTTGACTCGGTGAGTTTCGCGGCTTTCCTACTTCGATGCCCCGGTTGCCGAAATTCAGTTGCCTTTGAATTTCGGGTGATCCCTCTTGAGCAAGTATGCTTCCGCTACTTGTTCTACATCATACTTCTTCCACAAACGGCGAAACGCTTTGAATCGCCGAGTTTCACGGCATTCCGACTTCGATGCCCGGTTGCCGAAATTCAGTTGCCTTAGAATTTCGGGTGATCCCTCTTGAGCATGTATGCTTCCGCTACTTGTTCTACATCAAACTTCTTCTGCAAACGGCACAATGCTTTGCCTCGGTGAGTTTCGCGGCATTCCGACTTCGATGCCCCGGTTGCCGAAATTCAGTTGCCTTTGAATTTCAGGTGATCCCTCTTGAGCATGTATGCTTTCGCTACTTCTTCTACAACATACTTCTTCCGCAAACGGCGAAACGCTTTGACTCGGTGAGTTTCGCGGCTTTCCTACGTCGATGCCCCGGTTGCCGAAATTCAGTTGCCTTTGAATTTCGGGTGATCCCTCTTGAGCAAGTATGCTTCCGCTACTTGTTCTACATCATACTTCTTCCACAAACGGCGAAACGGTTTGAATCGCTGAGTTTCGCGGCATTCCGACTTCGATGCCCTGGTAGCCGAAATTCAGTTGCCATTGAATTTCGGGTGATCCCTCTTGAGCATGTATGCTTCCGCTACTTCTTCTACGTCATACTTCTTCCGCAAACGGCTAAATGCTTTGACTCGGTGAGTTTCGCGTCATTCCGACTTCGATGCCCCGGTTGTCGAAATTCAGTTGCCATTGAATTTCGGGTGATCCCTCTTGAGCATGTATGCTTCCGCTACTTCTTCTACGTCATACTTCTTCCGCAAACGGCGAAATGCTTTGACTCGGTGAGTTTCGCGACATTTCTACTTCGATGCCCCGGTTGCCGAAATTCAGTTGCCTTTGAATTTCGGGTGATCCCTCTTGAGCATGTATGCTTGCGCTACTTCTTCTACATCATACTTCTTCCGCAAACGGTGAAACGCTTTGAATCGCTGAGTTTCGCGGCCTTCCGACTTTGATGCCCCGGTTGACGAAATTCAGTTGCCTTTGAATTTTGGGTGATCCCTCTTGAGCATGTATGCTTCCGCTACTTGTTCTACACCGTACTTCTTTCGAAAACGGCAAACCATTTGACTCGGTGAGTTTCTCGACATTCCTACTTCAATGCCTCGGTTGCCGAAATTCAGTTGCCTTTGAATTTCAGGTGATCCCTCTTGAGCATGTATGCTTCCGCTACTTCTTCTACATCATACTTCTTCCGCAAACGGCGAAACGCTTTGACTCGGTGAGTTTGGCGGCATTCCTATTTCGATGCCCCGGTTGGCGAAATTCAGTTGCCTTAGAATTTCGGGTGATCCCTCTTGAGCATGTATGCTTCCACTACTTGTTCTACATCAGACTTCTTCTGCAAACGGCACAATGCTTTGACTCGGTGAGTTTCGCGGCTTTCCTACTTCGATGCCCCGGTTGCCGAAATTCAGTTGCCTTTGAATTTCGGGTGATCCCTCTTGAGCATGTATGCTTCCGCTACTTCTTCTACATCATACTTCTTCCGCAAACGGCGAAACGGTTTGAATCGCTGAGTTTCGCGGCATTCCGACTTCATGTTCAAACTATGAAACGCTTTGACTCAGTGAGTTTCGATGCCCAGGTTGCCGAAATTCAATTGCCTTTGAATTTCGGGTGATCCCTCTTGAGCATGTATACTTCCGCTACTTGTTCTACATCAGACTTCTTCTGGAAACGCCGAAATGGTTTGCCTCGGTGAGTTTCGCGGCATTCCGACTTCGATGCCCCGGTTGCCGAAATTCAGTTGCCTTTTAATTTCGGGTGATCCCTCTTGAGCATATATGCTTCCTCTACTTGTTCTACATCAGACTTCTTCCTCAAATGGATAAACGCTTTGACTCGGTGAGTTTCGAGGCAATCCGACTTCGATGCCCTTGTTGCCGAAATTCAGTTGCCTTTGAATTTCGGGTGATCCCTCTTGAGCATGTATGCTTCCGCTACTTGTTCTACATCAGACTTCTTCCGCAAACGGCGAAACTCTTTGACTCGATTAGTTTCGGGGTATTTCGACTTGGATGCCCCGGTTGACAAAATTCAGTTGCCTTTGACTTTCGGGTGAACCCTCTTGAGCATGTATGCTTCGGCTACTTGTTCTACATCCGACTTCTTCCGGAAACGGCAAAACGTTTTGACTCGGTGAGTTTCGCAGCATTCCGACTTCGATGCCCCGGTTGTCGAAATTCAGTTGCCTTTGAATTTCGGGTGATCCCTCTTGAGCATGTATGCTTCCGCTACTTGTTCTACATCAGACTTCTTCTGCAAACGGCGAAATGCTTTGACTCGGTGAGTTTCGCGACATTCCTACTTCGATGCCCCGGTAGCCGAAATTCAGTTGCCTTTGAATTTCGGGTGATCCCTCTTGAGCATGTATGCTTCCGCTACTTGTTCTACATCAGATTTCTTCTACAAACGCCGAAACACATTGCCTCGGTGAGTTTCGCGACATTCCGACTTCGATGCCCCGGTTACCGAAATTCAGTTGCCATTGAATTTCGGGTGATCCCTCTTGAGCATGTATGCTTCCGCTACTTGTTCTACATCATACTTCTTCCGCAAACGACGAAACGGTTTGAATTGCTGAGTTTCACGACATTCCGACTTCGATGCCCCGGTAGCCGAAACTCAGTTGCCATTGAATTTCGGGTGATCCCTCTTGAGCATGTATGCTTCCGCTACTTGTTCTACATCAGACTTCTTCTGCAAACGGCGAAATGCTTCGACTCGGTGAGTTTCGCGACATTCCTACTTCGATGCCCCGGTTGCCGAAATTCAGTTGCCTTTGAATTATCGAGTGATCCCTCTTGAGCATGTATGCTTCCGCTACTTCTTCTACATCATACTTCTTTCGCAAAAAGGCGAAACGCTTTGAATCGCTGAGTTTCGCGGCATTCCTGCTTTGATGCCCCGGTTGCCGAAATTCAGTTGCCTTTGAATTTCGGGTGATCCCTCTTGAGCATGTATGCTTCCGCTACTTGTTCTACATCAGACATCTTCCGCAAACGGCAAATCGCTTTGACTCGGTGAGTTTCGCGGCATTCCGACTTCGATGCCCGGTTGCCAAAATTCAGTTGTCTTTGAATTTCGGGTGATCCCTCTTGAGCATGTATGCTTCCGCTACTTTTTCTACATCATACCTCTTCCGCAAACGGCGAAACGCTTTGACTAGGTGAGTTTCGCGGCATTCCGACTTCGATGCCCTGGTTGCCGAAATTCAGTTGCCTTTTAATTTCGGGTGATCCCTCTTGAGCATATATGCTTCCTCTACTTGTTCTACATCAGACTTCTTCCTCAAATGGATAAACGCTTTGACTCGGTGAGTTTCGAGGCAATCCGACTTCGATGCCCTTGTTGCCGAAATTCAGTTGCCTTTGAATTTCGGGTGATCCCTCTTGAGCATGTATGCTTCCGCTACTTGTTCTGCATCACACTTCTTCTGTAAACGGCGAAATGCTTTGACTCGGTGAGTTTCGCGACACTCCTACTTCGATGCCCCGGTTGCCGAAATTTAGTTGCCTTTCACTTTCGGGTGAACCCTGTTGAGCATGTATGCTTCTGCTACTTGTTCTACATCCCACTTCTTCCGGAAACGGTGAAACGCTTTGACTCGGTGAGTTTCGCGGCATTCCGACTTCGATGCCCCGGTTGTCGAAATTCAGTTGCCTTTGAATTTCAGGTGATCCCTCTTGAGCATGATTCCTTCCGCTACTTGTTCTACATCAGACTTCTTCCGCAAACGGCGAAACGCTTTGACTCGATGAGTTTCGGGGTATTCCGACTTTGATGCCCCGGTTGCCGAAATTCAGTTGCCTTTGACTTTCGGGTGAACCCTCTTGAGCATGTATGCTTCGGCTACTTGTTCTACATCAGACTTCTTCCGGAAAAGGCGAAACGCTTTGACTCGGTGAGTTTCGCGACATTCCTACTTCGATGCGCCTGTTGCTGAAATTCAGTTGCCTTTGAATTTCGGGTGATCACTCTTGAGCATGTATGCTTCCGCTACTTCTTCTACATCATACTTCTTCCGCAAACGGTGAAACGCTTTGACTCGGTGAGTTTCGCGGCGTTTCCTACTTCGATGCCCCGATTGCCGAAATTCAGTTGCCTTTAAATTTCGGGGGATCCCTCTTGAGCATGTATGCTTCGGCTACTTGTTCTACATCAAACTTCTTCTGCAAACGGCAAAACACTTTGACTTGGTGAGTTTCGCGGCATTCCGACTTCGATGCCCCGGTTGCCAAAATTCAGTTGCCTTTGAATATCGGTTGATCCCTCTTGAGCATGTATGCTTCAGCTACTTCTTCTACATCAGACTTCTTCCATAAACGGCTAAACGCTTTGCCTCGTTGAGTTTCGCGGCATTCCGACTTCGATGCCCGGGTTGCCGAAATTCAGTTGGTTTTGAATTTCGGGTGATCCCTCTTGAGCATGTATGCGTCCGCTACTTGTTCTACATCAGACTTCATCCTAAAACGATGAAACACTTTGACTCGGTGAGTTTCGAGGCCCTGGTTGCCGAAATTCAGTTGCCTTTGAATTTCGCGTGATCCCTCTTGAGCATGTATGCTTCCGCTAATTGTTCTACATCAGACTTCTTCTGCAAACGCCGAAACGCATTGCCTCGGTGAGTTTCGCGGCATTCCGACTTCGATTCCCCGGTTGTCGAAATTCAGTTGCATTTGAATTTCGGGTGATCCCTCTTGAGCATGTAAGCTTCGGCTACTTGTTCTACATCACACTTCTTCTGCAAACGGCGAAACACTTTGACTCGGTGAGTTTCGCGGCATTCCGACTTCGATGCCCCGGTTGCCGAAATTCAGTTGCCTTTTACTTTCGGGTGATCCCTCTTGAGCATGTATGCTTCCGCTACTTGTTCTACATCAGACTTCTTCCGCAAACGGCAAAATGCTTTGACTCGGTGAGTTTCGCGACATTCCTACTTCGATGCGCCTGTTGCTGAAATTCAGTTGCCTTTGAATTTCGGGTGATCCCTCTTGAGCATGTATGCTTCCGCTACTTGTTCTACATCATACTTCTTCCGCAAACGGCGAAACGCTTTGACTAGGTGAGTTTCGTGGCTTTCCTACTTCGATGCCCCGGTTGCCGAAATTCACTTGCCTTTGAATTTCAGGTGATCCCTCTTGAGCATGTATGCTTCCGCTACTTGTTCTACATCATACTTCTTCCGCAAACAACGAAACGATTTGATTCGGTGAGTTTCGCGACATTCCGACTTCGATGCCCCGTATGCTGAAATCCAGTTGCCTTTGAATTTCGGGTGATCCCTCTTGAGCATGTATGCTTCCGCTACTTGTTCTACATCAGACTTCTTCCGCAAACGGTGAACCATTTGACTCGGTGAGTTTCTCGACATTCCTACTTCGATGCCCCGGTTGCCGAAATTCAGTTGCCTTTTAATTTCGGGAGATCCCTCTTGAGCATGTATGCTTTCACTAGTTCTTCTACATCATACTTCTTCCGCAAACGGCGAAACGCTTTGACTCGGTGAGTTTCGCAGCATTCCTACTTCGATGCCCCGGTTGTCGAAATTCAATTGCCTTTGAATTTCGGGTGATCCCTCTTGAGCATGTATGCTTCCACTACTTGTTCTACATCATACTTCTTCAGCAAACGACGAAACACTTTGACTCGGTGAGTTTCGCGGCATTCCGACTTCGATGCCCCGGTTGCCGAAATTCAGTTGCCTTTTAATTTCGGGAGATCCCTCTTGAGCATGTATGCTTTCGCTACTTCTTCTACATCATACTTCTTCTGCAAACGGCAAAATGCTTTGACTCAGTGAGTTTCGCGGCTTTCCTACTTCGAATACCCGGTTGCCGAAATTCAGTTGCCTTTGAATATCAGGTGATCCCTCTGGAGCATATTTTCTTCGGCTACTTGTTCTACATCAGACTTCTTCCACAAACGACGAAACCCTTTGACTCGGTGAGTTTCGCGGCATTCCGACTTCGATGCCCGGGTTGCCGAAATTCAGTTGCCTTTGAATTTCGGGTGATCCCTCTTGAGCATGTATGCGTCCGTTACTTGTTCTACATCAGACTTCATCCTCAAACGATGAAACGATTTGACTCGGGGAGTTGCGATGCCCTGGTTGCCGAAATTCAGTTGCCTTAGATTTTGGGTATTCCCTCTTGAGCATGTATGCTTCCGCTACTTGTTCTACATCAGACTTCTTCTACAAACGCCGAAACGCTTTGCCTCGGTGAGTTTCGCGGCATTCCGACTTCGATGCCCCGGTTGCCGAAATTATGTTGCCTTTGAATTTTGGGTGATCCCTCTTGAGCATGTATACTTCGGCTACTTGTTGTACATCAGACTTCTTCCGCAAACAGCGAAATGCATTGACTCGGTGAGTTTCGCGACATTCCTACATCGATGCTCCGGTTGCCGAAATTTAATTGCCTTTGAATTTCCGGTGATCCCTCTTGAGCATGTATGCTTCCGCTACTTCTTCTACATCATTCTTCTTCCGTAAACGGCGAAACACTTTGACTCGGTGAGTTTCGCGGCTTTCCTACTTCGATGCCCCGGTTGCCGAAATTCAGTTGCCTTTGAATATCGGGTTATCCCTCTTGAGCATGTATGCTTCGGCTACTTGTTCTACATCAGACTTCTTCCACAAACGACGAAACCCTTTGACTCGGTGAGTTTCACGGCATTCCGACTTCGATGCCCCGGTTGCCGAAATTCGGTTTCCTTTGAATTTCGGGTGATCCCTATTGAGCATGTATGCGTCCGCTACTTGTTCTACATCAGACTTCATCCTCAAACGATGAAACGCTTTGACTCGGTGAGGTTCGATGCCCTGGTTGCCGAAATTCAGTTGCCTTTGAATTTCGGGTCATCCCTCTTGAGCATGTATGCTTCCGCTACTTGTTCTACATCATACTGCTTCCGCAAAAGGCGAAACGCTTTGAATCGCTGAGTTTGGCGGCATTCCGAATTCGATGCCCCGGTTGCCGAAATTCAGTTGCCTTTGAATTTCGGGTGATCCCTCTTGAGCATGTATGCTTCCGCTACTTCTTCTACATCATACTTCTTCCGCAAACGGCGAAACGCTTTGAATCGCTGAGTTTCGCGGCATTCCGACTTCGATGCCCCGGTTGCCGAAATTCAGTTGCCTTTGAATATCGGGTGATACCTCTTGAGCATGTATGCTTCCGCTACTTGTTCTACATCAGACTTCTTCTACAAACGCCGAAACGCTTTGACTCGATGAGTTTTGCGGCTTTCCTACTTCGATGCCCTGGTTGCCGAAATTCAGTTGCCTTTGAATATCGGGTTATTCCTCTTGAGCATGTATGCTTTGGCTACTTGTTCTACATCAGACTTCTTCCACAAAAGGCTAAACGCTTTGCCTCGGTGAGTTTCACGGCATTCCGACTTCGATGCTCGTGTTGCCGAAATTCAGTTGCCTTTGAATTTCGGGTGATCCCTCTTGAGCATGTATGCGTCCGCTACTTATTCTACATCAGACTTCATCCTCAAACGATGAAACGCTTTGACTCGGTGAGTTTCGATGCCCTGGTTGCCGAAATTCAGTTGCCTTTGAATTTCGGGTCATCCCTCTTGAGCATGTATGCTTCCGTTACTTGTTCTACATCATACTTCTTCCGCAAACGGCGAAACGCTTTGAATCGCTGAGTTTCGCGGCATTCCGAATTCGGTGCCCCGGTTGCCGAAATTCAGTTGCCTTTGAATTTCGGATGATCCCTCTTGAGCATGTATGCTTCTGCTACTTGTTCGACATCAGACTTCTTCCTCAAACGGCGAAACGCTTTGCCTTAGTGAGTTTCGCGGCATTCCGACTTCGATGCCCCGGTTGCCGAAATTTAGTTGCATTTGAATTTCGGGTGATCCCTCTTGAGCATGTATGCTTCCGCTACTTGTTCTACATCAGACTTCTTCCGCAAACGGCGTAACGCTTTGACTCTGTGAGTTTCGCGACATTCCTACTTCGATGCCCCGGTTGCCGAAATTTTGTTGCCTTTGAATTTCGGGTGATCCCTCTTGAGCATGGATGCTTCCGCTACTTCTTCTACATCATACTTCTTCCGCAAACGGCGAAACGCTTTGACTCGGTGGGTTTCGCGGCTTTCCTACTTCGATGCCCCGGTTGCCGAAATTCAGTTGCCTTTGAATTTCGGGTGATCCCTCTTGAGCATGTATGCTTCCGCTACTTCTTCTACATCATACTTCTTCCGCAAATGGCGAAACGCTTTGAATCGCTGAGTTTCTCGGCATTCCGATTTCGATGCCCCGGTTGCCGAAATTCAGTCGCCTTTGAATTTCGGGTGATCCCTCTTGAGCATGTATGCTTCCGCTCATTCTACATCAGACTTCTTCTACAAACACCGAAACGCATTGCCTCGGTGAGTTTCGCGGCATTCCGACTTCGATGCCCCGGTTACCGAAATTCAGTTGCCTTTGAATTTCGGGTGATCAGTCTTGAGCATGTATGCTTCCGCTACTTGTTCTACGTCATACTTCTTCGGCAAATGGCGAAACGCTTTGAATCGCTGAGTTTCGCGGCATTCCGGCTTTGATGCCCCGGTTGCCGAAATTCAGTTGCCTTTGAATATCGGGTATCCCTCTTGAGCATGTATGCTTCCGCTACTTCTTCTACATCATACTTCTTCCGCAAACGGCGAAACACTTTTCCTCAATGAGTTTCACGGCATTCCGACTTCGATGCCCCGGTTTCCGAAATTCAGTTGCCTTTGATATCCGGTGATCCCTCTTGAGCATGTATGCTACGGCTACTTGTTCTACATCAGACTTCTTCCACAAAAGGCTAAACGCTTTGCCTCAATGAGTTTCGCGGTATTCCTACTTCGATGCCTCGGTTGCCGAAATTCAGTTGCCATTGAATTTCGGGTGATCCCTCTTGAGCATGTATGCTTCCGCTACTTCTTCTACATCATTCTTCTTCCGCAAACGGCGAAACGCTTTGAATCGCTGAGTTTCGCGGCATTCCGACTTTGATGCCCCGGTTACCGAAATTCAGTTGCCTTTGAATTTCGGGTGATCCCTCTTGAGCATGTATGCTTCCGCTACTTGTTCTACATAACACTTCTTCCGCAAATGGCGAACCATTTGACTCGGTGAGTTTCTCGACATTCGTACTTCGATGCCTCGGTTGCCGAAATTCAGTTGCCTTTGAATTTCAGGTGATCCCTCTTGAGCATGTATGCTTCCGCTACTTCTTCTACATCATACTTCTTCCGCAAACGGCTAGACGCTTTGACTCGGTGAGTTTCACGGCTTTCCTACTTCGATGCCCCGATTGCCGAAATTCAGTTGCCTTTGAATTTCGGGTGATCTCTCTTGAGCAAGTATGCTTCCGCTACTTCTTCTACATCATACTTCTTCCGCAAACGGCGAAACGGTTTGAATCGCTGAGTTTAGCGGCATTCCGACTTCGATGCCCCGGTAGCCGAAATGCAGTTGCCATTGAATTTCGGGTGATCCCTCTTGAGCATGTATGCTTCCGCTACTTCTTCGACGTCATACTTCTTCCGCAAAAAGGTGAAACGCTTTGAATCGCTGAGTTTCGCGGCATTCCGACTTTGATACCCCGGTTGTCGAAATTCAGTTGCCATTGAATTTCGGGTGATCCCTCTTGAGCATGTATGCTTCCGCTACTTGTTCTACATCATACTTCTTCCGCAAACGGCGAAACGGTTTGAGTTACTGAGTTTCGTGGCATTCCGACTTCGATGCCCCGGTAGCTGAAATTCAGTTGCCATTGAATTTCGGGTGATCCCTCTTGAGCATGTATGCTTCCGCTACTTGTTCTACATCAGACTTCTTCTGCAAACGGCGAAATGCTTTGACTCGATGAGTTTCGCGACATTCCTACTTCGATGCCCCGGTTGCCAAAATTCAGTTGCCTTTGAATTTCGGGTGATCCCTCTTGAGCATGTATGCTTCCGCTACTTGATCTACATAACACTTCTTCCGCAAACGGCGAACCATTTGACTCGGTGAGTTTCTCGACATTCCTACTTCGATGCCTCGGTTGCCGAAATTCAGTTGCCTTTCAATTTCAGGTGATCCCTCTTGAGCATGTATGCTTCCGCTACTTGTTCTACATCAGATTTCTTCTACAAACGGCACAATGCTTTGACTCGGTGAGTTTCGCGGCTTTCCTACTTCGATGCCCCGGTTGCCAAAATTCAGTTGCCTTTGAATTTCTGGTGATCCCTCTTGAGCATGTATGCTTTCGCTACATCTTCTACATCATACTTCTTCCGCAAACAGCGAAATGGTTTGAATTGCTCAGTTTCGCGGCATTCCGACTTCGATGCCCCGGTAGCCAAAATTCAGTTGCCATTGAATTTCGGGTGATCCCTCTTGAGCATGTATGCTTCCGCTACTTGTTCTACATCAGACTTCTTCTGCAAACGGCGAAATGCTTTGACTCGGTGAGTTTCGCGACATTCCTACTTCGATGCCCCGGTTGCCGAAATTCAGTTGCCTTTGAATTTCGGGTGATCCCTCTTGAGCATGTATGCTTCCGCTACTTCTTCTACATCATTCTTCTTCCGCAAACGGCGAAACGCTTTGAATCGCTGAGTTTCGCGGCATTCCGACTTTGATGCCCCGGTTACCGAAATTCAGTTGCCTTTGAATTTCGGGTCATCCCTCTTGAGCATGTATGCTTCCGCTACTTGTTCTACATAACACTTCTTCCGCAAACGGCGAACCATTTGACTCGGTGAGTTTCTCGACATTCGTACTTCGATGCCTCGGTTGCCGAAATTCAGTTGCCTTTGAATTTCAGGTGATCCCTCTTGAGCATGTATGCTTCCGCTACTTCTTCTACATCATACTTCTTCCGCAAACGGCGAGACGCTTTGACTCGGTGAGTTTCACGGCTTTCCTACTTCGATGCCCCGATTGCCGAAATTCAGTTGCCTTTGAATTTCGGGTGATCCCTCTTGAGCATGTATGCTTCCGCTACTTGTTCTACATCATACTTCTTCCGCAAACGGCGAAACGGTTTGAATTACTGAGTTTCGTGGCATTCCGACTTCGATGCCCCGGTAGCTGAAATTCCGTTGCGATTGAATTTCGGGTGATCCCTCTTGAGCATGTATGCTTCCGCTACTTGTTCTACATCAGACTTCTTCTGCAAACGGCGAAATGCTTTGACTCGATGAGTTTCGCGACATTCCTACTTCGATGCCCCGGTTGCCGAAATTCAGTTGCCTTTGAATATCGGGTATCCCTCTTGAGCATGTATGCTTCCGCTACTTGTTCTACATCAGATTTCTTCTACAAACGCCGAAACGCATTGCCTCGATGAGTTTCGCGACATTCCGACTTCGATGCCCCGGTTGTCGAAATTCAGTTGCCATTGAATTTCGGGTGATCCCTCTTGAGCATGTATGCTTCCGCTACTTGTTCTACATCAGACTTCTTCTGCAAACGGCGAAATGCTTTGACTCGATGAGTTTCGCGACATTCCTACTTCGATGCCCCGGTTGCCGAAATTCAGTTGCCTTTGAATTTCGGGTGATCCCTCTTGAGCATGTATGCTTCCGCTACTTGATCTACATAACACTTCTTCCGCAAACGGCGAACCATTTGACTCGGTGAGTTTCTCGACATTCCTACTTCGATGCCTCGGTTGCCGAAATTCAGTTGCCTTTCAATTTCAGGTGATCCCTCTTGAGCATGTATGCTTCCGCTACTTGTTCTACATAACACTTCTTCCGCAAACGGCGAACCATTTGACTCGGTGAGTATCTCGACATTCCTACTTCGATGCCTCGGTTGCTGAAATTCAGTTGCCTTTGAATTTCAGGTGATCCCTCTTGAGCATGTATGCTTCCGCTACTTGTTCTAAATCAAATTTCTTCTACGAACGCCGAAACGCATTGCCTCGGTGAGTTTCGCGACATTCCGACTTCGATGCCCCGGTTGCCGAAATTCAGTTGCCATTGAATTTCGGGTGATCCCTCTTGAGCATGTATGCTTCCGCTACTTGTTCTACATCAGACTTCTTCTGCAAACGGCGAAATGCTTCGACTCGGTGAGTTTCGCGACATTCCTACATCGATGCCCCGGTTGCCGAAATTCAGTTGCCTTTGAATTTCGAGTGATCCCTCTTGAGCATGTATGCTTCCGCTACTTCTTCTACATCATACTTCTTCCGCAAACGGAGAAACGATTTGAATCGCTGAGTTTTGCGGCATTCCTACTTCGATGCCCCGGTAGCCGAAATTCAGTTGCCATTGAATTTCGGGTGATCCCTCTTGAGCATGTATGCTTCCGCTACTTGTTCTACATCATACTTCTTCCGCAAACGGCGAAACGGTTTGAGTTACTGAGTTTCGTGGCATTCCGACTTCGATGCCCCGGTAGCTGAAATTCAGTTGCCATTGAATTTCGGGTGATCCCTCTTGAGCATGTATGCTTCCGCTACTTGTTCTACATCAGACTTCTTCTGCAAACGGCGAAATGCTTTGACTCGATGAGTTTCGCGACATTCCTACTTCGATGCCCCGGTTGCCAAAATTCAGTTGCCTTTGAATTTCGGGTGATCCCTCTTGAGCATGTATGCTTCCGCTACTTGATCTACATAACACTTCTTCCGCAAACGGCGAACCATTTGACTCGGTGAGTTTCTCGACATTCCTACTTCGATGCCTCGGTTGCCGAAATTCAGTTGCCTTTCAATTTCAGGTGATCCCTCTTGAGCATGTATGCTTCCGCTACTTGTTCTACATCAGATTTCTTCTACAAACGGCACAATGCTTTGACTCGGTGAGTTTCGCGGCTTTCCTACTTCGATGCCCCGGTTGCCAAAATTCAGTTGCCTTTGAATTTCTGGTGATCCCTCTTGAGCATGTATGCTTTCGCTACATCTTCTACATCATACTTCTTCCGCAAACAGCGAAATGGTTTGAATTGCTCAGTTTCGCGGCATTCCGACTTCGATGCCCCGGTAGCCAAAATTCAGTTGCCATTGAATTTCGGGTGATCCCTCTTGAGCATGTATGCTTCCGCTACTTGTTCTACATCAGACTTCTTCTGCAAACGGCGAAATGCTTTGACTCGGTGAGTTTCGCGACATTCCTACTTCGATGCCCCGGTTGCCGAAATTCAGTTGCCTTTGAATTTCGGGTGATCCCTCTTGAGCATGTATGCTTCCGCTACTTCTTCTACATCATTCTTCTTCCGCAAACGGCGAAACGCTTTGAATCGCTGAGTTTCGCGGCATTCCGACTTTGATGCCCCGGTTACCGAAATTCAGTTGCCTTTGAATTTCGGGTCATCCCTCTTGAGCATGTATGCTTCCGCTACTTGTTCTACATAACACTTCTTCCGCAAACGGCGAACCATTTGACTCGGTGAGTTTCTCGACATTCGTACTTCGATGCCTCGGTTGCCGAAATTCAGTTGCCTTTGAATTTCAGGTGATCCCTCTTGAGCATGTATGCTTCCGCTACTTCTTCTACATCATACTTCTTCCGCAAACGGCGAGACGCTTTGACTCGGTGAGTTTCACGGCTTTCCTACTTCGATGCCCCGATTGCCGAAATTCAGTTGCCTTTGAATTTCGGGTGATCCCTCTTGAGCATGTATGCTTCCGCTACTTGTTCTACATCATACTTCTTCCGCAAACGGCGAAACGGTTTGAATTACTGAGTTTCGTGGCATTCCGACTTCGATGCCCCGGTAGCTGAAATTCCGTTGCGATTGAATTTCGGGTGATCCCTCTTGAGCATGTATGCTTCCGCTACTTGTTCTACATCAGACTTCTTCTGCAAACGGCGAAATGCTTTGACTCGATGAGTTTCGCGACATTCCTACTTCGATGCCCCGGTTGCCGAAATTCAGTTGCCTTTGAATATCGGGTATCCCTCTTGAGCATGTATGCTTCCGCTACTTGTTCTACATCAGATTTCTTCTACAAATGCCGAAACGCATTGCCTCGATGAGTTTCGCGACATTCCGACTTCGATGCCCCGGTTGTCGAAATTCAGTTGCCATTGAATTTCGGGTGATCCCTCTTGAGCATGTATGCTTCCGCTACTTGTTCTACATCAGACTTCTTCTGCAAACGGCGAAATGCTTTGACTCGATGAGTTTCGCGACATTCCTACTTCGATGCCCCGGTTGCCGAAATTCAGTTGCCTTTGAATTTCGGGTGATCCCTCTTGAGCATGTATGCTTCCGCTACTTGATCTACATAACACTTCTTCCGCAAACGGCGAACCATTTGACTCGGTGAGTTTCTCGACATTCCTACTTCGATGCCTCGGTTGCCGAAATTCAGTTGCCTTTCAATTTCAGGTGATCCCTCTTGAGCATGTATGCTTCCGCTACTTGTTCTACATAACACTTCTTCCGCAAACGGCGAACCATTTGACTCGGTGAGTATCTCGACATTCCTACTTCGATGCCTCGGTTGCCGAAATTCAGTTGCCTTTGAATTTCAGGTGATCCCTCTTGAGCATGTATGCTTCCGCTACTTGTTCTAAATCAAATTTCTTCTACGAACGCCGAAACGCATTGCCTCGGTGAGTTTCGCGACATTCCGACTTCGATGCCCCGGTTGCCGAAATTCAGTTGCCATTGAATTTCGGGTGATCCCTCTTGAGCATGTATGCTTCCGCTACTTGTTCTACATCAGACTTCTTCTGCAAACGGCGAAATGCTTCGACTCGGTGAGTTTCGCGACATTCCTACATCGATGCCCCGGTTGCCGAAATTCAGTTGCCTTTGAATTTCGAGTGATCCCTCTTGAGCATGTATGCTTCCGCTACTTCTTCTACATCATACTTCTTCCGCAAACGGAGAAACGATTTGAATCGCTGAGTTTTGCGGCATTCCTACTTCGATGCCCCGGTAGCCGAAATTCAGTTGCCATTGAATTTCGGGTGATCCCTCTTGAGCATGTATGCTTCCGCTACTTGTTCTACATCATACTTCTTTCGCAAACGGCGAAACGGTTTGAGTTACTGAGTTTCGTGGCATTCCGACTTCGATGCCCCGGTAGCTGAAATTCAGTTGCCATTGAATTTCGGGTGATCCCTCTTGAGCATGTATGCTTCCGCTACTTGTTCTACATCAGACTTCTTCTGCAAACGGCGAAATGCTTTGACTCGATGAGTTTCGCGACATTCCTACTTCGATGCCCCGGTTGCCAAAATTCAGTTGCCTTTGAATTTCGGGTGATCCCTCTTGAGCATGTATGCTTCCGCTACTTGATCTACATAACACTTCTTCCGCAAACGGCGAACCATTTGACTCGGTGAGTTTCTCGACATTCCTACTTCGATGCCTCGGTTGCCGAAATTCAGTTGCCTTTCAATTTCAGGTGATCCCTCTTGAGCATGTATGCTTCCGCTACTTGTTCTACATCAGATTTCTTCTACAAACGGCACAATGCTTTGACTCGGTGAGTTTCGCGGCTTTCCTACTTCGATGCCCCGGTTGCCAAAATTCAGTTGCCTTTGAATTTCTGGTGATCCCTCTTGAGCATGTATGCTTTCGCTACATCTTCTACATCATACTTCTTCCGCAAACAGCGAAATGGTTTGAATTGCTCAGTTTCGCGGCATTCCGACTTCGATGCCCCGGTAGCCAAAATTCAGTTGCCATTGAATTTCGGGTGATCCCTCTTGAGCATGTATGCTTCCGCTACTTGTTCTACATCAGACTTCTTCTGCAAACGGCGAAATGCTTTGACTCGGTGAGTTTCGCGACATTCCTACTTCGATGCCCCGGTTGCCGAAATTCAGTTGCCTTTGAATTTCGGGTGATCCCTCTTGAGCATGTATGCTTCCGCTACTTCTTCTACATCATTCTTCTTCCGCAAACGGCGAAACGCTTTGAATCGCTGAGTTTCGCGGCATTCCGACTTTGATGCCCCGGTTACCGAAATTCAGTTGCCTTTGAATTTCGGGTCATCCCTCTTGAGCATGTATGCTTCCGCTACTTGTTCTACATAACACTTCTTCCGCAAACGGCGAACCATTTGACTCGGTGAGTTTCTCGACATTCGTACTTCGATGCCTCGGTTGCCGAAATTCAGTTGCCTTTGAATTTCAGGTGATCCCTCTTGAGCATGTATGCTTCCGCTACTTCTTCTACATCATACTTCTTCCGCAAACGGCGAGACGCTTTGACTCGGTGAGTTTCACGGCTTTCCTACTTCGATGCCCCGATTGCCGAAATTCAGGTGCCTTTGAATTTCGGGTGATCCCTCTTGAGCATGTATGCTTCCGCTACTTGTTCTACATCATACTTCTTCCGCAAACGGCGAAACGGTTTGAATTACTGAGTTTCGTGGCATTCCGACTTCGATGCCCCGGTAGCTGAAATTCCGTTGCGATTGAATTTCGGGTGATCCCTCTTGAGCATGTATGCTTCCGCTACTTGTTCTACATCAGACTTCTTCTGCAAACGGCGAAATGCTTTGACTCGATGAGTTTCGCGACATTCCTACTTCGATGCCCCGGTTGCCGAAATTCAGTTGCCTTTGAATATCGGGTATCCCTCTTGAGCATGTATGCTTCCGCTACTTGTTCTACATCAGATTTCTTCTACAAACGCCGAAACGCATTGCCTCGGTGAGTTTCGCGACATTCCGACTTCGATGCCCCGGTTGTCGAAATTCAGTTGCCATTGAATTTCGGGTGATCCCTCTTGAGCATGTATGCTTCCGCTACTTGTTCTACATCAGACTTCTTCTGCAAACGGCGAAATGCTTTGACTCGATGAGTTTCGCGACATTCCTACTTCGATGCCCCGGTTGCCGAAATTCAGTTGCCTTTGAATTTCGGGTGATCCCTCTTGAGCATGTATGCTTCCGCTACTTGATCTACATAACACTTCTTCCGCAAACGGCGAACCATTTGACTCGGTGAGTTTCTCGACATTCCTACTTCGATGCCTCGGTTGCCGAAATTCAGTTGCCTTTCAATTTCAGGTGATCCCTCTTGAGCATGTATGCTTCCGCTACTTGTTCTACATAACACTTCTTCCGCAAACGGCGAACCATTTGACTCGGTGAGTATCTCGACATTCCTACTTCGATGCCTCGGTTGCCGAAATTCAGTTGCCTTTGAATTTCAGGTGATCCCTCTTGAGCATGTATGCTTCCGCTACTTGTTCTAAATCAAATTTCTTCTACGAACGCCGAAACGCATTGCCTCGGTGAGTTTCGCGACATTCCGACTTCGATGCCCCGGTTGCCGAAATTCAGTTGCCATTGAATTTCGGGTGATCCCTCTTGAGCATGTATGCTTCCGCTACTTGTTCTACATCAGACTTCTTCTGCAAACGGCGAAATGCTTCGACTCGGTGAGTTTCGCGACATTCCTACATCGATGCCCCGGTTGCCGAAATTCAGTTGCCTTTGAATTTCGAGTGATCCCTCTTGAGCATGTATGCTTCCGCTACTTCTTCTACATCATACTTCTTCCGCAAACGGAGAAACGATTTGAATCGCTGAGTTTTGCGGCATTCCGACTTCGATGCCCCGGTAGCCGAAATTCAGTTGCCATTGAATTTCGGGTGATCCCTCTTGAGCATGTATGCTTCCGCTACTTGTTCTACATCAGACTTCTTCTGCAAACGGCGAAATGCTTTGACTCAGTGAGTTTCGCGACATTCCTACTTCGATGCCCCGGTTGCCGAAATTCAGTTGCCTTAGAATTTCGGGTGATCCCTCTTGAGCATGTATGCTTCCGCTACTTGTTCTACATCAGACTTCTTCTGCAAACGGCGAAATGCTTCGACTCGGTGAGTTTCGCGACATTCCTACGTCGATGCCCCGGTTGCCGAAATTCAGTTGCCTTTGAATTTCGAGTGATCCCTCTTGAGCATGTATGCTTCCGCTACTTCTTCTACATCATACTTCTTCCGCAAACGGCGAAACGATTTGAATCGCTGAGTTTCGCGGCATTCCGACTTCAATGTCCGGGTTGCCGAAATTCAGTTGCCTTTCAATTTCGGGTGATCCCACTTGAGCATATATGCTTCCGCTACTTGTTCTACATCAGACTTCTTCGTCAAACACCGAAACGCTTTGCGTCGGTGTGTTTCGCGGCATTCCGACTTCAATGCCCCGGTTGCCGAAATTCAGTTCCGTTTGAATTTCGGGTGATCCCTCTTGAACATGTATGCTTCCGCTACTTGTTCTACATCAGACTTCTTCTGCAAACGGCGAAATGCTTTGACTCGATGAGTTTCGCGACATTCCTACTTCGATGCCCCGGTTGCCGAAATTCAGTTGCCTTTGAATATCGGGTATCCCTCTTGAGCATGTATGCTTCCGCTACTTGTTCTACATCAGATTTCTTCTACAAACGCCGAAACGCATTGCCTCGGTGAGTTTCGCGACATTCCGACTTCGATGCCCCGGTTGTCGAAATTCAGTTGCCATTGAATTTCGGGTGATCCCTCTTGAGCATGTATGCTTCCGCTACTTGTTCTACATCAGACTTCTTCTGCAAACGGCGAAATGCTTTGAGTCGATGAGTTTCGCGACATTCCTACTTCGATGCCCCGGTTGCCGAAATTCAGTTGCCTTTGAATATCGGGTATCCCTCTTGAGCATGTATGCTTCCGCTACTTGTTCTACATCAGATTTCTTCTACAAACGCCGAAACGCATTGCCTCGGTGAGTTTCGCGACATTCCGACTTCGATGCCCCGGTTGTCGAAATTCAGTTGCCATTGAATTTCAGGTGATCCCTCTTGAGCATGTATGCTTCCGCTACTTGTTCTACATCAGACTTCTTCTGCAAACGGCAAAATGCTTTGACTCAGTGAGTTTCGCGACATTCCTACTTCGATGCCCCGGTTGCCGAAATTCAGTTGCCTTAGAATTTCGGGTGATCCCTCTTGAGCATGTATGCTTCGGCTACTTGTTCTACATCAGACTTCTTCCACAAACGGCTAAACACTTTGCCTCGATGAGTTTCGCGGCATTCCGAATTCGATGCCCGGGTTGCCAAAATTCAGTTGCCTTTGAATTTCAGGTGATCCCTCTTGAGCATGTATGCTTCCGCTACTTCTTCTACATCATACTTCTTCCGCAAACGGCAAAACGCTTTGACTCGGTGAGTTTCGCGGCATTCCGACTTCAATGTCCGGGTTGCCGAAATTCAGTTGCCTTTCAATTTCGGGTGATCCCACTTGAGCATATATGCTTCCGCTACTTGTTCTACATCAGACTTCTTCCACAAACGGCTAAACACCGAAACGCTTTGCGTCGGTGTGTTTCGCGGCATTCCGACTTCAATGCCCCGGTTGCCGAAATTCAGTTCCGTTTGAATTTCGGGTGATCCCTCTTGAACATGTATGCTTCCGCTACTTCTTCTACATCATACTTCTTCTGCAAACGGCGAAAGGCTTTGACTCGATGAGTTTCGCGACATTCCTACTTCGATGCCCCGGTTGCCGAAATTCAGTTGCCTTTGAATATCGGGTATCCCTCTTGAGCATGTATGCTTCCGCTACTTGTTCTACATCAGATTTCTTCTACAAACGCCGAAACGCATTGCCTCGGTGAGTTTCGCGACATTCCGACTTCGATGCCCCGGTTGTCGAAATTCAGTTGCCATTGAATTTCAGGTGATCCCTCTTGAGCATGTATGCTTCCGCTACTTGTTCTACATCAGACTTCTTCTGCAAACGGCGAAATGCTTTGACTCGATGAGTTTCGCGACATTCCTACTTCGATGCCCCGGTTGCCGAAATTCAGTTGCCTTTGAATATCGGGTATCCCTCTTGAGCATGTATGCTTCCGCTACTTGTTCTACATCAGATTTCTTCTACAAACGCCGAAACGCATTGCCTCGGTGAGTTTCGCGACATTCCGACTTCGATGCCCCGGTTGTCGAAATTCAGTTGCCATTGAATTTCGGGTGATCCCTCTTGAGCATGTATGCTTCCGCTACTTGTTCTACATCAGACTTCTTCTGCAAACGGCGAAATGCTTTGACTCGATGAGTTTCGCGACATTCCTACTTCGATGCCCCGGTTGCCGAAATTCAGTTGCCTTTGAATTTCGGGTGATCCCTCTTGAGCATGTATGCTTCCGCTACTTGATCTACATAACACTTCTTCCGCAAACGGCGAACCATTTGACTCGGTGAGTTTCTCGACATTCCTACTTCGATGCCTCGGTTGCCGAAATTCAGTTGCCTTTCAATTTCAGGTGATCCCTCTTGAGCATGTATGCTTCCGCTACTTGTTCTACATAACACTTCTTCCGCAAACGGCGAACCATTTGACTCGGTGAGTATCTCGACATTCCTACTTCGATGCCTCGGTTGCCGAAATTCAGTTGCCTTTGAATTTCAGGTGATCCCTCTTGAGCATGTATGCTTCCGCTACTTGTTCTACATCAAATTTCTTCTACAAACGCCGAAACGCATTGCCTCGGTGAGTTTCGCGACATTCCGACTTCGATGCCCCGGTTGCCGAAATTCAGTTGCCATTGAATTTCGGGTGATCCCTCTTGAGCATGTATGCTTCCGCTACTTGTTCTACATCAGATTTCTTCTACAAACGCCGAAACGCATTGCCTCGGTGAGTTTCGCGACATTCCGACTTCGATGCCCCGGTTGTCGAAATTCAGTTGCCATTGAATTTTGGGTGATCCCTCTTGAGCATGTATGCTTCCGCTACTTGTTCTACATCAGACTTCTTCTGCAAACGGCGAAATGCTTTGACTCGATGAGTTTCGCGACATTCCTACTTCGATGCCCCGGTTGCCGAAATTCAGTTGCCTTAGAATTTCGGGTGATCCCTCTTGAGCATGTATGCTTCGGCTACTTGTTCTACATCAGACTTCTTCCACAAACGGCTAAACACTTTGCCTCGATGAGTTTCGCGGCATTCCGAATTCGATGCCCGGGTTGCCAAAATTCAGTTGCCTTTGAATTTCAGGTGATCCCTCTTGAGCATGTATGCTTCCGCTACTTGATCTACATAACACTTCTTCCGCAAACGGCGAACCATTTGACTCGGTGAGTTTCTCGACATTCCTACTTCGATGCCTCGGTTGCCGAAATTCAGTTGCCTTTCAATTTCAGGTGATCCCTCTTGAGCATGTATGCTTCCGCTACTTGTTCTACATAACACTTCTTCCGCAAACGGCGAACCATTTGACTCGGTGAGTATCTCGACATTCCTACTTCGATGCCTCGGTTGCCGAAATTCAGTTGCCTTTGAATTTCAGGTGATCCCTCTTGAGCATGTATGCTTCCGCTACTTGTTCTACATCAAATTTCTTCTACAAACGCCGAAACGCATTGCCACGGTGAGTTTCGCGACATTCCGACTTCGATGCCCCGGTTGCCGAAATTCAGTTGCCATTGAATTTCGGGTGATCCCTCTTGAGCATGTATGCTTCCGCTACTTGTTCTACATCAGATTTCTTCTACAAACGCCGAAACGCATTGCCTCGGTGAGTTTCGCGACATTCCGACTTCGATGCCCCGGTTGTCGAAATTCAGTTGCCATTGAATTTTGGGTGATCCCTCTTGAGCATGTATGCTTCCGCTACTTGTTCTACATCAGACTTCTTCTGCAAACGGCGAAATGCTTTGACTCGATGAGTTTCGCGACATTCCTACTTCGATGCCCCGGTTGCCGAAATTCAGTTGCCTTAGAATTTCGGGTGATCCCTCTTGAGCATGTATGCTTCGGCTACTTGTTCTACATCAGACTTCTTCCACAAACGGCTAAACACTTTGCCTCGATGAGTTTCGCGGCATTCCGAATTCGATGCCCGGGTTGCCAAAATTCAGTTGCCTTTGAATTTCAGGTGATCCCTCTTGAGCATGTATGCTTCCGCTACTTCTTCTACATCATACTTCTTCCGCAAACGGCAAAACGCTTTGACTCGGTGAGTTTCGCGGCATTCCGACTTCAATGTCCGGGTTGCCGAAATTCAGTTGCCTTTGAATTTCGGGTGATCCCACTTGAGCATATATGCTTCCGCTACTTGTTCTACATCAGACTTCTTCGGCAAACACCGAAACGCTTTGCGTCGGTGTGTTTCGCGGCATTCCGACTTCAATGCCCCGGTTGCCGAAATTCAGTTCCGTTTGAATTTCGGGTGATCCCTCTTGAACATGTATGCTTCCGCTACTTGTTCTACATCAGACTTCTTCTGCAAACGGCGAAATGCTTTGACTCGATGAGTTTCGCGACATTCCTACTTCGATGCCCCGGTTGCCGAAATTCAGTTGCCTTTGAATATCGGGTATCCCTCTTGAGCATGTATGCTTCCGCTACTTGTTCTACATCAGATTTCTTCTACAAACGCCGAAACGCATTGCCTCGGTGAGTTTCGCGACATTCCGACTTCGATGCCCCGGTTGTCGAAATTCAGTTGCCATTGAATTTCGGGTGATCCCTCTTGAGCATGTATGCTTCCGCTACTTGTTCTACATCAGACTTCTTCTGCAAACGGCGAAATGCTTTGACTCGATGAGTTTCGCGACATTCCTACTTCGATGCCCCGGTTGCCGAAATTCAGTTGCCTTTGAATTTCGGGTGATCCCTCTTGAGCATGTATGCTTCCGCTACTTGATCTACATAACACTTCTTCCGCAAACGGCGAACCATTTGACTCGGTGAGTTTCTCGACATTCCTACTTCGATGCCTCGGTTGCCGAAATTCAGTTGCCTTTCAATTTCAGGTGATCCCTCTTGAGCATGTATGCTTCCGCTACTTCTTCTACATAACACTTCTTCCGCAAACGGCGAACCATTTGACTCGGTGAGTATCTCGACATTCCTACTTCGCTGCCTCGGTTGCCGAAATTCAGTTGCCTTTGAATTTCAGGTGATCCCTCTTGAGCATGTATGCTTCCGCTACTTGTTCTACATCAAATTTCTTCTACAAACGCCGAAACGCATTGCCTCGGTGAGTTTCGCGACATTCCGACTTCGATGCCCCGGTTGCCGAAATTCAGTTGCCATTGAATTTCGGGTGATCCCTCTTGAGCATGTATGCTTCCGCTACTTGTTCTACATCAGATTTCTTCTACAAACGCCGAAACGCATTGCCTCGGTGAGTTTCGCGACATTCCGACTTCGATGCCCCGGTTGTCGAAATTCAGTTGCCATTGAATTTCGGGTGATCCCTCTTGAGCATGTATGCTTCCGCTACTTGTTCTACATCAGACTTCTTCTGCAAACGGCGAAATGCTTTGACTCGATGAGTTTCGCGACATTCCTACTTCGATGCCCCGGTTGCCGAAATTCAGTTGCCTTAGAATTTCGGGTGATCCCTCTTGAGCATGTATGCTTCGGCTACTTGTTCTACATCAGACTTCTTCCACAAACGGCTAAACACTTTGCCTCGATGAGTTCCGCGGCATTCCGAATTCGATGCCCGGGTTGCCAAAATTCAGTTGCCTTTGAATTTCAGGTGATCCCTCTTGAGCATGTATGCTTCCGCTACTTCTTCTACATCATACTTCTTCCGCAAACGGCAAAACGCTTTGACTCGGTGAGTTTCGCGGCATTCCGACTTCAATGTCCGGGTTGCCGAAATTCAGTTCCGTTTGAATTTCGGGTGATCCCTCTTGAACATGTATGCTTCCGCTACTTGTTCTACATCAGACTTCTTCTGCAAACGGCGAAATGCTTTGACTCGATGAGTTTCGCGACATTCCTACTTCGATGCCCCGGTTGCCGAAATTCAGTTGCCTTAGAATTTCGGGTGATCCCTCTTGAGCATGTATGCTTCGGCTACTTGTTCTACATCAGACTTCTTCCACAAACGGCTAAACACTTTGCCTCGATGAGTTTCGCGGCATTCCGAATTCGATGCCCGGGTTGCCAAAATTCAGTTGCCTTTGAATTTCAGGTGATCCCTCTTGAGCATGTATGCTTCCGCTACTTCTTCTACATCATACTTCTTCCGCAAACGGCAAAACGCTTTGACTCGGTGAGTTTCGCGGCATTCCGACTTCAATGTCCGGGTTGCCGAAATTCAGTTGCCTTTGAATTTCGGGTGATCCCACTTGAGCATATATGCTTCCGCTACTTGTTCTACATCAGACTTCTTCGGCAAACACCGAAACGCTTTGCGTCGGTGTGTTTCGCGGCATTCCGACTTCAATGCCCCGGTTGCCGAAATTCAGTTCCGTTTGAATTTCGGGTGATCCCTCTTGAACATGTATGCTTCCGCTACTTGTTCTACATCAGACTTCTTCTGCAAACGGCGAAATGCTTTGACTCGATGAGTTTCGCGACATTCCTACTTCGATGCCCCGGTTGCCGAAATTCAGTTGCCTTTGAATATCGGGTATCCCTCTTGAGCATGTATGCTTCCGCTACTTGTTCTACATCAGATTTCTTCTACAAACGCCGAAACGCATTGCCTCGGTGAGTTTCGCGACATTCCGACTTCGATGCCCCGGTTGTCGAAATTCAGTTGCCATTGAATTTCGGGTGATCCCTCTTGAGCATGTATGCTTCCGCTACTTGTTCTACATCAGACTTCTTCTGCAAACGGCGAAATGCTTTGACTCGATGAGTTTCGCGACATTCCTACTTCGATGCCCCGGTTGCCGAAATTCAGTTGCCTTAGAATTTCGGGTGATCCCTCTTGAGCATGTATGCTTCGGCTACTTGTTCTACATCAGACTTCTTCCACAAACGGCTAAACACTTTGCCTCGATGAGTTTCGCGGCATTCCGAATTCGATGCCCGGGTTGCCAAAATTCAGTTGCCTTTGAATTTCAGGTGATCCCTCTTGAGCATGTATGCTTCCGCTACTTCTTCTACATCATACTTCTTCCGCAAACGGCAAAACGCTTTGACTCGGTGAGTTTCGCGGCATTCCGACTTCAATGTCCGGGTTGCCGAAATTCAGTTGCCTTTCAATTTCGGGTGATCCCACTTGAGCATATATGCTTCCGCTACTTGTTCTACATCAGACTTCTTCGGCAAACACCGAAACGCTTTGCGTCGGTGTGTTTCGCGGCATTCCGACTTCAATGCCCCGGTTGCCGAAATTCAGTTCCGTTTGAATTTCGGGTGATCCCTCTTGAACATGTATGCTTCCGCTACTTGTTCTACATCAGACTTCTTCTGCAAACGGCGAAATGCTTTGACTCGATGAGTTTCGCGACATTCCTACTTCGATGCCCCGGTTGCCGAAATTCAGTTGCCTTTGAATATCGGGTATCCCTCTTGAGCATGTATGCTTCCGCTACTTGTTCTACATCAGATTTCTTCTACAAACGCCGAAACGCATTGCCTCGGTGAGTTTCGCGACATTCCGACTTCGATGCCCCGGTTGTCGAAATTCAGTTGCCATTGAATTTCGGGTGATCCCTCTTGAGCATGTATGCTTCCGCTACTTGTTCTACATCAGACTTCTTCTGCAAACGGCGAAATGCTTTGACTCGATGAGTTTCGCGACATTCCTACTTCGATGCCCCGGTTGCCGAAATTCAGTTGCCTTTGAATATCGGGTATCCCTCTTGAGCATGTATGCTTCCGCTACTTGTTCTACATCAGATTTCTTCTACAAACGCCGAAACGCATTGCCTCGGTGAGTTTCGCGACATTCCGACTTCGATGCCCCGGTTGTCGAAATTCAGTTGCCATTGAATTTCAGGTGATCCCTCTTGAGCATGTATGCTTCCGCTACTTGTTCTACATCAGACTTCTTCTGCAAACGGCAAAATGCTTTGACTCAGTGAGTTTCGCGACATTCCTACTTCGATGCCCCGGTTGCCGAAATTCAGTTGCCTTAGAATTTCGGGTGATCCCTCTTGAGCATGTATGCTTCGGCTACTTGTTCTACATCAGACTTCTTCCACAAACGGCTAAACACTTTGCCTCGATGAGTTTCGTGGCATTCCGAATTCGATGCCCGGGTTGCCAAAATTCAGTTGCCTTTGAATTTCAGGTGATCCCTCTTGAGCATGTATGCTTCCGCTACTTCTTCTACATCATACTTCTTCCGCAAACGGCAAAACGCTTTGACTCGGTGAGTTTCGCGGCATTCCGACTTCAATGTCCGGGTTGCCGAAATTCAGTTGCCTTTCAATTTCGGGTGATCCCACTTGAGCATATATGCTTCCGCTACTTGTTCTACATCAGACTTCTTCGGCAAACACCGAAACGCTTTGCGTCGGTGTGTTTCGCGGCATTCCGACTTCAATGCCCCGGTTGCCGAAATTCAGTTCCGTTTGAATTTCGGGTGATCCCTCTTGAACATGTATGCTTCCGCTACTTGTTCTACATCAGACTTCTTCCGCAAACGGCGAAACGCTTTGCCTCAGTGAGTTTCACGGCATTCCGAGTTCGATGCCTCGGTTGCCGAAATTCAGTTGCCTTTGAATTTTGGGTGATCCCTTTTAAGCATGTATGCTTCCGCTACTTCTTCTACACCATACTTCTTCCGCAAACGGCGAAACGCTTTGCCTCAGTGAGTTTCGCGGCATTCCAACTTCGATGCCCCGGTTGCCGAAATTCAGTTGCATTTGAATTTCGGGTGATCCCTCTTGAGCATGTGTGCTTTCGGTACTTGTTCTACATCAGACTTCTTCCGCAAACGGCGAAAAGCTTTGACTCGGTGAGTTTCGCAGCATTCCGACTTCGATGCCCCGGTTGCCGTAATTCAGTTGCCTTTGAATTTTGGGTGATCCCTCTTGAGCATGTATGCTTCCGCTACTTCTTCTACATCATACTTCTTCCGCAAACGGCGAAACACTTTGACTCGGTGAGTGTCGCGGCGTTTCCTACTTCGATGCCCCGATTGCCGAAATTCAGTTGCCTTTGAATATCGGCTGATCCCTCTTGAGCATGTATGCTTCGGCTACTTCTTCTACATCAGACTTCTTCCTTATACGGATAAACGCTTTGACTCGGTGAGTTTCGCGGCATCCCGACTTCGATGCCCCGGTTGCCGAAATTCAGTTGCCTTTGAATTTCGAGTGATCCCTCTTGAGCATGTATGCTTCCGCTACTTCTTCTACACCATACTTCTTCCGCAAACGGCGAAACGCTTTGACTCGGTGAGTTTCACGGCATTCCGACTTCGATGTCCGGGTTGCCGAAATTCAGTTGCCTTTGAATTTCGGGTGATCCCTCTTGAGCATGTATGCTTCCGCTACTTGTTCTACATCAGACTTCTTCGGCAAACGGCGAAACGCTTTGACTCGGTGCGTTTCGCGGCATTCCGACTTCGATGCCCCGGTTGCCGAAATTCAGTTGCGTTTGAATTTCGGGTGATCCCTCTTGAGCATGTATGCTTCTTCTACTTGTTCTACATCATAGTTCTTCAGCAAACGACGAAATGCTTTGACTCGGTGAGTGTCACGGCATTCCGACTTCGATGCCCCGGTTGCCGAAATTTAGTTGCATTTGAATTTTGGGTAATCCCTCTTGAGCATGTATGCTTCAGCTACTTGTTCTACATCAGACTTCTCCCACAAACGGCTAAACGCTTTTCCTCGGTGAGTTTCGCGGCATTCCGACTTCGATGCCCAGGTTGCTGAAATTCAGTTGCCGTTGAATTTCGGGTGATCCCTCTTGAGCATGTATGCTTCGGCTACTTGTTCTACATCAGACTTCTTCTGCAAACGGCGAAATGCTTTGACTCGGTGAGTTTCGCGACATTCCTAATTCGATGCCCCGTTTGCCGAAATTCAATTGCCTTTGAATTTCGGGTGATCCCTCTTGAGCATGTATGCGTCCGCTACTTGTTCTACATGAGAGTTCTTCCGCAAACGACGAAACGCTTTGACTCAGTGAGTTTCGCGCCATTCCGACTTCAATGTCCGGGTTGCCGAAATTCAGTTGCCTTTGAATTTCGAGTGATCCCTCTTGAGCATGTATGCTTCCGCTACTTCTTCTACACCATACTTCTTCCGCAAACGGCGAAACGCTTTGACTCGGTGAGTTTCACGGCATTCCGACATCGATGTCCGGGTTGCCGAAATTCAGTTGCCTTTGAATTTCGGGTGATCCCTCTTGAGCATGTATGCTTCCGCTACTTGTTCTACATCAGACTTCTTCGGCAAACACCGAAAACGCTTTGCGTCGGTGTGTTTCGCGGCATTCCGACTTCGATGCCCCGGTTGCCGAAATTCAGTTGCGTTTGAATTTCGAGTGATCCCTCTTGAACATGTATGCTTCCGCTACTTGTTCTACATCAGAATTCTTCCGCAAACGGCGAAACGCTTTGCCTCAGTGAGTTTCACGGCATTCCGACTTCGATGCCCCGGTTGCTGAAATTCAGTTGCATTTGAATTTCGGGTGATCCCTATTGAGCATGTATGCTTCCGCTACTTCTTCTACATCATACTTCTTCCGCAAACGGCGAAACGCTTTGACTCGGTGAGTTTCACGGCATTCCGACTTCGATGTCCGGGTTGCCGAAATTCAGTTGCCTTTGAATTTCGGGTGATCCCTCTTGAGCATGTATGCTTCCGCTACTTGTTCTACATCAGACTTCTTCCGCAAACGGCGAAACGCTTTGACTCGGTGAGTTTCATGGCATTCCGACTTCGATGCCCCGGTTGCTGAAATTCAGTTGCCTTTGAATTTCGGGTGATCCCTATTGAGCAT
This sequence comes from Populus alba x Populus glandulosa, assembly GCA_033617975.1. NCBI lineage: Eukaryota > Viridiplantae > Streptophyta > Magnoliopsida > Malpighiales > Salicaceae > Populus > Populus alba x Populus glandulosa. The sequence goes on from CM066146.1 coordinate 3,167,297, forward strand.
GTATGCTTTCGCTACTTGTTCTACATCAAACTTCTTCCACAAACGACGAAACGCTTTGACTCGGTGAGTTTCGCGGCATTCCGACTTCGATGCCCCAGTTGCCGAAATTCAGTTGCCTTTGAATATCGGCTGATCCCTCTTGAACATGTATGCTTCTGCTACTTGTTATACATCAGACTTCTTCGGCAAACACCGAAACGCTTTGCGTCGGTGTGTTTCGCGGCATTCCGACTTCGATGCCCCTGTTGCCGAAATTCAGTTGCGTTTGAATTTCGGGTGATCCCTCTTGAACATGTATGCTTCGGCTACTTGTTCTACATCAGACTTCTTCCGCAAACGGCGAAACGCTTTGCCTCAGTGAGTTTCACGGCATTCCGACTTCGATGCCCCGGTTGCTGAAATTCAGTTGCATTTGAATTTCGGGTGATCCCTATTGAGCATGTATGCTTTCGCTACTTGTTCTACATCAAACTTCTTCCACAAACGACGAAACGCTTTGACTCGGTGAGTTTCGCGGCATTCCGACTTCGATGCCCCGGTTGCCGAAATTCAGTTGCCTTTGAATATCGGCTGATTCCTCTTGAGCATGTATGCTTCTGCTACTTGTTCTACATCAGACTTCATCCTCAAACAGATAAACGCTTTGACTCGGTGAGTTTAGCGGCATTTCGACTTCGATGCCCCGGTTGCCGAAATTCAGTTGCCTTTGAATTTCGGGTGATCCCTCTTGAGCATGTATGCTTCCGCTACTTCTTCTACATCATACTTCTTCCGCAAACGGCGAAACGCTTTGACTCGGTGAGTTTCGCGGCGTTTCCTACTTCGATGCCCCGGTTGCCGAAATTCAGTTGCCTTTGAATATCGGCTGATCCCTCTTGAGCATGTATGCTTCGGCTACTTCTTCTACATCAGACTTCTTCCTTATACGGATAAACGCTTTGACTCGGTGAGTTTCGCGGCATTCCGACTTTGATGCCCCGGTTGCCGAAATTCAGTTGCCTTTGAATTTCGGGTGATCCCTTTTGAGCATGTATGCTTCCGCTACTTCTTCTACACCATACTTCTTCCACAAACGGCGAAACGCTTTGCCTCAGTGAGTTTCGCGGCATTCCAACTTCGATGCCCCGGTTGCCGAAATTCAGTTGCATTTGAATTTCGGGTGATCCCTCTTGAGCATGTATGCTTCCGCTACTTCTTCTACACCATACTTCTTCCACAAACGGCGAAACGCTTTGCCTCAGTGAGTTTCGCGGCATTCCAACTTCGATGCCCCGGTTGCCGAAATTCAGTTGCATTTGAATTTCGGGTGATCCCTCTTGAGCATGTATGCTTTCGCTACTTGTTCTACATCAGACTTCTTCCGCAAACGGCGAAAAGCTTTGACTCGGTGAGTTTCGCAGCATTCCGACTTCGATGCCCCGTGATTGTGCATCAAAAGTATCATTAAGTCTTTTATTTTACATATGTATTTATTGTTTATATTTGAATTTTTTATAATAAGTGATGTGCTTTTTAGTAATGAAGTTTCTTTTAATGTTTCGATAGGTTTTTGGAGCTTAAATGAATTATTTCAGAAAATTCAACGTCGGAATTCGGAACAAAGAATTGAAGAGAAATTTAGTTGAAGATTGAAGCAAATCTTGGTTCAAATAAGTGCTCCAAATTTGCCCATAAAATCAATTATATTCCAATTCTAGAAAAGAATATCATATGATCCATTTCAAGCCCAAACTTACCTTATGTTGTGTGCAAACTTCAACCATCAAACACTCAAGGTTTCAATGTCAATCTTAGCCCAAATAATAGGTACAATTGTATACTTATTTGATGTTTAAATCCAGCCCCAAATCAGCCCCCAAATCAGCCTCCAAATCAGCCCAAGCACAATCCATGATCTTACATGTCCACACAACAAATAATATTTGATTTATTTTGGGCAATTAATTGATTCAAGAGGGCAAGCACATGGATGGAAAGCTGGAGGGGACATTGTGACATTATTTTGGGTCAAAAAGAAGAAAGAAACAGCTCATAAAGGAGGAAGAAAAACGTGCACCAAAGTGTTCTCCAAGCTGGCCTGATTTAATTTTCCAGAACATCTTTCTGTGTTTTGCCCATAACTTTTGACTCAGATGTCCAAATGAGCTGTTCTTTAATGATCTGGAAAGCTAATAGAATTGCCTATAAATATGTCTCTAATAGCCATCTCCAGGGGAGGCTTCTAAGAGGGTCGAATTGCTGTCAAAAGTTAGAGTCAGATTTGTGTCCGAATTTTTACTGAAATTCTGTTGTGTTCTTCTTTGTAGATTTCGGTTCTTTAGTTTGTAAAACTTATTATTTCAGTTTGATTCAAGTTATTTCATGTTTATTAAAGTGTTCTTATATATAATCATGGCTGGCTAATCTCTTTCTTGGATCCAAATCAAGGATGATGGTGATTGAGGTGAGTTCTTTAAGATATGAATGAATGTTAATGATTATCTTCTCATCTTCTTCATGAATGTTTTATTATTGCAAAGAAATTTTAGAAATCATTTAGGTAATGTTATAATCTTGAATTTTTATGCACAAACCTTAGTTTTGGTATAGAGATTGCTTGATTCAATGTCTTACTTAATTTGAAAGTACTTGTTCATTCTTAAGCAATAATTAATCTTCATCTTTTTAAACTTCATTGTAATATCTTCCGATCTAATATCACCATCGTTGATATTAGGTTGAGTTATCTTATATATGTTGAAGAAATCACCAATACATCACCATTAAAATTGATTTGGACCAAGACGTACTTTTTCTTGTCTTTTAAAATCTATTTACACTTTTTCATCTTTGAAAACAAATCCATCAATTATTTTCAACCAAGTTATTGTTAATTTAATTTCTCTTGAGTTTTTTTTGTTGTTACCTAGCTTAATTTCCAGATCTAGCTCTCTATGGATATGACCTCGATCTTACCGAGTTAATTGCTACATCGCACACTCGTGCACTTGCGAGTTAAAACAAGCCGATCATAAAAAGCGGTCAAGCACCCCGGTTCCTGTAATTCAGTTGCCTTTGAATTTCGGGTGATCCCTCTTGAGCATGTATGCTTCGGCTACTTCTTCTACATCAGACTTCTTCCTTATACGGATAAACGCTTTGACTCGGTGAGTTTCGCGGCATTCCGACTTCGATGCCCCGGTTGCCGAAATTCAGTTGCCTTTGAATTTCGGGTGATCCCTCTTGAGCATGTATGCTTCCGCTACTTCTTCTACATCATACTTCTTCCGCAAACGGCGAAATGCTTTGACTCGGTGAGTTTCGCGGCATTCCTACTTCGATGCCCCGGATGCCGAAATTCAGTTGCCTTTGAGTTTCGGGTGATCACTCTTGAGCATGTATGCGTTCGCTATTTGTTCTACATGAGACTTCTTCCTCAAACGACGAAACGCTTTGACTCGGTGAGTTTCGCGGCATTCCGACTTCAATGTCCGCGTTGCCGAAATTCAGTTGCCTTTGAATTTCGGGTGATCCCTCTTGAGCATGTATGCTTCTTCTACTTGTTCTACATCAGACTTCTTCCGCAAACGGCGAAACGCTTTGCCTCAGTGAGTTTCACGGCATTCCGAGTTCGATGCCCCGGTTGCCGAAATTCAGTTGCATTTGAATTTCGGGTGATCCCTATTCAGGATGTATGCTTTCGCTACTTGTTCTACATCAGACTTCTTCCACAAACGGCGAAACGCTTTGCCTCGGTGAGTTTCGCGGCATTTCGATTTTGATGCCCCGGTTGCCGAAATTCAGTTGCCTTTGAATATCGGTTGATCCCTCCTAAGCATGTATGCTTCTGCTACTTGTTCTACATCAGACTTCTTCCTCAAACAGATAAACGCTTTGACTCCGTGCGTTTCGCGGCATTCCGACTTCGATGCCCCGTTTGCCGAAATTCAGTTGCCTTTGAATTTCGGGTGATCCCTCTTGAGCATGTATGCTTCCGCTACTTCTTCTACATCATACTTCTTCCGCAAACGGCGAAACGCTTTGACTCGGTGAGTTTCACGGCATTCCGACTTCGATGTCCGGGTTGCCGAAATTCAGTTGCCTTTGAATTTCGGGTGATCCCTCTTGAGCATGTATGCTTCCGCTACTTGTTCTACATCAGACTTCTTCCACAAACAGCGAAACGCTTTGAATCGCTGAGTTTCGCGGCATTCCGACTTCGATGCCCCGGTTGCCAAAATTCAGTTGCCTTTGAATTTCGGGTGATCCCTCTTGAGCATGTATGCTTCCGCTAATTGTTCTACATCATACTTCTTCCGCAAACGGCGAAACGCTTTGAATATCTGAGTTTCGCGGCATTCCGACTTTTATGCCCCGGTTGCCGAAATCCAGTTGCCTTTGAATTTCGGGTGATCCCTCTTGAGCATTTATGCTTCGGCTACTTGTTCTACATCAGACTTCTTCCACAAACTACAAAACGCTTTGACTCGGTGAGTTTCGCGACATTCTGACTTCGATGCCCCGGTTGCCGAAATTCAGTTGCCTTTGAATTTCGGGTGATCCCTCTTGAGCATGTACGCTTCCGCTACTTGTTCTACATCATACTTCTTCCGCAAACGGCGTAACGCTTTGAATCTCTGAGTTTCGCGGCATTCCGACTTCGATGCCCCGGTTACCAAAATTCAGTTGCCTTTGACTTTCGGGTGATCCCTCTTGAGCATGTATGCTTCCGCTACTTGTTCTACATCAGACTTCTTCCGCCAATGGCGAAACGCATTGACACAGTGAGTTTCGCGGCATTCTGACTTCGATGCCCCGGTTGCCGAAATTCAGTTGCCTTTGAATTTCGGGTGATCCCTCTTGAGCATGTATGCTTTCGCTATTTGTTCTAAATCATACTTCTTCCGCAAACGGCGAAACGCTTTGAATCTCTGAGTTTCGCGGCATTCCGACTTCGATTGCCCGGTTTCCGAAATCCCGTTGCCTTTGAATTTCGGGTGATCCCTCTTGAGCATTTATGCTTCGTCTACTTGTTCTACATCAGACTTCTTCCACAAACTACAAAACGCTTTGACTCGGTGAGTTTCGCGGCATTCCGACTTCGATGCCCCGGTTGCCGAAATTCAGTTGCCTTTGAATTTCGGGTGATCCCTCTTGAGCATGTATGCTTCCGCTACTTGTTCTACATCATACTTCTTCCGCAAACGGCGAAACGCTTTGAATCTCTGAGTTTCGTGGCATTCCGACTTCGATGCCCCGGTTGCCAAAATTCAGTTGCCTTTTAATTTCGGGTGATCCCTCTTGAGCATGTATGCTTCCGCTACTTGTTCTACATCATACTTCTTCCGCTAATGGCGAAACGCATTGACACGGTGAGTTTCGCGGCATTCTAACTTCGATGCCCCGGTTGCCGAAGTTCAGTTGCCTTTGAATTTCGGGTGATCCCTCTTGAGCATGTATGCTTCCGCTACTTGTTCTACATCAGACTTCTTCCCCAAAAGACAAAACGCTTTGACTCGGTGAGTTTCGCGGCATTCCGACTCCGATGCCCCGGTTGCCGAAATTCAGTTGCCTTTGAATTTCGGGTGATCCCTCTTGAGCATGTATGCTTCCGCTACTTGTTGTACATCATACTTCTTCCGCAAACGGCGAAACGCTTTGAATCTCTGAGTTTCGCGGCATTCCGACTTCGATGCCCCGGTTGCAAAAATTCAGTTGCCTTTGAATTTCGGGTGATCCCTCTTGAGCATGTATGCTTCGGCTATTTGTTCAACATCAGACTTCTTCCGCAAACAGTGAAACGCTTTGACTCGTTGAGTTTCGCGGCATTCCGACTTCAATGCCCCGGTTGCCGAAATTCAGTTGCCTTTGAATTTTGGGTGAGCCCTCTTGAGCATGTATGCTTCCGCTACTTGTTCTACATCATACTTCTTCCGCAAACGGCGAAACTCTTTGAATCTCTGAGTTTCGCGGCATTCCGACTTCGATGCCCCGGTTGCCGAAATTCAGTTGCCTTTGAATTTCGGGTGATCCCTCTTGAGCATGTATGCTTCCGTTACTTGTTCTACATCAGACTTCTTCCCCAAAAGGCGAAACGCTTTGACTTGGTGAGTTTCGCGACTTTCCGATTCGATGCCCCGGTTGCAAAAATTCAGTTGCCTTTGAATTTCGGGTGATCCCTCTTGAGCATGTATGCTTCCGCTACTGGTTCTACATCATACTTCTTTCGCAAAAGGCGAAATGCTTTGACTCGGTGAGTTTCGCGGCATTCCGACTTCGATGCCCCGATTGCCGGAATTTAATTGCATTTGAATTTTGGGTGATCCCTTTTGAGCATGTATGCTTTCGCTACTTGTTCTACATCAGACTTCTTCCTCAAACGGCGAAATGCTTTGACTCGGTGTGTTTCGCGGCATTCCGACTTCGATGCCCCGGTTGCCGAAATTCAGTTGCCTTTGAATATCGGCTGATCCCTCTTGTGCATGTATGCTTCCGCTACTTGTTGTACATCATACTTCTTCCGCAAACGGCGAAACGCTTTGAATCTCTGAGTTTCGCGGCATTCCGACTTCGATGCCCCGGTTGCAAAAATTCAGTTGCCTTTGAATTTCGGGTGATCCCTCTTGAGCATGTATGCTTCCGTTACTTGTTCTACATCAGACTTCTTCCCCAAAAGGCGAAACGCTTTGACTCGGTGTGTTTCGCGGCATTCCGACTTCGATGCCCCGGTTGCCGAAATTCAGTTGCCTTTGAATTTCGGGTGATCCCTCTTGTGCATGTATGCTTCCGCTACTTGTTGTACATCATACTTCTTTCGCAAAAGGCGAAATGCTTTGACTCGGTGAGTTTCGCGGCATTCCGACTTCGATGCCCCGATTGCCGGAATTTAATTGCATTTGAATTTTGGGTGATCCCTTTTGAACATGTATGCTTTCGCTACTTGTTCTACATCAGACTTCTTCCGCAAACGGCGAAATGCTTTGACTCGGTGTGTTTCGCGGCATTCCGACTTCGATGCCCCGGTTGCCAAAATTCAGTTGCCTTTGAATATCGGCTGATCCCTCTTGTGCATGTATGCTTCCGCTACTTGTTGTACATCATACTTCTTCCGCAAACGGCGAAACGCTTTGAATCTCTGAGTTTCGCGGCATTCCGACTTCGATGCCCCGGTTGCAAAAATTCAGTTGCCTTTGAATTTCGGGTGATCCCTCTTGAGCATGTATGCTTCGGCTACTTGTTCAACATCAGACTTCTTCCGCAAACAGCGAAACGCTTTGCCTCGGTGAGTTTCGCGGCATTCCGACTTCGATGCCCCTGTTTCCGAAATTCAATTGCCTTTGAATTTCGGGTGAGCCCTCTTGAGCATGTATGCTTTCGCTACTTGTTCTACATCATACTTCTTCCGCAAACGGCGAAACTCTTTGAATCTCTGAGTTTCGCGGCATTCCGACTTCGATGCCCCGGTTGCCGAAATTCAGTTGCCTTTGAATTTCGGGTGATCCCTCTTGAGCATGTATGCTTCCGCTACTTGTTCTACATCAGACTTCTTCCACAAAAGGCGAAACGCTTTGACTCAGTGAGTTTCGCGGCTTTCCGATTCGATGCCCCAGTTGCCGAAATTCAGTTGCCTTTGAATTTCGGGTGATCCCTCTTGAGCATGTATGCTTCCGCTACTGGTTTTATATCATACTTCTTTCGCAAAAGACGAAATGCTTTGACTCGGTGAGTTTCGCGGCATTCCGACTTCGATACCCCAATTGCCGAAATTCAATTGCATTTGAATTTCGGGTGATCCCTCTTGAGCATGTATGCTTTCGCTACTTGTTCTACATCAGACTTCTTCCACAAAAGGCGAAACGCTTTGACTCGGTGAGTTTCGCGGCTTTCCGATTCGATGCCCCGGTTGCCGAAATTCAGTTGCCTTTGAATTTCGGGTGATCCCTCTTGAGCATATATGCTTCCGCTACTGGTTTTATATCATACTTCTTTCGCAAAAGATGAAATGCTTTGACTCGGTGAGTTTCGCGGCATTCCGACTTCGATGCCCCAATTGCCGAAATTCAATTGCATTTGAATTTCGGGTGATCCCTCTTGAGCATGTATGCTTTCGCTACTTGTTCTACATCAGACTTCTTCCGTAAACGGCGAAATGCTTTGACTCGGTGAGTTTCGCGGCATTCCGACTTCGATGCCCCGGTTGCCGAAATTAAGTTGCCTTTGAATATCGGCTGATCCCTCTTGAGCATGTATGCTTCCGCTACTTGTTCTACATCAGACTTCTTCCTCAAACGGATAAACGCTTTGACTCGGTGAGTTTCGCGACATTCTGACTTCGATGCCCCGGTTGCCGAAATTCAGTTGCCTTTGAATTTCGGGTGATCCCTCTTGAGCATGTATGCTTCCGCTACTTGTTTCACATCATACTTCTTCGGCAAACGGCGTAACGCTTTGAATCTCTGAGTTTCGCGGCATTCCGACTTCGATGCCCCGGTTGCCAAAATTCAGTTGCCTTTGAATTTCGGGTGATCCCTCTTGAGCATGTATGCTTCCGCTACTTGTTCTACATCAGACTTCTTCCGCCAATGGCGAAACGCATTGACACAGTGAGTTTCGCGGCATTCTGACTTTGATGCCCCGGTTGCCGAAATTCAGTTGCCTTTGAATTTCGGGTGATCCCTCTTGAGCATGTATGCTTCCGCTACTTGTTTCACATCATACTTCTTCGGCAAACGGCGTAACGCTTTGAATCTCTGAGTTTCGCGGCATTCCGACTTCGATGCCCCGGTTGCCCAAATTCAGTTGCCTTTGAATTTCGGGTGATCCCTCTTGAGCATGTATGCTTCCGCTACTTGTTCTACATCAGACTTCTTCCGCCAATGGCGAAACGCATTGACACAGTGAGTTTCGCGGCATTCTGACTTTGATGCCCCGGTTGCCGAAATTCAGTTGCCTTTGAATTTCGGGTGATCCCTCTTGAGCATGTATGCTTTCGCTACTTGTTCTACATCATACTTCTTCCGCAAACGGCCAAACGCTTTGAATCTCTAAGTTTCGCGGCATTCCGACTTCGATGGCCCGGTTGCCGAAATCCCGTTGCCTTTGAATTTCGGGTGATCCCTCTTGAGCATTTTTGCTTCGGCTACTTGTTCTACATCAGACTTCTTCCACAAACTACAAAATGCTTTGACTCGGTGAGTTTCGCGACATTCCGACTTCGATGCCCCGGTTGCCGAAATTCAGTTGCCTTTGAATTTCGGGTGATCCCTCTTGAGCATGTATGCTTCCGCTACTTATTCTACATCAGACTTCTTCCGCCAATGGCGAAACGCATTGACACAGTGAGTTTGGCGGCATTCTGACTTCGATGCCCCGGTTGCTGAAATTCAGTTGCCTTTGAATTTCGGGTGATCCCTCTTGAGCATGTATGCTTTCCCTACTTGTTCTACATCAGACTTCTTCCACAAAAGGCGAAACGCTTTGACTCGGTGAGTTTCGCGGCTTTCCGATTCGATGCCCCGGTTGCCGAAATTCAGTTGCCTTTGAATTTCGGGTGATCCCTCTTGAGCATGTATGCTTCCGCTACTGGTTTTATATCATACTTCTTTCGCAAAAGACGAAATGCTTTGACTCGGTGAGTTTCGCGGCATTCCGACTTCGATACCCCAATTGCCGAAATTCAATTGCATTTGAATTTCGGGTGATCCCTCTTGAGCATGTATGCTTTCGCTACTTGTTCTACATCAGACTTCTTCCGTAAACGGCGAAATACTTTGACTCGGTGAGTTTCGCGGCATTCCGACTTCGATGCCCCGGTTGCCGAAATTCAGTTGCCTTTGAATATCGGCTGATCCCTCTTGAGCATGTATGCTTCCGCTACTTGTTCTACATCAGACTTCTTCCTCAAACGGATAAACGCTTTGACTCGGTGAGTTTCGCGGCATTCCTACTTCGATGCCCCGGTTGTCGAAATTCAGTTGCCTTTGAATTTCGGGTGATCCCTCTTAAGCATGTATGCTTCCGCTACTTGTTCTACATCATACGTCTTCCTCAAACGGCGAAACGCTTTGAATCTCTGAGTTTCGCGACATTCCGACTTCGATGCCCCGGTTGCCGAAATCCAGTTGCCTTTGAATTTCGGGTGATCCCTCTTGAGCATTTATGCTTCGGCAACTTGTTCTACATCAGACTTCTTCCACAAACTACAAAACGCTTTGACTCGGTGAGTTTCGCGACATTCTGACTTCGATGCCCCGGTTGCCGAAATTCAGTTGCCTTTGAATTTCGGGTGATCCCTCTTTAGCATGTATGCTTCCGCTACTTGTTCCACATCATACTTCTTCCGCAAACGGCGTAACGCTTTGAATCTCTGAGTTTCGCGGCATTCCGACTTCGATGCCCCGGTTGCCAAAATTCAGTTGCCTTTGAATTTCGGGTGATCCCTCTTGAGCATGTATGCTTCCACTGCTTGTTCTACATCAGACTTCTTCCGCCAATGGCGAAACGCATTGACACAGTGAGTTTCGCGGCATTCTGACTTCGATGCCCCGGTTGCCGAAATTCAGTTGCCTTTGAATTTCGGGTGATCCCTCTTGAGCATGTTTGCTTTCGCTAGTTGTTCTACATCATACATCTTCCGCAAACGGCCAAACGCTTTGAATCTCTGAGTTTCGCGGCATTCCGACTTCGATGGCCCGGTTGCTGAAATCCCGTTGCCTTTGAATTTCGGGTGATCCCTCTTGAGGATTTTTGCTTCGGCTACTTGTTCTACATCAGACTTCTTCCACAAACTACAAAATGCTTTGACTCGGTGAGTTTCGCGACATTCCGACTTCGATGCCCCGGTTGCCGAAATTCAGTTGCCTTTGAATTTCGGGTGATCCGTCTTGAGCATGTATGCTTCCGCTACTTGTTCTACATCATACTTCTTCCGCAAACAGCGAAACGCTTTGAATCTCTGAGTTTCGCGGCATTCCGACTTCGATGCCCCGGTTGCCAAAATTCAGTTGCCTTTGAATTTCGGGTGATCCCTCTTGAGCATGTATGGTTCCGCTACTTGTTCTACATCAGACTTCTTCCGCTAATGGCGAAACGCATTGACACGGTGAGTGTCGCGGCATTCTGACTTCGATGCCCCGATTGCCGAAATTCAGTTGCCTTTGAATTTCGGGTGATCCCTCTTGAGCATGTATGCTTCCGCTACTTGTTCTACATCAGACTTCTTCCGCAAAAGGCAAAACGCTTTGACTCGGTGAGTTTCGCGACATTCCGACTTCGATGCCCCGGTTGCCGAAATTCAGTTGCCTTTGAATTTCGGGTGATCCCTCTTGAGCATGTTTGCTTTCGCTACTTGTTCTACATCATACTTCTTCCGCAAACGGCCAAACGCTTTGAATCTCTGAGTTTCGCGGCATTCCGACTTCGATGGCCCGGTTGCCGAAATCCCGTTGCCTTTGAATTTCGGGTGATCCCTCTTGAGCATTTTTGCTTCGGCTACTTGTTCTACATCAGACTTCTTCCACAAACTACAAAATGCTTTGACTCGGTGAGTTTCGCGACATTCCGACTTCGATGCCCCGGTTGCCGAAATTCAATTGCCTTTGAATTTCGGGTGATCCCTCTTGAGCATGTATGCTTCCGCTACTTGTTCTACATCATACTTCTTCCGCAAACAGCGAAACGCTTTGAATCTCTGAGTTTCGCGGCATTCCGACTTCGATGCCCCGGTTGCCAAAATTCAGTTGCCTTTGAATTTCGGGTGATCCATCTTGAGCATTTTTGCTTCGGCTACTTGTTCTACATCAGACTTCTTCCACAAACTACAAAATGCTTTGACTCGGTGAGTTTCGCGACATTCCGACTTCGATGCCCCGGTTGCCGAAATTCAGTTGCCTTTGAATTTCGGGTGATCCCTCTTGAGCATGTATGCTTCCGCTACTTGTTCTACATCATACTTCTTCTGCAAACAGCGAAACGCTTTGAATCTCTGAGTTTCGCGGCATTCCGACTTCGATGCCCCGGTTGCCAAAATTCAGTTGCCTTTGAATTTCGGGTGATCCCTCTTGAGCATGTATGGTTCCGCTACTTGTTCTACATCAGACTTCTTCCGCTAATGGCGAAACGCATTGACACGGTGAGTGTCGCGGCATTCTGACTTCGATGCCCCGGTTGCCGAAATTCAGTTGCCTTTGAATTTCGGGTGATCCCTCTTGAGCATGTATGCTTCCGCTACTTGTTCTACATCAGACTTCTTCCGCAAAAGGCAAAACGCTTTGACTCGGTGAGTTTCGCGACATTCCGACTTCGATGCCCCGGTTGCCGAAATTCAGTTGCCTTTGAATTTCGGGTGATCCCTCTTGAGCATGTATGCTTCCGCTACTTGTTCTACATCAGACTTCTTCCGCAAAAGGCAAAACGCTTTGACTCGGTGAGTTTCGCGACATTCCGACTTCGATGCCCCGGTTGCCGAAATTCAGTTGCCTTTGAATTTCGGGTGATCCCTCTTGAGCATTTTTGCTTCGGCTACTTGTTCTACATCAGACTTCTTCCACAAACTACAAAATGCTTTGACTCAGTGAGTTTCGCGACATTCCGACTTCGATGCCCCGGTTGCCGAAATTCAGTTGCCTTTGAATTTCGGGTGATCCCTCTTGAGCATGTATGCTTCCGCTACTTGTTCTACATCATACTTCTTCCGCAAACAGCGAAACGCTTTGAATCTCTGAGTTTCGCGGCATTCCGACTTCGATGCCCCGGTTGCCAAAATTCAGTTGCCTTTGAATTTCGGGTGATCCCTCTTGAGCATGTATGGTTCCGCTACTTGTTCTACATCAGACTTCTTCCGCTAATGGCGAAACGCATTGACACGGTGAGTGTCGCGGCATTCTGACTTCGATGCCCCGGTTGCCGAAATTCAGTTGCCTTTGAATTTCGGGTGATCCCTCTTGAGCATGTATGCTTCCGCTACTTGTTCTACATCAGACTTCTTCCGCAAAAGGCAAAACGCTTTGACTCGGTGAGTTTCGCGACATTCCGACTTCGATGCCCCGGTTGCCGAAATTCAGTTGCCTTTGAATTTCGGGTGATCCCTCTTGAGCATGTTTGCTTTCGCTACTTGTTCTACATCATACTTCTTCCGCAAACGGCCAAACGCTTTGAATCTCTCAGTTTCGCGGCATTCCGACTTCGATGGCCCGGTTGCCGAAATCCCGTTGCCTTTGAATTTCGGGTGATCCCTCTTGAGCATTTTTGCTTCGGCTACTTGTTCTACATCAGACTTCTTCCACAAACTACAAAATGCTTTGACTCGGTGAGTTTCGCGACATTCCGACTTCGATGCCCCGGTTGCCGAAATTCAATTGCCTTTGAATTTCGGGTGATCCCTCTTGAGCATGTATGCTTCCGCTACTTGTTCTACATCATACTTCTTCCGCAAACAGCGAAACGCTTTGAATCTCTGAGTTTCGCGGCATTCCGACTTCGATGCCCCGGTTGCCAAAATTCAGTTGCCTTTGAATTTCGGGTGATCCATCTTGAGCATTTTTGCTTCGGCTACTTGTTCTACATCAGACTTCTTCCACAAACTACAAAATGCTTTGACTCGGTGAGTTTCGCGACATTCCGACTTCGATGCCCCGGTTGCCGAAATTCAGTTGCCTTTGAATTTCGGGTGATCCCTCTTGAGCATGTATGCTTCCGCTACTTGTTCTACATCATACTTCTTCTGCAAACAGCGAAACGCTTTGCATCTCTGAGTTTCGCGGCATTCCGACTTCGATGCCCCGGTTGCCAAAATTCAGTTGCCTTTGAATTTCGGGTGATCCCTCTTGAGCATGTATGGTTCCGCTACTTGTTCTACATCAGACTTCTTCCGCAAAAGGCAAAACGCTTTGACTCGGTGAGTTTCGCGACATTCCGACTTCGATGCCCCGGTTGCCGAAATTCAGTTGCCTTTGAATTTCGGGTGATCCCTCTTGAGCATTTTTGCTTCGGCTACTTGTTCTACATCAGACTTCTTCCACAAACTACAAAATGCTTTGACTCGGTGAGTTTCGCGACATTCCGACTTAGATGCCCCGGTTGCCGAAATTCAGTTGCCTTTGAATTTCGGGTGATCCCTCTTGAGCATGTATGCTTCCGCTACTTGTTCTACATCATACTTCTTCCGCAAACAGCGAAACGCTTTGAATCTCTGAGTTTCGCGGCATTCCGACTTCGATGCCCCGGTTGCCAAAATTCAGTTGCCTTTGAATTTCGGGTGATCCCTCTTGAGCATGTATGGTTCCGCTACTTGTTCTACATCAGACTTCTTCCGCTAATGGCGAAACGCATTGACACGGTGAGTGTCGCGGCATTCTGACTTCGATGCCCCGGTTGCCGAAATTCAGTTGCCTTTGAATTTCGGGTGATCCCTCTTGAGCATGTATGCTTCCGCTACTTGTTCTACATCAGACTTCTTCCGCAAAAGGCAAAACGCTTTGACTCGGTGAGTTTCGCGACATTCCGACTTCGATGCCCCGGTTGCCGAAATTCAGTTGCCTTTGAATTTCGGGTGATCCCTCTTGAGCATGTTTGCTTTCGCTACTTGTTCTACATCATACTTCTTCCGCAAACGGCCAAACGCTTTGAATCTCTGAGTTTCGCGGCATTCCGACTTCGATGGCCCGGTTGCCGAAATCCCGTTGCCTTTGAATTTCGGGTGATCCCTCTTGAGCATTTTTGCTTCGGCTACTTGTTCTACATCAGACTTCTTCCACAAACTACAAAATGCTTTGACTCGGTGAGTTTCGCGACATTCCGACTTCGATGCCCCGGTTGCCGAAATTCAATTGCCTTTGAATTTCGGGTGATCCCTCTTGAGCATGTATGCTTCCGCTACTTGTTCTACATCATACTTCTTCCGCAAACAGCGAAACGCTTTGAATCTCTGAGTTTCGCGGCATTCCGACTTCGATGCCCCGGTTGCCAAAATTCAGTTGCCTTTGAATTTCGGGTGATCCATCTTGAGCATTTTTGCTTCGGCTACTTGTTCTACATCAGACTTCTTCCACAAACTACAAAATGCTTTGACTCGGTGAGTTTCGCGACATTCCGACTTCGATGCCCCGGTTGCCGAAATTCAGTTGCCTTTGAATTTCGGGTGATCCCTCTTGAGCATGTATGCTTCCGCTACTTGTTCTACATCATACTTCTTCTGCAAACAGCGAAACGCTTTGCATCTCTGAGTTTCGCGGCATTCCGACTTCGATGCCCCGGTTGCCAAAATTCAGTTGCCTTTGAATTTCGGGTGATCCCTCTTGAGCATGTATGGTTCCGCTACTTGTTCTACATCAGACTTCTTCCGCTAATGGCGAAACGCATTGACACGGTGAGTGTCGCGGCATTCTGACTTCGATGCCCCGGTTGCCGAAATTCAGTTGCCTTTGAATTTCGGGTGATCCCTCTTGAGCATGTATGCTTCCGCTACTTGTTCTACATCAGACTTCTTCCGCAAAAGGCAAAACGCTTTGACTCGGTGAGTTTCGCGACATTCCGACTTCGATGCCCCGGTTGCCGAAATTCAGTTGCCTTTGAATTTCGGGTGATCCCTCTTGAGCATGTATGCTTCCGCTACTTGTTCTACATCAGACTTCTTCCGCAAAAGGCAAAACGCTTTGACTCGGTGAGTTTCGCGACATTCCGACTTCGATGCCCCGGTTGCCGAAATTCAGTTGCCTTTGAATTTCGGGTGATCCCTCTTGAGCATTTTTGCTTCGGCTACTTGTTCTACATCAGACTTCTTCCACAAACTACAAAATGCTTTGACTCGGTGAGTTTCGCGACATTCCGACTTCGATGCCCCGGTTGCCGAAATTCAGTTGCCTTTGAATTTCGGGTGATCCCTCTTGAGCATGTATGCTTCCGCTACTTGTTCTACATCATACTTCTTCCGCAAACAGCGAAACGCTTTGAATCTCTGAGTTTCGCGGCATTCCGACTTCGATGCCCCGGTTGCCAAAATTCAGTTGCCTTTGAATTTCGGGTGATCCCTCTTGAGCATGTATGGTTCCGCTACTTGTTCTACATCAGACTTCTTCCGCTAATGGCGAAACGCATTGACACGGTGAGTGTCGCGGCATTCTGACTTCGATGCCCCGGTTGCCGAAATTCAGTTGCCTTTGAATTTCGGGTGATCCCTCTTGAGCATGTATGCTTCCGCTACTTGTTCTACATCAGACTTCTTCCGCAAAAGGCAAAACGCTTTGACTCGGTGAGTTTCGCGACATTCCGACTTCGATGCCCCGGTTGCCGAAATTCAGTTGCCTTTGAATTTCGGGTGATCCCTCTTGAGCATGTTTGCTTTCGCTACTTGTTCTACATCATACTTCTTCCGCAAACGGCCAAACGCTTTGAATCTCTGAGTTTCGCGGCATTCCGACTTCGATGGCCCGGTTGCCGAAATCCCGTTGCCTTTGAATTTCGGGTGATCCCTCTTGAGCATTTTTGCTTCGGCTACTTGTTCTACATCAGACTTCTTCCACAAACTACAAAATGCTTTGACTCGGTGAGTTTCGCGACATTCCGACTTCGATGCCCCGGTTGCCGAAATTCAGTTGCCTTTGAATTTCGGGTGATCCCTCTTGAGCATGTATGCTTCCGCTACTTGTTCTACATCATACTTCTTCCGCAAATAGCGAAACGCTTTGAATCTCTGAGTTTCGCGGCATTCCGACTTCGATGCCCCGGTTGCCAAAATTCAGTTGCCTTTGAATTTCGGGTGATCCCTCTTGAGCATTTTTGCTTCGGCTACTTGTTCTACATCAGACTTCTTCCACAAACTACAAAATGCTTTGACTCGGTGAGTTTCGCGACATTCCGACTTCGATGCCCCGGTTGCCGAAATTCAGTTGCCTTTGAATTTCGGGTGATCCCTCTTGAGCATGTATGCTTTCGCTACTTGTTCTACATCATACTTCTTCCGCAAACAGCGAAACGCTTTGAATCTCTGAGTTTCGCGGCATTCCGACTTCGATGCCCCGGTTGCCAAAATTCAGTTGCCTTTGAATTTCGGGTGATCCCTCTTGAACATGTATGGTTCCGCTACTTGTTCTACATCAGACTTCTTCCGCTAATGGCGAAACGCATTGACACGGTGAGTGTCGCGGCATTCTGACTTCGATGCCCCGGTTGCCGAAATTCAGTTGCCTTTGAATTTCGGGTGATCCCTCTTGAGCATGTATGCTTCCGCTACTTGTTCTACATCAGACTTCTTCCGCAAAAGGCAAAACGCTTTGACTCGGTGAGTTTCGCGACATTCCGACTTCGATGCCCCGGTTGCCGAAATTCAGTTGCCTTTGAATTTCGGGTGATCCCTCTTGAGCATGTATGCTTCCGCTACTTGTTCTACATCAGACTTCTTCCGCAAAAGGCAAAACGCTTTGACTCGGTGAGTTTCGCGACATTCCGACTTCGATGCCCCGGTTGCCGAAATTCAGTTGCCTTTGAATTTCGGGTGATCCCTCTTGAGCATTTTTGCTTCGGCTACTTGTTCTACATCAGACTTCTTCCACAAACTACAAAATGCTTTGACTCGGTGAGTTTCGCGACATTCCGACTTCGATGCCCCGGTTGCCGAAATTCAGTTGCCTTTGAATTTCGGGTGATCCCTCTTGAGCATGTATGCTTCCGCTACTTGTTCTACATCATACTTCTTCCGCAAACAGCGAAACGCTTTGAATCTCTGAGTTTCGCGGCATTCCGACTTCGATGCCCCGGTTGCCAAAATTCAGTTGCCTTTGAATTTCGGGTGATCCCTCTTGAGCATGTATGGTTCCGCTACTTGTTCTACATCAGACTTCTTCCGCTAATGGCGAAACGCATTGACACGGTGAGTGTCGCGGCATTCTGACTTCGATGCCCCGGTTGCCGAAATTCAGTTGCCTTTGAATTTCGGGTGATCCCTCTTGAGCATGTATGCTTCCGCTACTTGTTCTACATCAGACTTCTTCCGCAAAAGGCAAAACGCTTTGACTCGGTGAGTTTCGCGACATTCCGACTTCGATGCCCCGGTTGCCGAAATTCAGTTGCCTTTGAATTTCGGGTGATCCCTCTTGAGCATGTTTGCTTTCGCTACTTGTTCTACATCATACTTCTTCCGCAAACGGCCAAACGCTTTGAATCTCTGAGTTTCGCGGCATTCCGACTTCGATGGCCCGGTTGCCGAAATCCCGTTGCCTTTGAATTTCGGGTGATCCCTCTTGAGCATTTTTGCTTCGGCTACTTGTTCTACATCAGACTTCTTCCACAAACTACAAAATGCTTTGACTCGGTGAGTTTCGCGACATTCCGACTTCGATGCCCCGGTTGCCGAAATTCAGTTGCCTTTGAATTTCGGGTGATCCCTCTTGAGCATGTATGCTTCCGCTACTTGTTCTACATCATACTTCTTCCGCAAATAGCGAAACGCTTTGAATCTCTGAGTTTCGCGGCATTCCGACTTCGATGCCCCGGTTGCCAAAATTCAGTTGCCTTTGAATTTCGGGTGATCCCTCTTGAGCATTTTTGCTTCGGCTACTTGTTCTACATCAGACTTCTTCCACAAACTACAAAATGCTTTGACTCGGTGAGTTTCGCGACATTCCGACTTCGATGCCCCGGTTGCCGAAATTCAGTTGCCTTTGAATTTCGGGTGATCCCTCTTGAGCATGTATGCTTTCGCTACTTGTTCTACATCATACTTCTTCCGCAAACAGCGAAACGCTTTGAATCTCTGAGTTTCGCGGCATTCCGACTTCGATGCCCCGGTTGCCAAAATTCAGTTGCCTTTGAATTTCGGGTGATCCCTCTTGAACATGTATGGTTCCGCTACTTGTTCTACATCAGACTTCTTCCGCTAATGGCGAAACGCATTGACACGGTGAGTGTCGCGGCATTCTGACTTCGATGCCCCGGTTGCCGAAATTCAGTTGCCTTTGAATTTCGGGTGATCCCTCTTGAGCATGTATGCTTCCGCTACTTGTTCTACATCAGACTCCGCAAAAGGCAAAACGCTTTGACTCGGTGAGTTTCGCGACATTCCGACTTCGATGCCCCGGTTGCCGAAATTCAGTTGCCTTTGAATTTCGGGTGATCCCTCTTGAGCATGTATGCTTCCGCTACTTGTTCTACATCAGACTTCTTCCGCAAAAGGCAAAACGCTTTGACTCGGTGAGTTTCGCGACATTCCGACTTCGATGCCCCGGTTGCCGAAATTCAGTTGCCTTTGAATTTCGGGTGATCCCTCTTGAGCATTTTTGCTTCGGCTACTTGTTCTACATCAGACTTCTTCCACAAACTACAAAATGCTTTGACTCGGTGAGTTTCGCGACATTCCGACTTCGATGCCCCGGTTGCCGAAATTCAGTTGCCTTTGAATTTCGGGTGATCCCTCTTGAGCATGTATGCTTCCGCTACTTGTTCTACATCATACTTCTTCCGCAAACAGCGAAACGCTTTGAATCTCTGAGTTTCGCGGCATTCCGACTTCGATGCCCCGGTTGCCAAAATTCAGTTGCCTTTGAAGTTCGGGTGATCCCTCTTGAGCATGTATGGTTCCGCTACTTGTTCTACATCAGACTTCTTCCGCTAATGGCGAAACGCATTGACACGGTGAGTGTCGCGGCATTCTGACTTCGATGCCCCGGTTGCCGAAATTCAGTTGCCTTTGAATTTCGGGTGATCCCTCTTGAGCATGTATGCTTCCGCTACTTGTTCTACATCAGACTTCTTCCGCAAAAGGCAAAACGCTTTGACTCGGTGAGTTTCGCGACATTCCGACTTCGA
This sequence comes from Populus alba x Populus glandulosa, assembly GCA_033617975.1. Lineage (NCBI taxonomy): Eukaryota > Viridiplantae > Streptophyta > Magnoliopsida > Malpighiales > Salicaceae > Populus > Populus alba x Populus glandulosa. The sequence continues at coordinate 3,187,073 of CM066146.1, forward strand.
TGCCCCGGTTGCCGAAATTCAGTTGCCTTTGAATTTCGGGTGATCCCTCTTGAGCATGTTTGCTTTCGCTACTTGTTCTACATCATACTTCTTCCGCAAACGGCCAAACGCTTTGAATCTCTGAGTTTCGCGGCATTCCGACTTCGATGGCCCGGTTGCCGAAATCCCGTTGCCTTTGAATTTCGGGAGATCCCTCTTGAGCATTTTTGCTTCGGCTACTTGTTCTACATCAGACTTCTTCCACAAACTACAAAATGCTTTGACTCGGTGAGTTTCGCGACATTCCGACTTCGATGCCCCGGTTGCCGAAATTCAGTTGCCTTTGAATTTCGGGTGATCCCTCTTGAGCATGTATGCTTCCGCTACTTGTTCTACATCATACTTCTTCCGCAAACAGCGAAACGCTTTGAATCTCTGAGTTTCGCAGCATTCCGACTTCGATGCCCCGGTTGCCAAAATTCAGTTGCCTTTGAATTTCGGGTGATCCCTCTTGAGCATTTTTGCTTCGGCTACTTGTTCTACATCAGACTTCTTCCACAAACTACAAAATGCTTTGACTCGGTGAGTTTCGCGACATTCCGACTTCGATGCCCCGGTTGCCGAAATTCAGTTGCCTTTGAATTTCGGGTGATCCCTCTTGAGCATGTATGCTTCCGCTACTTGTTCTACATCAGACTTCTTCCGCAAAAGGCAAAACGCTTTGACTCGGTGAGTTTCGCGACATTCCGACTTCGATGCCCCGGTTGCCGAAATTCAGTTGCCTTTGAATTTCGGGTGATCCCTCTTGAGCATGTTTGCTTTCGCTACTTGTTCTACATCATACTTCTTCCGCAAACGGCCAAACGCTTTGAATCTCTGAGTTTCGCGGCATTCCGACTTCGATGGCCCGGTTGCCGAAATCCCGTTGCCTTTGAATTTCGGGTGATCCCTCTTGAGCATTTTTGCTTCGGCTACTTGTTCTACATCAGACTTCTTCCACAAACTACAAAATGCTTTGACTCGGTGAGTTTCGCGACATTCCGACTTCGATGCCCCGGTTGCCGAAATTCAATTGCCTTTGAATTTCGGGTGATCCCTCTTGAGCATGTATGCTTCCGCTACTTGTTCTACATCATACTTCTTCCGCAAACAGCGAAACGCTTTGAATCTCTGAGTTTCGCGGCATTCCGACTTCGATGCCCCGGTTGCCAAAATTCAGTTGCCTTTGAATTTCGGGTGATCCATCTTGAGCATTTTTGCTTCGGCTACTTGTTCTACATTAGACTTCTTCCACAAACTACAAAATGCTTTGACTCGGTGAGTTTCGCGACATTCCGACTTCGATGCCCCGGTTGCCGAAATTCAGTTGCCTTTGAATTTCGAGTGATCCCTCTTGAGCATGTATGCTTCCGCTACTTGTTCTACATCAGACTTCTTCCGCAAAAGGCAAAACGCTTTGACTCGGTGAGTTTCGCGACATTCCGACTTCGATGCCCCGGTTGCCGAAATTCAGTTGCCTTTGAATTTCGGGTGATCCCTCTTGAGCATGTATGCTTCCGCTACTTGTTCTACATCAGACTTCTTCCGCAAAAGGCAAAACGCTTTGACTCGGTGAGTTTCGCGACATTCCGACTTCGATGCCCCGGTTGCCGAAATTCAGTTGCCTTTGAATTTCGGGTGATCCCTCTTGAGCATTTTTGCTTCGGCTACTTGTTCTACATCAGACTTCTTCCACAAACTACAAAATGCTTTGACTCGGTGAGTTTCGCGACATTCCGACTTCGATGCCCCGGTTGCCGAAATTCAGTTGCCTTTGAATTTCGGGTGATCCCTCTTGAGCATGTATGCTTCCGCTACTTGTTCTACATCATACTTCTTCCGCAAACAGCGAAACGCTTTGAATCTCTGAGTTTCGCGGCATTCCGACTTCGATGCCCCGGTTGCCAAAATTCAGTTGCCTTTGAATTTCGGGTGATCCCTCTTGAGCATGTATGGTTCCGCTACTTGTTCTACATCAGACTTCTTCCGCTAATGGCGAAACGCATTGACACGGTGAGTGTCGCGGCATTCTGACTTCGATGCCCCGGTTGCCGAAATTCAGTTGCCTTTGAATTTCGGGTGATCCCTCTTGAGCATGTATGCTTCCGCTACTTGTTCTACATCAGACTTCTTCCGCAAAAGGCAAAACGCTTTGACTCGGTGAGTTTCGCGACATTCCGACTTCGATGCCCCGGTTGCTGAAATTCAGTTGCCTTTGAATTTCGGGTGATCCCTCTTGAGCATGTTTGCTTTCGCTACTTGTTCTACATCATACTTCTTCCGCAAACGGCCAAACGCTTTGAATCTCTGAGTTTCGCGGCATTCCGACTTCGATGGCCCGGTTGCCGAAATCCCGTTGCCTTTGAATTTCGGGTGATCCCTCTTGAGCATTTTTGCTTCGGCTACTTGTTCTACATCAGACTTCTTCCACAAACTACAAAATGCTTTGACTCGGTGAGTTTCGCGACATTCCGACTTCGATGCCCCGGTTGCCGAAATTCAGTTGCCTTTGAATTTCGGGTGATCCCTCTTGAGCATGTATGCTTCCGCTACTTGTTCTACATCATACTTCTTCCGCAAACAGCGAAACGCTTTGAATCTCTGAGTTTCGCGGCATTCCGACTTCGATGCCCCGGTTGCCAAAATTCAGTTGCCTTTGAATTTCGGGTGATCCCTCTTGAGCATTTTTGCTTCGGCTACTTGTTCTACATCAGACTTCTTCCACAAACTACAAAATGCTTTGACTCGGTGAGTTTCGCGACATTCCGACTTCGATGCCCCGGTTGCCGAAATTCAGTTGCCTTTGAATTTCGGGTGATCCCTCTTGAGCATGTATGCTTCCGCTACTTGTTCTACATCATACTTCTTCCGCAAACAGCGAAACGCTTTGAATCTCTGAGTTTCGCGGCATTCCGACTTCGATGCCCCGGTTGCCAAAATTCAGTTGCCTTTGAATTTCGGTTGATCCCTCTTGAGCATGTATGGTTCCGCTACTTGTTCTACATCAGACTTCTTCCGCTAATGGCGAAACGCATTGACACGGTGAGTGTCGCGGCATTCTGACTTCGATGCCACGGTTGCCGAAATTCAGTTGCCTTTGAATTTCGGGTGATCCCTCTTGAGCATGTATGCTTCCGCTACTTGTTCTACATCAGACTTCTTCCGCAAAAGGCAAAACGCTTTGACTCGGTGAGTTTCGCGACATTCTGACTTCGATGCCCCGGTTGCCGAAATTCAGTTGCCTTTGAATTTCGGGTGATCCCTCTTGAGCATGTATGCTTCCGCTACTTGTTCTACATCAGACTTCTTCCGCAAAAGGCAAAACGCTTTGACTCGGTGAGTTTCGCGACATTCCGACTTCGATGCCCCGGTTGCCGAAATTCAGTTGCCTTTGAATTTCGGGTGATCCCTCTTGAGCATTTTTGCTTCGGCTACTTGTTCTACATCAGACTTCTTCCACAAACTACAAAATGCTTTGACTCGGTGAGTTTCGCGACATTCCGACTTCGATGCCCTGGTTGCCGAAATTCAGTTGCCTTTGAATTTCGGGTGATCCCTCTTGAGCATGTATGCTTCCGCTACTTGTTCTACATCATACTTCTTCCGCAAACAGCGAAACGCTTTGAATCTCTGAGTTTCGCGGCATTCCGACTTCGATGCCCCGGTTGCCAAAATTCAGTTGCCTTTGAATTTCGGGTGATCCCTCTTGAGCATGTATTGTTCCGCTACTTGTTCTACATCAGACTTCTTCCGCTAATGGCGAAACGCATTGACACGGTGAGTGTCGCGGCATTCGTACTTCGATGCCCCGGTTGCCGAAATTCAGTTGCCTTTGAATTTCGGGTGATCCCTCTTGAGCATGTATGCTTCCGCTACTTGTTCTACATCAGACTTCTTCCGCAAAAGGCAAAATGCTTTGACTCGGTGAGTTTCGCGACATTCCGACTTCGATGCCCCGGTTGCCGAAATTCAGTTGCCTTTGAATTTCGGGTGATCCCTCTTGAGCATGTATGCTTCCGCTACTTGTTCTACATCAGACTTCTTCCGCAAAAGGCAAAACGCTTTGACTCGGTGAGTTTCGCGACATTCCGACTTCGATGCCCCGGTTGCCGAAATTCAGTTGCCTTTGAATTTCGGGTGATCCCTCTTGAGCATTTTTGCTTCGGCTACTTGTTCTACATCAGACTTCTTCCACAAACTACAAAATGCTTTGACTCGGTGAGTTTCGCGACATTCCGACTTCGATGCCCCGGTTGCCGAAATTCAGTTGCCTTTGAATTTCGGGTGATCCCTCTTGAGCATGTATGCTTCCGCTACTTGTTCTACATCATACTTCTTCCGCAAACAGCGAAACGCTTTGAATCTCTGAGTTTCGCGGCATTCCGACTTCGATGCCCCGGTTGCCAAAATTCAGTTGCCTTTGAATTTCGGGTGATCCCTCTTGAGCATGTATGGTTCCGCTACTTGTTCTACATCAGACTTCTTCCGCTAATGGCGAAACGCATTGACACGGTGAGTGTCGCGGCATTCGTACTTCGATGCCCCGGTTGCCGAAATTCAGTTGCCTTTGAATTTCGGGTGATCCCTCTTGAGCATGTATGCTTCCGCTACTTGTTCTACATCAGACTTCTTCCGCAAAAGGCAAAACGCTTTGACTCGGTGAGTTTCGCGACATTCCGACTTCGATGCCCCGGTTGCCGAAATTCAGTTGCCTTTGAATTTCGGGTGATCCCTCTTGAGCATGTATGCTTCCGCTACTTGTTTTACATCATACTTCTTCCGCAAACGGCGAAACGCTTTGAATCTCTGAGTTTCGCGGCATTCCAACTTCGATTGTAACAACCCGGCTTTCCAAGCCCAAAACACAATAATTTTTTTTTTTTTTTATGCATTCAATCCACATGGTGCCGGCAATCAATGAATCTAAATCCTCACATCGTCGAAATACAATCCATACAATCAACATTTCATTTCAAAGTGAATCTTACACAAACACGTAATATTAAGGTTGCTTGATTTGAAGTTCATATTAAAAATATATACATAGACATGAGTTTACAGTCTTCTCCTACTAATAGTCATCACAATTTTAAACAAAAAGGATCTAATAAAAGTTATACATTCAGTACATTGATCCATACAAAATACATTGTGATTTAAGATACATCTACATAATTCCTTGCAAAATAGGTTCCCGTGTATCGGGTTTCCTAAACATCTCGTTGGTGTGAAGTCTCTGCAGCAGTACAAACATTTAAGAGAATGCAAATATTTAATAATAATAAGAGTGGTAACTCACGGTTTGGCAATTAAATAAAACATTAACAATTATAATTTCTTCATGTATTTGCTACAACAACTAGTAGTACATATAGATACACAAGTTTTCGGATGCCATTCGCCAAAACTAGTCATTCATTTGTGTCGGCCATCCATGGCGAAAGCTACGTCGCTGCCGATCCAGAATCGGCAGGGAAATCTGCATCGCTGACGATCCAGAATCGGCAGCGGAAATCTGCGTCGCTGCCGATCCAGAATCGGCAGCGGAATCTGCATCGCTGCCGATTTCTGCATCGGCAGCGAAGTCACTCTTTTATCCCGGCCATCCATCCGTTTGGATGCCATTAGCCGAAGCTAATCAGTCCTTCATCCCGGCCATCCATTCGGACGCCATTAGCCAAAGCTAATCATTCTTTGTCCCGGCCATCCGTTTGGATGCCATTAGCCGAAGCTAATCACTCCTTTGTCCCGGCCATCCTTTCGGATGCCATTAGCCGAAGCTAATCATTCTTTGTCCCGGCCATCATTCTTTGTCCCGGCCATCCGTTTGGATGCCATTAGCCGAAGCTAATCACTCTTTTGTCCCGGCCATCCATTCGGATGCCATTAGCCGAAGCTAATCAATCTTCAATCATCATTTAAGCGTTCAACAATCTAATATCGGTTCTAACAATATGATAGTACTCAAGTTAAAATATTTCAAGATTCAACGTAAGAAAAAGGAAGGTGCAAGTCACCTACCTGCTCCACCTGTGGGTCGATCCTGTCTTCATGATGGTCCAATCCCGACTACACCACCTAAGACATCAATGGTCACAAATCAGCACAGTTGTATTTATTTTATTTTTGAATCATACTCATCATCACACTTATTTCAAGAGTTCATATGTTCACATTCAAGTGTTCCATATTTTACACCATTATATCATGAAATTGTTACTAGCATTTAAGTCATTCCTGCCTAGGAGGCTTATTGTAGGAATTCGGCAGCGAGAACTGGTTCGCCGCGGGCTGCCAGTTCGGCAGCGACAACTGTTTCGCTGGCGGCAGCCAGTTCGGCAGCGAAAACTGCATCGCTGTTGGTGCCAAAGTTTCGCTGCACAACGCACAACTCGGCAGCGAATATCAATTCGCTGCAGGAAGTTCAGTCGCGGCAGCGAAACAGAATTTCGCTGTGCCACACACAAATCGGCAGCGAATATCAATTCGATACAGTAGGTTTAGTTGCGGCAGCGAAACACAATTTCGCTGCGCAACACACAAATCGGCAGCGAATATCAATTCGCTGCAGTAGGTTCAGTTGCGGCAGCGAAACACAATTTCGCTGCGCAACACACAAATCGGCAGCGAATATCAATTCGCTGCAGGAGGTTCAGTTGCGGCAGCGAAACAGAATTTCGCTGCGCAACACACAAATCGGCAGCGAATATCAATTCGCTGCAGAAGGTTCCGTTGCGGCAGCGAAACAGAATTTCGCTGCGCAACACACAAATCGGCAGCGAATATCAATTCGCTGCAGGAGGTTCTGTTGCGGCAGCGAAACAGAATTTCACTGCGCAATACACAACTCGGAACCATCAATTTCAGCACATAGTTCTTCAACAAAATTCCAGCACTAACATCACAGCAGAACACATTAAATTCCAGCACTAACATCACAGCAGAACACATTAAATTCCAGCAAGAACATCACAACAGAACACATTAAATTCCAGCACTAACATCACAGCAGAACACATTAAATTCCAGCAAGAACATCACAGCAGAACACATTAATTGCAGCAACAATCATCACAATAGAACACATTAATTCCAGCAGCAACATCACAACAGAACACATTTAATTTCAGCACCAACATCACAGCAGAACACATTCATTCCAGCAGAACACACACACACATGCATGCTGGCCTACCCCATAGTTAAAGCCAGCTTCTATCATAATTGTTAGATGTTCTGAAATTGACTTTATTTCACTTCTGTTTGCTAGTTCTCCTAGTTAATTTCAGTTTCCCCCATAGTTGGCTTAGGTCTTAGATCAATTTTTTCTTAGGGTTTTTCTTCTTCATTTTCGTTTTTGATTTTAAGGGGAAGAGGAAAGGGAGTTCCATGACTCATACCTTCTGAATTTAACTAAGTTTGAGGAAGGTTTGACACTATTCTTTTCTCTTCAGCTGCTGGTTCTCTTCCTTCTTCTTCCTCTCACGTTTTCCAGCTCTCTTTTTCCTCTCCTCTATGCAGCTGCCCACTCCTCTCTCAAGGTCTCATCTCTCCCTCACAAGCTCACAAGACACTCTACTAGTTTGATTCACGTTTTTGATGTGAAAGGGGAAGGGAAGAATGACATGCAGCTGCTGGTTTGGGAAGAAGATGAGTCATTCTCTCTCCCCTCTTTGTATTTATACTACCCATCAAATGAATTGGGTTGTTTGGGGGTTGGTTTAGGTGTGTCCTTATCCTTGTTTGGTTTATCTAAAACCAGTTTTACCCCTCCCTCCCAGCTGTGCCTCACTGTTGATTGAGAAATCGGCAGCCGAAAACTGCGTCGCTGCCGATTTCTGCATCGGCAGCGAAAACTGCGTCGCTGCCGATTTCTGCATCGGCAGCGAAATCTGCTTCGCTGCCGATTTCTGCATCGGCAGCGAAAACTGCGTCGCTGCCCAATCCAGAATCGGCAGCGAAAACTACGTCGCTGCCGATTTCTGCATCGGCAGCGAAATCTGCGTCGCTGTCGATTTCTGCATCGGCAGCGAAAACTGCGTCGCTGCCCAATCCAGAATCGGCAGCGAAAACTGCGTCGCTGCCCAAACCAGAATAGGCAACGACAACTGCGTCGCTGCCGATTTCTGCATCGGCAGCGAAATCTGCGTCGCTGCTGATTTCTGCATCGGCAGCGAAAACTGCGTCGCTGCCCAATCCAGAATCGGCAGCGAAAACTGCGTCGCTGACGATTTCTGCATCGGCAGCGGACATTGCGTCGCTGCCGATTTCTGCATCGGCAGCGCAAATTGCGTCGCTGCCGATTTCTGCATCGGCAGCGAAAACTGCGTTCATCACCATCTTTCTCTCTCTCTTTCTCTTTAAATATATATATGTATATACAGACATATATATATTTTCGTTTGGGTGTTTACATCGATGCCCCGGTTGCAAAAATTCAGTTGCCTTTGAATTTCGGGTGATCCCTCTTGAGCATGTATGCTTCGGCTACTTGTTCAACATCAAACTTCTTCCGCAAACAGCGAAACGCTTTGCCTCGGTGAGTTTCACGACATTCCGACTTCGATGCCCCGGTTGCCGAAATTCAGTTGCCTTTGAATTTCGGGTGAGCCCTCTTGAGCATGTATGCTTCCGCTACTTGTTCTACATCATACTTCTTCCGCAAACGGCGAAACTCTTTGAATCTCTGAGTTTCGCGGCATTCCGACTTCGATGCCCCGGTTGCCGAAATTCAGTTGCCTTTGAATTTCGGATGATCCCTCTTGAGCATGTATACTTCCGCTACTTGTTCTACATCAGACTTCTTCCACAAAAGGCGAAACGCTTTGACTCGGTGAGTTTCGCGGCTTTTCGATTCGATGCCCCCCTTGCCGAAATTCAGTTGCCTTTGAATTTCGGGTGATCCCTCTTGAGCATGTATGCTTCCGCTACTGGTTTTATATCATACTTCTTTCGCAACAGGCGAAATGCTTTGACTCGGTGAGTTTCGCGGCATTCCGACTTCAATGCCCCGGTTGCGGAAATTCAATTGCATTTGAATTTCGGGTGATCCCTCTTGAGCATGTATGCTTTCGCTACTTGTTCTACATCAGACTTCTTCCGCAAACGGCGAAATGCTTTGACTCGGTGTGTTTCGCGGCATTCCGACTTCGATGCCCCGGTTGCCGAAATTCAGTTGCCTTTGAATATCGGCTGATCCCTCTTGAGCATGTATGCTTCTGCTAATTGTTCTACTTCAGACTTCTTCCTCAAACGGAGAAACGCTTTGACTCGGTGAGTTTCGCGGCATTCCTACTTCGATGCCCCGGTTGTCGAAATTCAGTTGCCTTTGAATTTCGGGTGATCCCTCTTGAGCATGTATGCTTCCGCTACTTGTTCTACATCATACTTCTTCCGCAAACGGCGAAACGCTTTGAATCTCTGAGTTTCGCGGCATTCCGACTTCGATGCCCCGGTTGCCGAAATTCAGTTGCCTTTGAATTTCGGGTGATCCCTCTTGAGCATGTACGCTTCCGCTACTTGTTTTACATCATACTTCTTCCGCAAACGGCGAAACGCTTTGAATCTCTGAGTTTCGCGGCATTCCGACTTCAATGCCCCGGTTGCAAAAATTCAGTTGCCTTTGAATTTCGGGTGATCCCTCTTGAGCATGTATGCTTCGGCTACTTGTTCAACATCAGACTTCTTCCGCAAACAGCGAAACGCTTTGCCTCGGTGAGTTTCGCGGCAATCCGACTTCGATGCCCCGGTTGCCGAAATTCAGTTGCCTTTGAATTTCGGGTGATCCCTCTTGACCATGTATGCTTCCGCTACTTGTTATACATCAGACTTCTTCCGCTAATGGCGAAACGCATTGACACGGTGAGTTTCGCGGCATTCTGACTTCGATGCCCCGGTTGCCGAAATTCAGTTGCCTTTGAATTTCGGGTGATCCCTCTTGAGCATGTATGTTTCCGCTACTTGTTCTACATCATACCTCTTCCGCAAATGGCGAAACGCTTTGACTCGGTGAGTTTCTTGGCTTTCCGATTCGATGCCCCGGTTGCCGAAATTCAGTTGCCTTTGAATTTCGGGTGATCCCTCTTGAGCATGTATTCTTTCGCTACTTCTTCTACATCATACTTCTTCCGCAAACGGCGAAACGCTTTGACTCGGTGAGTTTCGCGGCATTCCTACTTCGATGCCCCGGTTGCCGAAATTCATTTGCCTTTGAATTTCGGGTGATCCCTCTTGAGCATGTATGCTTCCGCTACTTGTTCTACATCATACTTCTTCCGCAAAAGGCGAAACGCTTTGACTCGGTGAGTTTCGCGGCATTCCGACTTCGATGCCCCGGTTGCCGAAATTCAGTTGCCTTTGAATTTCAGGTGATCCCTCTTGAGCATGTATGCTTCCGCTACTTGTTTTACATCATACTTCTTCCGCAAAAGGCGAAACGCATTGACTCGGTGAGTTTCGCGGCATTCGGACTTCGATGCCTCGGTTGCCGAAATTCAGTTGCATTTGAATTTCGGGTGATCCCTCTTGAGCATGTATGGTTTCGCTACTTGTTCTACATCAGACTTCTTCCGCCAATGGCAAAATGCATTGACACAGTGAGTTTGGCGGCATACTGACTTCGATGCCCCGGTTGCTGAAATTCAGTTGCCTTTGAATTTCAGGTGATCCCTCTTGAGCATGTATGCTTCCGCTACTTGTTCTACATCAGACTTCTTCCGCAAAAGGCGAAACGCTTTGACTCGGTGAGTTTCGCGGCTTTCCGATTCGATGCCCCGGTTGCCGAAATTCAGTTGCCTTTGAATTTCGGGTGATCCCTCTTGAGCATGTATGCTTCCGCTACTTGTTCTACATCAGACGTCTTCCGCAAAAGGCGAAACGCTTTGACTCGGTGAGTTTCGCGGCATTCCGACTTCGATGCCCGAGTTACCGAAATTCAGTTGCCTTTGAATTTCGGGTGAGCCCTCTTGAGCATGTATGCTTCCGCTACTTGTTCTACATCATACTTCTTCCGCAAACGGGGAAACTCTTTGAACCTCTGAGTTTCGCGGCATTCCGACTTCGATGCCCCGGTTGCCGAAATTTAGTTGCCTTTGAATTTCGGGTGATCCCTCTTAAGCATGTATGATTCCGCTACTTGTTTTACATCATACTTCTTCCACAAAAGGCGAAACGCATTGACTCGGTGAGTTTCGCGGCATTCTGACTTCGATGCCTCGGTTGCCGAAATTCAGTTGCCTTTGAATTTCAGGTGATCCCTCTTGAGCATGTATGCTTCCGCTACTTGTTCTACATCATACTTCTTCCGCCAATGGCGAAACGCATTCACACGGTGAGTTTCGCGGCATTCTGACTTCGATACCCCGGTTGCCGAAATTCAGTTGCCTTTGAATTTCGGGTGATCCCTCTTAAGCATGTATGCTTCCGCTACTTGTTCTACATCATACTTCTTCCGCAAACGGGGAAACTCTTTGAATCTCTGAGTTTCGCGGCATTCCAACTTCAATGCCCCGGTTGCCGAAATTCAGTTGCCTTTGAATTTCGGGTGAACCCTCTTAAGCATGTATGCTTCCGCTACTTGGTTTACATCATACTTCTTCCACAAAAGGCGAAACGCATTGACTCGGTGTGTTTCGCGGCATTCTGACTTCGATGCCCTGGTTGCCGAAATTCAGTTGCCTTTGAATTTCGAGTGATCCCTCTTGAGCATGTATGCTTCCGCTACTTGTTCTACATCATACTTCTTCTGCCAATGGCGAAACGCATTCACACGGTGAGTTTCCCGGCATTCTGACTTCGATGCCCCGGTTGCTGAAATTCAGTTGCCTTTGAATTTCAGGTGATCCCTCTTGAGCATGTATGCTTCCGCTACTTGTTCTACATCAGACTTCTTCCGCAAAAGGCGAAACGCTTTGACTCGGTGAGTTTCGCGGCTTTCCGATTCGATGCCCCGGTTGCCGAAATTCAGTTGCCTTTGAATTTCGGGTGATCCCTCTTGAGCATGTATGCTTCGGCTACTTGTTCTACATCAGACTTCTTCCGCTAATGGCGAAACGCATTGACACGGTGAGTTTCGTGGCATTCTGACTTCGATGCCCCGGTTGCCGAAATTCAGTTGCCTTTGAATTTCGGGTGATCCCTCTTGAGCATGTATGCTTCCGCTACTTGTTCTACATCATACTTCTTCCGCTACTTGTTCTACATCATACTTCTTCCGCCAATGGCGAAACGCATTCACACGGTGAGTTTCGCGGCATTCTGACTTCGATGCCCCGGTTGCTGAAATTCAGTTGCCTTTGAATTTCAGGTGATCCCTCTTGAGCATGTATGCTTACGCTACTTGTTCTACATCAGACTTCTTCCGCAAAAGGCGAAAAGCTTTGACTCGGTGAGTTTCGTGGCTTTCCGATTCGATGCCCCGGTTGCCAAAATTCAGTTGCCTTTGAATTTCGGGTGATCCCTCTTGAGCATGTATGCTTCCGCTACTTGTTCTACATCAGACTTCTTCCGCTAATGGCGAAACGCATTGACACGGTGAGTTTCGTGGCATTCTGACTTCGATGCCCCGGTTGCCGAAATTCAGTTGCCTTTGAATTTCGGGTGATCCCTCTTGAGCATGTATGCTTCCGCTACTTGTTCTACATCAGACTTCTTCCGCAAAAGGCAAAACGCTTTGACTCGGTGAGTTTCGCGGAATTCCGACTTCGATGCCCCGGTTGCCGAAATTCAGTTGCCTTTGAATTTCGGGTGATCCCTCTTGAGCATGTATGCTTCCGCTACTTGTTCTACATCAGACTTCTTCCGCTAATGGCGAAACGCATTGACACGGTGAGTTTCGTGGCATTCTGACTTCGATGCCCCGGTTGCCGAAATTCAGTTGCCTTTGAATTTCGGGTGATCCCTCTTGAGCATGTATGCTTCCGCTACTTGTTTTACATCATACTTATTCCGCAAACGGCGAAACGCTTTGAATCTCTGAGTTTCGCGGCATTCCGACTTCGATGCCCCGGTTGCAAAAATTCAGTTGCCTTTGAATTTCGGGTGATCCCTCTTGAGCATGTATGCTTCGGCTACTTGTTCAACATCAGACTTCTTCCGCAAACAGCGAAACGCTTTGCCTCGGTGAGTTTCGCGGCAATCCGACTTCGATGCCCCGGTTGCCGAAATTCAGTTGCCTTTGAATTTCGGGTGGTCCCTCTTCACCATGTATGCTTCCGCTACTTGTTATACATCAGACTTCTTCCGCTAATGGCGAAACGCATTGACACGGTGAGTTTCGCGGCATTCTGACTTCGATGCCCCGGTTGCCGAAATTCAGTTGCCTTTGAATTTCGGGTGATCCCTCTTGAGCATGTATGCTTCCGCTACTTGTTTTACATCATACTTCTTCCGCAAAAGGCGAAATGCTTTGACTCGGTTAGTTTCGCGGCATTCCGACTTCGATGCCCCGGTTGCCGAAATTCAGTTGCCTTTGAATTTCGGGTGATCCCTCTTGAGCAGGTATGTTTCCGCTACTTGTTCTACATCATACCTCTTCCGCAAACGGCGAAATGCTTTGAATCGCTGAGTTTCGCGGCATTTCGACTTCGATGCCCCGGTTGCCGAAATTCAGTTGCCTTTGAATTTCGGGTGATCCCTCTTGAGCATGTATTCTTTCGCTAGTTCTTCTACATCATACTTCTTCCGCAAAATGCGAAACGCTTTGACTCGGTGAGTTTCGCGGCATTCCTACTTCGATGCCCCGGTTGTCGAAATTCAGTTGCCTTTGAATTTCGGTTGATCCCTCTTGAGCATGTATGCTACCGCTACTTGTTCTACATCAGACTTCTTCCCCAAAAGGCGAAACGCGTTGACTCGGTGAGTTTCGCGGCATTCCTACTTCGATGCCCCGGTTGGCGACATTCAGTTGCCTTTCAATTTCGGGTGATCCCTCTTGAGCATGTATGCTTCCGCTACTTGTTCTACATCATACCTCTTCCGCAAACGGCGAAATGCTTTGAATCGCTGAGTTTCGCGGCATTTCGACTTCGATGCCCCGGTTGCCGAAATTCAGTTGCCTTTGAATTTTAGGTGATCCCTCTTGAGCATGTATGCTTCCGCTACTTGTTCTACATCATACTTCTTCCGCAAAAGGCGAAACGCTTTGACTCGGTGAGTTTCGCGGCATTCCGACTTCGATGCCCCGGTTGCCGAAATTCAGTTGCCTTTGAATTTCAGGTGATCACTCTTGAGCATGTATGCTTCCGCTACTTGTTTTACATCATACTTCTTCCGCAAAAGGCGAAACGCATTGACTCGGTGAGTTTCGCGGCATTCGGACTTCGATGCCCCGGTTGCCGAAATTCAGTTGCATTTGAATTTCGGGTGATCCCTCTTGAGCATGTATGGTTTCGCTACTTGTTCTACATCAGACTTCTTCCGCCAATGGCGAAACGCATTGACACAGTGAGTTTGGCGGCATTCTGACTTCGATGCCCCGGTTGCTGAAATTCAGTTGCCTTTGAATTTCGGGTGATCCCTCTTGAGCATGTATGCTTCCGCTACTTGTTCTACATCATACTTCTTCCGCAAACGGGGAAACTCTTTGAATCTCTGAGTTTCGCGGCATTCCGACTTCGATGCCCCGGTTGCCGAAATTCAGTTGCCTTTGAATTTCGGGTGATCCCTCTTCAGCATGTATGCTTCCGCTACTTGTTCTACATCATACTTCTTCCGCAAACGGGGAAACTCTTTGAATCTCTGAGATTCGCGGCATTCCGACTTCGATGCCCCGGTTGCCGAAATTCAGTTGCCTTTGAATTTCGGGTGAACCCTCTTAAGCATGTATGCTTCATCTACTTGGTTTACATCATACTTCTTCCACAAAAGGCGAAACGCATTGACTCGGTGAGTTTCGCGGCATTCTGACTTCGATGCCCCGGTTGCCGAAATTCAGTTGCCTTTGAATTTCGGGTGATCCCTCTTGAGCATGTATGCTTCCGCTACTTGTTCTACATCATACTTCTTCCGCCAATGGCGAAACGCATTGACACAGTGAGTTTGGCGGCATTCTGACTTCGATGCCCCGGTTGCTGAAATTCAGTTGCCTTTGAATTTCGGGTGATCCCTCTTGAGCATGTATTCTTTCGCTAGTTCTTCTACATCATACTTCTTCCGCAAAATGCGAAACGCTTTGAATCGCTGAGTTTCGCGGCATTTCGACTTCGATGCCCCGGTTGCCGAAATTCAGTTGCCTTTGAATTTCGGGTGATCCCTCTTGAGCATGTATTCTTTCGCTAGTTCTTCTACATCATACTTCTTCCGCAAAATGCGAAACGCTTTGACTCGGTGAGTTTCGCGGCATTCCTACTTCGATGCCCCGGTTGTCGAAATTCAGTTGCCTTTGAATTTCGGTTGATCCCTCTTGAGCATGTATGCTACCGCTACTTGTTCTACATCAGACTTCTTCCCCAAAAGGCGAAACGCGTTGACTCGGTGAGTTTCGCGGCATTCCTACTTCGATGCCCCGGTTGGCGACATTCAGTTGCCTTTCAATTTCGGGTGATCCCTCTTGAGCATGTATGCTTCCGCTACTTGTTCTACATCATACCTCTTCCGCAAACGGCGAAATGCTTTGAATCGCTGAGTTTCGCGGCATTTCGACTTCGATGCCCCGGTTGCCGAAATTCAGTTGCCTTTGAATTTCAGGTGATCCCTCTTGAGCATGTATGCTTCCGCTACTTGTTCTACATCATACTTCTTCCGCAAAAGGCGAAACGCTTTGACTCGGTGAGTTTCGCGGCATTCCGACTTCGATGCCCCGGTTGCCGAAATTCAGTTGCCTTTGAATTTCAGGTGATCACTCTTGAGCATGTATGCTTCCGCTACTTGTTTTACATCATACTTCTTCCGCAAAAGGCGAAACGCAGTGACTCGGTGAGTTTCGCGGCATTCGGACTTCGATGCCCCGGTTGCCGAAATTCAGTTGCATTTGAATTTCGGGTGATCCCTCTTGAGCATGTATGGTTTCGCTACTTGTTCTCCATCAGACTTCTTCCGCCCATGGCGAAACGCATTGACACAGTGAGTTTGGCGGCATTCTGACTTCGATGCCCCGGTTGCTGAAATTCAGTTGCCTTTGAATTTCGGGTGATCCCTCTTGAGCATATATGCTTCCGCTACTTGTTCTACATCATACTTCTTCCGCAAACGGGGAAACTCTTTGAACCTCTGAGTTTCGCGGCATTCCGACTTCGATGCCCCGGTTGCCGAAATTCAGTTGCCTTTGAATTTCGGGTGATCCCTCTTCAGCATGTATGCTTCCGCTACTTGTTCTACATCATACTTCTTCCGCAAACGGGGAAATTCTTTGAATCTCTGAGATTCACGGCATTCCGACTTCGATGCCCCGGTTGCCGAAATTCAGTTGCCTTTGAATTTCGGGTGAACCCTCTTAAGCATGTATGCTTCATCTACTTGGTTTACATCATACTTCTTCCACAAAAGGCGAAACGCATTGACTCGGTGAGTTTCGCGGCATTCTGACTTCGATGCCCCGGTTGCCGAAATTCAGTTGCCTTTGAATTTCGGGTGATCCCTCTTGAGCATGTATGCTTCCGCTACTTGTTCTACATCATACTTCTTCCGCCAATGGCGAAACGCATTCACACGGTGAGTTTCGCGGCATTCTGACTTCGATGCCACGGTTGTTGAAATTCAGTTGCCTTTGAATTTCAGGTGATCCCTCTTGAGCATGTATGCTTCCGCTACTTGTTCTACATCAGACTTCTTCCGCAAAAGGCGAAACGCTTTGACTCGGTGAGTTTCGCGGCTTTCCGATTCGATGCCCCGGTTGCCGAAATTCAGTTGCCTTTGAATTTCGGGTGATCCCTCTTGAGCATGTATGCTTCCGCTACTTGTTCTACCTCAGACTTCTTCCGCTAATGGCGAAACACATTGACACGGTGAGTTTCGTGGCATTCTGACTTCGATGCCCCGGTTGCCGAAATTCAGTTGCCTTTGAATTTCGGGTGATCCCTCTTGAGCATGTATGCTTCCGCTACTTGTTCTACATCAGACTTCTTCCGCCAATGGCGAAACGCATTGACACAGTGAGTTTGGCCGCATTCTGACTTCGATGCCCCGGTTGCTGAAATTCAGTTGCCTTTGAATTTCGGGTGATCCCTCTTAAGCATGTATGCTTCCGCTACTTGTTCTACATCATACTTCTTCCGCAAACGGGGAAACTCTTTGAACCTCTGAGTTTCGCGGCATTCCGACTTCGATGCCCCGGTTGCCGAAATTCAGTTGCCTTTGAATTTCGGGTGATCCCTCTTCAGCATGTATGCTTCCGCTACTTGTTCTACATCATACTTCTTCCGCAAACGGGGAAACTCTTTGAATCTCTGAGATTCGCGGCATTCCGACTTCGATGCCCCGGTTGCCGAAATTCAGTTGCCTTTGAATTTCGGGTGAACCCTCTTAAGCATGTATGCTTCATCTACTTGGTTTACATCATACTTCTTCCACAAAAGGCGAAACGCATTGACTCGGTGAGTTTCGCGGCATTCTGACTTCGATGCCCCGGTTGCCGAAATTCAGTTGCCTTTGAATTTCGGGTGATCCCTCTTAAGCATGTATGCTTCCGCTACTTGTTCTACATCATACTTCTTCCGCCAATGGCGAAACGCATTCACACGGTGAGTTTCGCGGCATTCTGACTTCGATGCCCCGGTTGCTGAAATTCAGTTGCCTTTGAATTTCAGGTGATCCCTCTTGAGCATGTATGCTTCCGCTACTTGTTCTACATCAGACTTCTTCCGCAAAAGGCGAAACGCTTTGACTCGGTGAGTTTCGCGGCTTTCCGATTCGATGCCCCGGTTGCCGAAATTCAGTTGCCTTTGAATTTCGGGTGATCCCTCTTGAGCATGTATGCTTCTGCTACTTGTTCTACCTCAGACTTCTTCCGCTAATGGCGAAACACATTGACACGGTGAGTTTCGTGGCATTCTGACTTCGATGCCCCGGTTGCCGAAATTCAGTTGCCTTTGAATTTCGGGTGATCCCTCTTGAGCATGTATGCTTCCGCTACTTGTTCTACATCAGACTTCTTCCGCCAATGGCGAAACGCATTGACACAGTGAGTTTGGCGGCATTCTGACTTCGATGCCCCGGTTGCTGAAATTCAGTTGCCTTTGAATTTCGGGTGATCCCTCTTGAGCATGTATGCTTCCGGTACTTGTTCTACATCATACTTCTTCCGCAAACGGGGAAACTCTTTGAACCTCTGAGTTTCGCGGCATTCCAACTTCGATGCCCCGGTTGCCGAAATTCAGTTGCCTTTGAATTTCGGGTGAACCCTCTTGAGCATGTATGCTTCATCTACTTGGTTTACATCATACTTCTTCCACAAAAGGCGAAACGCATTGACTCGGTGAGTTTCGCGGCATTCTGACTTCGATGCCCCGGTTGCCGAAATTCAGTTGCCTTTGAATTTCGGGTGATCCCTCTTGAGCATGTATGCTTCCGCTACTTGTTCTACATCATACTTCTTCCGCCAATGGCGAAACGCATTCACACGGTGAGTTTCGCGGCATTCTGACTTCGATGCCCCGGTTGCTGAAATTCAGTTGCCTTTGAATTTCAGGTGATCCCTCTTGAGCATGTATGCTTCCGCTACTTGTTCTACATCAGACTTCTTCCGCAAAAGGCGAAACGCTTTGACTCGGTGAGTTTCGCGGCTTTCCGATTCGATGCCCCGGTTGCCGAAATTCAGTTGCCTTTGAATTTCGGGTGATCCCTCTTGAGCATGTATGCTTCCGCTACTTGTTCTACCTCAGACTTCTTCCGCTAATGGCGAAACACATTGACACGGTGAGTTTCGTGGCATTCTGACTTCGATGCCCCGGTTGCCGAAATTCAGTTGCCTTTGAATTTCGGGTGATCCCTCTTGAGCATGTATGCTTCCGCTACTTGTTCTACATCAGACTTCTTCCGCAAAAGGCAAAACGCTTGGACTCGGTGAGTTTCGCGGCATTCCGACTTCGATGCCCCGGTTGTCGAAATTCAGTTGCCTTTGAATTTCAGGTGATCCCTCTTGAGCATGTATGCTTCCGCTAATTGTTTTACATCACACTTCTTCCGCAAACGGCGAAACGCTTTGAATCTCTGAGTTTCGCGGCATTCCGACTTCGATGCCCCGGTTGCAAAAATTCAGTTGCCTTTGAATTTCGGGTGATCCCTCTTGAGCATGTATGCTTCGGCTACTTCTTCAACATCAGACTTCTTCCGCAAACAGCGAAACGCTTTGCCTCGGTGAGTTTCGCGGCATTCCGACTTCGATGCCCCGGCTGCCGAAATTCAGTTGCCTTTGAATTTCGGGTGATCCCTCTTGACCATGTATGCTTCCGCTACTTGTTATACATCAGATTTCTTCCGCTAATGGCGAAATGCATTGACACGGTGAGTTTCGCGGCATTCTGACTTCGATGCCCCGGTTGCCGAAATTCAGTTGCCTTTGAATTTCGGGTGATCCCTCTTGAGCATGTATGCTTCCGCTACTTGTTTTACATCATACTTCTTCCGCAAAAGGCGAAATGCTTTGCTCGGTTAGTTTCGCGACATTCCGACTTCGATGCCCCGGTTGCCGAAATTCAGTTGCCTTTGAATTTCGGGTGATCCCTCTTGAGCATGTATGTTTCCGCTACTTGTTCTACATCATACCTCTTCCGCAAACGGCGAAATGCTTTGAATCGCTGAGTTTCGCAGCATTTCGACTTCGATGCCCTGGTTGCCGAAATTCAGTTGCCTTTGAATTTCGGGTGATCCCTCTTGAGCATGTATTCTTTTGCTAGTTCTTCTACATCATACTTCTTCCGCAAACGGCGAAACGCTTTGACTCGGTGAGTTTCGCGGCATTCCTACTTCGATGCCCCGGTTGTCGAAATTCAGTTGCCTTTGAATTTCGGGTGATCCCTCTTGAGCATGTAAGCTTCCGCTACTTGTTCTACATCAGACTTCTTTCCCAAAAGGCGAAACGCGTTGACTCGGTGAGTTTCGTGGCATTCCTACTTCGATACCCCGGTTGGCGACATTCAGTTGCCTTTCAATTTCGGGTGATCCCTCTTGAGCATGTATGCTTCCGCTACTTGTTCTACATCATACCTCTTCCGCAAAGGGCGAAAGCTTTGAATTGCTGAGTTTCGCGGCATTTCGACTTCGATGCCCCGGTTGCCGAAATTCAGTTGCCTTTGAATTTCGGGTGATCCATCTTGAGCATGTATGCTTCCGCTACTTGTTCTACATCATACTTCTTCCGCAAAAGGCAAAACGCTTTGACTCGGTGAGTTTCGCGGCATTCCGACTTCGATGCCCCGGTTGCCGAAATTCAGTTGCCTTTGAATTTCAGGTGATCCCTCTTGAGCATGTATGCTTCCGCTACTTGTTTTACATCATACTTCTTCCACAAACGGCGAAACGCTTTGAATCTCTGAGTTTCGGGGCATTCCGACTTCGATGCCCCGGTTGCAAAAATTCAGTTGCCTTTGAATTTCGGGTGATCCCTCTTGAGCATGTATGCTTCGGCTACTTGTTCAACATCAGACTTCTTCCGCAAACAGCGAAACGCTTTACCTCGGTGAGTTTCGCGGCATTCCGACTTCGATGCCCCGGTTGCCGAAATTCAGTTGCCTTTGAATTTCGGGTGATCCCTCTTGACCATGTATGCTTCCGCTACTTGTTATACATCAGATTTCTTCCGCTAATGGCGAAACGCATTGACACGGTGAGTTTCGCGGCATTCTGACTTCCATGCCCCGGTTGCCGAAATTCAGTTGCCTTTGAATTTCGGGTGATCCCTCTTGAGCATGTATGCTTCGGCTACTTCTTCAACATCAGACTTCTTCCGCAAAAGGCAAAACGCATTGACTCAGTGAGTTTCGCGGCATTCTGACTTCGATGCCCCGGTTGCCGAAATTCAGTTGCCTTTGAATTTCGGGTGATCCCTCCTGAGCATGTATGCTTCCGCTACTTGTTCTACATCATACTTCTTCCGCCAATGGCGAAACGCATTCACACGGTGAGTTTCGCGGCATTCTGACTTCGATACCCCGGTTGCCGAAATTCAGTTGCCTTTGAATTTCGGGTGATCCCTCTTGAGCATGTATGCTTCCGCTACTTGTTCTACATCATGCTTCTTCTGCAAATGGGGAAACTCTTTGAACCTCTGAGTTTCGCGGCATTCCGACTTCGATGCCCCGGTTGCCAAAATTCAGTTGCCTCTGAATTTCGGGTGATCCCTCTTGAGCATGTATGCTTCCGCTACTTGTTCTACATCAGACTTCTTCCGCAAATGGCGAAACGCATTGACACAGTGAGTTTCGCGGCATTCGGACTTCGATGCCCCGGTTGCCGAAATTCAGTTGCATTTGAATTTCGGGTGATCCCTCTTGAGCATGTATGGTTTCGCTACTTGTTCTACATCAGACTTCTTCCGCCAATGGCGAAACGCATTGACACAGTGAGTTTGGCGGCATTCTGACTTCGATGCCCCGGTTGCTGAAATTCAGTTGCCTTTGAATTTCGGGTGATCCCTCTTGAGCATGTATGCGTCCGCTACTTGTTCTACATCAGACGTCTTCCGCAAAAGGCGAAACGCTTTGACTCGGTGAGTTTCGCGGCATTCCGACTTCGATGCCCCGGTTGCCGAAATTCAGTTGCCTTTGAATTTCGGGTGAGCCCTCTTGAGCATCTATGCTTCCGCTACTTGTTCTACATCATACTTCTTCCGCAAACGGGGAAACTCTTTGAACCTCTGAGTTTCGCGGCATTCCGACTTCGATGCCCTGGTTGCCGAAATTCAGTTGCCTTTGAATTTCGGGTGATCCCTCTTGAGCATGTATGCTTCCGCTACTTGTTCTACATCATACTTCTTCCGCCAATGGCGAAATGCATTCACACGGTGAGTTTCGTGGCATTCTGACTTCGATACCCCGGTTGCCGAAATTCAGTTGCCTTTGAATTTCGGGTGATCCCTCTTGAGCATGTATGCTTCCGCTACTTG
This sequence comes from Populus alba x Populus glandulosa, assembly GCA_033617975.1. NCBI lineage: Eukaryota > Viridiplantae > Streptophyta > Magnoliopsida > Malpighiales > Salicaceae > Populus > Populus alba x Populus glandulosa. The sequence continues at coordinate 3,209,127 of CM066146.1, forward strand.
TTCTACATCATACTTCTTCCGCAAACGGCGAAACGCTTTGACTCGGTGAGTTTCGCGGCATTCCTACTTCGATGCCCCGGTTGTCGAAATTCAGTTGCCTTTGAATTTCGGGTGATCCCTCTTGAGCATGTATGCTTCCGCTACTTGTTCTACATCATACCTCTTCCGCAAACGGCGAAATGCTTTGAATCGCTGAGTTTCGCGGCATTTCGACTTCGATGCCCCGGTTGCCGAAAGTCAGTTGCCTTTGAATTTCGGGTGATCCCTCTTGAGCATGTATGCTTCCGCTACTTGTTCTACATCATACCTCTTCCGCAAACGGCGAAATGCTTTGAATCGCTGAGTTTCGCGGCATTTCGACTTCGATGCCCCGGTTGCCGAAAGTCAGTTGCCTTTGAATTTCGGGTGATCCCTCTTGAGCATGTATGCTTCCGCTACTTGTTCTACATCATACTTCTTCCGCAAAAGGCGAAACGCTTTGACTCGGTGAGTTTCGCGGCATTCCGACTTCGATGCCACGGTTGCCGAAATTCAGTTGCCTTTGAATTTCAGGTGATCCCTCTTGAGCATGTATGCTTCCGCTACTTGTTTTACATCATACTTCTTCCGCAAAAGGCGAAACGCATTGACTCGGTGAGTTTCGCGGCATTCGGACTTCGATGCCCCGGTTGCCGAAATTCAGTTGCATTTGAATTTCGGGTGATCCCTCTTGAGCATGTATGGTTTCGCTACTTGTTCTACATCAGACTTCTTCCGCCAAAGGCGAAACGCATTGACACAGTGAGTTTGGCGGCATTCTGACTTCGATGCCCCGGTTGCTGAAATTCAGTTGCCTTTGAATTTCGGGTGATCCCTCTTGAGCATGTATGCTTCCGCTACTTGTTCTACATCATACTTCTTCCGCAAACGGGGAAACTCTTTGAACCTCTGAGTTTCGCGGCATTCCGACTTCGATGCCCCGGTTGCCGAAATTCAGTTGCCTTTGAATTTCGGGTGATCCCTCTTCAGCATGTATGCTTCCGCTACTTGTTCTACATCATACTTCTTCCGCAAACGGGGAAACTCTTTGAACCTCTGAGTTTCGCGGCATTCTGACTTCGATGCCCCGGTTGCCGAAATTCAGTTGCCTTTGAATTTCGGGTGATCCCTATTGAGCATGTATGCTTCCGCTACTTGTTCTACATCATACTTCTTCCGCCAATGGCGAAACGCATTCACACGGTGAGTTTCGTGGCTTTCTGACTTCGATGCCCCGGTTGCCGAAATTCAGTTGCCTTTGAATTTCGGGTGATCCCTCTTGAGCATGTATGCTTCCAATACTTGTTCTACATCAGACGTCTTCCGCAAAAGGCGAAACGCTTCGACTCGGTGAGTTTCGCGGCATTCCGACTTCGATGCCCCGGTTGCCGAAATTCAGTTGCCTTTGAATTTCGGGTGAGCCCTCTTGAGCATCTATGCTTCCGCTACTTGTTCTACATCATACTTCTTCCGCAAACGGGGAAACTCTTTGAACCTCTGAGTTTCGCGGCATTCTGACTTCGATGCCCCGGTTGCCGAAATTCAGTTGCCTTTGAATTTCGGGTGATCCCTATTGAGCATGTATGCTTCCGCTACTTGTTCTACATCATACTTCTTCCGCCAATGGCGAAACGCATTCACACGGTGAGTTTCATGGCATTCTGACTTCGATACCCCGGTTGCCGAAATTCAGTTGCCTTTGAATTTCGGGTGATCCCTCTTGAGCATGTATGCTTCCGCTACTTGTTCTACATCATACTTCTTCCGCAAACGGGGAAACTCTTTGAACCTCTGAGTTTCGCGGCATTCTGACTTCGATGCCCCGGTTGCCGAAATTCAGTTGCCTTTGAATTTCGGGTGATCCCTCTTGAGCATGTATGCTTCCGCTACTTGTTCTACATCAGACTTCTTCCGTAAAAGGCAAAACACTTTGACTGGGTGAGTTTCGCGGCATTCCGACTTCGATGCCCCGGTTGCCGAAATTCAGTTGCCTTTGAATTTCAGGTGATCCCTCTTGAGCATGTATGCTTCTGCTACTTGTTTTACATCATACTTCTTCCGCAAAAGGCGAAACGCATTGACTCGGTGAGTTTCGCGGCATTCGGACTTCGATGCCCTGGTTGCCGAAATTCAGTTGCATTTGAATTTCGGGTGATCCCTCTTGAGCATGTATGGTTTCGCTACTTGTTCTACATCAGACTTCTTCCGCCAATGGCGAAACGCATTGACACAGTGAGTTTGGCGGCATTCTGACTTCGATGCCCCGGTTGCTGAAATTCAGTTGCCTTTGAATTTCGGGTGATCCCTCTTGAGCATGTATGCGTCCGCTACTTGTTCTACATCAGACGTCTTCCGCAAAAGGCGAAACGCTTTGACTCGGTGAGTTTCGCGGCATTCCGACTTCGATGCCCCGGTTGCCGAAATTCAGTTGCCTTTGAATTTCGGGTGAGCCCTCTTGAGCATCTATGCTTCCGCTACTTGTTCTACATCATACTTCTTCCGCAAACGGGGAAACTCTTTGAACCTCTGAGTTTCGCGGCATTCCGACTTCGATGCCCCGGTTGCCGAAATTCAGTTGCCTTTGAATTTCGGGTGATCCCTCTTAAGCATGTATGGTTTCGCTACTTGTTCTACATCAGACTTCTTCCGCCAATGGCGAAACCCATTCACACGGTGAGTTTCGTGGCATTCTGACTTCGATACCCCGGTTGCCGAAATTCAGTTGCCTTTGAATTTCGGGTGATCCCTCTTAAGCATGTATGCTTCCGCTACTTGTTTTACATCATACTTCTTCCACAAAAGGCAAAACGCATTGACTCGGTGAGTTTCGCGGCATTCTGACTTCGATGCCCCGGTTGCCGAAATTCAGTTGCCTTTGAATTTCGGGTGATCCCTCTTGAGCATGGATGCTTCCGCTACTTGTTCTACATCATACTTCTTCCGCCAATGGCGAAACGCATTCACACGGTGAGTTTCGTGGCATTCTGACTTCGATACCCCGGTTGCCGAAATTCAGTTGCCTTTGAATTTCGGGTGATCCCTCTTGAGCATGTATGCTTCCGCTACTTGTTCTACATCATGCTTCTTCTGCAAATGGGGAAACTCTTTGAATCTCTGAGTTTCGCGGCATTCCGACTTCGATGCCCCGGTTGCCGAAATTCAGTTGCCTTTCAATTTCGGGTGATCCCTCTTGAGCATGTATGCTTCCGCTACTTGTTCTACATCATACCTCTTCCGCAAACGGCGAAATGCTTTGAATCGCTGAGTTTCGCGGCATTTCGACTTCGATGCCCCGGTTGCCGAAAGTCAGTTGCCTTTTGTTGCGATGTCGCGGTCGCACAAATTAATTACCCTAGCTTAAAACACACAAGATAGTATAGAGCAAGCAAGGGGTCGATCCCACGAGGAAGTTTGAAGTTAGATTTTTATGTTGTACGTTATGTAATTGGGGGGGATTGATTTGAAATGATTTAAACTATGGCAGAAATTAAACTAGCAAACAAAATCAATTGAAACTGAAATATATCAAGAAAACAAACCTTGGTTGCAAGCACACATCCACCAACGGAAATTAGAACCGATCCTTGAAACGAAACTCCAGTTTATATTATGAATTTTATCTTTTCTTAATATTGGTTAATTAACGGATCCGCCGTATAACTATCCCTAACCAACAAACAATCACAGTGTCCGCACTAATGATTTAATCCAATGGCAGCCTTAAGATCCAGATAAATTCATTAATCTTAACAACCAAGTTGTCAATTTGTGTTGCTATGATCGAATGTTCTCCCTAAGTTTAATAACGTAGTTCCGCTACAATTATCAAGCTTAGTTGCTTCACAAGTTTATATACCACAACTCCGGTTTTGATATCAAACTTAGCAATAGATTGTTCACAATAATAACTTAGAGTCCGCTCTAGCAATTAAGATAAACAATCATAGGAAATATGCATAGGAAAACAAACATACTCATTCATAACATAAACTGAAAATAAAAGGAAGAATAAATCTTACGGTTCTTGAAATCCGAAGGTTTGTTGTGTCCTTGCAACCAAGAAAACGAGCTTAGCCTTGCATACCTATTGAACAACTACTCCTAAAGATGAAAGAATACATAATTTCTGATTTGTAGAGAGGAGAGTTTGTGTTTCTTCCTTCTTCTTCTTCTTCTTCTTCTTCTTTTTCTACCTCCTTCTACTCACCCTCTATTTATACACAAATTGTAAGTAAGAAAATATCAAAGCTCAAGTGTGAACATCAATAGATGGTGGTAGTGTGAAGGCTGTTGGCTGCTGGCTGCTGGCTGCTGGCTGCTGGGTTGAGGTTGGTGGCTGCCATGAGGTTGGTGGCTGCCTTCCTTGAGGTTGGTGGCTGCCTTCCTTGACCTTCTAGAATATTTACTAGAGGAGCTAAATTGCTGGTCGGTTTGGATGCTTCTGGATGAAATTTTGATTCGTTTCTTCACGCAACCTGCTTGCTGGCAGAATTCAGCTGTCATCTTTGAAAAATCATATCTCCCTCATATGACATCGTTTTTGGCTGAAATTTGGAGCGTTTATAGATCTTTGAGTAAGGAATCCAACAAAATTGAGTTTGCATCAATTGGACTTCTGAAGCTCCAGATATTGAATTTTGAATGGGCAAAGGTCAACATTGGCAGACTGCGAGATTTGACTTTGAAGGATGTGATTTCCATGATCTTTCTCTTTTTATTTTTCTTGCATTACATTTCCAAAAAGGTATGGATGTTAGCTTTTTAATGCCACTGGAATCACTTCATTTCGATCTCTGGAACTCACGCTCTGCACAAAATACCGACTGAACGTCAAATCTGCCAATTACCTCCAATTTACTCCTTTTTGCATCTTTCATCCAAAAATGCCTTCAAAACATAAAACAAAGAATATCAAGGCATTTTATATAAATAACATATGCAAAACACTAGTTAAATGCGGGTGAAACTATCGAATAATATGGTTACATCACCTTTGAATTTCGGGTGATCCCTCTTGAGCATGTATGCTTCCGCTACTTGTTCTACATCATACTTCTTCCGCAAAAGGCGAAACGCTTTGACTCGGTGAGTTTCGCGGCATTCCGACTTCGATGCCACGGTTGCCGAAATTCAGTTGCCTTTGAATTTCAGGTGATCCCTCTTGAGCATGTATGCTTCCGCTACTTGTTTTACATCATACTTCTTCCGCAAAAGGCGAAACGCATTGACTCGGTGAGTTTCGCGGCATTCGGACTTCGATGCCCCGGTTGCCGAAATTCAGTTGCATTTGAATTTCGGGTGATCCCTCTTGAGCATGTATGGTTTCGCTACTTGTTCTACATCAGACTTCTTCCGTCAAAGGCGAAACGCATTGACACAGTGAGTTTGGCGGCATTCTGACTTCGATGCCCCGGTTGCTGAAATTCAGTTGCCTTTGAAATTCGGGTGATCCCTCTTCAGCATGTATGCGTCCAATACTTGTTCTACATCAGACGTCTTCCGCAAAAGGCGAAACGCTTTGACTCGGTGAGTTTCGTGGCATTCCGACTTCGATGCCCCGGTTGCCGAAATTCAGTTGCCTTTGAATTTCGGGTGAGCCCTCTTGAGCATCTATGCTTCCGCTACTTGTTCTACATCATACTTCTTCCGCAAACGGGGAAACTCTTTGAACCTCTGAGTTTCGCGGCATTCTGACTTCGATGCCCCGGTTGCCGAAATTCAGTTGCCTTTGAATTTCGGGTGATCCCTCTTGAGCATGTATGCTTCCGCTACTTGTTCTACATCATACTTCTTCCGCCAATGGCGAAACGCATTCACACGGTGAGTTTCGTGGCATTCTGACTTCGATACCCCGGTTGCCGAAATTCAGTTGCCTTTGAATTTCGGGTGATCCCTCTTGAGCATGTATGCTTCCGCTACTTGTTCTACATCATGCTTCTTCTGCAAATGGGGAAACTCTTTGAATCTCTGAGTTTCGCGGCATTCCGACTTCGATGCCCCGGTTGCCGAAATTCAGTTGCCTTTCAATTTCGGGTGATCCCTCTTGAGCATGTATGCTTCCGCTACTTGTTCTACATCATACCTCTTCCGCAAACGGCGAAATGCTTTGAATCGCTGAGTTTCGTGGCATTCTGACTTCGATGCCCCGGTTGCTGAAATTCAGTTGCCTTTGAATTTCGGGTGATCCCTCTTAAGCATGTATGCTTCCGCTACTTGGTTTACATCATACTTCTTCCACAAAAGGCGAAACGCATTGACTCGGTGAGTTTCGCGGCATTCTGACTTCGATGCCCCGGTTGCCGAAATTCAGTTGCCTTTGAATTTCGGGTGATCCCTCTTGAGCATGTATGGTTCCGCTACTTGTTCTACATCATACTTCTTCCGCCAATGGCGAAACGCATTCACACGGTGAGTTTCGCGGCATTCTGACTTCGATGCCCCGGTTGCTGAAATTCAGTTGCCTTTGAATTTCAGGTGATCCCTCTTGAGCATGTATGCTTCCGCTACTTGTTTTACATCATACTTCTTCCGCAAAAGGCGAAATGCTTTGACTCGGTTAGTTTCGCGGCATTCCGACTTCGATGCCCCGGTTGCCGAAATTCAGTTGCCTTTGAATTTCGGGTGATCCCTCTTGAGCATGTATGTTTCCGCTACTTGTTCTACATCATACCTCTTCCGCAAACGGCGAAATGCTTTGAATCGCTGAGTTTCGCGGCATTTCGACTTCGATGCCCCGGTTGCCGAAATTCAGTTGCCTTTGAATTTCGGGTGATCCCTCTTGAGCATGTATTCTTTCGCTAGTTCTTCTACATCATACTTCTTCCGCAAACGGCGAAACGCTTTGACTCGGTGAGTTTCGCGGCATTCCTACTTCGATGCCCCGGTTGTCGAAATTCAGTTGCCTTTGAATTTCGGGGTGATCCCTCTTGAGCATGTATGCTTTCGCTACTTGTTCTACATCAGACTTCTTCCGCAAAAGGCGAAACGCTTTGACTGGGTGAGTTTCGCGGCATTCCGACTTCGATGCCCCGGTTGCCGAAATTCAGTTGCCTTTGAATTTCAGGTGATCCCTCTTGAGCATGTATGCTTCTACTACTTGTTTTACATCATACTTCTTCCGCAAAAGGCGAAACGCATTGACTCGGTGAGTTTCCCGGCATTCGGACTTCGATGCCCTGGTTGCCGAAATTCAGTTGCATTTGAATTTCGGGTGATCCCTCTTGAGCATGTATGGTTTCGCTACTTGTTCTACATCAGACTTCTTCCGCAAACGGCGAAATGCTTTGAGTCGGTGTGTTTCGCGGCATTCCGACTTCGATGCCCCGGTTGCCGAAATTCAGTTGCCTTTGAATATCGGCTGATCCCTCTTGAGCATGTATGCTTCTGCTACTTGTTCTACTTCAGACTTCTTCCTCAAACGGATAAACGCTTTGACTCGGTGAGTTTCGCGGCATTCCGACTTCGATGCCCCGGTTGCTGAAATTCAGTTGCCTTTGAATTTCGGGTGATCCCTCTTGAGCATGTATGCTTCCGCTACTTGTTCTACATCATACTTCTTCCGCAAACGGCGAAACGCTTTGAATCGCTGAGTTTCGCGGCATTCCGACTTCGATGCGGCGGTTGCCGAAATTCAGTTGCCTTTGAATATCGGCTGATCCCTCTTGAGCATGTATGCTTCTGCTACTTGTTCTACTTCAGACTTCTTCCTCAAACGGATAAACGCTTTGACTCGGTGAGTTTCGCGGCATTCCGACTACGATGCCCCGGTTGCCGAAATTCAGTTGCCTTTGAATTTCGGTTGATCCCTCTTGAGCATGTATGCTTCCGCTACTTGTTCTACATCATACTTCTTCCGCAAACGGCGAAACACTTTGAATCTCTGAGTTTCGCGGCATTCCGACTTCGATGCCCCGGTTGCCAAAATTCAGTTGCCTTTGAATTTCGGGTGATCCCTCTTGAGCATGTATGCTTCCGCTACTTGTTCTACATCAGACTTCTTCCGCCAATGGCGAAACGCATTGACACAGTGAGTTTCGCAGCATTCTGACTTCGATGCCCCGGTTGCCGAAATTCAGTTGCCTTTGAATTTCGGGTGATCCCTCTTGAGCATGTATGCTTCCGCTACTTGTTCTACATCAGACGTCTTCCGCAAAAGGCGAAACGCTTTGACTCGGTGAGTTTCGCGGCATTCCGACTTCGACGCCCCGGTTGCCGAAATTCAGTTGCCTTTGAATTTCGGGTGATCCCTCTTGAGCATGTATGCTTCCGCTACTTGTTCTACATCAGACTTCTTCCGCAAAAGGTGAAACGCTTTGACTCGGTGAGTTTCACGGCATTCCAACTTCAATGCCCTGGTTGCCGAAATTCAGTTGCCTTTGAATTTCGGGTGAGCCCTCTTGAGCATGTATGCTTCCGCTACTTGTTCTACATCATACTTCTTCCGCAAACGGGGAAACTCTTTGAATCTCTGAGTTTCGCGGCATTCCGACTTCGATGCCCCGGTTGCCGAAATTCAGTTGCCTTTGAATTTCGGGTGATCCCTCTTGAGCATGTATGCTTCCGCTACTTGTTCTACATCAGACTTCTTCCGCCAATGGCGAAACGCATTGACACAGTGAGTTTCGCGGCATTCCGACTTCGATGCCCCGGTTGCCAAAATTCAGTTGCCTCTGAATTTCGGGTGATCCCTCTTGAGCATGTATGCTTCCGCTACTTGTTTTACATCATACTTCTTCCGCCAACTGCGAAACGCTTTGACTCGGTGAGTTTCGCGGCATTCCGACTTCGACGCCCCGGTTGCCGAAATTCAGTTGCCTTTGAATTTCGGGTGATCCCTCTTGAGCATGTATGCTTCCGCTACTTGTTCTACATCAGACTTCTTCCGCAAAAGGTGAAACTCTTTGAGTCGGTGAGTTTCGCGGCATTCCGACTTCGATGCCCCGGTTGCCGAAATTCAGTCGCCTTTGAAATTCGGGTGATCCCTCTTGAGCATGTATGCTTCCGCTACTTGTTTTACATCATACTTCTTCCGCAAAAGGCGAAATGCTTTGACTCGGTTAGTTTCGCGGCATTCCGACTTCGATGCCCCGGTTGCCGAAATTCAGTTGCCTTTGAATTTCGGGTGATCCCTCTTGAGCGTGTATGCTTCCGCTACTTCTTCTACATCATACTTCTTCCGCAAACGGTGAAACGCTTTTACTCGGTGAGTTTCGCGGCATTCCTACTTCGATGCCCAGGTTGTCGAAATTCAGTTGCCTTTGAATTTCGGGTGATCCCTCTTGAGCATGTATGCTTCCGCTACTTGTTCTACATCAGACTTCTTCCGCCAATGGCGAAACGCATTGACACAGTGAGTTTGGCGGCATTCTGACTTCGATGCCCCGGTTGCTGAAATTCAGTTGCCTTTGAATTTCGGGTGATCCCTCTTGAGCATGTATGCGTCCGCTACTTGTTCTACATCAGACGTCTTCCGCAAAAGGCGAAACGCTTTGACTCGGTGAGTTTCGCGGCATTCCGACTTCGATGCCCCGGTTGCCGAAATTCAGTTGCCTTTGAATTTCGGGTGAGCCCTCTTGAGCATCTATGCTTCCGCTACTTGTTCTACATCATACTTCTTCCGCAAACGGGGAAACTCTTTGAACCTCTGAGTTTCGCGGCATTCCGACTTCGATGCCCCGGTTGCCGAAATTCAGTTGCCTTTGAATTTCGGGTGATCCCTCTTAAGCATGTATGGTTTCGCTACTTGTTCTACATCAGACTTCTTCCGCCAATGGCGAAACCCATTCACACGGTGAGTTTCGTGGCATTCTGACTTCGATACCCCGGTTGCCGAAATTCAGTTGCCTTTGAATTTCGGGTGATCCCTCTTAAGCATGTATGCTTCCGCTACTTGTTTTACATCATACTTCTTCCACAAAAGGCAAAACGCATTGACTCGGTGAGTTTCGCGGCATTCTGACTTCGATGCCCCGGTTGCCGAAATTCAGTTGCCTTTGAATTTCGGGTGATCCCTCTTGAGCATGGATGCTTCCGCTACTTGTTCTACATCATACTTCTTCCGCCAATGGCGAAACGCATTCACACGGTGAGTTTCGTGGCATTCTGACTTCGATACCCCGGTTGCCGAAATTCAGTTGCCTTTGAATTTCGGGTGATCCCTCTTGAGCATGTATGCTTCCGCTACTTGTTCTACATCATGCTTCTTCTGCAAATGGGGAAACTCTTTGAATCTCTGAGTTTCGCGGCATTCCGACTTCGATGCCCCGGTTGCCGAAATTCAGTTGCCTTTCAATTTCGGGTGATCCCTCTTGAGCATGTATGCTTCCGCTACTTGTTCTACATCATACCTCTTCCGCAAACGGCGAAATGCTTTGAATCGCTGAGTTTCGCGGCATTTCGACTTCGATGCCCCGGTTGCCGAAAGTCAGTTGCCTTTTGTTGCGATGTCGCGGTCGCACAAATTAATTACCCTAGCTTAAAACACACAAGATAGTATAGAGCAAGCAAGGGGTCGATCCCACGAGGAAGTTTGAAGTTAGATTTTTATGTTGTACGTTATGTAATTGGGGGGGATTGATTTGAAATGATTTAAACTATGGCAGAAATTAAACTAGCAAACAAAATCAATTGAAACTGAAATATATCAAGAAAACAAACCTTGGTTGCAAGCACACATCCACCAACGGAAATTAGAACCGATCCTTGAAACGAAACTCCAGTTTATATTATGAATTTTATCTTTTCTTAATATTGGTTAATTAACGGATCCGCCGTATAACTATCCCTAACCAACAAACAATCACAGTGTCCGCACTAATGATTTAATCCAATGGCAGCCTTAAGATCCAGATAAATTCATTAATCTTAACAACCAAGTTGTCAATTTGTGTTGCTATGATCGAATGTTCTCCCTAAGTTTAATAACGTAGTTCCGCTACAATTATCAAGCTTAGTTGCTTCACAAGTTTATATACCACAACTCCGGTTTTGATATCAAACTTAGCAATAGATTGTTCACAATAATAACTTAGAGTCCGCTCTAGCAATTAAGATAAACAATCATAGGAAATATGCATAGGAAAACAAACATACTCATTCATAACATAAACTGAAAATAAAAGGAAGAATAAATCTTACGGTTCTTGAAATCCGAAGGTTTGTTGTGTCCTTGCAACCAAGAAAACGAGCTTAGCCTTGCATACCTATTGAACAACTACTCCTAAAGATGAAAGAATACATAATTTCTGATTTGTAGAGAGGAGAGTTTGTGTTTCTTCCTTCTTCTTCTTCTTCTTCTTCTTCTTTTTCTACCTCCTTCTACTCACCCTCTATTTATACACAAATTGTAAGTAAGAAAATATCAAAGCTCAAGTGTGAACATCAATAGATGGTGGTAGTGTGAAGGCTGTTGGCTGCTGGCTGCTGGCTGCTGGCTGCTGGGTTGAGGTTGGTGGCTGCCATGAGGTTGGTGGCTGCCTTCCTTGAGGTTGGTGGCTGCCTTCCTTGACCTTCTAGAATATTTACTAGAGGAGCTAAATTGCTGGTCGGTTTGGATGCTTCTGGATGAAATTTTGATTCGTTTCTTCACGCAACCTGCTTGCTGGCAGAATTCAGCTGTCATCTTTGAAAAATCATATCTCCCTCATATGACATCGTTTTTGGCTGAAATTTGGAGCGTTTATAGATCTTTGAGTAAGGAATCCAACAAAATTGAGTTTGCATCAATTGGACTTCTGAAGCTCCAGATATTGAATTTTGAATGGGCAAAGGTCAACATTGGCAGACTGCGAGATTTGACTTTGAAGGATGTGATTTCCATGATCTTTCTCTTTTTATTTTTCTTGCATTACATTTCCAAAAAGGTATGGATGTTAGCTTTTTAATGCCACTGGAATCACTTCATTTCGATCTCTGGAACTCACGCTCTGCACAAAATACCGACTGAACGTCAAATCTGCCAATTACCTCCAATTTACTCCTTTTTGCATCTTTCATCCAAAAATGCCTTCAAAACATAAAACAAAGAATATCAAGGCATTTTATATAAATAACATATGCAAAACACTAGTTAAATGCGGGTGAAACTATCGAATAATATGGTTACATCACCTTTGAATTTCGGGTGATCCCTCTTGAGCATGTATGCTTCCGCTACTTGTTCTACATCATACTTCTTCCGCAAAAGGCGAAACGCTTTGACTCGGTGAGTTTCGCGGCATTCCGACTTCGATGCCACGGTTGCCGAAATTCAGTTGCCTTTGAATTTCAGGTGATCCCTCTTGAGCATGTATGCTTCCGCTACTTGTTTTACATCATACTTCTTCCGCAAAAGGCGAAACGCATTGACTCGGTGAGTTTCGCGGCATTCGGACTTCGATGCCCCGGTTGCCGAAATTCAGTTGCATTTGAATTTCGGGTGATCCCTCTTGAGCATGTATGGTTTCGCTACTTGTTCTACATCAGACTTCTTCCGTCAAAGGCGAAACGCATTGACACAGTGAGTTTGGCGGCATTCTGACTTCGATGCCCCGGTTGCTGAAATTCAGTTGCCTTTGAAATTCGGGTGATCCCTCTTCAGCATGTATGCGTCCAATACTTGTTCTACATCAGACGTCTTCCGCAAAAGGCGAAACGCTTTGACTCGGTGAGTTTCGTGGCATTCCGACTTCGATGCCCCGGTTGCCGAAATTCAGTTGCCTTTGAATTTCGGGTGAGCCCTCTTGAGCATCTATGCTTCCGCTACTTGTTCTACATCATACTTCTTCCGCAAACGGGGAAACTCTTTGAACCTCTGAGTTTCGCGGCATTCTGACTTCGATGCCCCGGTTGCCGAAATTCAGTTGCCTTTGAATTTCGGGTGATCCCTCTTGAGCATGTATGCTTCCGCTACTTGTTCTACATCATACTTCTTCCGCCAATGGCGAAACGCATTCACACGGTGAGTTTCGTGGCATTCTGACTTCGATACCCCGGTTGCCGAAATTCAGTTGCCTTTGAATTTCGGGTGATCCCTCTTGAGCATGTATGCTTCCGCTACTTGTTCTACATCATGCTTCTTCTGCAAATGGGGAAACTCTTTGAATCTCTGAGTTTCGCGGCATTCCGACTTCGATGCCCCGGTTGCCGAAATTCAGTTGCCTTTCAATTTCGGGTGATCCCTCTTGAGCATGTATGCTTCCGCTACTTGTTCTACATCATACCTCTTCCGCAAACGGCGAAATGCTTTGAATCGCTGAGTTTCGTGGCATTCTGACTTCGATGCCCCGGTTGCTGAAATTCAGTTGCCTTTGAATTTCGGGTGATCCCTCTTAAGCATGTATGCTTCCGCTACTTGGTTTACATCATACTTCTTCCACAAAAGGCGAAACGCATTGACTCGGTGAGTTTCGCGGCATTCTGACTTCGATGCCCCGGTTGCCGAAATTCAGTTGCCTTTGAATTTCGGGTGATCCCTCTTGAGCATGTATGGTTCCGCTACTTGTTCTACATCATACTTCTTCCGCCAATGGCGAAACGCATTCACACGGTGAGTTTCGCGGCATTCTGACTTCGATGCCCCGGTTGCTGAAATTCAGTTGCCTTTGAATTTCAGGTGATCCCTCTTGAGCATGTATGCTTCCGCTACTTGTTTTACATCATACTTCTTCCGCAAAAGGCGAAATGCTTTGACTCGGTTAGTTTCGCGGCATTCCGACTTCGATGCCCCGGTTGCCGAAATTCAGTTGCCTTTGAATTTCGGGTGATCCCTCTTGAGCATGTATGTTTCCGCTACTTGTTCTACATCATACCTCTTCCGCAAACGGCGAAATGCTTTGAATCGCTGAGTTTCGCGGCATTTCGACTTCGATGCCCCGGTTGCCGAAATTCAGTTGCCTTTGAATTTCGGGTGATCCCTCTTGAGCATGTATTCTTTCGCTAGTTCTTCTACATCATACTTCTTCCGCAAACGGCGAAACGCTTTGACTCGGTGAGTTTCGCGGCATTCCTACTTCGATGCCCCGGTTGTCGAAATTCAGTTGCCTTTGAATTTCGGGGTGATCCCTCTTGAGCATGTATGCTTTCGCTACTTGTTCTACATCAGACTTCTTCCGCAAAAGGCGAAACGCTTTGACTGGGTGAGTTTCGCGGCATTCCGACTTCGATGCCCCGGTTGCCGAAATTCAGTTGCCTTTGAATTTCAGGTGATCCCTCTTGAGCATGTATGCTTCTACTACTTGTTTTACATCATACTTCTTCCGCAAAAGGCGAAACGCATTGACTCGGTGAGTTTCCCGGCATTCGGACTTCGATGCCCTGGTTGCCGAAATTCAGTTGCATTTGAATTTCGGGTGATCCCTCTTGAGCATGTATGGTTTCGCTACTTGTTCTACATCAGACTTCTTCCGCAAACGGCGAAATGCTTTGAGTCGGTGTGTTTCGCGGCATTCCGACTTCGATGCCCCGGTTGCCGAAATTCAGTTGCCTTTGAATATCGGCTGATCCCTCTTGAGCATGTATGCTTCTGCTACTTGTTCTACTTCAGACTTCTTCCTCAAACGGATAAACGCTTTGACTCGGTGAGTTTCGCGGCATTCCGACTTCGATGCCCCGGTTGCTGAAATTCAGTTGCCTTTGAATTTCGGGTGATCCCTCTTGAGCATGTATGCTTCCGCTACTTGTTCTACATCATACTTCTTCCGTAAACGGCGAAACGCTTTGAATCGCTGAGTTTCGCGGCATTCCGACTTCGATGCGGCGGTTGCCGAAATTCAGTTGCCTTTGAATATCGGCTGATCCCTCTTGAGCATGTATGCTTCTGCTACTTGTTCTACTTCAGACTTCTTCCTCAAACGGATAAACGCTTTGACTCGGTGAGTTTCGCGGCATTCCGACTACGATGCCCCGGTTGCCGAAATTCAGTTGCCTTTGAATTTCGGTTGATCCCTCTTGAGCATGTATGCTTCCGCTACTTGTTCTACATCATACTTCTTCCGCAAACGGCGAAACACTTTGAATCTCTGAGTTTCGCGGCATTCCGACTTCGATGCCCCGGTTGCCAAAATTCAGTTGCCTTTGAATTTCGGGTGATCCCTCTTGAGCATGTATGCTTCCGCTACTTGTTCTACATCAGACTTCTTCCGCCAATGGCGAAACGCATTGACACAGTGAGTTTCGCCGCATTCTGACTTCGATGCCCCGGTTGCCGAAATTCAGTTGCCTTTGAATTTCGGGTGATCCCTCTTGAGCATGTATGCTTCCGCTACTTGTTCTACATCAGACGTCTTCCGCAAAAGGCGAAACGCTTTGACTCGGTGAGTTTCGCGGCATTCCGACTTCGACGCCCCGGTTGCCGAAATTCAGTTGCCTTTGAATTTCGGGTGATCCCTCTTGAGCATGTATGCTTCCGCTACTTGTTCTACATCAGACTTCTTCCGTCAAAGGCGAAACGCATTGACACAGTGAGTTTGGCGGCATTCTGACTTCGATGCCCCGGTTGCTGAAATTCAGTTGCCTTTGAAATTCGGGTGATCCCTCTTCAGCATGTATGCGTCCAATACTTGTTCTACATCAGACGTCTTCCGCAAAAGGCGAAACGCTTTGACTCGGTGAGTTTCGTGGCATTCCGACTTCGATGCCCCGGTTGCCGAAATTCAGTTGCCTTTGAATTTCGGGTGAGCCCTCTTGAGCATCTATGCTTCCGCTACTTGTTCTACATCATACTTCTTCCGCAAACGGGGAAACTCTTTGAACCTCTGAGTTTCGCGGCATTCTGACTTCGATGCCCCGGTTGCCGAAATTCAGTTGCCTTTGAATTTCGGGTGATCCCTCTTGAGCATGTATGCTTCCGCTACTTGTTCTACATCATACTTCTTCCGCCAATGGCGAAACGCATTCACACGGTGAGTTTCGTGGCATTCTGACTTCGATACCCCGGTTGCCGAAATTCAGTTGCCTTTGAATTTCGGGTGATCCCTCTTGAGCATGTATGCTTCCGCTACTTGTTCTACATCATGCTTCTTCTGCAAATGGGGAAACTCTTTGAATCTCTGAGTTTCGCGGCATTCCGACTTCGATGCCCCGGTTGCCGAAATTCAGTTGCCTTTCAATTTCGGGTGATCCCTCTTGAGCATGTATGCTTCCGCTACTTGTTCTACATCATACCTCTTCCGCAAACGGCGAAATGCTTTGAATCGCTGAGTTTCGTGGCATTCTGACTTCGATGCCCCGGTTGCTGAAATTCAGTTGCCTTTGAATTTCGGGTGATCCCTCTTAAGCATGTATGCTTCCGCTACTTGGTTTACATCATACTTCTTCCACAAAAGGCGAAACGCATTGACTCGGTGAGTTTCGCGGCATTCTGACTTCGATGCCCCGGTTGCCGAAATTCAGTTGCCTTTGAATTTCGGGTGATCCCTCTTGAGCATGTATGGTTCCGCTACTTGTTCTACATCATACTTCTTCCGCCAATGGCGAAACGCATTCACACGGTGAGTTTCGCGGCATTCTGACTTCGATGCCCCGGTTGCTGAAATTCAGTTGCCTTTGAATTTCAGGTGATCCCTCTTGAGCATGTATGCTTCCGCTACTTGTTTTACATCATACTTCTTCCGCAAAAGGCGAAATGCTTTGACTCGGTTAGTTTCGCGGCATTCCGACTTCGATGCCCCGGTTGCCGAAATTCAGTTGCCTTTGAATTTCGGGTGATCCCTCTTGAGCATGTATGTTTCCGCTACTTGTTCTACATCATACCTCTTCCGCAAACGGCGAAATGCTTTGAATCGCTGAGTTTCGCGGCATTTCGACTTCGATGCCCCGGTTGCCGAAATTCAGTTGCCTTTGAATTTCGGGTGATCCCTCTTGAGCATGTATTCTTTCGCTAGTTCTTCTACATCATACTTCTTCCGCAAACGGCGAAACGCTTTGACTCGGTGAGTTTCGCGGCATTCCTACTTCGATGCCCCGGTTGTCGAAATTCAGTTGCCTTTGAATTTCGGGGTGATCCCTCTTGAGCATGTATGCTTTCGCTACTTGTTCTACATC
The DNA here is from genome assembly GCA_033617975.1 of Populus alba x Populus glandulosa. Lineage (NCBI taxonomy): Eukaryota > Viridiplantae > Streptophyta > Magnoliopsida > Malpighiales > Salicaceae > Populus > Populus alba x Populus glandulosa. The sequence goes on from CM066146.1 coordinate 3,226,164, forward strand.
AGACTTCTTCCGCAAAAGGCGAAACGCTTTGACTGGGTGAGTTTCGCGGCATTCCGACTTCGATGCCCCGGTTGCCGAAATTCAGTTGCCTTTGAATTTCAGGTGATCCCTCTTGAGCATGTATGCTTCTACTACTTGTTTTACATCATACTTCTTCCGCAAAAGGCGAAACGCATTGACTCGGTGAGTTTCCCGGCATTCGGACTTCGATGCCCTGGTTGCCGAAATTCAGTTGCATTTGAATTTCGGGTGATCCCTCTTGAGCATGTATGGTTTCGCTACTTGTTCTACATCAGACTTCTTCCGCAAACGGCGAAATGCTTTGAGTCGGTGTGTTTCGCGGCATTCCGACTTCGATGCCCCGGTTGCCGAAATTCAGTTGCCTTTGAATATCGGCTGATCCCTCTTGAGCATGTATGCTTCTGCTACTTGTTCTACTTCAGACTTCTTCCTCAAACGGATAAACGCTTTGACTCGGTGAGTTTCGCGGCATTCCGACTTCGATGCCCCGGTTGCTGAAATTCAGTTGCCTTTGAATTTCGGGTGATCCCTCTTGAGCATGTATGCTTCCGCTACTTGTTCTACATCATACTTCTTCCGCAAACGGCGAAACGCTTTGAATCGCTGAGTTTCGCGGCATTCCGACTTCGATGCGGCGGTTGCCGAAATTCAGTTGCCTTTGAATATCGGCTGATCCCTCTTGAGCATGTATGCTTCTGCTACTTGTTCTACTTCAGACTTCTTCCTCAAACGGATAAACGCTTTGACTCGGTGAGTTTCGCGGCATTCCGACTACGATGCCCCGGTTGCCGAAATTCAGTTGCCTTTGAATTTCGGTTGATCCCTCTTGAGCATGTATGCTTCCGCTACTTGTTCTACATCATACTTCTTCCGCAAACGGCGAAACACTTTGAATCTCTGAGTTTCGCGGCATTCCGACTTCGATGCCCCGGTTGCCAAAATTCAGTTGCCTTTGAATTTCGGGTGATCCCTCTTGAGCATGTATGCTTCCGCTACTTGTTCTACATCAGACTTCTTCCGCCAATGGCGAAACGCATTGACACAGTGAGTTTCGCAGCATTCTGACTTCGATGCCCCGGTTGCCGAAATTCAGTTGCCTTTGAATTTCGGGTGATCCCTCTTGAGCATGTATGCTTCCGCTACTTGTTCTACATCAGACGTCTTCCGCAAAAGGCGAAACGCTTTGACTCGGTGAGTTTCGCGGCATTCCGACTTCGACGCCCCGGTTGCCGAAATTCAGTTGCCTTTGAATTTCGGGTGATCCCTCTTGAGCATGTATGCTTCCGCTACTTGTTCTACATCAGACTTCTTCCGCAAAAGGTGAAACGCTTTGACTCGGTGAGTTTCACGGCATTCCAACTTCAATGCCCTGGTTGCCGAAATTCAGTTGCCTTTGAATTTCGGGTGAGCCCTCTTGAGCATGTATGCTTCCGCTACTTGTTCTACATCATACTTCTTCCGCAAACGGGGAAACTCTTTGAATCTCTGAGTTTCGCGGCATTCCGACTTCGATGCCCCGGTTGCCGAAATTCAGTTGCCTTTGAATTTCGGGTGATCCCTCTTGAGCATGTATGCTTCCGCTACTTGTTCTACATCAGACTTCTTCCGCCAATGGCGAAACGCATTGACACAGTGAGTTTCGCGGCATTCCGACTTCGATGCCCCGGTTGCCAAAATTCAGTTGCCTCTGAATTTCGGGTGATCCCTCTTGAGCATGTATGCTTCCGCTACTTGTTTTACATCATACTTCTTCCGCCAACTGCGAAACGCTTTGACTCGGTGAGTTTCGCGGCATTCCGACTTCGACGCCCCGGTTGCCGAAATTCAGTTGCCTTTGAATTTCGGGTGATCCCTCTTGAGCATGTATGCTTCCGCTACTTGTTCTACATCAGACTTCTTCCGCAAAAGGTGAAACTCTTTGAGTCGGTGAGTTTCGCGGCATTCCGACTTCGATGCCCCGGTTGCCGAAATTCAGTCGCCTTTGAAATTCGGGTGATCCCTCTTGAGCATGTATGCTTCCGCTACTTGTTTTACATCATACTTCTTCCGCAAAAGGCGAAATGCTTTGACTCGGTTAGTTTCGCGGCATTCCGACTTCGATGCCCCGGTTGCCGAAATTCAGTTGCCTTTGAATTTCGGGTGATCCCTCTTGAGCGTGTATGCTTCCGCTACTTCTTCTACATCATACTTCTTCCGCAAACGGTGAAACGCTTTTACTCGGTGAGTTTCGCGGCATTCCTACTTCGATGCCCAGGTTGTCGAAATTCAGTTGCCTTTGAATTTCGGGTGATCCCTCTTGAGCATGTATGCTTCCGCTACTTGTTCTACATCATACTTCTTCCGCAAACGGCGAAACGCTTTGAATCTCTGAGTTTCGCGGCATTCCGACTTCGATGCCCCGGTTGCCAAAATTCAGTTGCCTCTGAATTTCGGGTGATCCCTCTTGAGCATGTATGCTTCCGCTACTTGTTCTACATCAGACTTCTTCCGCCAATGGCGAAACGCATTGACACAGTGAGTTTCGCGGCATTCTGACTTCGATACCCCGGTTGCCGAAATTCAGTTGCCTTTGAATTTCGGGTGATCCCTCTTGAGCATGTATGCTTCCGCTACTTGTTCTACATCAGACGTCTTCCGCAAAAGGCGAAACGCTTTGACTCGGTGAGTTTCGCGGCATTCCGACTTCGACGCCCCGGTTGCCGAAATTCAGTTGCCTTTGAATTTCGGGTGATCCCTCTTGAGCATGTATGCTTCCGCTACTTGTTCTACATCAGACTTCTTCCGCAAAAGGTGAAACTCTTTGAGTCGGTGAGTTTCGCGGCATTCCGACTTCGATGCCCCGGTTGCCGAAATTCAGTTGCCTTTGAATTTCGGGTGATCCCTCTTGAGCATGTATGCTTCCGCTACTTCTTCTACATCATACTTCTTCCGCAAACGGCGAAACGCTTTGACTCGGTGAGTTTCGCGGCGTTTCCTACTTCGATGCCCCGGTTGCCGAAATTCAGTTGCCTTTGAATATCGGCTGATCCCTCTTGAGCATGTATGCTTCGGCTACTTCTTCTACATCAGACTTCTTCCGCTAATGGCGAAACGCATTGACACGGTGAGTGTCGCAGCATTCGTACTTCGATGCCCCGGTTGCCGAAATTCAGTTGCCTTTGAATTTCGGGTGATCCCTCTTGAGCATGTATGCTTCCGCTACTTGTTCTACATCAGACTTCTTCCGCAAAAGGCAAAACGCTTTGACTCGGTGAGTTTCGCGACATTCCGACTTCGATGCCCCGGTTGCCGAAATTCAGTTGCCTTTGAATTTCGGGTGATCCCTCTTGAGCATGTATGCTTCCGCTACTTGTTCTACATCATACTTCTTCCGCAAACGGCGAAACGCTTTGAATAGCTGAGTTTCGCGGCATTCCGACTTCGATGCCCCGGTTGCCAAAATTCAGTTGCCTTTGAATATCGGTTGATCCCTCTTGAGCATGTATGCTTCTGCTACTTGTTCTACTTCAGAGATCTTCCTCAAATGGATAAACGCTTTGACTCGGTGAGTTTCGCGGCATTCCGACTTCGTTGCCCCGGTTGCCGAAATTCAGTTGCCTTTGAATTTCGGTTGATCCCTCTTGAGCATGTATGCTTCTGCTACTTGTTCTACATCAGACTTCTTCCTCAAATTGATAAACGCTTTGACTCGGTGAGTTTCGCGGCATTCCTACTTCGATGCCCAGGTTGTCGAAATTCAGTTGCCTTTGAATTTCGGGTGATCCCTCTTGAGCATGTATGCTTCCGCTACTTGTTCTACATCATACTTCTTCCGCAAACGGCGAAACGCTTTGAATCTCTGAGTTTCGCGGCATTCCAACTTCGATGCCCCGGTTGCCAAAATTCAGTTGCCTCTGAATTTCGGGTGATCCCTCTTGAGCATGTATGCTTCCGCTACTTGTTCTACATCAGACTTCTTCCGCCAATGGCGAAACGCATTGACACAGTGAGTTTCGCGGCATTCTGACTTCGATACCCCGGTTGCCGAAATTCAGTTGCCTTTGAATTTCGGGTGATCCCTCTTGAGCATGTATGCTTCCGCTACTTGTTCTACATCAGACGTCTTCCGCAAAAGGCGAAACGCTTTGACTCGGTGAGTTTCGCGGCATTCCGACTTCGACGCCCCGGTTGCCGAAATTCAGTTGCCTTTGAATTTCGGGTGATCCCTCTTGAGCATGTATGCTTCCGCTACTTGTTCTACATCAGACTTCTTCCGCAAAAGGTGAAACTCTTTGAGTCGGTGAGTTTCGCGGCATTCCGACTTCGATGCCCCGGTTGCCGAAATTCAGTCGCCTTTGAAATTCGGGTGATCCCTCTTGAGCATGTATGCTTCCGCTACTTGTTTTACATCATACTTCTTCCGCAAAAGGCGAAATGCTTTGACTCGGTTAGTTTCGCGGCATTCCGACTTCGATGCCCCGGTTGCCGAAATTCAGTTGCCTTTGAATTTCGGGTGATCCCTCTTGAGCGTGTATGCTTCCGCTACTTCTTCTACATCATACTTCTTCCGCAAACGGTGAAACGCTTTTACTCGGTGAGTTTCGCGGCATTCCTACTTCGATGCCCAGGTTGTCGAAATTCAGTTGCCTTTGAATTTCGGGTGATCCCTCTTGAGCATGTATGCTTCCGCTACTTGTTCTACATCATACTTCTTCCGCAAACGGCGAAACGCTTTGAATCTCTGAGTTTCGCGGCATTCCGACTTCGATGCCCCGGTTGCCAAAATTCAGTTGCCTCTGAATTTCGGGTGATCCCTCTTGAGCATGTATGCTTCCGCTACTTGTTCTACATCAGACGTCTTCCGCAAAAGGCGAAACGCTTTGACTCGGTGAGTTTCGCGGCATTCCGACTTCGATGCCCCGGTTGCCGAAATTCTGTTGCCTTTGAATTTCGGGTGATCCCTCTTGAGCATGTATGTTTCGGCTACTGCTTCTACATCATACTTCTTCCGCAAACGGCGAAACGCTTTGACTCGGTGAGTTTCACGGCATTCCGACTTCGATGCACCGGTTGCCGAAATTCAGTTCCCTTTGAATTTCGGGTGATCCCTTTTGAGCATGTATGCTTCCGCTACTTGGTCTACATCATACTTCTTCCACAAATGGCAAAACACTTTGACTCTCTACCTTTCGCGGCATTCCGACTTCGATGCCCCGGTTGCCGAAATTCTGTTGCCTTTGTATTTTGGGTGATGTCTCTTGAGCATGTATGCTTCCGCTACTGCTTCAATATCATACTTCTTCCGCAAAAGGCGAAACGCTTTGACTCGGTGAGTTTCATGGCATTCCGACTTCGATGCACCGGTTGCCAAAATTTAGTTGCCTTTGAATTTCGGGTGATCCATCTTGAGTATGTATGCTTCCGCTACTTGGTCTACATCATACTTCTTCCACAAACAGCAAAACGCTTTGAATCTCTGACTTTCGCGGCATTCCGACTTCGATGCCCCGGTTGCCGAAATTCTGTTGCCTTTGAATTTCGGGTGATCCCTCTTGAGCATGTATGTTTCGGCTACTGCTTCTACATCATACTTCTTCCGCAAACGGCGAAACGCTTTGACTCGGTGAGTTTCACGGCATTCCGACTTCGATGCACCGGTTGCCGAAATTCATTTGCCTTTGAATTTGGAATGATCCCTTTTGAGCATGTATGCTTCCGCTACTTGGTCTACATCATACTTCTTCCACAAACGACAAAACGCTTTGAATCTCTGAGTTTCGCGGCATTCCGACTTCGATGCCCCGGTTGCCGAAATTCTGTTGCCTTTGAATTTCGGGTGATCCCTCTTGAGCATGTATGTTTCAGCTACTGCTTCTACATCATACTTCTTCCGCAAACGGCGAAACGCTTTGACTCGGTGAGTTTCACGGCATTCCGACTTCGATGCACCGGTTGCCGAAATTCAGTTGCCTTTGAAATTCGGGTGATCCCTTTTGAGCATGTATGCTTCCGCTACTTGGTCTACATCATACTTCTTCCACAAACGGCAAAACACTTTGAATCTTTGCCTTTCGCGGCATTCCGACTTCGATGCCCCGGTTGCCGAAATTCTGTTGCCTTTGAATTTTGGGTGATGTCTCTTGAGCATGTATGCTTCCGCTACTGCTTCAACATCATACTTCTTCCGCAAAAGGCGAAACGCTTTGACTCGGTGAGTTTCATGGCATTACGACTTCAATGCACCGGTTGCCGAAATTTAGTTGCCTTTGAATTTCGGGTGATCCATCTTGAGCATGTATGCTTCCGCTACTTGGTCTACATCATACTTCATCCACAAACAGCAAAACGCTTTGAATCTCTGACTTTCGCGGCATTCCGACTTCGATGCCCCGGTTGCCGAAATTCTGTTGCCTTTGAATTTCGGGTGATCCCTCTTGAGCATGTATGTTTCGGCTACTGCTTCTACATCATACTTCTTCCGCAAACGGCGAAACGCTTTGACTCGGTGAGTTTCACGGCATTCCGACTTCGATGCACTGGTTGCCGAAATTCATTTGCCTTTGAATTTGGAATGATCCCTTTTGAGCATGTATGCTTCCGCTACTTGGTCTACATCATACTTCTTCCACAAACGACAAAACGCTTTGAATCTCTGAGTTTCGCGGCATTCCGACTTCGATGCCCCGGTTGCCGAAATTCTGTTGCCTTTGAATTTCGGGTGATCCCTCTTGAGCATGTATGTTTCAGCTACTGCTTCTACATCATACTTCTTCCGCAAACGGCGAAACACTTTGACTCGGTGAGTTTCACGGCATTCCGACTTCGATGCACCGGTTGCCGAAATTCAGTTGCCTTTGAAATTCGGGTGATCCCTTTTGAGCATGTATGCTTCCGCTACTTGGTCTACATCATACTTCTTCCACAAACGGCAAAACACTTTGAATCTCTGCCTTTCGCGGCATTCCGACTTCGATGCCCCGGTTGCCGAAATTCTGTTGCCTTTGAATTTTGGGTGATGTCTCTTGAGCATGTATGCTTCCGCTACTGCTTCAACATCATACTTCTTCCGCAAAAGGCGAAACGCTTTGACTCGGTGAGTTTCATGGCATTACGACTTCAATGCACCGGTTGCCGAAATTTAGTTGCCTTTGAATTTCGGGTGATCCATCTTGAGCATGTATGCTTCCGCTACTTGGTCTACATCATACTTCATCCACAAACTGCAAAACGCTTTGAATCTCTGACTTTCGCGGCATTCCGACTTCGTTGCCCCGGTTGCCGAAATTCTGTTGCCTTTGAATTTCGGGTGATCCCTCTTGAGCATGTATGTTTCGGCTACTTGTTCTACATCAGACTTCTTCCGCAAACGGCGAAACGCTTTGACTCGGTGAGTTTCGCGGCATTCCGACTTCGACGCCCCGGTTGCCGAAATTCAGTTGCCTTTGAATTTCGGGTGATCCCTCTTGAGCATGTATGCTTCCGCTACTTGTTCTACATCAGACTTCTTCCGCAAAAGGTGAAACTCTTTGAGTCGGTGAGTTTCGCGGCATTCCGACTTCGATGCCCCGGTTGCCGAAATTCAGTCGCCTTTGAAATTCGGGTGATCCCTCTTGAGCATGTATGCTTCCGCTACTTGTTTTACATCATACTTCTTCCGCAAAAGGCGAAATGCTTTGACTCGGTTAGTTTCGCGGCATTCCGACTTCGATGCCCCGGTTGCCGAAATTCAGTTGCCTTTGAATTTCGGGTGATCCCTCTTGAGCGTGTATGCTTCCGCTACTTCTTCTACATCATACTTCTTCCGCAAACGGTGAAACGCTTTTACTCGGTGAGTTTCGCGGCATTCCTACTTCGATGCCCAGGTTGTCGAAATTCAGTTGCCTTTGAATTTCGGGTGATCCCTCTTGAGCATGTATGCTTCCGCTACTTGTTCTACATCATACTTCTTCCGCAAACGGCGAAACGCTTTGAATCTCTGAGTTTCGCGGCATTCCGACTTCGATGCCCCGGTTGCCAAAATTCAGTTGCCTCTGAATTTCGGGTGATCCCTCTTGAGCATGTATGCTTCCGCTACTTGTTCTACATCAGACGTCTTCCGCAAAAGGCGAAACGCTTTGACTCGGTGAGTTTCGCGGCATTCCGACTTCGATGCCCCGGTTGCCGAAATTCTGTTGCCTTTGAATTTCGGGTGATCCCTCTTGAGCATGTATGTTTCGGCTACTGCTTCTACATCATACTTCTTCCGCAAACGGCGAAACGCTTTGACTCGGTGAGTTTCACGGCATTCCGACTTCGATGCACCGGTTGCCGAAATTCAGTTCCCTTTGAATTTCGGGTGATCCCTTTTGAGCATGTATGCTTCCGTTACTTGGTCTACATCATACTTCTTCCACAAATGGCAAAACACTTTGACTCTCTACCTTTCGCGGCATTCCGACTTCGATGCCCCGGTTGCCGAAATTCTGTTGCCTTTGTATTTTGGGTGATGTCTCTTGAGCATGTATGCTTCCGCTACTGCTTCAATATCATACTTCTTCCGCAAAAGGCGAAACGCTTTGACTCGGTGAGTTTCATGGCATTCCGACTTCGATGCACCGGTTGCCAAAATTTAGTTGCCTTTGAATTTCGGGTGATCCATCTTGAGTATGTATGCTTCCGCTACTTGGTCTACATCATACTTCTTCCACAAACAGCAAAACGCTTTGAATCTCTGACTTTCGCGGCATTCCGACTTCGATGCCCCGGTTGCCGAAATTCTGTTGCCTTTGAATTTCGGGTGATCCCTCTTGAGCATGTATGTTTCGGCTACTGCTTCTACATCATACTTCTTCCGCAAACGGCGAAACGCTTTGACTCGGTGAGTTTCACGGCATTCCGACTTCGATGCACCGGTTGCCGAAATTCATTTGCCTTTGAATTTGGAATGATCCCTTTTGAGCATGTATGCTTCCGCTACTTGGTCTACATCATACTTCTTCCACAAACGACAAAACGCTTTGAATCTCTGAGTTTCGCGGCATTCCGACTTCGATGCCCCGGTTGCCGAAATTCTGTTGCCTTTGAATTTCGGGTGATCCCTCTTGAGCATGTATGTTTCAGCTACTGCTTCTACATCATACTTCTTCCGCAAACGGCGAAACGCTTTGACTCGGTGAGTTTCACGGCATTCCGACTTCGATGCACCGGTTGCCGAAATTCAGTTGCCTTTGAAATTCGGGTGATCCCTTTTGAGCATGTATGCTTCTGCTACTTGGTCTACATCATACTTCTTCCACAAACGGCAAAACACTTTGAATCTTTGCCTTTCGCGGCATTCCGACTTCGATGCCCCGGTTGCCGAAATTCTGTTGCCTTTGAATTTTGGGTGATGTCTCTTGAGCATGTATGCTTCCGCTACTGCTTCAACATCATACTTCTTCCGCAAAAGGCGAAACGCTTTGACTCGGTGAGTTTCATGGCATTACGACTTCAATGCACCGGTTGCCGAAATTTAGTTGCCTTTGAATTTCGGGTGATCCATCTTGAGCATGTATGCTTCCGCTACTTGGTCTACATCATACTTCATCCACAAACAGCAAAACGCTTTGAATCTCTGACTTTCGCGGCATTCCGACTTCGATGCCCCGGTTGCCGAAATTCTGTTGCCTTTGAATTTCGGGTGATCCCTCTTGAGCATGTATGTTTCGGCTACTGCTTCTACATCATACTTCTTCCGCAAACGGCGAAACGCTTTGACTCGGTGAGTTTCACGGCATTCCGACTTCGATGCACTGGTTGCCGAAATTCATTTGCCTTTGAATTTGGAATGATCCCTTTTGAGCATGTATGCTTCCGCTACTTGGTCTACATCATACTTCTTCCACAAACGACAAAACGCTTTGAATCTCTGAGTTTCGCGGCATTCCGACTTCGATGCCCCGGTTGCCGAAATTCTGTTGCCTTTGAATTTCGGGTGATCCCTCTTGAGCATGTATGTTTCAGCTACTGCTTCTACATCATACTTCTTCCGCAAACGGCGAAACACTTTGACTCGGTGAGTTTCACGGCATTCCGACTTCGATGCACCGGTTGCCGAAATTCAGTTGCCTTTGAAATTCGGGTGATCCCTTTTGAGCATGTATGCTTCCGCTACTTGGTCTACATCATACTTCTTCCACAAACGGCAAAACACTTTGAATCTCTGCCTTTCGCGGCATTCCGACTTCGATGCCCCGGTTGCCGAAATTCTGTTGCCTTTGAATTTTGGGTGATGTCTCTTGAGCATGTATGCTTCCGCTACTGCTTCAACATCATACTTCTTCCGCAAAAGGCGAAACGCTTTGACTCGGTGAGTTTCATGGCATTACGACTTCAATGCACCGGTTGCCGAAATTTAGTTGCCTTTGAATTTCGGGTGATCCATCTTGAGCATGTATGCTTCCGCTACTTGGTCTACATCATACTTCATCCACAAACTGCAAAACGCTTTGAATCTCTGACTTTCGCGGCATTCCGACTTCGTTGCCCCGGTTGCCGAAATTCTGTTGCCTTTGAATTTCGGGTGATCCCTCTTGAGCATGTATGTTTCGGCTACTTGTTCTACATCAGACTTCTTCCGCAAACGGCGAAACGCTTTGACTCGGTGAGTTTCGCGGCATTCCGACTTCGACGCCCCGGTTGCCGAAATTCAGTTGCCTTTGAATTTCGGGTGATCCCTCTTGAGCATGTATGCTTCCGCTACTTGTTCTACATCAGACTTCTTCCGCAAAAGGTGAAACTCTTTGAGTCGGTGAGTTTCGCGGCATTCCGACTTCGATGCCCCGGTTGCCGAAATTCAGTCGCCTTTGAAATTCGGGTGATCCCTCTTGAGCATGTATGCTTCCGCTACTTGTTTTACATCATACTTCTTCCGCAAAAGGCGAAATGCTTTGACTCGGTTAGTTTCGCGGCATTCCGACTTCGATGCCCCGGTTGCCGAAATTCAGTTGCCTTTGAATTTCGGGTGATCCCTCTTGAGCGTGTATGCTTCCGCTACTTCTTCTACATCATACTTCTTCCGCAAACGGTGAAACGCTTTTACTCGGTGAGTTTCGCGGCATTCCTACTTCGATGCCCAGGTTGTCGAAATTCAGTTGCCTTTGAATTTCGGGTGATCCCTCTTGAGCATGTATGCTTCCGCTACTTGTTCTACATCATACTTCTTCCGCAAACGGCGAAACGCTTTGAATCTCTGAGTTTCGCGGCATTCCGACTTCGATGCCCCGGTTGCCAAAATTCAGTTGCCTCTGAATTTCGGGTGATCCCTCTTGAGCATGTATGCTTCCGCTACTTGTTCTACATCAGACGTCTTCCGCAAAAGGCGAAACGCTTTGACTCGGTGAGTTTCGCGGCATTCCGACTTCGATGCCCCGGTTGCCGAAATTCTGTTGCCTTTGAATTTCGGGTGATCCCTCTTGAGCATGTATGTTTCGGCTACTGCTTCTACATCATACTTCTTCCGCAAACGGCGAAACGCTTTGACTCGGTGAGTTTCACGGCATTCCGACTTCGATGCACCGGTTGCCGAAATTCAGTTCCCTTTGAATTTCGGGTGATCCCTTTTGAGCATGTATGCTTCCGTTACTTGGTCTACATCATACTTCTTCCACAAATGGCAAAACACTTTGACTCTCTACCTTTCGCGGCATTCCGACTTCGATGCCCCGGTTGCCGAAATTCTGTTGCCTTTGTATTTTGGGTGATGTCTCTTGAGCATGTATGCTTCCGCTACTGCTTCAATATCATACTTCTTCCGCAAAAGGCGAAACGCTTTGACTCGGTGAGTTTCATGGCATTCCGACTTCGATGCACCGGTTGCCAAAATTTAGTTGCCTTTGAATTTCGGGTGATCCATCTTGAGTATGTATGCTTCCGCTACTTGGTCTACATCATACTTCTTCCACAAACAGCAAAACGCTTTGAATCTCTGACTTTCGCGGCATTCCGACTTCGATGCCCCGGTTGCCGAAATTCTGTTGCCTTTGAATTTCGGGTGATCCCTCTTGAGCATGTATGTTTCGGCTACTGCTTCTACATCATACTTCTTCCGCAAACGGCGAAACGCTTTGACTCGGTGAGTTTCACGGCATTCCGACTTCGATGCACCGGTTGCCGAAATTCATTTGCCTTTGAATTTGGAATGATCCCTTTTGAGCATGTATGCTTCCGCTACTTGGTCTACATCATACTTCTTCCACAAACGACAAAACGCTTTGAATCTCTGAGTTTCGCGGCATTCCGACTTCGATGCCCCGGTTGCCGAAATTCTGTTGCCTTTGAATTTCGGGTGATCCCTCTTGAGCATGTATGTTTCAGCTACTGCTTCTACATCATACTTCTTCCGCAAACGGCGAAACGCTTTGACTCGGTGAGTTTCACGGCATTCCGACTTCGATGCACCGGTTGCCGAAATTCAGTTGCCTTTGAAATTCGGGTGATCCCTTTTGAGCATGTATGCTTCTGCTACTTGGTCTACATCATACTTCTTCCACAAACGGCAAAACACTTTGAATCTTTGCCTTTCGCGGCATTCCGACTTCGATGCCCCGGTTGCCGAAATTCTGTTGCCTTTGAATTTTGGGTGATGTCTCTTGAGCATGTATGCTTCCGCTACTGCTTCAACATCATACTTCTTCCGCAAAAGGCGAAACGCTTTGACTCGGTGAGTTTCATGGCATTACGACTTCAATGCACCGGTTGCCGAAATTTAGTTGCCTTTGAATTTCGGGTGATCCATCTTGAGCATGTATGCTTCCGCTACTTGGTCTACATCATACTTCATCCACAAACAGCAAAACGCTTTGAATCTCTGACTTTCGCGGCATTCCGACTTCGATGCCCCGGTTGCCGAAATTCTGTTGCCTTTGAATTTCGGGTGATCCCTCTTGAGCATGTATGTTTCGGCTACTGCTTCTACATCATACTTCTTCCGCAAACGGCGAAACGCTTTGACTCGGTGAGTTTCACGGCATTCCGACTTCGATGCACTGGTTGCCGAAATTCATTTGCCTTTGAATTTGGAATGATCCCTTTTGAGCATGTATGCTTCCGCTACTTGGTCTACATCATACTTCTTCCACAAACGACAAAACGCTTTGAATCTCTGAGTTTCGCGGCATTCCGACTTCGATGCCCCGGTTGCCGAAATTCTGTTGCCTTTGAATTTCGGGTGATCCCTCTTGAGCATGTATGTTTCAGCTACTGCTTCTACATCATACTTCTTCCGCAAACGGCGAAACACTTTGACTCGGTGAGTTTCACGGCATTCCGACTTCGATGCACCGGTTGCCGAAATTCAGTTGCCTTTGAAATTCGGGTGATCCCTTTTGAGCATGTATGCTTCCGCTACTTGGTCTACATCATACTTCTTCCACAAACGGCAAAACACTTTGAATCTCTGCCTTTCGCGGCATTCCGACTTCGATGCCCCGGTTGCCGAAATTCTGTTGCCTTTGAATTTTGGGTGATGTCTCTTGAGCATGTATGCTTCCGCTACTGCTTCAACATCATACTTCTTCCGCAAAAGGCGAAACGCTTTGACTCGGTGAGTTTCATGGCATTACGACTTCAATGCACCGGTTGCCGAAATTTAGTTGCCTTTGAATTTCGGGTGATCCATCTTGAGCATGTATGCTTCCGCTACTTGGTCTACATCATACTTCATCCACAAACTGCAAAACGCTTTGAATCTCTGACTTTCGCGGCATTCCGACTTCGTTGCCCCGGTTGCCGAAATTCTGTTGCCTTTGAATTTCGGGTGATCCCTCTTGAGCATGTATGTTTCGGCTACTTGTTCTACATCAGACTTCTTCCGCAAACGGCGAAACGCTTTGACTTCGTGAATTTCATGGCATTCCGACTTCGATGCACCGGTTGCCGAAAATCAGTTGCCTTTGAATTTCGGGTGATCCCTTTTGAGCATGTATGCTTCCGCTACTTGGTCTACATCATACTTCTTCCACAAACGGCAAAACACTTTGAATCTCTGCCTTTCGCGGCATTCCGACTTCGATGCCCCGGTTGCCGAAATTCTGTTGCCTTTGAATTTCGGGTGATCCCTCTTGAACATGTATGCTTCGGCTACTGCTTCTACATCATACTTCTTCCACAAACGGCGAAACGCTTTGACTCGGTGAATTTCACGGCATTCCGACTTCGATGCACCGGTTGCCGAAAATTAGTTGCCTTTGAATTTCGGGTGATCCCTTTTGAGCATGTATGCTTCCGCTACTTGGTCTACATCATACTTCTTCCACAAACGGCAAAACACTTTGAATCTCTGCCTTTCGCGGCATTCCGACTTCGATGCCCCGGTTGCCGAAATTCAGTTGCCTTTGAATTTCGGGTGATCCCTCTTGAGCATGTATGCTTCCGCTACTTGGTCTACATCATACTTTTTTCCGCAAACGACGAAACGATTTCAATCTCTGAGTTTTGCGGCATTCCGACTTCGATGCACCGGTTGCCGAAATTCAGTTGCCTATGAATTTCGGGTGATCCCTCTTCAGCATGTATGCTTCCGCTACTTGGTCTACATCATACTTCTTCCGTAAACGGCGAAACGCTTTGACTTCGTGAGTTTCGCGGCATTCCGACTTCGATGCCCCGGTTGCTGAAATTCAGTTGCCTTTGAATTTCGGGTGATCCCACTTGAGCATGTATGGTTCCGCTACTTGTTCTACATCAGACTTCTTCCGCAAACGGCGAAACGCTTTGACTCGGTGAGTTTCGCGGCATTCCGCCTTCGATGCCCCGGTTGCCGAAATTCAGTTGCCTTTGAATTTCGGGTGATCCCTCTTGAACATGTATGCTTCGGCTACTGCTTCTACATCATACTTCTTCCGCAAACGGCGAAACGCTTTGACTCGGTGAATTTCACGTCATTCCGACTTCGATGCACCGGTTGCCGAAATTCAGTTGCCTTTGAATTTCGGGTGATTCCTTTTGAGCATGTATGCTTCCGCTACTTGGTCTACATCATACTTCTTCCACAAACGGCAAAACACTTTGAATCTCTGCCTTTCGCGGCATTCCGACTTCGATGCCCCGGTTGCCGAAATTCTGTTGCCTTTGAATTTCGGGTGATCCCTCTTGAGCATGTATGTTTCGGCTACTGCTTCTACATCATACTTCTTCCGCAAACGGGGAAACGCTTTGACTCGGTGAGTTTCACGGCATTCCGACTTCGATGCACCGGTTGCCGAAATTCAGTTGCCTTTGAATTTGGGGTGATTCCATTTGAGCATGTATGCTTCCGCTACTTGGTCTACATCATACTTCTTCTAGAAACGGCAAAACGCTTTGAATCTCTGACTTTCGTGGCATTCCGACTTCGATGCCCCGGTTGCCGAAATTCTGTTGCCTTTGAATTTCGGGTGATCCCTCTTGAGCATGTATGTTTCGGCTACTTGTTCTACATCAGACTTCTTCCGTAAACGGCGAAACGCTTTGACTTCGTGAGTTTCATGGCATTCCGACTTCGATGCCCCGGTTGCTGAAATTCAGTTGCCTTTGAATTTCGGGTGATCCCTCTTGAGCATGTATGCTTCCGCTACTTGGTCTACATCATACTTTTTTCCGCAAACGACGAAACGATTTCAATCTCTGAGTTTTGCGGCATTCCGACTTCGATGCACCGGTTGCCGAAATTCAGTTGCCTTTGAATTTCGGGTGATCCCTCTTGAGCATGTATGCTTCCGCTACTTGTTCTAGATCAGACTTCTTCGGAAAAGGCCGAAACGCTTTGCCTCGGTGAGGTTCGCGGCATTCCGACTTCAATGCTCCGGTTGCTGAAATTCAGTTGCCTTTGAATTTCGGGTGATCCATCTTGAGCATGTATGCTTCCGCTACTTGGTGTACATCATTCTTCTTCCACAAACGGCGAAACGCTTTGAATCTCTGAGTTTCGCGGCATTCCGACTTTGATGCCCTGGTTGCCGAAATTCAGTTGCCTTTGAATTTCGGGTGATCCCTCTTGAGCATGTATGCTTCGGCTACTTGCTCTACATCAGACTTCTTCAGCGAACGGTGAAACGCTTTGACTCGGTCAGTATCGCGGCATTCCGACTTCGATGCCCCGGTTGCCGAAATTCAGTTGCCTTTGAATTTCGGTTGATCCCTCTTGAGCATGTATGCTTTCGCTACTTGTTCTACATTATACTTCTTCCGCAAATGGCGAAACGCTTTGACTCGGTGAGTTTCGCGACATTCCTAATTCAATGTCTTGGTTGTCGAAATTCAGTTGCCTTTGAATTTTGGGTGATCCCTCTTGAGCATGTATTCTTCCTCTACTTGTTCTACATCAGACTTCTTCGGGAAACGGCGAAACGCTTTCTCTCGGTTAGTTTCGCGGCATTCCGACTTCGATGCCCCGGTTGCTGAAATTCAGTTGCCTTTGAATTTCGGGTGATCCCACTTGAGCATGTATGGTTCCGCTACTTGTTCTACATCAGACTTCTTCCGCAAACGGCGAAACGCTTTGACTCGGTGAGTTTCGCGGCATTCCGCCTTCGATGCCCCGGTTGCCGAAATTCAGTTGCCTTTGAATTTCGGGTGATCCCTCTTGAACATGTATGCTTCGGCTACTGCTTCTACATCATACTTCTTCCGCAAACGGCGAAACGCTTTGACTCGGTTAATTTCACGGCATTCCGACTTCGATGCACCGGTTGCCGAAAATCAGTTGCCTTTGAATTTCGGGAGATCCCTTTTGAGCATGTATGCTTCCGCTACTTGGTCTACATCATACTTCTTCCACAAACGGCAAAACACTTTGAATCTCTGCCTTTCGCGGCATTCCGACTTCGATGCCCCGGTTGCCGAAATTCTGTTGCCTTTGAATTTCGGGTGATCCCTCTTGAGCATGTATGTTTCGGCTACTGCTTCTACATCATACTTCTTCCGCAAACGGCGAAACGCTTTGACTCGGTGAGTTTCACGGCATTCCGACTTCGATGCCCCGGTTGCCGAAATTCAGTTGCCTTTGAATTTGGGGTGATTCCTTTTGAGCATGTATGCTTCCGCTACTTGGTCTACATCATACTTCTTCTAGAAACGGCAAAACGCTTTGAATCTCTGACTTTCGCGGCATTCCGACTTCGATGCCCCGGTTGCCGAAATTCTGTTGCCTTTGAATTTCGGGTGATCCCTCTTGAGCATGTATGTTTCGGCTACTTGTTCTACATCAGACTTCTTCCGTAAACGGCGAAACGCTTTGACTTCGTGAGTTTCATGGCATTCCGACTTCGATGCCCCGGTTGCTGAAATTCAGTTGCCTTTGAATTTCGGGTGATCCCTCTTGAGCATGTATGCTTCCGCTACTTGGTCTACATCATACTTTTTTCCGCAAACGACGAAACGATTTCAATCTCTGAGTTTTGCGGCATTCCGACTTCGATGCACCGGTTGCCGAAATTCAGTTGCCTTTGAATTTCGGGTGATCCCTCTTCAGCATGTATGCTTCCGCTACTTGGTCTACATCATACTTCTTCCACAAACGGCGAATCACTTTGAATCTCTCACTTTTGCAGCATTCCGACTTCGATGCCACGGTTTCCGAAATTCTGATGCCTTTGAATTTCGGGTGATCCCTCTTGAACATGTATGCTTCGGCTACTTGTTCTACATCAGACTTCTTCCGCGAACGGCGAAACGCTTTGACTCGATGAGTATCGCGGCATTCCGACTTCGATGCCCCGGTTGCCGAAATTCATTTGCCTTTGAATTTCCGTTTATCCCTCTTGAGCATGTATGCTTTCGCTACTTGTTCTACATTATAGTTCTTCCGCAAACGGCGAAACGCTTGACTCGGTGAGTTTCGCGACATTCCTACTTCGATGCCCCGGTTGTCGAAATTCAGTTGCCTTTGAGTTTCGGGTGATCCCTCTTGAGCATGTATGTTTCGGCTACTGCTTCTACATCATACTTCTTCCGCAAACGGCGAAACGCTTTGACTCGGTCAGTTTCACGGCATTCCGACTTGGATGCACCGGTTGCCGAAATTCAGTTGCCTTTGAATTTGGGGTGATCCCTGTTGAGCATGTATGTTTCCGCTACTTGGTCTACATCATACTTCTTCCACAAACGGCAAAACGCTTTGAATCTCTGACTTTCGCGGCATTCCGACTTCGATGCCCCGGTTGCCGAAATTCTGTTGCCTTTGAATTTCGGGGGATCCCTCTTGAGCATGTATGTTTCGGCTACTTGTTCTACATCAGACTTCTTCCGTGAACGGCGAAACGCTTTGACTCGGTGAGTTTTGTGGCATTCCGCCTTCGATGCGCCGGTTGCCGAAATTCAGTTGCCTTTGAATTTCGGGTGATCCCTCTTGACCATGTATGCTTCCGCTACTTCTTCTACATCATACTTCTTCCGCAAACGGCGAAACGCTTTGACTCGGTGAGTTTGGCGGCGTTCCGACTTCGATGCCCCGGTTGCCGAAATTCAGTTGCCTTTGAATTTCGGTTGATCCCTCTTGAGCATGTATGCTTTCGCTACTTGTTCTACATCAGACGTTTTCGGCAAAGGCCGAAACACTTTGCCTCGGTGAGTTTCGCGGCATTCCCACTTCGATGCCCCGGTTGCCGAAATTCAGTTGCCTTTGAATTTCGGGTGATCCCTCTTGAACATGTATGCTTCTGCTACTTGTTCTACATCATACTTCTTCCGCAAATGGCGAAACACTTTGAATCGCTGAGTTTCAAGGCATTCCGACTTCGATGCCCCGGTTGGTGAAATTCAGTTGCCTTTGAATTTCGGTTGATCCCTCTTGAGCATGTATGCTTTCGCTACTTGTTCTACATCAGACGTTTTCGGCAAAGGCCGAAACACTTTGCCTCGGTGAGTTTCGCGGCATTCCCACTTCGATGCCCCGGTTGCCGAAATTCAGTTGCCTTTGAATTTCGGGTGATCCCTCTTGAACATGTATGCTTCTGCTACTTGTTCTACATCATACTTCTTCCGCAAATGGCGAAACACTTTGAATCGCTGAGTTTCAAGGCATTCCGACTTCGATGCCCCGGTTGGTGAAATTCAGTTGCCTTTGAATTTCGGGTGATCCCTCTTGAGCATGTATGCTTTCGCTACTTGTTCTACATTAGACTTCTTCCACAAACGGCGAAACGCTTTGACTCGGTGAGTTTCGCGACATTACGACGTCGATGCCGCAGTTGCCGAAATTCAGTTGCCTTTGAATTTCGGTTGATCCCTCTTGAGCATGTATGCTATCGGTACTTGTTCTACATTATAGTTCTTCCGCAAACGGCGAAACGCTTTGACTCGGTGAGTATCGCGGCATTCCGACTTCGATACCCCGGTTGCCGAAATTCAGTTGCCTTTGAATATCGGTTGATCCGTCTTGAGCATGTATGCTTTCGCTACTTGTTCTACATTATACTTCTTCTGCAAACAGCGAAACGCTTTGACTCGGTGAGTTTCGCGTCATTCCTAGTTCGATGCCCCGGTTGTCGAAATTCAGTTGCCTTTGAATTTCGGGTGATCCCTCTTGAGCTTGTATGCTTCCGCTACTTGGTCTACATCATACTTCTTCCACAAACGACGAAACGCTTTGAATCTCTGACTTTCGCGGCATTCCGACTTCGATGCCCCGATTTCCGAAATTCTGTTGCCTTTGAATTTCGGGTGATCCCTCTTGAACATGTATGCTTTGGCTACTTGTTCTACATTAGACTTCTTCCGCAAACGGCGAAACGCTTTGACTCGGTGAGTATCGCGACATTCCGATTTCGATGCCCCGGTTCCCAAAATTCAGTTGCCTTTGAATTTCGGTTGATCCCTCTTGAGCATGTATGGTTCCGCTACTTGTTCTACATCAGACTTCTTCCGCAAACGGCGAAACGCATTGACACAGTGAGTTTGGCGGCATTCTGACTTCGATGCCCCGGTTGCTGAAATTCAGTTGCCTTTGAATTTCGGGTGATCCCTCTTGAGCATGTATGCGTCCGCTACTTGTTCTACATCAGACGTCTTCCGCAAAAGGCGAAACGCTTTGACTCGGTGAGTTTCGCGGCATTCCGACTTCGATGCCCCGGTTGCCGAAATTCAGTTGCCTTTGAATTTCGGGTGAGCCCTCTTGAGCATCTATGCTTCCGCTACTTGTTCTACATCATACTTCTTCCGCAAACGGCGAAACGCTTTCTCTCGGTGAGTTTCGCGGCATTCTGACTTCGATGCCCCGGTTGCTGAAATTCAGTTGCCTTTGAATTTCGGGTGATCCCTCTTGAGCATGTATGCGTCCGCTACTTGTTCTACATCAGACGTCTTCCGCAAAAGGCGAAACGCTTTGACTCGGTGAGTTTCGCGGCATTCCGACTTCGATGCCCCGGTTGCCGAAATTCAGTTGCCTTTGAATTTCGGGTGAGCCCTCTTGAGCATCTATGCTTCCGCTACTTGTTCTACATCATTCTTCTTCCACAAACGGCGAAACGCTTTGAATCTCTGAGTTTCGCGGCATTCCGACTTTGATGCTCTGGTTGCGGAAATTCAGTTGCCTTTGAATTTCGGGTGATCCCTCTTGAGCATGTATGCTTCGGCTACTTGCTCTACATCAGACTTCTTCAGCGAACGGTGAAACGCTTTGACTCGGTGAGTATCGCGGCATTCCGACTTCGATGCCCCGGTTGCCGAAATTCAGTTGCCTTTGAATTTCGGTTGATCCCTCTTGAGCATGTATGCTTTCGCTACTTGTTCTACATTATACTTCTTCCGCAAATGGCGAAACGCTTTGACTCGGTGAGTTTCGCGACATTCCTAATTCAATGTCTTGGTTGTCGAAATTCAGTTGCCTTTGAATTTTGGGTGATCCCTCTTGAGCATGTATTCTTCCGCTACTTGTTCTACATCAGACTTCTTCGGAAAACGGCGAAACGCTTTCTCTCGGTGAGTTTCGCGGCATTCCGACTTCGATGCCCCGGTTGCTGAAATTCAGTTGCCTTTGAATTTCGGGTGATCCCACTTGAGCATGTATGGTTCCGCTACTTGTTCTACATCAGACTTCTTCCGCAAACGGCGAAACGCTTTGACTCGGTGAGTTTCGCGGCATTCCGCCTTCGATGCCCCGGTTGCCGAAATTCAGTTGCCTTTGAATTTCGGGTGATCCCTCTTGAACATGTATGCTTCGGCTACTGCTTCTACATCATACTTCTTCCGCAAACGGCGAAACGCTTTGACTCGGTGAATTTCACGGCATTCCGACTTCGATGCACCGGTTGCCAAAAATCAGTTGCCTTTGAATTTCGGGTGATCCCTTTTGAGCATGTATGCTTCCGCTACTTGGTCTACATCATACTTCTTCCACAAACGGCAAAACACTTTGAATCTCTGCCTTTCGCGGCATTCCGACTTCGATGCCCCGATTTCCGAAATTCTGTTGCCTTTGAATTTCGGGTGATCCCTCTTGAACATGTATGCTTCGGCTACTGCTTCTACATCATACTTCTTCCGCAAACGGCGAAACGCTTTGACTCGGTGACTTTCACGGCATTCCGACTTCGATGCACCGGTTGCCGAAAATCAGTTGCCTTTGAATTTCGGGTGATCCCTTTTGAGCATGTATGCTTCCGCTACTTGGTCTACATCATACTTCTTCCACAAACGGCAAAACACTTTGAATCTCTGCCTTTCGCGGCATTCCGACTTCGATGCCCCGGTTGCCGAAATTCTGTTGCCTTTGAATTTCGGGTGATCCCTCTTGAGCATGTATGTTTCGGCTACTGCTTCTACATCATACTTCTTCCGCAAACGGCGAAACGCTTTGACTCGGTGAGTTTCACGGCATTCCGACTTCGATGCACCGGTTGCCGAAATTCAGTTGCCTTTGAATTTGGGGTGATTCCTTTTGAGCATGTATGCTTCCGCTACTTGGTCTACATCATACTTCTTATAGAAACGGCAAAACGCTTTGAATCTCTGACTTTCGCGGCATTCCGACTTCGATGCCCCGGTTGCCGAAATTCTGTTGCCTTTGAATTTCGGGTGATCCCTCTTGAGCATGTATGGTTCCGCTACTTGTTCTACATCAGACTTCTTCCGCAAACGGCGAAACGCTTTGACTCGGTGAGTTTCGCGGCATTCCGCCTTCGATGCCCCGATTGCCGAAATTCAGTTGCCTTTGAATTTCAGGTGATCCCTCTTGAGCATGTATGCTTCCGCTACTTGTTCTACATCAGACTTCTTCCGCAAACGGCGAAACGCTTTGACTCGGTGAGTTTCGCGGCATTCCGACGTCGATGCCGCAGTTGCCGTAATTCAGTTGCCTTTGAATTTCGGTTGATCCCTCTTGAGCATGTATGCTATCGGTACTTGTTCTACATTATAGTTCTTCCGCAAACGGCGAAACGCTTTCACTCGGTGAGTATCGCGGCATTCCGACTTCGATACCCCGGTTGCCGAAATTCAGTTGCCTTTGAATATCGGTTGATCCGTCTTGAGCATGTATGCTTTCGCTACTTGTTCTACATTATACTTCTTCTGCAAACAGCGAAACGCTTTGACTCGGTGAGTTTCGCGTCATTCCTAGTTCGATGCCCCGGTTGTCAAAATTCAGTTGCCTTTGAATTTCGGGTGATCCCTCTTGAGCATGTATGCTTCCGCTACTTGGTCTACATCATACTTCTTCACAAACGACGAAACGCTTTGAATCTCTGACTTTCGTGGCATTCCGACTTCGATGCCCCGATTTCCGAAATTCTGTTGCCTTTGAATTTCGGGTGATCCCTCTTGAACATGTATGCTTCGGCTACTTGTTCTACATTAGACTTCTTCCGCAAACGGCGAAACGCTTTGACTCGGTGAGTATCGCGACATTCCGATTTCGATGCCCCGGTTCCCAAAATTCAGTTGCCTTTGAATTTCGGTTGATCCCTCTTGAGCATGTATGGTTCCGCTACTTGTTCTACATCAGACTTCTTCCGCAAACGGCGAAACGCTTTGACTCGGTGAGTTTCGCGGCATTCCGCCTTCGATGCCCCGATTGCCGAAATTCAGTTGCCTTTGAATTTCAGGTGATCCCTCTTGAGCATGTATGCTTCCGCTACTTGTTCTACATCAGACTTCTTCCGCAAACGGCGAAACGCTTTGACTCGGTGAGTTTCGCGGCATTCCGCCTTCGATGCCCCGATTGCCGAAATTCAGTTGCCTTTGAATTTCGGGTGATCCCTCTTGAGCATGTATGCTTCCGCTACTTGTTCTAGATCAGACTTCTTCGGCAAAGGCCGAAACGCTTTGGCTCGGTGAGGTTCGCGGCATTCCGACTTCAATGCTCCGGTTGCTGAAATTCAGTTGCCTTTGAATTTCGGGTGATCCCTCTTTAGCATGTATGCTTCCGCTACTTGGTGTACATCATTCTTCTTCCACAAACGGCGAAACGCTTTGAAACTCTGAGTTTCGCGGCATTCCGACTTCGATGCCCCGGTTGCCGAAATTCAGTTGCCTTTGAATTTCGGGTGATCCCTCTTGAGCATGTATGCTTCGGCTACTTGTTCTACATTAGACTTCTTCAGCGAACGGCGAAACGCTTTGACTCGGTGAGTATCGCGGCAGTCCGCCTTCAATGCCCCGGTTGTCAAAATTCAGTTGCCTTTGAATTTCAGGTGATCCCTCTTGAGCATGTATGGTTCCGCTACTTGTTCTAGATCAGACTTCTTCGGCAAAGGCCGAAACGCTTTGCCTCGGTGAAGTTCGTGGCATTCCGACTTCAATGCTCCGGTTGCTGAAATTCAGTTGCCTTTGAATTTCGGGTGATCCCTCTTGAACATGTATGCTTCTGCTACTTGTTCTACATCATACTTCTTCTGAAATGGCGAAACACTTTGAATCGCTGAGTTTCAAGGCATTCCGACTTCGATGCCCCGGTTGGTGAAATTCAGTTGCCTTTGAATTTCGGGTGATCCCTCTTAAGCATGTATGCTTCCGCTACTTGTTCTACATCAGACTTCTTCCGCAAACGGCGAAACGCTTTGAATCTCTGACTTTCGCGGCATTCCGACTTCGATGCCCCGATTTCCGAAATTCTGTTGCCTTTGAATTTCGGGTGATCCCTCTTGAGCATGTATGCTTTGGCTACTTGTTCTACATTAGACTTCTTCAGCGAACGGCGAAACGCTTTGACTCGGTGAGTATCGCGGCAGTCCGCCTTCAATGCCCCGGTTGTCAAAATTCAGTTGCCTTTGAATTTCAGGTGATCCCTCTTGAGCATGTATGGTTCCGCTACTTGTTCTAGATCAGACTTCTTCGGCAAAGGCCGAAACGCTTTGCCTCGGTGAAGTTCGTGGCATTCCGACTTCAATGCTCCGGTTGCTGAAATTCAGTTGCCTTTGAATTTCGGGTGATCCCTCTTGAACATGTATGCTTCTGCTACTTGTTCTACATCATACTTCTTCCGAAATGGCGAAACACTTTGAATCGCTGAGTTTCAAGGCATTCCGACTTCGATGCCCCGGTTGGTGAAATTCAGTTGCCTTTGAATTTCGGGTGATCCCGCTTGAACATGTATGCTTCGGCTACTTGTTCTACATTAGACTTCTTCCGCGAACGGCGAAACGCTTTGACTCGGTGAGTATCGCGGCATTCCGACTTCGATGCCCCGGTTGCCGAAATTTAGTTGCCTTTGAATTTCGGTTGATCCCTCTTGAGGATGTATTCTTTCGCTACTTGTTTTACATTATACTTCTTCCGCAAACGGCGAAACGCTTTGACTCGGTGAGTTTCACGTCATTCCGACTTCGATGCCCCGGTTGTCGAAATTCAGTTGCCTTTGAATTTCGGGTGATCCCTCTTGAGCATGTATGCTTCCGCTACTTGTTCTAGATCAGACTTCTTCGGCAAAGGCCGAAACGCTTTGGCTCGGTGAGGTTCGCGGCATTCCGACTTCAATGCTCCGGTTGCTGAAATTCAGTTGCCTTTGAATTTCGGGTGATCCCTCTTGAGCATGTATGCTTCCGCTACTTGCTCTACATCAGACTTCTTCCGCGAACGGTGAAACGCTTTGACTCGGTGAGTATCGCGGCATTCCGACTTCGATTCCCCGGTTGCCGAAATTCAGTTGCCTTTGAATTTCGGTTGATCCCTCTTGAGCATGTATGCTTTCGCTACTTGTACTACATTATACTTCTTCTGCAAATGGCGAAACGCTTTGACTCGGTGAGTTTCGCGACATTCCTAGTTCAATGCCCCGGTTCTCGAAATTCAGTTGCCTTTGAATTTCAGGTGATCCCTCTTGAGCATGTATGCTTCCGCTACTTGTTCTACATCAGACTTCTTCGGCAAACGGCGAAACGCTTTCACTCGGTGAGTTTCGCGGCATTCCGACTTCAATGCCCCGGTTGCCGAAATTCAGTTGCCTTTGAATTTCGGGTGATCCCTCTTGAACATGTATGCTTCCGCTACTTGTTCTACATCAGAATTCTTCCGCAAACGGTGAAACGCTTTGACTCGATGAGTTTTGCGACATTCTGCCTTCGATGCCCCGGTTGCCGAAATTCAGTTGCCTTTGAATTTCAGGTGATCCCTCTTAAGCATGTATGCTTCCGCTACTTGTTCTACATCATTCTTCTTCCACAAACGGCGAAACGCTTTGAATCTCTGAGTTTCGCGGCATTCCGACTTTGATGCCCTGGTTGCCGAAATTCAATTGCCTTTGAATTTCAGGTGATCCCTCTTGAACATGTATTCTTCCGCTACTTCTTCTACATCATACTTCTTCCGCAAACGGCGAAACGCTTTGACTTGGTGAGTTTCATGGCATTCCGACTTCGATGCCCCGGTTGCCGAAATTCAGTTGCCTTTGAATTTCGGGTGATCCCTCTTGAGCATGTATGCTTGGGCTACTTGTTCTACATCAGACTTCTTCCGCGAACGGAAAAACGCTTTGCCTTGGTGAGTATCGCGGCATTCCGACTTCGATGCCCCGGTTGTCGAAATTCAGTTGCCTTTGAATTTCGGGTGATCCCTCTTGAGAATGTATGCTTCCCGCTACTTCTTCTACATTATACTTCTTCCGCAAACGGCGAAACGCTTTGACTCGGTGAGTTTCGCGACATTCCTACTTCGATGCCCCGGTTGTCGAAATGCAGTTGCCTTTGAATTTCGGGTGATCCCTCTTGAGCATGTATGCTTCCGCTACTTGGTCTACATCATACTTCTTCCACAAAGGGCAAAACGCTTTGACTCGGTGAGTCTCGCGACATTCCTACTTCGATGCCCCGATTGTCGAAATTCAGTTTCCTTTGAATTTCGGGTGCTCCCTCTTGAGCATGTATGCTTCCGCTACTTGTTCTACATCAGACTTCTTCCGCAAACGCCGACACGCTTTGACTCGGTGTGTTTCGCGACATTCCTACTTCGATGCCCCGATTGTCGAAATTCAGTTGCCTTTGAATTTCGGGTGATCCCTCTTGAGCATGTATGCTTCAGCTACTTGTTCTACATCAGACTTCTTCGGCAAAGGCCAAAACACTTTGCCTCAGTGAGGTTCGCGGCATTCCGACTTCGATGCCCCGGTTGCCGAAATTCTGTTGCCTTTGAATTTCGGGTGATCCCTCTTGAGCATGTATGCTTGGGCTACTTGTTCTACATCAGACTTCTTCCGCGAACGGAAAAACGCTTTGCCTTGGTGAGTATCGCGGCATTCCGACTTCGATGCCCCGGTTGTCGAAATTCAGTTGCCTTTGAATTTCGGGTGATCCCTCTTGAGAATGTATGCTTCCCGCTACTTCTTCTACATCATACTTCTTCCGCAAACGGCGAAACGCTTTGACTCGGTGAGTCTCGCGACATTCCTACTTCGATGCCCCGATTGTCGAAATTCAGTTTCCTTTGAATTTCGGGTGATCCCTCTTGAGCATGTATGCTTCCGCTACTTGTTCTACATCAGACTTCTTCCGCAAACGCCGAAACGCTTTGACTCGGTGTGTTTCGCGACATTCCTACTTCGATGCCCCGATTGTCGAAATTCAGTTGCCTATGAATTTCGGGTGATCCCTCTTGAGCATGTATGCTTCAGCTACTTGTTCTACATCAGACTTCTTCGGCAAAGGCCAAAACACTTTGCCTCAGTGAGGTTCGCGGCATTCCGACTTCGATGCCCCGGTTGCCGAAATTCAGTTGCCTTTGAATTTCGGGTGATCCCTCTTGAGCATGTATGCTTCCGCTACTTCTTCTACATCATACTTCTTCCACAAACGGAGAAACGCTTTGACTTGGTGAGTTTCATGGCATTCCGACTTCGATGCCCCGGTTGTTGAAATTCAGTTGCCTTTGAATTTCGGGGGATCAATCTTGCGCATGTATGCTTCAGCTTCTTGTTCTACATCAGACTTCTTCCGCAAACTGCGAAACGCTTTGACTCGGTGAGTTTCATGGCATTCCGACTTCGATGCCCCGGTTGCCGAAATTCAGTTGCCTTTGAATTTCGGGTGATTCCTCTTAAGCATGTATGCTTCCGCTACTTGTTCTACATCAGACTTCTTCCGCAAACGGCGAAACGCTTTGACTCGGTGAGTTTCGCGGCATTCCACCTTCGATGCCCCGTTTGCCGAAATTCAGTTGCCTTTGAATTTCGAATGATCCCTCTTGAGCATGTATGCTTCCGCTACTTGTTCTACATCAGACTTCTTCCGTGAACGGCGAAACGCTTTGACTCGGTGAGTATCGCGACATTCCGACTTCGATGCCCCGGTTGCTGAAATTCAGTTGCCTTTGAATTTTGGTTGATCCCTCTTGAGGATGTATGCTTTCGCTACTTTTCTACATTATACTTCTTCCGCAAACGGCGAAACGCTTTGACTCGGTGAGATTCGCAACATTCCTACATCGATGCCCCGGTTGTCGAAATTCAGTTGCCTTTGAATTTCGGGTGATCCCTCTTGAGCATGTATGCTTCCGCTACTTGTTCTAGATCAGACTTCTTCGGCAAAGGCCGAAACACTTTGCCTCGGTGAGGTTCGCGGCATTCCGACTTCGATGCTCCGGTTGCCGAAATTCAGTTGCCTTTGAATTTCGGGTGATCCCTCTTGAGCATGTATGCTTCCGTACTTGGTGTACATCATTCTTCTTCCACAAACGGCGAAACGCTTTGAATCTCTGAGTTTCGCAGCATTCCGACTTTGATGCCCTAGTTGCCGAAATTCAGTTGCCTTTGAATTTCGGGTGATCCCTCTTGAGCATGTATGCTTTGGCTACTTTTTCTACATCAGACTTCTTCCGTGAACGGTGAAACGCTTTGACTCGGTGAGTTTCGCGACATTCCTACTTCGATGCCCCGGTTGTCGAAATGCAGTTGCCTTTGAATTTCGGGTGATCCCTCTTGAGCATGTATGCTTCCGCTACTTGGTCTACATCATACTTCTTCCACAAACGGCGAAACGCTTTGACTCGGTGAGTTTCGCGACATTCCTACTTCGATGCCCCGATTGTCGAAATTCAGTTTCCTTTGAATTTCGGGTGATCCCTCTTGAGCATGTATGCTTCCGCTACTTGTTCTACATCAGACTTCTTCCGCAAACGCCGAAACGCTTTGACTCGGTGAGTTTCGCGGCATTCCGACTTCGATGCACCGGTTGCCGAAATTCAGTTGCCTTTGAATTTCGGTTGATCCCTCTTGAGCATGTATGCTTCCGCTACTTGTTCTACATCATACTTCTTCCGCAAACGGCGAAACGCTTTGAATCTCTGAGTTTCGCGGCATTCCGACTTCGATGCCCCGGTTGCCGAAATTCAGTTGCCTTTGAATTTCGGTTGATCCCTCTTGAGCATGTATGCTTCTGCTACTTGTTCTACATAAGACTTTCTTCTGCAAACGGCGAAATGCTTTGACGCGGTGAGTTTCGTGGTATTCCGACTTCGATGCCTCGGTTGCCGAAATTCAGTTGCCTTTGAATTTGGGGTGATCCCTCTTGAGCATGGATGCTTCCGCTACTTGTTCTACATCAGACTTCTTCCGCAAACGCCGAAACGCTTTGACTCGGTGAGTTTCGCGGCATTCCGACTTCGATGCACCGGTTGCCGAAATTCAGTTGCCTTTGAATTTCGGTTGATCCCTCTTGAGCATGTATGCTTCCGCTTCTTGTTCTACATCATACTTCTTCGGCAAACGGCGAAACGCTTTCAATCGGTGAGTTTCGCGACATTCCGACTTCGATGCCCCGGTTGCCGAAATTCAGTTGCCTTTGAATTTCGGTTGATCCCTCTTGAGCATGTATGCTTCCGCTAGTTGTTCTATATCAAACTTCTTCCGGAAACACGAAACGCTTTGACTCGGTGAGTATCGCGGCATTCCGACTTCGATGCCCCGGTTGCTGAAATTCTGTTGCCTTTGAATTTCGGTTGATCCCTCTTGAGCATGTATGGTTTCGCTACTTCTTCTACATCATACTTCTTCCGCAAACGGCGAAACTCTTTGACTTGGTGAGTTTCATGGCATTCTGACTTCGATGCCCCGGTTGCCGAAATTCAGTTGCCTTTGAATTTCGGGTGATCCCTCTTGAGCATGTATGCTTGGGCTATTTGTTCTACATCAGACTTCTTCCGCGAACAACGAAACACTTTGCCTCGTTGAGTATCGCGGCATTCCGACTTCGATGCCCCGGTTGCCGAAATTCTATTGCCTTTGAATTTCGGTTGATCCCTCTTGAGCATGTATGCTTCCGCTACTTGTTCTACATCAGACTTCTTCCACGAACGGCGAAACGCTTTGCCTCGATGAGTGTTGCGGCATTCCGACTTCGATGCTCCAATTGCCGAAATTCAGTTGCCTTTGAATTTCGGTTGATCCCTCTTGAGCATGTATGGTTTCGCTACTTGTTCTATATTATACTTCTTCCGCAAACGGCGAAACGCTTTGACTCGGTGAGTTTCGCGACATTCCTACTTCGATGCCCCGGTTGTCGAAATGCAGTTGCCTTTGAATTTCGGGTGATCCCTCTTGAGCATGTATGCTTCCGCTACATGGTCTACATCATACTTCTTCTGCAAACAGCGAAACGCTTTCAATCTCTGAGTTTCGCGGCATTCCGCCTTCGATGCCCCGGTTGCCGAAATTCCGTTGCCTTTGAATTTTGGGTGATCCCTCTTGAGCATGTATGCTTTCGCTACTTCTTCTACATCATACTTCTTCTGCAAATGGCGAAATGCTTTGACTCGGTGAGTTTCGCGGCATTCCGCGTTCGATGCCCCGGTTGCCGAAATTCAGTTGCCTTTGAATTTCGGGTGATCCCTCTTGAGCATGTATGCTTCCGCTACTTGGTCTACATCATTCTTCTTCCACAAACCGCAAAACGCTTTGGATCACTGAGTTTCGCGGCATTCCGACTTCGATGCCCCGGTTCCCGAAATTCAGTTGCCTTTGATTTTCGGGTGATCCCTCTTGAGTATGTATGCTTCCGCTACTTGTTCTACATCAGACTTCTTCCGCGAACGGCGAAATGCTTTGACTCGGTGAGTATCGCGACATTCCGACTTCGATGCCCCGGTTGCCGAAATTCAGTTGCCTTTGAATTTCGGGTGATCCCTCTTGAGCATGTATGCTTCAGCTACTTGTTCTACATCAGACTTTTTCCACAAACTGTGAAACGCTTTGACTCGGTAACTTTCGCGACATTCCGACTTCAATGCCCCGGTTGCCGAAATTCAGTTGCATTTGAATTTTGGTTGATCCCTCTTGGGCATGTATGCTTTCGCTACTTGTTCTACATTATAGTTCTTCCGAAAACGGCGATACGCTTTGACTCGGTGAGTTTCGCGACATTCCTACTTCGAAGACCCGGTTGTCGAAATTCAGTTGCCTTTGAATTTCAGGTGATCCCTCTTGAGCATGTATGCTTTCGCTACTTGTTCTACATTAGACTTTTTCATCAAAGGCCGAAACGCTTTGCCTCGGTGACGTTTGCGGCATTCCGACTTCGATGCCCCGGTTGCCGAAATTCAGTTGCCTTTGAATTTCGGGAGATCCCTCTTGAGAATGTACGCTTCCGCTACTTCTTCTACATCATACTTCTTCTACAAACGGTGAAACACTTTGACTCGGTGAGTTTCACGGCATTCCGACTTCGATGCACCTTTTGCCAAAATTTAGTTGCCTTTGAATTTCGGGTGATCCCTCTTGAGCATGTATGCTTCCGTTACTTGGTCGACATCATACTTCTTCCACAAATGACGAAACGCTTTGAATCTCTGAGTTTCGCGGCATTCTGACTTCGATGCCCCGGTTGCCGAAATTCTGTTGGCTTTGAATTTCGGGTGATCCCTCTTGAGCATGTATGCTTCGGCTACTTGTTCTACATCAGAGTTCTTCCGCGAATGGCTAAACGCTTTGACTCGGTGAGTTTCGCGACATTCCGACTTCGATGCCACGGTTGCCGAAATTCAGATGCCTTTGAATTTCAGTTGATCCCTCTGGAGCATGTATGCTTTCGCTACTTGTTCGACATCATACTTCTTCGGCAAACGGCGAAACGCTTTGACTCGGTGAGTTTCGCGACATTCCTACTTCGATGCCCCGATTGTCGAAATTCAGTTGCCATTGAATTTCGGGTGATCCCTCTTGAGCATGTATGCTTCCGCTACTTGTTCTACATCAGACTTCTTCCGCAAACGTCGAAATGCTTTGACTCGGTGAGTTTCGCGACATTCCGACTTCGATGCCCCGGTTGCCGAAATTCAGTTGCCTTTGAATTTCTGGTGATCCCTCTTGAGCATGTATGCTTCCGCTACTTGTTCTACATCAGACCTCTTCCACGAACGGCGAAACGCTTTGCCTCGATGAGTATTGCGGCATTCCGACTTCGATGCTCCGATTGCCAAAATTCAGTTGCCTTTGAATTTCGGTTGATCCCTCTTGAGCATGTATGGTTTCGCTACTTGTTCTATATTATACTTCTTCCGCAAACGGCGAAACGCTTTGACTCGGTGAGTTTCGCGACATTCCTACTTCGATGCCCCGGTTGTCGAAATGCAGTTGCCTTTGAATTTCGGGTGATCCCTCTTGAGCATGTATGCTTCTGCTACTTGGTCTACATCATTCTTCTTCCACAAACGGCGAAACGCTTTGAATCTTTGAGTTTCGCGGCATTCCGACTTCGATGCCCTGGTTCTCGAAATTCAGTTGCCTTTGAATTTCGGGTGATCCCTCTTGAGCATGTATGCTTCTGCTATTTGTTCTACATCAGACTTCTTCCGCGAACGGTGAAACGCTATGACTCGGTGAGTTTCGCCGCATTCCGACTTCGATGCCCCGGTTGCCGAAATTCAGTTGCCTTTGAATTTCGGGCGATCCCTCTTGAGCATGTATGCTTCGGCTACTTGTTCTACATCATACTTCTTCCGCAAATGGCAAAACGCTTTGAATCTCTGAGTTTCGCGGCATTCCGACTTCGATGCCCCGGTTGCCGAAATTCAGTTGCCTTTGAATTTCGGTTGATCCCTCTTGAGCATGTATGCTTCCGCTACTTGTTCTACATCATACTTCTTCCGCAAACGGCGAAACGCTTTGAATCTCTGAGTTTCGCGGCATTCCGACTTCGATGCCCCGGTTGCCGAAATTCAGTTGCCTTTGAATTTCGGTTGATCCCTCTTGAGCATGTATGCTTACGCTACTTGTTCTACATCAAACTTCTTCAGGAAACGGCGAAATGCTTTGACTTGGTGAGTTTCGCGGCATTCCGACTTCGATGCCCCGGTTGCCGAAATTCAGTTGCCTTTGAATTTCGGGTGTTCCCTATTGAGCATGTATGCTTCCGCTACTTCTTCTACATCATACTTCTTCCTCAAACGGCGAAACGCTTTAACTCGGTGAGTTTCATGGTATTCCGACTCTGATGCCCCGGTTGTTGAAATTCAGTTGCCTTTGAATTTCGGGTGATCAAACTTGAGCATGTACGCTTCGGCTACTTGTTCTACATCAGACTTCTTCCGCAAACGGCGTAACGCTTTGACTCGGTGAGTATCGCGACATTCCGACTTCGATGCCCCGGTTGCCGAAATTCAGTTGCCTTTGAATTTCTGGTGATCCCTCTTGAGCATGTATGCTTCCGCTACTTGTTCTACATCAGACCTCTTCCACGAACGGCGAAACGATTTGCCTCGATGAGTATTGCGGCATTCCGACTTCGATGCTCCGATTGCCGAAATTCAGTTGCCTTTGAATTTCGGTTGATCCCTCTTGAGCATGTATGGTTTCGCTACTTGTTCTATATTATACTTCTTCCGCAAACGGCGAAACGCTTTGACTCGGTGAGTTTCGCGACATTACTACTTCGATGCCCCGGTTGTCGAAATGCAGTTGCCTTTGAATTTCGGGTGATCCCTCTTGAGCATGTATGCTTCTGCTACTTGGTCTACATCATTCTTCTTCCACAAACGGCGAAACGCTTTGAATCTTTGAGTTTCGCGGCATTCCGACTTCGATGCCCTGGTTCTCGAAATTCAGTTGCCTTTGAATTTCGGGTGATCCCTCTTGAGCATGTATGCTTCTGCTATTTGTTCTACATCAGACTTCTTCCGCGAACGGTGAAACGCTATGACTCGGTGAGTTTCGCCGCATTCCGACTTCGATGCCCCGGTTGCCGAAATTCAGTTGCCTTTGAATTTCGGTTGATCCCTCTTGAGCATGTATGCTTCCGCTACTTGTTCTACATCATACTTCTTCCGCAAACGGCGAAACGCTTTGAATCTCTGAGTTTCGCGGCATTCCGACTTCGATGCCCCGGTTGCCGAAATTCAGTTGCCTTTGAATTTCGGTTGATCCCTCTTGAGCATGTATGCTTACGCTACTTGTTCTACATCAAACTTCTTCAGGAAACGGCGAAATGCTTTGACTTGGTGAGTTTCGCGGCATTCCGACTTCGATGCCCCGGTTGCCGAAATTCAGTTGCCTTTGAATTTCGGGTGTTCCCTCTTGAGCATGTATGCTTCCGCTACTTCTTCTGCATCATACTTCTTCCGCAAACGGCGAAACGCTTTGACTCGGTGAGTTTCACGGCATTCCGATTTCGATTAACCGGTTGCCGAAATTCAGTTGCCTTTGAATTTCGGGTGTTCCCTCTTGAGCATGTATGCTTCCGCTACTTTTTCTACATCATACTTCTTCCTCAAACGGCGAAACGCTATAACTCGGTGAGTTTCATGGTATTCCGACTCTGATGCCCCGGTTGTTGAAATTCAGTTGCCTTTGAATTTCGGGTGATCAAACTTGAGCATGTACGCTTCGGCTACTTGTTCTACATCAGACTTCTTCCGCAAACGGCGTAACGCTTTGACTCGGTGAGTATCGCGACATTCCGACTTCGATGCCCCGGTTGCCGAAATTCAGTTGCCTTTGAATTTCAGGTGATCGCTCTTGAGCATGTATGCTTTCGCTACTTCTTCTGCATCATACTTCTTCCGCAAACGGCGAAACGCTTTGACTCGGTGAGTTTCACGGCATTCCGATTTCGATTAACCGGTTGCCGAAATTCAGTTGCCTTTGAATTTCGGGTGTTCCCTCTTGAGCATGTATGCTTCCGCTACTTTTTCTACATCATACTTCTTCCTCAAACGGCGAAACGCTTTAACTCGGTGAGTTTCATGGCATTCCGACTATGATGCCCCGGTTGTTGAAATTCAGTTGCCTTTGAATTTCGGGTGATCAAACTTGAGCATGTATGCTTCGGCTACTTGTACTACATCAGACTTCTTCCGCAAACGGCGTAACGCTTTGACTCGGTGAGTTTCGCGGCATTCCGACTTCGATGCCCCGGTTGCCGAAATTCAGTTGCCTTTGAATTTCGGGTGATTCCTCTTGAGCATGTATGCTTCCGCTACTTGTTCTACATCAGACTTCTTCGGCAAAGGCCGAAACGCTTTGCCTTGGTGAGGTTCGCGACATTCCGCCTTCGATGCCCCGGTTGCCGAAATTCAGTTGCCTTTGAATTTCAGGTGATCGCTCTTGAGCATGTATGCTTCCGCTACTTCTTCTGCATCATACTTCTTCCGCAAACGGCGAAACGCTTTGATTCGGTGAGTTTCACGGCATTCCGATTTCGATGCACCGGTTGCCGAAATTCAGTTGCCTTTGAATTTTAGGTGATCGCTCTTGAGCATGTATGCTTCCGCTACTTGTTCTACATCAGACTTCTTCGGCAAAGGCCGAAACGCTTTGCCTCAGTGAGGTTCGCAGCATTCCGACTTCGATTTCCCGGTTGCCGAAATTCAGTTGCCTTTGAATTTCATGTGATCCCTCTTGAGCATGTATGGTTCCGCTACTTGGTCTACATCATACTTCTTCCACAAACGGCGAAACACTTTGAATCTCTGAGTTTCGCGGCATTCTGACTTCGATGCCCCAGTTGCTGAAATTCAGTTGCCTTTGAATTTCGGGTGATCCCTCTTGAGCATGTATGCCTCCGCTACTTGTTCTACATCAGACTTTTTCCGCGAACGGCGAAACGCTTTG
Source organism: Populus alba x Populus glandulosa (assembly GCA_033617975.1). Lineage (NCBI taxonomy): Eukaryota > Viridiplantae > Streptophyta > Magnoliopsida > Malpighiales > Salicaceae > Populus > Populus alba x Populus glandulosa. The sequence continues at coordinate 3,261,622 of CM066146.1, forward strand.
ACTCGGTGAGTTTCACGGCATTCCGACTTCGATGCCCAGGTTGCCGAAATTCAGTTGCCTTTGAATTCCGGGTGATCCCTATTGAGCATGTATGCCTCCGCTACTTCTTCTACATCATACTTCTTTCGCAAAGGCCGAAAAGCTTTGCCTCGGTGAGGTTCGCAGCATTCTGACTTCGATGTCCCGGTTGCCGAAATTCAGTTGCCTTTGAATTTCGGGTGATCCATCTTGAGCATGTATGCTTCCGCTAATTGTTCTACATCATACTTCTTCCGCGAATGGCAAAACGCTTTGACTCGGTGAGTGTCGCGGCATTCCGACTTCGATGTCCCGGTTGCCGAAATTCAGTTGCCTTTGAATTTCGGGTGATCCATCTTGAGCATGTATGCTTCGGCTACTTGTTCTACATCAGACTTCTTCCGCGAACGGCGAAACTCTTTCAATCTCTGAGTTTCGCGGCATTCCGACTTCGATGCCCCGGTTGCCGAAATTCAGTTGGCTTTGAATTTCGGGTGATCCCTCTTGAGCATGTATGCTTCGGCTACTTGTTCTACATCAGACTTCTTCCGCGAACGGCGAAACGCTTTTACTCGGTGAGTATCGCGGCATTCTGATTTCGATGCCCCGGTTGCCGAAATTCAGTTGGCTTTGAATTTCGATTGATCCCTCTTGAGCATGTATGCTTTCGCTATTTCTTCTACATTATACTTCTTCCGCAAACGGCGAAACGCTTTGACTCGGTGAGTTTCGCGACTTTCCTACTTCGATGCCCCGGTTGTCGAAATTCAGTTGCCTTTTAATTTTGGGTGATCCCTCTTGAGCATGTATGCTTCGGCTACTTGTTCTACATCAGACTTCTTCCGCAAACGGCGTAACGCTTTGACTCGGTGAGTTTCGCGGCATTCCGACTTCGATGCCCCGGTTGCCGAAATTCAGTTGCCTTTGAATTTCGGGTGATCCCTCTTGAGCATGTATGCTTCCGCTACTTGTTCTACATCAGACTTCTTCGGCAAAGGCCGAAACGCTTTGCCTCGGTGAGGTTCGCGGCATTCCGACTTCGATGCTCAGGTTGCCGAAATTCAGTTGCCTTTGAATTTCGGGTGATCCCTCTTGAGCATGTATGCTTCCGCTACTTCTTCTACATCATACTTCTTCCGCAAACGGCGAAACGCATTGACTCGGTGAGTTCCGCGGCATTCCGACTTCGATGCACCGGTTGCCGAAATTCAGTTGCCTTTAAATTTGGGGTGATCCCTGTTGAGCATGTATGCTTTCGCTACTTGGTCTACATCATACTTCTTCCGCAAACGGCGAAACGCATTCAATCTCTGATTTTCGCGGCATTCCGACTTCGATGCCCCGGTTGCCGAAATTCAGTTGCCTTTGAATTTCGGGTGATCCCTTTTGAGCATGTATGCTTCCGCTACTTGGTCTACAACATACTGCTTCCGCAAACGGCGAAACGGTTTCAATCTCTGAGTTTCGCAGCATTCCGACTTTGATGCCCCGGTTGCCGAAATTCAGTTGGCTTTGAATTTCGGGTGATCCCTCTTGAGCATGTATGCTTCGGCTACTTGTTCTACATCAGACTTCTTCCCCGAACGGCGAAACTCTTTCAATCTCTGAGTTTCTCGGCATTCCGACTTCAATGCCCCGGTTGCCGAAATTCAGTTGGCTTTGAATTTCAGGTGATCCCTCTTGAGCATGTATGCTTCGGCTACTTGTTCTACATCAGACTTCTTCCGCGAACGGCGAAACGCTTTGACTCGGTGAGTATCGCGGCATTCTGACTTCGATGCCCTGGTTGCCGAAATTCAGTTGCCTTTGAATTTCGGTTGATCCCTCTTGAGCATGTAAGCTTACACTACTTGTTCTACATCAAACTTCTTCAGGAAAGGGCGAAATGCTTTGACTCGGTGTGTTTCGCGGCATTCCGACTTCGATACCCCGGTTGCCGAAATTCAGTTGCCTTTGAATTTCGGGTGTTCCCTCTTGAGCATGTATGCTTCCGATACTTCTTCTACATCATACTTCTTCCGCAAATGGCGAAACGCTTTCAATCTCTGATTTTCGCGGCATTCCGACTTCGATGCTCCAATTGCCGAAATTCAGTTGCCTTTGAATTTCGGGTGATCCCTGTTGAGCATGTATGCTTCGGCTACTTGTTCTACATCAGACTTCTTCCGCGAATGGCAAAACGCTTTGACTCGGTGAGTTTCGCGGCATTCCGACTTCGATGCCCCGGTTGCCGAAATTCCGTTGGCTTTGAATTTCGGGTGATCCCTCTTGAGCATGTATGCTTCGGCTACTTGTTCTACATCAGACTTCTTCCCCGAACGGCGAAAGTCTTTCAATCTCTGAGTTTCGCGGCATTCCGACTTCAATGCCCCGGTTGCCGAAATTCAGTTGGCTTTGAATTTCAGGTGATCCCTCTTGAGCATGTATGCTTCGGCTACTTGTTCTACATCAGACTTATTCCACGAACGGCGAAACGCTTTGACTCGGTGAGTATCGCGACATTCTGATTTCGATGCCCTGGTTGCCGAAATTCAGTTGCCTTTGAATTTCGGTTGATCCCTCTTGAGCATGTAAGCTTACGCTACTTGTTCTACATCAAACTTCTTCAGGAAAGGGCGAAATGCTTTGACTCGGTGTGTTTCGCGGCATTCCGAATTCGATGCCCCGGTTGCCGAAATTCAGTTGCCTTTGAATTTCGGGTGATCCCTGTTGAGCATGTATGCTTTCGCTACTTGGTCTACATCATACTTCTTCCGCAAACGGCGAAACGCTTTCAATCTCTGATTTTCGCGGCATTCCGACTTCGATGCCCCGGTTGCCGAAATTCAGTTGCCTTTGAATTTCGAGTGATCCCTTTTGAGCATGTATGCTTCCGCTACTTGGTCTACAACATACTGCTTCCGCAAACGGCGAAACGGTTTCAATCTCTAAGTTTCGCAGCATTCCGACTTTGATGCCCCGGTTGCCGAAATTCAGTTGGCTTTGAATTTCGGGTGATCCCTCTTGAGCATGTATGCTTCGGCTACTTGTTCTACATCAGACTTATTCCACAAACGGGGAAACACTTTGACTCGGTGTGTTTCGCGGCATTCCGACTTCGATGTCCCTGTTGCCGAAATTCAGTTGCCTTTGAATTTCGGGTGATCCCTCTTGAGCATGTATGCTTCCGCTACTTGGTCTACAACATACTGCTTCCGCAAACGGCGAAACGGTTTCAATCTCTGAGTTTCGCAGCATTCCGACTTTGATGCCCTGGTTGCCGAAATTCAGTTGGCTTTGAATTTCGGGTGATCCCTCTTGAGCATGTATGCTTCGGCTACTTGTTCTACATCAGACTTCTTCCGCGAACGGCGAAACGCTTTGACTCGGTGAGTATCGCGGCATTCTGACTTCGATGCCCTGGTTGCCGAAATTCAGTTGCCTTTGAATTTCGGTTGATCCCTCTTGAGCATGTAAGCTTACACTACTTGTTCTACATCAAACTTCTTCAGGAAAGGGCGAAATGCTTTGACTCGGTGTGTTTCGCGGCATTCCGACTTCGATACCTCGGTTGCCGAAATTCAGTTGCCTTGGAATTTCGGATGTTCCCTCTTGAGCATGTATGCTTCCGATACTTCTTCTACATCATACTTCTTCCGCAAATGGCGAAACGCTTTCAATCTCTGATTTTCGCGGCATTCCGACTTCGATGCTCCAATTGCCGAAATTCAGTTGCCTTTGAATTTCGGGTGATCCCTTTTGAGCATGTATGCTTCGGCTACTTGTTCTACATCAGACTTCTTCCGCGAATGGCAAAACGCTTTGACTCGGTGAGTTTCGCGGCATTCCGACTTCGATGCCCCGGTTGCCGAAATTCCGTTGGCTTTGAATTTCGGGTGATCCCTCTTGAGCATGTATGCTTCGGCTACTTGTTCTACATCAGACTTATTCCACGAACGGCGAAACGTTTTGACTCGGTGAGTATCGCGGCATTCCGACTTCGATGCCCCGGTTGCCGAAATTCAGTTGCCTTTGAATTTCGGGTGATCCCTCTTGAGCATGTATGCTTCCGCTACTTGTTCTACATCAGACTTCTTCGGCAAAGGCCGAAACGCTTTGCATCGGTGAGGTTCGCGGCATTCCGACTTTGATGCCCTGGTTGCCGAAATTCAGTTGCCTTTGAATTTCGGGTGATCCCTCTTGAGCATGTATGCTTCGGCTACTTGTTCTACATCAGACTTATTCCACGAACGGCGAAACGTTTTGACTCGGTGAGTATCGCGGCATTCCGACTTCGATGCCCCGGTTGCCGAAATTCAGTTGCCTTTGAATTTCGGGTGATCCCTCTTGAGCATGTATGCTTCCGCTACTTGTTCTACATCAGACTTCTTCGGCAAAGGCCGAAACGCTTTGCATCGGTGAGGTTCGCGTTATTCCGTCTTTGATGCCCTGGTTGCCGAAATTCAGTTGCCTTTGAATTTCGGGTGATCCCTCTTGAGCATGTATGCTTACGCTACTTGTTCTACATCAAACTTCTTCAGGAAAGGGCGAAATGCTTTGACTCGGTGTGTTTCGCGGCATTCCGACTTCGATACCCCGGTTGCCGAAATTCAGTTGCCTTGGAATTTCGGATGTTCCCTCTTGAGCATGTATGCTTCCGATACTTCTTCTACATCATACTTCTTCCGCAAATGGCGAAACGCTTTCAATTTCTGATTTTCGCGGCATTCCGACTTCGATGCTCCAATTGCCGAAATTCAGTTGCCTTTGAATTTCGGGTGATCCCTTTTGAGCATGTATGCTTCGGCTACTTGTTCTACATCAGACTTCTTCCGCGAATGGCAAAACGCTTTAACTCGGTGAGTTTCATGGCATTCCGACTCTGATGCCCCAGTTGTTGAAATTCAGTTGCCTTTGAATTTCGGGTGATCAATCTTGAGCATGTATGCTTCGGCTACTTGTTCTACATCAGACTTCTTCCGCAAACGGCGTAACTCTTTGACTCGGTGAGTTTCGCGGCATTCCGACTTCGATGCCCCGGTTGCCAAAATTCAGTTGCCTTTGAATTTCGGGTGATCCCTCTTGAGCATGTATGCTTCCGCTACTTGTTCTACATCAGACTTCTTCGGCAAAGGCCGAAACGCTTTGCCTCGGTGAGGTTCGCGGCATTCCGACTTTGATGCCCTGGTTGCCGAAATTCAGTTGCCTTTGAATTTCGGGTGATCCCTCTTGAGCATGTATGCTTACGCTACTTGTTCTACATCAAACTTCTTCAGGAAACAACGAAATGCTTTGACTCGGTGTGGTTCGCGGCATTCCGACTTCGATGCCCTGGTTGCTGAAATTCAGTTGCCTTTGAATTTCGGGTGTTCCCTCTTGAGCATGTATGCTTCCGCTACTTCTTCTACATCATACTTCTTCCTCAAACGGCGAAACGCTTTGACTCGATGAGTTTCATGACATTCCGACTCTGATGCCCCGGTTGTTGAAATTCAGTTGCCTTTGAATTTCGGGTGATCAATCTTGAGCATGTATGCTTCGGCTACTTGTTCTACATCAGACTTCTTCGGCGAACGGCGAAACTCTTTCAATCTCTTAGTTTCGCGGCATTCCGACTTCGATGCCCCGGTTGCCGAAATTCAGTTGGCTTTGAATTTCGGGTGATCCCTCTTGAGCATGTATGCTTCGGCTACTTGTTCTACATCAGACTTCTTCCGCGAACGGCGAAACGCTTTGCCTCGGTGAGTATCGCGGCATTCCGATTTCGATGCCCCGGTTGCCGAAATTCAGTTGCCTTTGAATTTTGGGTGATCCCTCTTGAGCATGTATGCTTCCGCTACTTGGTCTTCATCATTCTTCTTCCACAAATGGCGAAACACTTTGAATCTCTGAGTTTCGCGGCATTCCGACTTCGATGCCCCGGTTGCCGAAATTCAGTTGCCTTTGAATTTCGGGTGATCCCTCTTGAGCATGTATGCTTCGGCTACTTGTTCTACATCAGACTTCTTCCGCGAATGGTGAAACGCTTTGAATCGGTGAGTATCGCGGCATTCCGACTTCGATGCCCCGGTTGTCGAAATTCAGTTGCCTTTGAATTTCAGTTGATCCCTCTTTAGCATGTATGCTTCCCCTACTTGTTCTACATCACACTTCTTCCGGAAACGCGAAACGCTTTGACTCGGTGTGTTTCGCGGCATTCCGACTTTGATGCCCCAATTGACGAAATTCAGTTGCCTTTGAATTTCGGTTGATCCCTCTTGAGCATGTATACTTACGCTACTTGGTCTACATCATACATCTTCCACAAACGGCGAAACGCTTTGAATCTCTGAGTTTCGCAGCATTCCGACTTCGATGCCCCGGGTGCCGAAATTCTGTTGCCTTTGACTTTCGGGTTATTCCTCTTGAGCATGTATGCTTCGGCTACTTGTTCTACATCAGACTTCTTCCGCGAATGGCGAAACGCTTTGACTCGGTGAGTTTCGCGGCATTCCGACTTCGATGTCGCGGTTGCCGAAATTCAGTTGGCTTTGAATTTCGGGTGATCCTTCTTGAACATGTATGCTTCGGCTACTTGATCTACATCAGACTTCTTCCGCGAACGGCGAAACTCTTTCAATCTCTGAGTTTCGCGGCATTCCGACTTCGATGCCCCGGTTGCCGAAATTCAGTTGCCTTTGAAGTTCGGATGATCCCTCTTGAGCATGTATGCTTCCGCTACTTCTTCTACATCATACTTCATCCGCAAATGGCAAAACGCTTTGACTCGGTGAGTTTCATGGCATTCCGACTTCGATGCCCCGGTTGCCGAAATTCAGTTGCCTTTGAATTTCGGGTGATCCCTCTTGAGCATGTATGCTTTCGCTACTTGGTCTACAACATACTTCTTCCGCAAACGGCGAAAGGGTTTCAATCTTTGAGTTTCGCGACATTCCTACTTCGATGCCCCGGTTGTCGAAATTCAGTAGCCTTTTAATTTGGGGTGATCCCTCTTGAACATGTATGCTTCCGCTACTTGTTCTACATCAGACTTCTTCGGCAAAGGCCGAAACGTTATGCCTCGGTGAGGTTCACGGCATTCCGACTTCGATGCCCAGGTTGCTGAAATTCAATTGCCTTTGAATTTCGGGTGATCCCTCTTGAGCATGTATGCTTCCGCTACTTCTTCTACATCATAATTCTTCCGCAAACGGCGAAACGCTTTGACTCGGTGAGTATCGCGGCATTCCGACTTCGATACACCGGTTGCCGAAATTCAGTTGCCTATGAATTTCGGGTGATCCCTGTTGAGCATGTATGCTTCCGCTACTTCTTCTACATCATACTTCTTCCGCAAATGGCAAAACGCTTTTACTCGGTGTGTTTCATGGTATTCCGACTTCGATGCCCCGGTTGCCGAAATTCAGTTGGCTTTGAATTTCGGGTGATCCCTGTTGAGCATGTATGCTTCCGCTACTTCTTCTACATCAGACTTCTTCCGCGAATGGCTAAACGCTTTGACTCGGTGAGTTTCGCGGCATTCTGACTTCGATGCCCCGGTTGCCGAAATTCAGTTGCCTTTGAATTTTGGGTGATCCCTATTGAGCATGTATGCTTCCGCTACTTCTTATACATCATACTTCTTCCGCAAACGGCGAAACGCTTTGACTTGGTGAGGTTCGCGGCATTCCGACTTCGATGCCCAGGTTGCCGAAATTCAGTTGCCTTTGAATTTCGGGTGATCCCTATTGAGCATGTATGCTTCCGCTACTTCTTCTACATCATACTTCTTCCGCAAACGGCGAAACGCTTTGACTCGGTGAGTATCGCGGAATTCTGATTTCGATGAACCGGTTTCCGAAATTCAGTTGCCTTTGAATTTCGGGTGATCCCTCTTGAGCATGTATGCTTTCGCTACTTGTTCTACATTATACTTCTTCCGCAAACGGCGAAACGCTTTGAATCAATGTGTTTCGCATGATTCCGACTTCGATGCCCCGGTTGCCGAAATTCAGTTCGCTTTGAATTTCGGGTGATCCCTCTTGAGCACGTATGCTTCGGCTACTTGTTCTACATCAAACTTCTTCCGCGAACGGCAAACCGCTTTCAATCTCTGAGTTTCGCGGCATTCCGACTTCGATGCCCCGGTTGCCGAAATTCAGTTGCCTTTGAATTTCGGGTGATCCCTTTTGAGCATGTTTGCTTCCGCTACTTGGTCTACAACATACTGCTTCCGCGAACGGCGAAACGGTTTCAATCTCTAAGTTTCGCAGCATTCCGACTTTGATGCCCCGGTTGCCGAAATTCAGTTGGCTTTGAATTTCGGGTGATCCCTCTTGAGCATGTATGCTTCGGCTACTTGTTCTACATCAGACTTATTCCACAAACGGGGAAACACTTTGACTCGGTGTGTTTCGCGGCATTCCGACTTCGATGTCCCTGTTGCCGAAATTCAGTTGCCTTTGAATTTCGGGTGATCCCTCTTGAGCATGTATGCTTCCGCTACTTGGTCTACAACATACTGCTTCCGCAAACGGCGAAACGGTTTCAATCTCTGAGTTTCGCAGCATTCTGACTTTGATGCCCTGGTTGCCGAAATTCAGTTGGCTTTGAATTTCGGGTGATCCCTCTTCAGCATGTATGCTTCGGCTACTTGTTCTACATCAGACTTCTTCCGCGAACGGCGAAACGCTTTGACTCGGTCAGTATCGCGGCATTCTGACTTCGATGCCCTGGTTGCCGAAATTCAGTTGCCTTTGAATTTCGGTTGATCCATCTTGAGCATGTAAGCTTACACTACTTGTTCTACATCAAACTTCTTCAGGAAAGGGCGAAATGCTTTGACTCGGTGTGTTTCGCGGCATTCCGACTTCGATACCCCGGTTGCCGAAATTCAGTTGCCTTTGAATTTCGGGTGTTCCCTCTTGAGCATGTATGCTTCCGATACTTCTTCTACATCATACTTCTTCCGCAAATGGCGAAACGCTTTCAATCTCTGATTTTCGCGGCATTCCGACTTCGATGCTCCAATTGCCGAAATTCAGTTGCCTTTGAATTTTGGGTGATCCCTTTTGAGCATGTATGCTTCGGCTACTTGTTCTACATCAGACTTCTTCCGCGAATGGCAAAACGCTTTGACTCGGTGAGTTTCGGGGCATTCCGACTTCGATGCCCCGGTTGCCGAAATTCCGTTGGCTTTGAATTTCGGGTGATCCCTCTTGAGCATGTATGCTTCGGCTACTTGTTCTACATCAGACTTCTTCCCCGAACGGCGAAACTCTTTCAATCTCTGAGTTTCGCGGCATTCCGACTTCAATGCCACGGTTGCCGAAATTCAGTTGGCTTTGAATTTCAGGTGATCCCTCTTGAGCATGTATGCTTCGGCTACTTGTTCTACATCAGACTTATTCCATGAACGGCGAAACGCTTTGACTCGGTGAGTATCGCGGCATTCTGATTTCGATGCCCTGGTTGCCGAAATTCAGTTGCCTTTGAATTTCGGTTGATCCCTCTTGAGCATGTAAGCTTACGCTACTTGTTCTACATCAAACTTCTTCAGGAAAGGGCGAAATGCTTTGACTCGGTGTGTTTCGCGGGATTCCGAATTCGATGCCCCGGTTGCCGAAATTCAGTTGCCTTTGAATTTCGGGTGTTCCCTCTTGAGCATGTATGCTTCCGCTACTTCTTCTACATCATACTTCTTCCTCAAACAGCGAAACGCTTTCACTCGGTGAGTTTCATGGCATTCCGACTCTGATGCCCCAGTTGTTGAAATTCAGTTGCCTTTGAATTTCGGGTGATCAATCTTGAGCATGTATGCTTCGGCTACTTGTTCTACATCAGACTTCTTCCGCAAACGGCGTAACTCTTTGACTCGGTGAGTTTCGCGGCATTCCGACTTCGATGCCCCGGTTGCCGAAATTCAGTTGCCTTTGAATTTCGGGTGATCCCTCTTGAGCATGTATGCTTCCGCTACTTGTTCTACATCAGACTTCTTCGGCAAAGGCCGAAACGCTTTGCCTCGTTGAGGTTCGCGGCATTCCGACTTTGATGCCCTGGTTGCCGAAATTCAGTTGCCTTTGAATTTCGGGTGATCCCTCTTGAGCATGTATGCTTACGCTACTTGTTCTACATCAAACTTCTTCAGGAAACAACGAAATGCTTTGACTCGGTGTGGTTCGCGGCATTCCGACTTCGATGCCCTGGTTGCTGAAATTCAGTTGCCTTTGAATTTCGGGTGTTCCCTCTTGAGCATGTATGCTTCCGCTACTTCTTCTACATCATACTTCTTCCTCAAACGGCGAAACGCTTTAACTCGATGAGTTTCGTGACATTCCGACTCTGATGCCCCGGTTCTTGAAATTCAGTTGCCTTTGAATTTCGGGTGATCAATCTTGAGCATGTATGCTTCGGCTACTTGTTCTACATCAGACTTCTTCGGCGAACGGCGAAACTCTTTCAATCTCTGAGTTTCGCGGCATTCCGACTTCGATGCCCCGGTTGCCGAAATTCAGTTGGCTTTGAATTTCGGGTGATCCCTCTTGAGCATGTATGCTTCGGCTACTTGTTCTACATCAGACTTCTTCCGCGAATGGCGAAACGCTTTGACTCGGTGAGTTTCGCGGCATTCCGACTTCGATGTCGCGGTTGCCGAAATTCAGTTGGCTTTGAATTTCGGGTGATCCTTCTTGAACATGTATGCTTCGGCTACTTGATCTACATCAGACTTCTTCCGCGAACGGCGAAACTCTTTCAATCTCTGAGTTTCGCGGCATTCCGACTTCGATGCCCCGGTTGCCGAAATTCAGTTGCCTTTGAAGTTCGGATGATCCCTCTTGAGCATGTATGCTTCCGCTACTTCTTCTACATCATACTTCATCCGCAAATGGCAAAACGCTTTGACTCGGTGAGTTTCATGGCATTCCGACTTCGATGCCCCGGTTGCCGAAATTCAGTTGCCTTTGAATTTCGGGTGATCCCTCTTGAGCATGTATGCTTTCGCTACTTGGTCTACAACATACTTCTTCCGCAAACGGCGAAAGGGTTTCAATCTTTGAGTTTCGCGACATTCCTACTTCGATGCCCCGGTTGTCGAAATTCAGTAGCCTTTTAATTTTGGGTGATCCCTCTTGAACATGTATGCTTCCGCTACTTGTTCTACATCAGACTTCTTCGGCAAAGGCCGAAACGTTATGCCTCGGTGAGGTTCACGGCATTCCGACTTCGATGCCCAGGTTGCTGAAATTCAATTGCCTTTGAATTTCGGGTGATCCCTCTTGAGCATGTATGCTTCCGCTACTTCTTCTACATCATAATTCTTCCGCAAACTGCGAAACGCTTTGACTCGGTGAGTTTCGCGGCATTCCGACTTCGATACACCGGTTGCCGAAATTCAGTTGCCTTTGAATTTCGGGTGATCCCTGTTGAGCATGTATGCTTCCGCTACTTCTTCTACATCATACTTCTTCCGCAAATGGCAAAACGCTTTTACTCGGTGTGTTTCATGGTATTCCGACTTCGATGCCCCGGTTGCCGAAATTCAGTTGGGTTTGAATTTCGGGTGATCCCTGTTGAGCATGTATGCTTCCGCTACTTCTTCTACATCAGACTTCTTCCGCGAACGGCTAAACGCTTTGACTCGGTGAGTTTCGCGGCATTCTGACTTCGATGCCCCGGTTGCCGAAATTCAGTTGCCTTTGAATTTTGGGTGATCCCTATTGAGCATGTATGCTTCCGCTACTTCTTATACATCATACTTCTTCCGCAAACGGCGAAACGCTTTGACTTGGTGAGGTTCGCGGCATTCTGACTTCGATGCCCCGGTTGCCGAAATTCAGTTGCCTTTGAATTTTGGGTGATCCCTATTGAGCATGTATGCTTCCGCTACTTCTTCTACATCATACTTCTTCCGCAAACGGCGAAACGCTTTGACTTGGTGAGGTTCGCGGCATTCCGACTTCGATGCCCAGGTTGCCGAAATTCAGTTGCCTTTGAATTTCGGGTGATCCCTATTGAGCATGTATGCTTCCGCTACTTCTTCTACATCATACTTCTTCCGCAAACGGCGAAACGCTTTGACTCGGTGAGTATCGCGGAATTCTGATTTCGATGAACCGGTTTCCGAAATTCAGTTGCCTTTGAATTTCGGGTGATCCCTCTTGAGCATGTATGCTTTCGCTACTTGTTCTACATTATACTTCTTCCGCAAACGGCGAAACGCTTTTACTCGGTGAGTTTCGTGACATTCCTACTTCGATGCCCCGGTTGTCGAAATTCAGTTGCTTTTTAATTTTGGGTGATCCCTCTTGACCATGTATGCTTCCGCTACTTGTTCTACATCAGACTTTTTCCACAAACGGCGAAACGCTTTGAATCAATGTGTTTCGCATGATTCCGACTTCGATGCCCCGGTTGCCGAAATTCAGTTCGCTTTGAATTTCGGGTGATCCCTCTTGAGCACGTATGCTTCGGCTACTTGTTCTACATCAGACTTCTTCCGTGAACGGCAAACCGCTTTCAATCTCTGAGTTTCGCGGCATTCCAACTTCGATGCCCCGGTTGCCAAAATTTAGTTGGCTTTGAATTTCAGGTGATCCCTCATGAGCATGTATGCTTCGGCAACTTGTTCTACATCAGACTTCTTCCGCGAACGGCGAAACGCTTTCACTCGGTGAGTATCGCGGCATTCTGACTTCGATGCCCCGGTTGCCGAAATTCAGTTGCCTTTGAATTTCGGTGGTCCCTCTTGAGCATGTATGCTTTAACTACTTGGTCTACAACATAGTTCTTCCGCAAATGGCGAAACGGTTTCAATCTTTGAGTTTCACGGCATTCCGACTTTGATGCTCTGGTTGCCGAAATTCAGTTGCCTTTGAATTTCGGGTGATCCCTCTTGAGCATGTATGCTTCCGCTACTTGGTCTACAACATACTTCTTCCGCAAACGGCGAAACGGTTTCAATCTCTGAGTTTCGCGGCATTCCGAACTTGATGCCCCGGTTGCTGAAATTCAGTTGCCTTTGAATTTCGGATGATCCCACTTGAGCATGTATGCTTCCGCTACTTGGTCTACAACATACTTCTTCCGCAAACGGCAAAACGGTTTCAATCTCTATGTTTCGCGGCATTCCGACTTTGATGCCTCGGTTGCCGAAATTCAGTTGCCTTTGAATTTCGGTTGATCCCTCTTGAGCATGTATGCTTTCGCTACTTGTTCTACATTATACTTCTTCCGCAAACGGCGAAACGCTTTTACTCGGTGAGTTTCGCGACATTCCTACTTCGATGCCCCGGTTGTCGAAATTCAGTTGCTTTTTAATTTTGGGTGATCCCTCTTGAACATGTATGCTTCCGCTACTTGTTCTACATCAGACTTCTTCGGCAAAGGTCGAAACGTTATGCCTCGGTGAGGTTCGCGGCATTCCGCCTTCGATGCCCAGGTTGCCGAAATTCAATTGCCTTTGAATTTCGGGTGATCCCACTTGAGCATGTATGCTTCCGCTACTTCTTCTACATCATACTTCTTCCGCAAACGGCGAAACGCTTTGACTCGGTGAGTTTCGCGGCATTCCGACTTCGATGCACCGGTTGCCGAAATTTAGTTGCCTTTGAAGTTCGGGTATCCCTTTTGAGCATGTATGCTTCCGCTACTTCTTCTACATCATACTTCTTCCGCAAACGGCAAAACACTTTGACTCGGTGAGTTTCATGGCATTCCGAATTCGATGCCCCGGTTGCCGAAATTCAGTTGCCTTTGAATTTCGGGTGATCCCTCTTGAGCATGTATGCTTCCGCTACTTCTTCTACATCATACTTCTTCCGCAAACGGCGAAACGCTTTGACTCGGTGAGTTTCATGGCATTCCGACTTCGATGCCCCGATTGCCGAAATTCAGCTGCCTTTGAATTTCGGGTGATCCCTCTTGAGCATGTATGCTTCCGCTACTTCTTCTACATCATACTTCTTCCGCAAACGGCGAAACGCTTTGACTCGGTGAGTTTCGCGGCATTCCGACTTCGATGCACCGGTTGCCAAAATTCAGTTGCCTTTGAAGTTCGGGTATCCCTTTTGAGCATGTATGCTTCCGCTACTTCTTCTACATCATACTTCTTCCGCAAACGGCAAAACACTTTGACTCGGTGAGTTTCATGGCATTCCGAATTCGATGCCCCGGTTGCCGAAATTCAGTTGCCTTTGAATTTCGGGTGATCCCTCTTGAGCATGTACGCTTTCGCTACTTCTTCTACATCATACTTCTTCCGCAAACGGCGAAACGCTTTGACTCGGTGAGTTTCATGGCATTCCAACTTCGATGCCCCGATTGCCGAAATTCAGCTGCCTTTGAATTTCGGGTGATCCCTCTTGAGCATGTATGCTTGCGCTACTTCTTCTACATCATACTTCTTCCGCAAACGGCGAAACGCTTTGACTTGGTGAGTTTCACGGCATTCCAACTTCGATGCACCAGTTGCCGAAATTCAGTTGCCTTTGAATTTCGGGTGATCCCTCTTGAGCATGTATGCTTCCGCTACTTGGTCTACATCATACTTCTTCCACAAACGGCGAAACACTTTCAATCTCTGAGTTTGGCGGCATTCCGATTTCGATGACCCGGTTGCAGAAATTCAGTTGCCTTTGAATTTCGAGTGATCCCTCTTGAGCATGTATGCTTCCGCTACGTGGTCTACAACATACTTCTTCCGCAAACGGCGAAACGGTTTCAATCTCTGAGTTTCGCGGCTTTCCGACTTTGATGCCCCGGTTGCCGAAATTCAGTTGGCTTTGAATTTCGGTTGATCCCTCTTGAGCATGTATGCTTTCGCTACTTGTTCTACATTATACTTCTTCCGCAAACGGCGAAACTCTTTGACTCGGTGAGTTTCGCGGCATTCCGACTTCGATGCACCGGTTGCCGAAATTCAGTTGCCTTTGAATTTCGGGTGATCCCTGTTGAGCATGTATGCTTCCGCTACTTGGTCTACATCATACTTCTTCCACAAACGGGGAAACACTTTGACTCGGTGAGTTTCGTGGCATTCCGTTTTCAATGCCGTGGTTGCCGAAATTCAGTTGCCTTTGAAGTTCGGGTATCCCTTTTGAGCATGTATGCTTCCGCTACTTCTTCTACATCATACTTCTTCCGCAAACGGCAAAACACTTTGACTCGGTGAGTTTCATGGCATTCCGAATTCGATGCCCCGGTTGCCGAAATTCAGTTGCCTTTGAATTTCGGGTGATCCCTCTTGAGCATGTATGCTTCCGCTACTTCTTCTACATCATACTTCTTCCGCAAACGGCGAAACGCTTTGACTCGGTGAGTTTCATGGCATTCCGACTTCGATGCCCCGATTGCCGAAATTCAGCTGCCTTTGAATTTCAGGTGATCCCTCTTGAGCATGTATGCTTGCGCTACTTCTTCTACATCATACTTCTTCCGCAAACGGCGAAACGCTTTGACTTGTTGAGTTTCACGGCCTTCCAACTTCGATGCACCGGTTGCCGAAATTCAGGTGCCTTTGAATTTCGGGAGATCCCTCTTGAGCATGTATGCTTCCGCTACTTGGTCTACATCATACTTCTTCCACAAACGGCGAAACACTTTCAATCTCTGAGTTTCGCGGCATTCCGACTTCGATTCCCCGGTTGCAGAAATTCAGTTGCCTTTGAATTTCGGGTGATCCCTCTTGAGCATGTATGCTTCCGCTACTTGGTCTACAACATACTTCTTCCGCAAACGGCGAAACGGTTTCAATCTCTGAGTTTCGCGGCTTTCCGACTTTGATGCCCCGGTTGCCGAAATTCAGTTGGCTTTGAATTTCGGTTGATCCCTCTTGAGCATGTATGCTTTCGCTACTTGTTCTACATCATACTTCTTCCGCAAACGGCGAAACGCTTTGACTCGGTGAGTTTCGCGGCATTCCGACTTCGATGCACCGGTTGCCGAAATTCAGTTGCCTTTGAATTTCGGGTGATCCCTGTTGAGCATGTATGCTTCCGCTACTTGGTCTACATCATACTTCTTCCACAAACGGGGAAACACTTTGACTCGGTGAGTTTCGCGGCATTTCGTCTTCAATACCGCGGTTGCCGAAATTCAGTTGCCTTTGAAGTTCGGGTATCCCTTTTGAGCATGTATGCTTCCGCTACTTCTTCTACATCATACTTCTTCCGCAAACGGCAAAAAACTTTGACTCGGTGAGTTTCATGGCATTCCGAATTCATTGCCCCGGTTGCCGAAATTCAGTTGCCTTTGAATTTCGGGTGATCCCTCTTGAGCATGTATGCTTGCGCTACTTCTTCTACATCATACTTCTTCCGCAAACGGCGAAACACTTTGACTTGGTGAGTTTCACGGCATTCCAACTTCGATGCACCGGTTGCCGAAATTCAGTTGCCTTTGAATTTCGGGTGATCCCTCTTGAGCATGTATGCTTCCGCTACTTGGTCTACATCATACTTCTTCCACAAACGGCGAAACACTTTCAATCTCTGAGTTTCGCGGCATTCCGACTTCGATGCCCCGGTTGCAGAAATTCAGTTGCCTTTGAATTTCGGATGATCCCTCTTGAGCATGTATGCTTCCGCTACTTGGTCTACAACATACTTCTTCCGCAAACGGCGAAACGGTTTCAATCTCTGAGTTTCGCGGCTTTCTGACTTTGATGCCCCGGTTGCCGAAATTCAGTTGGCTTTGAATTTCGGTTGATCCCTCTTGAGCATGTATGCTTTCGCTACTTGTTCTACATTATACTTCTTCCGCAAACGGCGAAACTCTTTGACTCGGTGAGTTTCGTGACATTCCTACTTCGATGCCCCGGTTGTCGAAATTCAGTAGCCTTTTAATTTTGGGTGATCCCTCTTGAACATGTATGCTTCCGCTACTTGTTCTACATCAGACTTCTTCGGCAAAGGCCGAAACGTTATGCCTCGGTGAGGTTCACGGCATTCCGACTTCGATGCCCAGGTTGCTCAAATTCAGTTGGCTTTGAATTTCGGTTGATCCCTCTTGAGCATGTATGCTTTCGCTACTTGTTCTACATTATACTTCTTCCGCAAACGGCGAAACTCTTTGACTCGGTGAGTTTCGCGACATTCCTACTTTGATGCCCCGGTTGTCGAAATTCAGTAGCCTTTTAATTTTAGGTGATCCCTCTTGAGCATGTATGCGTCCGCTACTTTTCTACATCATACTTCTTCCGCAAACGGTGAAACGCTTTGATTCGGCGAGTTTCATGGTATTCCGACTTCGATGCCCCGGTTGCCGAAATTCAGTTGCCTTTGAATTTCGGGTGATACCTCTTGAGCATGTATGCTTCCGCTACTTGGTCTACCTCATACTTCTTCCACAAACGGCAAAACGCTTTGAATCAATGTGTTTCGCATGATTCCGACTTCGATGCACCAGTTGCCGAAATTCAGTTGCCTTTGAATTTCGGGTGATCCCTGTTGAGCATGTATGCTTCCGCTCCTTGGTCTACATCATACTTCTTCCGCGAACGGCGAAACGCTTTGACTCGATGAGTTTCGCGGCATTCCGACTTCGATGCCCTGGTTGCCGAAATTCAGTTCGCTTTGAATTTCGGGTGATCCCTCTTGAGCATGTATGCTTCGGCTACTTGTTCTACATCAGACTTCTTCCGCGAACAGCAAACCGCTTTCAATCTCTGAGTTTCGCGGCATTCCGACTTCGATGCCCCGGTTGCCGAAATTCAGTTGGCTTTGAATTTCAGGTGATCCCTCTTGAGCATGTATGCTCCGGCAACTTGTTCTACATCAGACTTCTTCCGCGAACGGCGAAACGCTTTAACTCGGTGAGTATCGCGGCAATCTGACTTCGATGCCCCGGTTGCCGAAATTCAGTTGCCTTTGAATTTCGGTGGTCCCTCTTGAGCATGTATGCTTTCGCTACTTGTTCTACATCATACTTCTTCCGCAAACGGCGAAACAGTTTCAATCTCTGAGTTTCGCGCCATTCCGACTTCGATGCCCCGGTTGCTGAAATTCAGTTGCCTTTGAATTTCGGGTGATCCCTCTTGAGCATGTATGGTTAGGCTACTTGTTCTACATCAGACTTCTTCCGCGAACGGCGAAACGCTTTGACTCGGTGAGTTTCACGGCATTCCAACTTCGATGCACCGGTTGCCAAAATTCAGTTGCCTTTGAATTTCGGGTGATCCCTCTTGATCATGTATGCTTCCGCTACTTCTTCTACATCATACTTCTTCCGCAAACGGCGAAACGCTTTGACTCGGTGAGTTTGATGGCATTCCGACTTCGATGCCCCGGTTGCCGAAATTCAGCTGCCTTTGAATTTCGGGTGATCCCTCTTTTAGCATGTATGCTTCCGCTACTTCTTCTACATCATACTTCTTCCGCAAACGGCGAAACGCATTGACTCGGTGAGTTTCACGGCATTCCAACTTCGATGCATCGGTTGCCGAAATTCAGTTGCATTTGAATTTCGGGTGATCCCTCTTGAGCATGTATGCTTCCGCTACTTGGTCTACAACATACTTCTTCCGCAAACGGCGAAACGGTTTCAATCTCTGAGTTTCGCGGCATTCCGACTTTGATGCTCTGGTTGCCGAAATTCAGTTGCCTTTGAATTTCGGGTGATCCCTCTTGAGCATGTATGCTTCCGCTACTTGGTCTACAACATACTTCTTCCGCAAACGGCGAAACGGTTTCAATCTCTGAGTTTCGCGGCATTCCGAATTTGATGCCCCGGTTGCTGAAATTCAGTTGCCTTTGAATTTCGGATGATCCCACTTGAGCATGTATGCTTCCGCTACTTGGTCTACAACATACTTCTTCCGCAAACGGCGAAACACTTTCAATCTCTGAGTTTCGCGGCATTCCGACTTCGATGCCCCGGTTGCAGAAATTCAGTTGCCTTTGAATTTCGGATGATCCCTCTTGAGCATGTATGCTTCCGCTACTTGGTCTACAACATACTTCTTCCGCAAACGGCGAAACGGTTTCAATCTCTGAGTTTCGCGGCTTTCCAACTTTGATGCCCCGGTTGCCGAAATTCAGTTGGCTTTGAATTTCAGGTGATCCCTCTTGAGCATGTATGCTTCGGCAACTTGTTCTACATCAGACTTCTTCCACGAACGGCGAAACGCTTTAACTCGGTGAGTATCGCGGCATTCTGACTTCGATGCCCCGGTTGCCGAAATTCAGTTGCCTTTGAATTTCGGTGGTCCCTCTTGAGCATGTATGCTTCCGCTACTTGTTCTACATCAGACTTCTTCGGCAAAGGCCGAAACGCTTTGCCTCGGTGAGGTTCGCGACATTCCGACTTCGATGCCCCGGTTGCCGAAATTCAGTTGCCTTTGAATTTCAGGTGATCGCTCTTGAGCATGTATGCTTCCGCTACTTCTTCTACATCATACTTCTTCCGCAAACGGCGAAACGCTTTGACTTGGTGAGTTTGATGGCATTCCGACTTCGATGCCCCGGTTGCCGAAATTCAGCTGCCTTTGAATTTCGGGTGATCCCTCTTGAGCATGTATGCTTCCGCTACTTCTTCTACATCATACTTCTTCCGCAAACGGCGAAACGCTTTGACTCGGTGAGTTTCACGACATTCCAACTTCGATGCACCGGTTGCCGAAATTCAGTTGCCTTTGAATTTCGGGTGATCCCTCTTGAGCATGTATGCTTCCGCTACTTGGTCTACAACATACTTCTTCCGCAAACGGCGAAACGGTTTCAATCTCTGAGTTTCGCGGCATTCCGAATTTGATGCCCCGGTTGCTGAAATTCAGTTGCCTTTGAATTTCGAATGATCCCACTTGAGCATGTATGCTTCCGCTACTTGGTCTACAACATACTTCTTCCGCAAACGGCGAAACACTTTCAATCTCTGAGTTTCGCGGCATTCCGACTTCGATGCCCCGGTTGCAGAAATTCAGTTGCCTATGAATTTCGGATGATCCCTCTTGAGCATGTATGCTTCCGCTAGTTGGTCTACAACATACTTCTTCCGCAAACGGCGAAACGGTTTCAATCTCTGAGTTTCGCGGCTTTCCAACTTTGATGCCCCGGTTGCCGAAATTCAGTTGGCTTTGAATTTCAGGTGATCCCTCTTGAGCATGTATGCTTCGGCAACTTGTTCTACATCAGACTTCTTCCACGAACGGCGAAACGCTTTAACTCGGTGAGTATCGCGGCATTCTGACTTCGATGCCCCGGTTGCCGAAATTCAGTTGCCTTTGAATTTCGGTGGTCCCTCTTGAGTATGTATGCTTTCGCTACTTGTTCTACATCATACTTCTTCCGCAAACGGCGAAACGGTTTCAATCTCTGAGTTTCGCGCCATTCCGACTTCGATGCCCCGGTTGCTGAAATTCAGTTGCCTTTGAATTTCGGGTGATCCCTCTTGAGCATGTATGCTTCGGCTACTTGTTCTACATCAGACTTCTTCCGCGAACGGCGAAACGCTTTGACTCGGTGAGAGTCACGGCATTCCAACTTCGATGCACCGGTTGCCAAAATTCAGTTGCCGTTGAATTTCGGGTGAGCCGTCTTGAGCATGTATGCTTCCGCTACTTCTTCTACATCATACTTCTTCCGCAAACGGCGAAACGCTTTGACTCCGTGAGTTTGATGGCATTCCGACTTCGATGCCCCGGTTGCCGAAATTCAGCTGCCTTTGAATTTCGGGTGATCCCTCTTGAGCATGTATGCTTCCGCTACTTCTTCTACATCATACTTCTTCCGCAAACGGCGAAACGCTTTGACTCGGTGAGTTTCACGACATTCCAACTTCGATGCACCGGTTGCCGAAATTCAGTTGCCTTTGAATTTCGGGTGATCCCTCTTGAACATGTATGCTTCCGCTACTTGGTCTACAACATACTTCTTCCGCAAACGGCAAAACGGTTTCAATCTCTGAGTTTCGCGGCATTCCGAATTTGATGCCCCGGTTGATGAAATTCAGTTGCCTTTGAATTTCGGATGATCCCACTTGAGCATGTATGCTTCCGCTACTTGGTCTACAACATACTTCTTCCGCAAACGGCGAAACGGTTTCAATCTCTAAGTTTCGTGGCATTCCGACTTTGATGCCTCGGTTGCCGAAATTCAGTTGGCTTTGAATTTCGGTTGATCCCTCTTGAGCATGTATGCTTTCGCTACTTGTTCTACATTATACTTCTTCCGCAAACGGCGAAACGCTTTGACTCGGTGAGTTTCGCGACATTCCTACTTCGATGCCCCGGTTGCCGAAATCTAGTTGCCTTTGAATTTCGGGTGATCCCTCTTGAGCATGTATGCTTCTGCTACTTGTTCTACATCAGACTTCTTCGGCAAAGGCCGAAACGTTATGCCTCGGTGAGGTTCGCGGCATTCCGACTTCGATTCCCAGGTTGCCGAAATTCAATTGCCTTTGAATTTCGGGTGATCCCTCTTGAGCATGTATGCTTCCGCTACTTCTTCTACATCATACTTCTTCCGCAAACGGCGAAACGCTTTGACTCGGTGAGTTTCGCGGCATTCCGACTTCGATGCACCGGTTGCCGAAATTCAGTTGCCTTTGAATTTCGGGTGATCCCTGTTGAGCATGTATGCTTTCGCTACTTGGTCTACATCATACTTCTTCCACAAACGGGGAAACACTTTGACTCGGTGAGTTTCGTGGCATTCCATCTTCGATGCCGCGGTTGCCGAAATTCAGTTGCCTTTGAAGTTCGGGTGATCCCTCTTGAGCATGTATGCTTACGCTACTTCTTCTACATCATACTTCTTCCGCAAACGGCAAAACGCTTTGACTCGATGAGTTTCATGGCATTCCGAATTCGATGCCCCGGTTGCCGAAATTCAGATGCCTTTGAATTTCGGGTGATCCCTCTTGAGCATGTATGCTTCCGCTACTTCTTCTACATCATACTTCTTCCGCAAACGGCGAAACGCTTTGACTCGGTGAGTTTCATGGCATTCCGACTTCGATGTCCCGATTGCAGAAATTCCGCTGCCTTTGAATTTCGGGTGATCCCTCTTGAGCGTGTATGGTTGCGCTACTTCTTCTACATCATACTTCTTCCGCAAACGGCGAAACGCTTTGACTTGGTGAGTTTCACGGCATTCCAACTTCGATGCACTGGTTGCTGAAATTCAGTTGCCTTTGAATTTCGGGTGATCCCTCTTGAGCATGTATGCTTCCGCTACTTGGTCTACATCATACTTCTTCCACAAACGGCGAAACACTTTCAATCTCTGAGTTTCGCGGCTTTCCGACTTTGATTCCCCGATTGCCGAAATTCAGTTGGCTTTGAATTTCGGTTTATCCCTCTTGAGCATGTATGCTTTCGCTACTTGTTCTACATTATACTTCTTCCCCAAACGGCGAAACTCTTTGACTTGGTGAGTTTCGCGACATTCCTACTTCGATGCCCCGGTTGTCAAAATTCAGTTGCCTTTTAATTTTGGGTGATCCCTCTTGAGCATGTATTCGTCCGCTACTTCTTCTACATCATACTTCTTCCGCAAACGGCGAAACGCTTTGACTCGGTGAGTTTCATGGCATTCCGACTTCGATGCCCCGGTTGCCGAAATTCAGTTGCCTTTGAATTTCGGGTGATACCTCTTGAGCATGTATGCTTCCGCTATTTGGTCTACATCATACTTTTTCCACAAACGGCGAAACGCTTTTAATCAATGTGTTTCGCATGATTCCGACTTCGATGCCCCGGTTGCCGAAATTCTGTTGCATTTGAAATTCGGGTTATCCCTCTTGATCATGTATGCTTCGGCTACTTGTTCTACATCAGACTTCTTCCGCGAACGGCGAAACGCTTTGACTCGATGAGTTTCGCGGCATTCCGACTTCAATGCCCCGGTTGCCAAAATTCAGTTCGCTTTAAATTTCGGGTGATCCCTCTTGAGCATGTATGCTTCGGCTACTTGTTCTACATCAGACTTCTTCCGCGAACGGCAAACCGCTTTCAATCTCTGAGTTTCGCGGGATTCCGACTTCGATGCCCCGATTGCCGAAATTCAGTTGGCTTTGAATTTCAGGTGATCCCTCTTGAGCATGTATGCTTCGGCAACTTGTTCTACATCAGACTACTTCCGCGAACGGTGAAACGCTTTAACTCGGTGAGTATCGCGGCATTTTGACTTCGATGCCCCGGTTGTCGAAATTCAGTTGCTTTTTAATTTTGGGTGATCCCTCTTGAGCATGTATGCTTCCGCTACTTCTTCTACATCATACTTCTTCCGCAAACGGCGAAACGCTTTGACTCGGTGAGTTTGATGGCATTCCGACTTCGATGCCCCGGTTGCCGAAATTCAGCTGCCTTTGAATTTCGGGTGATCCCTCTTGAGCATGTTTCCGCTACTTGGTCTACATCATACTTCTTCCACAAACGGCGAAACACATTCAATCTCTGAGTTTCGCGGCTTTCCGACTTTGATTCCCCGGTTGCCGAAATTCAGTTGGCTTTGAATTTCGGTTGATCCCTCTTGAGCATGTATGCTTTCGCTACTTGTTCTACATTATACTTCTTCCGCAAACGGCGAAACTCTTTGACTCGGTGAGTTTCGCGACATTCCTACTTCGATGCCCCGGTTATCGAAATTCAGTTGCCTTTTAATTTTGGGTGATCCCTCTTGAGCATGTATTCGTCCGCTACTTCTTCTACATCATACTTCTTCCGCAAACGGCGAAACGCTTTGACTCGGTCAGTTTCATGGCATTCCGACTTCGATGCCCCGGTTGCCGAAATTCAGTTGCCTTTGAATTTCGGGTGATACCTCTTGAGCATGTATGCTTCCGCTACTTGGTCTACATCATACTTCTTCCGCAAACGGCGAAACGGTTTCAATCTCTGAGTTTCGCGGCATTACGACTTCGATGCCCCGGTTGCCGAAATTCAGTTGGCTTTGAATTTCGGGAACTGAATTTCAGCTGATCCCTCTTGAGCATGTATGGTTCGGCTACTTGTTCTACATCAGACTTCTTCCGCGAACGGCGAAACGCTTTGACTCGATGAGTTTCGCGGCATTCCGACTTCGATGCCCCGGTTGCCGAAATTCAGTTCGCTTTGAATTTCGGGTGATCCCTCTTGAGCATGTATGCTTCGGCTACTTGTTCTACATCAGACTTCTTCCGCGAACGGCAAACCGCTTTCAATCTCTGAGTTTCGCGGCATTCCGACTTCGATGCCCCGGTTGCCGAAATTCAGTTGGCTTTGAATTTCAGGTGATCCCTCTTGAGCATGTATGCTTCGGGAACTTGTTCTACATCAGACCTCTTCCGCGAACGGCGAAACGCTTTAACTCGGTGAGTATCGCGGCATTTTGACTTCGATGCCCCGGTTGTCGAAATTCAGTTGCTTTTTAATTTTGGGTGATCCCTCTTGAGCATGTATGCTTCCGCTACTTCTTCTACATCATATTTCTTTCGCAAACGGCGAAACGCTTTGACTCGGTGCCTTTGATGGCATTCCGACTGCGATGCCCCGGTTGCCGAAATTCAGCTGCCTTTGAATTTCGGGTGATCCCTCTTGAGCATGTATGCTTCCGCTACTTCTTCTACATCATACTTCTTCCGCAAACGGCGAAACGCTTTGACTCGGTGAGTTTCACGGCATTCCAACTTCGATGCACCGGTTGCCGAAATTCAGTTGCCTTTGAATTTCGGGTGATCCCTCTTGAGCATGTATGCTTCCACTACTTGCTCTACATCATACTTCTTCCACAAACGGCGAAACACTTTCAATTTCTGAGTTTCGCGGCATTCCGACTTCGATGCCCCGGTTGCCGAAATTCAGTTGGTTGTGAATTTCGGGTGATCCCTCTTGAGCATGTATGCTTCCGCTACTTGTTCTACATCAGACTTCTTCCGCGAATGGCTAAACGCTTTGACTCGGTGAGTTTCGCGGCATTCTGACTTCGATGCCCCGGTTGCCGAAATTCTGTTGCATTTGAATTTCGGGTTATCCCTCTTGAGCATGTATGCTTCGGCTACTTGTTCTACATCAGACTTCTTCCGCAAACGGTGAAACGCTTTGACTCGATGAGTTTCGCGGCATTCCGACTTCGATGCCCCGGTTGCCGAAATTCAGTTGGCTTTGAATTTCAGGTGATCCCTCTTGAGCATGTATGCTTCGGCAACTTGTTCTACATCAGACTTCTTCCGCGAACGGCGAAACGCTTTAACTCGGTGAGTATCGCGGTATTTTGACTTCGATGCCCCGGTTGTCGAAATTCAGTTGCTTTTTAATTTTGGGTGATCCCTCTTGAGCATGTATGCTTCCGCTACTTCTTCTACATCATACTTCTTATGCAAACGGCGAAACGCTTTGACTCGGTGCGTTTGATGGCATTCCGACTTCGATGCCCCGGTTGCCGAAATTCAGCTGCCTTTGAATTTCGGGTGATCCCTCTTGAGCATGTATGCTTCCGCTACTTCTTCTACATCATACTTCTTCCGCAAATGGCGAAACGCTTTGACTCGGTGAGTTTCACGGCATTCCAACTTCGATGCACCGGTTGCCGAAATTCAGTTGCCTTTGAATTTCGGGTGATCCCTCTTGAGCATGTATGCTTCCACTACTTGCTCTACATCATACTTCTTCCACAAACGGCGAAACACTTTCAATCTCTGAGTTTCGCGGCATTCCGGCTTCGATGCCCCGGTTGCCGAAATTCAGTTGGCTGTGAATTTCGGGGGATCCCTCTTGAGCATGTATGCTTCGGCTACTTGTTCTACATCAGACTTCTTCCGCGAACGGCTAAACGCTTTGACTCGGTGAGTTTCACGACATTTTGACTTCGATGCCCCGGTTGCCGAAATTCAGTTGCCTTTGAATTTCGGGTGATCCCTCTTGAGCATGTATGCTTCCGCTACTTCTTCTACATCATACTTCTTCCGCAAACGGCGAAACGCTTTGACTCGGTGAGTTTCACGGCATTCCAACTTCGATGCACCGGTTGCCGAAATTCAGTTGCCTTTGAATTTCGGGTGATCCCTCTTGAGCATGTATGCTTCCACTACTTGCTCTACATCATACTTCTTCCACAAACGGCGAAACACTTTCAATCTCTGAGTTTCGCGGCATTCCGGCTTCGATGCCCCGGTTGCCGAAATTCAGTTGGCTGTGAATTTCGGGGGATCCCTCTTGAGCATGTATGCTTCGGCTACTTGTTCTACATCAGACTTCTTCCGCGAACGGCTAAACGCTTTGACTCGGTGAGTTTCACGACATTTTGACTTCGATGCCCCGGTTGCCGAAATTCAGTTGCCTTTGAATTTCGGGTGATCCCTCTTGAGCATGTATGCTTCCGCTACTTCTTCTACATCATACTTCTTCCGCAAACGGCGAAACGCTTTGACTCGGTGAGTTTCACGGCATTCCAACTTCGATGCACCGGTTGCCGAAATTCAGTTGCCTTTGAATTTCGGGTGATCCCTCTTGAGCATGTATGCTTCCACTACTTGCTCTACATCATACTTCTTCCACAAACGGCGAAACACTTTCAATCTCTGAGTTTCGCGGCATTCCGGCTTCGATGCCCCGGTTGCCGAAATTCAGTTGGCTGTGAATTTCGGGGGATCCCTCTTGAGCATGTATGCTTCGGCTACTTGTTCTACATCAGACTTCTTCCGCGAACGGCTAAACGCTTTGACTCGGTGAGTTTCACGACATTTTGACTTCGATGCCCCGGTTGCCGAAATTCAGTTGCCTTTGAATTTCGGGTGATCCCTCTTGAGCATGTATGCTTCCGCTACTTCTTCTACATCATACTTTTTCCGCAAACGGCGAAACGCTTTGAACTCGGTGAGTTTCGCGGCATTCTGACTTCGATGCCCTGGCTGCCGAAATTTAGTTGCCTTTGAATTTCGGTTGATCCCTCTTGAGTATGTATGCTTTCACTACTTGTTCTACATTATACTTCTTCCGCAAACGGCGAAACGCTTTGACTCGGTGACTTTCGCGACATTCCTACTTCGATGCCCCGGTTGTCCAAATTCAGTTGCCTTTGAATTTTGGGTGATCCCTCTTGAGCATGTATGCTTCCGCTACTTGTTCTACATCAGACTTCTTCGGCAAAGGCCGAAACGCTTTGCCTCGGTGATGTTCGCGGCATTCGGACTTCGATGTTCTGGTTGCCGAAATTCAGTTGCCTTTGAATTTCTGGTGATCCCTCTTGAGCATGTATGCTTCCGCTACTTCTTCTACATCATACTTCTTCCGCAAACGGCGAAACGCTTTGACTCGGTGAGTTTTAGGGCATTCCGACTTCGATGCCCCGGTTGCCGGAATTCAGTTGCCTTTGAATTTCGGGTGATCCCTCTTGAGCATGTATGCTTCCGCTACTTGTTCTACATCAGACTTCTTCGGCAAAGGCCGAAACGCTTTGCCTCGGTGAGGTTCGCGGCATTCCAACTTCAATGCCCCGGTTGCCGAAATTCAGTTGCCTTTGAATTTCGGGTGATCCCTCTTGAGCATGTATGCTATTGCTACTTCTTCTACATCATACTTCTTCCGCAAACGGTGAAACGCTTTGACTCGGTGAGTTTCACGGCATTCCGACTTCGATGCACCTGTTGCCCAAATTCTGTTGGCTTTGAATTTCGGGTGATCCCTCTTGAGCATGTATGCTTCCGCTACTTGGTCTATATCATACTTCTTCCACAAACGGTGAAACACTTTGAATCTCTGAGTTTCGCGGCATTCCAACTTCGATGCCCCGGTTGCCGAAATTTAGTTGCCTTTGAATTTCGGGTGATCCCTCTTGAGCATGTATACTTCCGCTACTTGGTCTACATCATACTTCTTCCGCAAACGGCGAAACGGTTTCAATCTCTGAGTTTCGCGGCATTACGACTTCGATGCCCCGGTTGCCGAAATTCAGTTGGCTTTGAATTTCGGGTACTGAATTTCGGCTGATCCCTCTTGAGCATGTATGCTTCGGCTACTTGTTCTAAATCAGACTTCTTCCGCGAATGGCGAAACGCTTTGACTCGGTGAGTATCGCGGCATTCGGACTTCGATGCCCCGGTTGCCGAAATTTAGTTGCCTTTGAATTTCGGGTGATCCTTCTTGAGCATGTATGCTTCAGCTACTTCTTCTACATCATACTTCTTCCGCAAACGGCGAAACGGTTTCAATCTCTGAGTTTCGCGGCATTCCGACTTCGATGCCCTGGTTGCCGAAATTCAGTTGGCTTTGAATTTCGGGTGATCCCTCTTGAGCATGTATGCTTCGGCTACTTGTTCTACATTATACTTCTTCCGCAAACGGCGAAACGCTTTGACTCTATGAGTATCGCGGCATTCTGACTTCGATGCCCCCGTTGCCGAAATTCAGTTGCCTTTGAATTTCGGTTGATCCCTCTTGAGCATGTATGCTTCCGCTACTTCTTCTACATCATACTTTTTCCGCAAACGGCGAAACGCTTTGAACTCGGTGAGTTTCACGGCATTCTGACTTCGATGCCCCGGCTGTCGAAATTCAGTTGCCTTTGAATTTCGGTTGATCCCTCTTGAGTATGTATGCTTTCGCTACTTGTTCTACATTATACTTCTTCCGCAAACGGCGAAACGCTTTGACTCGGTGAGTTTCGCGACATTCCTACTTCGATGCCCCGGTTGTCCAAATTCAGTTGCCTTTGAATTTCGGGTGATCCCTCTTGAGCATGTATGCTTCTGCTACTTGTTCTACATCAGACTTCTTCGGCAAAGGCCGAAACGCTTTGCCTCGGTGAGGTTCGCGGCATTCCAACTTCAATGCCCCGGTTGCCGAAATTCAATTGCCTTTGAATTTCGGGTGATCCCTCTTGAGCATGTATGCTATTGCTACTTCTTCTACATCATACTTCTTCCGCAAACGGTGAAACGCTTTGACTCGGTGAGTTTCACGGCATTCCGACTTCGATGCACCTGTTGCCCAAATCCAGTTGCCTTTGAATTTCGGGTGATCCCTCTTGAGCATGTATGCTTCGGCTACTTGTTCTACTTCAGACTTCTTCCGCGAACGGCGAAAGGCTTTGACTCTGTGAGTTTCGCGGCATTCCGACTTCGATGCACCGGTTGCCGAAATTCAGTTGCCTTTGAATTTCGGGTGATCCTTCTTGAGCATGTATGCTTCAGCTACTTCTTCTACATCATACTTCTTCCGCAAACGGCGAAACGCTTTGACTCGGTCAGTTTCATGGCATTCCAACTTCGACGCCCCGGTTGCCGAAATTCAGTTGCCTTTGAATTTCGGGTGATCCCTCTTGAGCATGTATGCTTCCGCTACTTGGTCTACATCATACTTCTTCCGCAAACGGTGAAACGGTTTCAATCTCTGAGTTTCGCGGCATTACGACTTCGATGCCCCGGTTGCCGAAATTCAGTTGGCTTTGAATTTCGGGTACTGAATTTCAGCTGATCCCTCTTGAGCATGTATGCTTCGGCTACTTGTTCTAAATCAGACTTCTTCCGCGAATGGCGAAACGCTTTGACTCGGTGAGTATCGCGGCATTCGGACTTCGATGCCCCGGTTGCCGAAATTTAGTTGCCTTTGAATTTCGGGTGATCCTTCTTGAGCATGTATGCTTCAGCTACTTCTTCTACATCATACTTCTTCCGCAAACGGCGAAACGCTTTGACTCGGTCAGTTTCATGGCATTCCAACTTCGATGCCCCGGTTGCCGAAATTCAGTTGCCTTTGAATTTCGGGTGATCCCTCTTGAGCATGTATGCTTCCGCTACTTGGTCTACATCATACTTCTTCCGCAAACGGCGAAACGGTTTCAATCTCTGAGTTTCGCGGCATTCCGCTTCGATGCCCTGGTTGCCGAAATTCAGTTGGCTTTGAATTTCGGGTGATCCCTCTTGAGCATGTATGCTTCGGCTACTTGTTCTACATTATACTTCTTCCGCAAACGGCGAAACGCTTTGACTCTGTGAGTATCGCGGCATTCTGACTTCGATGCCCCCGTTGCCGAAATTCAGTTGCCTTTGAATTTCGGTTGATCCCTCTTGAGCATGTATGCTTCCGCTACTTCTTCTACATCATACTTTTTTCCGCAAACGGCGAAACGCTTTGAACTCGGTGAGTTTCGCGGCATTCTGACTTCGATGCCCCGGCTGCCGAAATTCAGTTGCCTTTGAATTTCGGTTGATCCCTCTTGAGTATGTATGCTTTCGCTACTTGTTCTACATTATACTTCTTCCGCAAACGGCGAAACGCTTTGACTCGGTGAGTTTTAAGGCATTCCGACTTCGATGCCCCGGTTGCCGGAATTCAGTTGCCTTTGAATTTCGGGTGATCCCTCTTGAGCATGTATGCTTCCGCTACTTCTTCTACATCAGACTTCTTCGGCAAAGGCCGAAACGCTTTGCCTCGGTGAGGTTCGCGGCATTCCAACTTCAATGCCCCGGTTGCCGAAATTCAGTTGCCTTTGAATTTCGGGTGATCCCTCTTGAGCATGTATGCTATTGCTACTTCTTCTACACCATACTTCTTCCGCAAACGGTGAAACGCTTTGACTCGGTGAGTTTCACGGCATTCCGACTTCGATGCACCTGTTGCCCAAATTCTGTTGGCTTTGAATTTCGGGTGATCCCTCTTGAGCATGTATGCTTCCGCTACTTGGTCTATATCATACTTCTTCCACAAACGGCGAAACACTTTGAATCTCTGAGTTTCGCGGCATTCCGACTTCGATGCCCAGGTTGCCGAAATTCAGTTGCCTTTGAATTTCGGGTGATCCCTCTTGAGCATGTATGCTTCGGCTACTTGTTCTACATCAGACTTCTTCCGCGAACGGCGAAAGGCTTTGACTCTGTGAGTTTCGCGGCATTCCGACTTCGATGCACCGGTTGCCGAAATTCAGTTGCCTTTGAATTTCGGGTGATACTTCTTGAGCATGTATGCTTCAGCTACTTCTTCTACATCATACTTCTTCCGCAAACGGCGAAACGCTTTGACTCGGTCAGTTTCATGGCATTCCAACTTCGATGCCCCAGTTGCCGAAATTCAGTTGCCTTTGAATTTCGGGTGATCCCTCTTGAGCATGTATGCTTCCGCTATTTGGTCTACATCATACTTCTTCCGCAAACGGCGAAACGGTTTCAATCTCTGAGTTTCGCGGCATTACGACTTCGATGCCCCGGTTGCCGAAATTCAGTTGGCTTTGAATTTCGGGTACTGAATTTCGGCTGATCCCTCTTGAGCATGTATGCTTCGGCTACTTGTTCTAAATCAAACTTCTTCCGCGAATGGCGAAACGCTTTGACTCGGTGAGTATCGCGGCATTCGGACTTCGATGCCCCGGTTGCCGAAATTCAGTTGCCTTTGAATTTCGGGTGATCCTTCTTGAGCATGTATGCTTCAGCTACTTCTTCTACATCATACTTCTTCCGCAAACGGCGAAACGCTTTGACTCGGTCAGTTTCATGGCATTCCAACTTCGATGCCCCGGTTGCCGAAATTCAGTTGCCTTTGAATTTCGGGTGATCCCTCTTGAGCATGTATGCTTCCGCTACTTGGTCTACATCATACTTCTTCCGCAAACGGCGAAACGGTTTCAATCTCTGAGTTTCGCGGCATTCCGACTTCGATGCCCTGGTTGCCGAAATTCAGTTGGCTTTGAATTTCGGGTGATCCCTCTTGAGCATGTATGCTTCGGCTACTTGTTCTACATTATACTTCTTCCGCAAACGGCGAAACGCTTTGACTCTGTGAGTATCGCGGCATTCTGACTTCGATGCCCCCGTTGCCGAAATTCAGTTGCCTTTGAATTTCGGTTGATCCCTCTTGAGCATGTATGCTTTCGCTACTTGTTCTACATTATACTTCTTCCGCAAACGGCGAAACGCTTTGACTCGGTGAGTATCGCGGCATTCCGACTTCGATGCCCCGGTTGCCCAATTCAGTTGCCTTTGAATTTCGGGTGATCCCTCTTGAGCATGTATGCTTCCACTTCTTCTTCTACATCATACTTCTTCCTCAAACGGCGAAACGCTTTGACTCGGTGAGTTTAATGGCATTTCGACTTCGATGCCCCGGTTGCCGAAATTCAGTTGCCTTTGAATTTCGGTTGATCCCTCTTGAGCATGTATGCTTTCGCTACTTGTTCTACATTATACTTCTTCCGCAAACGGCGAAACGCTTTGACTCGGTGAGTATCGCGGCATTCCGACTTCGATGCCCCGGTTACCCAATTCAGTTGCCTTTGAATTTCGGGTGATCCCTCTTGAGCATGTATGCTTCCACTTCTTCTTCTACATCATACTTCTTCCTCAAACGGCGAAACGCTTTGACTCGGTGAGTTTAATGGCATTTCGACTTCGATGCCCCGGTTGCCGAAATTCAGTTGCCTTTGAATTTCGGGTGATCCCTCTTGAGCATGTATGCTCCGCTACTTGGTCTACATCATACTTCTTACGCAAACGGTTTCAATATCTGAGTTTCGCGGCATTACGACTTCGATGCCCCGGTTGCCGAAATTTAGGTGGCTTTGAATTTCGGGTACTGAATTTCGGCTGATCCCTCTTGAGCATGTATGCTTCGGCTACTTGTTCTAAATCAGACTTCTTCCGCGAATGGCGAAACGCTTTGACTCGGTGAGTATCGCGGCATTCGGACTTCGATGCCCCGGTTGCCGAAATGCAGTTGCCTTTGAATTTCGGTTGATCCCTCTTGAGCATGTATGCTTTCGCTACTTGTTCTACATTATACTTCTTCCGTAAACGGCGAAAGGCTTTGACTCGGTGAGTTTCGCGACATTCCTACCTCGATGCCCCGGTTGTCCAAATTCAGTTGCCTTTTAATTTTGGGTGATCCCTCTTGAGCATGTATGCTTCCGCTACTTTTTCTACATCATACTTCTTCCGCAAACGGCGAAACGCTTTGGCTCGGTGAGTTTCATGGCATTCCGACTTCGATGCACCGGTTGCCGAAATTCAATTGCCTTTGAATTTCGGGTGATCCCTCTTGAGCATGTATGCTTCCGCTACTTGGTCTACATCATACTTCTTCCACAAAAGGCGAAACACTTTGAATCTCTGAGTTTCGCGGCATTCCGACTTTGATGCCCCTGTTGCCGAAATTCAGTTGCTTTTGAATTTCGGGTGATCCCTCTTGAGCATGTATGCTTCGGCTACTTGTTCTACATCAGAGTTATTCCGCGAACGGCGAAACGCTTTGACTAGTTGAGTTTCGCGGCATTCCGCCTTCGATGCCCCGATTGCCGAAATTCAGTTGCCTTTGAATTTCGGGTGATCCTTCTTGAGCATGTATGCTTCCGCTACTTCTTCTACATCATACTTCTTCCGCAAACGGCGAAACGCTTTGACTCGGTGAGTTTCATGGCATTCCGATTTTGATGCCCAGGTTGCCGAAAATCAGTTGGCTTTGAATTTCGGGTAATCCCTCTTGAGCATGTATGCTTCGGCTACTTGTTCTACATCAGACTTCTTCCGCGAACGGCGAAATGCTTTGACTCGGTGAGTTTCGCGGCATTCCGACTTCGATGCCCCGGTTGCCGAAATTCAGTTGCCTTTGAATTTCGGGTGATCCTTCTTGAGCATGTATGCTTCCGCTACTTCTTCTACATCATACTTCTTCCGCAAATGGCGAAACGCTTTGACTCGGTGAGTATCGCGGCATTCTGACTTCGATGCCCCGGTTGCCGAAAATCATTTGGCTTTGAATTTCGGGTGATCCCTCTTGAGCATGTATGCTTCGGCTACTTGTTCTACATTATACTTCTTCTGCAAACGGCGAAACGCTTTGACTCGGTGAGTATCGCGGCATTCTGACTTCGAGGCCCCTCTTGCCGAAATTCAGTTGCCTTTGAATTTCGGTTGATCCCTCTTGAGCATGTATGGTTTCGCTACTTGTTCTACATTATACTTCTTCCGCAAACGGTGAAACGCTTTGACTCGATGAGTATCGCGACATTCTGATTTCGATGCCCTGGTTGCCGAAATTCAGTTGCCTTTGAATTTCGGTTGATCCCTCTTGAGCTGGTATGCTTCCGCTACTTGGTCTACATCATACTTCTTCCGCAAACGGCGAGACAGTTTCAATCTCTGAGTTTCGCGGCATTCCGACTTCGATGCCCCGGTTGCCGAAAATCAGTTGGCTTTGAATTTTGGGTGATCCCTCTTGAGCATTTATGCTTCGGCTACTTGTTCTACATTATACTTCTTCTGCAAACGGCGAAACGCTTTGACTCGGAGAGTATCGCGGCATTCTGATTTCGATGCCCGGTTTGCGAAATTCAATTGCCTTTGAATTTCGGGTGATCCCTCTTGAGCATGTATGCTTCCGCTACTTGTTCTACATCAGACTTCTTCCGAAAACGGCGAAACGCTTTGACATGGTGGGTTTCGCGGCATTCCGACCTCGATGCCCCGGTTACCGAAATTCAGTTGCCTTGGAATTTCAGTTGATCTTTCTTGAGCATGTATGCTTCCGCTACCTGTTCTACATCAAACTTCTTCCAGAAACGGCGAAACGCTTTGACTCGGTGAGTTTCGAGACATTCCAACTTCGATGCCCCGGTTGCCGAAATTAAGTTGCCTTTGAATTTCGGTTGATCCCTCTTGAGCATGTATGCTTTCGCTACTTATTCTACATCAAACTTCTTCCGGAAACGGCGAAACGCTTTCACTCGGTGAGTTTCGCGGCAATCCGACTTCGATGCCCCGATTGCCGAAATTCAATTGTGTTTGAATTTCGGGTGATCCCTCTTGAGCATGTGTGCTTCCGCTACTTGGTCTACATCATACTTCTTCCACAAACGGCGAAACGGTTTCAATCTCTGAGTTTAACGGCATTCCGACTTCGATGCCCCGGTTGCTGAAATTCAGTTGCCTTTGAATTTCGGGTGACCCCTCTTGAGCATGTATGCTTCTGCTATTTGTTCTACATCAGAGTTCTTCCGCAAAGGGCGAAATGCGTTGACTCACAGAGTGAGCGGCATTCCGACTTCGATGCCCCGGTTGCCGAAATCCAGTTGCCTTTGAATTTCGAGTGATCCCTCTTGATCATGTATGCTTCTGCTACTTGTTCTACATCAGACTTCTTCCGCAAACGGCGAAACGCTTTGACTCGGTGAGTTTCACCACATTCCGAATTCGATGCCCCGGTTGTCGAAATCTAGTTGCCTTTGAATTTTGGGTGATCCATCTTGAGCATGTATGCTTCTGCTACTTGTTCTACATCAGACTTCTTTCGCAAATGGTGCAACGCTTTGACTCAGTGAGTTTCGCGATATTCCGACTATGATTCCCCGGTTGCCAAAATGCAGTTGCCTTTGAATTTCAGGTGATCCCTCTTGAGCATGTATGCTTCGGCTACTTGTTCTACATCAGATTTCTTCCGCAAACGGCGAAACGCTTTGACTCGGATAGTTTCTCGGCAGTCCGACTTCGATGCCCCGGTTGCCGAAATTCAGTTGCCTTTGAATTTCGGGTGATCCCTCTTGATTATGTATGCTTCTGCTACTTGTTCTATATCAGACTTCTTCCGGAAATGGCGAAATGCTTTGACTCGCAGAGTTTGCGGCATTCCGACTTCGATGCCCCGGTTGCCGAAATCCAGTTGCCTTTGAATTTCGAGTGATCCCTCTTGAGCATGTATGCTTCTGCTACTTGTTCTACATCATACTTCTTCCGCAAACGGCGAAATGCTTTGACTCGGTGAGTTTCGTGGCATTCCGACTTCGATGCCTCGGTTGCCGAAATCTAGTTGCCTTTGAATTTCGGGTGATCCCTCTTGAGCATGTATGCTTGTGCTACTTGTTCTACATCATACTTCTTCCGCAAACAGCGAAACGCTTTGACTCGATGAGTGTCGCGGCTTTCCGACTTCGATGCCCCGGTTGCCGAAATCCAGTTGCCTTGGAATTTCGGGTGATCCATCTTGAGCATGTATGCTTCTGCTACTTGTTCTACATCAAACTTCTTCCGCAAATGGCGAAACGCTTTGACTCGGTGAGTTTCGTGGCAATCCGACTTTGATGCCCGGGTTGCCGAAATCCAGTTGCCTTTGAATTTCGTGTGATCCCTCTTGAGCATGTATGCTTCTGCTACTTGGTCTATATCAGACTTCTTCCGCCAACGGCGAAACGCTTTGACTCGGTCAGTTTCGCGGCATTTCGCCTTCGATGCCCCGTTTGCTGAAATGCAGTTGCTTTTGAATTTCTGGTGATCCCTCTTGAGCATGTATGCTTCTGCTACTTGTTCTACATAAGTCTACTTCCGCAAACGGCGAAACGCTTTGACTCGGTGAGTTTCGCGGCATTATGACGTCGATGCCCCAGTTGTCGAAATCTAGTTGCCTTTGAATTTCGGTTGATCCCTCTTGAGCATGTATGCTTTCGCTACTTGTTCTACATCAGACTTCCTCCGCAAACGGTGAAACGCTTTGACTCGATGAGTGTCGCGGCATTCCTACTTCGATGCCCCGGTTGCCGAAATTCAGTTGCCTTTGAATTTCGGGTGATCCCTCTTGATTATGTATGCTTCTGCTACTTGTTCTATATCAGACTTCTTCCGGAAATGGCGAAATGCTTTGACTCGCAGAGTTTGCGGCATTCCGACTTCGATGCCCCGGTTGTCGAAATCCAGTTGCCTTTGAATTTCGAGTGATCCCTCTTGAGCATGTATGCTTCTGCTACTTGTTCTACATAAGTCTTCTTCCGCAAACGGCGAAACGCTTTGACTGGGTGAGTTTCGCGGCATTCCGACTTGGATGCCTCGGTTGCCGAAATTCAGTTGCCTTTGAATTTCGGTGATCCTTCTTGAGCATGTATGCTTCTGCTACTTGTTCTACATCACACTTCTTCTGCAAACGGCGAAACGCTTTGATTCGGTTAGTTTCGCGGCATTCCGGCTTTGATGGCCCGGTTGCCGAAATTCAGTTGCCTTTGAATTTTGAGTGATCCCTCTTTAGCATGTAAGCTTCAGCTACTTGTTCTACATCAGACTTCTTTCGTAAAGGGCGAAACGCTTTGACTCGGTGAGTTACGCGGCCTTCGGACTTCGATGCCCTGGTTGCCGAAATGCAGTTCCCTTTGAGTTTCAGGTGATCGATCTTGAGCATGTATGCTTCTCCTACTTGTTCTACATCAGACTTCTTCCGCAAAGGGCGATACGCTTTGACTCGGTGAGTTTCGCGGCATTCCGACTTCGATGCCCCGGTTGCCGAAATGCAGTTGCCTTTGAATTTCGGGTGATCCATCTTGAGCATGTATGCTTCTCCTACTTGTTCTACATCAGACTTCTTTCGCAAAGGGCGAAACGCTTTGACTCGGTGAGTTTCGCGGCATTTCGACTTCGATGCCCCGGATGCCGAAATGCAGTTGCCTTCGAATTTCGGGTGATCCATCTTGAGCATGTATGCTTCTGCAACTTGTTCTACATCAGACTTCTTCCGCAAATGCCGCAACGCTTTGACTTAGTGAGTTTCGCGATATTCCGACTTTGATTCCCCGGTTGCCGAAATTCAGTTGCCTTTGAATTTCAGATGATCCCTCTTGAGCATGTATGCTTCGGCTACTTGTTCTACATTAGACTTCTTCCGCAAACAACGAAACGCTTTGACTCGGATAGTTTCGTGGCAGTCCGACTTCGATGCCCCGGTTGCCGAAATTCAGTTGCCTTTGAATTTCGGGTGATCCCTCTTGATTAGTAAATGGCGAACAACTTTGACTCGGTTAGTTTCGCGACATTCCGACTTTGATTCCCCGGTTGCCAAAATTCAATTGCCTTTCAATTTCGAGTGATCCCTTTTGAGCATGTATGCTTCTGCTACTTGTTCTACATCAAACTTCTTCCGCAAACGGCGAAACAATTTGACTCGGTGAGATTCGAGGCATTCCGCCTTCGATGCCCAGGTTGCCGACATCCAGTTGCCTTTAAATTTCGGGTGATCCCTCTTGATCATGTATGTTTCGGCTACTTGTTCCATATCAGACTTCTTCCGCAAACGGCGAAACGCTTTGACTCGGTGAGTTTCGCGGCATTCTGATCTCGATGCCCCGGTTGCCGAAATCCAGTTGCCTTTGAATTTCGGGTGATCCCTCTTGAGCATGTTTGCTTCTGTTACTTGTTCCACATCAGACTTCTTCCGCAAACGGCGAAACGCTTTGACTCGGTGAGTTTCGCGGCATTCCGACTTCGATGCCCCGGTTGCCGAAATCCAGTTGCCTTTGATTTCGGGTGATCCCTCTTGAGCATGTATGCTTCTGCTACTTGTTCCATATCAGAGTTCTTCCGCAAACGGCGAAATGCTTTGACTCGGTGAGTTTCGCGGCATTCCGAATTCGATGCCCCGGTTGCCGAAATCCAGTTGCCTTTGAATTTCGAGTGATCCCTCTTGAGGATGTATGCTTCTGCTACTTGTTCCACATCAGACTTCTTCCATAAACGGCGAAACGCTTTAACTCGGTGAGTTCCGGGGCATTCCGCCTTCGATGCCCCGGTTGCCGAAATCCAGCAACCTTTGAATTTCGGGTGGTCCCTCTTGAGCATGTATGCTTTTGCTAGTTATTCGACATTAGACTTCTTCCGCAAACGGCGAAACGCTTTGACTCGATGAGTTTCGCGGCATTCCGACGCTGATGCCCCGATTGCAGAAATCTAGTTGCCTTTGAATTTCGGGTGATCCCTCCTGAGCATGTATGCTTCTGCTACTTGTTCAACATCGAACTTCTTCCGCAAACGGCGAAACGCTTTGACTCGGTGAGTTTCGCGGCATTCCGACTTCGATGCCCCGGTTGCCGAAATCAAGTTGCCTTTGAATTTCGGGTGATCCCTCTTTATTATGTATGTTTCTGCTACATGTTCCATATCAGACTTGTTCTGCAAACGGCGAAATGCTTTGACTCGGTGAGTGTCGCGGCATTCCGACGTCGATACCCTGGTTGCCGAAATCCGGCTGCCTTTGAATTTCGAGTGATCACTCTTGAGCATGTATGCTTCTGCTACTTGTTTGACATCAGACTTCTTCCGCAAACGACGAAACGATTTGACTCAGTGAGTTTCGCGGCATTCCGACTTCGATGCCCCGGTTGCCGAAATCCAGTTGCCTTTGAATTTTGGGTGATCCCTCTTGAGCATGTATGCTTGTCCTACTTGTTCTACGTCAGACTTCTTCCGCAAACGGCGAAACGGGTTCACTCGGTGAGTTTCGCGACATTCCGAATTCGATGCCCCGGTTGCCGAAATTCAGTTGCCTTTGAATTTCGGGTGATCCCTCTTGAGCATGTATGCTTCTGCTACTTGTTCCATATCAGAGTTCTTCCGCAAACGGCGAAACGCTTTGACTCGGTGAGTTTCGCGGCATTCCGACGTCGATACCCTGGTTGCCGAAATCCGGCTGCCTTTGAATTTCAAGTGATCACTCTTGAGCATGTATGCTTCTGCTACTTGTTTGACATCAGACTTCTTCCGCAAACGACGAAACGATTTGACTCAGTGAGTTTCGCGGCATTCCGACTTCGATGCCCCGGTTGCCGAAATCCAGTTGCCTTTGAATTTTGGGTGATCCCTCTTGAGCATGTATGCTTGTCCTACTTGTTCTACGTCAGACTTCTTCCGCAAACGGCGAAACGGGTTCACTCGGTGAGTTTCGCGACATTCCGAATTCGATGCCCCGGTTGCCGAAATTCAGTTGCCTTTGAATTTCGGGTGATCCCTCTTGAGCATGTATGCTTCTGCTACTTGTTCCATATCAGAGTTCTTCCGCAAACGGCGAAACGCTTTGACTCGGTGAGTTTCGCGGCATTCCGCCGTCGATACCCTGGTTGCCGATGTAACGGCCCGGATTTTTCTACATTCTTTTTCGCAATATATTGGAAAATTTCAGGTAATTTTTTTTTTTTATATATATATATATATATACAGGTTCCACCAAAATTTTGGCAGAGTCTCCCCTGTACCGGTAGGTCCCAAGTTATCGACATATACCCTTTTACACTTATAATAACTCAAAATCACGACCCAATCATCCTGGGCCTCAACCCAACTCATTCTCATCAACACAACACATCTTATTCAATAACATCATATAATGCAATTCAAATAAAAGATTCAATTTCAACTGTAAACATGCATGGTCAAAAAGGTACTAAGAGTTTCAACCATTAGATTAAAGACATACATTCAAATTTACGGATTTATATTACATCTCAAGTTTTAAGAGATAAGTCTTTTAATTTACAATTAATTTACATGGTCAAAAGCAAAAGATAACTAAACTAGTATTACCCTTGACGCAACCCTGGTGGACCTGATAATAGAAATTAACATGTACACATAAATATAAAATATAGTAACAAGCAATAACAATGGCAGACAATAATCTCTACGGAATTTCTTTTTATATATAAAATTAGGCATAAACCTCTTTTACAACATATATTTTCCATCTATTACCAATATCCATCTAATATCCTATCTCATTTGCCAAGAATAATTCCATCTTGGAAATCTCAACACCACTCAACGGTTTGTGAACATCATCTCCTTATAAGTCAATTTTCACTTGATACCAAGATATTCCTCTCTTGATATCATTAGCTTATCTCATTCTTTTGGAATAATTAATCAATATTGTTTTTTTTTCTTTTCTAAATCTGTTGCTAGAAGGTAATCGTTGAAACTAATAAATCTCATTAATATCATTAGTCTTCTAATATTGGGCTAGACTAATCAATTTAAAATATACCAGCACCGATGAAACCTCTTCGATACCATTAGCCATCCAAACCTGGTAGCTAATTCATGCCATTTGATTCTTCCATTCATATCGAATCCCTTTCATTTTCTTATTAACCTCATATGCATTCTAACCATGGTTGCCAAGTATCATATACACACAATCTTAGTTATCGACACCACGGTCACTAAGCATCCTTCACATAACTTTGGTCACCCTCATTACAGTGCCAAGTATCAATTTATGCCCTTAGCCACCATCATTATGATGTTAAGTATCACTGTAATGTATCCTTAGCCACAAACTCTATGGTAATTAATTATCTATCAATTCCCCTCCAATCTCCAAATCATTGTGTCTACCCAATAACCACATTAATTAATTTACTCAAAATCTTAGTCATATATTAATTATTTTACTCATAACATTTAGAATTTACTACTTCTAACCTCAATCAATTGATTCACATAATCTTTTCAAAACTTAACTATCTGGCTAACTCATCTCAATTGCCAATAATTCTGGTAATTTCATATAATTACCCACATATTTGGTTAACCTTCCTTGGTTACCAGTACATCTAGTAATTCCATACAAATTACCCAGCCTCCAGTTATACATTCAGTACATTGATTCATACAAAATACATTATGATTTAGAATGCATCTACATGATTCCTTGCAAAAATAGGTTCCCGTGTATCAGGTTTCCTAGACATCTCGTTGGTGTGATGTCCCTGCAGCAGTACAAAACATTTAAGAGAATGCAAATACTTAAGAATACTAATAATGATAACTAACGGTCTGGCAGTTAAATGAAGCATTAACATTTATAATATCGTCATGTACTTGGTATAAACAGCTAGTAGTACATATAGATGTACCAATTTTATTTTATTTATTTTGCAATCAACCATAATCTTAACCCGGCTATCCTCTTAAAGCATTATTTGCTGAGGTTAACCATTCACTCACCCCGATCATCCACTTCGGATGCCATTAGCCAAGCTAATCAATCGTTCGTCCCAGTCATCCTTTCTGATGCCATTAGCCGAAGCTAATCAATCGTTCGTCCCGGTCATCCTTTCGGATGCCATTAGCCGAAGCTAATCAATCCTTCGTCCCGGTCATCCTTTCGGATGCCATTAGCCGAAGCTAATCAATCGTTCGTCCCGGCCATCCTTTCGGATGCCATTAGCCAAAGCTAATCAATCGTTCGTCCCGGTTAGCCGAAGCTAATCATTCATTTGTCCTGGTCATCCATCTGGATGCCATTAGCCGAAGCTAATCAATCCTTCATCCCCGCCATCCATTCGGATGCCATTAGCCGAAGCTAATCAACTTTTAGTCAACATTTAAGCGTTTGACAATCTAATATCGGTTCTAACAATACGATAATAATCATATTAAAGTATTTCCATATTCAACGTATGAAAAAAAAAGAAAGGTGTAAGTCACCTACCTAGAAGAGGTGCACGTGCTGCCACTCCATGCAATTGTCCAATCCCCACAGCTTTCCCTGTACCACCAGGGATTCAATTTTTATCAACAATACAACCAACATCACATCTTCATTTAATTCTCATTCAACTAGTATTCTCAAACCAATCACAAGGAATTTTCTTTAAGATCTCATACTCTTACTCATTTTCATGTTTATATTCATTCTTATTATTTTGTTATCAAAACCATCATTCAACAGCAAATTCTAAGCAAAGATTAAAAATTGTCTGATTCCAATCAATTTAGCTTAACCAACCCAGAACACTATCTAGTGTCTTAATCCTAACTAAAGCTGTAAAAACTCAGTTTTGGGTGTGATGTATCTCTATGAAAGGCTAAAACATGGAAATACAACTTTTATGAAGAAACCAACTCCAAATTATTTTGTTTTAAGGCTCAAAATCAACAATCATAATAGCCCCTCCTTTATAGCTAAAATTTTGGGCAACGAGGATTTTCATTTCTTGGGAATCCTTTTCAACTTCCAACTTATTTTTATTGCAAAAACAACATCATCCAAGGTCATTTGGCATCATTAAATCACAATTTCAAACCAATTCTAAAGCAAAACATTCAAACAATTTCCCTACCTTTACAATATAGCAAAGATTAGACCAAAAATAAGGAAACTCATTCCTTTTGGGATTTCTCCTAATATTATTATTAATACAACAAAATGATGAACTATTCATTTTCTTTCACTCTCTCCTCGTGCGATTAAACATATGCGGCAAACCTTAACAATTAATATTCTTAGATCATTATCATAAAAACAATTTCACCCTACTAGTTGGAATCCATGACAATCTTCATTAATTAATCAATTTGCCAAAAATACTTATGGCTAGCTTTAAATATGTTTTATTTTCAATATTTCTTTCATTTTAATTTCTTCATGGTTCGACCCCATTTATATCCACACAACCAACAAGTTATCTTTGTATTCAATCAACATGTTCATATAACAATGTTCCTTACTATTCCTACATAATAATCATACTTCACCTCATATAAAGAATACACAATTAATCTGTAATAATACTAATAACAAGAACATATTTTACCATTACATCTTCCATAAAACCTACACCCACACAATTCTAATTTCATCAAAACATGTATTTAATCAAGCTTGCTACATTTTGCCAAAACTAGTAATAGCTTCAAAAGGCAATAAGTCATCAAATTCTGATTATTGCTCTAAACCCAACGGTCATACCACATATCATAGAGTTGTGCATACTATATCTCAACATCATAATGATCCAACGGTTAGATCTACCTAGATCTGCATAAAACCGAGCTTACCTAAAACTGGACGAGCTACTGTTGAACATGCACGAAACCTTGCCGGAGGATGCGTTTCCGATCTCCACCGTTCAGAATGCATGAAACATCTAGGCGCACCACATATCCAAAACTGAGCATGAT
Organism: Populus alba x Populus glandulosa; assembly: GCA_033617975.1. Classification (NCBI taxonomy): domain Eukaryota; kingdom Viridiplantae; phylum Streptophyta; class Magnoliopsida; order Malpighiales; family Salicaceae; genus Populus; species Populus alba x Populus glandulosa. The sequence continues at coordinate 3,305,203 of CM066146.1, forward strand.
CCAACGGTTGAAGAGATAGCAATCGGCCGGCGACCAAACTGCCCTGCTGCTGTATTTTCTTTTTGTTTTTCAGGAAAGTTCCGATGAGGATTTCTGTCAAATGGAGTGTGTTCCTTCCAATCCCTCCGGTACGTTAGTCTATAAGTGTAATAAAAACAACATATCCAAACCTTAGCTTGATCGAACGGTGGAAGAGAGAGAAATCGGCCGGCGACTAAACTGCCTTGCAGGTGCATTTCCTTTTTGTTTTTCAGGAACGTTCCGATAACGATTTCTGTCAAATGGAGTGTGTTCCTTCCAATCCCTCCGGTCAGTTAGGCGATAAGTGTAATAACAACAACATATCCAAAGGTTAGCTTGATCCAACGGTGTAAGAGAGAGAAATCGGCCGGCGACTAAACTGCCCTGCAGGTGCATTTCCTTGTTGTTTTTCAGGAACGTTCCGATGACGATTTCTGTCAAATGGGGTATGTTTCTTTCAATCCCTCCGGTCAGTTCGCAGATACATGTAAGACGAACAACATATCCAAAACTTAGCTTCATCCAACGGTGGAATCCTGCGATATGGTCACCGGAGTATTATTGGTTTTACTCCAAAATCTGCAGCTCTCTCTCTATCCGTTTTTCTCTTCTTTTTTTTATATTTTATTTTCCTTTTTTTTTAACTGGTGGCCTTTGCAGTTTTTAAAGGCACCTTTTTTCATAATTACAATTTTATCCCTTGTTCATGCCTTTATGTATTTTATTTTATTTTTCATGTAAACTATCTGGTTTGTTTCTGCTTAAATCGTTAGTCTTTACCAAACTCCGATTGGGATGAGATATTTAACCAAGGTAGGAAAACATATTAATAGACTTCATGCAAAATTTCATCCCGATCCTATCATTAGATTGAGAATTCTGCTTCCTAATATAAACTTGTTCAGTTCATGACTTTTCATAAACAATCTAGATTTTTCTTGTTCAATCTTCATATTATTTTGAAATGTATTCATTTTAGGATTTCCACCTTTATTTATTTATCGGGCTTATTACCATTTCAAAATAACGTCACTGATTTTTTAATCGGTGCTTGCACCTTCAGTCCTATCCTTTTTCATTGCACTATCATTTATTATAATGCATTCTTTATTACCTCACTTATTTCCTAAAAATATTTGGTTATTTTTCTCATTATTTTATCCATCAAAACACGTTACTAGTTTCTCTGTCCTTATGAATTCTAAACCAAAATTCATTTTGTAGAGGTCATCTCTTTCATTATATATCATTATTTATCTATTATTTCAAATCTTGGTTTTTCATCACTCATTGAAATATTACCACTTTCAACCTTACGTTTACATGAGGGTTTACACATCTACATATTTAAATTATAAATTTCCAGGGTTTCACAGCCGAAATCCGGCTGCCTTTGAATTTCGAGTGATCACTCTTGAGCATGTATGCTTCTGCTACTTGTTTGACATCACACTTCTTCCGCAAACGACGAAACGATTTGACTCAGTGAGTTTCGCGGCATTCCGACTTCGATGCCCCGGTTGCCGAAATCCAGTTGCCTTTGAATTTTGGGTGATCCCTCTTGAGCATGTATGCTTGTCCTACTTGTTCTACGTCAGACTTCTTCCGCAAACGGCGAAACGGGTTCACTCAGTGAGTTTCGCGACATTCCGAATTCGATGCCCCGGTTGCCAAAATTCAGTTGCCTTTGAATTTTGGGTGATCCCTCTTGAGCATGTATGCTTCTGCTACTTGTTCCATATCAGAGTTCTTCCGCAAACGGCGAAACGCTTTGACTCGGTGAGTTTCGCGGCATTCCGACTTCGATGCCACGGTTGCTGAAATCCAGTTGCCTTTGAATTTCGGGTGATCCCTCTTGAGCATGTATGCTTCTGCTACTTGTTCCACATCACACTTCTTCCACAAACGGCGAAATGCTTTGACTCGGTGAGGTTCGCGGAATTCCGCATTCGATGCCCCGTTTGCCGACATCCAGTTGCCTTTGAATTTCGGGTGATCCCTCCTGAGCATGTATGCTTCAGCTACTTGTTCCACATCGGACTTCTTCCGCAAATGGCGAAACACTTAGACTAGGTGTGTTTCGCGGCATTCCGACTTCGATGCCCCGGTTGCCGAAATCCAGTTGCCTTTGAATTTCTGGTGATCACTCTTGAGCATGTATGCTTCTGCTACTTTTTCGACATCGGACTTCTTCCGCAAACGGCGAAACGCATTGACTCGGTGAGTTTCGCGGCAGACTTTGATGCCCCGGTTGCCGAAATCCAGTTGCCTTTGAATTTCGGTTGATCCCTCTGGAGCATGTATGCTTCTGCTACTTGTTCGACATCGGACTTTTTCCGCAAAGGGCGAAACGCTTTGACTCGGTGAGTTTCACGGCATTCCGACTTCGATGCCCCGGTTGCCGTAATCCTGTAGCCTTTGAATTTCGAGTGATCCCTCTTGAGCATGTATGCTTCTGCTACTTGTTCCACATCAGACTTCTTCCGCAAACAGCGAAACGCTTTGACTAGGTGAGTTTTGCGGCATTCCGACTTCGATGCCCCGGTTGCCGAAATCCAGTTGCCTTTGTATTTTGGGTGATCCCTCTTGAGCATGTATGCTTCTGCTACTTGTTCCACGTCAGACTTCTTCCGCAAACAGCGAAACGCTTTGACTCGGTGAGTTTCGCGGCATTCCGACTTCGATGCCCCGGTTGCCGAAATCCAGTTGCCTTTGAATTTCGAGTGATCCCTCTTGAGCATGTATGCTTCTGCTACTTGTTCCACATCAGACTTCTTCCAAAAACGCCGAAACGCTTTGACTCGGTGAGTTTCCCGGCATTCCGCCTTCGGTGCCCCGGTTGCCGAAATCAAGTTGCCTTTGAATTTCGGGTGATCCCTCTTGATCATGTATGTTTCTGCTACATGTTCCATATCAGACTTGTTCCGCAAACGGCGAAACACTTTGACTCGGTGAGTGTCGCTGCATTCCGCCTTCGATGCCCCGGTTGCCGAAATCCAGTTGCCTTTGAATTTCGGGTGATCCCTCTTGAGCATGTATGCTTTTGCTACTTGTTCGACATCAGACTTCTTCCGTAAACGGCGAAACGCTTTGAATCGGTGAGTTTCGCGGCATTCCGACTTCGATGCCCCGGTTGCCGAAATCCAGTAGCCTTTGAATTTCGGGTGATCCCTCTTGAGCATGTATGCTTTTGCTACATGTTCGACATCACACTTCTTCCGCAAACGGCGAAATGCTTTGACTCGGTGAGATTCGCGGTATTCCGGCTTTGATGCCCCGGTTGCCGAAATCTAGTTGCCTTTGAATTTCGTGTGATCCCTCTTGAGCATGTATGCTTCTGCTACTTGTTCCACATCAGACTTCTTCCGCAAACGGCGAAACGCTTTGACTCGGTGAGTTTCGCGGCATTCCGACTTCGATGCCCCGGTTGCCGTAATCCTGTAGCCTTAGAATTTCGAGAGATCCCTCTTGAGCATGTATGCTTCTGCTACTTGTTCCACATCAGACTTCTTCCGCAAACAGCGAAACGCTTTGACTCGGTGAGTTTCGCGGCATTCCGACTTCGATGCCCCGGTTGCCGAAATCCAGTTGCCTTTGTATTTTGGGTGATCCCTCTTGAGCATGTATGCTTCTGCTACTTGTTCCACGTCAGACTTCTTCCGCAAACAGCGAAACGCTTTGACTCGGTGAGTTTCGCGGCATTCCGACTTCGATGCCCCGGTTGCCGAAATCCAGTTGCCTTTGAATTTCGAGTGATCCCTCTTGAGCATGTATGCTTCTGCTACTTGTTCCACATCAGACTTCTTCCAAAAACGCCGAAACGCTTTGACTCGGTGAGTTTCCCGGCATTCCGCCTTCGGTGCCCCGGTTGCCGAAATCAAGTTGCCTTTGAATTTCGGGTGATCCCTCTTGATCATGTATGTTTCTGCTACATGTTCCACATCAGACTTCTTCCGCAAACAGCGAAACGCTTTGACTAGGTGAGTTTCGCGGCATTCCGACTTCGATGCCCCGGTTGCCGAAACCCAGTTGCCTTTGAATTTCGGGTGATCCCTCTTGAGCATGTATGCTTCTGCTACTTGTTCCACATCAGACTTCTTCCAAAAACGCCGAAACGCTTTGACTCGGTGAGTTTCCCGGCATTCCGCATTCGGTGTCCCGGTTGCCGAAATCAAGTTGCCTTTGAATTTCGGGTGATCCCTCTTGATCATGTATGTTTCTGCTACATGTTCCATATCAGACTTGTTCCGTAAACGGCGAAACGCTTTGACTCGGTGAGTTTCGCGGCATTCCGAATTCGATGCCCCGGTTGCCGAAATCCAGTTGCCTTTGTATTTTGGGTGATCCCTCTTGAGCATGTATGCTTCTGCTACTTGTTCCACATCAGACTTCTTCCGCAAACAGCGAAACGCTTTGACTAGGTGAGTTTCGCGGCATTCCGACTTCGATGCCCCGGTTGCCGAAATCCAGTTGCCTTTGTATTTTGGGTGATCCCTCTTGAGCATGTATGCTTCTGCTACTTGTTCCACGTCAGACTTCTTCCGCAAACAGCGAAACGCTTTGACTAGGTGAGTTTCGCGGCATTCCGACTTCGATGCCCCGGTTGCCGAAACCCAGTTGCCTTTGAATTTCGGGTGATCCCTCTTGAGCATGTATGCTTCTGCTACTTGTTCCACATCAGACTTCTTCCAAAAACGCCGAAACGCTTTGACTCGGTGAGTTTCCCGGCATTCCGCATTCGGTGTCCCGGTTGCCGAAATCCAGTTGCCTTTGAATTTCGTGTGATCCCTCTTGAGCATGTTAGCTTCTGCTACTTGTTCCACATCAGACTTCTTCCGCAAACGGCGAAACGCTTTGACTCGTTGAGTTTCGCGGCATTCCGACTTCGATGCCCCGGTTGCCGAAATCTAGTTGCCTTTGAATTTCGTTTGATCCCTCTTGAGCATGTATGCTTCTGCTACTTGTTCCACATCAGACTTCTTCCGCAAACGGCGAAACGCTTAGACTCGGTGAGTTTCGCGGTATTCCGACTTCGATGCCCCGGTTGTCGAAATCCAGTTGCCTTTGAATTTCGTGTGATCCCTCTTGAGCATGTATGCTTCTGCTACTTGTTCTACTTCAGACTTCTTCCGTAAACGGCAAAAAACGCTTTGACTCGGTGAGTTTCACGGCATTCCGACTTCGATGGCCCGGTTGCCGAAATCCACTTGCCTTTGAATTTCGGGTGATCCCTCTTGAGCGTGTATGCTTCTGCTACTTGTTCCACATCAGACTTCTACCGCAAACGGCGAAACGCTTTGCTTCGGTGAGTTTCGCGGCATTCCAACTTCGATGCCCTGGTTGCCGAAATCCAGTTGCCTTTGAATTTCAGGTGATCCCTCTTGAGCATGTATGCTTCTGCTACTTGTTCCACATCACACTTCTTCCACAAATGGCAAAACACTTTGACTCGGTGAGTTTCGCGGCATTCCGACTTCGATGCCTCGGTTGCCGAAATCCAGTTGCCTTTGAATTTCGGGTGATCCCTCTTGAGCATGTATGCTTGTTCCATATCAGACTTCTTCCGCAAACGGCCAAACGCTTTGACTCGGTGAGTTTCGCTGCATTCCGCCTTCGATGCCTCGGTTGCCGAAATCCAGTTGGCTTTGAATTTCGGGTGATCCCTCTAGAGCATGTATGCTTCAGCTACTTGTTTTACATCAGACTTCTTCCGCAAACTGCGAAACACTTTGACTCGGTGAGTTTCGCGGCATTCTGACTTCGATGCCCCGGTTCCGAAATCCAGTAGCCTTTGAATTTCGGGTGATCCCTCTTGAGCATGTATGCTTCTGGTACTTGTTCGACATCAGACTTCTTCCACAAACGGCGAAACGCTTTGACTCGGTGAGTTTCGCAGCATTCCGCATTCGATGCCCCGGTTGCCGAAATCCAGTTGCCTTTGAATTTCGGGTGATCCCTCTTGAGCATGTATGCTTCTGCTACTTGTTCTACATCAGACTTTTTCTGCAAAAGGCAAAACGCTTTGACTCGGTGAGTTTCGCGGCATTCTGACTTCGATGCCCCGGTTGCCGAAATCCAGTTGCCTTTGAATTTCGGGTGATCCCTCTTGAGCATGTATGCTTCTGCTACTTGTTCCACATCAGACTTCTTTAGCAAACAGCGAAACGCTTTGACTCGGTGAGTTTCGCGGCATTCCGACTTCGATGCCTCGGTTGCCGAAATCCAGTTGCCATTGAATTTTGGGTGATCCCTCTTGAGCATATATGCTTGTGCTACATGTTCTACATCAGACTTATTCTGCAAACGGCGAAACGATTTGACTCGGTGAGTTGCGGGGCATTCCGCCTTCGATGCCCCGGTTGCCGAAATCCAGTAGCCTTTGAATTTCGGCTGATCCCTCTTGAGCATGTATGCTTCTGCTACTTGTTCCACATCAGACTTCTTCCGCAAATGGCGAAACACTTAGACTAGGTGTGTTTCGCGGCATTCCGACTTCGATGCCCCGGTTGCCGAAATCCAGTTGCCTTTGAATTTCTGGTGATCACTCTTGAGCATGTATGCTTCTGCTACTTTTTCGACATCGGACTTCTTCCGCAAACGGCGAAACGCATTGACTCGGTGAGTTTCGCGGCAGACTTTGATGCCCCGGTTGCCGAAATCCAGTTGCCTTTGAATTTCGGTTGATCCCTCTGGAGCATGTATGCTTCTGCTACTTGTTCGACATCGGACTTTTTCCGCAAAGGGCGAAACGCTTTGACTCGGTGAGTTTCACGGCATTCCGACTTCGATGCCCCGGTTGCCGTAATCCTGTAGCCTTTGAATTTCGAGTGATCCCTCTTGAGCATGTATGCTTCTGCTACTTGTTCCACATCAGACTTCTTCCGCAAACAGCGAAACGCTTTGACTAGGTGAGTTTTGCGGCATTCCGACTTCGATGCCCCGGTTGCCGAAATCCAGTTGCCTTTGTATTTTGGGTGATCCCTCTTGAGCATGTATGCTTCTGCTACTTGTTCCACGTCAGACTTCTTCCGCAAACAGCGAAACGCTTTGACTCGGTGAGTTTCGCGGCATTCCGACTTCGATGCCCCGGTTGCCGAAATCCAGTTGCCTTTGAATTTCGAGTGATCCCTCTTGAGCATGTATGCTTCTGCTACTTGTTCCACATCAGACTTCTTCCAAAAACGCCGAAACGCTTTGACTCGGTGAGTTTCCCGGCATTCCGCCTTCGGTGCCCCGGTTGCCGAAATCAAGTTGCCTTTGAATTTCGGGTGATCCCTCTTGATCATGTATGTTTCTGCTACATGTTCCATATCAGACTTGTTCCGCAAACGGCGAAACACTTTGACTCGGTGAGTGTCGCTGCATTCCGCCTTCGATGCCCCGGTTGCCGAAATCCAGTTGCCTTTGAATTTCGGGTGATCCCTCTTGAGCATGTATGCTTTTGCTACTTGTTCGACATCAGACTTCTTCCGTAAACGGCGAAACGCTTTGAATCGGTGAGTTTCGCGGCATTCCGACTTCGATGCCCCGGTTGCCGAAATCCAGTAGCCTTTGAATTTCGGGTGATCCCTCTTGAGCATGTATGCTTTTGCTACATGTTCGACATCACACTTCTTCCGCAAACGGCGAAATGCTTTGACTCGGTGAGATTCGCGGTATTCCGGCTTCGATGCCCCGGTTGCCGAAATCTAGTTGCCTTTGAATTTCGTGTGATCCCTCTTGAGCATGTATGCTTCTGCTACTTGTTCCACATCAGACTTCTTCCGCAAACGGCGAAACGCTTTGACTCGGTGAGTTTCGCGGCATTCCGACTTCGATGCCCCGGTTGCCGTAATCCTGTAGCCTTAGAATTTCGAGAGATCCCTCTTGAGCATGTATGCTTCTGCTACTTGTTCCACATCAGACTTCTTCCGCAAACAGCGAAACGCTTTGACTCGGTGAGTTTCGCGGCATTCCGACTTCGATGCCCCGGTTGCCGAAATCCAGTTGCCTTTGTATTTTGGGTGATCCCTCTTGAGCATGTATGCTTCTGCTACTTGTTCCACGTCAGACTTCTTCCGCAAACAGCGAAACGCTTTGACTCGGTGAGTTTCGCGGCATTCCGACTTCGATGCCCCGGTTGCCGAAATCCAGTTGCCTTTGAATTTCGAGTGATCCCTCTTGAGCATGTATGCTTCTGCTACTTGTTCCACATCAGACTTCTTCCAAAAACGCCGAAACGCTTTGACTCGGTGAGTTTCCCGGCATTCCGCCTTCGGTGCCCCGGTTGCCGAAATCAAGTTGCCTTTGAATTTCGGGTGATCCCTCTTGATCATGTATGTTTCTGCTACATGTTCCACATCAGACTTCTTCCGCAAACAGCGAAACGCTTTGACTAGGTGAGTTTCGCGGCATTCCGACTTCGATGCCCCGGTTGCCGAAACCCAGTTGCCTTTGAATTTCGGGTGATCCCTCTTGAGCATGTATGCTTCTGCTACTTGTTCCACATCAGACTTCTTCCAAAAACGCCGAAACGCTTTGACTCGGTGAGTTTCCCGGCATTCCGCATTCGGTGTCCCGGTTGCCGAAATCAAGTTGCCTTTGAATTTCGGGTGATCCCTCTTGATCATGTATGTTTCTGCTACATGTTCCATATCAGACTTGTTCCGTAAACGGCGAAACGCTTTGACTCGGTGAGTTTCGCGGCATTCCGAATTCGATGCCCCGGTTGCCGAAATCCAGTTGCCTTTGTATTTTGGGTGATCCCTCTTGAGCATGTATGCTTCTGCTACTTGTTCCACATCAGACTTCTTCCGCAAACAGCGAAACGCTTTGACTAGGTGAGTTTCGCGGCATTCCGACTTCGATGCCCCGGTTGCCGAAATCCAGTTGCCTTTGTATTTTGGGTGATCCCTCTTGAGCATGTATGCTTCTGCTACTTGTTCCACGTCAGACTTCTTCCGCAAACAGCGAAACGCTTTGACTAGGTGAGTTTCGCGGCATTCCGACTTCGATGCCCCGGTTGCCGAAACCCAGTTGCCTTTGAATTTCGGGTGATCCCTCTTGAGCATGTATGCTTCTGCTACTTGTTCCACATCAGACTTCTTCCAAAAACGCCGAAACGCTTTGACTCGGTGAGTTTCCCGGCATTCCGCATTCGGTGTCCCGGTTGCCGAAATCCAGTTGCCTTTGAATTTCGTGTGATCCCTCTTGAGCATGTTAGCTTCTGCTACTTGTTCCACATCAGACTTCTTCCGCAAACGGCGAAACGCTTTGACTCGTTGAGTTTCGCGGCATTCCGACTTCGATGCCCCGGTTGCCGAAATCTAGTTGCCTTTGAATTTCGTTTGATCCCTCTTGAGCATGTATGCTTCTGCTACTTGTTCCACATCAGACTTCTTCCGCAAACGGCGAAACGCTTAGACTCGGTGAGTTTCGCGGTATTCCGACTTCGATGCCCCGGTTGTCGAAATCCAGTTGCCTTTGAATTTCGTGTGATCCCTCTTGAGCATGTATGCTTCTGCTACTTGTTCTACTTCAGACTTCTTCCGTAAACGGCAAAAAACGCTTTGACTCGGTGAGTTTCACGGCATTCCGACTTCGATGGCCCGGTTGCCGAAATCCACTTGCCTTTGAATTTCGGGTGATCCCTCTTGAGCGTGTATGCTTCTGCTACTTGTTCCACATCAGACTTCTACCGCAAACGGCGAAACGCTTTGCTTCGGTGAGTTTCGCGGCATTCCAACTTCGATGCCCTGGTTGCCGAAATCCAGTTGCCTTTGAATTTCAGGTGATCCCTCTTGAGCATGTATGCTTCTGCTACTTGTTCCACATCACACTTCTTCCACAAATGGCAAAACACTTTGACTCGGTGAGTTTCGCGGCATTCCGACTTCGATGCCTCGGTTGCCGAAATCCAGTTGCCTTTGAATTTCGGGTGATCCCTCTTGAGCATGTATGCTTGTTCCATATCAGACTTCTTCCGCAAACGGCCAAACGCTTTGACTCGGTGAGTTTCGCTGCATTCCGCCTTCGATGCCTCGGTTGCCGAAATCCAGTTGGCTTTGAATTTCGGGTGATCCCTCTAGAGCATGTATGCTTCAGCTACTTGTTTTACATCAGACTTCTTCCGCAAACTGCGAAACACTTTGACTCGGTGAGTTTCGCGGCATTCTGACTTCGATGCCCCGGTTCCGAAATCCAGTAGCCTTTGAATTTCGGGTGATCCCTCTTGAGCATGTATGCTTCTGGTACTTGTTCGACATCAGACTTCTTCCACAAACGGCGAAACGCTTTGACTCGGTGAGTTTCGCAGCATTCCGCATTCGATGCCCCGGTTGCCGAAATCCAGTTGCCTTTGAATTTCGGGTGATCCCTCTTGAGCATGTATGCTTCTGCTACTTGTTCTACATCAGACTTTTTCTGCAAAAGGCAAAACGCTTTGACTCGGTGAGTTTCGCGGCATTCTGACTTCGATGCCCCGGTTGCCGAAATCCAGTTGCCTTTGAATTTCGGGTGATCCCTCTTGAGCATGTATGCTTCTGCTACTTGTTCCACATCAGACTTCTTTCGCAAACAGCGAAACGCTTTGACTCGGTGAGTTTCGCGGCATTCCGACTTCGATGCCTCGGTTGCCGAAATCCAGTTGCCATTGAATTTTGGGTGATCCCTCTTGAGCATATATGCTTGTGCTACATGTTCTACATCAGACTTATTCTGCAAACGGCGAAACGATTTGACTCGGTGAGTTGCGGGGCATTCCGCCTTCGATGCCCCGGTTGCCGAAATCCAGTAGCCTTTGAATTTCGGCTGATCCCTCTTGAGCATGTATGCTTCTGCTACTTGTTCCACATCAGACTTCTTCCGCAAACAGCGAAACGCTTTGACTCGGTGAGTTTCGCGGCATTCCGACTTCGATGCCTCGGTTGCCGAAATCCAGTTGCCACTGAATTTTGGGTGATCCCTCTTGAGCATCTATGCTTGTGCTACATGTTCTACATCAGACTTATTCGGCAAACGGCGAAACGATTTCGGGTGAACCCTCTTGAGCATGTATGCTTCTGCTACTTGTTCCACATCACACTTCTTCCACAAACGGCGAAACGCTTTGACTCGGTGAGTTTCGCGGCATTCCGATTTCGATGCCCCGGTTGCCGAAATCCAGTTGCCTTTGAATTTCGGGTGATACCTCTTGAGCATGTATGCTTGTGCTACATGTTCTACATCAGACTTATTCTGCAAACGGCGAAACGATTTGACTCGGTGAGTTGCGGGGCACTCCGCCTTCAATGCCCCGGTTGCCGAAATCCAGTAGCCTTTGAATTTCGGGTGAACCCTCTTGAGCATGTATGCTTCTGCTACTTGTTCCACATCACACTTCTTCCACAAACGGCGAAACGCTTTGACTCGGTGAGTTTCAGAGCATTCCGACTTCGAAGCCCCGGTTGCCGAAATCCAGTTGCCTTTGAATTTCGTGTGATCCCTCTTGACCATGTACGCTTCTGCTACTTGTTCCACATCAAACTTCTTCTGCAAACGGCGAAACACTTTCACTTGGTGAGTTTCGCGGCATTCCGACTTCGATGCCCCGTTTGCCAAAATCCAGGTGCCTTTTAACTTCCGGTGATTTCTCTTGAGCATGTATGCTTCTGCTACTTGTTCCACATTAGACTTCTTCCGCAAACGGCGAAACATTTAGACTCAGTGAGTTTCGCGGCATTCAGATTGCGATGCCCCGGTTGCCGAAATCCAGTTGCCTTTGAATTTCGTGTGATCCCTCTTGAGCATGTACGCTTCTGGTACTTGTTCGACATCAGACTTCTTCAGCAAACGACGAAACGCTTTGACTCGGTGAGTTTCGTGGCATTCCGACTTTGATGCCCCAGCTGCCGAAATCCAGTTGTCTTTGAATTTCGGGTGAACCCTCTTGAGCATGTATGCTTCTGTTACTTGTTCAACATCGGACTTCTTCCGCAAATGGCGAAACGCTTTGACTCGGTGAGTTTCGCGGCATTCCGACTTCGATGCCCCGGTTGCCGAAATCAAGTTGCCTTTGAATTTCGGGTGATACCTCTTGAGCATGTATGCTTGTGCTACATGTTCTACATCAGACTTATTCTGCAAACGGCGAAACGGTTTGACTCGGTGAGTTGCGGGGCATTCCGCCTTCGATGCCCCGGTTGCCGAAATCCAGTAGCCTTTGAATTTCGGGTGAACCCTCTTAAGCATGTATGCTTCTGCTACTTGTTCCACATCACACTTCTTCCACAAACGGCGAAACGCTTTGACTCGGTGAGTTTCGCGGCATTCCGATTTCGATGCCCCGGTTGCCGAAATCCAGTTGCCTTTGAATTTCGTGTGATCCCTCTTGACCATGTACGCTTCTGCTACTTGTTCCACATCAGACTTCTTCCGCAAACGGTGAAACACTTTCACTTGGTGAGTTTCGCGGCATTCCGATTTCGATGCCCCGTTTGCCGAAATCCAGTTGCCTTTGAATTTCGTGTGATCCCTCTTGACCATGTACGCTTCTGCTACTTGTTCCACATCAGACTTCTTCCGCAAACGGCGAAACACTTTCACTTGGTGAGTTTCGCGGCATTCCGATTTCGATGCCCCGTTTGCCGAAATCCAGTTGCCTTTGAATTTCGTGTGATCCCTCTTGAGCATGTACACTTCTGCTACTTGTTCCACATCAGACTTCTTCCGCAAACGACGAAACGCTTAGACTCAGTGAGTTTCGCGGCATTCCGACTTCGATGCCCCGGTTGCCAAAATCCACTTGCCTTTGAATTTCGGGTGATCCCTCTTGAGCATTTATGCTTCTGCAACTTGTTCTGCATCAGACTTCTTCCGCAAACAGCGAAAATATTTGACTCGGTGAGTTTCGCGGCATTCCGCATTCGATGCCCCGGTTGCCGAAATCCAGTTGCCTTTGAATTTCGGGGGATCCCTCTAGAGAATGTATGCTTCTGCTACTTGTTCCACATCAGACTTCTTCCGCAAATGGCGAAACGCTTTGACTCGGTGAGTTTCGCGGCATTCCGCATTCGATGCCCCGGTTGCCGAAATCAAGTTGCCTTTGAATTTCGGGTGATCCCTCTTGAACATGTATGCTTCTGCTACATGTTCGACATCAGACTTCTTCCGTCAACGGCGAAACGCTTTGACTCGGTGAGTTTCGCGGATTCCGACTTCGAAGCCCCGGTTGCCAAAATCCAGTTGCCTTTGAATTTCGGGTGATCCCTCTTGAGCAGGTATGCTTCTGCAACTTGTTCTGCATCAGACTTCTTTCGCAAACGGCGAAACGATTTGACTCGGTGAGTTTCGCGGCATTCCGCATTCGATGCCCCGGTTGCCGAAATCCAGTTGCCTTTGAATTTCGGGGGATCCCTCTAGAGAATGTATGCTTCTGCTACTTGTTCCACATCAGACTTCTTCCGCAAATGGCGAAATGCTTTGACTCGGTGAGTTTCGCGGCATTCCGACTTCGATACCCCGGTTGCCGAAATCCAGTTGCCTTTGACTTTCGGGTGATCCCTCTTGAGCATGTATGCTTCTGCTACTTGTTCAACATCAGACTTCTTCCGCAAATGGCAAAACACTTTGACTCGGTGAGTTTCGGGGCATTCCGCGTTCGATGCCCCGGTTGCCGAAATCCAGTAGCCTTTGAATTTCGGGTGATCCCTCTTGGACATGTATGCTTCTGCTACATGTTCGACATCAGACTTCTTCCGTAAACGGCGAAACGCTTTGACTCGGTGAGTTTCGCGGCATTCCGACTTCGATGCCCCGGTTGCCGAAATCCAGTTGCCTTTGAATTTCGGGTGATCCCTCTTGAGCAGGTATGCTTCTGCAACTTGTTCTGGATCAGACTTCTTCCGCAAACGGCGAAACGATTTGACTCGGTGAGTTTCGCGGCATTCCGCATTCGATGCCCCAGTTGCCGAAATCCAGTTGCCTTTGAATTTCGGGGGATCCCTCTAGATAATGTATGCTTCTGCTACTTGTTCCACATCAGACTTCTTCCGCAAACGGCAAAACACTTTGACTCGGTGAGTTTCGGGGCATTCCGCGTTCGATACCCCGGTTGCCGAAATCCAGTTGCCTTTGAATTTTGGGTGATCCCTCTTGAGCATGTATGCTTCTGCTACTTGTTCCACATCAGACTTCTTCCGCAAACGGCAAAACACTTTGACTCGGTGAGTTGCGGGGCATTCCGCGTTCGATGCCCCGGTTGCCGAAATCCAGTAGCCTTTGAATTTCGGGTGATCCCTCTTGAACATGTATGCTTCTGCTACATGTTCGACATCAGACTTCTTCCGGAAACTGCAAAACGCTTTGACTCGATGAGTTTCGCGGCATTCCGACTTCGATGGCCCGGTTGCCGAAATCCAGTAGCCTTTGAATTTCGGGTGATCCCTCTTGAGCATGTACGCTTCTGCTACTTTTTCCACATCAGACTTCTTCCGCAAATGGCGAAAGGCTTTCACTTGGTGAGTTTCGCGGCATTCCGCCTTGGATGCCCCGGTTGCCGAAATCCAGGTGCCTTTTAATTTCCGGTGATCCCTCTTGAGCATGTATGCTTCTGCTACATGTTCGACATCACACTTCTTCCGCAAACGGCGAAACACTTTGAGTCGGTGAGTTTCGCGGCATTCCGACTTCGTAGCCCCGGTTGCCGAAGCCCCGGTTGCCTTTGAATTTTGGGTGATCCCTTTTGAGCATGTATGCTTGTGCTACTTGTTCTACATTAGACTTTTTCTGCAAACGGCAAAACGTTTGACTCGGTGACTTTCGCGGCATTCCGCATTCCATGCCCCGTTTGCCAAAATCCAGTTGCCTTTGAATTTCGGGTGATCCCTCTTGAGCATGTATGCTTCTGCTACTTGTTCCACATCAGACTTCTTCCGCAAACAGCGAAACACTTTGACTCGGTGAGTTTCGCGGCATTCCGCCTTCGATGCCCCGGTTGCCGAAATCCAGTAGCCTTTGAATTTCGGTTGATCCCTCTTGAGCATGTACGCTTCTGCTACTTTTTCCACATCAGACTTCTTCCGCAAACGGCGAAACGCTTTCACTTGGTGAGTTTCGCGGCATTCCGACTTCGATGCCCCGGTTGCCAAAATCCAGGTGCCTTTTAATTTCCGGTGATCCCTCTTGAGCATGTATGCTTCTGCTACTAGTTCTACATCAGACTTCTTCCGCAAACGGCGAAACGCTTTGACTTGGTGAGTTTCGCGGCATTCCGTCTTCGAAGCCCCGGTTGCCGAAATCCAGTTGCCTTTGAATTTCGGGTGATACCTCTTGAGCATGTATGCTTCTGCTACATGTTCTACATCAGACTTATTCCGCAAACGGCGAAACGATTTGACTCGGTGAGTTTCGCGGCATTCCGCATTCGATGCCCCGTTTGCCAAAATCCAGTTGCCTTTGAATTTCGGGTGATCCCTCTTGAGCATGTATGCTTCTGCTACTTGTTCCACATCAGACTTCTTCCGCAAACGGCGAAACGCTTTGACTCGTTGAGTTTCGCGGCATTCCGCCTTCGATGCCCTGGTTGCCGAAATCCAATAGCCTTTGAATTTCGGGTGATCCCTCTTGAGCATGTATGCTTCTGCTACTTGTTCTACATAAGACTTCTTCCGCAAACGGCGAAACGATTTGACTCGATGAGTTTCGCGGCATTCCGCCATCGATGCGCCGGTTGCCGAAATCCAGTAGCCTTTGAATTTGGGGTGATCCCTCTTGAGCATGTATGCTTCTGCTACTTGTTCTACATCAGACTTCTTCCGCAAACAGAGAAATGATTTGACTCGGTGAGTTTCGGGGCATTCCGCCTTCGATGCCCCGGTTGCCGAAATCCAGTTGCCTTTGAATTTCGGGTGATACCTCTTGAGCATATATGCTTCTGCTACATGTTCTACATCAGACTTATTTCGGAAAAGGCGAAACGATTTGAATCGGTGAGTTTCGGGGCATTCCGCCTTCGATGCCCCGGTTGCCGAAATCCAATAGCCTTTGAATTTCGAGTGATCCCTCTTGAACATGTATGCTTCTGCTACATGTTCGACATCACACTTCTTCCTCAAACGGCGAAACGCTTTGACTCGGTGAGTTTCGCGGCATTCGGACTTCGAAGCCCCGGTTGCCGAAATCCAGTTGCCTTTGAATTTCGGGTGATCCCTCTTGAGCATGTATGCTTGTGCTACTTGTTCTACATCAGACTTATTCCGCAAACGCCGAAACGCTTTGACTCGGTGAGTTTCGCGGCATTCCGACTTTGAAGCCCCGGTTGCCGAAATCCAGTTGCCTTTGAATTTCGGGTGATCCCTCTTGAGCATGTATGCTTGTGCTACTTGTTCTACATCAGACTTTTTCTGCAAACGGCAAAAAGCTTTGACTCGGTGAGTTTCGCAGCATTCCGCATTCGATGCCCTGTTTGCCAAAATCCAGTTGCCTTTGAATTTCGGGTGATCCCTCTTGAGCATGTATGCTTCTGCTACTTGTTCCACATCAGACTTCTTCCGCAAACAGCGAAACGCTTTGACTCGGTGAGTTTCGCGGCATTCCGACTTCGATGCCCCGGTTGCCGAAATCCAGTAGCCTTTGAATTTCGGGTGATCCCTCTTGAGCATGTATGCTTCTGCTACTTGTTCCACATCAGACTTCTTCCGCAAACAGCGAAACGCTTTGACTCGGTGAGTTTCGCGGCATTCCGACTTCGATGGCCCGGTTGCCGAAATCCAGTAGCCTTTGAATTTCGGTTGATCCCTCTTGAGCGTGTACGCTTCTGCTACTTTTTCCACACCAGACTTCTTCCGCAAACGGCGAAACCCTTTCACTTGGTGAGTTTCGCGGCATTCCGACTTCGATGCCCCGGTTGCCGAAATCCAGGTGCCTTTTAATTTTCGGTGATCCCTCTTGAGCATGTATGCTTCTGCTACTTGTTCTACATCAGACTTCTTCCTCAAACGGCGAAACGCTTTGACTCGGTGAGTTTCGCGGCATTCGGACTTCGAAGCCCCGGTTGCCGAAATCCAGTTGCCTTTGAATTTCGGGTGATCCCTCTTGAGCATGTATGCTTGTGCTACTTGTTCTACATCAGACTTTTTCTGCAAACGGCAAAATGCTTTGACTCGGTGAGTTTCGCGGCATTCCGCATTCGATGCCCCGTTTGGCAAAATCCAGTTGCCTTTGAATTTCGGGTGATCCCTCTTGAGCATGTATGCTTCTGCTACTTGTTCCACATCAGACTTCTTCCGCAAACAGCGAAACGCTTTGACTCGGTGAGTTTCGCGGCATTCCGACTTCGATGCCCCGGTTGCCGAAATCCAGTAGCCTTTGAATTTCGGGTGATCCCTCTTGAGCATGTACGCTTCTGCTACTTTTTCCACATCAGACTTCTTCCGCAAACGGCGAAACGCTTTGACTCGGTGAGTTTCGCGGCATTCCGACTTCGATGTCCCAGTTGCCGAAATCCAGTAGCCTTTGAATTTCGGTTGATCCCTCTTGAGCGTGTACGCTTCTGCTACTTTTTCCACATCAGACTTCTTCCGCAAACGGCCAAACGCTTTCACTTGGTGAGTTTCGCGGCATTCCGACTTCGATGGCCCGGTTGCCGAAATCCAGGTGCCTTTCAATTTCCGGTGATCCCTCTTGAGCATGTATGCTTCTGCTACTTGTTCTACATCAGACTTCTTCCGCAAACGGCGAAACGCTTTGACTCGGTGAGTTTCGCGGCATTCCGACTTCGAAGCCCCGGTTGCCGAAATCCAGTTGCCTTTGAATTTCAGGTGATCCCTCTTGAGCATGTATGCTTGTGCTACTTGTTCTACATTAGACTTTTTCTGCAAACGGCAAAAAGCTTTGACTCGGTGAGTTTCGCAGCATTCCGCATTCGATGCCCTGTTTGCCAAAATCCAGTTGCCTTTGAATTTCGGGTGATCCCTCTTGAGCATGTATGCTTCTGCTACTTGTTCCACATCAGACTTCTTCCGCAAACAGCGAAACGCTTTGACTCGGTGAGTTTCGCGGCATTCCGACTTCGATGCCCCGGTTGCCGAAATCCAGTAGCCTTTGAATTTCGGGTGATCCCTCTTGAGCATGTATGCTTCTGCTACTTGTTCCACATCAGACTTCTTCCGCAAACAGCGAAACGCTTTGACTCGGTGAGTTTCGCGGCATTCCGACTTCGATGGCCCGGTTGCCGAAATCCAGTAGCCTTTGAATTTCGGTTGATCCCTCTTGAGCGTGTACGCTTCTGCTACTTTTTCCACACCAGACTTCTTCCGCAAACGGCGAAACGCTTTCACTTGTTGAGTTTCGCGGCATTCCGACTTCGATGCCCCGGTTGTCGAAATCCAGGTGCCTTTTAATTTCCGGTGATCCCTCTTGAGCATGTATGCTTCTGCTACTTGTTCTACATCAGACTTCTTCCGGAAACGGCGAAACGCTTTGACTCGGTGAGTTTCGCGGCATTCCGACTTCGATACCCCGGTTGCCGAAATCCAGTTGCCTTTGAATTTCGGGTGATCCCTCTTGAGCATGTATGCTTCTGCTACTTGTTCGACATCGGACTTCTTCCGCAAACGGCGAAACGCTTTGACTCGGTGAGTTTTGCGGCATTCCGACTTCGATTCCCCGGTTGCCGAAATCCAGTTGCCTTTGAATTTCGGGTGATCCCTCTTGAGCATGTATGCTTCTGCTACTTGGTCGACATCGGACTTCTTCCGCAAACGGCGAAACGCTTTGACTCGGTGAGTTTCGCGGAATTCCGACTTCGATGCCCCGGTTGCCGAAATCCAGTTGCCTTTGAATTTCGGGTGATCCCTCTTAAGCATGTATGCTTCTGCTACTTGTTCGACGTCGGACTTCTTCCGCAAACGGCGAAACGCTTTGACTCGGTGAGTTTCGCGGCATTCCGACTTCGATGCCTCGGTTGCCGAAATCCAGTTGCCTTTGAATTTCGGGTGATCCCTCTTGAGCATGTATGATTCTGCTACTTGTTCCACATCTGATTTCTTCCGCAAACGGCGAAACGCTTTGACTCGGTGAGTTTTGCGGCATTCCGACTTCGATGCCCCGGTTGCCGAAATCCAGTTGCCTTTGAATTTCGGGTGATCCCTCTTGAGCATGTATGCTTCAGCTACTTGTTCGACATCGGACTTCTTCCGCAAACGGCAAAACGCTTTGACTCGGTGAGTTTCGGGGCATTCCGCCTTCGATGCCCCGGTTGTCGAAATCCAGTAGCCTTTGAATTTCGGGTGATCCTTCTTGAACATGTATGCTTCTGCTACTTGTTCCACATCACACTTCTTCCACAAACAGCGAAACGCTTTAACTCGGTGAGTTTCACGGCATTTCGACTTCGATACCCCGGTTGCCGAAATCCAGTTGCCTTTGAATTTCGGGTGATCCCTCTTGAGCATGTATGCTTCTGCTACTTGGTCGACATCAGACTTCTTCCGCAAACGGCGAAACGCTTTGACTCGGTGAGTTTCGCGGCATTCCGACTTCGATGCCCCGGTTGCCGAAATCCAGTTGCCTTTGAATTTCGGGTGATCCCTCTTGAGCATGTATGCTTCTGCTACTTGTTCCACATCACACTTCTTCCGCAAACGGCAAAACGCTTTGACTCGGTGAGTTTCGCGGCATTCCGACTTCGATACCCCGGTTGCCGAAATCCAGTTGCCTTTGAATTTCGGGTGATCCCTCTTGAGCATGTATGCTTCTGCTACTTGTTCTACATCAGACTTCTTCCGCAAACAGAGAAATGATTTGACTCGGTGAGTTTCGGGGCATTCCGCCTTCGATGCCCCGGTTGCCGAAATCCAGTTGCCTTTGAATTTCGGGTGATACCTCTTGAGCATATATGCTTGTGCTACATGTTCTACATCAGACTTATTTCGGAAAAGGCGAAACGATTTGAATCGGTGAGTTTCGGGGCATTCCGCCTTCGATGCCCCGGTTGCCGAAATCCAATAGCCTTTGAATTTCGGGTGATCCCTCTTGAACATGTATGCTTCTGCTACATGTTCGACATCACACTTCTTCCTCAAACGGCGAAACGCTTTGACTCGGTGAGTTTCGCGGCATTCGGACTTCGAAGCCCCGGTTGCCGAAATCCAGTTGCCTTTGAATTTCGGGTGATCCCTCTTGAGCATGTATGCTTGTGCTACTTGTTCTACATCAGACTTTTTCTGCAAACGGCAAAACGCTTTGACTCGGTGAGTTTCGCGGCATTCCGCATTCGATGCCCCGTTTGCCAAAATCCAGTTGCCTTTGAATTTCGGGTGATCCCTCTTGAGCATGTATGCTTCTGCTACTTGTTCCACATCAGACTTCTTCCGCAAACAGCGAAACGCTTTGACTCGGTGAGTTTCGCGGCATTCCGACTTCGAAGCCCCGGTTGCCGAAATCCAGTTGCCTTTGAATTTCGGGTGATCCCTCTTGAGCATGTATGCTTGTGCTACTTGTTCTACATCAGACTTTTTCTGCAAACGGCAAAAAGCTTTGACTCGGTGAGTTTCGCAGCATTCCGCATTCGATGCCCTGTTTGCCAAAATCCAGTTGCCTTTGAATTTCGGGTGATCCCTCTTGAGCATGTATGCTTCTGCTACTTGTTCCACATCAGACTTCTTCCGCAAACAGCGAAACGCTTTGACTCGGTGAGTTTCGCGGCATTCCGACTTCGATGCCCCGGTTGCCGAAATCCAGTAGCCTTTGAATTTCGGGTGATCCCTCTTGAGCATGTATGCTTCTGCTACTTGTTCCACATCAGACTTCTTCCGCAAACAGCGAAACGCTTTGACTCGGTGAGTTTCGCAGCATTCCGACTTCGATGGCCCGGTTGCCGAAATCCAGTAGCCTTTGAATTTCGGTTGATCCCTCTTGAGCGTGTACGCTTCTGCTACTTTTTCCACACCAGACTTCTTCCACAAACGGCGAAACGCTTTCACTTGGTGAGTTTCGCGGCATTCCGACTTCGATGCCCCGGTTGCCGAAATCCAGTAGCCTTTGAATTTCGGGTGATCCCTCTTGAGCATGTATGCTTCTGCTACTTGTTCCACATCAGACTTCTTCCGCAAACAGCGAAACGCTTTGACTCGGTGAGTTTCGCGGCATTCCGACTTCGATGGCCCGGTTGCCGAAATCCAGTAGCCTTTGAATTTCGGTTGATCCCTCTTGAGCGTGTACGCTTCTGCTACTTTTTCCACACCAGACTTCTTCCGCAAACGGCGAAACGCTTTCACTTGGTGAGTTTCGCGGCATTCCGACTTCGATGCCCCGGTTGCCGAAATCCAGGTGCCTTTTAATTTCCGGTGATCCCTCTTGAGCATGTATGCTTCTGCTACTTGTTCTACATCAGACTTCTTCCGCAAACGGCGAAACGCTTTGACTCGGTGAGTTTCGCGGCATTCCGACTTCGAAGCCCCGGTTGCCGAAATCCAGTTGCCTTTGAATTTCGGGTGATCCCTCTTGAGCATGTATGCTTGTGCTACTTGTTCTACATCAGACTTTTTCTGCAAACGGCAAAACGCTTTGACTCGGTGAGTTTCGCGGCATTCCGCATTCGATGCCCCGTTTGGCAAAATCCAGTTGCCTTTGAATTTCGGGTGATCCCTCTTGAGCATGTATGCTTCTGCTACTTGTTCCACATCAGACTTCTTCCGCAAACAGCGAAACGCTTTGACTCGGTGAGTTTCGCGGCATTCCGACTTCGATGCCCCGGTTACCGAAATCCAGTAGCCTTTGAATTTCGGGTGATCCCTCTTGAGCATGTACGCTTCTGCTACTTTTTCCACATCAGACTTCTTCCGCAAACGGCGAAACGCTTTGACTCGGTGAGTTTCGCGGCATTCCGACTTCGATGCCCCGGTTGCCGAAATCCAGTAGCCTTTGAATTTCGGTTGATCCCTCTTGAGCGTGTAAGCTTCTGCTACTTTTTCCACATCAGACTTCTTCCGCAAACGGCCAAACGGTTTCACTTGGTGAGTTTCGCGGCATTCCGACTTCGATGGCCCGGTTGCCGAAATCCAGGTGCCTTTCAATTTCCGGTGATCCCTCTTGAGCATGTATGCTTCTGCTACTTGTTCTACATCAGACTTCTTCCGCAAACGGCGAAACGCTTTGACTCGGTGAGTTTCGCGGCATTCCGACTTCGAAGCCCCGGTTGCCGAAATCCAGTTGCCTTTGAATTTCAGGTCATCCCTCTTGAGCATGTATGCTTGTGCTACTTGTCCTACATCAGACTTTTTCTGCAAACGGCAAAAAGCTTTGACTCGGTGAGTTTCGCAGCATTCCGCATTCGATGCCCTGTTTGCCAAAATCCAGTTGCCTTTGCATTTCGGGTGATCCCTCTTGAGCATGTATGCTTGTGCTACTTGTTCTACATCAGACTTTTTCTGCAAACGGCAAAACGATTTGAATCGGTGAGTTTCGGGGCATTCCGCCTTCGATGCCCCGGTTGCCGAAATCCAATAGCCTTTGAATTTCGGGTGATCCCTCTTGAACATGTATGCTTCTGCTACATGTTCGACATCACACTTCTTCCTCAAACGGCGAAACGCTTTGACTCGGTGAGTTTCGCGGCATTCGGACTTCGAAGCCCCGGTTGCCGAAATCCAGTTGCCTTTGAATTTCGGGTGATCCCTCTTGAGCATGTATGCTTGTGCTACTTGTTCTACATCAGACTTTTTCTGCAAACGGCAAAACGCTTTGACTCGTTGAATTTCGCGGCATTCCGCATTCGATGCCCCGTTTGCCAAAATCCAGTTGCCTTTGAATTTCGGGTGATCCCTCTTGAGCATGTATGCTTCTGCTACTTGGTCGACATCGGACTTCTTCCGCAAACGGCGAAACGCTTTGACTCGGTGAGTTTCGCGGAATTCCGACTTCGATGCCCCGGTTGCCGAAATCCAGTTGCCTTTGAATTTCGGGTGATCCCTCTTAAGCATGTATGCTTCTGCTACTTGTTCGACATCGGACTTCTTCCGCAAACGGCGAAACGCTTTGACTCGGTGAGTTTCGCGGAATTCCGACTTCGATGCCCCGGTTGCCGAAATCCAGTTGCCTTTTAATTTCGGGTGATCCCTCTTAAGCATGTATGCTTCTGCTACTTGTTCGACATCGGACTTCTTCCGCAAACGGCGAAACGCTTTGACTCGGTGAGTTTTGCGGCATTCCGACTTCGATTCCCCGGTTGCCGAAATCCAGTTGCCTTTGAATTTCGGGTGATCCCTCTTGAGCATGTATGCTTCTGCTACTTGGTCGAAATCGGACTTCTTCCGCAAACGGCGAAACGCTTTGACTCGGTGAGTTTCGCGGAATTCCGACTTCGATGCCCCGGTTGCCGAAATCCAGTTGCCTTTGAATTTCGGTTGATCCCTCTTGAGCGTGTACGCTTCTGCTACTTTTTCCACACCAGACTTCTTCCACAAACGGCGAAACGCTTTCACTTGGTGAGTTTCGCGGAATTCCGACTTCGATGCCCCGGTTGCCGAAATCCAGTTGCCTTTGAATTTTGGGTGATCCCTCTTAAGCATGTATGCTTCTGCTACTTGTTCGACATCGGACTTCTTCCGCAAACGGCGAAACGCTTTGACTCGGTGAGTTTCGCGGAATTCCGACTTCGATGCCCCGGTTGCCGAAATCCAGTTGCCTTTGAATTTCGGGTGATCCCTCTTAAGCATGTATGCTTCTGCTACTTGTTCGACATCGGACTTCTTCCGCAAACGGCGAAACGCTTTGACTCGGTGAGTTTTGCGGCATTCCGACTTCGATTCCCCGGTTGCCGAAATCCAGTTGCCTTTGAATTTCGGGTGATCCCTCTTGAGCATGTATGCTTCTGCTACTTGTTCGACATCGGACTTCTTCCGCAAACGGCGAAACGCTTTGACTCGGTGAGTTTTGCGGCATTCCGACTTCGATTCCCCGGTTGCCGAAATCCAGTTGCCTTTGAATTTCGGGTGATCCCTCTTGAGCATGTATGCTTCTGCTACTTGGTCGACATCGGACTTCTTCCGCAAACGGCGAAACGCTTTGACTCGGTGAGTTTCGCGGAATTCTGACTTCGATGCCCCAGTTGCCGATATCCAGTTGCCTTTGAATTTCGGGTGATCCCTCTTAAGCATGTATGCTTCTGCTACTTGTTCGACATCGGACTTCTTCCGCAAACGGCGAAACGCTTTCACTTGTTGAGTTTCGCGGCATTCCGACTTCGATGCCCCGGTTGCCGAAATCCAGTTGCCTTCGAATTTCGGGTGATCCCTCTTGAGCATGTATGCTTCTGCTACTTGTTCGACATCGGACTTCTTCCGTAAATGGCGAAACGCTTTGACTCGGTGAGTTTCGCGGCATTCTGACTTCGATACCCCGGTTGCCGAAATCCAGTTGCCTTTGAATTTCGGGTGATCCCTCCTGAGCATGTATGCTTCTGCTACTTGTTCCACATCACACTTCTTCCGCAAACGGTGAAACGATTTGACTCGATGAGTTTCGCGGCATTTCGACTTCGATACCCCGGTTGCCGAAATCCAGTTGCCTTTGAATTTCGGGTGATCCCTCTTCAGCATGTATGCTTCTGCTACTTGTTCGACATTGGACTTCTTCCGCAAACGGCGAAACGCTTTGACTCGGTGAGTTTCGCGGCATTCCGACTTCGATGCCCCGTTTGCCGAAATCCAGTTGCCTTTGAATTTCGGGTGATCCCTCTTGAGCATGTATGCTTCTGCTACTTGTTCCACATCAGACTTCTTCCGCAAACGGCGAAACGCTTTGACTCGGTGAGTTTCGCGGCATTCCGCCTTCGATGCCCCGATTGTAGAAATCCAGATGCCTTTTAATTTCGGGTGATCCTTCTTGAACATGTATGCTACTGCTACTTGTTCCACATCACACTTCTTCCGCAAACGGCGAAACGCTTTGACTCGGTTAGTTTCGCGGCATTCCCACTTCGATGCCTCGGTTGCCGAAATCTAGTTGCCTTTGAATTTCCGGTGATCCCTCTTGAGCATGTAAGCTTGTGCTACTTGTTCTACATCAGACTTCTTCCGCAAACAGAGAAATGATTTGACTCGGTGAGTTTCGGGGCATTCCGCCTTCGATGCCCCGGTTGCCGAAATCCAGTTGCCTTTGAATTTCGGGTGATCCCTCTTGACCATGTATGCTTCTGCTACTTATTCGACATCAGACTTCTTCCGCAAACAGCGAAACGCTTTGACTCGGTGAGTTTCGCGGCATTCCGACTTCGATGCCCCGGTTGCCGAAATCCAGTTGCCTTTGAATTTCGAGGGATCACTCTTGAGCATGTATGCTTCTGCTACTTGTTCTACATAAGACTTCTTCCGCAAACGGCGAAACGATTTGACTCGATGAGTTTCGCGGCATTCCGCCTTCATTTCGCCGGTTGCCGAAATCCAGTAGCCTTTGAATTTCGGGTGATCCCTCTTGAGCATGTATGCTTCTGCTACTTGGTCGACATCAGACTTCTTCCGCAAACGGCGAAACGCTTTGACTCGGTGAGTTTCGCGCCATTCCGACTTCGATGCCCCGGTTGCCGAAATCCAATTGCCTTTGAATTTCGGGTGATCCCTCTTGAGCATGTATGCTTCTGCTACTTGTTCCACATCACACTTCTTCCGCAAACGGTGAAACGATTTGACTCGATGAGTTTCGCGGCATTCCGACTTCGATACCCCGGTTGCCGAAATCCAGTTGCCTTTGAATTTCGGGTGATCCCTCTTCAGCATGTATGCTTCTGCTACTTGTTCGACATTGGACTTCTTCCGCAAACGGCGAAACGCTTTGACTCGGTGAGTTTCGCGGCATTCCGACTTCGATGCCCCGGTTGCCGAAATCCAGTTGCCTTTGAATTTCGGGTGATCCCTCTTAAGCATGTATGCTTCTACTACTTGTTCGACATTGGACTTCTTCCACAAACGGCGAAACGCTTTGACTCGGTGAGTTTCGCGGCATTCCGACTTCGATGCCCCGGTTGCCGAAATCCAGTTGCCTTTGAATTTCGGGTGATCCCTCTTGAGCATGTATGCTTCTGCTACTTGTTCCACATCAGACTTCTTCCGCAAACGGCGAAACGCTTTGACTCGGTGAGTTTCGCGGCATTCCGCCTTCGATGCCCCGGTTGTCGAAATCCAGATGCCTTTTAATTTCGGGTGATCCTTCTTGAACATGTATGCTACTGCTACTTGTTCCACATCACACTTCTTCCGCAAACGGCGAAACGCTTTGACTCGGTGAGTTTCGCGCCATTCCGATTTCGATGCCCCGGTTGCCGAAATCCAATTGCCTTTGAATTTCGGGTGATACCTCTTGAGCATGTATGCTTGTGCTACATGTTCTACATCAGACTTATACCGCAAACGGCGAAACGATTTGACTCCGTGACTTTCGGGGCATTCCGCCTTCGATGCCCCGGTTGCCGAAATCCAGTAGGCTTTGAATTTCGGGTGATCCCTCTTGAACATGTATGCTTCTGCTACATGTTTGACATCACACTTCTTCCGCAAATAGCGAAACGCTTTGACTCGGTGAGTTTCGCGGCTGTCCGACTTCGAAGCCCCGGTTGCCGAAATCCAGTTGCCTTTGAATTTCGGGTGATCCCTCTTGAGCATGTATGCTTGTGCTACTTGTTCCACATCAGACTTCTTCTACAAACGGCGAAACGATTTGACTCGGTGAGTTTCGGGGCATTCCGCATTCGATGCCCCGGTTGCCGAAATCCAGGTGCCTCTTAATTTCCGGTGATTCCTCTTGAGCATGTATGCTTCTGCTACTTGTTCTACATCAGACTTCTTCCGCAAACGGCCAAACGCTTTGACTCGGTGAGTTTTGCGGCATTCCGATTTCGATGCCCCGGTTGCCGAAATCCAGTTGCCTTTGAATTTCGGGTGATCCCTCTTGAGCATGTATGCTTCAGCTACTTGTTCGACATCGGACTTCTTCCGCAAACGGCAAAACGCTTTGACTCGGTGAGTTTCGGGGCATTCCGCCTGCGATACCCCGGTTGTCGAAATCCAGTAGCCTTTGAATTTCGGGTGATCCTTCTTGAACATGTATGCTTCTGCTACTTGTTCCACATCACACTTCTTCCACAAACAGCGAAACGCTTTGACTCGGAGAGTTTCGCGGCATTTCGACTTCGATACCCCGGTTGCCGAAATCTAGTTGCCTTTGACTTTCGGGTGATCCCTCTTGAGCATGTATGCTTCTGCTACTTGTTCCACATCACACTTCTTCCACAAACAGCGAAACGCTTTGACTCGGAGAGTTTCGCGGCATTTCGACTTCGATACCCCGGTTGCCGAAATCCAGTTGCCTTTGAATTTCGGGTGATCCCTCTTGAGCATGTATGCTTCTGCTACTTGTTCCACATCACACTTCTTCCTCAAACAGTGAAACGCTTTGTCTCGGTGAGTTTCGCTGCATTCCGACTTCGATACCCCGGTTGCCGAAATCCAGTTGCCTTTGAATTTCGGGTGATCCCTCTTGAGCATGTATGCTTCTGCTACTTGTTCCACATCAGACTTCTTTCGCAAACGGCGAAACGCTTTGACTCGGTGAGTTTCGCGGCATTCCGACTTCGATGCCTCTGTTGCCGAAATCTAGATGCCTTTTAATTTCGGGTGATCCCTCTTTAGCATGTATGCTTCTGCTACTTGTTCGACATCGGACTTCTTCCGCAAACGGCGAAATGCTTTGACTCGGTTAGTTTCGCGGCATTCCCACTTCGATGCCTCGGTTGCCGAAATCCAGTTGCCTTTGAATTTCCGGTGATCCCTCTTGAGCATGTAAGCTTGTGCTACTTGTTCTACATCAGAGTTCTTCCGCAAACAGAGAAATGATTTGACTCGGTGAGTTTCGGGGCATTCCGCCTTCGATGCCCAGGTTGCCGAAATCCAGTTCCCTTTGAATTTCGGGTGATCCCTCTTGACCATGTATGCTTCTGCTACTTATTCGACATCGGACTTCTTCCGCAAACGGCGAAATGCTTTGACTCGGTTAGTTTCGCGCCATTCCGACTTCGATGCCCCGGTTGCCGAAATCCATTTGCCTTTGAATTTCGGGTGATACCTCTTGAGCATGTATGCTTGTGCTACATGTTCTACATCAGACTTATTCCGCAAACGGCGAAAGGATTTGACTCCGTGAGTTTCGGGGCATTCCGCCTTCGATGCCCCGGTTGCCGAAATCCAGTAGCCTTTGAATTTCGGGTGATCCCTCTTGAACATGTATGCTTCTGCTACATGTTCGACATCACACTTCTTCCGCAAATAGCGAAACGCTTTGACTCGGTGAGTTTCGCGGCTTTCCGACTTCGAAGCCCCGGTTGCCGAAATCCAGTTGCCTTTGAATTTCGGGTGATCCCTCTGCATGTATGCTTGTGCTACTTGTTCCACATCAGACTTCTTCTACAAACGGCGAAACGATTTGACTCGGTGAGTTTCGGGGCATTCCGCATTCGATGCCCCGGTTGCCGAAATCCAGTTGCCTTTGAATTTCGGGTGATCCCTCTTGAGCATGTATGCTTCTGCTACTTGTTCCACATCAGACTTCTTCCGCAAACGGCGAAACGCTTTGACTCGGTGAGTTTCGCGGCATTCCGCCTTCGATGCCCCAGTTGTCGAAATCCAGATGCCTTTTAATTTCGGGTGATCCTTCTTGAACATGTATGCTACTGCTACTTGTTCCACATCACACTTCTTCCGCAAACGGCGAAACGCTTTGACTCGGTTAGTTTCGCGGCATTCCCACTTCGATGCCTCGGTTGCCGAAATCCAGTTGCCTTTGAATTTCCGGTGATCCCTCTTGAGCATGTAAGCTTGTGCTACTTGTTCTACATCAGACTTCTTCCGCAAACAGAGAAATGATTTGACTCGGTGAGTTTCGGGGCATTCCGCCTTCGATGCCCCGGTTGCCGAAATCCAGTTGCCTTTGAATTTCGGGTGATCCCTCTTGACCATGTATGCTTCTGCTACTTATTCGACATCAGACTTCTTCCGCAAACAGCGAAACGCTTTGACTCGGTGAGTTTCGCGGCATTCCGACTTCGATGCCCCGGTTGCCGAAATCCAGTTGCCTTTGAATTTCGAGGGATCACTCTTGAGCATGTATGCTTCTGCTACTTGTTCTACATAAGACTTCTTCCGCAAACAGCGAAACGATTTGACTCGATGAGTTTCGCGGCATTCCGCCTTCATTTCGACGGTTGCCGAAATCCAGTAGCCTTTGAATTTCGGGTGATCCCTCTTAAGCATGTATGCTTCTGCTACTTGGACAACATCAGACTTCTTCCGCAAACGGCGAAACGCTTTGACTCGGTGAGTTTCGCGCCATTCCGACTTCGATGCCCCGGTTGCCGAAATCCAGTTGCCTTTGAGTTTCGGGTGATCCCTCTTGAGCATGTATGCTTGTGCTACTTGTTCCACATCAGACTTCTTCTACAAACGGCGAAACGATTTGACTCGGTGAGTTTCGGGGCATTCCGCATTCGATGCCCCGGTTGCCGAAATCCTGGTGCCTTTTAATTTCCGGTGATCCCTCTTGAGCATGTATGCTTCTGCTACTTGTGCTACATCAGACTTCTTCCGCAAACGGCGAAACGCTTTGACTCGGTGAGTTTTGCGGCATTCCGAATTCAATGCCCCGGTTGCCGAAATCCAGTTGCCTTTGAATTTCGGGTGATCCCTCTTGAACATGTATGCTTCAGCTACTTGTTCGACATCGGACTTCTTCCGCAAACGGCAAAACGCTTTGACTCGGTGAGTTTCGGGGCATTCCGCCTTCGATGCCCCGGTTGTCGAAATCCAGTAGCCTTTGAATTTCGGGTGATCCTTCTTGAACATGTATGCTTCTGCTACTTGTTCCACATCACACTTCTTCCACAAACAGCGAAACGCTTTGACTCGGAGAGTTTCGCGGCATTTCGACTTCGATACCCCGGTTGCCGAAATCCAATTGCCTTTGACTTTCGGGTGATCCCTCTTGAGCATGTATGCTTCTGCTACTTGTTCCACATCACACTTCTTCCACAAACAGCGAAACGCTTTGACTCGGAGAGTTTCGCGGCATTTCGACTTCGATACCCCGGTTGCCGAAATCCAGTTGCCTTTGAATTTCGGGTGATCCCTCTTGAGCATGTATGCTTCTGCTACTTGTTCCACATCACACTTCTTCCTCAAACAGTGAAACGCTTTGTGTCGGTGAGTTTCGCTGCATTCCGACTTCGATACCCCGGTTGCCGAAATCCAGTTGCCTTTGAATTTCGGGTGATCCCTCTTGAGCATGTATGCTTGTGCTACTTGTTCCACATCAGACTTCTTCTACAAACGGCGAAACGATTTGACTCGGTGAGTTTCGGGGCATTCCGCATTCGATGCCCCGGTTGCCGAAATCCTGGTGCCTTTTAATTTCCGGTGATCCCTCTTGAGCATGTATGCTTCTGCTACTTGTGCTACATCAGACTTCTTCTGCAAACGGCGAAACGCTTTGACTCGGTGAGTTTGCGGCATTCCGACTTCGATGCCCCGGTTGCCGAAATCCAGTTGCCTTTGAATTTCGGGTGATCCCTCTTGAACATGTATGCTTCAGCTACTTGTTCCACATCAAACTTCTTCCGCAAACGGCGAAACGCTTTGACTCGGTTAGTTTCGCGGCATTCCGACTTCGATGCCTCTGTTGCCGAAATCTAGATGCCTTTTAATTTCGGGTGATCCCTCTTTAGCATGTATGCTTCTGCTACTTGTTCGACATCGGACTTCTTCCGCAAACGGCGAAACGCTTTGACTCGGTTAGTTTCGCGGCATTCCCACTTTGATGCCTCGGTTGCCGAAATCCAGTTGCCTTTGAATTTCCGGTGATCCCTCTTGAGCATGTAAGCTTGTGCTACTTGTTCTACATCAGACTTCTTCCGCAAACAGAGAAATGATTTGACTCGGTGAGTTTCGGGGCATTCCGCCTTCGATGCCCAGGTTGCCGAAATGCAGTTCCCTTTGAATTTCGGGTGATCCCTCTTGACCATGTATGCTTCTGCTACTTATTCGACATCAGACTTCTTCCGCAAACGGCGAAACGCTTTGACTCGGTGAGTTTCGCGCCATTCCGATTTCGATGCCCCGGTTGCCGAAATCCAATTGCCTTTGAATTTCGGGTGATACCTCTTGAGCATGTATGCTTGTGCTACATGTTCTACATCAGACTTATACCGCAAACGGCGAAACGATTTGACTCCGTGACTTTCGGGGCATTCCGCCTTCGATGCCCCGGTTGCCGAAATCCAGTAGGCTTTGAATTTCGGGTGATCCCTCTTGAACATGTATGCTTCTGCTACATGTTCGACATCACACTTCTTCCGCAAACAGCGAAACGCTTTGACTCGGTGAGTTTCGCGGCTGTCCGACTTCGAAGCCCCGGTTGCGGAAATCCAGTTGCCTTTGAATTTCGGGTGATCCCTCTTGAGCATGTATGCTTGTGCTACTTGTTCCACATCAGACTTCTTCTACAAACGGCGAAACGATTTGACTCGGTGAGTTTCGGGGCATTCCGCATTCGATGCCCCGATTGCCGAAATCCAGGTGCCTTTTAATTTCCGGTGATTCCTCTTGAGCATGTATGCTTCTGCTACTTGTTCTACATCAGACTTCTTCCGCAAACGGCCAAACGCTTTGACTCGGTGAGTTTTGCGGCATTCCGATTTCGATGCCCCGGTTGCCGAAATCCAGTTGCCTTTGAATTTCGGGTGATCCCTCTTGAGCATGTATGCTTCAGCTACTTGTTCGACATCGGACTTCTTCCGCAAACGGCAAAACGCTTTGACTCGGTGAGTTTCGGGGCATTCCGCCTGCGATGCCTCGGTTGTCGAAATCCAGTAGCCTTTGAATTTCGGGTGATCCTTCTTGAACATGTATGCTTCTGCTACTTGTTCCACATCACACTTCTTCCACAAACAGCGAAACGCTTTGACTCGGAGAGTTTCGCGGCATTTCGACTTCGATACCCCGGTTGCCGAAATCTAGTTGCCTTTGACTTTCGGGTGATCCCTCTTGAGCATGTATGCTTCTGCTACTTGTTCCACATCACACTTCTTCCACAAACAGCGAAACGCTTTGACTCGGAGAGTTTCGCGGCATTTCGACTTCGATACCCCGGTTGCCGAAATCCAGTTGCCTTTGAATTTCGGGTGATCCCTCTTGAGCATGTATGCTTCTGCTACTTGTTCCACATCACACTTCTTCCTCAAACAGTGAAACGCTTTGTCTCGGTGAGTTTCGCTGCATTCCGACTTCGATACCCCGGTTGCCGAAATCCAGTTGCCTTTGAATTTCGGGTGATCCCTCTTGAGCATGTATGCTTCTGCTACTTGTTCCACATCAGACTTCTTTCGCAAACGGCGAAACGCTTTGACTCGGTGAGTTTCGCGGCATTCCGACTTCGATGCCTCTGTTGCCGAAATCTAGATGCCTTTTAATTTCGGGTGATCCCTCTTTAGCATGTATGCTTCTGCTACTTGTTCGACATCGGACTTCTTCCGCAAACGGCGAAAGGCTTTGACTCGGTTAGTTTCGCGGCATTCCCACTTCGATGCCTCGGTTGCCGAAATCCAGTTGCCTTTGAATTTCCGGTGATCCCTCTTGAGCATGTAAGCTTGTGCTACTTGTTCTACATCAGACTTCTTCCGCAAACAGAGAAATGATTTGACTCGGTGAGTTTCGGGGCATTCCGCCTTCGATGCCCAGGTTGCCGAAATCCAGTTCCCTTTGAATTTCGGGTGATCCCTCTTGACCATGTATGCTTCTGCTACTTATTCGACATCAGACTTCTTCCGCAAACGGCGAAACGCTTTGACTCGGTGAGTTTCGCGCCATTCCGACTTCGATGCCCCGGTTGCCGAAATCCATTTGCCTTTGAATTTCGGGTGATACCTCTTGAGCATGTATGCTTGTGCTACATGTTCTACATCAGACTTATTCCGCAAACGGCGAAAGGATTTGACTCCGTGAGTTTCGGGGCATTCCGCCTTCGATGCCCCGGTTGCCGAAATCCAGTAGCCTTTGAATTTCGGGTGATCCCTCTTGAACATGTATGCTTCTGCTACATGTTCGACATCACACTTCTTCCGCAAATAGCGAAACGCTTTGACTCGGTGAGTTTCGCGGCTTTCCGACTTCGAAGCCCCGGTTGCCGAAATCCAGTTGCCTTTGAATTTCGGGTGATCCCTCTGCATGTATGCTTGTGCTACTTGTTCCACATCAGACTTCTTCTACAAACGGCGAAACGATTTGACTCGGTGAGTTTCGGGGCATTCCGCATTCGATGCCCCGGTTGCCGAAATCCAGGTGCCTTTTAATTTCTGGTAATCCCTCTTGAGCATGTATGCTTCTGCTACTTGTTCGACATCGGACTTCTTCCGCAAACGGCGAAACGCTTTCACTGGGTAAGTTTCGCGGCATTCCGACTTCGAAGCCCCGGTTACCGAAATCCAGTTGCCTTTGAATTTCGGGTGATCCCTCTTGAGCATGTATGCTTCTGCTACTTGTTCCACATCAGACTTCTTCCGCAAACGGCGAAACGCTTTGACTCGGTGAGTTTCGCGGCATTCCGCCTTCGATGCCCCAGTTGTCGAAATCCAGATGCTTTTTAATTTCGGGTGATCCTTCTTGAACATGTATGCTACTGCTACTTGTTCCACATCACACTTCTTCCGCAAACGGCGAAACGCTTTGACTCGGTTAGTTTCGCGGCATTCCCACTTCGATGCCTCGGTTGCCGAAATCCAGTTGCCTTTGAATTTCCGGTGATCCCTCTTGAGCATGTAAGCTTGTGCTACTTGTTCTACATCAGACTTCTTCCGCAAACAGAGAAATGATTTGACTCGGTGAGTTTCGGGGCATTCCGCCTTCGATGCCCCGGTTGCCGAAATCCAGTTGCCTTTGAATTTCGGGTGATCCCTCTTGACCATGTATGCTTCTGCTACTTATTCGACATCAGACTTCTTCCGCAAACAGCGAAACGCTTTGACTCGGTGAGTTTCGCGGCATTCCGACTTCGATGCCCCGGTTGCCGAAATCCAGTTGCCTTTGAATTTCGAGGGATCACTCTTGAGCATGTATGCTTCTGCTACTTGTTCTACATAAGACTTCTTCCGCAAACAGCGAAACGATTTGACTCGATGAGTTTCGCGGCATTCCGCCTTCATTTCGACGGTTGCCGAAATCCAGTAGCCTTTGAATTTCGGGTGATCCCTCTTAAGCATGTATGCTTCTGCTACTTGGACAACATCAGACTTCTTCCGCAAACGGCGAAACGCTTTGACTCGGTGAGTTTCGCGCCATTCCGACTTCGATGCCCCGGTTGCCGAAATCCAGTTGCCTTTGAGTTTCGGGTGATCCCTCTTGAGCATGTATGCTTGTGCTACTTGTTCCACATCAGACTTCTTCTACAAACGGCGAAACGATTTGACTCGGTGAGTTTCGGGGCATTCCGCATTCGATGCCCCGGTTGCCGAAATCCTGGTGCCTTTTAATTTCCGGTGATCCCTCTTGAGCATGTATGCTTCTGCTACTTGTGCTACATCAGACTTCTTCCGCAAACGGCGAAACGCTTTGACTCGGTGAGTTTTGCGGCATTCCGACTTCGATGCCCCGGTTGCCGAAATCCAGTTGCCTTTGAATTTCGGGTGATCCCTCTTGAACATGTATGCTTCAGCTACTTGTTCGACATCGGACTTCTTCCGCAAACGGCAAAACGCTTTGACTCGGTGAGTTTCGGGGCATTCCGCCTTCGATGCCCCGGTTGTCGAAATCCAGTAGCCTTTGAATTTCGGGTGATCCTTCTTGAACATGTATGCTTCTGCTACTTGTTCCACATCACACTTCTTCCACAAACAGCGAAACGCTTTGACTCGGAGAGTTTCGCGGCATTTCGACTTCGATACCCCGGTTGCCGAAATCCAATTGCCTTTGACTTTCGGGTGATCCCTCTTGAGCATGTATGCTTCTGCTACTTGTTCCACATCACACTTCTTCCACAAACAGCGAAACGCTTTGACTCGGAGAGTTTCGCGGCATTTCGACTTCGATACCCCGGTTGCCGAAATCCAGTTGCCTTTGAATTTCGGGTGATCCCTCTTGAGCATGTATGCTTCTGCTACTTGTTCCACATCACACTTCTTCCTCAAACAGTGAAACGCTTTGTGTCGGTGAGTTTCGCTGCATTCCGACTTCGATACCCCGGTTGCCGAAATCCAGTTGCCTTTGAATTTCTGGTGATCCCTCTTGAGCATGTATGCTTCTGCTACTTGTTCCACATCAGACTTCTTCCGCAAACGGCGAAACGCTTTGACTCGGTTAGTTTCGCGGCATTCCGACTTCGATGCCTCTGTTGCCGAAATCTAGATGCCTTTTAATTTCGGGTGATCCCTCTTTAGCATGTATGCTTCTGCTACTTGTTCGACATCGGACTTCTTCCGCAAACGGCGAAACGCTTTGACTCGGTTAGTTTCGTGGCATTCCCACTTTGATGCCTCGGTTGCCGAAATCCAGTTGCCTTTGAATTTCCGGTGATCCCTCTTGAGCATGTAAGCTTGTGCTACTTGTTCTACATCAGACTTCTTCCGCAAACAGAGAAATGATTTGACTCGGTGAGTTTCGGGGCATTCCGCCTTCGATGCCCAGGTTGCCGAAATGCAGTTCCCTTTGAATTTCGGGTGATCCCTCTTGACCATGTATGCTTCTGCTACTTATTCGACATCAGACTTCTTCCGCAAACTGCGAAACGCTTTGACTCGGTGAGTTTCGCGCCATTCCGGCTTCGATGCCCCGGTTGCCGAAATCCATTTGCCTTTGAATTTCGGGTGATACCTCTTGAGCATGTATGCTTGTGCTACATGTTCTACATCAGACTTATTCCGCAAACGGCGAAACGATTTGACTCCGTGAGTTTCGGGGCATTCCGCCTTCGATGCCCCGGTTGCCGAAATCCAGTAGCCTTTGAATTTCGGGTGATCCCTCTTGAACATGTATGCTTCTGCTACATGTTCGACATCACACTTCTTCCGCAAACAGCGAAACGCTTTGACTCGGTGAGTTTCGCGGCTTTCCGACTTCGAAGTCCCGGTTGCCGAAATCCAGTTGCCTTTGAATTTCGGGTGATCCCTCTGCATGTATGCTTGTGCTACTTGTTCCACATCAGACTTCTTCTACAAACGGCGAAACGATTTGACTCGGTGAGTTTCGGGGCATTCCGCATTCGATGCCCCGGTTGCCGAAATCCAGGTGCCTTTTAATTTCCGGTGATCCCTCTTGAGCATGTATGCTTCTGCTACTTGTGCTACATCAGACTTCTTCCGCAAACGGCGAAACGCTTTGACTCGGTGAGTTTTGCGGCATTCAGACTTCGATGCCCCGGTTGCCGAAATCCAGTTGCCTTTGAATTTCGGGTGATCCCTCTTGAGCATGTATGCTTCAGCTACTTGTTCGACATCGGACTTCTTCCGCAAACGGCAAAACGCTTTGACTCGGTGAGTTTCGGGGCATTCCGCCTTCGATGCCCCGGTTGTCGAAATCCAGTAGCCTTTGAATTTCGGGTGATCCTTCTTGAACATGTATGCTTCTGCTACTTGTTCCACATCACACTTCTTCCTCAAACAGTGAAACGCTTTGTGTCGGTGAGTTTCGCTGCATTCCGACTTCGATACCCCGGTTGCCGAAATCCAGTTGCCTTTGAATTTCGGGTGATCCCTCTTGAGCATGTATGCTTCTGCTACTTGTTCCACATCAGACTTCTTCCGCAAACGGCGAAACGCTTTGACTCGGTGAGTTTCGCGGCATTCCGACTTCGATACCTCTGTTGCCGAAATCTAGATGCCTTTTAATTTCGGGTGATCCCTCTTTAGCATGTATGCTTCTGCTACTTGTTCGACATCGGACTTCTTCCGCAAACGGCGAAACGCTTTGACTCGGTTAGTTTCGCGGCATTCCAACTTCGATGCCTCGGTTGCCGAAATCCAGTTGCCTTTGAATTTCCGGTGATCCCTCTTGAGCATGTAAGCTTGTGCTACTTGTTCTACATCAGACTTCTTCCGCAAACAGAGAAATGATTTGACTCGGTGAGTTTCGGGGCATTCCGCCTTCGATGCCCAGGTTGCCGAAATGCAGTTCCCTTTGAATTTCGGGTGATCCCTCTTGACCATGTATGCTTCTGCTACTTATTCGACATCAAACTTCTTCCGCAAACGGCGAAACGCTTTGACTCGGTGAGTTTCGCGCCATTCCGGCTTCGATGCCCCGGTTGCCGAAATCCATTTGCCTTTGAATCTCGGGTGATACCTCTTGAGCATGTATGCTTGTGCTACATGTTCTACATCAGACTTATTCCGCAAACGGCGAAACGATTTGACTCCGTGAGTTTCGGGGCATTCCGCCTTCGATGCCCCGGTTGCCGAAATCCAGTAGCCTTTGAATTTCGGGTGATCCCTCTTGAACATGTATGCTTCTGCTACATGTTCGACATCACACTTCTTCCGCAAACAGCGAAACGCTTTGACTCGGTGAGTTTTGCGGCTTTCCGACTTCGAAGTCCCGGTTGCCGAAATCCAGTTGCCTTTGAATTTCGGGTGATCCCTCTGCATGTATGCTTGTGGTACTTGTTCCACATCAGACTTCTTCTACAAACGGCGAAACGATTTGACTCGGTGAGTTTCGGGGCATTCCGCATTCGATGCCCCGGTTGCCGAAATCCAGGTGCCTTTTAATTTCCGGTAATCCCTCTTGAGCATGTATGCTTCTGCTACTTGTTCGACATCGGACTTCTTCCGGAAACGGCGAAACGCTTTCACTTGGTGAGTTTCGCGGCATTCCGACTTCGAACCCCGGTTACCGAAATCCAGTTGCCTTTGAATTTCGGGTGATCCCTCTTGAGCATGTATGCTTCTGCTACTTGTTCCACATCAGACTTCTTCCGCAAACGGCGTAACGCTTTGACTCGGTGAGTTTCGCGGCATTACGCCTTCGATGCCCCGGTTGTCGAAATCCAGATGCCTTTTAATTTCGGGTGATCCTTCTTGAACATGTATGCTACTGCTACTTGTTCCACATCACACTTCTTCCGCAAATGACGAAA
This sequence comes from Populus alba x Populus glandulosa, assembly GCA_033617975.1. NCBI lineage: Eukaryota > Viridiplantae > Streptophyta > Magnoliopsida > Malpighiales > Salicaceae > Populus > Populus alba x Populus glandulosa. Next base: position 3,343,339 of record CM066146.1, read on the forward strand.
GGCTTTGACTCGGTTAGTTTCGAGGCATTCCCACTTCGATGCCTCGGTTGCCGAAATTCAGTTGCCTTTGAATTTCCGGTGATCCCTCTTGAGCATGTAAGCTTGTGCTACTTGTTCTACATCAGACTTCTTCCGCAAACAGAGAAATGATTTGACTCGGTGAGTTTCGGGGCATTCCGCCTTCGATGCCCCGGTTGCCGAAATCCAGTTGCCTTTGAATTTCGGGTGATCCCTCTTGACCATGTATGCTTCTGCTACTTATTCGACATCAGACTTCTTCCGCAAACAGCGAAACGCTTTGACTCGGTGAGTTTCGCGGCATTCCGACTTCGATGCCCCGGTTGCCGAAATCCAGTTGCCTTTGAATTTCGAGGGATCACTCTTGAGCATGTATGCTTCTGCTACTTGTTCTACATAAGACTTCTTCCGCAAACAGCGAAACGATTTGACTCGATGAGTTTCGCGGCATTCCGCCTTCATTTCGCCGGTTGCCGAAATCCAGTAGCCTTTGAATTTCGGGTGATCCCTCTTAAGCATGTATGCTTCTGCTACTTGGTCGACATCAGACTTCTTCCGCAAACGGCGAAACGCTTTGACTCGGTGAGTTTCGCGCCATTCCGACTTCGATGCCCCGGTTGCCGAAATCCATTTGCCTTTGAATTTCGGGTGATCCCTCCTGAGCATGTATGCTTCTGTTACTTGTTCCACATCACACTTCTTCCGCAAACGGTGAAACGATTTGACTCGATGAGTTTCGCGGCATTCCGACTTCGATACCCCGGTTGCCGAAATCCAGTTGCCTTTGAATTTCGGGTGATCCCTCTTAAGCATGTATGCTTCTGCTTCTTGTTCGACATTGGACTTCTTCCGCAAACGGCGAAACGCTTTGACTCGGTTAGTTTCGCGGCATTCCCACTTCGATGCCTCGGTTACCGAAATCCAGTTGCCTTTGAATTTCCGGTGATCCCTCTTGAGCATGTAAGCTTGTGCTACTTGTTCTACATCAGACTTCTTCCGCAAATAGAGAAATGATTTGACTCGGTGAGTTTCGGGGCATTCCGCCTTCGATGCCCCGGTTGCCGAAATCTAGTTGCCTTTGAATTTCGGGTGATCCCTCTTGACCATGTATGCTTCTGCTACTTATTCGACATCAGACTTCTTCCGCAAACAGCGAAACGCTTTGACTCGGTGAGTTTCGCGGCATTCCGACTTCGATGCCTCGGTTGCCGAAATCCAGTTGCCTTTGAATTTCGAGGGATCACTCTTGAGCATGTATGCTTCTGCTACTTGTTCTACATAAGACTTCTTCCGCAAACAACGAAACGATTTGACTCGATGAGTTTCGCGGCATTCCGCCTTCATTTCGCCGGTTGCCGATATCTAGTAGCCTTTGAATTTCGGGTGATCCCTCTTAAGCATGTATGCTTCTGCTACTTGGTCGACATCAGACTTCTTCCGCAAACGGCGAAACGCTTTGACTCGGTGAGTTTCGCGCCATTCCGACTTCGATGCCCCGGTTGCCGAAATCCAATTGCCTTTGAATTTCGGGTGATCCCTCCTGAGCATGTATGCTTCTGCTACTTGTTCCACATCACACTTCTTCCGCAAACGGTGAAACGATTTGACTCGATGAGTTTCGCGGCATTCCGACTTCGATACCCCGGTTGCCGAAATCCAGTTGCCTTTGAATTTCGGGTGATCCCTCTTAAGCATGTATGCTTCTGCTACTTGTTCGACATTGGACTTCTTCCGCAAACGGCGAAACGCTTTGACTCGGTGAGTTTCGCGGCATTCCGACTTGGATGCCCCGGTTGCCGAAATCCAGTTGCCTTTGAATTTCGGGTGATCCCTCTTGAGCATGTATGCTTCTGCTACTTGTTCCACATCAGACTTCTTCCGCAAACGGCGAAACGCTTTGACTCGGTGAGTTTCGCGGCATTACGCCTTCGATGCCCCGGTTGTCGAAATCCAGATGCCTTTTAATTTCGGGTGATCCTTCTTGAACATGTATGCTACTGCTACTTGTTCCACATCACACTTCTTCCGCAAACGACGAAAGGCTTTGACTCGGTTAGTTTCGAGGCATTCCCACTTCGATGCCTCGGTTGCCGAAATCCAGTTGCCTTTGAATTTCCGGTGATCCCTCTTGAGCATGTAAGCTTGTGCTACTTGTTCTACATCAGACTTCTTCCGCAAACAGAGAAATGATTTGATTCGGTGAGTTTCGGGGCATTCCGCCTTCGATGCCCCGGTTGCCGAAATCCAGTTGCCTTTGAATTTCGGGTGATCCCTCTTGACCATGTATGCTTCTGCTACTTATTCGACATCAGACTTCTTCCGCAAACGGCGAAACGCTTTGACTCGGTGAGTTTCGCGGCATTCCGACTTCGATGCCCCGGTTGCCGAAATCCAGTTGCCTTTGAATTTCGAGGGATCACTCTTGAGCATGTATGCTTCTGCTACTTGTTCTACATAAGACTTCTTCCGCAAACGGCGAAACGATTTGACTCGATGAGTTTCGCGGCATTCCGCCTTCATTTCGCCGGTTGCCGAAATCCAGTAGCCTTTGAATTTCGGGTGATCCCTCTTGAGCATGTATGCTTCTGCTACTTGGTCGACATCAGACTTCTTCCGCAAACGGCGAAACGCTTTGACTCGGTCAGTTTCGCGCCATTCCGACTTCGATGCCCCGGTTGCCGAAATCCAATTGCCTTTGAATTTCGGGTGATACCTCTTGAGCATGTATGCTTGTGCTACATGTTCTACATCAGACTTATTCCGCAAACGGCGAAACGATTTGACTCCGTGAGTTTCGGGGCATTCCGCCTTCGATGCCCCGGTTGCCGAAATCCAGTAGGCTTTGAATTTTGGGTGATCCCTCTTGAACATGTATGCTTCTGCTACATGTTCGACATCACACTTCTTCCGCAAACAGCGAAACGCTTTAACTCGGTGAGTTTCGCGGCTTTCCGACTTCGAAGTCCCGTTTGCCGAAATCCAGTTGCCTTTGAATTTCGGGTGATCCCTCTTGAGCATGTATGCTTGTGCTACTTGTTCCACATCAGACTTCTTCTACAAACGGCGAAACGATTTGACTCGGTGAGTTTCGGGGCATTCCGCATTCGATGCACCGGTTGCCGAAATCCAGGTGCCTTTTAATTTCCGGTGATCCCTCTTGAGCATGTATGCTTCTGCTACTTGTTCTACATCAGACTTCTTCCGCAAACGGCGAAACGCTTTGACTCGGTGAGTTTTGCGGCATTCCGACTTCGATGCCCCGGTTCCCGAAATCCAGTTGCCTTTCAATTTCGGGTGATCCCTCTTGAGCATGTATGCTTCAGCTACTTGTTCGACATCGGACTTCTTCGGCAAACGGCAAAACGCTTTGACTCGGTGAGTTTCGGGGCATTCCGCCTTCGATGCCCCGGTTGTCGAAATCCAGTAGCCTTTGAATTTCGGGTGATCCTTCTTGAACATGTATGCTTCTGCTACTTGTTCCACATCACACTTCTTCCACAAACAGCGAAACGCTTTGACTCGGAGAGTTTCGCGGCATTTCGACTTCGATACCCCGGTTGCCGAAATCCAATTGCCTTTGACTTTCGGGTGATCCCTCTTGAGCATGTATGCTTCTGCTACTTGTTCCACATCACACTTCTTCCACAAACAGCGAAACGCTTTGACTCGGAGAGTTTCGCGGCATTTCGACTTCGATACCCCGGTTGCCGAAATCCAGTTGCCTTTGAATTTCGGGTGATCCCTCTTGAGCATGTATGCTTCTGCTACTTGTTCCACATCACACTTCTTCCTCAAACAGTGAAACGCTTTGTCTCGGTGAGTTTCGCTGCATTCCGACTTCGATACCCCGGTTGCCGAAATCCAGTTGCCTTTAAATTTCGGGTGATCCCTCTTTAGCATGTATGCTTCTGCTACTTGTTCGACATCGGACTTCTTCCGCAAACGGCGAAACGCTTTGACTCGGTTAGTTTCGCGGCATTCCCACTTCGATGCCTCGGTTGCCGAAATCCAGTTGCCTTTGAATTTCCGGTGATCCCTCTTGAGCATGTAAGCTTGTGCTACTTGTTCTACATCAGACTTCTTCCGCAAACAGAGAAATGATTTGACTCGGTGAGTTTCGGGGCATTCCGCCTTCGATGCCAAGGTTGCCGAAATCCAGTAGCCTTTGAATTTCGGGTGATCCCTCTTGACCATGTATGCTTCTGCTACTTATTCGACATCAGACTTCTTCCGCAAAAGGCGAAACGCTTTGACTCGGTGAGTTTCGCGCCATTCCGACTTCGATGCCCCGGCTGCCGAAATCCATTTGCCTTTGAATTTCGGGTGATACCTCATGAGCATGTATGCTTGTGCTACATGTTCTACATCAGACTTATTCCGCAAACGGCGAAACGCTTTGACTCGGTGAGTTTCGCGCCATTCCGACTTCGATGCCCCGGTTGCCGAAATCCATTTGCCTTTGAATTTCAGGTGATCCTTCTTGAACATGTATGCTTCTGCTACATGTTCGACATCACACTTCTTCCGCAAACGGCGAAACGCTTTGACTCGGTGAGTTTCGCGGCTTTCCGACTTCGAAGCCCCGGTTGCCGAAATCCAGTTGCCTTTGAATTTCGGGTGATCCCTCTTGAGCATGTATGCTTGTGCTACTTGTTCCACATCAGACTTCTTCTGCAAACGGCGAAACGATTTGACTTGGTGAGTTTCGGGGCATTCCGCATTCGATGCCCCGGTTGCCGAAATCCAGGTGCCTTTTAATTTCTGGTGATCCCTCTTGAGCATGTATGCTTCTGCTACTTGTTCTACATCAGACTTCTTCCGCAAACGGCGAAACGCTTTGACTCGGTGAGTTTCGCGGCATTCCGACTTCGATGCCACGGTTGCCGAAATCCAGTTGCCTTTGAATCTCGGGTGATCCCTCTTGAGCATGTATGCTTCTGCTACTTGTTCGACATCGGACTTCTTCCACAAATGGCGAAACGCTTTGACTAGGTGAGTTTCGCGGCATTCCGACTTCGATGCATCGGTTGCCGAAATCCAGTTGCCTTTGAATTTCGGGTGATCCCTCTTGAGCATGTATGCTTCAGCTACTTGTTCGACATCGGACTTCTTCCGCAAACAGCAAAACGCTTTGACTCGGTTAGTTTTGGGGCATTCCGACTTCGATGCCCCGGTTGACGAAATCCAGTAGCCTTTGAATTTCGGGTGATCCCTCTTGAGCATGTATGCTTCTGCTACTTGTTCCACATCACACTTCTTCCGCAAACGGCGAAACGCTTTGACTCGGTGAGTTTCGCGGCATTCCAACTTCGATGCCTCTGTTGCCGAAATCCAGTTGCCTTTTAATTTCGGGTGATCCCTCTTTAGCATGTATGCTTCTGCTACTTGTTCGACATCGGACTTCTTCCGCAAACGGCGAAACGCTTTGACTCGGTTAGTTTCGCGGTATTCCGACTTCGATGCCTCGGTTGCCGAAATCCAATTGCCTTTGAATTTCGAGTGATCACTCTTGAGCATGTATGCTTGTGCTACTTGTTCTACATCAGACTTTTTCTGCAAACGGCAAAACGCTTTGACTCGGTGAGTTTCGCGGCATTCCGTATTCGATGCCCCGTTTGCCGAAATCCAGTTGCCTTTTAATTTCGGGTGATCCCTCTTGAGCATGTATGCTTGTGCTACTTGTTCTACATCAGACTTCTTCCACAAACAGAGAAATGATTTGACTCGGTGAGTTTCGGGGCATTCCGCCTTCGATGCCAAGGTTGCCGAAATCCAGTAGCCTTTGAATTTCGGGTGATCCCTCTTGACCATGTATGCTTCTGCTACTTATTCGACATCAGACTTCTTCCGCAAAAGGCGAAACGCTTTGACTCGGTGAGTTTCGCGCCATTCCGACTTCGATGCCCCGGTTGCCGAAATCCATTTGCCTTTGAATTTCGGGTGATACCTCATGAGCATGTATGCTTGTGCTACATGTTCGACATCAGACTTATTCCGCAAACGGCGAAATGCTTTGACTCGGTGAGTTTCGCGCCATTCCGACTTCGATGCCCCGGTTGCCGAAATCCATTTGCCTTTGAATTTCAGGTGATCCTTCTTGAACATGTATGCTTCTGCTACATGTTCGACATCACACTTCTTCCGCAAACGGCGAAACGCTTTGACTCGGTGAGTTTCGCGGCTTTCCGACTTCGAAGCCCCGGTTGCCGAAATCCAGTAGCCTTTGAATTTCGGGTGATCCCTCTTGAGCATGTATGCTTGTGCTACTTGTTCCACATCAGACTTCTTCTGCAAACGGCGAAACGATTTGACTTGGTGAGTTTCGGGGCATTCCGCATTCGATGCCCCGGTTGCCGAAATCCAGGTGCCTTTTAATTTCCGGTGATCCCTCTTGAGCATGTATGCTTCTGCTACTTGTTCTACATCAGACTTCTTCCGCAAACGGCGAAACGCTTTGACTCGGTGAGTTTCGCGGCATTCCGACTTCGATGCCACGGTTGCCGAAATCCAGTTGCCTTTGAATTTCGAGTGATCACTCTTGAGCATGTATGCTTGTGCTACTTGTTCTACATCAGACTTTTTCTGCAAACGGCAAAACGCTTTGACTCGGTGAGTTTCGCGGCATTCCGTATTCGATGCCCCGTTTGCCGAAATCCAGTTGCCTTTGAATTTCGGGTGATCCCTCTTGAGCATGTATGCTTCTACTACTTGTTCCACATCACACTTCTTCGGCAAACGGCGAAACGCTTTGACTCGGTGAGTTTCGCGGCATTCCGACTTCGATGCCCCGGTTGCCGAAATCCAGTTGCCTTTGAATTTCGGGTGATCCCTCTTGAGCATGTATGCTTCTGCTACTTGGTCGACATCAGACTTCTTCCGCAAACGGCGAAACGCTTTGACTCGGTGAGTTTCGCAACATTCCGACTTTGATGCCTCGGTTGCCGAAATCCAGTTGCCTTTGAATTTCGGGTGATCCCTCTTGAGCATGTATGCTTCTGCTACTTGTTCCACATCAGACTTCTTCCGCAAACGGCGAAACGCTTTGACTCGGTGAGTTTCGCGGCATTCCGACTTCGATGCCCCGGTTGCCAAAATCCAGTTGCCTTTGAATTTCAGGTGATCCCTCTTGAGCATGTATGCTTCTGCTACTTGTTCCACATCACACTTCTTCCACAAACAGCGAAACGCTTTGACTCGGTGAGTTTCGCGGCATTCCGACTTCGATACCCCGGTTGCCGAAATCCAGTTGCCTTTGAATTTCGGGTGATCCCTCTTGAGCATGTATGCTTCTGCTACTTGTTCCACATCAGACTTCTTCCGCAAACGGCGAAACACTTTGACTCGGTGAGTTTCGCGGCATTCCGACTTCGATGCCTCTGTTGTCGAAATCCAGTTGCCTTTTAATTTCGGGTGATCCCTCTTTAGCATGTATGCTTCTGCTACTTGTTCGACATCGGACTTCTTCCACCAACGGCGAAACGCTTTGACTCGGTGAGTTTCGCGGCATTCCGACTTCGATGCCCCGGTTGCCGAAATCCATTTGCCTTTGAATTTTGGGTGATACCTCTTGAGCATGTATGCTTGTGCTACATGTTCTACATCAGACTTATTCTGCAAACGGCGAAACGATTTGACTCGGTCAGTTTCGGGGCATTCCGCCTTCGATGCCCCGGTTGCCGAAATCCAGTAGCCTTTGAATTTCCGGTGATCCCTCTTGAGCATGTATGCTTCTGCTACTTGTTCTACATCAGACTTCTTCCGCAAACGGCGAAACGCTTTGACTCGGTGAGTTTCGCGGCATTCCGACTTCGATGCCACGGTTGCCGAAATCCAGTTGCCTTTGAATTTCGAGTGATCACTCTTGAGCATGTATGCTTGTGCTACTTGTTCTACATCAGACTTTTTCTGCAAACGGCAAAACGCTTTGACTCGGTGAGTTTCGCGGCATTCCGTATTCGATGCCCCGTTTGCCGAAATCCAGTTGCCTTTGAATTTCGGGTGATCCCTCTTGAGCATGTATGCTTCTACTACTTGTTCCACATCACACTTCTTCGGCAAACGGCGAAACGCTTTGACTCGGTGAGTTTCGCGGCATTCCGACTTCGATGCCCCGGTTGCCGAAATCCAGTTGCCTTTGAATTTCGGGTGATCCCTCTTGAGCATGTATGCTTCTGCTACTTGGTCGACATCAGACTTCTTCCGCAAACGGCGAAACGCTTTGACTCGGTGAGTTTCGCAACATTCCGACTTTGATGCCTCGGTTGCCGAAATCCAGTTGCCTTTGAATTTCGGGTGATCCCTCTTGAGCATGTATGCTTCTGCTACTTGTTCCACATCAGACTTCTTCCGCAAACGGCGAAACGCTTTGACTCGGTGAGTTTCGCGGCATTCCGACTTCGATGCCCCGGTTGCCAAAATCCAGTTGCCTTTGAATTTCAGGTGATCCCTCTTGAGCATGTATGCTTCTGCTACTTGTTCCACATCACACTTCTTCCACAAACAGCGAAACGCTTTGACTCGGTGAGTTTCGCGGCATTCCGACTTCGATACCCCGGTTGCCGAAATCCAGTTGCCTTTGAATTTCGGGTGATCCCTCTTGAGCATGTATGCTTCTGCTACTTGTTCCACATCAGACTTCTTCCGCAAACGGCGAAACACTTTGACTCGGTGAGTTTCGCGGCATTCCGACTTCGATGCCTCTGTTGTCGAAATCCAGTTGCCTTTTAATTTCGGGTGATCCCTCTTTAGCATGTATGCTTCTGCTACTTGTTCGACATCGGACTTCTTCCACCAACGGCGAAACGCTTTGACTCGGTGAGTTTCGCGGCATTCCGACTTCGATGCCCCGGTTGCCGAAATCCATTTGCCTTTGAATTTTGGGTGATACCTCTTGAGCATGTATGCTTGTGCTACATGTTCTACATCAGACTTATTCTGCAAACGGCGAAACGATTTGACTCGGTCAGTTTCGGGGCATTCCGCCTTCGATGCCCCGGTTGCCGAAATCCAGTAGCCTTTGAATTTCGGGTGATCCCTCTTGAACATGTATGCTTCTGCTACATGTTCGACATCACACTTCTTCCGCAAACGGCGAAACGCTTTGACTCGGTAAGTTTCGCGGCTTTCCGACTTCGAAGCCCCGGTTGCCGAAATCCAGTTGCCTTTGAATTTCGGGTGATCCCTCTTGAGCATGTATGCTTGTGCTACTTGTTCCATATCAGACTTCTTCTGCAAACGGCGAAACGATTTGACTTGGTGAGTTTCGGGGCATTCCGCATTCGATGCCTCGGTTGCCGAAATCCAGGTGCCTTTTAATTTCCGGTGATCCCTCTTGAGCATGTATGCTTCAGCTACTTGTTCGACATCGGACTTCTTCCGCAAACAGCAAAACGCTTTGACTCGGTTAGTTTCGGGGCATTCCGACTTCGATGCCCCGGTTGACGAAATCCAGTAGCCTTTGAATTTCGGGTGATCCTTCTTGAACATGTATGCTTCTGCTACTTGTTCCACATCACACTTCTTCCACAAACAGCGAAACGCTTTGACTCGGTGAGTTTCGCGGCATTTCGACTGCGATACCCCGGTTGCCGAAATCCAGTTGCCTTTGAATTTCGGGTGATCCCTCTAGAGCATGTATGCTTCTGCTACTTGTTCCACATCAGACTTCTTCCGCAAACGGCGAAACGCTTTGACTCGGTGAGTTTCGCGGCATTCCGACTTCGATGCCCCGGTTGCCAAAATCCAGTTGCCTTTGAATTTCGGGTGATCCCTCTTGAGCATGTATGCTTCTGCTACTTGTTCCACATCACACTTCTTCCGCAAACAGCGAAACGCTTTGTCTCGTTGAGTTTCGCTGCATTCCGACTTCGATACCTCGGTTGCCGAAATCCAGTTGCCTTTGAATTTCGGGTGATCCCTCTTGAGCATGTATGCTTCTGCTACTTGTTCCACATCACACTTCTTCCGCAAACGGCGAAACGCTTTGACTCGGTGAGTTTCGCGGCATTCCAACTTCGATGCCTCTGTTGCCGAAATCCAGTTGCCTTTTAATTTCGGGTGATCCCTCTTTAGCATGTATGCTTCTGCTACTTGTTCGACATCGGACTTCTTCCGCAAACGGCGAAACGCTTTGACTCGGTTAGTTTCGCGGTATTCCGACTTCGATGCCCCGGTTGCCGAAATCCAGTTGCCTTTGAATTTCGAGTGATCACTCTTGAGCATGTATGCTTGTGCTACTTGTTCTACATCAGACTTTTTCTGCAAACGGCAAAACGCTTTGACTCGGTGAGTTTCGCGGCATTCCGTATTCGATGCCCCGTTTGCCGAAATCCAGTTGCCTTTGAATTTCGGGTGATCCCTCTTGAGCATGTATGCTTCTCCTACTTGTTCCACATCACACTTTTCGGCAAACGGCGAAACGCTTTGACTCGGTGAGTTTCGCGGCATTCCGACTTCGATGCCCCGGTTGCCGAAATCCAGTTGCCTTTGAATTTCGGGTGATCCCTCTTGAGCATGTATGCTTCTGCTACTTGGTCGACATCAGACTTCTTCCGCAAACGGCGAAACGCTTTGACTCGGTGAGTTTCGCAACATTCCGACTTTGATGCCTCGGTTGCCGAAATCCAGTTGCCTTTGAATTTCGGGTGATCCCTCTTGAGCATGTATGCTTCTGCTACTTGTTCCACATCAGACTTCTTCCGCAAACGGCGAAACGCTTTGACTCGGTGAGTTTCGCGGCATTCCGACTTCGATGCCCCGGTTGCCCAAATCCAGTTGCCTTTGAATTTCAGGTGATCCCTCTTGAGCATGTATGCTTCTGCTACTTGTTCCACATCACACTTCTTCCGCAAACAGCGAAACGCTTTGACTCGGTGAGTTTCGCGGCATTCCGACTTCGATACCCCGGTTGCCGAAATCCAGTTGCCTTTGAATTTCGGGTGATCCCTCTTGAGCATGTATGCTTCTGCTACTTGTTCCACATCAGACTTCTTCCGCAAACGGCGAAACACTTTGACTCGGTGAGTTTCGCGGCATTCCGACTTCGATGCCTCTGTTGCCGAAATCCAGTTGCCTTTTAATTTCGGGTGATCCCTCTTTAGCATGTATGCTTCTGCTACTTGTTCGACATCGGACTTCTTCCACCAACGGCGAAACGCTTTGACTCGGTGAGTTTCGCGGCATTCCGACTTCGATGCCCCGGTTGCCGAAATCCATTTGCCTTTGAATTTCGGGTGATACCTCTTGAGCATGTATGCTTGTGCTACATGTTCTACATCAGACTTATTCTGCAAATGGCGAAACGATTTGACTCGGTGAGTTTCGGGGCATTCCGCCTTCGATGCCCCGGTTGCCGAAATCCAGTAGCCTTTGAATTTCGGGTGATCCCTCTTGAACATGTATGCTTCTGCTACATGTTCGACATCACACTTCTTCCGCAAACGGCGAAACGCTTTGACTCGGTGAGTTTCGCGGCTTTCCGACTTCGAAGCCCCGGTTGCCGAAATCCAGTTGCCTTTGAATTTCGGGTGATCCCTCTTGAGCATGTATGCTTGTGCTACTTGTTCCACATCAGACTTCTTCTGCAAACGGCGAAATGATTTGACTTGGTGAGTTTCGGGGCATTCCGCATTCGATGCCCCGGTTGCCGAAATCCAGGTGCCTTTTAATTTCCGGTGATCCCTCTTGAGCATGTATGCTTCTGCTAATTGTTCTACATCGGACTTCTTCCGCAAACGGCGAAACGCTTTGACTCGGTGAGTTTCGCGGCATTCCGACTTCGATGCCCCGGTTGCCGAAATCCAGTTGCCTTTGAATCTCGGGTGATCCCTCTTGAGCATGTATGCTTCTGCTTCTTGTTCGACATCGGACTTCTTCCGCAAATGGCGAAACGCTTTGACTAGGTGAGTTTCGCGGCATTCCGACTTCGATGCATCGGTTGCCGAAATCCAGTTGCCTTTGAATTTCGGGTGATCCCTCTTGAGCATGTATGCTTCAGCTACTTGTTCGACATCGGACTTCTTCCGCTAACGGCAAAACGCTTTGACTCGGTGAGTTTCGGGGCATTCCGACTTCGATGCCCCGGTTGACGAAATCCAGTAGCCTTTGAATTTCGGGTGATCCTTCTTGAACATGTATGCTTCTGCTACTTGTTCCACATCACACTTCTTCCACAAACAGCGAAACGCTTTGACTCGGTGAGTTTCGCGGCATTTCGACTTCGATACCCCGGTTGCCGAAATCCAGTTGCCTTTGAATTTCGGGTGATCCCTCTAGAGCATGTATGCTTCTGCTACTTGTTCCACATCAGACTTCTTCCGCAAACGGCGAAACGCTTTGACTCGGTGAGTTTCGCGGCATTCCGACTTCGATGCCCCGGTTGCCAAAATCCAGTTGCCTTTGAATTTCGGGTGATCCCTCTTGAGCATGTATGCTTCTGCTACTTGTTCCACATCACACTTCTTCCACAAACAGCGAAACGCTTTGTCTCGTTGAGTTTCGCTGCATTCCGACTTCGATACCTCGGTTGCCGAAATCCAGTTGCCTTTGAATTTCGGGTGATCCCTCTTGAGCATGTATGCTTCTGCTACTTGTTCCACATCACACTTCTTCCGCAAACGGCGAAACGCTTTGACTCGGTGAGTTTCGCGGCATTCCGACTTCGATGCCTCTGTTGCCGAAATCTAGTTGCCTTTTAATTTCGGGTGATCCCTCTTTAGCATGTATGCTTCTGCTACTTGTTCGACATCGGACTTCTTCCGCAAACGGCGAAACGCTTTGACTCGGTTAGTTTCGCGGTATTCCGACTTCGATGCTCCGGTTGCCGAAATCCAGTTGCCTTTGAATTTCGAGTGATCACTCTTGAGCATGTATGCTTGTGCTACTTGTTCTACATCAGACTTTTTCTGCAAACGGCAAAACGCTTTGACTCGGTGAGTTTCGCGGCATTCCGCATTCGATGCCCCGTTTGCCGAAATCCAGTTGCCTTTGAATTTCGGGTGATCCCTCTTGAGCATGTATGCTTCTACTACTTGTTCCACATCACACTTCTTCGGCAAACGGCGAAACGCTTTGACTCGGTGAGTTTCGCGGCATTCCGACTTCGATGCCCCGGTTGCCGAAATCCAGTTGCCTTTGAATTTCGGGTGATCCCTCTTGAGCATGTATGCTTCTGCTACTTGGTCGACATCAGACTTCTCCCGCAAACGGCGAAACGCTTTGACTCGGTGAGTTTCGCAACATTCCGACTTTGATGCCTCGGTTGCCGAAATCCAGTTGCCTTTGAATTTCGGGTGATCCCTCTTGAGCATGTGTGCTTCTGCTACTTGTTCCACATCAGACTTCTTCCGCAAACGGCAAAACGCTTTGACTCGGTGAGTTTCGCGGCATTCCGACTTCGATGCCCCGGTTGCCGAAACCCAGTTGCCTTTGAATTTCGGGTGATCCCTCTTGAGCATGTATGCTTCTGCTACTTGTTCCACATCAGACTTCTTCCGCAAACGGCGAAACGCTTTGACTCGGTGAGTTTCGCGGCATTCCGACTTCGATGCCCCGGTTGCCAAAATCCAGTTGCCTTTGAATTTCAGGTGATCCCTCTTGAGCATGTATGCTTCTGCTACTTGTTCCACATCACACTTCTTCCACAAACAGCGAAACGCTTTGACTCGGTGAGTTTCGCGGCATTCCGACTTCGATACCCCGGTTGCCGAAATCCAGTTGCCTTTGAATTTCGGGTGATCCCTCTTGAGCATGTATGCTTCTGCTACTTGTTCCACATCAGACTTCTTCCGCAAACGGCGAAACGCTTTGACTCGGTGAGTTTCGCGGCATTCCGACTTCGATGCCTCTGTTGCCGAAATCCAGTTGCCTTTTAATTTCGGGTGATCCCTCTTTAGCATGTATGCTTCTGCTACTTGTTCGACATCGGACTTCTTCCACCAACGGCGAAACGCTTTGACTCGGTGAGTTTCGCGGCATTCCGACTTCGATGCCCCGGTTGCCGAAATCCATTTGCCTTTGAATTTCGGGTGATACCTCTTGAGCATGTATGCTTCTGCTACATGGTCGACATCACACTTCTTCCGCAAACGGCGAAACGCTTTGACTCGGTGAGTTTCGCGGCTGTCCGACTTCGAAGCCCCGGTTGCCGAAATCCAATTGCCTTTGAATTTCGGGTGATCCCTCTTGAGCATGTATGCTTGTGCTACTTGTTCCACATCAGACTTTTTCTGCAAACGGCGAAACGATTTGACTTGGTGAGTTTCGGGGCATTCCGCATTCGATGCCCCGGTTGCCGAAATCCAGGTGCCTTTGAATTTCGGGTGATCCCTCTTGAGCATGTATGCTTCTGCTACTTGTTCTACATCAGACTTCTTCCGCAAACGGCGAAACGCTTTGACTCGGTGAGTTTCGTGGCATTCCGACTTCGATGCCACGGTTGCCGAAATCCAGTTGCCTTTGAATCTCGGGTGATCCCTCTTGAGCATGTATGCTTCTGCTACTTGTTCGACATCGGACTTCTTCCGCAAACGGCAAAACGCTTTGACTCGGTGAGTTTCGGGGCATTCCGACTTCGATGACCCGGTTGACGAAATCCAGTAGCCTTTGAATTTCGGGTGATCCCTCTTGAGCATGTATGCTTCTGCTACATGGTCGACATCACACTTCTTCCGCAAACGGCGAAATGCTTTGACTCGGTGAGTTTCGCGGCTGTCCGACTTCGAAGCCCCGGTTGCCGAAATCCAATTGCCTTTGAATTTCGGGTGATCCCTCTTGAGCATGTATGCTTGTGCTACTTGTTCCACATCAGACTTTTTCTGCAAACGGCGAAACGATTTGACTTGGTGAGTTTCGGGGCATTCCGCATTCGATGCCCCGGTTGCCGAAATCCAGGTGCCTTTGAATTTCGGGTGATCCCTCTTGAGCATGTATGCTTCTGCTACTTGTTCCACATCAGACTTCTTCCGCAAACGGCGAAACGCTTTGACTAGGTGAGTTTCGCGGCATTCCGACTTCGATGCATCGGTTGCCGAAATACAGTTGCCTTTGAATTTCGGGTGATCCCTCTTGAGCATGTATGCTTCAGCTACTTGTTCGACATCAGACTTCTTCCGCAAACGGCAAAACGCTTTGACTCGGTGAGTTTCGGGGCATTCCGACTTCGATTACCCGGTTGACGAAATCCAGTAGCCTTTGAATTTCGGGTGATCCCTCTTGAACATGTATGCTTCTGCTACTTGTTCCACATCACACTTCTTCCACAAACAGCGAAACGCTTTGACTCGGTGAGTTTCGCAACATTCCGACTTTGATGCCTCGGTTGCCGAAATCCAGTTGCCTTTGAATTTCGGGTGATCCCTCTTGAGCATGTATGCTTCTGCTACTTGTTCCACATCAGACTTCTTCCGCAAACGGCAAAACGCTTTGACTCGGTGAGTTTCGCGGCATTCCGACTTCGATGCCCCGGTTGCCAAAATCCAGTTGCCTTTGAATTTCAGGTGATCCCTCTTGAGCATGTATGCTTCTGCTACATGTTCGACATCACACTTCTTCCGCAAACAGCGAAACGCTTTGACTCGGTGAGTTTCGCACCATTCCGACTTTGATGCCTCGGTTGCCGAAATCCAGTTGCCTTTGAATTTCGGGTGATCCCTCTTGAGCATGTATGCTTCTGCTACTTGTTCCACATCAGACTTCTTCCGCAAACGGCAAAACGATTTGACTCGGTGAATTTCGGGGCATTCCGCCTTCGATGCCCCGGTTGCCGAAATCCAGTAGCCTTTGAATTTCGGGTGATCCCTCTTGAACATGTATGCTTCTGCTACATGTTCGACATCACACTTCTTCCGCAAACAGCGAAACGCTTTGACTTGGTGAGTTTCGCGGTATTCCGACTTCGATGCCCCGGTTGCCGAAATCCAGTTGCCTTTGAATTTTGGGTGATCACTCTTGAGCATGTATGCTTCTGCTACTTGTTCTACATAAGACTTCTTCCGCAAACGGCGAAACAATTTGACTCGATGAGTTTCGCGGCATTCCGCCTTCGATGCGCCGGTTGCCGAAATCCAGTAGCCTTTGAATTTCGGGTGATCCCTCTTGAGCATGTATGCTTCTGCTACTTGGTCGACATCAGATTTCTTCCACAAACTGCGAAACGCTTTGACTCGGTGAGTTTCGCGGCATTCCGACTTCGATGCCCCGGTTGCCGAAATCCAGTTGCCTTTGAACTTCGGGTGATCCCTCTTGAGCATGTATGCTTCTGCTACTTGTTCCACATCACACTTCTTCGGCAAACGGCGAAACGCTTTGACTCGGTGAGTTTCGCGGCATTCCGACTTCGATGCCCCGGTTGCCGAAATCCAGTTGCCTTTGAATTTCGGGTGATCCCTCTTGAGCATGTATGCTTCTGCTACTTGGTCGACATCAGACTTCTTCCGCAAACGGCGAAACGCTTTGACTCGGTGAGTTTCGCAACATTCCGACTTTGATGCCTCGGTTGCCGAAATCCAGTTGCTTTTGAATTTCGGGTGATCCCTCTTGAGCATGTATGCTTCTGCTACTTGTTCCACATCACACTTCTTCCGCAAATGGCAAAACGCTTTGACTCGGTGAGTTTCGCGGCATTCCGACTTCGATGCCCCGGTTGCCGAAATCCAGTTGCCTTTGAATTTCGGGTGATCCCTCTTGAGCATGTATGCTTCTGCTACTTGTTCCACATCAGACTTCTTCCGCAAACGGCGAAAAGCTTTGACTCGGTGAGTTTCGCGGCATTCCGACTTCGATGCCCCGGTTGCCGAAATCCAGTTGCCTTTGAATTTCGGGTGATCCCTCTTGAGCATGTATGCTTCTGCTACTTGTTCCACATCAGACTTCCTCTGCAAATGGCGAAACGCTTTGACTCGGTGAGTTTCGCGGCATTCCGACTTCGATGCCCCGGTTGCCAAAATTCAGTTGCCTTTGAATTTCAGGTGATCCCTCTTGAGCATGTATGCTTCTGCTACTTGTTCCACATCACACTTCTTCCACAAACAGCGAAACGCTTTGACTCGGTAAGTTTCGCGGCATTCCGACTTCGATACCCCGGTTGCCGAAATCCAGTTGCCTTTGAATTTCGGGTGATCCCTCTTGAGCATGTATGCTTCTGCTACTTGTTCCACATCAGACTTCTTCCGCAAACGGCGAAACGCTTTGACTCGGTGAGTTTCTAGGCATTCCGACTTCGATGCCCCGGTTGCCAAAATCCAGTTGCCTTTGAATTTCAGGTGATCCCTCTTGAGCATGTATGCTTCAGCTACATGTTCGACATCACACTTCTTCCGCAAACAGCGAAACGCTTTGACTCGGTGAGTTTCGCAACATTCCGACTTTGATGCCTCGGTTGCCGAAATCCAGTTGCCTTTGAATTTCGGGTGATCCCTCTTGAGCATGTATGCTTCTGCTACTTGTTCCACATCAGACTTCTTCCGCAAACGGCAATACGCTTTGACTCGGTGAGTTTCGCGGCATTCCGACTTCGATGCCCCGGTTGCCGAAATCCAGTTGCCTTTGAATTTCGGGTGATCCCTCTTGAGCATGTATGCTTCTGCTACTTGTTCCACATCACACTTCTTCCACAAACAGCGAAACGCTTTGAATCGGTGAGTTTCGCGGCATTCCGACTTCGATACCCCGGTTGCGGAAATCCAGTTGCCTTTGAATTTCGGGTGATCCCTCTTGAGCATGTATGCTTCTGCTACTTGTTCCACATCAGACTTCTTCCGCAAACGGCGAAACGCTTTGACTCGGTGAGTTTCGCGGCATTCCGACTTCGATGCCTCTGTTGCCGAAATCCAGTTGCCTTTGAATTTCGGGTGATCCCTCTTTAGCATGTATGCTTCTGCTACTTGTTCGACATCACACTTCTTCCGCAAACGGCGAAACGCTTTGACTGGGTGAGTTTCGCGGCATTCCGACTTCGATGCCCCAGTTGCCGAAATCCAGTTGCCTTTGAATTTCGGGTGATCCCTCTTGAGCATGTATGCTTGTTCTACATCAGACTTCTACCGCAAACGGCGAAATGATTTGACTCGGTGAGTTTCGGGGCATTCCGCCTTCGATGCCCCGGTTGCCGAAATCCAGTTGCCTTTGAATTTCGGGTGATCCCTCTTGAGCATGTATGCTTCTGCTACGTGTTCGACATCCGACTTCTTCCTCAAACGGCGAAATGCTTTGACTCGGTGAGTTTTTCGCGGCATTTCGATTTCGATGCCCCGGTTGCCGAGATCGAGTTGCCTTTAAATTTCGGGTGATCCCTCTTGAGCATGTATGCTTCAGCTACTTGTTCGACATCGGACTTCTTCCGCAAACGGCGAAACGCTTTGACTCGGTAAGTTTCGCGGCATTTCGACTTCGATGCCTCGGTTGCCGAAATCCAGTTGCCTTTGAATTTCGGTTGATCCCTCTTGAGCATGTATGCTTGTTGTACTTGTTCTACATCAGACTTCTACCGCAAACGGCGAAATGATTTGACTCGGTGAGTTTCGGGCCATTACGCCTTCGACGCCCCGGTTGCCGAAATCCAGTTGCCTTTGAATTTCGGGTGATCCCTCTTGAGCATGTATGCTTCTGCTACGTGTTCGACATCCGACTTCTTCCGCAAACAGCGAAACGCTTTGACTCGGTGAGTTTCGCGGCATTGCGACTTCGATGCCCCAGTTGCCGAAATCCAATTGCCTTTTAATTTCGGGTGATCCCTCTTGAGCATGTATGCTTCTGCTACTTGTTCTACATCAGACTTCTTCCGCAAACGGCGAAACGCTTTGACTCGGTGAGGTTTTCGCGGCATTCCGATTTCGATGCCCCGGTTGCCGAAATCGAGATGCCTTTGAATTTCGGGTGATCCCTCTTGAGCATGTATGCTTCTGCTACTTGTTCGACATCGGACTTCTTCCGCAAACGGCGAAACGCTTTGACTCGGTGAGTTTCGCGGCATTCCGACTTCGATGCCCCGGTTGCCGAAATCCAGTTGCCTTTGAATTTCGGGTGATACCTCTTGAGCATGTATGCTTCTGCTACTTGTTCCACATCAGACATCTTCCGCAAACGGCGAAACGCTTTGACTCGGTGAGTTTCGCGGCATTCCGACTTCGACGCCCCGGTTGCCGAAATCCAGTAGCCTTTGAATTTCGGGTGATCCCTCTTGAGCATGTACGCTTCTGCTACTTGTTCCACATCAGACTTCTTCCGCAAACGCCAAAACGCTTTGACTCGGTGAGTTTCGCGGCATTCCGACTTCGACCCCCCGGTTGCCGAAATCCAGGTGCCTTTAAATTTCCAGTGATCCCTCTGGAGCATGTATGCTTCTGCTACTTGTTCGACATCGGACTTCTTCCGCAAACGACGAAATGCTTTGACTCGGTGAGTTTCGAGGCATTCCGACTTCGATGCCCCGGTTGCCGAAATCCAGTTGCCTTTGAATTTCGGGTGATCCCTCTTGAGCATGTATGCTTCTGCTACTTGGTCGACATTGGACTTCTTCCGCAAACGGCGAAACGCTTTGACTCGGTGAGTTTCGCGCCATTCCGACTTCGATGCCCCGGTTGCCGAAATCCATTTGCCTTTGAATTTCAGGTGATACCTCTTGAGCATGTATGCTTCTGCTACTTGTTCCACATCAGACATCTTCCGCAAACGGCGAAACGCTTTGACTCGCTGAGTTTCGCGACATTCCGACTTCGATGCCCCGGTTGCCGAAATCCAGTAGCCCTTGAATTTTGGGTGATCCCTCTTGAACATGTATGCTTTAGCTACATGTTCGACATCACACTTCTTCCGCAAACGGCGAAACGCTTTGAGTCGGTGAGTTTCGCGGCATTCCGACTTCGAAGCCCCTGTTGCCGAAATCCAGTTGCCTTTGAATTTCGGGTGATCCCTCTTGAGCGTGTATGCTTGTGCTACTTGTTCTACATCAGACTTTTTCTGCAAATGGCAAAACGCTTTGACTCGGTGAGTTTCGCGGCATTCCTACTTCGATGCCCCGTTTGCCAAAATCCAGTTGCCTTTGAATTTCGGATGATCCCTCTTTAGCATGTATGCTTCTGCTACTTGTTCCACATCAGAGATCTTCCGCAAACGGCGAAACGCTTTGACTCGGTGAGTTTCGCGGCATTCCGACTTCGATGCCCCGGTTGCCGAAATCCAGTAGCCTTTGAATTTCGGGTGATACCTCTTGAGCATGTATGCTTGTGCTACATGTTCGACATCAGACTTATTCCGCAAACGGCAAAACGATTTGACTCGGTGAGTTTCGCGGCATTCCGACTTCGACGCCCCGGTTGCCGAAATCCAGGTGCCTTTAAATTTCCAGTGATCCCTTTTGAGCATGTATGCTTCTGCTATTTGTTCTACATCAGACTTCTTCCGCAAACGGCGAAACGCTTAGACTCGGTGAGTTTCGAGGCATTCCGACTTCGATGCCCCGGTTGCCGAAATCCAGTAGCCTTTGAATTTCGGGTGATCCCTCTTGAGCATGTACGCTTCTGCTACTTGTTCCACATCAGACTTCTTCCGCAAACGGTGAAACGCTTTCACTTGCTGAGTTTCGCGGCATTCCGACTTCGACGCCCCGGTTGCCGAAATCCAGGTGCCTTTAAATTTCCAGTGATCCCTCTTGAGCATGTATGCTTCTGCTACTTGTTCTACATTAGACTTCTTCCGCAAACGGCGAAACGCTTTGACTCGGTGAGTTTCGAGGCATTACTACTTCGATGCCCCGGTTGCCGAAATCCAGTTGCCTTTGAATTTCGGTTGATCCCTCTTGAGCATGTATGCTTCTGCTACTTAGTCGACATTGGACTTCTTCCGCAAACGGCGAAACGCTTTGACTCGGTGAGTTTCGCGGCATTCCGACTTCGATGCCCCGGTTGTCGAAATCCAGTTGCCTTTGAATTTCGGGTGATCCCTATTGAGCATGTATGCTTCTGCTAGTTGTTCCACATCAGACATCTTCCGCAAACGGCGAAACGCTTTGACTCGGTGAGTTTCGCGGCATTCCGACTTCGATGCCCCGGTTGCCGAAATCCAGTAGCCTTTGAATTTCGGGTGATCCCTCTTGAGCATGTACGCTTCTGCTACTTGTTCCACATCAGACTTCTTCCGCAAACGGCGAAACGCTTTCACTTGGTGAGTTTCGCAGCATTCCGACTTCGACGCCCCGGTTGCCGAAATCCAGGTGCCTTTAAATTTCCAGTGATCCCTCTTGAGCATGTATGCTTCTGCTACTTGTTCTACATCAGACTTCTTCCGCAAACGGCGAAACGCTTTGACTCGGTGAGTTTCGAGGCATTCCGACTTCGATGCCCCGGTTGCCGAAATCCAGTTGCCTTTGAATTTCGGGTGATCCCTCTTGAGCATGTATGCTTCTGCTACTTGGTCGACATTGGACTTCTTCCGCAAACGACGAAACGCTTTGACTCGGTGAGTTTCGCGGCATTCCGACTTCGATGCCCCGGTTACCGAAATTCAGTTGCCTTTGAATTTCAGGTGATCGCTCTTGAGCATGTATGCTTCTGCTACTTGTTCTACATCAGACTTCTTCCGCAAACGGCGAAACGCTTTGACTCGGTGAGTTTCGCGGCATTCCGACTTCGATGCCCCGGTTGCCGAAATCCAGTTGCCTTTGAATTTCGGGTGATCCCTCTTGAGCATGTATGCTTCTGCTACTTGGTCGACATTGGACTTCTTCCGCAAACGACGAAACGCTTTGACTCGGTGAGTTTCGCGGCATTCCGACTTCGATGCCCCGGTTACCGAAATTCAGTTGCCTTTGAATTTCAGGTGATCGCTCTTGAGCATGTATGCTTCTGCTACTTGTTCTACATCAGACTTCTTCCGCAAACGACGAAACGCTTTGACTCTGTGAGTTTCGCGGCATTCCGACTTCGATGCCCCGGTTGCTGAAATCCAGTTGCCTTTGAATTTCGGGTGATCCCTCTTGAGCATGTATGCTTGTGGTACTTGTTCTACATCATACTTCTTCCGCAAATGGCGAAATGATTTGACTCGGTGCGTTTCGGGGCATTCCGCCTTCGACGCCCTGGTTGCCGAAATCCAGGTGCCTTTAAATTTCCAGTGATCCCTCTTGAGCATGTATGCTTCTGCTACTTGTTCGACATCGGACTTCTTCCGCAAACGGCGAAACGCTTTCACTTGGTGAGTTTCGCGGCATTCCGACTTCGACTCCCCGGTTGCCGAAATCCAGTTGCCTTTGAATTTCGGGTGATCCCTCTTGAGCATGTATGCTTGTGCTACTTGTTCGACATCAGACTTTTTCTGCAAATGGCAAAACGCTTTGACTCAGTGAGTTTCGCGGCATTCCGCATTCGATGCCCCGTTTGCCAAAATCCAGTTGCCTTTGAATTTCGGGTGATCCCTCTTGAGCATGTATGCTTCTGCTACTTGGTCGACATTGGACTTCTTCCGCAAACGGCGAAACGCTTTGAATCGATGAGTTTCGCGGCATTCCGACTTCGATGCCCCGGTTACCGAAATCCAGTTGCCTTTGAATTTCGGGTGATCCCTATTGAGCATGTATGCTTCTGCTACTTGTTCCACATCAGACTTCTTCCGCAAACGGCGAAACGCTTTGACTCTGTGAGTTTCGCGGCATTCCGACTTCGATGCCCCGGTTGCTGAAATCCAGTTGCCTTTGAATTTCGGGTGATCCCTCTTGAGCATGTATGCTTCTGCTACTTGTTCCACATCAGACTTCTTCCGCAAACGGCAAAACGCTTTGACTCGGTGAGTTTCGCGGCATTCCGACTTCGATGCCCCGGTTACCGAAATTCAGTTGCCTTTGAATTTCAGGTGATCGCTCTTGAGCATGTATGCTTCTGCTACTTGTTCTACATCAGACTTCTTCCGCAAACGGCGAAACGCTTTGACTCGGTGAGTTTCGCGGCATTCCGACTTCGATGCCTCGGTTGCTGAAATCCAGTTGCCTTTGAATTTCGGGTGATCCCTCTTGAGCATGTATCTCCTGCTACTTGTTCGACATCGGACTTCTTCCGCAAACAGCGAAACGCTTTGACTAGGTGAGGTTCGCGGCATTCCGACTTCGATGCCCCGGTTACCGAAATGCAGTTGCCTTTGAATTTCGGGTGATCCCTCTTGAGCATGTATGCTTCTGCTACTTGTTCGACATCGGACTTCTTCCGCAAACGGCGAAACGCTTTCACTTGGTGAGTTTCGCGGCATTCCGACTTCGACGCCCCGGTTGTCGAAATCCAGGTGCCTTTAAATTTCCAGTGATCCCTCTTGAGCATGTATGCTTCTGCTACTTGTTCGACATCAGACATCTTCCGCAAACGGTGAAACGCTTTGACTCGGTGAGTTTCGCGGCATTCCGACTTCGATGCCCCGGTTGCCGAAATCCAGTAGCCTTTGAATTTCGGGTGATCCCTCTTGAGCATGTACGCTTCTGCTACTTGTTCCACATCAGACTTCTTCCGCAAACGGCGAAACGCTTTCACTTGGTGAGTTTCGCGGCATTCCGACTTCGACGCCCCGGTTGTCGAAATCCAGGTGCCTTTAAATTTCCAGTGATCCCTCTTGAGCATGTATGCTTCTGCTACTTGTTCTACATCAGACTTCTTCCGCAAACGGCGAAACGCTTTGACTCGGTGAGTTTCGCGGCATTCCGACTTCGACGCCCCGGTTGCCGAAATCCAGGTGCCTTTAAATTTCCAGTGATCCCTCTTGAGCATGTACGCTTCTGCTACTTGTTCCACATCAGACTTCTTCCGCAAACGGCGAAACGCTTTCACTTGGTGAGTTTCGCGGCATTCCGACTTCGACGCCCCGGTTACCGAAATCCAGTTGCCTTTAAATTTCCAGTGATCCCTCTTGAGCATGTATGCTTCTGCTACTTGTTCTACATCAGACTTCTTCCGCAAACGGCGAAACGCTTTCACTTGGTGAGTTTCGCGGCATTCCGACTTCGACGCCCCGGTTGCCGAAATCCAGGTGCCTTTAAATTTCCAGTGATCCCTCTTGAGCATGTATGCTTCTGCTACTTGTTCTACATCAGACTTCTTCCGCAAACGGCGAAACGCTTTGACTCGGTGAGTTTCGAGGCATTCCGACTTCGATGCCCCGGTTACCGAAATCCAGTTGCCTTTGAATTTCGGGTGATCCCTATTGAGCATGTATGCTTCTGCTACTTGTTCCACATCAGACTTCTTCCGCAAACGGCGAAACGCTTTGACTCTGTGAGTTTCGCGGCATTCCGACTTCGATGCCCCGGTTGCTGAAATCCAGTTGCCTTTGAATTTCGGGTGATCCCTCTTGAGCATGTATGCTTCTGCTACTTGTTCCACATCAGACTTCTTCCGCAAACGGCAAAACGCTTTGACTCGGTGAGTTTCGCGGCATTCCGACTTCGATGCCCCGGTTGCCGAAATTCAGTTGCCTTTGAATTTCAGGTGATCGCTCTTGAGCATGTATGCTTCTGCTACTTGTTCTACATCAGACTTCTTCCGCAAACGGCGAAACGCTTTGACTCGGTGAGTTTCGCGGCATTCCGACTTCGATGCCCCGGTTGCCGAAATCCAGTTGCCTTTGAATTTCGGGTGATCCCTCTTGAGCATGTATACTTCTGCTACTTGTTCGACATCGGACTTCTTCCGCAAACAGCGAAACGCTTTCACTAGGTGAGTTTCGCGGCATTCCGACTTCGATGCCCCGGTTACCGAAATCCAGTTGCCTTTGAATTTCGGGTGATCCCTCTTGAGCATGTATGCTTCTGCTACTTGTTCGACATCGGACTTCTTCCGCAAACGGCGAAACGCTTTCACTTGGTGAGTTTCGCGGCATTCCGACTTCGACGCCCCGGTTGCCGAAATCAAGTTGCCTTTGAATTTCGGGTGATCCCTCTTGAGCATGTATGCTTGTGCTACTTGTTCGACATCAGACTTTTTCTGCAAATGGCAAAACGCTTTGACTCGGTGAGTTTCGCGGCATTCCGCATTCGATGCCTCGTTTGCCAAAATCCAGTTGCCTTTGAATTTCGGGTGATCCCTCTTGAGCATGTATGCTTCTGCTACTTGTTCCACATCACACTTCTTCCGCAAACAGCGAAACGCTTTGACTCGGTGAGTTTCGCAGCAATACGACTTCGATGCCCCGGTTGCCGAAATCCAGTTGCTTTTGAATTTCGGGTGATCCCTCTGGAGTATGTATGCTTCTGCTACTTGTTCGACATCGGACTTCTTCCGCAAATGGCGAAACGCTTTCACTTGGTGAGTTTCGCGGCATTCCGCCTTCGACGCCCCGGTTGCCGAAATCCAGGTGCCTTTTAATTTCTGGTGATCCCTCTTGAGCATGTATGCTTCTACTACTTGTTTAACCTCAGACTTCTTCCGCAAACGGAAAACGCTTTGACTCGGTGAGTTTTGCGGCACTCCGACTTCGATGCCCCGGTTGCCGAAATCCAGTTGCCTTTGAATTTCGGGTGATACCTCTTGAGCATGTATGCTTGTGCTACATGGTCGACATCAGACTTATTCCGCAAACGGCGAAACGATTTGACTCGGTGAGTTTCGGGGCATTCCTCCTTCGATGCCCCGGTTGCCGAAATCCAGTAGCCTTTGAATTTCGGGTGATCCCTCTTGAACATGTATGCTTCTGCTACATGTTCGACATCACACTTCTTCCGCAAACGGCGAAACGCTTTGACTCGGTGAGTTTCGCGGCATTCCGCCTTTGAAGCCCCGGTGGCCGAAATCCAGTTGCCTTTGAATTTCAGGTGATCCCTCTTGAGCATGTATGCTTGTGCTACTTGTTCGACATCAGACTTTTTTTGCAAATGGCAAAACGCTTTGACTCGGTGAGTTTCGCGGCATTCCGCATTCGATGCCCCGTTTGCCAAAATCCAGTTGCCTTTGAATTTCAGGTGATCCCTCTTGAGCATGTATGCTTCTGCTACTTGTTCCACATCACACTTCTTCCGCAAACGGCGAAACGCTTTGACTCGGTGAGTTTCGCAGCATTCGGACTTCGATGTCCCGGTTGCCGAAATCCAAGTGCCTTTGAATTTCCGGTGATCCCTCTTGAGCATGTATGCTTCTGCTACTTGTTCTACATCACACTTCTTTCGCAAACGGCGAAACGCTTTGACTCGGTGAGTTTCGCGGCATTCCGACTTCGACGCCCCGGTTGCCGAAATCCAGGTGCCTTTTAATATCTGGTGATCCCTCTTGAGCATGTATGCTTCTACTACTTGTTCCACATCAGACTTCTTCCGCAAACGGAGAAACGCTTTGACTCGGTGAGTTTTGCGGCATTCCGACTTCGAAGCCCCGGTGGCCGAAATCCAGTTGCCTTTGAATTTCGGGTGATCCCTCTTGAGCATGTATGCTTGTGGTACTTGTTCTACATCATACTTCTTCCGCAAATGGCGAAATGATTTGACTCGGTGAGTTTCGGGGCATTCCGCCTTCGACGCCCTGGTTGCCGAAATCCAGTTGCCTTTGAATTTCGGGTGATCCCTCTTGAGCATGTATGCTTCTGCTACTTGTTCGACATCAGACTTCTTCCGCAAATGGCGAAACGCTTTCACTTGGTGAGTTTAGCGGCATTCCGACTTCGACGCCTCGGTTGCCGAAATCCAGGTGCTTTTTAATTTCTGGTGATCCCTCTTGAGCATGTATGCTTCTACTACTTGTTCCACATCAGACTTCTTCCGCAAACGGAGAAACGCTTTGACTCGGTGAGTTTTGCGGCATTCCGACTTCGATGCCCCGGTTGCCGAAATCCAGTTGCCGTTGAATTTTGGGTGATACCTCTTGAGCATGTATGCTTGTGCTACATTTTTGACATCAGACTTATTCCGCAAACGGCGAAACGATTTGACTCGGTGAGTTTCGGGGCATTCCTCCTTCGATGCCCCGGTTGCCGAAATCCAGTAGCCTTTGAATTTCGGGTGATCCCTCTTGAACATGTATGCTTCTGCTACATGTTCGACATCACACTTCTTCCGCAAACGGCGAAACGCTTTGACTCGGTGAGTTTCGCGGCATTCCGCCTTTGAAGCCCCGGTGGCCGAAATCCAGTTGCCTTTGAATTTCAGGTGATCCCTCTTGAGCATGTATGCTTGTGCTACTTGTTCGACATCAGACTTTTTTTGCAAATGGCAAAACGCTTTGACTCGGTGAGTTTCGCGGCATTCCGCATTCGATGCCCCGTTTGCCAAAATCCAGTTGCCTTTGAATTTCAGGTGATCCCTCCTGAGCATGTATGCTTCTGCTACTTGTTCCACATCACACTTCTTCCGCAAACGGCGAAACGCTTTGACTCGGTGAGTTTCGCAGCATTCGGACTTCGATGTCCCGGTTGCCGAAATCCAAGTGCCTTTGAATTTCCGGTGATCCCTCTTGAGCATGTATGCTTCTGCTACTTGTTCTACATCACACTTCTTCCGCAAACGGCGAAACGCTTTGACTCGGTGAGTTTCGCGGCATTCCGACTTCGACGCCCCGGTTGCCGAAATCCAGGTGCCTTTTAATATCTGGTGATCCCTCTTGAGCATGTATGCTTCTACTACTTGTTCCACATCAGACTTCTTCCGCAAACGGAGAAACGCTTTGACTCGGTGAGTTTTGCGGCATTCCGACTTCGATGCCCCGGTTGCCGAAATCCAGTTGCCGTTGAATTTTGGGTGATACCTCTTGAGCATGTATGCTTGTGCTACATTTTTGACATCAGACTTATTCCGCAAACGGCGAAACGATTTGACTCGGTGAGTTTCGGGGCATTCCTCCTTCGATGCCCCGGTTGCCGAAATCCAGTAGCCTTTGAATTTCGGGTGATCCCTCTTGAACATGTATGCTTCTGCTACATGTTCGACATCACACTTCTTCCGCAAACGGCGAAACGCTTTGACTCGGTGAGTTTCGCGGCATTCCGCCTTTGAAGCCCCGGTGGCCGAAATCCAGTTGCCTTTGAATTTCAGGTGATCCCTCTTGAGCATGTATGCTTGTGCTACTTGTTCGACATCAGACTTTTTTTGCAAATGGCAAAACGCTTTGACTCGGTGAGTTTCGCGGCATTCCGCATTCGATGCCCCGTTTGCCAAAATCCAGTTGCCTTTGAATTTCAGGTGATCCCTCCTGAGCATGTATGCTTCTGCTACTTGTTCCACATCACACTTCTTCCGCAAACGGCGAAACGCTTTGACTCGGTGAGTTTCGCAGCATTCGGACTTCGATGTCCCGGTTGCCGAAATCCAAGTGCCTTTGAATTTCCGGTGATCCCTCTTGAGCATGTATGCTTCTGCTACTTGTTCTACATCACACTTCTTCCGCAAACGGCGAAACGCTTTGACTCGGTGAGTTTCGCGGCATTCCGACTTCGACGCCCCGGTTGCCGAAATCCAGGTGCCTTTTAATATCTGGTGATCCCTCTTGAGCATGTATGCTTCTACTACTTGTTCCACATCAGACTTCTTCCGCAAACGGAGAAACGCTTTGACTCGGTGAGTTTTGCGGCATTCCGACTTCGAAGCCCCGGTGGCCGAAATCCAGTTGCCTTTGAATTTCGGGTGATCCCTCTTGAGCATGTATGCTTGTGGTACTTGTTCTACATCATACTTCTTCCGCAAATGGCGAAATGATTTGACTCGGTGAGTTTCGGGGCATTCCGCCTTCGACGCCCTGGTTGCCGAAATCCAGTTGCCTTTGAATTTCGGGTGATCCCTCTTGAGCATGTATGCTTCTGCTACTTGTTCGACATCAGACTTCTTCCGCAAATGGCGAAACGCTTTCACTTGGTGAGTTTAGCGGCATTCCGACTTCGACGCCTCGGTTGCCGAAATCCAGGTGCCTTTTAATTTCTGGTGATCCCTCTTGAGCATGTATGCTTCTACTACTTGTTCCACATCAGACTTCTTCCGCAAACGGAGAAACGCTTTGACTCGGTGAGTTTTGCGGCATTCCGACTTCGATGCCCCGGTTGCCGAAATCCAGTTGCCGTTGAATTTTGGGTGATACCTCTTGAGCATGTATGCTTGTGCTACATTTTTGACATCAGACTTATTCCGCAAACGGCGAAACGATTTGACTCGGTGAGTTTCGGGGCATTCCTCCTTCGATGCCCCGGTTGCCGAAATCCAGTAGCCTTTGAATTTCGGGTGATCCCTCTTGAACATGTATGCTTCTGCTACATGTTCGACATCACACTTCTTCCGCAAACGGCGAAACGCTTTGACTCGGTGAGTTTCGCGGCATTCCGCCTTTGAAGCCCCGGTGGCCGAAATCCAGTTGCCTTTGAATTTCAGGTGATCCCTCTTGAGCATGTATGCTTGTGCTACTTGTTCGACATCAGACTTTTTTTGCAAATGGCAAAACGCTTTGACTCGGTGAGTTTCGCGGCATTCCGCATTCGATGCCCCGTTTGCCAAAATCCAGTTGCCTTTGAATTTCAGGTGATCCCTCTTGAGCATGTATGCTTCTGCTACTTGTTCCACATCACACTTCTTCCGCAAACGGCGAAACGCTTTGACTCGGTGAGTTTCGCAGCATTCGGACTTCGATGTCCCGGTTGCCGAAATCCAAGTGCCTTTGAATTTCCGGTGATCCCTCTTGAGCATGTATGCTTCTGCTACTTGTTCTACATCACACTTCTTCCGCAAACGGCGAAACGCTTTGACTCGGTGAGTTTCGCGGCATTCCGACTTCGACGCCCCGGTTGCCGAAATCCAGGTGCCTTTTAATATCTGGTGATCCCTCTTGAGCATGTATGCTTCTACTACTTGTTCCACATCAGACTTCTTCCGCAAACGGAGAAACGCTTTGACTCGGTGAGTTTTGCGGCATTCCGACTTCGAAGCCCCGGTGGCCGAAATCCAGTTGCCTTTGAATTTCGGGTGATCCCTCTTGAGCATGTATGCTTGTGGTACTTGTTCTACATCATACTTCTTCCGCAAATGGCGAAATGATTTGACTCGGTGAGTTTCGGGGCATTCCGCCTTCGACGCCCTGGTTGCCGAAATCCAGTTGCCTTTGAATTTCGGGTGATCCCTCTTGAGCATGTATGCTTCTGCTACTTGTTCGACATCAGACTTCTTCCGCAAATGGCGAAACGCTTTCACTTGGTGAGTTTAGCGGCATTCCGACTTCGACGCCTCGGTTGCCGAAATCCAGGTGCCTTTTAATTTCTGGTGATCCCTCTTGAGCATGTATGCTTCTACTACTTGTTCCACATCAGACTTCTTCCGCAAACGGAGAAACGCTTTGACTCGGTGAGTTTTGCGGCATTCCGACTTCGATGCCCCGGTTGCCGAAATCCAGTTGCCGTTGAATTTTGGGTGATACCTCTTGAGCATGTATGCTTGTGCTACATTTTTGACATCAGACTTATTCCGCAAACGGCGAAACGATTTGACTCGGTGAGTTTCGGGGCATTCCTCCTTCGATGCCCCGGTTGCCGAAATCCAGTAGCCTTTGAATTTCGGGTGATCCCTCTTGAACATGTATGCTTCTGCTACATGTTCGACATCACACTTCTTCCGCAAACGGCGAAACGCTTTGACTCGGTGAGTTTCGCGGCATTCCGCCTTTGAAGCCCCGGTGGCCGAAATCCAGTTGCCTTTGAATTTCAGGTGATCCCTCTTGAGCATGTATGCTTGTGCTACTTGTTCGACATCAGACTTTTTTTGCAAATGGCAAAACGCTTTGACTCGGTGAGTTTCGCGGCATTCCGCATTCGATGCCCCGTTTGCCAAAATCCAGTTGCCTTTGAATTTCAGGTGATCCCTCTTGAGCATGTATGCTTCTGCTACTTGTTCCACATCACACTTCTTCCGCAAACGGCGAAACGCTTTGACTCGGTGAGTTTCGCAGCATTCGGACTTCGATGTCCCGGTTGCCGAAATCCAAGTGCCTTTGAATTTCCGGTGATCCCTCTTGAGCATGTATGCTTCTGCTACTTGTTCTACATCACACTTCTTCCGCAAACGGCGAAACGCTTTGACTCGGTGAGTTTCGCGGCATTCCGACTTCGACGCCCCGGTTGCCGAAATCCAGGTGCCTTTTAATATCTGGTGATCCCTCTTGAGCATGTATGCTTCTACTACTTGTTCCACATCAGACTTCTTCCGCAAACGGAGAAACGCTTTGACTCGGTGAGTTTTGCGGCATTCCGACTTCGAAGCCCCGGTGGCCGAAATCCAGTTGCCTTTGAATTTCGGGTGATCCCTCTTGAGCATGTATGCTTGTGGTACTTGTTCTACATCATACTTCTTCCGCAAATGGCGAAATGATTTGACTCGGTGAGTTTCGGGGCATTCCGCCTTCGACGCCCTGGTTGCCGAAATCCAGTTGCCTTTGAATTTCGGGTGATCCCTCTTGAGCATGTATGCTTCTGCTACTTGTTCGACATCAGACTTCTTCCGCAAATGGCGAAACGCTTTCACTTGGTGAGTTTAGCGGCATTCCGACTTCGACGCCTCGGTTGCCGAAATCCAGGTGCCTTTTAATTTCTGGTGATCCCTCTTGAGCATGTATGCTTCTACTACTTGTTCCACATCAGACTTCTTCCGCAAACGGAGAAACGCTTTGACTCGGTGAGTTTTGCGGCATTCCGACTTCGATGCCCCGGTTGCCGAAATCCAGTTGCCGTTGAATTTTGGGTGATACCTCTTGAGCATGTATGCTTGTGCTACATTTTTGACATCAGACTTATTCCGCAAACGGCGAAACGATTTGACTCGGTGAGTTTCGGGGCATTCCTCCTTCGATGCCCCGGTTGCCGAAATCCAGTAGCCTTTGAATTTCGGGTGATCCCTCTTGAACATGTATGCTTCTGCTACTTGTTCGACATCAGACTTCTTCCGCAAACGGCGAAACGCTTTGACTCGGTGAGTTTCGCGGCATTCCGCCTTTGAAGCCCCGGTGGCCGAAATCCAGTTGCCTTTGAATTTCAGGTGATCCCTCTTGAGCATGTATGCTTGTGCTACTTGTTCGACATCAGACTTTTTTTGCAAATGGCAAAACGCTTTGACTCGGTGAGTTTCGCGGCATTCCGCATTCGATGCCCCGTTTGCCAAAATCCAGTTGCCTTTGAATTTCAGGTGATCCCTCTTGAGCATGTATGCTTCTGCTACTTGTTCCACATCACACTTCTTCCGCAAACGGCGAAACGCTTTGACTCGGTGAGTTTCGCAGCATTCGGACTTCGATGTCCCGGTTGCCGAAATCCAAGTGCCTTTGAATTTCCGGTGATCCCTCTTGAGCATGTATGCTTCTGCTACTTGTTCTACATCACACTTCTTCCGCAAACGGCGAAACGCTTTGACTCGGTGAGTTTCGCGGCATTCCGACTTCGACGCCCCGGTTGCCGAAATCCAGGTGCCTTTTAATATCTGGTGATCCCTCTTGAGCATGTATGCTTCTACTACTTGTTCCACATCAGACTTCTTCCGCAAACGGAGAAACGCTTTGACTCGGTGAGTTTTGCGGCATTCCGACTTCGAAGCCCCGGTGGCCGAAATCCAGTTGCCTTTGAATTTCGGGTGATCCCTCTTGAGCATGTATGCTTGTGGTACTTGTTCTACATCATACTTCTTCCGCAAATGGCGAAATGATTTGACTCGGTGAGTTTCGGGGCATTCCGCCTTCGACGCCCTGGTTGCCGAAATCCAGTTGCCTTTGAATTTCGGGTGATCCCTCTTGAGCATGTATGCTTCTGCTACTTGTTCGACATCAGACTTCTTCCGCAAATGGCGAAACGCTTTCACTTGGTGAGTTTAGCGGCATTCCGACTTCGACGCCTCGGTTGCCGAAATCCAGGTGCCTTTTAATTTCTGGTGATCCCTCTTGAGCATGTATGCTTCTACTACTTGTTCCACATCAGACTTCTTCCGCAAACGGAGAAACGCTTTGACTCGGTGAGTTTTGCGGCATTCCGACTTCGATGCCCCGGTTGCCGAAATCCAGTTGCCGTTGAATTTTGGGTGATACCTCTTGAGCATGTATGCTTGTGCTACATTTTTGACATCAGACTTATTCCGCAAACGGCGAAACGATTTGACTCGGTGAGTTTCGGGGCATTCCTCCTTCGATGCCCCGGTTGCCGAAATCCAGTAGCCTTTGAATTTCGGGTGATCCCTCTTGAACATGTATGCTTCTGCTACTTTTTCGACATCGGACTTCTTCCGCAAACGGCGAAACATTTTGACTTGGTGAGTTTCGCGTCATTCCAACTTCGATGCCCCGGTTGCCGAAATCCAGTTGCCTTTGAATTTCGGGTGATCCCTCTTGAGCATTTATGCTTCTGCTACTTGTTCCACATCAGACTCCTTCCGCAAACGGCGAAACGCTTTGACTCGGTGAGTTTCGCGGCATTCCAAATTCGATGCCCCGGTTGCCGAAATCCAAGTGCCTTTGAATTTCCGGTGATCCCTCTTGAGCATGTATGCTTCTGCTACTTGTTCTACATCACACTTCTTCCGCAAACGGCGAAACGCTTTGACTTGGTGAGTTTCGCGGCATTCCGACTTCGAGGCCCCGGTTGCCGAAATCCAGTTGCCTTTGAATTTCAGGTGATCCCTGTTGAGCATGTATGCTTCTGCTACTTGTTCCACATCAGACTTCTTCCGCAAACGTCAAAACGCTTTGACTCGGTGAGTTTTGCGGCATTCCGACTTTGATGCCCCGGTTGCCGAAATCCAGTTGCCTTTGAATTTCGGGTGATCCCTCTAGAGCATGTATGCTTCTGCTACTTGTTCGACATCGGACTTCTTCCACAAACGGCAAAACCCTTTGACTCTGTGAGTTTCGCGGCATTCCGACTTCATTGCCCCGGTTGCCGAAATCCAGTTGCCTTTGAATTTCGGGTGATCCTTCTTGAGCATGTATGCTTCTGCTACTTGTTCCACATCAGACTTCTTCCGCAAACAGCGAAACTCTTTGACTCAGTGAGTTTCGCGGCATTTCGACTTCGATGCCCCGGTTGCCGAAATCTAGTTGCCTTTGAATTTCGGGTGATGCCTCTTGAGAATGTATGCTTGTGCTACATGTTCTACATCATACTTATTCCGCAAACGGCGAAACACTTTGACTCGGTGAGTTTCGCGGCATTCCGAATTGGATGCCCCGGTTGCCGAAATCCAGTTGCCTTTGAATTTCGGGTGATCCCTCTTGAGCATGTATGCTTCTGCTACTTGTTCCACATCAGACTTCTTCCACAAACGGCGAAACGCTTTGACTGGGTGAATTTCGCGGCATTCCGACTTCGATGCCTCGGTTGCAGAAATCCAATTTCCTTTGAATTTCGGGTGATCCCTCTTGAGCATGTATGCTTCTGCTACTTGTTCCACATCAGACTTCTTCCTCAAAAGGCGAAACGCTTTCACTTGGTGAGTTTCGCGGCATTCCGACTTCAATGCCCCGGTTGCCGAAATCCAGTTGCCTTTTAATTTCCGGTGATCCCTCTTGAGCATGTATGCTTCTGCTACTTGTTCGACATCAGACTTCTTCCGCAAACGGCGAAACGCTTTGACTCGGTGAGTTTCGCGGCATTCCGACTTCGATGCCCCGGTTGCCGAAATCCAGTTGCCTTTTAATTTCGGGTGATCCCTCTTGAGCATGTACGCTTCTGCTACTTGTTCCACATCGGACTTCTTCCGCAAACGGCGAAACGCTTTCACTCGGTGAGTTTCGCGGCATTCCGACTTCAATGCCCCGGTTGCCGAAATCCAGTTGCCTTTTAATTTCGGGTGATCCCTCTTGAGCATGTATGCTTCTGCTACTTGTTCCACATCGGACTTCTTCCGCAAACGGCGAAATGCTTTGACTCGGTGAGTTTCGCGGCATTCCGACTTCGATGCCCCGGTTGCCGAAATCCAGTTGCCTTTGAATTTCGGGTGATCCCTCTTGAGCATGTATGCTTCTGCTACTTGTTCGACATTGGACTTCTTCTGCAAACGGCGAAACGCTTTGACTCGGTGAGTTTCGCGGCATTCCGACTTCGATGCCCCAGTTGCCGAAATCCAGTTGCCTTTGAATTTCGGGTGATCCCTCTTGAGCATGTATGCTTCTGCTACTTGTTCCACAACGGACTTCTTCTGCAAACGGCGAAACGCTTTGACTCGGTGAGTTTCGCGGCATTCCGACTTCGATGCCCCGGTTGCCGAAATCCAGTTGCCTTTGAATTTCGGGTGATCCCTCTTGAGCATGTATGCTTCTGCTACTTGTTCGACATCGGACTTCTTCCGCAAACGGCGAAACGCTTTGACTCGCTGAGTTTCGCGGCATTCCGACTTCGATGCCCCGGTTGCCGAAATCCAGTTGCCTTTGAATTTCGGGTGATACCTCTTGAGCATGTATGCTTCTGCTACTTGTTCCACATCAGACATCTTCCGCAAACGGCGAAACGCTTTGACTCGGTGAGTTTCGCGGCATTCCGACTTGGATGCCCCGGTTGCCGAAATCCAGTTGCCTTTGAATTTCGGGTGATCCCTCTTGAGCATGTACGCTTCTGCTACTTGTTCCACATCAGACTTCTTCCGCAAACGACGAAACGCTTTCACTCGGTGAGTTTCGCGGCATTCCGACTTCGATGCCTCGGTTGCCAAAATCCAGTTGCCTTTGAATTTTGGGTGATCCTTCTTGAGCATGTATGCTTCTGCTACTTGGTCGACATCGGACTTCTTCCGCAAACGGCGAAACGCTTTGACTCGGTGAGTTTCGCGACATTCCGACTTCGATGCCTCGGTTGCCGAAATCCAGTTGCCTTTGAATTTCGGGTCATCCCTCTTGAGCATGTATGCTTGTGCTACATGTTCTACATCAGACTTATTCCGCAAACGGCGAAACCATTTGACTCGGTGAGTTTCGGGGCATTCCGCCTTCGATGCCCCCGTTGCCGAAATCCAGTAGCCTTTGAATTTCAGGTGATTCCTCTTGAGCATGTATGCTTTTGCTACTTGTTCGACATCAGACTTCTTCCGCAAACGGAGAAACGCTTTGCCTCGGTGAGTTTCCCGGGATTCCGACTTCGAAGCCCCGGTTGCCGAAATCTAGTTGCCTTTGAATTTCGGGTGATCCCTCTTGAGCATGTATGCTTCTGCTACTTTTTCGACATCGGACTTCTTCCGCAAACGGCGAAACATTTTGACTCGGTGAGTTTCGCGTCATTCCAACTTCGATGCCCCGGTTGCCGAAATCTAGTTGCCTTTGAATTTCGGGTGATCCCTGTTGAGCATTTATGCTTCTGCTACTTGTTCCACATCAGACTTCTTCCGCAAACGGCGAAACGCTTTGACTCGGTGAGTTTCGCGGCATTCCAAATTCGATGCCCCGGTTGCCGAAATCCAAGTGCCTTTGAATTTCCGGTGATCCCTCTTGAGCATGTATGCTTCTGCTACTTGTTCGACATCAGACTTCTTCCGCAAACGACGAAACGATTTGACTCGGTGAGTTTCTCGGCATTCCGCCTTCGATGCCCCGGTTGCCGAAATCTAGTAGCCTTTCAATTTCGGGTTATCCCTCTGGAGCATGTATGCTTCTGCTACTTGTTCGACATCGGACTTCTTCCGCAAACGGCGAAACGATTTGACTCGGTGAGTTTCGGGGCATTCTGCCTTCGATGCCCCGGTTGCCGAAATCCAAGTGCCTTTGAATTTCCTGTGATCCCTCTTGAGCATGTATGCTTCTGCTACTTGTTCTACATCAGACTTCTTCCGCAAACGACGAAACGATTTGACTCGGTGAGTTTCGCGGCATTCCGCCTTCGATGCCCCGGTTGCCGAAATCTAGTAGCCTTTCAATTTCGGGTTATCCCTCTGGAGCATGTATGCTTCTGCTACTTGTTCGACATCGGACTTCTTCCGCAAACGGCGAAACGATTTGACTCGGTGAGTTTTGGGGCATTCTGCCTTCGATGCCCTGGTTGCCGAAATCCAGTTGCCTTTGAATTTCGGTTGATCCCTCTTGAGCATGTATGCTTATGCTACTTGTTCTACATCAGACTTCTTCCGCAAACGGCGAAACGATTTGACTCGGTGAGTTTCGCGGCATTCCGCCTTCGATGCCCCGGTTGCCGAAATCCAGTAGCCTTTCAATTTCGGGTTATCCCTCTTGAGCATGTATGCTTCTGCTACTTGTTGGACATCGGACTTCTTCCGCAAACGGCGAAACGATTTGCCTCGGTGAGTTTCGGGGCATTCCGCCTTCGATGGCCCTGTTTCCGAAATCCAGTAGCCTTTGAATTTCGGGTGATCCCTCTTGAGCATGTATGCTTCTGCTACTTGTTCCACATCACACTTCTTCCGCAAACGGCGAAACGCTTTGACTCGGTGAGTTTCGCGGCATTCCGACTTCGATGCCCCGGTTGCCGAAATCCAGTTGCCTTTGAATTTCGGGTGATCCCTCTTGAGCATGTATGCTTCTGCTACTTGTTCTGCATCAGACTTCTTTCGCAAACGGCGAAATGATTTGACTCGGTGAGTTTCGGGGCATTCTGCCTTCGATGCGCCGGTTGCCGAAATGCAGTTGCCTTTGAATTTCGGGTGATCCCTCTTGAGCATGTATACTTCAGCTACTTGTTTTACATTCGACTTCTTCCGCAAACGGCGAAACGCTTTGACTCGGTGAGTTTCGCGGCATTCCGACTTCGATGCCCCGGTTGCCGAAATCCAAGTGCCTTTGAATTTCCGGTGATCCTTCCTGAGCATGTATGCTTGTGCTACTTGTTCTACATCAGACTTCTTCCGCAAACGGCGAAACGATTTGACTCGGTGAGTTTCGCGGCATTCCGCCTTTGATGCCCCGGTTGCCGAAATCCAGTTGCCTTTGGATATCGGGTGATCCCTCGTGAACATGTATGCTTTTGCTACATGTTCGACATCACACTTCTTCCGCAAACGGCGAAACGTTTTGACTCGGTGAGTTTCGGGGCATTCCGACTTCGATGCCCCGGTTGCCGAAATCCAGTAGCCATTGAATTTCGGGTGATCCCTCTTGAGCATGTATGCTTCTGGTACTTGTTCGACATCGGACTTCTTCCGCAAACGGCGAAACGCTTTGACTCGGTGAGTTTCGCGGCATTCCGACTTCGATACCCCGGTTACCAAAATCCCATTGCCTTTGAATTTCGGGTGATCCCTCTTGAGCATGTATGCTTCTGCTACTTGTTCCACATCATACTTCTTCCACAAACGGCAAAACACTTTGACTCGGTGAGTTTCGTGGCATTCCGACATCGATGCCTCGGTTGCCGAAATCCAGTTGCCTTTGAATTTCGGGTGATCCCTCTTGAGCATGTATGCTTCTGCTACTTGTTCCACATCACACTTCTTCCACAAACGGCGAAACACTTTGACTCGGTGAGTTTCGCGGCATTCCGACTTCGATGTCCATGTTGTCGAAATCCAGTTGCCTTTGGATATCGGGTGATCCCTCTGGAACATGTATGCTTTTGCTACATGTTCGACATCATACTTCTTCCGCAAACGGCGAAACACTTTGACTCGGTGAGTTTCGCGGCATTCCGACTTCGATGCCCCGGTTGCCGAAATCCAGTTGCCTTTGAATTTCGGGTGATCCCTGTTGAGCATGTATGCTTCTGCTACTTGTTCCACATCACACTTATTCCACAAACGGCGAAACGCTTTGACTCGGTGAGTTTCGCGGCATTTCGACTTCGGTGCCCCGGTTGCCGAAATCCAGTTGCCTTTGAATTTCGGGTGATCCCTCTGTTGCACGTATGCTTCTGCTACTTGTTCGACATCAGACTTCTTCCGCAAACGGTGAAACGCTTTGACTCGGTGAGTTTCGTGGCATTCCGACTTCGATGCCCGGGTTGCCGAAATCCATTTGCCTTTGAATTTCGGGTGATCCCTCTTGAGCATGTATGCTTGTGCTACTTGTTCTACATCAGACTTCTTCCACAAACGGCGAAACACTTTGACTCGGTGAGTTTCGCGGCATTCCGACTTCGATGTCCATGTTGTCGAAATCCAGTTGCCTTTGGATATCGGGTGATCCCTCTTGAATATGTATGCTTTTGCTACATGTTCGACATCACACTTCTTCCACAAACGGCGAAACGCTTTGACTCGGTGAGTTTCGCGGCATTCCGACTTCGATGCCCCGGTTGCCGAAATCCAGTTGCCTTTGAATTTCGGGTGATCCCTCTTGAGCATGTATGCTTCTGCTACTTGTTCCACATCACACTTCTTCCACAAACGGCGAAACACTTTGACTCAGTGAGTTTCGCGGCATTCCGCCTTCGATGCCCCAGTTGCCGAAATCAAGTTGCCTTTGAATTTCGGGTGATCCCTCTTGAGCATGTAAGCTTCTGCTAGATGTTCGATATCACACTTCTTCCGCAAACGGCGAAACGATTTGACTCGGTGAGTTTCGCGGCATTTCGACTTCGTTGTCCCGGTTGCCGAAATCCAGTTGCCTTTGGATATCGGGTGATCCCTCTTGAACATGTATGCTTTTGCTACATGTTCGACATCACACTTCTTCCGCAAACGGCGAAACGCTTTGACTCGGTGAGTTTCGCGGCATTCCGACTTCGATGCTCCGGTTGCCGAAATCCAGTTGCCTTTGAATTTCGGGTGATCCCTCTTGAGCATGTATGCTTCTGCTACTTGTTCCACATCACACTTCTTCCACAAACGGCGAAACACTTTGACTCGGTGAGTTTCGCGGCATTCCGACTTCGATGCCCCGGTTGCCGAAATCCAGTTGCCTTTGAATTTCGGGTGATCCCTCTTGAGCATGTATGCTTATGCTACTTGTTCGACATCGGACTTCTTCCGCAAACGGCGAAACGCTTTGACTCGGTAAGTTTCGCAGCATTCCGACTTCGATGCCCCGGTTGCCGAAATCCAGTTGCCTTTGAATTTCGGGTGATCCCTCTTGAGCATGTATGCTTCTGCTACTTGTTCCACATCATACTTCTTCCGCAAACGGCAAAACGATTTGACTCGGTGAGTTTCGCGGCATTCCGACTTCGATGCCCCGGTTGCCGAAATCCAGTTGCCTTTGAATTTTGGATGATCCCTCCTGAGCATGTATGCTTGTGCTACTTGTTCTACATCAGACTTCTTCCGCAAACGGCGAAACGATTTGACTCGGTGAGTTTCGCGGCATTCCGACTTCGATGCCCCGGTTGCCGAAATCCAGTTGCCTTTGAATTTCGGGGGATCCCTCTTGAGCACGTATGCTTCTGCTACTTGTTCGACCTCAGACTTCTTCCACAAACGGCGAAACGCTTTGACTCGGTGAGTTTCGTGGCATTCCGACTTCGATGCCCTGGTTGCCGAAATCCATTTGCCTTTGAATTTCGGGTGATCCCTCTTGAGCATGTATGCTTGTGCTACTTGTTCTACATCAGACTTCTTCCGCAAACAGCGAAACGATTTAACTCGGTGAGTTTCGGGGCATTCCGCCTTCGATGGCCCAGTTGCCGAAATCCAGTAGCCATTCAATTTCAGGTGATCCCTCCTGAGCATGTATGCTTCAGCTTCTTGTTTTACATCAGACTTCTTCCGCAAACGGCGAAACACTTTGACTCGGTGAGTTTCGCTGCATTCCGCCTTCGATGCCCCTGTTGCCGAAATCAAGTTGCCTTTGAATTTCGGGTGATCCCTCTTGAGCATGTAAGCTTCTGCTACATGTTCGATATCACACTTCTTCCGCATACGGCGAAACGCTTTGACTCGGTGAGTTTCGTGGCATTCCGACTTCGATGCCCCGGTTGCCGAAATCCAGTTGCCTTTGAATTTCGGGTGATCCCTCTTGAGCATGTATGCTTCTGCTACTTGTTCCACATCAGACTTCTTCCGCAAACGGCGAAACACTTTGACTCGGTGAGTTTCGCGGCATTCCGATTTCGATGCACCGGTTGCCGAAATCCAGTTGCCTTTGAATTTCGGGTGATCCCTCTTGAGCATGTATGCTTGTGCTACTTGTTCTACATCAGACTTCTTCCGCGAACAGCGAAATGATTTGACTCGGTCAGTTTTGGGGCATTCCGACTTCGATGCCCCGGTTGCAGAAATCCAGTTGCCTTTGAATTTCAGGTGATCCCTCTTGAGCATGTATGCTTCTGGTACTTGTTCGACATCGGACTTCTTCCGCAAACGGCGAAATGCTTTGACTCGGTGAGTTTCGCTGCATTCCGCCTTCGATGTCCCTGTTGCCGAAATCAAGTTGCCTTTGAATTTCGGGTGATCCCTCTTGAGCATGTAAGCTTCTGCTAGATGTTCGATATCACACTTCTTCCGCAAACGGCGAAACGATTTGACTCGGTGAGTTTCGCGGCATTTCGACTTCGTTGTCCCGGTTGCCGAAATCCAGTTGCCTTTGGATATCGGGTGATCCCTCTTGAACATGTATGCTTTTGCTACATGTTCGACATCACACTTCTTCCGCAAACGGCGAAACGCTTTGACTCGGTGAGTTTCGCGGCATTCCGACTTCGATGCTCCGGTTGCCGAAATCCAGTTGCCTTTGAATTTCGGGTGATCCCTCTTGAGCATGTATGCTTCTGCTACTTGTTCCACATCACACTTCTTCCACAAACGGCGAAACACTTTGACTCGGTGAGTTTCGCGGCATTCCGACTTCGACGCCCCGGTTGCCGAAATCCAGTTGCCTTTGAATTTCGGGTGATCCCTCTTGAGCATGTATGCTTATGCTACTTGTTCGACATCGGACTTCTTCCGCAAACGGCGAAACGCTTTGACTCGGTAAGTTTCGCAGCATTCCGACTTCGATGCCCCGGTTGCCGAAATCCTGTTGCCTTTGAATTTCAGGTGATCCCTCTTGATCATGTATGCTTCTGCTACTTGTTCCACATCATACTTCTTCCGCAAACGGCAAAACGCTTTGACTCGGTGAGTTTCGCGGCACTCCGCCTTCGATGCCTGGTTGCCGAAATCCAGTTGCCTTTGAATTTCGAGTGATCCCTCTTGAGCATGTATTCTTCTGCTACTTTTTCGACATCGGACTTCTTCCGCAAACGGCAAAACGCTTTGACTCGTTGAGTTTCGCGGATTCCGACTTCGATGCCCCGGTTGCCGAAATCCAGTTGCCTTTGAATTTCGGGTGATCCCTCTTGAGCATGTATGCTTCAGCTACTTGTTCCACATCAGACTTCTTCCGCAAACGGCGAAACGCTTTGACTTCGTGAGTTTCGCGGCATTCCGACTTCGATGCCTCGGTTGCCGAAATGCAGTTGCCTTTGAATTTCGGGTGATCCCTGTTGAGCATGTATGCTTGTGCTACTTGATCCACATCAGACTTCTTCCGCAAACGGCTAAACGCTTTGACTCGGTGAGTTTCGCGGCATTCCGCATTCGATGCCCCGTTTGCCGACATCCAGTTGCCTTTGAATTTCGGGTGATCCCTCTTGAGCATGTATGCTTCTGCTACTTGTTCCACATCGCACTTCTTCCACAAACGGCGAAACGCTTTGACTCGGTGAGTTTCGCGGCATTCCGACTTCGATGCCCCGGTTGCCGAAATCCAGTTGCCTTTGAATTTCGGGTGATCCCTCTTGAGCATGTATGCTTCTGGTACTTGTTCGACATCAGACTTCTTCCGCAAACGGCGAAACGATTTTACTCGGTGAGTTTCACGGCATTCCGCCTTCGATGCCCCGGCCGCCGAAATCCAGTTGCCTTTGAATTTCGGGTGATCCCTCTTGAGCCTGTATGCTTCTGCTACTTGTTCCAGATCACACTTCTTCCGCAAACGGCTAAACGCTTTGACTCGGTGAGTTTCGCGGCATTCCGCATTCGATGCCCCGTTTGCCGACATCCAGTTGCTTTTGAATTTCGGGTGATCCCTCTTGAGCATGTATGCTTCTGCTACTTGTTCCACATCACACTTCTTCCACAAACGACGAAACGCTTTGACTCGGTGTGTTTCGCGGCATTCCGACTTCGATGCTCCGGTTGCCGAAATCCAGTTGCCTTTGAATTTCGGGTGATCCCTCTTGAGCCTGTATGCTTCTGCTACTTGTTCCACATCACACTTCTTCCCCAAACGGCGAAACGCTTAGACTCGGTGAGTTTCGCGGCATTCCGACTTCGATGCCCCAGTTGCCGAAATCCAGTTGCCTTTGAATTTCGGGTGATCCCTCTTGAGCATGTATGCTTCTGCTATTTGTTCGACATCGAACTTCTTCCGCAAACGGCAAAATGATTTGACTCCGTGAGTTTCGCGGCATTCCGCA
This sequence comes from Populus alba x Populus glandulosa, assembly GCA_033617975.1. Lineage (NCBI taxonomy): Eukaryota > Viridiplantae > Streptophyta > Magnoliopsida > Malpighiales > Salicaceae > Populus > Populus alba x Populus glandulosa. The sequence goes on from CM066146.1 coordinate 3,386,581, forward strand.
TTCGATGCCTCGTTTGCCGACATCCAGTTGCCTTTGAATTTCGGGTGATCCCTCTTGAGCGTGTATGCTTCTGCTACTTGTTCCACATCAGACTTCTTCCGCAAACGGCGAAACGATTTTACTCGGTGAGTTTCGCGGCATTCCGACTTCGATGCCCCGGTTGCCGAAATCCAGTAGCCTTTCAATTTCGGGTTATCCCTCCTGAGCATGTATGCTTCAGCTACTTGTTTTACATCAGACTTCTTCCGCAAACGGCGAAACGCTTTGACTCGATGAGTTTCACGGCATTCCGACTTCGATGCCAAGGTTGCCGAAATCCAGTTGCCTTTGAATTTCGGGTGATCCCTCTTGAGCATGTATGCTTCTGCTACTTTTTCAACATCGGACTTCTTCCCCAAACGGCGAAACGCTTTGACTCGGTGAGTTTCGCGGCATTCATACTTCGATACCCCGGTTACCAAAATCCCATTGCCTTTGAATTTCGGGTGATCCCTCTTGAGCATGTATACTTCTGCTACTTGTTCCACATCAGACTTCTTCCGCAAACGGCAAAACGCTTTGACTCGGTGAGTTTCGCGGCAATCCGCATTCAATTCCCCGTTTGTCGAAATCCAGTTGCCTTTGAATTTCGGGTGATCCCTCTTGAGGATGTATGCTTCTGCTACTTGTTCCACATCAGACTTCTTCCGCAAACGGCGAAACACTTTGACTCGGTGAGTTTCGCGGCATTCCGACTTCGATGCCCCGGTTGCCGAAATCCAGTTGCCTTTGAATTTCGGGTGATCCCTCTTGAGCATGTATGCTTCTGCTACTTGTTCGACATCGGACTTCTTCCACAAAGGGCGAAACGCTTTGACTCGGTGAGTTCCGCGGCATTCCGACTTCGATTCCCCGGTTGCCGAAATCCAGTAGCCTCTCAATTTCGGGTTATCCCTCTTGAGCATGTATGCTTCTGCTACATGTTCGACATCAGACTTCTTCCGCAAATGGCGAAACGCTTTGACTCGGTGAGTTTCGCGGCATTCCGACTTCGATGCCCCGGTTGCCGAAATCCTGTAGCCTTTCAATTTCGGGTTATCCCTCTTGAGCATGTATGCTTCTGCTACTTTTTCGACGTCGGACTTCTTCCACAAACGGCGAAACACTTTGACTAGGTGAGTTTCGCGGCATTCTGACTTCGATGCCCCGGTTGCCGAAATCCAGTTGCCTTTGAATTTTGGGTGATCCCTCTTGAGCCTGTATGCTTCTGCTACTTGTTCCACATCACACTTCTTCCACAAACGGCAAAACGCTTTGACTCGGTCAGTTTCGCGGCATTCCGACTTCGATGCCCCGGTTGCCGAAATCCAGTTGCCTTTGAATTTCGGGTGATCCCTCTTGAGCATGTATGCTTCTGCTACTTGTTCCACATCGGACTTCTTCCGCAAATGGCGAAACGCTTTGACTCGGTGAGTTTCGCGGCATTTCGACTTTTATGCCCCGGTTGCCGAAATCCAGTTGCCTTTGAATTTCGGGTGATCCCTCTTGAGCATGTATGCTTCTGCTACTTGTTCCACATCAGACTTCTTCCGCAAACGGCGAAACACTTTGACTCGGTGAGTTTCGCGGCATTCCGACTTCGATGCCCCGATTGCCGAAATCCAGTTGCCTTTGAATTTCGGGTGATTCCTCTTGAGCATGTATGCTTCTGCAACTTGTTCCACATCAGACTTCTTCCTCAAACGGCGAAACGATTTTACTCGGTGAGTTTCGCGGCATTCCGCCTTCGATTCCCTGGCTGCCGAAATCCAGTTGCCTTTGAATTTCGGGTGATCCCTCTTGAGCATGTATGCTTCTGCTACTTGTTCCACATCACACTTCTTCCACAAACGGCGAAATGCTTTGACTCGGTGAGGTTCGCGGAATTCCGCATTCGATGCCCCGTTTGCCGACATCCAGTTGCCTTTGAATTTCGGGTGATCCCTCCTGAGCATGTATGCTTCAGCTACTTGTTCCACATCGGACTTCTTCCGCAAATGGCGAAACACTTAGACTAGGTGTGTTTCGCGGCAGACTTTGATGCCCCGGTTGCCGAAATCCAGTTGCCTTTGAATTTCGGTTGATCCCTCTTGAGCATGTATGCTTCTGCTACTTGTTCGACATCGGACTTCTTCCGCAAAGGGCGAAACGCTTTGACTCGGTGAGTTTCGCGGCATTCCGACTTCGATTCCCCGGTTGCCGAAATCCAGTAGCCTCTCAATTTCGGGTTATCCCTCTTGAGCATGTATGCTTCTGCTACATGTTCGACATCAGACTTCTTCCGCAAACGGCGAAACGCTTTGACTCGGTGAGTTTCGCGGCATTCCAACTTCGATGCCCCGGTTGCCGAAATCCTGTAGCCTTTCAATTTCGGGTTATCCCTCTTGAGCATGTATCCTTCTGCTACTTTTTCGACGTCGGACTTCTTCCACAAACGGCGAAACACTTTGACTAGGTGAGTTTCGCGGCATTCTGACTTCGATGCCCCGGTTGCCGAAATCCAGTTGCCTTTGAATTTTGGGTGATCCCTCTTGAGCCTGTATGCTTCTGCTACTTGTTCCACATCACACTTCTTCCACAAACGGCGAAACGCTTTGACTCGGTCAGTTTCGCGGCATTCCGACTTCGATGCCCCGGTTGCCGAAATCCAGTTGCCTTTGAATTTCGGGTGATCCCTCTTGAGCATGTATGCTTCTGCTACTTTTTCAACATCGGACTTCTTCCCCAAACGGCGAAACGCTTTGACTCGGTGAGTTTCGCGGCATTCATACTTCGATACCCCGGTTACCAAAATCCCATTGCCTTTGAATTTCGGGTGATCCCTCTTGAGCATGTATACTTCTGCTACTTGTTCCACATCAGACTTCTTCCGCAAACGGCAAAACGCTTTGACTCGGTGAGTTTCGCGGCAATCCGCATTCAATTCCCCGTTTGTCGAAATCCAGTTGCCTTTGAATTTCGGGTGATCCCTCTTGAGGATGTATGCTTCTGCTACTTGTTCCACATCAGACTTCTTCCGCAAACGGCGAAACACTTTGACTCGGTGAGTTTCGCGGCATTCCGACTTCGATGCCCCGGTTGCCGAAATCCAGTTGCCTTTGAATTTCGGGTGATCCCTCTTGAGCATGTATGCTTCTGCTACTTGTTCCACATCGGACTTCTTCCGCAAATGGCGAAACGCTTTGACTCGGTGAGTTTCGCGGCATTTCGACTTTTATGCCCCGGTTGCCGAAATCCAGTTGCCTTTGAATTTCGGGTGATCCCTCTTGAGCATGTATGCTTCTGCTACTTGTTCCACATCAGACTTCTTCCGCAAACGGCGAAACACTTTGACTCGGTGAGTTTCGCGGCATTCCGACTTCGATGCCCCGATTGCCGAAATCCAGTTGCCTTTGAATTTCGGGTGATTCCTCTTGAGCATGTATGCTTCTGCAACTTGTTCCACATCAGACTTCTTCCTCAAACGGCGAAACGATTTTACTCGGTGAGTTTCGCGGCATTCCGCCTTCGATTCCCTGGCTGCCGAAATCCAGTTGCCTTTGAATTTCGGGTGATCCCTCTTGAGCATGTATGCTTCTGCTACTTGTTCCACATCACACTTCTTCCACAAACGGCGAAATGCTTTGACTCGGTGAGGTTCGCGGAATTCCGCATTCGATGCCCCGTTTGCCGACATCCAGTTGCCTTTGAATTTCGGGTGATCCCTCCTGAGCATGTATGCTTCAGCTACTTGTTCCACATCGGACTTCTTCCGCAAATGGCGAAACACTTAGACTAGGTGTGTTTCGCGGCATTCCGACTTCGATGCCCCGGTTGCCGAAATCCAGTTGCCTTTGAATTTCTGGTGATCACTCTTGAGCATGTATGCTTCTGCTACTTTTTCGACATCGGACTTCTTCCGCAAACGGCGAAACGCTTTGACTCGGTGAGTTTCGCGGCAGACTTTGATGCCCCGGTTGCCGAAATCCAGTTGCCTTTGAATTTCGGTTGATCCCTCTTGAGCATGTATGCTTCTGCTACTTGTTCGACATCGGACTTCTTCCGCAAAGGGCGAAACGCTTTGACTCGGTGAGTTTCGCGGCATTCCGACTTCGATTCCCCGGTTGCCGAAATCCAGTAGCCTCTCAATTTCGGGTTATCCCTCTTGAGCATGTATGCTTCTGCTACATGTTCGACATCAGACTTCTTCCGCAAACGGCGAAACGCTTTGACTCGGTGAGTTTCGCGGCATTCCGACTTCGATGCCCCGGTTGCCGAAATCCTGTAGCCTTTCAATTTCGGGTTATCCCTCTTGAGCATGTATGCTTCTGCTACTTTTTCGACGTCGGACTTCTTCCACAAACGGCGAAACACTTTGACTAGGTGAGTTTCGCGGCATTCTGACTTCGATGCCCCGGTTGCCGAAATCCAGTTGCCTTTGAATTTTGGGTGATCCCTCTTGAGCCTGTATGCTTCTGCTACTTGTTCCACATCACACTTCTTCCACAAACGGCGAAACGCTTTGACTCGGTCAGTTTCGCGGCATTCCGACTTCGATGCCCCGGTTGCCGAAATCCAGTTGCCTTTGAATTTCGGGTGATCCCTCTTGAGCATGTATGCTTCTGCTACTTGTTCCACATCAGACTTCTTCCTCAAACGGCGAAACGATTTTACTCGGTGAGTTTCGCGGCATTCCGCCTTCGATTCCCTGGCTGCCGAAATCCAGTTGCCTTTGAATTTCGGGTGATCCCTCTTGAGCATGTATGCTTCTGCTACTTGTTCCACATCACACTTCTTCCACAAACGGCGAAATGCTTTGACTCGGTGAGGTTCGCGGAATTCCGCATTCGATGCCCCGTTTGCCGACATCCAGTTGCCTTTGAATTTCGGGTGATCCCTCCTGAGCATGTATGCTTCAGCTACTTGTATTACATCAGACTTCTTCCGCAAACGGCGAAATGCTTTGACTCGGTGAGTTTTGCGGCAGACTTCGATGCCCCGGTTGCCGAAATCCAGTTGCCTTTGAATTTCTGGTGATCACTCTTGAGCATGTATGCTTCTGCTACTTTTTCGACATCGGACTTCTTCCGCAAACGGCGAAACGCTTTGACTCGGTGAGTTTCGCGGCAGACTTTGATGCCCCGGTTGCCGAAATCTAGTTGCCTTTGAATTTCGGTTGATCCCTCTTGAGCATGTATGCTTCTGCTACTTGTTCGACATCGGACTTCTTCCGCAAAGGGCGAAACGCTTTGACTCGGTGAGTTTCGCGGCATTCCGACTTCGATTCCCCGGTTGCCGAAATCCAGTAGCCTCTCAATTTCGGGTTATCCCTCTTGAGCATGTATGCTTCTGCTACATGTTCGACATCAGACTTCTTCCGCAAACGGCGAAACGCTTTGACTCGGTGAGTTTCGCGGCATTCCGACTTCGATGCCCCGGTTGCCGAAATCCAGTAGCCTTTCAATTTCGGGTTATCCCTCTTGAGCATGTATGGTTATGCTACTTTTTCGACGTCGGACTTCTTCCGCAAATGGCGAAACACTTTGACTAGGTGAGTTTCGCGGCATGTCGACTTTTATGCCCCGGTTGCCGAAATCCAGTTGCCTTTGAATTTCGGGTGATCCCTCCTGAGCATGTATGCTTCTGCTACTTGTTCCACATCACACTTCTTCCACAAACGGCGAAACGCTTTGACTCGATCACTTTCGCGGCATTCTGACTTCGATGCCCCGGTTGCCGAAATCCAGTTGCCTTTGAATTTCGGGTGATCCCTCTTGAGCATGTATGCTTCTGCTACTTTTTCGACATCGGACTTCTTCCCCAAACGGCGAAACGCTTTGACTCGGTGAGTTTCGCGGCATTCCGACTTCGATACCCCGGTTACCCAAATCCCATTGCCTTTGAATTTCGGGTGATCCCTCTTGAGCATGTATACTTCTGCTACTTGTTCCACATCAGACTTCTTCCGCAAACGGCAAAACGCTTTGACTCGGTGAGTTTCGCGGCAATCCGCATTCAATGCCCCGTTTGTCGAAATCCAGTTGCCTTTGAATTTCGGGTGATCCCTCTTGAGCATGTATGCTTCTGCTACTTGTTCCACATCAGACTTCTTCCGCAAACGGCGAAACACTTTGACTCGGTGAGTTTCGCGGCATTCCGACTTCGATGCCCCGGTTGCCGAAATCCAGTTGCCTTTGAATTTCGGGTGATCCCTCTTGAGCATGTATGCTTCTGCTACTTGTTCCACATCGGACTTCTTCCGCAAATGGCGAAACGCTTTGACTCGGTGAGTTTCGCGGCATTTCGACTTTTATGCCCCGGTTGCCGAAATCCAGTTGCCTTTCAATTTCGGGTGATCCCTCTTGAGCATGTATGCTTCTGCTACTTGTTCCACATCAGACTTCTTCTGCAAACGGCGAAACACTTTGACTCGGTGAGTTTCGCGGCATTCCGACTTCGATGCCCCGATTGCCGAAATCCAGTTGCCTTTGAATTTCGGGTGATTCCTCTTGAGCATGTATGCTTCTGCAACTTGTTCCACATCAGACTTCTTCCTCAAACGGCGAAACGATTTTACTCGGTGAGTTTCGCGGCATTCCGCCTTCGATTCCCTGGCGGCCGAAATCCAGTTGCCTTTGAATTTCGGTTGATCCCTCTTGAGCATGTATGCTTCTGCTACTTGTTCCACATCACACTTCTTCCACAAACGGCGAAATGCTTTGACTCGGTGAGGTTCGCGGAATTCCGCATTCGATGCCCCGTTTGCCGACATCCAGTTGCCTTTGAATTTCGGGTGATCCCTCCTGAGCATGTATGCTTTAGCTACTTGTATTACATCAGACTTCTTCCGCAAACGGCGAAACGCTTTGACTCGGTGAGTTTCGCGGCAGACTTCGATGCCCCGGTTGCCGAAATCCAGTTGCCTTTGAATTTCTGGTGATCACTCTTGAGCATGTATGCTTCTGCTACTTTTTCGACATCGGACTTCTTCCGCAAACGGCGAAACGCTTTGAATCGGTGAGTTTCGCGGCAGACTTTGATGCCCCGGTTGCCGAAATCTAGTTGCCTTTGAATTTCGGTTGATCCCTCTTGAGCATGTATGCTTCTGCTACTTGTTCGACATCGGACTTCTTCCGCAAAGGGCGAAACGCTTTGACTCGGTGAGTTTCGCGGCATTCCGACTTCGATTCCCCGGTTGCCGAAATCCAGTAGCCTCTCAATTTCGGGTTATCCCTCTTGAGCATGTATGCTTCTGCTACATGTTCGACACAGACTTCTTCCGCAAACGGCGAAACGCTTTGACTCGGTGAGTTTCGCGGCAATCCGCATTCAATGCCCCGTTTGTCGAAATCCAGTTGCGTTTGAATTTCGGGTGATCCCTCTTGAGCATGTATGCTTCTGCTACTTGTTCCACATCAGACTTCTTCCGCAAACGGCGAAACACTTTGACTCGGTGAGTTTCGCGGCATTCCGACTTCGATGCCCCGGTTGCCGAAATCCAGTTGCCTTTGAATTTCGGGTGATCCCTCTTGAGCATGTATGCTTCTGCTACTTGTTCCACATCACACTTCTTCCACAAACGGCGAAACGCTTTGACTCGGTCAGTTTCGCGGCATTCTAACTTCGATGCCCCGGTTGCCGAAATCCAGTTGCCTTTGAATTTCGGGTGATCCCTCTTGAGCATGTATGCTTCTGCTACTTTTTCGACATCGGCCTTCTTCCCCAAACGGCGAAACGCTTTGACTCGGTGAGTTTCGCGGCATTCCGACTTCGATACCCCGGTTACCAAAATCCCATTGCCTTTGAATTTCTGGTGATCCCTCTTGAGCATGTATACTTCTGCTACTTGTTCCACATCAGACTTCTTCCGCAAACGGCAAAACGCTTTGACTCGGTGAGTTTCGCGGCATTCCGCATTCGATGCCCCGTTTGTCGAAATCCAGTTGCCTTTGAATTTCGGGTGATCCCTCTTGAGCATGTATGCTTCTGCTACTTGTTCCACATCATACTTCTTCCGCAAACGGCGAAACACTTTGACTCGGTGAGTTTCGTGGCATTCCGACTTCGATGCCCCGGTTGCCGAAATCCAGTTGCCTTTGAATTTCGGGTGATCCCTCTTGAGCATGTATACTTCTGCTACTTGTTCGACATCGGACTTCTTCCGCAAATGGCGAAACGCTTTGACTCGGTGAGTTTCGCTGCATTTCGACTTTTATGCCCCGGTTGCCGAAATCCAGTTGCCTTTGAATTTCGGGTGATCCCTCTTGAGCATGTATGCTTCTGCTACTTGTTCCACATCAGACTTCTTCCGCAAACGGCGAAACACTTTGACTCGGTGAGTTTCGCGGCATTCCGACTTCGATGCCCCGGTTGCCGAAATCCAGTTGCCTTTGAATTTCGGGTGATCCCTCTTGAGCATGTATACTTTTGCTACTTGTTCGACATCGGACTTCTTTCGCAAATGGCGAAACGCTTTGAGTCGGTGAGTTTCGCGGCATTTCGACTTTTATGCCCTGGTTGCCGAAATCCAGTAGCCTTTCAATTTCGGGTTATCCCTCTTGAGCATGCATGGTTCTGCTACTTTTTCGACGTCGGACTTCTTCCGCAAACGGCGAAACACTTTGACTAGGTGAGTTTCGCGGCATTCTGACTTCGATGACCCGTTTGCCGACATCCAGTTGCCTTTGAATTTCGGGTGATTCCTCTTGAGCATGTATGCTTCTCCTACTTGTTCCACATCAGACTTCTTCCTCAAACGGCGAAACGATTTTACTCGGTGAGTTTCGCGACATTCCGCCTTCGATTCCCTGGCTGCCGAAATCCAGTTGCCTTTGAATTTCGGGTGATCCCTCTTGAGCATGTATGCTTCTGCTACTTGTTCCACATCACACTTCTTCCACGAACGGCGAAATGCTTTGAGTCGGTGAGGTTCGCGGAATTCCGCATTCGATGCCCCGTTTGGCGACATCCAGTTGCCTTTGAATTTCGGGTGATCCCTCCTGAGCATGTATGCTTCAGCTACTTGTATTACATCAGACTTCTTCCGCAAATGGCGAAACGCTTTGAGTCGGTGAGTTTCGCGGCATTTCAACTTTTATGCCCCGGTTGCCAAAATCCAGTAGCCTTTCAATTTCGGGTTATCCCTCTTGAGCATGCATGGTTCTGCTACTTTTTCGACGTCGGACTTCTTCCGCAAACGGCGAAACACTTTGACTAGGTGAGTTTCGCGGCATTCTGACTTCGATGCCCCGGTTGCTGAAATCCAGTTGCCTTTGAATTTCGGGTGATCCCTCTTGAGCATGTATGCTTCGGCTACATGTTCCACGTCAAACTTCTTCCGCAAACGGCGAAACGCTTTGACTAGGTGAGTTTCGTGGCATTCCAACTTGGATGCCCCCGTTGCCGAAATCCAGTTGCCTTTGAATTTCTGGTGATCCCTCTTGAGCATCTATGCTTCTGCTACTTGTTCGACATCGGACTTCTTCCGCAAACGGCGAAACGCTTTGACTCGGTGAGTTTCGCGGCATTCCGACTTCGATGCCCCGGTTGCCGAAATCCAGTAGCCTTTGAATTTCGGGTGATCCCTCTTAAGCATGTATGCTTCTGCTACTTGTTCCACATCAGACTTCTTCCGCAAACGGCGAAACGCTTTTACTCGGTGAGTTTCGCGCCATTCCGACTTCGATGCCCCGGTTGTCGAAATCCACTTGCCTTTGAATTTCGGGTGATCCCTCTTGAGCATGTATGCTTGTGCTACTTGTTCTACATTAGACTTCTTCCGCAAACGGCGAAATGATTTGACTCGGTGAGTTTCGGGGCATTCCGCCTTCGATGCCCCGGTTGCCGAAATCCAGTAGCCCTTGTATTTCGCGTAATCCCGCTTGAGCATGTATGCTTCTGCTACTTGTTCGACATCGGACTTCTTCCGCAAAGGGCGAAACGCTTTGACTCGGTGAGTTTCGCGGCATTCCGACTTCGATTCCCCGGTTGCCGAAATCCAGTAGCCTCTCAATTTCGGGTTATCCCTCTTGAGCATGTATGCTTCTGCTACATGTTCGACACAGACTTCTTCCGCAAACGGCGAAACGCTTTGACTCGGTGAGTTTCGCGGCAATCCGCATTCAATGCCCCGTTTGTCGAAATCCAGTTGCGTTTGAATTTCGGGTGATCCCTCTTGAGCATGTATGCTTCTGCTACTTGTTCCACATCAGACTTCTTCCGCAAACGGCGAAACACTTTGACTCGGTGAGTTTCGCGGCATTCCGACTTCGATGCCCCGGTTGCCGAAATCCAGTTGCCTTTGAATGCCCCGGTTGCCGAAATCCAGTAGCCTTTCAATTTCGGGTTATCCCTCTTGAGCATGTATGGTTATGCTACTTTTTTGACGTCGGACTTCTTCCGCAAATGGCGAAACACTTTGACTAGGTGAGTTTCGCGGCATTTCGACTTTTATGCCCCGGTTGCCGAAATCCAGTTGCCTTTGAATTTCGGGTGATCCCTCTTGAGCATGTATGCTTCTGCTACTTGTTCCACATCACACTTCTTCCACAAACGGCGAAACGCTTTGACTCGGTCAGTTTCGCGGCATTCTAACTTCGATGCCCCGGTTGCCGAAATCCAGTTGCCTTTGAATTTCGGGTGATCCCTCTTGAGCATGTATGCTTCTGCTACTTTTTCGACATCGGACTTCTTCCCCAAACGGCGAAACGCTTTGACTCGGTGAGTTTCGCGGCATTCCGACTTCGATACCCCGGTTACCAAAATCCCATTGCCTTTGAATTTCGGGTGATCCCTCTTGAGCATGTATACTTCTGCTACTTGTTCCACATCAGACTTCTTCCGCAAACGGCAAAACGCTTTGACTCGGTGAGTTTCGCGGCATTCCGCATTCGATGCCCCGTTTGTCGAAATCCAGTTGCCTTTGAATTTCGGGTGATCCCTCTTGAGCATGCATGCTTCTGCTACTTGTTCCACATCATACTTCTTCCGCAAACGGCGAAACACTTTGACTCGGTGAGTTTCGTGGCATTCCGACTTCGATGCCCCGGTTGCCGAAATCCAGTTGCCTTTGAATTTCGGGTGATCCCTCTTGAGCATGTATACTTCTGCTACTTGTTCGACATCGGACTTCTTCCGCAAATGGCGAAACGCTTTGACTCGGTGAGTTTCGCTGCATTTCGACTTTTATGCCCCGGTTGCCGAAATCCAGTTGCCTTTGAATTTCGGGTGATCCCTCTTGAGCATGTATGCTTCTGCTACTTGTTCCACATCAGACTTCTTCCACAAACGGCGAAATGCTTTTACTCGGTGAGATTCGCGCCATTCCGACTTCGATGCCCCGGTTGCCGAAATCCAGTTGCCTTTGAATTTCGGGTGATCCCTCTTGAGCATGTATGCTTGTGCTACTTGTTCCACGTCAAACTTCTTCCGCAAACGGCGAAACGCTTTGACTAGGTGAGTTTCGCGGCATTCCAACTTGGATGCCCCCGTTGCCGAAATCCAGTTGCCTTTGAATTTCTGGTGATCCCTCTTGAGCATCTATGCTTCTGCTACTTGTTCGACATCGGACTTCTTCCGCAAACGCTGAAACGCTTTGACTCGGTGAGTATCGCGGCATTCCGACTTCGATGCCCCGGTTGTCGAAATCCAGTTGCATTTGAATTTCGGGAGATCCCTCCTGAGCATGTATGCTTCTGCTACTTGTTCCACATCAAACTTCTTCCGCAAACGGCGAAACGATTTGACTCGTTGAGTTTCGCGGCATTCCGCATTCGATGCACCGTTTGCCGACATCCAGTTGCCTTTGAATTTCGGGTGATCCCTCTTGAGCATGTATGCTTCTGCTACTTGTTCCATGTCAAACTTCTTCCGCAAACGGCGAAACGCTTTGACTCGGTTAGTTTCGCGGCATTCCAATTTGGATGCCCCCGTTGCCGAAATCCAGTTGCCTTTGAATTTCTGGTGATCCCTCTTGAGCATCTATGCTTCTGCTACTTGTTCCACATCAGACTTCTTCCGCAAACGGCGAAAAGCTTTGACTCGGTGAGTATCGCGGCATTCCGACTTCGATGCCCCGGTTGCCGAAATCAAGTAGCCTTTGAATTTCGGGTGATCCCTCCTGAGCATGTATGCTTCAACTACTTGTTCCACATCAGACTTCTTCCGCAAACGGCGGAACGCTTTGACTCGGTGAGTTTCGCTGCATTCCGACTTCGATGCCCTGGTTGCCGAAATCTACTTGCCTTTGAATTTCGGGTGATCCCTCTTGAGCATGTATGCTTCTGCTACTTGTTCCACATCAGACTTCTTCCGCAAACGGCGAAACGCTTTTACTCGGTGAGATTCGCGCCATTCCGACTTCGATGCCCCGGTTGCCGAAATCCAGTTGCCTTTGAATTTCGAGTGATCCCTCTTGAGCATCTATGCTTCTGCTACTTGTTCCACATCAGACTTCTTCCGCAAACGGCGAAATGATTTGACTCGGTGAGTTTCGGGGCATTTCACCTTCGATACCCCGGTTGCCGAAATCCAGTAGCCCTTGAATTTCGGGTGATCCCTCATGAGCATGTGTGCTTCTTCTACTTGTTCGACATCGGACTTCTTCCGCAAACGGCGAAACGCTTGGACTCGGTGAGTTTCGCGGCATTCCAACTTCGATGCCCCGGTTGCCTAAATCCAGTTGCCTTTGAATTTCGGGTGATCCCTCTTGAGCATGTATGCTTCTGCTACTTGTTCCACATCACACCTCTTCCACAAACGGCGAAACGCTTTGACTCGGTGAGTTTCGCGCCATTCCGACTTCGATGCCCCGGTTGCCGAAATCCAGTTGCCTTTGAATTTCGGGTGATCCCTCTTGAGCATGTATGCTTGTGCTACTTGTTCTACATCAGACTTCTTCCGCAAACGACGAAATGATTTGACTCGAATAGTTTCGGGGCATTCCACCTTCGATACCCCGGTTGCCGAAATCCAGTAGCCCTTGAATTTCGGGTGATCCCTCTTGAGCATGTATGCTTCTTCTACTTGTTCAACATCGGACTTCTTCCGCAAACGGCGAAACGCTTTTACTCGGTGAGTTTCGCGGCATTCCGACTTCGATGCCCCGGTTGCTGAAATCCAGTTGCCTTTGAATTTCGGGTGATCCCTCTTGAGCATGTATGCTTCTGCTACTTGTTCCACATCAGACTTCTTCCGCAAACGGCGAAACTCTTTTACTCGGTGAGTTTCGCGCCATTCCAACTTCGATGCCCTGGTTGTCGAAATCCACTTGCCTTTGAATTTTGGGTGATCCCTCTTGAGCATGTATGCTTGTGCTACTTGTTCTACATCAGACTTCTTCCGCAAACGACGAAATGATTTGACTCGGTGAGTTTCAGGGCATTCCGCCTTCGATGCCCCGGTTGCCAAAATCCAGTAGCCCTTGTATTTCGGGTGATCCCTCTTGAGCATGTATGCTTCTGCTACTTGTTCGACATCGGACTTCTTCTGCAAACGGCGAAACGCTTTGACTCAGTGAGTTTCACGGCATTCCGACTTCGATGCCCCGGTTGCCGAAATCCAGTTGCCTTTGAATTTCGGGTGATCCCTCTTGAGCATGTATGCTTCTGCTACTTGTTCCACATCAGACTTCTTCCGCAAACGGTGAAACGCTTTTACTTAGTGAGATTCGCGCCATTCCGACTTCGATACCCCGGTTGCCGAAATCCAGTAACCCTTGAATTTCGGGTGATCCCTCTTGAGCATGTATGCTTCTTCTACTTGTTCGACATCGGACTTCTTCCGCAAACGGCGAAACGCTTTTACTCGGTGAGTTTCGCGGCATTCCGACTTCGATGCCCCGGTTGCCGAAATCCAGTTGCCTTTGAATTTCAGGTGATCCCTCTTGAGCATGTATGCTTCTGCTACTTGTTCGACATCGGACTTCTTCCGCAAACGGCGAAACGCTTTGACTCGGTGAGTTTCGCGGCATTCCGACTTCGATGCCCCGGTTGCCTAAATCCAGTTGCCTTTGAATTTCGGGTGATCCCTCTTGAGCATGTATGCTTCTGCTACTTGTTCCACATCAGACTTCTTCCACAAACGGGGAAACGCTTTTACTCAGTGACTTTCGCGCCATTACGACTTCGATGCCTCGGTTGCCAAAATCCAGTTGCCTTTGAATTTCTGGTGATCCCTCTTGAGCATGTATGCTTGTGCTACTTGTTCTACATCAGACTTGTTCCGCAAAGGGCGAAATGATTGGACTCGAATAGTTTCGGGGCATTCCACCTTCGATACCCCGGTTGCCGAAATCCAGTAACCCTTGAATTTCGGGTGATCCCTCTTGAGCATGTATGCTTCTTCTACTTGTTCGACATCGGACTTCTTCCGCAAACGGCGAAACGCTTTTACTCGGTGAGTTTCGCGGCATTCCGACTTCGATGCCCCGGTTGCCGAAATCCAGTTGCCTTTGAATTTCAGGTGATCCCTCTTGAGCATGTATGCTTCTGCTACTTGTTCCACATCAAACTTCTTCCGCAAACGGCGAAACGCTTTTACTAGGTGAGATTCGCTCCATTCCGACTTCGATGCCCCGGTTGCCGAAATCCAGTTGACTTTCAATTTCGAGTGATCCCTCTTGAGCATGTATGCTTGTGCTACTTGTTCTACATCAGACTTCTTCCGCAAACGTCGAAACGATTTCACTCGATGAGTTTCGGGGCATTCCGTCGTCAATACCCCGGTTGCCGAAATCCAGTAGCCCTTGAATTTCGGGTGATCCCTCTTGAGCATGTATGCTTCTGCTACTTGTTCGACATCGGACTTCTTCCGCAAACGGCGAAATGATTTCACTCGGTGAGTTTCGCGGCATTCTGACTTCGATGCCCCGGTTGCCTAAATCCAGTTGCCTTTGAATTTCAGGTGATCCCTCTTGAGCATGTATGCTTCTGCTACTTGTTCCACATCAGACTTCTTCCACAAACGGTGAAACGCTTTTACTCGGTGAGTTTCGCGCCATTACGACTTCGATGCCTCGGTTTCCAAAATCTAGTTGCCTTTGAATTTCGGGTGATCCCTCTTGAGCATGTATGCTTGTGCTAGTTGTTCTACATCAGACTTGTTCCGCAAACAGCGAAATGATTGGACTCGAATAGTTTCGGGGCATTCCACCTTCGATACCCCGGTTGCCGAAATCCAGTAGCCCTTGAATTTCGAGTGATCCCTCTTGAGCATGTATGCTTCTTCTACTTGTTCGACATCGGACTTCTTCCGCAAACGGCGAAATGCTTCGACTCGGTGAGTTACGCGGCATTCCGACTTCGATGCCCCGGTTGCCTAAATCCAGTTGCCTTTGAATTTCGGGTGATCCCTCTTGAGCATGTATGCTTCTGCTACTTGTTCCACATTAGACTTCTTCCGCAAACGGCGAAACACTTTTACTAGGTGAGATTCGCGCCATTCCGACTTCGATGCCCCAGTTGCCGAAATCCAGTTGCCTTTGAATTTCGGGGGATCCCTCTTGAGCATGTATGCTTGTGCTACTTGTTCTACATCAGACTTCTTCCGCAAACGGCGAAATGATTTCACTCGGTGAGTTTTGGGGCATTCCGCCTTCGATACCCCGGTTGCCGAAATCCAGTAGCCCTTGAATTTCGGGTGATCCCTCTTGAGCATGTATGCTTCTGCTACTTGTTCGACATCGGACTTCTTCCGCAAACGGCGAAATGCTTTGCCTCGGTGAGTTTCGCGGCATTCCGACTTCGATGCCCCGGTTGCCTAAATCCAATTGCCTTTGAATTTCGGGTGATCCGTCTTGAGCATGTATGCTTCTGCTACTTGTTCCACATCAGACTTCTTCCACAAACGGGGAAACGCTTTTACTCAGTGACTTTCGCGCCATTACGACTTCGATGCCTCGGTTGCCAAAATCCAGTTGCCTTTGAATTTCTGGTGATCCGTCTTGAGCATGTATGCTTGTGCTACTTGTTCTACATCAGACTTGTTCCGCAAACGACGAAATGATTGGACTCGAATAGTTTCGGGGCATTCCACCTTCGATACCCCGGTTGCCGAAATCCAGTAACCCTTGAATTTCGGGTGATCCCTCTTGAGCATGTATGCTTCTTCTACTTGTTCGACATCGGACTTCTTCCGCAAACGGCGAAACGCTTTTACTCGGTGAGTTTCGCGGCATTCCGACTTCGATGCCCCGGTTGCCGAAATCCAGTTGCCTTTGAATTTCAGGTGATCCCTCTTGAGCATGTATGCTTCTGCTACTTGTTCCACATCAAACTTCTTCCGCAAACGGCGAAACGCTTTTACTAGGTGAGATTCGCTCCATTCCGACTTCGATGCCCCGGTTGCCGAAATCCAGTTGACTTTCAATATCGAGTGATCCCTCTTGAGCATGTATGCTTGTGCTACTTGTTCTACATCAGACTTCTTCCGCAAACGTCGAAACGATTTCACTCGATGAGTTTCGGGGCATTCCGTCGTCAATACCCCGGTTGCCGAAATCCAGTAGCCCTTGAATTTCGGGTGATCCCTCTTGAGCATGTATGCTTCTGCTACTTGTTCGACATCGGACTTCTTCCGCAAACGGCGAAATGATTTCACTCGGTGAGTTTCGCGGCATTCTGACTTCGATGCCCCGGTTGCCTAAATCCAGTTGCCTTTGAATTTCAGGTGATCCCTCTTGAGCATGTATGCTTCTGCTACTTGTTCCACATCAGACTTCTTCCACAAACGGTGAAACGCTTTTACTCGGTGAGTTTCGCGCCATTACGACTTCGATGCCTCGGTTTCCAAAATCCAGTTGCCTTTGAATTTCGGGTGATCCCTCTTGAGCATGTATGCTTGTGCTAGTTGTTCTACATCAGACTTGTTCCGCAAACGGCGAAATGATTGGACTCGAATAGTTTCGGGGCATTCCACCTTCGATACCCCGGTTGCCGAAATCCAGTAGCCCTTGAATTTCGAGTGATCCCTCTTGAGCATGTATTCTTCTTCTACTTGTTCGACATCAGACTTCTTCCGCAAACGGCGAAATGCTTCGACTCGATGAGTTACGCGGCATTCCGACTTCCATGCCCCGGTTGCCTAAATCCAGTTGCCTTTGAATTTCGGGTGATCCCTCTTGAGCATGTATGCTTCTGCTACTTGTTCCACATTAGACTTCTTCCGCAAACGGCGAAACACTTTTACTAGGTGAGATTCGCGCCATTCCGACTTCGATGCCCCAGTTGCCGAAATCCAGTTGCCTTTGAATTTCAGGGGATCCCTCTTGAGCATGTATGCTTGTGCTACTTGTTCTACATCAGACTTCTTCCGCAAACGGCGAAATGATTTCACTCGGTGAGTTTTGGGGCATTCCGCCTTCGATACCCCGGTTGCCGAAATCCAGTAGCCCTTGAATTTCGGGTGATCCCTCTTGAGCATGTATGCTTGTGCTACTTGTTCTACATCAGACTTCTTCCGCAAACGTCGAAACGATTTCACTCGATGAGTTTCGGGGCATTCCGTCGTCAATACCCCGGTTGCCGAAATCCAGTAGCCCTTGAATTTCGGGTGATCCCTCTTGAGCATGTATGCTTCTGCTACTTGTTCGACATCGGACTTCTTCCGCAAACGGCGAAATGATTTCACTCGGTGAGTTTCGCGGCATTCTGACTTCGATGCCCCGGTTGCTTAAATCCAGTTGCCTTTGAATTTCAGGTGATCCCTCTTGAGCATGTATGCTTCTGCTACTTGTTCCACATCAGACTTCTTCCACAAACGGTGAAACGCTTTTACTCGGTGAGTTTCGCGCCATTACGACTTCGATGCCTCGGTTTCCAAAATCCAGTTGCCTTTGAATTTCGGGTGATCCCTCTTGAGCATGTATGCTTGTGCTAGTTGTTCTACATCAGACTTGTTCCGCAAACGGCGAAATGATTGGACTCGAATAGTTTCGGGGCATTCCACCTTCGATACCCCGGTTGCCGAAATCCAGTAGCCCTTGAATTTCGAGTGATCCCTCTTGAGCATGTATGCTTCTTCTACTTGTTCGACATCGGACTTCTTCCGCAAACGGCGAAATGCTTCGACTCGATGAGTTACGCGGCATTCCGACTTCCATGCCCCGGTTGCCTAAATCCAGTTGCCTTTGAATTTCGGGTGATCCCTCTTGAGCATGTATGCTTCTGCTACTTGTTCCACATTAGACTTCTTCCGCAAACGGCGAAACACTTTTACTAGGTGAGATTCGCGCCATTCCGACTTCGATGCCCCAGTTGCCGAAATCCAGTTGCCTTTGAATTTCGGGGGATCCCTCTTGAGCATGTATGCTTGTGCTACTTGTTCTACATCAGACTTCTTCCGCAAACGGCGAAATGATTTCACTCGGTGAGTTTTGGGGCATTCTGCCTTCGATACCCCGGTTGCCGAAATCCAGTAGCCCATGAATTTCGGGTGATCCCTCTTGAGCATGTATGCTTCTGCTACTTGTTCGACATCGGACTTCTTCCGCAAACGGCGAAACGCTTTGACTCGGTGAGTTTCGCGGCATTCCGACTTCGATGCCCCGGTTGCCTAAATCCAGTTGCCTTTGAATTTCGGGTGATCCCTCTTGAGCATGTATGCTTCTGCTACTTGTTCCACATCAGACTTCTTCCACAAACGGGGAAACGCTTTTACTCGGTGACTTTCGCGCCATTACGACTTCGATGCCTCGGTTGCCAAAATCCAGTTGCCTTTGAATTTCTGGTGATCCCTCTTGAGCATGTATGCTTGTGCTACTTGTTCTACATCAGACTTGTTCCGCAAACGGCGAAATGATTGGACTCGAATAGTTTCGGGGCATTCCACCTTCGATACCCCGGTTGCCGAAATCCAGTATCCCTTGAATTTCGGGTGATCCCTCTTGAGCATGTATGCTTCTTCTACTTGTTCGACATCGAACTTCTTCCGCAAACGGCGAAACGCTTTTACTCGGTGAGTTTCGCGGCATTCCGACTTCGATGCCCCGGTTGCCGAAATCCAGTTGCCTTTGAATTTCAGGTGATCCCTCTTGAGCATGTATGCTTCTGCTACTTGTTCCACATCAAACTTCTTCCGCAAACAGCGAAACGCTTTTACTAGGTGAGATTCGCTCCATTCCGACTTCGATGCCCCGGTTGCCGAAATCCAGTTGACTTTCAATTTCGAGTGATCCCTCTTGAGCATGTATGCTTGTGCTACTTGTTCTACATCAGACTTCTTCCGCAAACGTCGAAACGATTTCACTCGATGAGTTTCGGGGCATTCCGTCGTCAATACCCCGGTTGCCGAAATCCAGTAGCCCTTGAATTTCGGGTGATCCCTCTTGAGCATGTATGCTTCTGCTACTTGTTCGACATCGGACTTCTTCCGCAAACGGCGAAATGATTTCACTCGGTGAGTTTCGCGGCATTCTGACTTCGATGCCCCGGTTGCCTAAATCCAGTTGCCTTTGAATTTCAGGTGATCCCTCTTGAGCATGTATGCTTCTGCTTCTTGTTCCACATCAGACTTCTTCCACAAACGGTGAAACGCTTTTACTCGGTGAGTTTCGCGCCATTACGACTTCGATGCCTCGGTTTTCAAAATCCAGTTGCCTTTGAATTTCGGGTGATCCCTCTTGAGCATGTATGCTTGTGCTAGTTGTTCTACATCAGACTTGTTCCGCAAACGGCGAAATGATTGGACTCGAATAGTTTCGGGGCATTCCACCTTCGATACCCCGGTTGCCGAAATCCAGTAGCCCTTGAATTTTGAGTGATCCCTCTTGAGCATGTATGCTTCTTCTACTTGTTCGACATCGGACTTCTTCCGCAAACGGCGAAATGCTTCGACTCGGTGAGTTACGCGGCATTCCGACTTCCATGCCCCGGTTGCCTAAATCCAGTTGCCTTTGAATTTCGGGTGATCCCTCTTGAGCATGTATGCTTCTGCTACTTGTTCCACATTAGACTTCTTCCGCAAACGGCGAAACACTTTTACTAGGTGAGATTCGCGCCATTCCGACTTCGATGCCCCAGTTGCCGAAATCCAGTTGCCTTTGAATTTCGGGGGATCCCTCTTGAGCATGTATGCTTGTGCTACTTGTTCTACATCAGACTTCTTCCGCAAACGGCGAAATGATTTCACTCGGTGAGTTTTGGGGCATTCCGCCTTCGATACCCCGGTTGCCGAAATCCAGTAGCCCTTGAATTTCGGGTGATCCCTCTTGAGCATCTATGCTTCTGCTACTTGTTCGACATCGGACTTCTTCCGCAAACGGCGAAACGCTTTGACTCGGTGAGTTTCGCGGCATTCCGACTTCGATGCCCCGGTTGCCTAAATCCAGTTGCCTTTGAATTTCGGGTGATCCCTCTTGAGCATGTATGCTTCTGCTACTTGTTCCACATCAGACTTCTTCCGCAAACGGCGAAACGCTTTTACTAGGTGAGATTCGCTCCATTCCGACTTCGATGCCCCGGTTGCCGAAATCCAGTTGACTTTCAATTTCGAGTGATCCCTCTTGAGCATGTATGCTTGTGCTACTTGTTCTACATCAGACTTCTTCCGCAAACGTCGAAACGATTTCACTCGATGAGTTTCGGGGCATTCCGTCGTCAATACCCCGGTTGCCGAAATCCAGTAGCCCTTGAATTTCGGGTGATCCCTCTTGAGCATGTATGCTTCTGCTACTTGTTCGACATCGGACTTCTTCCGCAAACGGCGAAACGCTTTGACTCGGTGAGTTTCGCGGCATTCCAATTTGGATGCCCCCGTTGCCGAAATCCAGTTGCCTTTGAATTTCGGGGGATCCCTCTTGAGCATGTATGCTTGTGCTAGTTGTTCTACATCAGACTTGTTCCGCAAACGGCGAAATGATTGGACTCGAATAGTTTCGGGGCATTCCACCTTCGATACCCCGGTTGCCGAAATCCAGTAGCCCTTGAATTTTGAGTGATCCCTCTTGAGCATGTATGCTTCTTCTACTTGTTCGACATCGGACTTCTTCCGCAAACGGCGAAATGCTTCGACTCGGTGAGTTACGCGGCATTCCGACTTCCATGCCCCGGTTGCCTAAATCCAGTTGCCTTTGAATTTCGGGTGATCCCTCTTGAGCATGTATGCTTCTGCTACTTGTTCCACATTAGACTTCTTCCGCAAACGGCGAAACACTTTTACTAGGTGAGATTCGCGCCATTCCGACTTCGATGCCCCAGTTGCCGAAATCCAGTTGCCTTTGAATTTCAGGGGATCCCTCTTGAGCATGTATGCTTGTGCTACTTGTTCTACATCAGACTTCTTCCGCAAACGGCGAAATGATTTCACTCGGTGAGTTTTGGGGCATTCCGCCTTCGATACCCCGGTTGCCGAAATCCAGTAGCCCTTGAATTTCGGGTGATCCCTCTTGAGCATGTATGCTTCTTCTACTTGTTCGACATCGGACTTCTTCCGCAAACGGCGAAATGCTTCGACTCGGTGAGTTACGCGGCATTCCGACTTCGATGCCCCGGTTGCCTAAATCCAGTTGCCTTTGAATTTCGGGTGATCCCTCTTGAGCATGTATGCTTCTGCTACTTGTTCCACATTAGACTTCTTCCGCAAACGGCGAAACACTTTTACTAGGTGAGATTCGCGCCATTCCGACTTCGATGCCCCAGTTGCCGAAATCCAGTTGCCTTTGAATTTCGGGGGATCCCTCTTGAGCATGTATGCTTGTGCTACTTGTTCTACATCAGACTTCTTCCGCAAACGGCGAAATGATTTCACTCGGTGAGTTTTGGGGCATTCCGCCTTCGATACCCCGGTTGCCGAAATCCAGTAGCCCTTGAATTTCGGGTGATCCCTCTTGAGCATCTATGCTTCTGCTACTTGTTCGACATCGGACTTCTTCCGCAAACGGCGAAACGCTTTGACTCGGTGAGTTTCGCGGCATTCCGACTTCGATGCCCCGGTTGCCTAAATCCAGTTGCCTTTGAATTTCGGGTGATCCCTCTTGAGCATGTATGCTTCTGCTACTTGTTCCACATCAGACTTCTTCCGCAAACGGCGAAACGCTTTTACTAGGTGAGATTCGCTCCATTCCGACTTCGATGCCCCGGTTGCCGAAATCCAGTTGACTTTCAATTTCGAGTGATCCCTCTTGAGCATGTATGCTTGTGCTACTTGTTCTACATCAGACTTCTTCCGCAAACGTCGAAACGATTTCACTCGATGAGTTTCGGGGCATTCCGTCGTCAATACCCCGGTTGCCGAAATCCAGTAGCCCTTGAATTTCGGGTGATCCCTCTTGAGCATGTATGCTTCTGCTACTTGTTCGACATCGGACTTCTTCCGCAAACGGCGAAACGCTTTGACTCGGTGAGTTTCGCGGCATTCCAATTTGGATGCCCCCGTTGCCGAAATCCAGTTGCCTTTGAATTTCGGGTGATCCCTCTTGAGCATGTATGCTTGTGCTACTTGTTCGACATCAGACTTGTTCCGCAAACGGCAAAATGATTGGACTCGAATAGTTTCGGGGCATTCCACCTTCGATACCCCGGTTGCCGAAATCCAGTAGCCCTTGAATTTCGAGTGATCCCTCTTGAGCATGTATGCTTCTTCTACTTGTTCGACATCGGACTTCTTCCGCAAACGGCGAAATGCTTCGACTCGGTGAGTTACGCGGCATTCCGACTTCGATGCCCCGGTTGCCTAAATCCAGTTGCCTTTGAATTTCGGGTGATCCCTCTTGAGCATGTATGCTTCTGCTACTTGTTCCACATTAGACTTCTTCCGCAAACGGCGAAACACTTTTACTAGGTGAGATTCGCGCCATTCCGACTTCGATGCCCCAGTTGCCGAAATCCAGTTGCCTTTGAATTTCGGGGGATCCCTCTTGAGCATGTATGCTTGTGCTACTTGTTCTACATCAGACTTCTTCCGCAAACGGCGAAATGATTTCACTCGGTGAGTTTTGGGGCATTCCGCCTTCGATACCCCGGTTGCCGAAATCCAGTAACCCTTGAATTTCGGGTGATCCCTCTTGAGCATGTATGCTTCTTCTACTTGTTCGACATCGGACTTCTTCCGCAAACGGCGAAACGCTTTGACTCGGTGAGTTTCGCCGCATTCCAATTTGGATGCCCCCGTTGCCGAAATCCAGTTGCCTTTGAATTTCTGGTGATCCCTCTTGAGCATGTATGCTTGTGCTACTTGTTCTACATCAGACTTGTTCCGCAAACGGTGAAATGATTGGACTCGAATAGTTTCGGGGCATTCCACCTTCGATACCCCGGTTGCGGAAATCCAGTAACCCTTGAATTTCGGGGGATCCCTCTTGAGCATGTATGCTTCTTCTACTTGTTCAACATCGGACTTCTTCCGCAAACGGCGAAACGCTTTGACTCGGTGAGTTTCGCGGCATTCCGACTTCGATGCCCCGGTTGCCGAAATCCAGTTACCTTTGAATTTCGGGTGATCCCTCTTGAGAATGTATGCTTCTGCAACTTGTTCGGCATCAGACTTCTTCCGCAAGCGGCAAAACGCTTTGACTCGGTGAGTTTCGCGGCATTCCGACTTCGATGCCCCGGTTGCCGAAATCCACTTGCCGTTGAATTTCGGGTGATCCCTCTTGAGCATGTATGCTTCTGCTACTTGTTCCACATCAGACTTCTTCCACAAACTGTGAAACGATTTGACTCGGTCAGTTTCGCGACATTCCGCATTCGATGCCCTGGTTGCCGACATCCAGTTGCCTTTGAATTTCGGGGGATCCCTCTTGAGCATGTATGCTTCTGCTACTTGTTCGACATCGGACTTCTTCCGCAAACGGCGAAACGCTTTGACTCGGTGAGTTTCGCGGCATTCCGACTTCGATGCCCCGGTTGCCGAAATCCAGTTGCCTTTGAATTTCGGGGGATCCCTCTTGAGCATGTATGCTTGTGCTACTTGTTCTACATCAGACTTCTTCTGCAAACGGCGAAATGATTTCACTCGGTGAGTTTTGGGGCATTCCGCCTTCGATACCCCGGTTGCCGAAATCCAGTAGCCCTTGAATTTCGGGTGATCCCTCTTGAGCATGTATGCTTCTGCTACTTGTTCGACATCGGACTTCTTCCGCAAACGGCGAAACGCTTTGACTCGGTGAGTTTCGCGTCATTCCGACTTCGATGCCCCGGTTGCCTAAATCCAGTTGCCTTTGAATTTCGGGTGATCCCTCTTGAGCATGTATGCTTCTGCTACTTGTTCCACATCAGACTTCTTCCGCAAACTGTGAAACGATTTGACTCGATCAGTTTCGCGGCATTACGCATTCGATGCCCCGGTTGCCTAAATCCAGTTGCCTATAAATTTCGGGTGATCCCTCTTGAGCATGTATGCTTCTGCTACTTGTTCGACATCGGGCTTCTTCCGCAAACGGCGAAACGCTTTGACTCGGTGAGTTTCGCGGCATTCCGACTTCGATGCCCCGGTTGCCGAAATCCAGTTGCCTTTGAATTTCGGGGGATCCCTCTTGAGCATGTATGCTTGTGCTACTTGTTCTACATCAGACTTCTTCCGCAAACGGCGAAATGATTTCACTCGGTGAGTTTTGGGGCATTCCGCCTTCGATACCCCGGTTGCCGAAATCCAGTAGCCCTTGAATTTCGGGTGATCCCTCTTGAGCATGTATGCTTCTGCTACTTGTTCGACATCGGACTTCTTCCACAAACGGCGAAACGCTTTGACTCGGTGAGTTTCGCGGCATTCCGACTTCGATGCCCCGGTTGCCTAAATCCAGTTGCCTTTGAATTTCGGGTGATCCCTCTTGAGCATGTATGCTTCTGCTACTTGTTCCACATCAGACTTCTTCCGCAAACTGTGAAACGATTTGACTCGATCAGTTTCGCGGCATTACGCATTCGATGCCCCGGTTGCCTAAATCCAGTTGCCTATAAATTTCGGGTGATCCCTCTTGAGCATGTATGCTTGTGCTACTTGTTCTACATCAGACTTGTTCCGCAAACGGTGAAATGATTGGACTCGAATAGTTTCGGGGCATTCCACCTTCGATACCCCGGTTGCCGAAATCCAGTAACCCTTGAATTTCGGGTGATCCCTCTTGAGCATGTATGCTTCTTCTACTTGTTCCACATCGGACTTCTTCCGCAAACGGCGAAACGCTTTTACTCGGTGAGTTTCGCGGCATTCCGACTTCGATGCCCCGGTTGCCGAAATCCACTTGCCGTTGAATTTCGGGTGATCCCTCTTGAGCATGTATGCTTCTGCTACTTGTTCCACATCAGACTTCTTCCACAAACTATGAAACGATTTGACTCGGTCAGTTTCGCGACATTCCGCATTCGATGCCCCGGTTGCCGAAATCCAGTTGCCTTTGAATTTCGGGGGATCCCTCTTGAGCATGTATGCTTCTGCTACTTGTTCGACATCGGACTTCTTCCGCAAACGGCGAAACGCTTTGACTCGGTGAGTTTCGCGACATTCCGACTTCGATGCCCCGGTTGCCGAAATCCAGTTGCCTTTGAATTTCGAGTGATCCCTCTTGAGCATGTATGCTTCTGCTACTTGTTCCACATCAGACTTCTTCCGCAAACTGTGAAACGATTTGACTCGATCAGTTTCGCGGCATTACGCATTCGATGCCCCGGTTGCCTAAATCCAGTTGCCTATAAATTTCGGGTGATCCCTCTTGAGCATGTATGCTTCTGCTACTTGTTCCACATCAGACTTCTTCCGCAAACGGCGACACGCTTTAATTCGGTGAGTTTCGAGGCATTCCGACTTCGATGGCCCGGTTGCCGAAATCCAGTTGCCTTTGAATTTCAGGTGATCCCTCTTGATCATGTATGCTTCTGCAACTTGTTCTGCATCAGACTTCTTCCGCAAACGGCGAAACGATTTGACTCGGTGAGTTTCGCGGCATTCCGCATTCGATGCCCCGGTTGCCGAAATCTAGTTGCCGTTGAATTTCGGGGGATCCCTCGTGAGCATGTATGCTTGTGCTACTTGTTCTACATCAGACTTCTTCCGCAAGCGGCGAAACGCTTTCACTCGGTGAATTTCGCGCCATTCCGACTTCGATGCCCCGGTCGCCGAAATCCACTTGCCTTTGAATTTCGGGTGATCCCTCTTGAGCATGTATGCTTCTGCAACTTGTTCTGCATCAGACTTCTTGCGCAAACGGCGAAACGATTTGACTCGTTGAGTTTCGCGGCATTCCGCATTCGATGCCCCGGTTGCCGAAATCCAGTTGCCTTTGAATGTCGGGGGATCCCTCTTGAGAATGTATGCTTGTGCTACTTGTTCTACGTCAGACTTCTTCCGCAAACGGTGAAATGATTTGACTCGGTGAGTTTCGGGGCATTCCGCCTTCGATGCCCCGGTTGCCGAAATCCAGTAGCCCTTGAATTTCGGGGGATCCCTCTTGAGCATGTATGCTTCTGCTACTTGTTCCACATCAGACTTCTTGCGCAAACGGCGAAACGATTTGACTCGGTCAGTTTCGCGGCATTCCGCATTCGATGCCCCGGTTGCCAAAATCCAGTTGCCTTTGAATTTCGGGTGATCCCTCTTGAGCATGTATGCTTCTGCTACTTGTTCCACATCAGACTTCTTCCGCAAACGGCAAAATGCTTTGACTCGGTGAGTTTCGCGGCATTCCGACTTCGATGCCCCGGTTGCCAAAATCCAGTTTCCTTTGAATTTCGGGTGATCCCTCTTGAGCATTTATGCTTCTGCTACTTGTTCCACATCAAACCTCTTCCACAAATGGCGAAACGCTTTGACTCGGTGAGTTTCGCGGCATTCCGACTTCGATGCCCCGGTTGCCAAAATCAAGTAGCCCTTGAATTTCGGGTGATCCCTCTTGAGAATGTATGCTTCTGCTACTTTTTGGACATCGGACTTCATCCGCAAACGGCGAAACGCTTTGACTCGGTGAGTTTCGCGGCATTCCGTATTCGATGCCCCGGTTGCCGAAATCCAGTTGCCTTTGAATTTCGGGTGATCCCTCTTGAGCATGTATACTTCTGCTACTTGTTCCACATCAGACTTCTTCCACAAACGGCGAAACGATTTGACTCGGTCAGTTTCGCGGCATTCCGCATTCGATGCCCCGGTTGCCGAAATCCGGTTGCCTTTGAATTTCGGGGGATCCCTCTTGAGCATGTATGCTTCTGCTACTTGTTCCACATCAGACTTCTTCCGCAAACGGCAAAACGCTTTGACTCGGTGAGTTTCGCGTCATTCCGACTTCGATGCCCCGGTTGCCGAAATCCAGTTGCCTTTGAATTTCGGGTGATCCCTCTTGAGCATGTATGCTTCTGCTACTTGTTCCACATCAGACTTCTTCCGCAAACGGCAAAACGCTTTGACTCGGTGAGTTTCGCGTCATTCCGACTTCGATGCCCCGGTTGCCGAAATCCAGTTGCCTTTGAATTTCGGGTGATCCCTCTTGAGCATGTATGCTTCTGCAACTTGTTCGGCATCAGACTTCTTCCGCAAACGGCGAAACGATTTGACTCGTTGAGTTTCGCGGCATTCCGCATTCGATGCCCCGGTTGCCGAAATCCAGTTGCCTTTGAATGTCGGGGGATCCCTCTTGAGAATGTATGCTTGTGCTACTTGTTCTACGTCAGACTTCTTCCGCAAACGGCGAAACGATTTGACTCGGTCAGTTTCGCGGCATTCCGCATTCGATGCCCCGGTTGCCGAAATCCGGTTGCCTTTGAATTTCGGGGGATCCCTCTTGAGCATGTATGCTTCTGCTACTTGTTCCACATCAGACTTCTTCCGCAAACGGCAAAACGCTTTGACTCGGTGAGTTTCGCGTCATTCCGACTTCGATGCCCCGGTTGCCGAAATCTAGTTGCCTTTGAATTTCGGGTGATCCCTCTTGAGCATGTATGCTTCTGCTACTTGTTCCACATCAAACTTCTTCCGCAAACGGCAAAACGCTTTGACTCGGTGAGTTTCGCGTCATTCCGACTTCGATGCCCCGGTTGCCGAAATCCAGTTGCCTTTGAATTTCGGGTGATCCCTCTTGAGCATGTATGCTTCTGCAACTTGTTCGGCATCAGACTTCTTCCGCAAGCGGCAAAACGCTTTGACTCGGTGAGTTTCGCGGAATTCCGACTTCGATGCCCCGGTTGCTGAAATCCACTTGCCTTTGAATTTCGGGTGATCCCTCTTGAGCATGTATGCTTCTGCTACTTGTTCCACATCAGACTTCTTCCACAAACTGCGAAACGATTTGACTCGGTCAGTTTCGCGACATTCGGCATTCGATGCCCCGGTTGCCGAAATCCAGTTGCCTTTGAATTTCGGGGGATCCCTCTTGAGAATGTATGCTTGTGCTACTTGTTCTACGTCAGACTTCTTCCGCAAACGGCGAAATGATTTGACTCGGTGAGTTTCGCGGCATTCCGCCTTCCATGCCCCGGTTGCCGAAATCCAGTAGCCCTTGAATTTCGGGTGATCCCTCTTGACCACGTATGCTTCTGCTACTTGTTCGACATCGGATTTTCTTCCGCAAACGGCAAAACGCTTTGACTCGGTGAGTTTCGCGGCATTCCGACTTCGATGCCCCGGTTGCCGAAATCCAATTGCCTTTGAATTTCGGGTGATCCCTCTTGAGCATGTATGCTTCTGCTACTTGTTCCACATCAGACCTCTTCCACAAACGGCGAAACGCTTTGACTCGGTGAGTTTCGCAGCATTCCGACTTCGATGCCCCGGTTGCCGAAATCCAGTTGCCTTTGAATTTCGGGTGATACCTCTTGAGCATGTATGCTTCTGCTACTTGTTCCACATCAGACTTCTTCCGCAAACTGCGAAACGATTTGACTCGATCAGTTTCGCGACATTACGACTTTGATGCCCCGGTTTCCGAAATCCACTTGCCTTTGAATTTTTGGTGATCCCTCTTGAGCATGTATGCTTCTGCAACTTGTTCTGCATCAAACTTCTTCCGCAAACGGCGAAACGATTTGACTCGGTGAGTTTCGCGGCATTCCGCATTCGATGCCCCGGTTGCCGAAATCCAGTTGCCTTTGAATTTCGGGGGATCCCTCGTGAGCATGTATGCTTGTGCTACTTGTTCTACATCAGACTTCTTCCGCAAGCGGCGAAACGCTTTCACTCGGTGAATTTCGCGCCATTCCGACTTCGATGCCCCGGTCGCCGAAATCCATTTGCCTTTGAATTTCGGGTGATCCCTCTTGAGCATGTATGCTTCTGCAACTTGTTCTGCATCAGACTTCTTGCGCAAACGGCGAAACGATTTGACTCGTTGAGTTTCGCGGCATTCCGCATTCGATGCCCCGGTTGCCGAAATCAAGTTGCCTTTGAATGTCGGGGGATCCCTCTTGAGAATGTATGCTTGTGCTACTTGTTCTACGTCAGACTTCTTGCGTAAACAGCGAAACGATTTGACTCGGTCAGTTTCGCGGCATTCCGCATTCGATGCCCCGGTTGCCGAAATCCAGTTTGCATTTGAATTTCGGGTGATCCCTCTTGAGAATGTATGCTTTTGCAACTTGTTCGACATCGGACTTCTTCCGCAAACGGCGAAATGCTTTGACTTGGTGAATTTCGCGGCATTCCGACTTCTATGCCTCGGTTGCCGAAATCCTATTGCCTTTGAATTTCGAGTGATCCCTCTTGAGCATGTATGCTTCTGCTACTTGTTCCACATCCGACCTCTTCCACAAATGGCGAAACGCTTTGACTCGGTGAGTTTCGCGGCATTCCGACTTCGATGCCCCGGTTGCCGAAATCCAGTTGCCTTTGAATGTCGGGGGATCCCTCTTGAGAATGTATGCTTGTGCTACTTGTTCTACATCAGACTTCTTCCGCAAACGGCGAAATGATTTGACTCGTTGAGTTTCGGGGCATTCCGCCTTCGATGCCTCGGTTGCCGAAATCCAGTAGCCCTTGAATTTCGGGTGATCCCTCTTGAGCATGTATGCTTCTGCTACTTGTTCGACATCGGACTTCTTCCGTAAAAGGCGAAACGCTTTGACTCGGTGAGTTTCGTGGCATTCCGACTTCTATGCCCCGGTTGCCGAAATCCAGTTGCCTTTGAATTTCGGGTGATCCCTCTTGAGCATGTATGCTTCTGCTACTTGTTCCACATCAGACTTCTTCCGCAAACGGCGAAACACTTTAACTCGGTGAGTTTCGCGGCATTCTGACTTCGATGCCCTGGTTGCCGAAATCCACTTGCCTTTGAATTTTTGGTGATCCCTCTTGAGCATGTATGCTTCTGCAACTTGTTCTGCATCAAACTTCTTCCGCAAACGGCGAAACGCTTTGACTCGGTGAGTTTCGCAGCTTTCCGACTTCGATTCCCCGGTTGCCGAAATCCAGTTGCCTTTGAATTTCGGGTGATCCCCCTTGAGCATGTATGCTTCTACAACTTGGTCTGCATCAGACTTCTTGCGCAAACGGCGAAACGATTTGACTCGGTGAGTTTCGCGGCATTCCGCATTCGATACCCCGGTTGCCGAAATCCAGTTGCCTTTGAATTTTGGGGGATCCCTCTTGAGCATGTATGCTTGTGCTACTTGTTCTACATCAGACTTCTTCCGCAAGCGGCGAAACGCTTTGACTCGGTGAGTTTCGCGGCATTCTGACTTCGATGCCCCGGTTGCCGAAATCCACTTGCCTTTGAATTTCGGGTGATTCCTCTTGAGCATGTATGCTTCTGCTACTTGTTCCACATCAGACCTCTTCCACAAACGGCGAAACGCTTTGACTCGGCGAGTTTCGCGGCATTCCGACTTCGATGCCCCGGTTGCCGAAATCCAGTTGCCTTTGAATTTCGGGTGATCCCTCTTGAGCATGTATGCTTCTGCAACTTGTTCGACATCGGACTTCTTCCGCAAACGGCGAAACGCTTTGACTCGGTGAGTTTCGCGGCATTCCGAATTCTATGCCTCGGTTGCCGAAATCCAGTTGCCTTTGAATTTCGGGTGATCCCTCTTGAGCATGTATGCTTCTGCTACTTGTTCCACATCAGACCTCTTCCACAAACGGCGAAACGCTTTGACTCGGTGAGTTTCGCGGCATTCCGACTTCGATGCCCCGGTTGCCGAAATCCAGTTTCCTTTGAATTTCGGGTGATTCCTCTTGAGCATGTATGCTTCTGCAACTTGTTCTGCATCAGACTTCTTGCGCAAACGGCGAAACGATTTGACTCGATCAGTTTCGCGGCATTCCGCATTCGATGCCCCGGTTGCCGAAATCCAGTTGCCTTTGAATTTCGGGTGATCCCTCTTGAGCATGTATGCTTCTGCAACTTGTTCGACATCGGACTTCTTCCGCAAACGGCGAAACACTTTGACTCGGTGAGTTTCGCGGCATTCCGACTTCTATGCCTCGGTTGCCGAAATCCAGTTGCCTTTGAATTTCGGGTGATCCCTCTTGAGCATGTATGCTTCTGCTACTTGTTCCACATCAGACTTCTTGCGCAAACGGCGAAACGATTTGACTCGGTGAGTTTCGCGGCATTCCACATTCGATGCCCCGGTTGCCGAAATCCAGTTGCCTTTGAATATCGGGGGATCCCTCTTGAGAATGT
Organism: Populus alba x Populus glandulosa; assembly: GCA_033617975.1. Taxonomy (NCBI): domain Eukaryota; kingdom Viridiplantae; phylum Streptophyta; class Magnoliopsida; order Malpighiales; family Salicaceae; genus Populus; species Populus alba x Populus glandulosa. The sequence continues at coordinate 3,418,112 of CM066146.1, forward strand.
ATGCTTGTGCTACTTGTTCTACGTCAGACTTCTTCCGCAAACGGCGAAACGATTTGACTCGGTGAGTTTCGCGGCATTCCGCATTTGATGCCCCGGTTGCCGAAATCCAGTTGCCTATGAACATCGGGGGATCCCTCTTGAGAATGTATGCTTGTGCTACTTGTTCTACGTCAGACTTCTTCCACAAACGGCGAAATCATTTGACTCGATAAGTTTCGGGGCATTCCGCCTTCGATGCCCCGGTTGCCGAAATCCAGTAGCCCTTGAATTTCGGGTGATCCCTCTTGAGCATGTATGCTTCTGCTACTTGTTCGACATCGGACTTCTTCCATAAATGGCGAAACGCTTTGACTCGGTGAGTTTAGCGGCATTCCGACTTCGATGCCCCGGTTGCCGAAATCCAGTTTCCGTTGAATTTCGGGTGATCCCTCTTGAGCATGTATGCTTCTGCTACTTCTTCCACATCAGACTTCTTCCGCAAACGGCGAAACGCTTTGACTCGGTGAGTTTCGCGGCATTCCGAATTCGATGCCCCGGTTGCCGAAATCCACTTGCCTTTGAATTTCGGGTGATCCCTCTTGAGCATGTATGCTTCTGCAACTTGTTCTGCATCAGACTTCTTGGGCAAACGGCGAAACGATTTGACTCGGTGAGTTTCGCGGCATTCCGCATTCGATGCCCCGGTTGCAGAAATCCAGTAGCCTTTGAATTTCGGGGGATCCCTCTTTAGCATGTATGCTTGTGCTACTTGTTCTACATCAGACTTCTTCCGCAAGCGGCGAAACGCTTTCACTCGGTGAGTTTCGTGGCATTCCGACTTCGATGCCCCATTTGCCGAAATTCAGTTGCCCTTTGGATTTCGGTTGACCCCTCTTGAGCATGTATGCTTCCGCTACTTGTTCTACATCAGACTTCTTCCGCAAACGGGGAAACGCTTTGACTCGGTGAATTTCGCGGCATTCCGACTTCGATGCCCCGGTTGCCGAAATCCAGTTTCCTTTGAATTTCGGGTGATCCCTCTTGAGCATGTATGCTTGTGCTACTTTTTCGACATCAGACTTCTTCCGCAAACGGCGAAACGCTTTCACTCGGTGAGTTTCGCGGCATTCCGACTTCGATGCCCCGGTTGCCGAAATCCACTTGCCTTTGAATTTCGGGTGATCCCTCTTGAGCATGTATGCTTCTGCAACTTGTTCTACGTCAGACTTCTTCCGCAAACGGCGAAATGATTTGACTCTGTGAGTTTCGGGGCATTCCGCCTTCGATGCCCCGGTTGCAGAAATCCAGTAGCCCTTGAATTTCGGGTGATCCCTCTTGAGCATGTATGCTTCTGCTACTTGTTCGACATCGGACTTCTTCCGCAAACGGCGAAACGCTTTGACTCGGTGAGTTTCACGGCATTCCGACTTCGATGCCGCGGTAGCCGAAATCCAGTTGCCTTTGAATTTCGGGTGATCGCTCTTGAGCATGTATGCTTCTGCTACTTGTTCCACATCACACTTCTTCCGCAAACGGCGAAACGCTTTGACTCGGTGAGTTTCGCGGCATTCCGACTTCGATGCCCCGGTTGCCGAAATCCAGTTGCCTTTGAATTTCGGGTGATCCCTCTTGAGCATGTATGGTTCTGCTACTTGTTCCACATCAGACTTCATCCGCAAACAGCGAAACGCTTTGACTCGGTGAGTTTCGCGACTTTCCGACTTCGATGCCCCGGTTGCCGAAATCCAGTTTCCTTTGAATTTCGGGTGATCCCTCTTGAGCATGTATGCTTCTGCTACTTCTTCCACATCAGACTTCTTCCACAAATGGCGAAATGCTTTGACTCGGTGAGTTTCGCGGCATTCCGACTTCGATGCCCCGGTTGCCGAAATCCACTTGCCTATGAATTTCGGGTGACCCCTCTTGAGCATGTATGCTTCTGCTACTTGTTCTACATCAGACTTCTTCTGCAAACGGGGAACCGCTTTGACTCGGTGAATTTCGCGGCATTCCGACTTCGATTCCCCGTTTGCCGAAATTCAGTTGCCTTTGGATTTCGGTTGACCCCTCTTGAGCATGTATGCTTCCGCTACTTGATCTACATCAGACTTCTTCCGCAAACGGGGAAACGCTTTGACTCGGTGAATTTCGCGGAATTCCGACTTCGATTCCTCGTTTGCTGAAATTCAGTTGCCTTTGAATTTCGGGTGACCCCTCTTGAGCATGTATGCTTCTGCTACTTGTTCGAAATCAGACATCTTCCGCAAACGGGGAAACGCTTTGACTCGGTGAATTTCGCGGCATTCCGACTTCGATTCCCCATTTGCCGAAATTCAGTTGCCTTTGAATTTCTGGGGATCCCTCTTGAGCATGTATGCTTCAGCTCTTTGTTCTAAATCAGACTTCTTCCGCAAACGGGGAAACGCTTTGACTCGGTGAATTTCGCGGCATTCCGACTTCGATGCCCCGGTTGCCGAAATTCAGTTGCCTTTGAATTTCGGGTGACCCCTCTTGAGCATGTATGCTTCTGCTACTTGTTCTAAATCAGACATCTTCCGCAAACGGGGAAACGCTTTGACTCGATGAATTTCGCGGCATTCCGACTTCGATGACCCGGTTGCCGACATTCAGTTGCCTTTGGATTTCGGGTGACCCCTCTTGAGCATGTATGCTTCTGCTACTTGTTCTACATCAGACTTCTTCCGCAAATGGGGAAACGCTTTGACTCGGTGAATTTCGCGGCATTCCGACTTCGATTCCCCGTTTGCCGAAATTCAGTTGCCTTTGAATTTCGGGTGACCCCTCTTGAGCATGTATGCTTCCACTACTTGTTCTACATCAGAGTTCTTCCGCAAACGGGGAAACGCTTTGTCTCGGTGAATTTCGCGGCATTCCGACATCGATTCCCCGTTTGCCGAAATTCAGTTGCCTTTGAATTTCGGGTGACCCCTCTTGAGCATGTATGCTTCGGCTACTTGTTCTACATCAGAGTTCTTCCGCAAACGGGGAAACGCTTTGACTCGGTGAATTTCGCATCATTCCGACTTCGATTCCCCGTTTGCCGAAATTCAGTTGCCTTTGAATTTCGGGTGACCCCTCTTGAGCATGTATGCTTCTGCTACTTGTTCTACATCAGACTTCTTCCGCAAATGGGGAAACGCTTTGACTCGGTGAATTTCGCGGCATTCCGACTTCGATTCCCCGTTTGCCGAAATTCAGTTGCCTTTGAATTTCGGGTGACACCTCTTGAGCATGTATGCTTCTGCTACTTGTTCTAAATCAGACTTCTTCCGCAAATGGCGAAACGCTTTGACAAGTTGAGCTTCGCGGCATTCCGACTTCGATGCCCCGGTTGCCGAAATTCAGTTGCCTTTGAATTTCTGGGGACCCCTCTTGAGCATGTATGCTTCTGCTCCTTGTTCTAAATCAGACTTCTTCTCCAAATGGGGAAACGCTTTGACTCGGTGAATTTCGCGGCATTCCGACTTCGATGCCCCGGTTGCCGAAATTCAGTTGCCTTTGAATTTCTGGTGATCCCTCTTGAGCATGTATGCTTCTGCTACTTGTTCTACATCAGACTTCTTCCGCAAACGGGGAAACGCTTTGACTCGGTGAATTTTGCGGCATTCCGACTTCGATTCCTTGTTTGCCGAAATTCAGTTGCCTTTGAATTTCGGGTGACCCCTCTTGAGCATGTATGCTTCTGCTACTTCTTCTACATCAAACTTCTTCTGCAAACGGGGAAACGCTTTGACTCGGTGAATTTCGCGGCATTCCGACTTCGATTCCCCGTTTGCCGAAATTCAGTTGCCTTTGAATTTCTGGTGATCCCTCTTGAGCATGTATGCTTCTGCTACTTGTTCTACATCAGACTTCTTCCGCAAACGGGGAAACGCTTTGACTCGGTGAATTTCGCGGCATTCCGACTTCGATTCCTCGTTTGCCGAAATTCAGTTGCCTTTGAATTTCGGGTGACCCCTCTTGAGCATGTATGCTTCTGCTACTTGTTCTAAATCAGACTTCTTCCGCAAACGGGTAAACGATTTGACTCGTTGAATTTCGTGGCATTCCGACTTCGATTCCCCATTTGCCGAAATTCAGTTGCCCTTTGGATTTCGGTTGACCCCTCTTGAGCATGTATGCTTCCGCTACTTGTTCTACATCAGACTTCTTCCGCAAACGGGGAAACGCTTTGACTCGGTGAATTTCGCGGCATTCCGACTTCGATGCCCCGGTTGCCGAAATCCAGTTTCCTTTGAATTTCGGGTGATCCCTCTTGAGCATGTATGCTTGTGCTACTTTTTCGACATCAGACTTCTTCCGCAAACGGCGAAACGCTTTCACTCGGTGAGTTTCGCGGCATTCCGACTTCGATGCCCCGGTTGCCGAAATCCACTTGCCTTTGAATTTCGGGTGATCCCTCTTGAGCATGTATGCTTCTGCAACTTGTTCTACGTCAGACTTCTTCCGCAAACGGCGAAATGATTTGACTCTGTGAGTTTCGCGGCATTCCGACTACGATTCCTCGTTTGCCAAAATTCAGTTGCCTTTGAATTTCGGGTGACCCCTCTTGAGCATGTATGCTTCTGCTACTTGTTCTACATCAGACTTCTTCCGCAAACGGGGAAACGCTTTGACTCGGTGACTTTCGCAGCATTCCGACTTCGATTCCCCGTTTGCCGAAATTCAGTTGCCTTTGAATTTCTGGTGATCCCTCTTGAGCATGTATGCTTCTGCTACTTGTTCTACATCAGACTTCTTCCACAAACAGGGAAACGCTTTGACTCGGTGACTTTCGCGGCATTCCGACTTCGATGCCCCGGTTGCCATTCAGTTGCCTTTAAATTTCGGGTGACCCGTCTTGAGCATGTATGCTTCTGCTACTTGTTCTACATCAGACTTCTTCCGGAAACGGGGAAACGCTTTGACTCGGTGAATTTCGCGGCATTCCGACTTCGATTCCCCGTTTGCCGAAATTCAGTTGCCTTTGAATTTCTGGTGATCCCTCTTGAGCATGTATGCCTCTGCTACTTGTTCTACATCAGACTTCTTCCGCAAACGGGGTGATGCTTTGACTCGGTGAATTTCGCGGCATTCGGACTTCGATTCCCTGTTTGCCGAAATTCAGTTACCTTTGAATTTCAGGTGACCCCTCTTGAGCATGTATGCTTCTGCTACTTGTTCTAAATCAGACATCTTCCGCAAACGGGGAAACGCTTTGACTCGATGAATTTCGCGGCATTCCGACTTCGATGAGCCGGTTGCCGACATTCAGTTGCCTTTGGATTTCGGGTGACCCCTCTTGAGCATGTATGCTTCTGCTACTTGTTCTACATCAGACTTCTTCCGCAAATGGGGAAACGCTTTGACTCGGTGAATTTCGCGGCATTCCGACTTCGATTCCCCGTTTGCCGAAATTCAGTTGCCTTTGAATTGCGGGTGATCCCTCTTGAGCATGTATGCTTCCGCTACTTGTTCTACATCAGAGTTCTTCCGCAAACGGGGAAACGTTTTGTCTCGGTGAATTTCGCGGCATTCCGACATCGATTCCCCGTTTGCCGAAATTCAGTTGCCTTTGAATTTCGGGTGACCCCTCTTGAGCATGTATGCTTCGGCTACTTGTTCTACATCAGAGTTCTTCCGCAAACGGGGAAACGCTTTGACTCGGTGAATTTCGCATCATTCCGACTTCGATTCCCCGTTTGCCGAAATTCAGTTGCCTTTGAATTTCGGGTGACCCCTCTTGAGCATGTATGCTTCTGCTACTTGTTCTACATCAGAGTTCTTCCGCAAACGGGGAAACGCTTTGACTCGGTGAATTTCGCATCATTCCGACTTCGATTCCCCGTTTGCCGAAATTCAGTTGCCTTTGAATTTCGGGTGACACCTCTTGAGCATGTATGCTTCTGCTACTTGTTCTAAATCAGACTTCTTCCGTAAAATGGCGAAACGCTTTGACAAGTTGAGCTTCGCGGCATTCCGACTTCGATGCCCCGGTTGCCGAAATTCAGTTGCCTTTGAATTTCTGGGGACCCCTCTTGAGCATGTATGCTTCTGCTCCTTGTTCTAAATCAGACTTCTTCTCCAAATGGGGAAACGCTTTGACTCGGTGAATTTCGCGGCATTCCGACTTCGATGCCCCGGTTGCCGAAATTCAGTTGCCTTTGAATTTCTGGTGATCCCTCTTGAGCATGTATGCTTCTGCTACTTGTTCTACATCAGACTTCTTCCGCAAACGGGGAAACGCTTTGACTCGGTGAATTTTGCGGCATTCCGACTTCGATTCCTCGTTTGCCGAAATTCAGTTGCCTTTGAATTTCGGGTGACCCCTCTTGATCATGTATGCTTCTGCTACTTCTTCTACATCAAACTTCTTCTGCAAACGGGGAAACGCTTTGACTCGGTGAATTTCGCGGCATTCCGACTTCGATTCCCCGTTTGCCGAAATTCAGTTGCCTTTGAATTTCTGGTGATCCCTCTTGAGCATGTATGCTTCTGCTACTTGTTCTACATCAGACTTCTTCCGCAAACGGGGAAACGCTTTGACTCGGTGAATTTCGCGGCATTCCGACTTCGATTCCTCGTTTGCCGAAATTCAGTTGCCTTTGAATTTCGGGTGACCCCTCTTGAGCATGTATGCTTCGGCTACTTGTTCTACATCAGAGTTCTTCCGCAAACGGGGAAACGCTTTGACTCGGTGAATTTCGCATCATTCCGACTTCGATTCCCCGTTTGCCGAAATTCAGTTGCCTTTGAATTTCGGGTGACCCCTCTTGAGCATGTATGCTTCTGCTACTTGTTCTACATCAGAGTTCTTCCGCAAACGGGGAAACGCTTTGACTCGGTGAATTTCGCATCATTCCGACTTCGATTCCCCGTTTGCCGAAATTCAGTTGCCTTTGAATTTCGGGTGACACCTCTTGAGCATGTATGCTTCTGCTACTTGTTCTAAATCAGACTTCTTCCGTAAAATGGCGAAACGCTTTGACAAGTTGAGCTTCGCGGCATTCCGACTTCGATGCCCCGGTTGCCGAAATTCAGTTGCCTTTGAATTTCTGGGGACCCCTCTTGAGCATGTATGCTTCTGCTCCTTGTTCTAAATCAGACTTCTTCTCCAAATGGGGAAACGCTTTGACTCGGTGAATTTCGCGGCATTCCGACTTCGATGCCCCGGTTGCCGAAATTCAGTTGCCTTTGAATTTCTGGTGATCCCTCTTGAGCATGTATGCTTCTGCTACTTGTTCTACATCAGACTTCTTCCGCAAACGGGGAAACGCTTTGACTCGGTGAATTTTGCGGCATTCCAACTTCGATTCCTCGTTTGCCGAAATTCAGTTGCCTTTGAATTTCGGGTGACCCCTCTTGATCATGTATGCTTCTGCTACTTCTTCTACATCAAACTTCTTCTGCAAACGGGGAAACGCTTTGACTCGGTGAATTTCGCGGCATTCCGACTTCGATTCCCCGTTTGCCGAAATTCAGTTGCCTTTGAATTTCTGGTGATCCCTCTTGAGCATGTATGCTTCTGCTACTTGTTCTACATCAGACTTCTTCCGCAAACGGGGAAACGCTTTGACTCGGTGAATTTCGCGGCATTCCAACTTCGATTCCTCGTTTGCCGAAATTCAGTTGCCTTTGAATTTCGGGTGACCCCTCTTGAGCATGTATGCTTCTGCTACTTGTTCTAAATCAGACTTCTTCCGCAAACGGGTAAACGATTTGACTCGTTGAATTTCGTGGCATTCCGACTTCGATTCCCCATTTGCCGAAATTCAGTTGCCCTTTGGATTTCGGTTGACCCCTCTTGAGCATGTATGCTTCCGCTACTTGTTCTACATCAGACTTCTTCCGCAAACGGGGAAACGCTTTGACTCGGTGAATTTCGCGGCATTCCGACTTTGATTCCCCGTTTGCCAAAATTCAGTTGCCTTTGAATTTCGGGTGACCCCTCTTGAGCACGTATGCTTCTGCTACTTGTTCTACATCAGACTTCTTCCGCAAACGGGGAAACGCTTTGACTCGGTGACTTTCGCAGCTTTCCGACTTCGATTCCCCGTTTGCCGAAATTCAGTTGCCTTTGAATTTCGGGTGACCCCTCTTTAGCATGTATGCTTCTGCTACTTGTTCTACATCAGACTTCTTCCGCAAACGGGGAAACGCTTTGACTCGGTGAATTTCGCGGCATTCCGACTACGATTCCTCGTTTGCCAAAATTCAGTTGCCTTTGAATTTCGGGTGACCCCTCTTGAGCATGTATGCTTCTGCTACTTGTTCTACATCAGACTTCTTCCGCAAACGGGGAAACGCTTTGACTCGGTGACTTTCGCAGCATTCCGACTTCGATTCCCCGTTTGCCGAAATTCAGTTGCCTTTGAATTTCTGGTGATCCCTCTTGAGCATGTATGCTTCTGCTACTTGTTCTACATCAGACTTCTTCCACAAACAGGGAAACGCTTTGACTCGGTGACTTTCGCGGCATTCCGACTTCGATGCCCCGGTTGCCATTCAGTTGCCTTTAAATTTCGGGTGACCCGTCTTGAGCATGTATGCTTCTGCTACTTGTTCTACATCAGACTTCTTCCGGAAACGGGGAAACGCTTTGACTCGGTGAATTTCGCGGCATTCCGACTTCGATTCCCCGTTTGCCGAAATTCAGTTGCCTTTGAATTTCTGGTGATCCCTCTTGAGCATGTATGCCTCTGCTACTTGTTCTACATCAGACTTCTTCCGCAAACGGGGTGATGCTTTGACTCGGTGAATTTCGCGGCATTCGGACTTCGATTCCCTGTTTGCCGAAATTCAGTTACCTTTGAATTTCAGGTGACCCCTCTTGAGCATGTATGCTTCTGCTACTTGTTCTAAATCAGACATCTTCCGCAAACGGGGAAACGCTTTGACTCGATGAATTTCGCGGCATTCCGACTTCGATGACCCGGTTGCCGACATTCAGTTGCCTTTGGATTTCGGGTGACCCCTCTTGAGCATGTATGCTTCTGCTACTTGTTCTACATCAGACTTCTTCCGCAAATGGGGAAACGCTTTGACTCGGTGAATTTCGCGGCATTCCGACTTCGATTCCCCGTTTGCCGAAATTCAGTTGCCTTTGAATTTCGGGTGACCCCTCTTGAGCATGTATGCTTCCGCTACTTGTTCTACATCAGAGTTCTTCCGCAAACGGGGAAACGTTTTGTCTCGGTGAATTTCGCGGCATTCCGACATCGATTCCCCGTTTGCCGAAATTCAGTTGCCTTTGAATTTCGGGTGACCCCTCTTGAGCATGTATGCTTCGGCTACTTGTTCTACATCAGAGTTCTTCCGCAAACGGGGAAACGCTTTGACTCGGTGAATTTCGCATCATTCCGACTTCGATTCCCCGTTTGCCGAAATTCAGTTGCCTTTGAATTTCGGGTGACCCCTCTTGAGCATGTATGCTTCTGCTACTTGTTCTACATCAGAGTTCTTCCGCAAACGGGGAAACGCTTTGACTCGGTGAATTTCGCATCATTCCGACTTCGATTCCCCGTTTGCCGAAATTCAGTTGCCTTTGAATTTCGGGTGACACCTCTTGAGCATGTATGCTTCTGCTACTTGTTCTAAATCAGACTTCTTCCGTAAAATGGCGAAACGCTTTGACAAGTTGAGCTTCGCGGCATTCCGACTTCGATGCCCCGGTTGCCGAAATTCAGTTGCCTTTGAATTTCTGGGGACCCCTCTTGAGCATGTATGCTTCTGCTCCTTGTTCTAAATCAGACTTCTTCTCCAAATGGGGAAACGCTTTGACTCGGTGAATTTCGCGGCATTCCGACTTCGATGCCCCGGTTGCCGAAATTCAGTTGCCTTTGAATTTCTGGTGATCCCTCTTGAGCATGTATGCTTCTGCTACTTGTTCTACATCAGACTTCTTCCGCAAACGGGGAAACGCTTTGACTCGGTGAATTTTGCGGCATTCCGACTTCGATTCCTCGTTTGCCGAAATTCAGTTGCCTTTGAATTTCGGGTGACCCCTCTTGATCATGTATGCTTCTGCTACTTCTTCTACATCAAACTTCTTCTGCAAACGGGGAAACGCTTTGACTCGGTGAATTTCGCGGCATTCCGACTTCGATTCCCCGTTTGCCGAAATTCAGTTGCCTTTGAATTTCTGGTGATCCCTCTTGAGCATGTATGCTTCTGCTACTTGTTCTACATCAGACTTCTTCCGCAAACGGGGAAACGCTTTGACTCGGTGAATTTCGCGGCATTCCGACTTCGATTCCTCGTTTGCCGAAATTCAGTTGCCTTTGAATTTCGGGTGACCCCTCTTGAGCATGTATGCTTCGGCTACTTGTTCTACATCAGAGTTCTTCCGCAAACGGGGAAACGCTTTGACTCGGTGAATTTCGCATCATTCCGACTTCGATTCCCCGTTTGCCGAAATTCAGTTGCCTTTGAATTTCGGGTGACCCCTCTTGAGCATGTATGCTTCTGCTACTTGTTCTACATCAGAGTTCTTCCGCAAACGGGGAAACGCTTTGACTCGGTGAATTTCGCATCATTCCGACTTCGATTCCCCGTTTGCCGAAATTCAGTTGCCTTTGAATTTCGGGTGACACCTCTTGAGCATGTATGCTTCTGCTACTTGTTCTAAATCAGACTTCTTCCGTAAAATGGCGAAACGCTTTGACAAGTTGAGCTTCGCGGCATTCCGACTTCGATGCCCCGGTTGCCGAAATTCAGTTGCCTTTGAATTTCTGGGGACCCCTCTTGAGCATGTATGCTTCTGCTCCTTGTTCTAAATCAGACTTCTTCTCCAAATGGGGAAACGCTTTGACTCGGTGAATTTCGCGGCATTCCGACTTCGATGCCCCGGTTGCCGAAATTCAGTTGCCTTTGAATTTCTGGTGATCCCTCTTGAGCATGTATGCTTCTGCTACTTGTTCTACATCAGACTTCTTCCGCAAACGGGGAAACGCTTTGACTCGGTGAATTTTGCGGCATTCCGACTTCGATTCCTCGTTTGCCGAAATTCAGTTGCCTTTGAATTTCTGGTGACCCCTCTTGATCATGTATGCTTCTGCTACTTCTTCTACATCAAACTTCTTCTGCAAACGGGGAAACGCTTTGACTCGGTGAATTTCGCGGCATTCCGACTTCGATTCCCCGTTTGCCGAAATTCAGTTGCCTTTGAATTTCTGGTGATCCCTCTTGAGCATGTATGCTTCTGCTACTTGTTCTACATCAGACTTCTTCCGCAAACGGGGAAACGCTTTGACTCGGTGAATTTCGCGGCATTCCGACTTCGATTCCTCGTTTGCCGAAATTCAGTTGCCTTTGAATTTCGGGTGACCCCTCTTGAGCATGTATGCTTCTGCTACTTGTTCTAAATCAGACTTCTTCCGCAAACGGGTAAACGATTTGACTCGTTGAATTTCGTGGCATTCCGACTTCGATTCCCCATTTGCCGAAATTCAGTTGCCCTTTGGATTTCGGTTGACCCCTCTTGAGCATGTATGCTTCCGCTACTTGTTCTACATCAGACTTCTTCCGCAAACGGGGAAACGCTTTGACTCGGTGAATTTCGCGGCATTCCGACTTTGATTCCCCGTTTGCCAAAATTCAGTTGCCTTTGAATTTCGGGTGACCCCTCTTGAGCACGTATGCTTCTGCTACTTGTTCTACATCAGACTTCTTCCGCAAACGGGGAAACGCTTTGACTCGGTGACTTTCGCAGCTTTCCGACTTCGATTCCCCGTTTGCCGAAATTCAGTTGCCTTTGAATTTCGGGTGACCCCTCTTTAGCATGTATGCTTCTGCTACTTGTTCTACATCAGACTTCTTCCGCAAACGGGGAAACGCTTTGACTCGGTGAATTTCGCGGCATTCCGACTTCGATTCCTAGTTTGCCAAAATTCAGTTGCCTTTGAATTTCGTGTGACCCCTCTTGAGCATGTATGCTTCTGCTACTTGTTCTACATCAGACTTCTTCCGCAAACGGGGAAACGCTTTGACTCGGTGACTTTCGCAGCATTCCGACTTCGATTCCCCGTTTGCCGAAATTCAGTTGCCTTTGAATTTCTGGTGATCCCTCTTGAGCATGTATGCTTCTGCTACTTGTTCTACATCAGACTTCTTCCACAAACAGGGAAACGCTTTGACTCGGTGACTTTCGCGGCATTCCGACTTCGATGCCCCGGTTGCCATTCAGTTGCCTTTAAATTTCGGGTGACCCGTCTTGAGCATGTATGCTTCTGCTACTTGTTCTACATCAGACTTCTTCCGGAAACGGGGAAACGCTTTGACTCGGTGAATTTCGCGGCATTCCGACTTCGATTCCCCGTTTGCCGAAATTCAGTTGCCTTTGAATTTCTGGTGATCCCTCTTGAGCATGTATGCCTCTGCTACTTGTTCTACATCAGACTTCTTCCGCAAACGGGGTGACGCTTTGACTCGGTGAATTTCGCGGCATTCGGACTTCGATTCCCTGTTTGCCGAAATTCAGTTGCCTTTGAATTTCAGGTGACCCCTCTTGAGCATGTATGCTTCTGCTACTTGTTCTACATCAGACTTCTTCCGCAAACGAGGACACGCTTTGACTTGGTGAATTTCGCGGCATTCCGACTTGGATTCCCCGTTTGCCGAAATTCAGTTTCCTTTGAATTTCTGGGGATCCCTCTTGAGCATGTATGCTTCTGCTACTTGTTCTACATCAGACTTCATCCGCAAACGGGGAAACGCTTTGACTCGGTGAATTTCGCGGCATTCCGACTTCGATTCCCCGTTTGCCGAAATTCAGTTGCCTTTGAATTTCTGGGGATCCCTCTTGAGCATGTATGCTTCTGCTCTTTGTTCTAAATCAGACTTCTTCTGTAAATGGCGAAACGCTTTGACTCGTTGAGCTTCGCGGCATTCCGACTTCGATGCCCCGGTTGCCGAAATTCAGTTGCCTTTGAATTTCGGGTGACCCCTCTTGAGCATGTATGCTTCTGCTACTTGTTCTAAATCAGACTTCTTCCGCAAATGGCGAAACGCTTTGACAAGTTGAGCTTCGCGGCATTCCGACTTCGATGCCCCGGTTGCCGAAATTCAGTTGCCTTTGAATTTCTGGGGACCCCTCTTGAGCATGTATGCTTCTGCTCCTTGTTCTAAATTAGACTTCTTCTCCAAATGCGGAAAACGCTTTGACTCGGTGAATTTCGCGGCATTCCGACTTCGATGCCCCGGTTGCCGAAATTCAGTTGCCTTTGAATTTCTGGTGATCCCTCTTGAGCATGTATGCTTCTGCTACTTGTTCTACATCAGACTTCTTCCGCAAACGGGGAAACGCTTTGACTCGGTGAATTTCACGGCATTCCGACTTCGATTCCTCGTTTGCTGAAATTCAGTTGCCTTTGAATTTCGGGTGACCCCTCTTGAGCATGTATGCTTCTGCTACTTGTTCTACATCAGACTTCTTCCGCAAACGAGGACACGCTTTGAATTGGTGAATTTCGCGGCATTCCGACTTGGATTCCCCGTTTGCCGAAATTCAGTTTCCTTTGAATTTCTGGGGATCCCTCTTGAGCATGTATGCTTCTGCTACTTGTTCTACATCAGACTTCATCCGCAAACGGGGAAACGCTTTGACTCGGTGAATTTCGCGGCATTCCGACTTCGATTCCCCGTTTGCCGAAATTCAGTTGCCTTTGAATTTCTGAGGATCCCTCTTGAGCATGTATGCTTCTGCTCTTTGTTATAAATCAGACTTCTTCTGTAAAATGGCGAAACGCTTTGACTAGTTGAGCTTCGCGGCATTCCGACTTCGATGCCCCGGTTGCCGAAATTCAGTTGCCTTTGCATTTTGGGTGACCCCTCTTGAGCATGTATGCTTCTGCTACTTGTTCTACATCAGACTTCTTCTGCAAACGGGGAAACACTTTGACTTGGTGAATTTCGCGGCATTCCGACATCGATTCCCCGTTTGCCGAAATTCAGTTGCCTTTGAATTTCTGGTGATCCCTCTTGAGCATGTATGCTTCTGCTACTTGTTCTACATCAGACTTCTTCTGCAAACGGGGAAACGCTTTTACTCGGTGAATTTCGCGGCATTCCGACTTCGATTCCCCGTTTGCCGAAATTCAGTTGCCTTTGAATTTCGGGTGACCCCTCTTGAGCATGTATGCTTCCGCTACTTGTTCTACATCAGACTTCTTCCGCAAATGGGGAGATGCTTTGACTCGGTGAGTTTCGCGGCATTCCGACTTCGATGCCCCGGTTGCCGAAATTCAGTTGCCTTTGAATTTCGGGTGACCCCTCTTGAGCAAGTATGCTTTTGCTAGTTGTTCTAAATCAGACTTCTTCTGCAAATGGCGAAACGCTTTGACTCGTTGAGCTTCGCGGCATTCCGACTTCGATGCCCCGGTTGCCGAAATTCAGTTGCCTTTGAATTTCTAGGGACCCCTCTTGAGCATGTATGCTTCTGCTCCTTGTTCTAAATCAGACTTCTTCTCCAAATGGGGAAATGCTTTGACTCGGTGAATTTCGCGGCATTCCGACTTCGATGCCCTGGTTGCCGAAATTCAGTTGCCTTTGAATTTCTGGTGATCCCTCTTGAGCATGTATGCTTCTGCTACTTGTTCTACATCAGACTTCTTCCGCAAACGGGGAAACGCTTTGACTCGGTGAATTTTGCGGCATTCCGACTTCGATTCCCCGTTTGCCGAAATTCAGTTGCCTTTGAATTTCGGGTGACCCCTCTTGAGCATGTATGCTTCTGCTACTTGGTCTACATCAGACTTCTTCCGCAAACGGGGAAACGCTTTGACTCGGTGAATTTCGCGGCATTCCGACTTCGATTCCCCGTTTGCCGAAATTCAGTTGCCTTTGAATTTCGGGTGACCCCTCTTGAGCATGTATGCTTCTGCTACTTGGTCTACATCAGACTTCTTCCGCAAACGGGGAAACGCTTTGACTCGGTGAATTTCGCGGCATTCCGACTTCGATTCCCCGTTTGCCGAAACTCAATTGCCTTTGAATTTCTGGGGATCCCTCTTGAGCATGTATGCTTCTGCTCCTTGTTCTAAATTAGACTTCTTCTGCAAATGGTGAAACGCTTTGACTCGTTGAGCTTCGCGGCATTCCGACTTCGATGCCCCGGTTGCCAAAATTCAGTTGCCTTTGAATTTCGGGTGACCCCTCTTGAGCATGTATGCTTCTGCTACTTATTCTACATCAGACTTCTTCTGCAAACGGGGAAACGCTTTGACTCGGTGAATTTCGCGGCATTCCGACTTCGATTCCCCGTTTGCCGAAATTCAGTTGCCTTTGAATTTCTGGTGATCCCTCTTGAGCATGTATGCTTCTGCTACTTGTTCTACATCAGACTTCTTCCGCAAACGGGGAAACGCTTTGACTAGGTGAATTTCGCGGCATTCCGACTTCGATGCCCCGGTTGCCGAAATTCAGTTGCCTTTGAATTTCTGGGGACCCCTCTTGAGCATGTATGCTTCTGCTCCTTGTTCTAAATCAGACTTCTTCTCCAAATGGGGAAACGCTTTGACTCGGTGAATTTCGCGGCATTCCGACTTCGATGCCCCGGTTGCCGAAATTCAGTTGCCTTTGAATTTCGGGTGACCCCTCTTGAGCATGTATGCTTCTGCTACTTGTTCTACATCAGACTTCTTCCGCTAACGGGTAAACGATTTGACTCGTTGAATTTCGTGGCATTCCGACTTCGATTCCCCATTTGCTGAAATTCAGTTGCCCTTTGGATTTCGGTTGACCCCTCTTGAGCATGTATGCTTCCGCTACTTGTTCTACATCAGACTTCTTCCGGAAACGGGGAAACGCTTTGACTCGGTGAATTTTGCGGCATTCCGACTTCGATTCCCCGTTTGCCGAAATTCAGTTGCCTTTGAATTTCGGGTGACCCCTCTTGAGCATGTATGCTTCTGCTACTTGGTCTACATCAGACTTCTTCCGCAAACGGGGAAACGCTTTGACTCGGTGAATTTCGCGGCATTCCGACTTCGATTCCCCGTTTGCCGAAACTCAATTGCCTTTGAATTTCTGGGGATCCCTCTTGAGCATGTATGCTTCTGCTCCTTGTTCTAAATTAGACTTCTTCTGCAAATGGCGAAACGCTTTGACTCGTTGAGCTTCGCGGCATTCCGACTTCGATGCCCCGGTTGCCGAGATTCAGTTGCCTTTGAATTTCGGGTGACCCCTCTTGAGCATGTATGCTTCTGCTACTTCTTCTACATCAGACTTCTTCTGCAAACGGGGAAACGCTTTGACTCGGTGAATTTCGCGGCATTCCGACTTCGATTCCCCGTTTGCCGAAATTCAGTTGCCTTTGAATTTCTGGTGATCCCTCTTGAGCATGTATGCTTCTGCTACTTGTTCTACATCAGACTTCTTCCGCAAACGGGGAAACGCTTTGACTAGGTGAATTTCGCGGCATTCCGACTTCGATGCCCCGGTTGCCGAAATTCAGTTGCCTTTGAATTTCTGGGGACCCCTCTTGAGCATGTATGCTTCTGCTCCTTGTTCTAAATCAGACTTCTTCTCCAAATGGGGAAACGCTTTGACTCGGTGAATTTCGCGGCATTCCGACTTCGATGCCCCGGTTGCCGAAATTCAGTTGCCTTTGAATTTCGGGTGACCCCTCTTGAGCATGTATGCTTCTGCTACTTGGTCTACATCAGACTTCTTCCGCAAACGGGGAAACGCTTTGACTCGGTGAATTTCGCGGCATTCCGACTTCGATTCCCCGTTTGCCGAAATTCAGTTGCCTTTGAATTTCGGGTGACCCCTCTTGAGCATGTATGCTTCTGCTACTTGGTCTACATCAGACTTCTTCCGCAAACGGGGAAACGCTTTGACTCGGTGAATTTCGCGGCATTCCGACTTCGATTCCCCGTTTGCCGAAACTCAATTGCCTTTGAATTTCTGGGGATCCCTCTTGAGCATGTATGCTTCTGCTCCTTGTTCTAAATTAGACTTCTTCTGCAAATGGTGAAACGCTTTGACTCGTTGAGCTTCGCGGCATTCCGACTTCGATGCCCCGGTTGCCAAAATTCAGTTGCCTTTGAATTTCGGGTGACCCCTCTTGAGCATGTATGCTTCTGCTA
Organism: Populus alba x Populus glandulosa; assembly: GCA_033617975.1. NCBI lineage: Eukaryota > Viridiplantae > Streptophyta > Magnoliopsida > Malpighiales > Salicaceae > Populus > Populus alba x Populus glandulosa. The sequence continues at coordinate 3,435,178 of CM066146.1, forward strand.
CTTATTCTACATCAGACTTCTTCTGCAAACGGGGAAACGCTTTGACTCGGTCAATTTCGCGGCATTCCGACTTCGATTCCCCGTTTGCCGAAATTCAGTTGCCTTTGAATTTCTGGTGATCCCTCTTGAGCATGTATGCTTCTGCTACTTGTTCTACATCAGACTTCTTCCGCAAACGGGGAAACGCTTTGACTAGGTGAATTTCACGGCATTCCGACTTCGATGCCCCGGTTGCCGAAATTCAGTTGCCTTTGAATTTCTGCGGACCCCTCTTGAGCATGTATGCTTCTGCTCCTTGTTCTAAATCAGACTTCTTCTCCAAATGGGGAAACGCTTTGACTCGGTGAATTTCGCGGCATTCCGACTTCGATGCCCCGGTTGCCGAAATTCAGTTGCCTTTGAATTTCTGGTGATCCCTCTTGAGCATGTATGCTTCTGCTACTTGTTCTACATCAGACTTCTTCCGGAAACGGGGAAACGCTTTGACTCGGTGAATTTTGCGGCATTCCGACTTCGATTCCCCGTTTGCCGAAATTCAGTTGCCTTTGAATTTCGGGTGACCCCTCTTGAGCATGTATGCTTCTGCTACTTGGTCTACATCAGACTTCTTCCGCAAACGGGGAAACGCTTTGACTCGGTGAATTTCACGGCATTCCGACTTCGATTCCCCGTTTGCCGAAACTCAATTGCCTTTGAATTTCTGGGGATCCCTCTTGAGCATGTATGCTTCTGCTCCTTGTTCTAAATTAGACTTCTTCTGCAAATGGCGAAACGCTTTGACTCGTTGAGCTTCGCGGCATTCCGACTTCGATGCCCCGGTTGCCGAGATTCAGTTGCCTTTGAATTTCGGGTGACCCCTCTTGAGCATGTATGCTTCTGCTACTTCTTCTACATCAGACTTCTTCTGCAAACTGGGAAACGCTTTGACTCGGTGAATTTCGCGGCATTCCGACTTCGATTCCCCGTTTGCCGAAATTCAGTTGCCTTTGAATTTCTGGTGATCCCTCTTGAGCATGTATGCTTCTGCTACTTGTTCTACATCAGACTTCTTCCGCAAACGGGGAAACGCTTTGACTAGGTGAATTTCGCGGCATTCCGACTTCGATGCCCCGGTTGCCGAAATTCAGTTGCCTTTGAATTTCTGGGGACCCCTCTTGAGCATGTATGCTTCTGCTCCTTGTTCTAAATCAGACTTCTTCTCCAAATGGGGAAACGCTTTGACTCGGTGAATTTCGCGGCATTCCGACTTCGATGCCCCGGTTGCCGAAATTCAGTTGCCTTTGAATTTCGGGTGACCCCTCTTGAGCATGTATGCTTCTGCTACTTGGTCTACATCAGACTTCTTCCGCAAACGGGGAAACGCTTTGACTCGGTGAATTTCGCGGCATTCCGACTTCGATTCCCCGTTTGCCGAAATTCAGTTGCCTTTGAATTTCGGGTGACCCCTCTTGAGCATGTATGCTTCTGCTACTTGGTCTACATCAGACTTCTTCCGCAAACGGGGAAACGCTTTGACTCGGTGAATTTCGCGGCATTCCGACTTCGATTCCCCGTTTGCCGAAACTCAATTGCCTTTGAATTTCTGGGGATCCCTCTTGAGCATGTATGCTTCTGCTCCTTGTTCTAAATTAGACTTCTTCTGCAAATGGTGAAACGCTTTGACTCGTTGAGCTTCGCGGCATTCCGACTTCGATGCCCCGGTTGCCAAAATTCAGTTGCCTTTGAATTTCGGGTGACCCCTCTTGAGCATGTATGCTTCTGCTACTTATTCTACATCAGACTTCTTCTGCAAACGGGGAAACGCTTTGACTCGGTCAATTTCGCGGCATTCCGACTTCGATTCCCCGTTTGCCGAAATTCAGTTGCCTTTGAATTTCTGGTGATCCCTCTTGAGCATGTATGCTTCTGCTACTTGTTCTACATCAGACTTCTTCCGCAAACGGGGAGACGCTTTGACTAGGTGAATTTCGCGGCATTCCGACTTCGATGCCCCGGTTGCCGAAATTCAGTTGCCTTTGAATTTCTGCGGACCCCTCTTGAGCATGTATGCTTCTGCTCCTTGTTCTAAATCAGACTTCTTCTCCAAATGGGGAAACGCTTTGACTCGGTGAATTTCGCGGCATTCCGACTTCGATGCCCCGGTTGCCGAAATTCAGTTGCCTTTGAATTTCTGGTGATCCCTCTTGAGCATGTATGCTTCTGCTACTTGTTCTACATCAGACTTCTTCCGGAAACGGGGAAACACTTTGACTCGGTGAATTTTGCGGCATTCCGACTTCGATTCCCCGTTTGCCGAAATTCAGTTGCCTTTGAATTTCGGGTGACCCCTCTTGAGCATGTATGCTTCTGCTACTTGGTCTACATCAGACTTCTTCCGCAAACGGGGAAACGCTTTGACTCGGTGAATTTCGCGGCACTCCGACTTCGATTCCCCGTTTGCCGAAACTCAATTGCCTTTGAATTTCTGGGGATCCCTCTTGAGCATGTATGCTTCTGCTCCTTGTTCTAAATTAGACTTCTTCTGCAAATGGCGAAACGCTTTGACTCGTTGAGCTTCGCGGCATTCCGACTTCGATGCCCCGGTTGCCGAGATTCAGTTGCCTTTGAATTTCGGGTGACCCCTCTTGAGCATGTATGCTTCTGCTACTTCTTCTACATCAGACTTCTTCTGCAAACGGGGAAACGCTTTGACTCGGTGAATTTTGCGGCATTCCGACTTCGTTTCCCCGTTTGCCGAAATTCAGTTGCCTTTGAATTTCTGGTGATCCCTCTTGAGCATGTATGCTTCTGCTACTTGTTCTACATCAGACTTCTTCCGCAAACGGGGAAACGCTTTGACTAGGTGAATTTCGCGGCATTCCGACTTCGATGCCCCGGTTGCCGAAATTCAGTTGCCTTTGAATTTCTGCGGACCCCTCTTGAGCATGTATGCTTCTGCTCCTTGTTCTAAATTAGACTTCTTCTGCAAATGGTGAAACGCTTTGACTCGTTGAGCTTCGCGGCATTCTGACTTCGATGCCCCGGTTGCCAAAATTCAGTTGCCTTTGAATTTCGGGTGACCCCTCTTGAGCATGTATGCTTCTGCTACTTATTCTACATCAGACTTCTTCTGCAAACGGGGAAACGCTTTGACTCGGTCAATTTCGCGGCATTCCGACTTCGATTCCCCGTTTGCCGAAATTCAGTTGCCTTTGAATTTCTGGTGATCCCTCTTGAGCATGTATGCTTCTGCTACTTGTTCTACATCAGACTTCTTCCGCAAACGGGGAAACGCTTTGACTAGGTGAATTTCGCGGCATTCCGACTTCGATGCCCCGGTTGCCGAAATTCAGTTGCCTTTGAATTTCTGCGGACCCCTCTTGAGCATGTATGCTTCTGCTCCTTGTTCTAAATCAGACTTCTTCTCCAAATGGGGAAACGCTTTGACTCGGTGAATTTCGCGGCATTCCGACTTCGATGCCCCGGTTGCCGAAATTCAGTTGCCTTTGAATTTCGGGTGACCCCTCTTGAGCATGTATGCTTCTGCTACTTGGTCTACATCAGACTTCTTCCGCAAACGGGGAAACGCTTTGACTCGGTGAATTTCGCGGCATTCCGACTTCGATTCCCCGTTTGCCGAAATTCAGTTGCCTTTGAATTTCGGGTGACCCCTCTTGAGCATGTATGCTTCTGCTACTTGGTCTACATCAGACTTCTTCCGCAAACGGGGAAACGCTTTGACTCGGTGAATTTCGCGGCATTCCGACTTCGATTCCCCGTTTGCCGAAACTCAATTGCCTTTGAATTTCTGGGGATCCCTCTTGAGCATGTATGCTTCTGCTCCTTGTTCTAAATTAGACTTCTTCTGCAAATGGTGAAACGCTTTGACTCGTTGAGCTTCGCGGCATTCCGACTTCGATGCCCCGGTTGCCGAAATTCAGTTGCCTTTGAATTTCTGGGGATCCCTCTTGAGCATGTATGCTTCTGCTCCTTGTTCTAAATTAGACTTCTTCTGCAAATGGCGAAACGCTTTGACTCGTTGAGCTTCGCGGCATTCCGACTTCGATGCCCCGGTTGCCGAGATTCAGTTGCCTTTGAATTTCGGGTGACCCCTCTTGAGCATGTATGCTTCTGCTACTTCTTCTACATCAGACTTCTTCTGCAAACGGGGAAACGCTTTGACTCGGTGAATTTTGCGGCATTCCGACTTCGTTTCCCCGTTTGCCGAAATTCAGTTGCCTTTGAATTTCTGGTGATCCCTCTTGAGCATGTATGCTTCTGCTACTTGTTCTACATCAGACTTCTTCCGCAAACGGGGAAACGCTTTGACTAGGTGAATTTCGCGGCATTCCGACTTCGATGCCCCGGTTGCCGAAATTCAGTTGCCTTTGAATTTCTGCGGACCCCTCTTGAGCATGTATGCTTCTGCTCCTTGTTCTAAATCAGACTTCTTCTCCAAATGGGGAAACGCTTTGACTCGGTGAATTTCGCGGCATTCCGACTTCGATGCCCCGGTTGCCGAAATTCAGTTGCCTTTGAATTTCTGGTGATCCCTCTTGAGCATGTATGCTTCTGCTACTTGTTCTACATCAGACTTCTTCCGGAAACGGGGAAACACTTTGACTCGGTGAATTTTGCGGCATTCCGACTTCGATTCCCCGTTTGCCGAAATTCAGTTGCCTTTGAATTTCGGGTGACCCCTCTTGAGCATGTATGCTTCTGCTACTTGGTCTACATCAGACTTCTTCCGCAAACGGGGAAACGCTTTGACTCGGTGAATTTCGCGGCATTCCGACTTCGATTCCCCGTTTGCCGAAACTCAATTGCCTTTGAATTTCTGGGGATCCCTCTTGAGCATGTATGCTTCTGCTCCTTGTTCTAAATTAGACTTCTTCTGCAAATGGCGAAACGCTTTGACTCGTTGAGCTTCGCGGCATTCCGACTTCGATGCCCCGGTTGCCGAGATTCAGTTGCCTTTGAATTTCGGGTGACCCCTCTTGAGCATGTATGCTTCTGCTACTTGTTCTAAATCAGACTTCTTCCGCAAACGGGGAACCGCTTTGACTCGGTGAATTTCGCGGCATTCCGACTTCGATTCCCCGTTTGCCAAAATTCAGTTGCCTTTGAATTTCGGGTGACCCCTCTTGAGCATGTATGCTTCTGCTACTTGTTCTACATCAGACTTCTTCCGCAAACGGGGAAACGCTTTGACTCGGTGACTTTCGCATCATTCCGACTTCGATTCCCCGTTTGCCGAAATTCAGTTGCCTTTGAATTTCTGGTGATCCCTCTTGAGCATGTATGCTTCTGCTACTTGTTCTACATCAGACTTCTTCCACAAACAGGGAAACGCTTTGACTCGGTGACTTTCGCGGCATTCCGACTTCGATGCCCCGGTTGCCGAAATTCAGTTGCCTTTAAATTTCTGGTGATCCCTCTTGAGCATGTATGCTTCTGCTAATTGTTCTACATCAGACTTCTTCCGTAAACGGGGAAACGCTTTGACTCGGTGAGTTTCGCGGCATTCCGACTTCGATTCCCCGTTTGCCGAAATTCAGTTGCCTTTGAATTTCTGGTGATCCCTCTTGAGCATGTATGCCTCTGCTACTTGTTCTACATCAGACTTCTTCCGCAAACAGGGAGACGCTTTGACTCGGTGAATTTCGCGGCATTCGGACTTCGATTCCCTGTTTGCCGAAATTCAGTTGCCTTTGAATTTCGGGTGATCCCTCTTGAGCATGTATGCTTCTGCTACTTGTTCTCCATCAGACTTCTTCCGCAAACGAGGAAACGCTTTGACTCGGTGAATTTCGCGGCATTCCGACTTGGATTCCCCGTTTGCCGAAATTCAGTTGCCTTTGAATTTCTGGTGATCCCTCTTGAGCATGTATGCTTCTGCTACTTGTTCTACATCAGACTTCTTCCGCAAACGGGGAAACGCTTTGACTCGGTGACTTTCGCAGCATTCCGACATCGATTCCCCGTTTGCCGAAATTCAGTTGCCTTTGAATTTTTGGTGATCCCTCTTGAGCATGTATGCTTCTGCTACTTGTTCTACATCAGACTTCTTCCACAAACAGGGAAACGCTTTGACTCGGTGACTTTCGCAGCATTCCGACTTCGAATCCCCGTTTGCCGAAATTCAGTTGCCTTTGAATTTCGGGTGACCCCTCTTGAGCATGTATGCTTGTGCTACTTGTTCTATATCACACATCTTCCGCAAACGGGGAAACGCTTTGACTCGGTGAATTTCGTGGCATTTCGACTTCGATTCCCCGTTTGCCGAAATTCAGTTGCCTTTGAATTTCGGGTGACCCCTCTTGAGCATGTATGCTTCTGCTACTTGTTCTACATCAGACTTCTTCCGCAAACGGGGAAACGCTTTGACTCGGTGAATTTCGCGGCTTCCGACTTCGATTCCCCGTTTGCCGAAATTCAGTTGCCTTTGAATTTCGGGTGACCCCTCTTGAGCATGTATGCTTCTGCTAATTGTTCTACATCAGACTTCTTCCGTAAACGGGGAAACGCTTTGACTCGGTGAGTTTCGCGGCATTCCGACTTCGATTCCCCGTTTGCCAAAATTCAGTTGCCTTTGAATTTCGGGTGACCCCTCTTGAGCATGTATGCTTCTGCTACTTGTTCTACATCAGACTTCTTCCGCAAACGGGGAAACGCTTTGACTCGGTGACTTTCGCAGCATTCCGACTTCGATTCCCCGTTTGCCGAAATTCAGTTGCCTTTGAATTTCTGGTGATCCCTCTTGAGCATGTATGCTTCTGCTACTTGTTCTACATCAGACTTCTTCCACAAACAGGGAAACGCTTTGACTCGGTGACTTTCGCGGCATTCCGACTTCGATGCCCCGGTTGCCGAAATTCAGTTGCCTTTAAATTTCTGGTGATCCCTCTTGAGCATGTATGCTTCTGCTAATTGTTCTACATCAGACTTCTTCCGTAAACGGGGAAACGCTTTGACTCGGTGAGTTTCGCGGCATTCCGACTTCGATTCCCCGTTTGCCGAAATTCAGTTGCCTTTGAATTTCTGGTGATCCCTCTTGAGCATGTATGCCTCTGCTACTTGTTCTACATCAGACTTCTTCCGCAAACAGGGAGACGCTTTGACTCGGTGAATTTCGCGGCATTCGGACTTCGATTCCCTGTTTGCCGAAATTCAGTTGCCTTTGAATTTCGGGTGATCCCTCTTGAGCATGTATGCTTCTGCTACTTGTTCTCCATCAGACTTCTTCCGCAAACGAGGAAACGCTTTGACTCGGTGAATTTCGCGGCATTCCGACTTGGATTCCCCGTTTGCCGAAATTCAGTTGCCTTTGAATTTCTGGTGATCCCTCTTGAGCATGTATGCTTCTGCTACTTGTTCTACATCAGACTTCTTCCGCAAACGGGGAAACGCTTTGACTCGGTGACTTTCACAGCATTCCGACATCGATTCCCCGTTTGCCGAAATTCAGTTGCCTTTGAATTTCTGGTGATCCCTCTTGAGCATGTATGCTTCTGCTACTTGTTCTACATCAGACTTCTTCCACAAACAGGGAAACGCTTTGACTCGGTGACTTTCGCAGCATTCCGACTTCGAATCCCCGTTTGCCGAAATTCAGTTGCCTTTGAATTTCGGGTGACCCCTCTTGAGCATGTATGCTTGTGCTACTTGTTCTATATCACACATCTTCCGCAAACAGGGAAACGCTTTGACTCGGTGAATTTCGTGGCATTTCGACTTCGATTCCCCGTTTGCCGAAATTCAGTTGCCTTTGAATTTCGGGTGACCCCTCTTGAGCATGTATGCTTCTGCTACTTGTTCTACATCAGACTTCTTCCGCAAACGGGGAAACGCTTTGACTCGGTGAATTTCGCGGCTTCCGACTTCGATTCCCCGTTTGCCGAAATTCAGTTGCCTTTGAATTTCGGGTGACCCCTCTTGAGCATGTATGCTTCGTCTACTTGTTCTACATCAGACTTCTTCCGCAAATGGGGAGACGCTTTGACTCGGTGAGTTTCTCGGCATTCCAACTTCGATGACCCGGTTGCCGAAATTCCGTTACCTTTGGATTTCGGGTGACCCCTCTTGAGCATGTATGCTTCCGCTACTTGTTCTACATCAGACTTCTTCCGCAAACGGGGAAACGCTTTGACTCGGTGAATTTCGCGGCTTTCCGACTTCGATTCCCCGTTTGCAGAAATTCAGTTGCCTTTGAATTTCGGGTGACCCCTCTTGAGCATGTATGCTTCGGCTACTTGTTCTACATCAGAGTTCTTCCACAAACGGGGAAACGCTTTGACTCGGTGAATTTCACGTCATTCCGACTTCGATTCCCCGTTTGCCGAAATTCAGTTGCCTTTGAATTTCGGGTGACCCCTCTTGAGCATGTATGCTTCTGCTACTTGTTCTACATCAGACTTCTTCCGCAAACGGGGAAACGATTTGGCTCGTTGAATTTCGCGGCATTCCGACTTCGATTCCCCGTTTGCTGAAATTCAGTTGCCTTTGGATTTCGGTTGACCCCTCTTGAGCATGTATGCTTCCGCTACTTGATCTACATCAGACTTCTTCCGCAAACGGGGAACCGCTTTGACTCGGTAAATTTCTCGGCATTCCGACTTCGATTCCCCGTTTGCCGAAATTCAGTTGCCTTTGAATTTCGGGTGACCCCTCTTGAGCATGTATGCTTCGGCTACTTGTTCTACATCAGACTTCTTTCGCAAATGGGGAGACGCTTTGACTCGGTGAGTTTCGCGGCATTCCAACTTCGATGACCCGGTTGCCGAAATTCCGTTGCCTTTGGATTTCGGGTGACCCCTCTTGAGCATGTATGCTTCCGCTACTTGTTCTACATCAGACTTCTTCCGCAAATGGGGAGACGCTTTGACTCGGTGAGTTTCGTGGCATTCCAACTTCGATTACCCGGTTGTCGAAATTCCGTTGCCTTTGGATTTCGAGTGACCCCTCTTGAGCATGTATGCTTCCGCTACTTGTTCTACATCAGACTTCTTCCGCAAACGGGGAAACGCTTTGACTCGGTGACTTTCGCGGCATTCCGACTTCGATTCCCCGTTTGCCGAAATTCAGTTGCCTTTGAATTTCGGGTGACCCCTCTTGAGCATGTATGCTTCGGCTACTTGTTCTGCATCAGAGTTCTTCCGCAAACGGGGAAACGCTTTGACTCGGTGAATTTCGCGTCATTCCGACTTCGATTCCCCGTTTGCCGAAATTCAGTTGCCTTTGAATTTCGGGTGACCCCTCTTGAGCATGTATGCTTCCGCTACTTGATCTACATCAGACTTTTTCCGCAAACGGGGAGACGCTTTGACTCGGTGAGTTTCGCGGCATTCCAACTTCGATGACCCGGTTGCCGAAATTCCGTTGCCTTTGAATTTCGGGTGACCCCTCTTGAGCATGTATGCTTCCGCTACTTGTTCTACATCAGACTTCTTCCGCAAATGGGGAGACGCTTTGACTCGGTGAGTTTCGTGGCATTCCAACTTCGATGACCCGGTTGCCGAAATTCCGTTGCCTTTGGATTTCGAGTGACCCCTCTTGAGCATGTATGCTTCCGCTACTTGTTCTACATCAGACTTCTTCCACAAACGGGGAAACGCTTTGACTCGGTGAATTTCGCGGCATTCCGACTTCGATTCCCCGTTTGCCGAAATTCAGTTGCCTTTGAATTTCGGGTGACCCCTCTTGAGCATGTATGCTTCTGCTACTTGTTCTACATCAGACTTCTTCCGCAAACGGGGAAACGCTTTCACTCGGTGAATTTTGCGGCATTCCGAATTCGATTCCCCGTTTGCCGAAATTCAGTTGCCTTTGAATTTCGGGTGACCCCTCTTGATCATGTATGCTTCTGCTACATGTTCTACATCAGACTTCTTCCGCAAACGGGGAAGCGCTTTCACTCGGTGAATTTCGCGGCATTCCGAATTCGATTCCCCGTTTGCCGAAATTCAGTTGCCTTTGAATTTCGGGTGACCCCTCTTGAGCATGTATGCTTCTGCTACATGTTCTACATCAGACTTCTTCCGCAAACGGGGAAGCGCTTTCACTCGGTGAATTTCGAGGCATTCCGAATTCGATTCCCCGTTTGCCGAAATTCAGTTGCCTTTGAATTTCGGGTGACCCCTCTTGAGCATGTATGCTTCTGCTACTTGTTCTACATCAGACTTCTTCCGCGAACGGGGAAACGCTTTGACTCGGTGAATTTCGCGACATTCCGACTTCGATTCCCCGTTTGCCGAAATTCAGTTGCCTTTGAATTTCGGGTGACCCCTCTTGAGCATGTATGCTTCTGCTACTTGTTCTACATCAGACTTCTTCCGCAAACGGGGAAGCGCTTTGACTCGGTGAATTTCGCGGCATTCCGACTTCGATTCCACGTTTGCCGAAATTCAGTTGCCTTTGAATTTCGGGTGACCCCTCTTGAGCATGTATGCTTCTACTACATGTTCTACATCAGACTTCTTCCGCAAACGGGGAAGCGCTTTCACTCGGTGAATTTCACGGCATTCCGAATTCGATTCCCCGTTTGCCGAAATTCAGTTGCCTTTGAATTTCGGGTGACCCCTCTTGAGCATGTATGCTTCTGCTACTTGTTCTACATCAGACTTCTTCCGCAAACGGGGAAACGCTTTGACTCGATGAATTTCGCGACATTCCGACTTCGATTCCCCGTTTGCCGAAATTCAGTTGCTGTAACGACCCGGCTTTCCAAGTCCAAAACACAATAATTTTTTATTTTTATTTTTTTTTTTTTTTTTTTATGCATTCAATCCACATGGTGCCGGCAAAAATGAATCTAAATCCTCACATCATCGAAATACAATCCATACAATCAACATTTCATTTCAAAGTGAATCTTACACAAACACGTAATATTAAGGTTGCTTGATTTGAAGTTCATATTAAAAATATATACATAGACATGAGTTTACAGTCTTCTCCTACTCATAGTCATCACAATTTTAAACAAAAAGGATCTAATAAAAGTTATACATTCAGTACATTGATCCATACAAAATACATTGTGATTTAAGATACATCTACATAATTCCTTGCAAAATAGGTTCCCGTGTATCGGGTTTCCTAGGCATCTCGTTGGTGTGAAGTCCCTGCAGCAGTACAAACATTTAAGAGAATGCAAATATTTAATAATAATAAGAATGGTAACTCACGGTTTGGCAATTAAATAAAACATTAACAATTATAATTTCTTCATGTATTTGCTACAACAACTAGTAGTACATATAGATACACAAGTTTTCGGATGCCATTCGCCAAAACTAGTCATTCATTTATGACGGCCATCCATGGCGAAAGCTGCGTCGCTGCCGATCCAAAATCGGCAGCAGAAAATGCATTGCTGCCGATCCAGAATCGGCAGCGGAATCTGCGTCGCTGCCGATTTCTGTATCGGCAGCCGCATCTGCGTTGCTGCCGATTCAGAATCGGCAGCGCAATCTGCGTCGCTGCCGATCCAGAATCGGCAGCGGAAATCTGCGTCGCTGCCGATCCAGAATCGGCAGCGCAAATCTGCGTCGCTGCCGATCCAGAATCGGCAGCGCAATCTGCGTCGCTGCCGATCCAGAATCGGCAGCGCAATCTGCGTCGCTGCCGATCCAGAATCGGCAGCGGAAATCTGCGTCGCTGCCGATCCAGAATCGGCAGCGGAAATCTGCGTCGCTGCCGATCCAGAATCGGCAGCGCAAATCTGCGTCGCTGCCGATCCAGAATCGACAGCGAAGTCACTCTTTTATCCCGGCCATCCATCCGTTTGGATGCCATTAGCCGAAGCTAATCAGTCCTTCATCCCGGCCATCCCTTCGGACGCCATTAGCCAAAGCTAATCATTCTTTGTCCCGGCCATCCGTTTGGATGCCATTAGCCGAAGCTAATCACTCCTTTGTCCCGGCCATCCTTTCGGATGCCATTAGCCGAAGCTAATCATTCTTTGTCCCGGCCATCCTTTCGGATGCCATTAGCCGAAGCTAATCATTCTTTGTCCCGGCCATCCGTTTGGATGCCATTAGCCGAAGCTAATCAATCTTTAATCATCATCTAAGCGTTCAACAATCTAATATCGGTTCTAACAATATGATATTACTCAAGTTAAAATATTGCAAGATTCAACGTAAGAAAAGGAAGGTGCAAGTCACCTACCTGCTCCACCTGTGGGTCGATCCTGTCTTGATGATGGTCCAATCCCGACCGCACCACCTAAGACATCAATGGTCACAAATCAGCACAGTTGTATTTATTTTATTTTTGAATCATACTCATCATCACACTTATTTCAAGAGTTCATATGTTCACATTCAAGTGTTCCATATTTTACACCATCATAACATGAGATTGTTACTAGCATTTAAGTCATTCCTGCCTAGGAGGCTTATTGTAGGAATTCGGCAGCGAGAACTGGTTCGCTGCGGGCTGCCAGTTCGCTGCGCGACACACAAATCGGCAGCGAATATCAATTCGCTGCAGCAGGTTCCGTTGCGGCAGCGAAACAGAATTTCGCTGCGCAACACACAAATCGGCAGCGAATATCAATTCGCTGCAGCAGGTTCCGTTGCGGCAGCGAAACAGAATTTCGCTGCGCAACACACAAATCGGCAGCGAATATCAATTCGCTGCAGCAGGTTCAGTTGCGGCAGCGAAACAGAATTTCGCTGCGCAACACACAAATCGGCAGCGAATATCAATTCGCTGCAGCAGGTTCCGTTGCGGCAGCGAAACAGAATTTCGCTGCGCAACACACAAATCGGCAGCGAATATCAATTCGCTGCAGCAGGTTCCGTTGCGGCAGCGAAACAGAATTTCGCTGCGCAACACAAATTTCGGCAGCGAATATCAATTCGCTGCAGGAGATTCAGTTGCGGCAGCGAAACAGAATTTCGCTGCGCAACACACAAATCGGCAGCGAATATCAATTCGCTGCAGCAGGTTCCGTTGCGGCAGCGAAACAGAATTTCGCTGCGCAACACACAAATCGGCAGCGAATATCAATTCGCTGCAGCAGGTTCCGTTGCGGCAGCGAAACAGAATTTCGCTGCGCAACACACAAATCGGCAGCGAATATCAATTCGCTGCAGCAGGTTCCGTTGCGGCAGCGAAACAGAATTTCGCTGCGCAACACACAAATCGGCAGCGAATATCAATTCGCTGCAGGAGATTCAGTTGCGGCAGCGAAACAGAATTTCGCTGCGCAACACACAAATCGGCAGCGAATATCAATTCGCTGCAGCAGGTTCCGTTGCGGCAGCGAAACAGAATTTCGCTGCGCAACACACAACTCGGAACCATCAATTTCAGCACATAGTTCTTCAACAAAATTCCAGCAATAACATCACAGCAGAACACATTAAATTCCAGTACTAACATCACAGCAGAACACATTAAATTCCAGCAAGAACATCACAGCATAACACATTAAATTCCAGCACTAACATCAAAGCAGAACACATTAAATTCCAGCAAGAACATCACAGCAGAACACATTAATTGCAGCAACAATCATCACAACAGAACACATTAATTCTAGCAGCAACATCACAACAGAACACATTTAATTTCAGCAGAACACACTCACACATGCATGCTGGCCTACCCCATAGTTAAAGCCAGCTTCTACCATAATTGTTAGATGTTCTGAAATTGACTTTATTTCACTTCTGTTTGCTAGTTCTCCTAGTTAATTTCAGTTTCCCCCATAGTTGGCTTAGGTCTTAGATCAATTTTTTCTTAGGGTTTTTCTTCTTCATTTTCGTTTTTGATTTTTAAGGGGGAGAGGAAAGGGAGTTCCATGACTCATACCTTCTGAATTTAACTAAGTTTGAGGGAGGTTTGACACTATTCTTTTCTCTTCAGCTGCTGGTTCTCTTCCTTCTTCTTCCTCTCACGTTTTCCAGCTCTCTTTTTCCTCTCCTCTATGCAGCTGCCCACTCCTCTCTCAAGGTCTCATCTCTCCCTCACAAGCTCACAAGACACTCTACTAGTTTGATTCACGTTTTTGATGTGAAAGGGGAAGGGAAGAATGACATGCAGCTGCTGATTTGGGAAGAAGATGAGTCATTCTCTCTCCCCTCTTTGTATTTATACTACCCATCAAATGAATTGGGTTGTTTGGGGGTTGGTTTAGGTGTGTCCTTATCCTTGTTTGGTTTATCTAAAACCAGTTTTACCCCTCCCTCCCAGCTGTGCGTCACTGTTGATTGAGAAATCGGCAGCCGAAAACTGCGTCGCTGCCGATTTCTGCATCGGCAGCGAAATCTGCGTCGCTGCCGATTTCTGCATCGGCAGCGAAATCTGCGTCGCTGCCGATTTCTGCATCGGCAGCGAAAACTGCGTCGCTGCCCAATCCAGAATCGGCAGCGAAACTGCGTCGCTGCCAAAACCAGAATCGGCAGCGAAAACTGCGTCGCTGCCGATTTCTGCATCGGCAGCGAAATCTGCGTCGCTGCCGATTTCTGCCTCGGCAGCGAAAACTGCGTCGCTGCCCAATCCAGAATCGGCAGCGAAACTGCGTCGCTGCCAAAACCAGAATCGGCAGCGAAGACTGCGTCGCTGCCGATTTCTGCATCGGCAGCGAAATCTGCGTCGCTGCCGATTTCTGCATCGGCAGCGAAAACTGCATTCATCACCATCTTTCTCTCTCTCTTTCTCTTTAAATATATATATATATATAGACATATATATATTTTCGTTTGGGTGTTTACATTCTCCCCTCCTAAATATGAATTTCGTCCTCGAAATTTAAAAAGTTTTACACTCCATACCTGGTAGTTCAAATAAATTGGGGTACTTTTTCCTCATCTCAGCCTCCCTCTCCCAAGTTTCCTCTTCTACTTGAGCATTTCGCCATAAGATTCTGACGATGGGGATCTTTTTGCTCCGTAACTCCTTCACTTCTTGATCTAGTATCCTTATGGGTCTCAATTCCAGTGTTAAGTCTTCTTTGACTTCTACTGGAACCTGGGGTAGAACTCGGGCGGGGTCTACGTCAGCCTTCCTTAACAAGGAGACATGGAACACATCATGGACCCTGGCTAACTGTGGGGGCAAATCCACCTTGTAGGCTACTGGTCCAACTCGTTGTAAGATTTTGAAGGGTCCGATGAAACGGGGAGTTAACTTCCCTTTCAACCCAAACCGTAACATGTTCTTCCATGGGGCTACCTTCAGGAACACCTGGTCCCCCATACTGAACTCGAGAGGTCTTCTCCTCACATCGGCATACTTCTTCTGTCTATCCTGCGCGGCTTTGATGCGATCCCTGATAGTTCTCACTTTCTCCGTGGTGACTTTGACCAACTCTGCGCCATATAACTTCTGGTCCCCAATTTCCTCCCAACACAAAGGAGTTCTGCACCTCCTACCATACAAGGCTTCATACGGGGCCATTCCTATTGTGGCTTGATGACTATTGTTATACGTGAACTCCACCAATGCCATGTGTTCCTCCCAGTTTCCTCCAAATTCTAGCACACAGGCCCGTAATAGGTCTTCCAAGACTTGGATGACTCTTTCCGATTGGCCATCCGTTTGAGGGTGAAACGCAGTGCTCATGTCCAACCTTGTCCCCAAGGCATGTTGTATGCTCGGCCAAAGTCGAGAGGTGAACCTGGGATCTCGATCCGATACAATGGACACCGGAATCCCATGAAGTCGTACCACCTCATTTATGTAGATCTTGGCAAGCTTGTCCACCGAGTCGGTCATCTTTACGGGCAAGAATAGTGCGGATTTCGTCAACCGATCTACAATGACCCATATCGCATCATTTCCTTTTCTGCCTTTGGGAAATCCTGACACGAAATCCATGGTGATCATCTCCCACTTCCATTCTGGAATTTGTAATGGTTGTAATGGTCCCGCAGGCCTTTGGTGTTCAACCTTGACTTGTTGACATATCCCACACTTTGACACATACTCAGCTATGTCCCTTTTCATATTAGGCCACCAATAAAGGTGTTTCAGGTCTCGATACATCTTAGTGCTGCCAGGATGTATGGAGAATTTGGACTCATGAGCTTCTTGTAGAATCATTCGTTTGACTGTTTCGTCATCAGGCACGTACAACCGTTGTCCCATCATCAAGGATCCATCATCCGCTACTCGGAATTTCATTTCTACCCCGGCCTCCACATTCTTCCTAATCTTGGACCCCACCTTGTCATGGAATTGGGCATGTAGTATATGTTCTCGATACGTTGGTCGCACCAATAATTGGGCTACTAACCCACCTCTTGCATCAATTCCCAAATCTGCACCCAACTCTTTTAATTCTGCCAATTGCCGCTCCTTTCCCACTGTTAAGCTTCCCAAGGAGGCTTTATATTTTCGACTGAGGGCATCTGCCACCACATTTGCTTTCCCCGGGTGGTATTCTATGGTGCAATCAGAATCCTTAATGAGCTCTATCCACCTTCTTTGCCGCATGTTCAACTCCTTTTGCGACATCAGATACTTCAGGCTCTTATGATCCGTAAAAATTTGGGTTCGAGACCCATACAAATAGTGTCTCCATATCCTCAAGGCAAATACTACAGCTGCCAACTCCAGGTCGTGCACCGGGTAGTTCACCTCATGAGTCTTTAATTGTCTTGATGCATAGGCGATCACCTTCCCATGTTGCATCAAAACACACCCCAATCCCTTCCCCGAGGCATCACTATATACCACAAAACCCTCGGTCCCTGAGGGGAGAGTTAAGACTGGAGCAGTGGTGAGCCTCCTCTTCAATTCTTGGAAGCTTGCCTCACATTCTTCCGACCACACCCATTTCTTATCCTTCCTAGTTAGCTGGGTCAAAGGGGTTGCAATCAGGGAAAAACCTTCGATAAATCTCCGATAGTATCCTGCAAGTCCCAGGAAACTACGTATTTCAGTGACTGAAGTCGGTCTTTCCCATTTCACGACTGCTTCGACTTTTTGAGGGTCGACAAAAACACCTTCGGCTGAAATGACATGTCCCAAAAACATCACTCTCTTCAGCCAAAATTCACATTTACTCAGTTTTGCATATAGCTGGTGATCTCTCAAGGTTTGTAAGGTTTGTCTCAAGTGTTCTTCGTGCTCCTTGAAAGAATTTGAGTACACCAGTATATCATCAATGAATACCACCACAAACTTATCCAGGTATGGTTGGAAAACCCGATTCATCAAATCCATGAAGAGGGCTGGGGCGTTCGTCAACCCGAACGGTAATACCAAAAATTCATAGTGTCCATAACGAGTTCTAAATGCGGTCTTTGCTACATCCGCTTCTTTAATCTTCATCTGATAGTACCCTGATCTCAAATCTATCTTCGAGAATGCCCTTGCTCCTTTTAATTGGTCGAACAAATCATCTATCCGAGGCAACGGATACTTGTTTTTCATTGTCATTTTGTTCAACTGTCGATAGTCAATACAAAGCCTATGGGTTCCATCTTTCTTTCTTACAAATAGGACCGGTGCTCCCCAAGGAGAATTACTGGGCCGTATGAACCCTTTGTCTAATAATTCCTGTAATTGAGTCTTTAACTCGTTCAGTTCTGCTGGAGCCATCCGATACGGTTGTTGGGCTATAGGTGGAACTCCAGGAAAAGTGTCTATAGACACCTCTACCTCTCGCTCCGGGGGTAGTCCTGGTAGTTCTTCTGGAAACACATCTGGGAAATCCTTCACCACAGGAATATCCTTCAATCGTGGACCTTCATCATTAGAGTTTAAGATGTATGCGAGGTAACCCATACATCCCTTTCTTAAAAGTTTTTGGGTTGTTACCACCGATATTAAAGCATTCAGTTTAGGGAGTCTCTCTCCTTCAAAAGTTATTTTCTCGCCCTTAGGTGTTTGGAAAGTGACAGTTTTCGCATAACAATCTATTAGTGCTTTGTATTTACTCAACCAATCCATGCCTAGTATTATGTCAAAATCATGCAGCTCTAAGGGAATCAAATCTACTTCTGTTTCATACCCGGATAAACTAACCCCCACATCCACATATACAATATTTGTTTCAACCATGTTTCCCATTGGAGTTCCAATAACAAACCCCTTCTCTACCATTTTTACTTCCTTTCTCAATTTAGTGACAATTCTCTTAGCAATGAATGAGTGGGTGGCACCCGGATCAAACAACACATGCACATTAAAACCATTCAATAGAAGTGTACCTGCCACCACATCTGATGCAGCCCTGGCCTCCTCCTGTGTCAGGTGGAAGACCCTCCCCGAGGTCCGATCATTTTGTGCCCTCGGCTTCCCTCGACTGGAGTTTGCCCCTGATTGAGAAGATCTCACTGGCCTATTAACGGTGACTGACTGCTGGTGGCTCTGACTCGGCTGTCTGTAGCTCTGTACTTGTCCGGTGTTCCTCTTGGGGCAGTCCCTCTTGTAATGACCTCTTCCACCACAGTAATGACACCCCTGATTCAGATACTGACAATTCCTCCACCTATGGCCCTCTCCTCTGCACACAAAACATCGCCCGGGGGAAACTGAGCAATCCCCAGGGTGTTTTTGTCCACACTTTACACAAAAAGGATAGTCAACACCCTTGCGGTCACCGGTCCCAGTAGAAGAGTTTGCCCTCGAGTGCGACTGTCCAACCATTACTCTCCCACTTGATTGCTGGTGTGGCGGAAATATCAAACTCCCCTTTTTTCCGTGCTGCTCAAACACTCCACTTTTTCCTTTCTTCGGGTGCGGTGGTCTGCTGCTGAAATAGTCCCCATCTCTCTTTTTGCTTATACTCTGATACCCCCCTTGGCTTTCTCCAATACATGCCTCCAGAGCTTGTGCAGCCTCAATCAACTCCCTCACCGATTTAAATCGCAAGGCGATCAATCCTTGTCTCAAATCCTGTCGTAACCCATCTCTCAACTTTTCAATCATATGTTCCTCTGTCGGCACATAATGTGGGGCGAACAATGAAAGGTCATGGAATCTCCTTTCGTACTCCAATACTGACATATCACCCTGTCTCAATGCCAAGAACTCTTGTTCTTTCACCTTGCGATGATACTTGGAATAAAACTGATTCTCAAACTCTGTCTTGAAATCACTCCAAGTTAGTGTCTCAGTCGCACGCCTCAGCTGAACTGTTTCCCACCATGTCATGGCCCTATCAGACAGTAACTGGGATGCACAATTTACCCTCAAACCCTCGGGTATGCTTATTTGAATCATTGTCTTTTCTACCTTCCTGATCCATCTTCCAGCTATCTCTGCATCTTGTTCCCCCATGTACGGTTCACAGCCCATTTCCCTCAGACTCTTAACTAGCCGCACCAGTGGTACCACATTATCCATGGTCATGCTAGTCGTAGGGGCTGCTGGTGGAATCTGCGTGGTGGGAGTTGTTTGTGCCGCTGAACTAGCCATGCCTTCCATCACTGCTTTAACTATTTGTACAAGGAGTCCTGCATCTACATATTGTGGGGGCACACCAGTTGGAATAGTAGATGGTTGTGCTTCTGATCTTTCTCGCTGCTCCGTTGCGACTGGGGGTGTTCCCTCTGTGTGATGAGGCCTCGGGCCTTCCCCTGCCACCGTATCTTCCCCCTGCAAGGTTTCGGGTGGTATTATCGGAGCATGAGATGCCGTATCATCTAAGGGATCTTCATCTTGCCAACCTTGGGCACCTCGGTTCATGCCCCTCCTTTCTAAGGAGGGCGGCTCAGTTCGTGTCCCTTGTCGGGTGCGTACCATCCTGAAATTCATCACAACAACACATTTATTAATGATCCTCAGGATCCATACCAAGTGCTCTGATACCAACTGTAACGACCCGGCTTTCCAAGTCCAAAACACAATAATTTTTTTTTTTTTTTTATTTTTTTTTTTTATGCATTCAATCCACATGGTGCCGGCAAAAATGAATCTAAATCCTCACATCATCGAAATACAATCCATACAATCAACATTTCATTTCAAAGTGAATCTTACACAAACACGTAATATTAAGGTTGCTTGATTTGAAGTTCATATTAAAAATATATACATAGACATGAGTTTACAGTCTTCTCCTACTCATAGTCATCACAATTTTAAACAAAAAGGATCTAATAAAAGTTATACATTCAGTACATTGATCCATACAAAATACATTGTGATTTAAGATACATCTACATAATTCCTTGCAAAATAGGTTCCCGTGTATCGGGTTTCCTAGGCATCTCGTTGGTGTGAAGTCCCTGCAGCAGTACAAACATTTAAGAGAATGCAAATATTTAATAATAATAAGAATGGTAACTCACGGTTTGGCAATTAAATAAAACATTAACAATTATAATTTCTTCATGTATTTGCTACAACAACTAGTAGTACATATAGATACACAAGTTTTCGGATGCCATTCGCCAAAACTAGTCATTCATTTATGACGGCCATCCATGGCGAAAGCTGCGTCGCTGCCGATCCAAAATCGGCAGCAGAAAATGCATTGCTGCCGATCCAGAATCGGCAGCGGAATCTGCGTCGCTGCCGATTTCTGTATCGGCAGCCGCATCTGCGTTGCTGCCGATTCAGAATCGGCAGCGCAATCTGCGTCGCTGCCGATCCAGAATCGGCAGCGGAAATCTGCGTCGCTGCCGATCCAGAATCGGCAGCGCAAATCTGCGTCGCTGCCGATCCAGAATCGGCAGCGCAATCTGCGTCGCTGCCGATCCAGAATCGGCAGCGCAATCTGCGTCGCTGCCGATCCAGAATCGGCAGCGGAAATCTGCGTCGCTGCCGATCCAGAATCGGCAGCGGAAATCTGCGTCGCTGCCGATCCAGAATCGGCAGCGCAAATCTGCGTCGCTGCCGATCCAGAATCGACAGCGAAGTCACTCTTTTATCCCGGCCATCCATCCGTTTGGATGCCATTAGCCGAAGCTAATCAGTCCTTCATCCCGGCCATCCCTTCGGACGCCATTAGCCAAAGCTAATCATTCTTTGTCCCGGCCATCCGTTTGGATGCCATTAGCCGAAGCTAATCACTCCTTTGTCCCGGCCATCCTTTCGGATGCCATTAGCCGAAGCTAATCATTCTTTGTCCCGGCCATCCTTTCGGATGCCATTAGCCGAAGCTAATCATTCTTTGTCCCGGCCATCCGTTTGGATGCCATTAGCCGAAGCTAATCAATCTTTAATCATCATCTAAGCGTTCAACAATCTAATATCGGTTCTAACAATATGATATTACTCAAGTTAAAATATTGCAAGATTCAACGTAAGAAAAGGAAGGTGCAAGTCACCTACCTGCTCCACCTGTGGGTCGATCCTGTCTTGATGATGGTCCAATCCCGACCGCACCACCTAAGACATCAATGGTCACAAATCAGCACAGTTGTATTTATTTTATTTTTGAATCATACTCATCATCACACTTATTTCAAGAGTTCATATGTTCACATTCAAGTGTTCCATATTTTACACCATCATAACATGAGATTGTTACTAGCATTTAAGTCATTCCTGCCTAGGAGGCTTATTGTAGGAATTCGGCAGCGAGAACTGGTTCGCTGCGGGCTGCCAGTTCGCTGCGCGACACACAAATCGGCAGCGAATATCAATTCGCTGCAGCAGGTTCCGTTGCGGCAGCGAAACAGAATTTCGCTGCGCAACACACAAATCGGCAGCGAATATCAATTCGCTGCAGCAGGTTCCGTTGCGGCAGCGAAACAGAATTTCGCTGCGCAACACACAAATCGGCAGCGAATATCAATTCGCTGCAGCAGGTTCAGTTGCGGCAGCGAAACAGAATTTCGCTGCGCAACACACAAATCGGCAGCGAATATCAATTCGCTGCAGCAGGTTCCGTTGCGGCAGCGAAACAGAATTTCGCTGCGCAACACACAAATCGGCAGCGAATATCAATTCGCTGCAGCAGGTTCCGTTGCGGCAGCGAAACAGAATTTCGCTGCGCAACACAAATTTCGGCAGCGAATATCAATTCGCTGCAGGAGATTCAGTTGCGGCAGCGAAACAGAATTTCGCTGCGCAACACACAAATCGGCAGCGAATATCAATTCGCTGCAGCAGGTTCCGTTGCGGCAGCGAAACAGAATTTCGCTGCGCAACACACAAATCGGCAGCGAATATCAATTCGCTGCAGCAGGTTCCGTTGCGGCAGCGAAACAGAATTTCGCTGCGCAACACACAAATCGGCAGCGAATATCAATTCGCTGCAGCAGGTTCCGTTGCGGCAGCGAAACAGAATTTCGCTGCGCAACACACAAATCGGCAGCGAATATCAATTCGCTGCAGGAGATTCAGTTGCGGCAGCGAAACAGAATTTCGCTGCGCAACACACAAATCGGCAGCGAATATCAATTCGCTGCAGCAGGTTCCGTTGCGGCAGCGAAACAGAATTTCGCTGCGCAACACACAACTCGGAACCATCAATTTCAGCACATAGTTCTTCAACAAAATTCCAGCAATAACATCACAGCAGAACACATTAAATTCCAGTACTAACATCACAGCAGAACACATTAAATTCCAGCAAGAACATCACAGCATAACACATTAAATTCCAGCACTAACATCAAAGCAGAACACATTAAATTCCAGCAAGAACATCACAGCAGAACACATTAATTGCAGCAACAATCATCACAACAGAACACATTAATTCTAGCAGCAACATCACAACAGAACACATTTAATTTCAGCAGAACACACTCACACATGCATGCTGGCCTACCCCATAGTTAAAGCCAGCTTCTACCATAATTGTTAGATGTTCTGAAATTGACTTTATTTCACTTCTGTTTGCTAGTTCTCCTAGTTAATTTCAGTTTCCCCCATAGTTGGCTTAGGTCTTAGATCAATTTTTTCTTAGGGTTTTTCTTCTTCATTTTCGTTTTTGATTTTTAAGGGGGAGAGGAAAGGGAGTTCCATGACTCATACCTTCTGAATTTAACTAAGTTTGAGGGAGGTTTGACACTATTCTTTTCTCTTCAGCTGCTGGTTCTCTTCCTTCTTCTTCCTCTCACGTTTTCCAGCTCTCTTTTTCCTCTCCTCTATGCAGCTGCCCACTCCTCTCTCAAGGTCTCATCTCTCCCTCACAAGCTCACAAGACACTCTACTAGTTTGATTCACGTTTTTGATGTGAAAGGGGAAGGGAAGAATGACATGCAGCTGCTGATTTGGGAAGAAGATGAGTCATTCTCTCTCCCCTCTTTGTATTTATACTACCCATCAAATGAATTGGGTTGTTTGGGGGTTGGTTTAGGTGTGTCCTTATCCTTGTTTGGTTTATCTAAAACCAGTTTTACCCCTCCCTCCCAGCTGTGCGTCACTGTTGATTGAGAAATCGGCAGCCGAAAACTGCGTCGCTGCCGATTTCTGCATCGGCAGCGAAATCTGCGTCGCTGCCGATTTCTGCATCGGCAGCGAAATCTGCGTCGCTGCCGATTTCTGCATCGGCAGCGAAAACTGCGTCGCTGCCCAATCCAGAATCGGCAGCGAAACTGCGTCGCTGCCAAAACCAGAATCGGCAGCATAACTGCGTCGCTGCCGATTTCTGCATCGGCAGCGAAATCTGCGTCGCTGCCGATTTCTGCATCGGCAGCGAAATCTGCGTCGCTGCCGATTTCTGCATCGGCAGCGAAATCTGCGTCGCTGCCGATTTCTGCATCGGCAGCGAAAACTGCGTCGCTGCCCAATCCAGAATCGGCAGCGAAACTGCGTCGCTGCCAAAACCAGAATCGGCAGCGAAGACTGCGTCGCTGCCGATTTCTGCATCGGCAGCGAAATCTGCGTCGCTGCCGATTTCTGCATCGGCAGCGAAAACTGCATTCATCACCATCTTTCTCTCTCTCTTTCTCTTTAAATATATATATATATATAGACATATATATATTTTCGTTTGGGTGTTTACAGTTGCCTTTGAATTTCGGGTGACCCCTCTTGAGCATGTATGCTTCCGCTACTTGTTCTACATCAGACTTCTTCCGCAAACGGGGAAGCGCTTTCACTCGGTGAATTTTGCGGCATTCCGACTTCGATTCCCCGTTTGCCGAAATTCAGTTGCCTTTGAATTTCAGGTGACCCCTCTTGAGCATGTATGCTTCTGCTACTTGTTCTACATCAGAGTTCTTCCGCAAACGGGGAAATGCTTTGACTCGGTGAATTTCGCGGCATTCCGACTTTGATTCTCCGTTTGCCGAAATTCAGTTGCCTTTGAATTTCGGGTGACCCCTCTTGAGCATGTATGCTTCGGCTACTTGTTCTACATCAGACTTCTTCCGCAAATGGGGAGACGCTTTGACTCGGTGAGTTTCGCGGCATTCCAACTTCGATGACCCGGTTGCCGAAATTCCGTTGCCTTTGAATTTCGGGTGACCCCTCTTGAGCATGTATGCTTCCGCTACTTGTTCTACATCAGACTTCTTCCGCAAATGTGGAGACGCTTTGACTCGGTGAGTTTCGTGGCATTCCAACTTCGATGACCCGGTTGCCGAAATTCCGTTGCCTTTGGATTTCGAGTGACCCCTCTTGAGCATGTATGCTTCCGCTACTTGTTCTACTTCAGACTTCTTCCGCAAACGGGGAAACGCTTTGACTCGGTGAATTTCGCGGCATTCCGACTTCGATTCCCCGTTTGCCGAAATTCAGTTGCCTTTGAATTTCGGGTGACCCCTCTTGAGCATGTATGCTTCTGCTACTTGTTCTACATCAGACTTCTTCCGCAAACGGGGAAACGCTTTGACTCGGTGAATTTCGCGTCATTCCGACTTCGATTCCCCGTTTGCCGAAATTCAGTTGCCTTTGAATTTCGGGTGACCCCTCTTGAGCATGTATGCTTCCGCTACTTGTTCTACATCAGAGTTCTTCCGCAAACGGGGAAACGCTTTGACTCGGTGAATTTCGCGGCATTCCGACTTCGATTCCCCATTTGCCGAAATTCAGTTGCCTTTGAATTTCGGGTGACCCCTCTTGAGCATGTATGCTTCGGCTACTTGTTCTACATCAGAGTTCTTCCGCAAACGGGGAAACGCTTTGACTCGGTGAATTTCGCGTCATTCCGACTTCGATTCCCCGTTTGCCGAAATTCAGTTGCCTTTGAATTTCGGGTGACCCCTCTTGAGCATGTATGCTTCTGCTACTTGTTCTACATCAGACTTCTTCCGCAAACGGGGAAACGATTTGGCTCGTTGAATTTCGCGGCATTCCGACTTCGATTCCCCGTTTGCTGAAATTCAGTTGCCTTTGGATTTCGGTTGACCCCTCTTGAGCATGTATGCTTCCGCTACTTGATCTACATCAGACTTCTTCCGCAAACGGGGAAACGTTTTGACTCGGTGAATTTCTCGGCATTCCGACTTCGATTCCCCGTTTGCCGAAATTCAGTTGCCTTTGAATTTCGGATGACCCCTCTGGAGCATGTATGCTTCGGCTACTTGTTCTACATCAGACTTCTTTCGCAAATGGGGAGACGCTTTGACTCGGTGAGTTTTGCGGCATTCCAACTTCGATGACCCGGTTGCCGAAATTCCGTTGCCTTTGAATTTCGGGTGACCCCTCTTCAGCATGTATGCTTCCGCTACTTGTTCTACATCAGACTTCTTCCGCAAATGGGGAGACGCTTTGACTCGGTGAGTTTTGTGGCATTCCACCTTCGATGACCCGGTTGCCGAAATTCCGTTGCCTTTGGATTTCGAGTGACCCCTTTTGAGCATGTATGCTTCCGCTACTTGTTCTACATCAGACTTCTTCCGCAAACGGGGAAACGCTTTGACTCGGTGAATTTCGCGGCATTCCGACTTCGATTCCCCGTTTGCCGAAATTCAGTTACCTTTGAATTTTGGGTGACCCCTCTTGAGCATGTATGCTTCTGCTACTTGTTCTACATCAGACTTCTTCCGCAAACGGGGAAACGCTTTCACTCGATGAATTTTGCGGCATTCCGAATTCGATTCCCCGTTTGCCGAAATTCAGTTGCCTTTGAATTTCGGGTGACCCCTCTTGATCATGTATGCTTCTGCTACTTGTTCTACATCAGACTTCTTCCGCAAACGGGGAAGCGCTTTCACTCGGTGAATTTTGCGGCATTCCGACTTCGATTCCCCGTTTGCCGAAATTCAGTTGCCTTTGAATTTCGGGTGACCCCTCTTGAGCATGTATGCTTCCGCTACTTGTTCTACATTAGACTTCTTCCGCAAATGGGGAGACGCTTTGACTCGGTGAGTTTCGTGGCATTCCAACTTCGATGACCCTGTTGCCGAAATTCCGTTGCCTTTGGATTTCGAGTGACCCCTCTTGAGCATGTATGCTTCCGCTACTTGTTCTACATCAGACTTCTTCCGCAAACGGGGAAACGCTTTGACTCGGTGAATTTCGCGGCATTCCGACTTCGATTCCCCGTTTGCCGAAATTCAGTTGCCTTAGAATTTCAGGTGACCCCTCTTGAGCATGTATGCTTCTGCTACTTGTTCTACATCAGACTTCTTCCGCAAACGGGGAAACGCTTTGACTCGGTGACTTTCGCGGCATTCCGACTTCGATTCCCCGTTTGCCGAAATTCAGTTGCCTTTGAATTTCGGGTGACCCCTCTTGAGCATGTATGCTTCCGCTACTTGTTCTACATCAGACTTCTTCCGCAAACGGGGAAACGCTTTGACTCGGTGAATTTCGCGGCATTCCGACTTCGATTCCCCGTTTGCCGAAATTCAGTTGCCTTTGAATTTCGGGTGACCCCTCTTGATCATGTATGCTTCTGCTACTTGTTCTACATCAGACTTCTTCCGCAAACGGGGAAACGCTTTGACTCGGTGAATTTCGCGACATTCCGACTTCGATTCCCCGTTTGCCGAAATTTAGTTGCCTTTGAATTTCGGGTGACCCCTCTTGAGCATGTATGCTTCTGCTACATGTTCTACATCAAACTTCTTCCGCAAACGGGGAAGCGCTTTGACTCGGTGAATTTCGCGGCATTCCGAATTCGATTCCCCGTTTGCCGAAATTCAGTTGCCTTTGAATTTCGGGTGACCCCTCTTGAGCATGTATGCTTCTGCTACTTGTTCTACATCAGACTTCTTCCGCAAACGGGGAAGCGCTTTCACTCGGTGAATTTCGCGGCATTCCGACTTCGATTCCCCGTTTGCTGAAATTCAGTTGCCTTTGAATTTCGGGTGACCCCTCTTGAGCATGTATGCTTCCGCTACTTGTTCTACATCAGACTTCTTCCGCAAACGGGGAACCGCTTTGACTCGGTGAATTTCGCGGCATTCCGACTTCGATTCCCCTTTTGCCGAAATTCAGTTGCCTTTGAATTTCGGGTGACCCCTCTTGAGCATGTATGCTTTTGCTACTTGTTCTACATCAGACTTCTTCCGCAAACGGGGAAACGCTTTGACTCGGTGAATTTCGCGGCATTCCGACTTCGATTCCCCGTTTGCCGAAATTCAGTTGCCTTTGAATTTCGGGTGACCCCTTTTGAGCATGTATGCTTCCGCTACTTGTTCTACATCAGACTTCTTCCGCAAACGGGGAAACGATTTGACTCGGTGAATTTCGCGGCATTCTGACTTCGATTCCCCGTTTGCCGAAATTCAGTTGCCTTTGAATTTCGGGTGACCCCTCTTGATCATGTATGCTTCTGCTACTTGTTCTACATCAGACTTCTTTCGCAAACGGGGAAACGCTTTGACTCGGTGAATTTCGCGACATTCCGACTTCGATTCCCCGTTTGCCGAAATTCAGTTGCCTTTGAATTTCGGGTGACCCCTCTTGAGCATGTATGCTTCTGCTACATGTTCTACATCAGACTTCTTCCGCAAACGGGGAAGCGCTTTCACTCGGTGAATTTCGCGGCATTCCGAATTCGATTCCCCGTTTGCCGAAATTCAGTTGCCTTTGAATTTCGGGTGACCCCTCTTGAGCATGTATGCTTCTGCTACTTGTTCTACATCAGACTTCTTCCGCAAACGGGGAAACGCTTTGACTCGGTGAATTTCGCGACATTCCGACTTCGATTCCCCGTTTACCGAAATTCAGTTGCCTTTGGATTTCGGTTGACCCCTCTTGAGCATGTATGCTTCCGCTACTTGATCTACATCAGACTTCTTCCGCAAACGGGGAAACGTTTTGACTCGGTGAATTTCTCGGCATTCCGACTTCGATTCCCCGTTTGCCGAAATTCAGTTGCCTTTGAATTTCGGATGACCCCTCTGGAGCATGTATGCTTCGGCTACTTGTTCTACATCAGACTTCTTTCGCAAATGGGGAGACGCTTTGACTCGGTGAGTTTCGCGGCATTCCAACTTCGATGACCCGGTTGCCGAAATTCCGTTGCCTTTGAATTTCGGGTGACCCCTCTTCAGCATGTATGCTTCCGCTACTTGTTCCACATCAGACTTCTTCCGCAAATGGGGAGACGCTTTGACTCGGTGAGTTTTGTGGCATTCCAACTTCGATGACCCGGTTGCCGAAATTCCGTTGCCTTTGGATTTCGAGTGACCCCTCTTGAGCATGTATGCTTCCGCTACTTGTTCTACATCAGACTTCTTCCGCAAACGGGGAAACGCTTTGACTCGGTGAATTTCGCGGCATTCCGACTTCGATTCCCCGTTTGCCGAAATTCAGTTGCCTTTGAATTTCGGGTGACCCCTCTTGATCATGTATGCTTCTGCTACTTGTTCTACATCAGACTTCTTCCGCAAACGGGGAAACGCTTTGACTCGGTGAATTTCGCGACATTCCGACTTCGATTCCCCGTTTGCCGAAATTTAGTTGCCTTTGAATTTCGGGTGACCCCTCTTGAGCATGTATGCTTCTGCTACATGTTCTACATCAAACTTCTTCCGCAAACGGGGAAGCGCTTTGACTCGGTGAATTTCGCGGCATTCCGAATTCGATTCCCCGTTTGCCGAAATTCAGTTGCCTTTGAATTTCGGGTGACCCCTCTTGAGCATGTACGCTTCTGCTACTTGTTCTACATCAGACTTCTTCCGCAAACGGGGAAGCGCTTTCACTCGGTGAATTTCGCGGCATTCCGACTTCGATTCCCCGTTGCTGAAATTCAGTTGCCTTTGAATTTCGGGTGACCCCTCTTGAGCATGTATGCTTCTGCTACTTGTTCTACATCAGACTTCTTCCGCAAACGGGGAAACGCTTTGACTCGGTGAATTTCGCGGCATTCCGACTTCGATTCCCCGTTTGCCGAAATTCAGTTGCCTTTGAATTTCGGGTGACCCCTGTTGAGCATGTATGCTTCCGCTACTTGTTCTACATCAGACTTCTTCCGCAAACGGGGAAACGCTTTGACTCGGTGAATTTCGCGGCATTCTGACTTCGATTCCCCGTTTGCCGAAATTCAGTTGCCTTTGAATTTCGGGTGACCCCTCTTGATCATGTATGCTTCTGCTACTTGTTCTACATCAGACTTCTTCCGCAAACGGGGAAACGCTTTGACTCGGTGAATTTCGCGACATTCCGACTTCGATTCCCCGTTTGCCGAAATTCAGTTGCCTTTGAATTTCGGGTGACCCCTCTTGAGCATGTATGCTTCTGCTACATGTTCTACATCAGACTTCTTCCGCAAACGGGGAAGCGCTTTCACTCGGTGAATTTCGCGGCATTCCGAATTCGATTCCCCGTTTGCCGAAATTCAGTTGCCTTTGAATTTCGGGTGACCCCTCTTGAGCATGTATGCTTCTGCTACTTGTTCTACATCAGACTTCTTCCGCAAACGGGGAAACGCTTTGACTCGGTGAATTTCGCGACATTCCGACTTCGATTCCCCGTTTACCGAAATTCAGTTGCCTTTGAATTTTGTGTGACCCCTCTTGAGCATGTATGCTTCTGCTACTTGTTCTACATCAGACTTCTTCCGCAAACGGGGAAGCGCTTTCACTCGGTGAATTTCGCGGCATTCCGACTTCGATTCCCCGTTTGCTGAAATTCAGTTGCCTTTGAATTTCGGGTGACCCCTCTTGAGCATGTATGCTTCTGCTACTTGTTCTACATCAGACTTCTTCCGCAAACGGGGAAACGCTTTGACTCGGTGAATTTCGCGGCATTCCGACTTCGATTCCCCGTTTGCCGAAATTCAGTTGCCTTTGAATTTCGGGTGACCCCTGTTGAGCATGTATGCTTCCGCTACTTGTTCTACATCAGACTTCTTCCGCAAACGGGGAAACGCTTTGACTCGGTGAATTTCGCGGCATTCTGACTTCGATTCCCCGTTTGCCGAAATTCAGTTGCCTTTGAATTTCGGGTGACCCCTCTTGATCATGTATGCTTCTGCTACTTGTTCTACATCAGACTTCTTCCGCAAACGGGGAAACGCTTTGACTCGGTGAATTTCGCGACATTCCGACTTCGATTCCCCGTTTGCCGAAATTCAGTTGCCTTTGAATTTCGGGTGACCCCTCTTGAGCATGTATGCTTCTGCTACATGTTCTACATCAGACTTCTTCCGCAAACGGGGAAGCGCTTTCACTCGGTGAATTTCGCGGCATTCCGAATTCGATTCCCCGTTTGCCGAAATTCAGTTGCCTTTGAATTTCGGGTGACCCCTCTTGAGCATGTATGCTTCTGCTACTTGTTCTACATCAGACTTCTTCCGCAAACGGGGAAACGCTTTGACTCGGTGAATTTCGCGGCATTCCGACTTCGATTCCCCGTTTGCCGAAATTCAGTTGCCTTTGAATTTCGGGTGACCCCTCTTGAGCATGTATGCTTCTGCTACATGTTCTACATCAGACTTCTTCCGCAAACGGGGAAGCGCTTTCACTCGGTGAATTTCGCGGCATTCCGACTTCGATTCCCCGTTGCTGAAATTCAGTTGCCTTTGAATTTCGGGTGACCCCTCTTGAGCATGTATGCTTCTGCTACTTGTTCTACATCAGACTTCTTCCGCAAACGGGGAAACGCTTTGACTCGGTGAATTTCGCGGCATTCCGACTTCGATTCCCCGTTTGCCGAAATTCAGTTGCCTTTGAATTTCGGGTGACCCCTGTTGAGCATGTATGCTTCCGCTACTTGTTCTACATCAGACTTCTTCCGCAAACGGGGAAACGCTTTGACTCGGTGAATTTCGCGGCATTCTGACTTCGATTCCCCGTTTGCCGAAATTCAGTTGCCTTTGAATTTCGGGTGACCCCTCTTGATCATGTATGCTTCTGCTACTTGTTCTACATCAGACTTCTTCCGCAAACGGGGAAACGCTTTGACTCGGTGAATTTCGCGACATTCCGACTTCGATTCCCCGTTTGCCGAAATTCAGTTGCCTTTGAATTTCGGGTGACCCCTCTTGAGCATGTATGCTTCTGCTACATGTTCTACATCAGACTTCTTCCGCAAACGGGGAAGCGCTTTCACTCGGTGAATTTCGCGGCATTCCGAATTCGATTCCCCGTTTGCCGAAATTCAGTTGCCTTTGAATTTCGGGTGACCCCTCTTGAGCATGTATGCTTCTGCTACTTGTTCTACATCAGACTTCTTCCGCAAACGGGGAAACGCTTTGACTCGGTGAATTTCGCGACATTCCGACTTCGATTCCCCGTTTACCGAAATTCAGTTGCCTTTGAATTTTGTGTGACCCCTCTTGAGCATGTATGCTTCTGCTACTTGTTCTACATCAGACTTCTTCCGCAAACGGGGAAGCGCTTTCACTCGGTGAATTTCGCGGCATTCCGACTTCGATTCCCCGTTTGCTGAAATTCAGTTGCCTTTGAATTTCGGGTGACCCCTCTTGAGCATGTATGCTTCTGCTACTTGTTCTACATCAGACTTCTTCCGCAAACGGGGAAACGCTTTGACTCGGTGAATTTCGCGGCATTCCGACTTCGATTCCCCGTTTGCCGAAATTCAGTTGCCTTTGAATTTCGGGTGACCCCTGTTGAGCATGTATGCTTCCGCTACTTGTTCTACATCAGACTTCTTCCGCAAACGGGGAAACGCTTTGACTCGGTGAATTTCGCGGCATTCTGACTTCGATTCCCCGTTTGCCGAAATTCAGTTGCCTTTGAATTTCGGGTGACCCCTCTTGATCATGTATGCTTCTGCTACTTGTTCTACATCAGACTTCTTCCGCAAACGGGGAAACGCTTTGACTCGGTGAATTTCGCGACATTCCGACTTCGATTCCCCGTTTGCCGAAATTCAGTTGCCTTTGAATTTCGGGTGACCCCTCTTGAGCATGTATGCTTCTGCTACATGTTCTACATCAGACTTCTTCCGCAAACGGGGAAGCGCTTTCACTCGGTGAATTTCGCGGCATTCCGAATTCGATTCCCCGTTTGCCGAAATTCAGTTGCCTTTGAATTTCGGGTGACCCCTCTTGAGCATGTATGCTTCTGCTACTTGTTCTACATCAGACTTCTTCCGCAAACGGGGAAACGCTTTGACTCGGTGAATTTCGCGACATTCCGACTTCGATTCCCCGTTTACCGAAATTCAGTTGCCTTTGAATTTTGTGTGACCCCTCTTGAGCATGTATGCTTCTGCTACTTGTTCTACATCAGACTTCTTCCGCAAACGGGGAAGCGCTTTCACTCGGTGAATTTCGCGGCATTCCGACTTCGATTCCCCGTTTGCTGAAATTCAGTTGCCTTTGAATTTCGGGTGACCCCTCTTGAGCATGTATGCTTCTGCTACTTGTTCTACATCAGACTTCTTCCGCAAACGGGGAAACGCTTTGACTCGGTGAATTTCGCGGCATTCCGACTTCGATTCCCCGTTTGCCGAAATTCAGTTGCCTTTGAATTTCAGGTGACCCCTGTTGAGCATGTATGCTTCCGCTACTTGGTCTACATCAGACTTCTTCCGCAAACGGGGAAACGCTTTGACTCGGTGAATTTCGCGGCATTCTGACTTCGATTCCCCGTTTGCCGAAATTCAGTTGCCTTTGAATTTCGGGTGACCCCTCTTGATCATGTATGCTTCTGCTACTTGTTCTACATCAGACTTCTTCCGCAAACGGGGAAACGCTTTGACTCGGTGAATTTCGCGACATTCCGACTTCGATTCCCCGTTTGCCGAAATTCAGTTGCCTTTGAATTTCGGGTGACCCCTCTTGAGCATGTATGCTTCTGCTACATGTTCTACATCAGACTTCTTCCGCAAACGGGGAAGCGCTTTCACTCGGTGAATTTCGCGGCATTCCGAATTCGATTCCCCGTTTGCCGAAATTCAGTTGCCTTTGAATTTCGGGTGACCCCTGTTGAGCATGTATGCTTCCGCTACTTGTTCTACATCAGACTTCTTCCGCAAACGGGGAAACGCTTTGACTCGGTGAATTTCGCGGCATTCTGACTTCGATTCCCCGTTTGCCGAAATTCAGTTGCCTTTGAATTTCGGGTGACCCCTCTTGATCATGTATGCTTCTGCTACTTGTTCTACATCAGACTTCTTCCGCAAACGGGGAAACGCTTTGACTCGGTGAATTTCGCGACATTCCGACTTCGATTCCCCGTTTGCCGAAATTCAGTTGCCTTTGAATTTCGGGTGACCCCTCTTGAGCATGTATGCTTCTGCTACATGTTCTACATCAGACTTCTTCCGCAAACGGGGAAGCGCTTTCACTCGGTGAATTTCGCGGCATTCCGAATTCGATTCCCCGTTTGCCGAAATTCAGTTGCCTTTGAATTTCGGGTGACCCCTCTTGAGCATGTATGCTTCTGCTACTTGTTCTACATCAGACTTCTTCCGCAAACGGGGAAACGCTTTGACTCGGTGAATTTCGCGACATTCCGACTTCGATTCCCCGTTTACCGAAATTCAGTTGCCTTTGAATTTTGTGTGACCCCTCTTGAGCATGTATGCTTCTGCTACTTGTTCTACATCAGACTTCTTCCGCAAACGGGGAAACGCTTTGACTCGGTGAATTTCGCGGCATTCCGACTTCGATTCCCCGTTTGCCGAAATTCAGTTGCCTTTGAATTTCAGGTGACCCCTGTTGAGCATGTATGCTTCCGCTACTTGGTCTACATCAGACTTCTTCCGCAAACGGGGAAACGCTTTGACTCGGTGAATTTCGCGGCATTCTGACTTCGATTCCCCGTTTGCCGAAATTCAGTTGCCTTTGAATTTCGGGTGACCCCTCTTGATCATGTATGCTTCTGCTACTTGTTCTACATCAGACTTCTTCCGCAAACGGGGAAACGCTTTGACTCGGTGAATTTCGCGACATTCCGACTTCGATTCCCCGTTTGCCGAAATTCAGTTGCCTTTGAATTTCGGGTGACCCCTCTTGAGCATGTATGCTTCTGCTACATGTTCTACATCAGACTTCTTCCGCAAACGGGGAAGCGCTTTCACTCGGTGAATTTCGCGGCATTCCGAATTCGATTCCCCGTTTGCCGAAATTCAGTTGCCTTTGAATTTCGGGTGACCCCTCTTGAGCATGTATGCTTCTGCTACTTGTTCTACATCAGACTTCTTCCGCAAACGGGGAAACGCTTTGACTCGGTGAATTTCGCGACATTCCGACTTCGATTCCCCGTTTACCGAAATTCAGTTGCCTTTGAATTTCGGGTGACCCCTCTTGAGCATGTATGCTTCTGCTACTTGTTCTACATCAGACTTCTTCCGCAAACGGGGAAGCGCTTTCACTCGGTGAATTTCGCGGCATTCCGACTTCGATTCCCCGTTTGCCGAAATTCAGTTGCCTTTGAATTTCGGGTGACCCCTCTTGAGCATGTATGCTTCTGCTACTTGTTCTACATCAGAGTTCTTCCGCAAACGGGGAAACGCTTTGACTCGGTGAATTTCGCGGCATTCCGACATCGATTCCCCGTTTGCCGAAATTCAGTTGCCTTTGAATTTCGGGTGACCCCTCTTGAGCATGTATGCTTCGGCTACTTGTTCTACATCAGACTTCTTCCGCAAATGGGTAGACGCTTTGACTCGGTGAGTTTCGGGCCATTCCAACTTTGATGACCCGGTTGCCGAAATTCCGTTGCCTTTGAATTTCAGGTGACCCCTCTTGAGCATGTATGCTTCTGCTACATGTTCTACATCAGACTTCTTCCGCAAACGGGGAAGCGCTTTCACTCGGTGAATTTCGCGGCATTCCGAATTCGATTCCCCGTTTGCCGAAATTCAGTTGCCTTTGAATTTCGGGTGACCCCTCTTGAGCATGTATGCTTCTGCTACTTGTTCTACATCAGACTTCTTCCGCAAACGGGGAAACGCTTTGACTCGGTGAATTTCGCGACATTCCGACTTCGATTCCCCGTTTACCGAAATTCAGTTGCCTTTGAATTTCGGGTGACCCCTCTTGAGCATGTATGCTTCTGCTACTTGTTCTACATCAGACTTCTTCCGCAAACGGGGAAGCGCTTTCACTCGGTGAATTTCGCGGCATTCCGACTTCGATTCCCCGTTTGCCGAAATTCAGTTGCCTTTGAATTTCGGGTGACCCCTCTTGAGCATGTATGCTTCTGCTACTTGTTCTACATCAGAGTTCTTCCGCAAACGGGGAAACGCTTTGACTCGGTGAATTTCGCGGCATTCCGACATCGATTCCCCGTTTGCCGAAATTCAGTTGCCTTTGAATTTCGGGTGACCCCTCTTGAGCATGTATGCTTCGGCTACTTGTTCTACATCAGACTTCTTCCGCAAATGGGTAGACGCTTTGACTCGGTGAGTTTCGGGCCATTCCAACTTTGATGACCCGGTTGCCGAAATTCCGTTGCCTTTGGATTTCGGGTGACCCCTCTTGAGCATGTATGCTTCTGCTACTTGTTCTACATCAGACTTCTTCCGCAAACGGGGAAACGCTTTGACTCGGTGAATTTCGCGGCATTCCGACTTCGATTCCCCGTTTGCCGAAATTCAGTTGCCTTTGATTTTCTGGGGATCCCTCTTGAGCATGTATGCTTCTGCTCCTTGTTCTACATCAGACTTCTTCCGCAAACGGGGAAACGCTTTGACTCGGTGAATTTCGCGGCATTCCGACTTCGATTCCCCGTTTGCCGAAATTCAGTTGCCTTTGAATTTCGGGTGACCCCTGTTGAGCATGTATGCTTCCGCTACTTGTTCTACATCAGACTTCTTCCGCAAACGGGGAAACGCTTTGACTCGGTGAATTTCGCGGCATTCTGACTTCGATTCCCCGTTTGCCGAAATTCAGTTGCCTTTGAATTTCGGGTGACCCCTCTTGATCATGTATGCTTCTGCTACTTGTTCTACATCAGACTTCTTCCGCAAACGGGGAAACGCTTTGACTCGGTGAATTTCGCGACATTCCGACTTCGATTCCCCGTTTGCCGAAATTCAGTTGCCTTTGAATTTCGGGTGACCCCTCTTGAGCATGTATGCTTCTGCTACATGTTCTACATCAGACTTCTTCCGCAAACGGGGAAGCGCTTTCACTCGGTGAATTTCACGGCATTCCGAATTCGATTCCCCGTTTGCCGAAATTCAGTTGCCTTTGAATTTCGGGTGACCCCTCTTGAGCATGTATGCTTCTGCTACTTGTTCTACATCAGACTTCTTCCGCCAACGGGGAAACGCTTTGACTCGGTGAATTTCGCGACATTCCGACTTCGATTCCCCGTTTACCGAAATTCAGTTGCCTTTGAATTTCGGGTGACCCCTCTTGAGCATGTATGCTTCTGCTACTTGTTCTACATCAGACTTCTTCCGCAAACGGGGAAGCGCTTTCACTCGGTGAATTTCGCGGCATTCCGACTTCGATTCCCCGTTTGCCGAAATTCAGTTGCCTTTGAATTTCGGGTGACCCCTCTTGAGCATGTATGCTTCTGCTACTTGTTCTACATCAGAGTTCTTCCGCAAACGGGGAAACGCTTTGACTCGGTGAATTTCGCGGCATTCCGACATCGATTCCCCGTTTGCCGAAATTCAGTTGCCTTTGAATTTCGGGTGACCCCTCTTGAGCATGTATGCTTCGGCTACTTGTTCTACATCAGACTTCTTCCGCAAATGGGTAGACGCTTTGACTCGGTGAGTTTCGGGCCATTCCAACTTTGATGACCCGGTTGCCGAAATTCCGTTGCCTTTGGATTTCGGGTGACCCCTCTTGAGCATGTATGCTTCTGCTACTTGTTCTACATCAGACTTCTTCCGCAAACGGGGAAACGCTTTGACTCGGTGATTTTCGCGGCATTCCGACTTCGATTCCCCGTTTGCCGAAATTCAGTTGCCTTTGATTTTCTGGGGATCCCTCTTGAGCATGTATGCTTCTGCTCCTTGTTCTACATCAGACTTCTTCCGCAAACGGGGAAACGCTTTGACTCGGTGAATTTCACGGCATTCCGACTTTGATTCCCCATTTGCCGAAATTCAGTTGCCTTTGAATTTCGGGTGACCCCTCTTAAGCATGTATGCTTCTGCTACTTGTTCTACATCAGACTTCTTCCGCAAACGGGGAAACGCTTTGACTTGGTGAATTTCACGGCATTCCGACTTCGATTCCCCGTTTGCCGAAATTCAGTTGCCTTTGAATTTCGGGTGACCCCTCTTGAGCATGTATGTTTCTGCTACTTGTTCTACATCAGAGTTCTTCCGCAAACGGGGAAACGCTTTGACTCGGTGACTTTCGCGACATTCCGACTTCGATTCCCCGTTTACCGAAATTCAGTTGCCTTTGAATTTCGGGTGACCCCTCTTGAGCATGTATGCTTCTGCTACTTGTTCTACATCAGACTTCTTCCGCAAACGGGGAAGCGCTTTCACTCGGTGAATTTCGCGGCATTCCGACTTCGATTCCCCGGTTGCCGAAATTCAATTGCCTTTGAATTTCGGGTGACCCCTCTTGAGCATGTATGCTTCTGCTACTTGTTCTACATCAGACTTCTTCCGCAAACGGGGAAACGCTTTGACTCGGTGAATTTCGCGGCATTCCGACTTCGATTCCCCGTTTGCCGAAATTCAGTTGCCTTTGATTTTCTGGGGATCCCTCTTGAGCATGTATGCTTCTGCTCCTTGTTCTACATCAGACTTCTTCCGCAAACGGGGAAACGCTTTGACTCGGTGAATTTCACGGCATTCCGACTTTGATTCCCCATTTGCCGAAATTCAGTTGCCTTTGAATTTCGGGTGACCCCTCTTGATCATGTATGCTTCTGCTACTTGTTCTACATTAGACTTCTTCCGCAAACGGGGAAACGCTTTGACTTGGTGAATTTCACGGCATTCCGACTTCGATTCCCCGTTTGCCGAAATTCAGTTGCCTTTGAATTTCGGGTGACCCCTCTTGAGCATGTATGCTTCTGCTACTTGTTCTACATCAGACTTCTTCCGCAAACGGTTAAATGATTTGACTCGTTGAATTTCGCGGCATTCCGACTTCATTTCCCCATTTGCTGAAATTCAATTGCCTTTGGATTTCGGTAGACCCCTCTTGAGCATGTATGCTTCCGCTACTTGTTCTACATCACACTTCTTCCGCAAACGGGGAAACGCTTTGACTCAGTGAATTTCGCGGCATTCCGACTTCGATGCCCCGGTTGCCGAAATTCAATTGCCTTTGAATTTCGTGTGACCCCTATTGAGCATGTATGCTTCTGCTACTTGTTCTACATCAGACTTCTTCCGCAAACGGGGAAGCGCTTTCACTCGGTGAATTTCGCGGCATTCCGAATTCGATTCCCCGTTTGCCGAAATTCAGTTGCCTTTGAATTTCGGGTGACCCCTCTTGAGCATGTATGCTTCGGCTACATGTTCTACATCAGACTTCTTCCGCAAACGGGGAAGCGCTTTCACTCGGTGAATTTCGCGGCATTCCGACTTCGATTCCCCGTTTGCCGAAATTCAGTTGCCTTTGAATTTCGGGTGACCCCTCTTGAGCATGTATGCTTCCGCTACTTGTTCTACATCAGACTTCTTCCGCAAACGGGGAAACGCTTTGACTCGGTGAATTTCGCGGCATTCCGACTTCGATTCCCCGTTTGCCAAAATTCAGTTGCCTTTGAATTTCGGGTGACCCCTCTTGATCATGTATGCTTCTGCTACTTGTTCTACATCAGACTTCTTCCGCAAACGGGGAAACGCTTTGACTCGGTGAATTTCGCGACATTCCGACTTCGATTCCCCGGTTGCCGAAATTCAGTTGCCTTTGATTTTCTGGGGATCCCTCTTGAGCATGTATGCTTCTGCTCCTTGTTCTACATCAGACTTCTTCCGCAAACGGGGAAACGCTTTGACTCGGTGAATTTCACGGCATTCCGACTTTGATTCCCCATTTGCCGAAATTCAGTTGCCTTTGAATTTCGGGTGACCCCTCTTGATCATGTATGTTTCTGCTACTTGTTCTACATCAGACTTCTTCCGCAAACGGGGAAACGCTTTGACTTGGTGAATTTCACGGCATTCCGACTTCGATTCCCCGTTTGCCGAAATTCAGTTGCCTTTGAATTTCGGGTGACCCCTCTTGAGCATGTATGCTTCTGCTACTTGTTCTACATCAGACTTCTTCCGCAAACGGTTAAATGATTTGACTCGTTGAATTTCGCGGCATTCCGACTTCATTTCCCCATTTGTTGAAATTCAATTGCCTTTGGATTTCGGTTGACCCCTCTTGAGCATGTATGCTTCCGCTACTTGTTCTACATCACACTTCTTCCGCAAACGGGGAAACGCTTTGACTCAGTGAGTTTCGCGGCATTCCGACTTCGATGCCCCGGTTGCCGAAATTCAATTGCCTTTGAATTTCGTGTGACCCCTCTTGAGCATGTATGCTTCTGCTACTTGTTCTACATCAGACTTCTTCCGCAAACGGGGAAGCGCTTTCACTCGGTGAATTTCGCGGCATTCCGAATTCGATTCCCCGTTTGCCGAAATTCAGTTGCCTTTGAATTTCGGGTGACCCCTCTTGAGCATGTATGCTTCGGCTACATGTTCTACATCAGACTTCTTCCGCAAACAGGGAAGCGCTTTCACTCGGTGAATTTCGCGGCATTCCGACTTCGATTCCCCGTTTGCTGAAATTCAGTTGCCTTTGAATTTCGGGTGACCCCTCTTGAGCATGTATGCTTCCGCTACTTGTTCTACATCAGACTTCTTCCGCAAACGGGGAAACGCTTTGACTCGGTGAATTTCGCGGCATTCCGACTTCGATTCCCCGTTTGCCGAAATTCAGTTGCCTTTGAATTTCGGGTGACCCCTCTTGATCATGTATGCTTCTGCTACTTGTTCTACATCAGACTTCTTCCGCAAACGGGGAAACGCTTTGACTCGGTGAATTTCGCGACATTCCGACTTCGATTCCCCGTTTGCCGAAATTCAGTTGCCTTTGAATTTCGGGTGACCCCTCTTGAGCATGTATGCTTCTGCTACATGTTCTACATCAGACTTCTTCCGCAAACGGGGAAGCGCTTTGACTCGGTGAATTTCGCGGCATTCCGAATTCGATTCCCCGTTTGCCGAAATTCAGTTGCCTTTGAATTTCGGGTGACCCCTCTTGAGCATGTATGCTTCTGCTACTTGTTCTACATCAGACTTCTTCCGCAAACGGGGAAGCGCTTTCACTCGGTGAATTTCGCGGCATTCCGACTTCGATTCCCCGTTTGCGGAAATTCAGTTGCCTTTGAATTTCGGGTGACCCCTCTTGAGCATGTATGCTTCCGCTACTTGTTCTACATCAGACTTCTTCCGCAAACGGGGAAACGCTTTGACTCGTTGAATTTCGCGGCATTCCGCCTTCGATTTCCCGTTTGCCGA
Organism: Populus alba x Populus glandulosa; assembly: GCA_033617975.1. Lineage (NCBI taxonomy): Eukaryota > Viridiplantae > Streptophyta > Magnoliopsida > Malpighiales > Salicaceae > Populus > Populus alba x Populus glandulosa. Next base: position 3,475,774 of record CM066146.1, read on the forward strand.
AATTCAGTTGCCTTTGGATTTCGGTTGACCCCTCTTGAGCATGTATGCTTCCGCTACTTGTTCAACATCAGACTTTTTCTGCAAACGGGGAAACGCTTTGACTCGGTGCATTTCGCGGCATTCCGACTTCGATTCCCCGTTTGCCGAAATTCAGTTGCCTTTGAATTTCAGGTGACCCCTCTTGAGCATGTATGCTTCTGCTACTTGTTCTACATCAGACTTCTTCCGCAAACGGGGAAACGCTTTGACTCGGTGAATTTCGCGGCATTTCGACTTCGATTCCCCGTTTGCCGAAATTCAGTTGCCTTTGAATTTCTGGGGATCCCTCTTGAGCATGTATGCTTCTGCTACTTGTTCTACATCAGACTTCTTCCGCAAACGGGGAAACGCTTTGACTCGTTGAATTTCGCGGCATTCCGACTTCGATGCCCCGGTTGCCGAAATTCAGTTGCCTTTGAATTTCTGGTGATCCCTCTTGAGCATGTATGCTTCTGCTAATTGTTCTACATCAGACTTCTTCCGTAAACGGGGAAACGCTTTGACTCGGTGAGTTTCGCGGCATTCCGACTTCGATTCCCCGTTTGCCGAAATTCAGTTGCCTTTGAATTTCTGGTGATCCCTCTTGAGCATGTATGCTTCTGCTACTTGTTCTACATCAGACTTCTTCCGCAAACGGGGAAACGCTTTGACTCGGTGAATTTCGCGGCATTTCGACTTCGATTCCCCGTTTGCCGAAATTCAGTTGCCTTTGAATTTCTGGGGATCCCTCTTGAGCATGTATGCTTCTGCTCCTTGTTCTAAATCAGACTTCTTCTGCAAATGGCGAAACGCTTTGACTCGTTGAGCTTCGCGGCATTCCGACTTCGATGCCCCGGTTGCCGAAATTCAGTTGCCTTTGAATTTCGGGTGACCCCTCTTGAGCATGTATGCTTCTGCTACTTGTTCTACATCAGACTTCTTCCGCAAACGGGGAAACGCTTTGACTCGTTGAATTTCGCGGCATTCCGACTTCGATGCCCCGATTGCCGAAATTCAGTTGCCTTTGAATTTCGGGTGACCCCTCTTGAGCATGTATGCTTCTGCTACTTGTTCTACATCAGACTTCTTCCGCAAACGGGGAAACGCTTTGACTCGTTGAATTTCGCGGCATTCCGACTTCGATGCCCCGGTTGCCGAAATTCAGTTGCCTTTGAATTTCGGGTGACCCCTCTTGAGCATGTATGCTTCTGCTACTTGTTCTACATCAGACTTCTTCCGCAAACAGGGAAACGCTTTGACTCGTTGAATTTCGTGGCATTCCGACTTCGATTCCCCGTTTGCCGAAATTCAGTTGCCTTTGGATTTCGGTTGAACCCTCTTGAGCATGTTTGCTTCCGCTACTTGTTCAACATCAGACTTTTTCCGCAAACGGGGAAACGCTTTGACTCGGTGAATTTCGCGGCATTCCGACTTCGATTCCCCGTTTGCCGAAATTCAGTTGCCTTTGAATTTCAGGTGACCCCTCTTGAGCATGCATGCTTCTGCTACTTGTTCTACATCAGACTTCTTCCGCAAACGGGGAAACGCTTTGACTCGGTGAATTTCGCGGCATTCCGACTTCGATTCCCCGTTTGCCGAAATTCAGTTGCCTTTGAATTTCTAGTGATCCCTCTTGAGCATGTATGCTTCTGCTACTTGTTCTACATCAGACTTCTTCCGCAAACGGGGAAACGCTTTGACTCGGTGAATTTCGCGGCATTTCGACTTCGATTCCCCGTTTGCCGAAATTCAGTTGCCTTTGAATTTCTGGGGATCCCTCTTGAGCATGTATGCTTCTGCTCCTTGTTCTAAATCAGACTTCTTCTGCAAATGGCGAAACGCTTTGACACGTTCAGCTTCGCGGCATTCCGACTTCGATGCCCCGGTTGCCGAAATTCAGTTGCCTTTGAATTTCGGGTGACCCCTCTTGAGCATGTATGCTTCTGCTACTTGTTCTACATCAGACTTCTTCCGCAAACGGGGAAACGCTTTGACTCGTTGAATTTCGCGGCATTCCGCCTTCGATTTCCCGTTTGCCGAAATTCAGTTGCCTTTGGATTTCGGTTGACCCCTCTTGAGCATGTATGCTTCCGCTACTTGTTCAACATCAGACTTTTTCTGCAAACGGGGAAACGCTTTGACTCGGTGAATTTCGCGGCATTCCGACTTCGATTCCCCGTTTGCCGAAATTCAGTTGCCTTTGAATTTCAGGTGACCCCTCTTGAGCATGTATGCTTCTGCTACTTGTTCTACATCAGACTTCTTCCGCAAACGGGGAAACGCTTTGACTCGGTGAATTTCGCGGCATTTCGACTTCGATTCCCCGTTTGCCGAAATTCAGTTGCCTTTGAATTTCTGGGGATCCCTCTTGAGCATGTATGCTTCTGCTACTTGTTCTACATCAGACTTCTTCCGCAAACGGGGAAACGCTTTGACTCGTTGAATTTCGCGGCATTCCGACTTCGATGCCCCGGTTGCCGAAATTCAGTTGCCTTTGAATTTCGGGTCACCCCTCTTGAGCATGTATGCTTCTGCTACTTGTTCTACATCAGACTTCTTCCGCAAACAGGGAAACGCTTTGACTCGTTGAATTTCGTGGCATTCCGACTTCGATTCCCCGTTTGCCGAAATTCAGTTGCCTTTGGATTTCGGTTGAACCCTCTTGAGCATGTTTGCTTCCGCTACTTGTTCAACATCAGACTTTTTCCGCAAACGGGGAAACGCTTTGACTCGGTGAATTTCGCGGCATTCTGACTTCGATTCCCCGTTTGCCGAAATTCAGTTGCCTTTGAATTTCTAGTGATCCCTCTTGAGCATGTATGCTTCTGCTACTTGTTCTACATCAGACTTCTTCCGCAAACGGGGAAACGCTTTGACTCGGTGAATTTCGCGGCATTTCGACTTCGATTCCCCGTTTGCCGAAATTCAGTTGCCTTTGAATTTCTGGGGATCCCTCTTGAGCATGTATGCTTCTGCTCCTTGTTCTAAATCAGACTTCTTCTGCAAATGGCGAAACGCTTTGACTCGTTGAGCTTCGCGGCATTCCGACTTCGATGCCCCGGTTGCCGAAATTCAGTTGCCTTTGAATTTCGGGTGACCCCTCTTGAGCATGTATGCTTCTGCTACTTGTTCTACATCAGACTTCTTCCGCAAACGGGGAAACGCTTTGACTCGTTGAATTTCGCGGCATTCCGCCTTCGATTTCCCGTTTGCCGAAATTCAGTTGCCTTTGGATTTCGGTTGACCCCTCTTGAGCATGTATGCTTCCGCTACTTGTTCAACATCAGACTTTTTCTGCAAACGGGGAAACGCTTTGACTCGGTGAATTTCGCGGCATTCCGACTTCGATTCCCCGTTTGCCGAAATTCAGTTGCCTTTGAATTTCAGGTGACCCCTCTTGAGCATGCATGCTTCTGCTACTTGTTCTACATCAGACTTCTTCCGCAAACGGGGAAACGCTTTGACTCGGTGAATTTCGCGGCATTCCGACTTCGATTCCCCGTTTGCCGAAATTCAGTTGCCTTTGAATTTCAGGTGACCCCTCTTGAGCATGTATGCTTCTGCTACTTGTTCTACATCAGACTTCTTCCGCAAACGGGGAAACGCTTTGACTCGGTGAATTTCGCAGCATTTCGACTTCGATTCCCCGTTTGCCGAAATTCAGTTGCCTTTGAATTTCTGGGGATCCCTCTTGAGCATGTATGCTTCTGCTACTTGTTCTACATCAGACTTCTTCCGCAAACGGGGAAACGCTTTGACTCGTTGAATTTCGTGGCATTCCGACTTCGATGCCCCGGTTGCCGAAATTCAGTTGCCTTTGAATTTCGGGTGACCCCTCTTGAGCATGTATGCTTCTGCTACTTGTTCTACATCAGACTTCTTCCGCAAACAGGGAAACGCTTTGACTCGTTGAATTTCGTGGCATTCCGACTTCGATTCCCCGTTTGCCGAAATTCAGTTGCCTTTGGATTTCGGTTGAACCCTCTTGAGCATGTTTGCTTCCGCTACTTGTTCAACATCAGACTTTTTCCGCAAACGGGGAAACGCTTTGACTCGGTGAATTTCGCGGCATTCCGACTTCGATTCCCCGTTTGCCGAAATTCAGTTGCCTTTGAATTTCAGGTGACCCCTCTTGAGCATGCATGCTTCTGCTACTTGTTCTACATCAGACTTCTTCCGCAAACGGGGAAACGCTTTGACTCGGTGAATTTCGCGGCATTCCGACTTCGATTCCCCGTTTGCCGAAATTCAGTTGCCTTTGAATTTCAGGTGACCCCTCTTGAGCATGTATGCTTGTGCTACTTGTTCTACATCAGACTTCTTCCGCAAACAGGGAAACGCTTTGACTCGTTGAATTTCGTGGCATTCCGACTTCGATTCCCCGTTTGCCGAAATTCAGTTGCCTTTGGATTTCGGTTGAACCCTCTTGAGCATGTTTGCTTCCGCTACTTGTTCAACATCAGACTTTTTCCGCAAACGGGGAAACGCTTTGACTCGGTGAATTTCGCGGCATTCCGACTTCGATGCCCCGGTTGCCGAAATTCAGTTGCCTTTGAATTTTGGGTGACCCCTCTTGAGCATGTATGCTTCTGCTACTTGTTCTACATCAGACTTCTTCCGCAAACAGGGAAACGCTTTGACTCGTTGAATTTCGTGGCATTCCGACTTCGATTCCCCGTTTGCCGAAATTCAGTTGCCTTTGGATTTCGGTTGAACCCTCTTGAGCATGTTTGCTTCCGCTACTTGTTCAACATCAGACTTTTTCCGCAAACGGGGAAACGCTTTGACTCGGTGAATTTCGCGGCATTCCGACTTCGATTCCCCGTTTGCCGAAATTCAGTTGCCTTTGAATTTCAGGTGACCCCTCTTGAGCATGCATGCTTCTGCTACTTGTTCTACATCAGACTTCTTCCGCAAACGGGGAAACGCTTTGACTCGGTGAATTTCGCGGCATTCCGACTTCGATTCCCCGTTTGCCGAAATTCAGTTGCCTTTGAATTTCAGGTGACCCCTCTTGAGCATGTATGCTTCTGCTACTTGTTCTACATCAGACTTCTTCCGCAAACAGGGAAACGCTTTGACTCGTTGAATTTCGTGGCATTCCGACTTCGATTCCCCGTTTGCCGAAATTCAGTTGCCTTTGGATTTCGGTTGAACCCTCTTGAGCATGTTTGCTTCCGCTACTTGTTCAACATCAGACTTTTTCCGCAAACGGGGAAACGCTTTGACTCGGTGAATTTCGCGGCATTCCGACTTCGATTCCCCGTTTGCCGAAATTCAGTTGCCTTTGAATTTCAGGTGACCCCTCTTGAGCATGCATGCTTCTGCTACTTGTTCTACATCAGACTTCTTCCGCAAACGGGGAAACGCTTTGACTCGGTGAATTTCGCGGCATTCCGACTTCGATTCCCCGTTTGCCGAAATTCAGTTGCCTTTGAATTTCTAGTGATCCCTCTTGAGCATGTATGCTTCTGCTACTTGTTCTACATCAGACTTCTTCCGCAAACGGGGAAACGCTTTGACTCGGTGAATTTCGCGGCATTTCGACTTCGATTCCCCGTTTGCCGAAATTCAGTTGCCTTTGAATTTCTGGGGATCCCTCTTGAGCATGTATGCTTCTGCTCCTTGTTCTAAATCAGACTTCTTCTGCAAATGGCGAAACGCTTTGACACGTTCAGCTTCGCGGCATTCCGACTTCGATGCCCCGGTTGCCGAAATTCAGTTGCCTTTGAATTTCGGGTGACCCCTCTTGAGCATGTATGCTTCTGCTACTTGTTCTACATCAGACTTCTTCCGCAAACGGGGAAACGCTTTGACTCGTTGAATTTCGCGGCATTCCGCCTTCGATTTCCCGTTTGCCGAAATTCAGTTGCCTTTGGATTTCGGTTGACCCCTCTTGAGCATGTATGCTTCCGCTACTTGTTCAACATCAGACTTTTTCTGCAAACGGGGAAACGCTTTGACTCGGTGAATTTCGCGGCATTCCGACTTCGATTCCCCGTTTGCCGAAATTCAGTTGCCTTTGAATTTCAGGTGACCCCTCTTGAGCATGTATGCTTCTGCTACTTGTTCTACATCAGACTTCTTCCGCAAACGGGGAAACGCTTTGACTCGGTGAATTTCGCGGCATTTCGACTTCGATTCCCCGTTTGCCGAAATTCAGTTGCCTTTGAATTTCTGGGGATCCCTCTTGAGCATGTATGCTTCTGCTACTTGTTCTACATCAGACTTCTTCCGCAAACGGGGAAACGCTTTGACTCGTTGAATTTCGCGGCATTCCGACTTCGATGCCCCGGTTGCCGAAATTCAGTTGCCTTTGAATTTCGGGTCACCCCTCTTGAGCATGTATGCTTCTGCTACTTGTTCTACATCAGACTTCTTCCGCAAACAGGGAAACGCTTTGACTCGTTGAATTTCGTGGCATTCCGACTTCGATTCCCCGTTTGCCGAAATTCAGTTGCCTTTGGATTTCGGTTGAACCCTCTTGAGCATGTTTGCTTCCGCTACTTGTTCAACATCAGACTTTTTCCGCAAACGGGGAAACGCTTTGACTCGGTGAATTTCGCGGCATTCTGACTTCGATTCCCCGTTTGCCGAAATTCAGTTGCCTTTGAATTTCTAGTGATCCCTCTTGAGCATGTATGCTTCTGCTACTTGTTCTACATCAGACTTTTTCCGCAAACGGGGAAACGCTTTGACTCGGTGAATTTCGCGGCATTTCGACTTCGATTCCCCGTTTGCCGAAATTCAGTTGCCTTTGAATTTCTGGGGATCCCTCTTGAGCATGTATGCTTCTGCTCCTTGTTCTAAATCAGACTACTTCTGCAAATGGCGAAACGCTTTGACTCGTTGAGCTTCGCGGCATTCCGACTTCGATGCCCCGGTTGCCGAAATTCAGTTGCCTTTGAATTTCGGGTGACCCCTCTTGAGCATGTATGCTTCTGCTACTTGTTCTACATCAGACTTCTTCCGCAAACGGGGAAACGCTTTGATTCGTTGAATTTCGCGGCATTCCGCCTTCGATTTCCCGTTTGCCGAAATTCAGTTGCCTTTGGATTTCGGTTGACCCCTCTTGAGCATGTATGCTTCCGCTACTTGTTCAACATCAGACTTTTTCTGCAAACGGGGAAACGCTTTGACTCGGTGCATTTCGCGGCATTCCGACTTCGATTCCCCGTTTGCCGAAATTCAGTTGCCTTTGAATTTCAGGTGACCCCTCTTGAGCATGTATGCTTCTGCTACTTGTTCTACATCAGACTTCTTCCGCAAACGGGGAAACGCTTTGACTCGGTGAATTTCGCGGCATTTCGACTTCGATTCCCCGTTTGCCGAAATTCAGTTGCCTTTGAATTTCTGGGGATCCCTCTTGAGCATGTATGCTTCTGCTACTTGTTCTACATCAGACTTCTTCCGCAAACGGGGAAACGCTTTGACTCGTTGAATTTCGCGGCATTCCGACTTCGATGCCCCGGTTGCCGAAATTCAGTTGCCTTTGGATTTCGGTTGAACCCTCTTGAGCATGTTTGCTTCCGCTACTTGTTCAACATCAGACTTTTTCCGCAAACGGGGAAACGCTTTGACTCGGTGAATTTCGCGGCATTCCGACTTCGATTCCCCGTTTGCCGAAATTCAGTTGCCTTTGAATTTCAGGTGACCCCTCTTGAGCATGCATGCTTCTGCTACTTGTTCTACATCAGACTTCTTCCGCAAACGGGGAAACGCTTTGACTCGGTGAATTTCGCGGCATTCCGACTTCGATTCCCCGTTTGCCGAAATTCAGTTGCCTTTGAATTTCAGGTGACCCCTCTTGAGCATGTATGCTTCTGCTACTTGTTCTACATCAGACTTCTTCCGCAAACGGGGAAACGCTTTGACTCGGTGAATTTCGCAGCATTTCGACTTCGATTCCCCGTTTGCCGAAATTCAGTTGCCTTTGAATTTCTGGGGATCCCTCTTGAGCATGTATGCTTCTGCTACTTGTTCTACATCAGACTTCTTCCGCAAACGGGGAAACGCTTTGACTCGTTGAATTTCGTGGCATTCCGACTTCGATGCCCCGGTTGCCGAAATTCAGTTGCCTTTGAATTTCGGGTGACCCCTCTTGAGCATGTATGCTTCTGCTACTTGTTCTACATCAGACTTCTTCCGCAAACAGGGAAACGCTTTGACTCGTTGAATTTCGTGGCATTCCGACTTCGATTCCCCGTTTGCCGAAATTCAGTTGCCTTTGGATTTCGGTTGAACCCTCTTGAGCATGTTTGCTTCCGCTACTTGTTCAACATCAGACTTTTTCCGCAAACGGGGAAACGCTTTGACTCGGTGAATTTCGCGGCATTCCGACTTCGATTCCCCGTTTGCCGAAATTCAGTTGCCTTTGAATTTCAGGTGACCCCTCTTGAGCATGCATGCTTCTGCTACTTGTTCTACATCAGACTTCTTCCGCAAACGGGGAAACGCTTTGACTCGGTGAATTTCGCGGCATTCCGACTTCGATTCCCCGTTTGCCGAAATTCAGTTGCCTTTGAATTTCAGGTGACCCCTCTTGAGCATGTATGCTTCTGCTACTTGTTCTACATCAGACTTCTTCCGCAAACGGGGAAACGCTTTGACTCGGTGAATTTCGCGGCATTTCGACTTCGATTCCCCGTTTGCCGAAATTCAGTTGCCTTTGAATTTCTGGGGATCCCTCTTGAGCATGTATGCTTCTGCTACTTGTTCTACATCAGACTTCTTCCGCAAACGGGGAAACGCTTTGACTCGTTGAATTTCGCGGCATTCCGACTTCGATGCCTCGGTTGCCGAAATTCAGTTGCCTTTGGATTTCGGTTGAACCCTCTTGAGCATGTTTGCTTCCGCTACTTGTTCAACATCAGACTTTTTCCGCAAACGGGGAAACGCTTTGACTCGGTGAATTTCGCGGCATTCCGACTTCGATTCCCCGTTTGCCGAAATTCAGTTGCCTTTGAATTTCAGGTGACCCCTCTTGAGCATGCATGCTTCTGCTACTTGTTCTACATCAGACTTCTTCCGCAAACGGGGAAACGCTTTGACTCGGTGAATTTCGCGGCATTCCGACTTCGATTCCCCGTTTGCCGAAATTCAGTTGCCTTTGAATTTCAGGTGACCCCTCTTGAGCATGTATGCTTCTGCTACTTGTTCTACATCAGACTTCTTCCGCAAACGGGGAAACGCTTTGACTCGGTGAATTTCGCGGCATTTCGACTTCGATTCCCCGTTTGCCGAAATTCAGTTGCCTTTGAATTTCTGGGGATCCCTCTTGAGCATGTAAGCTTCTGCTACTTGTTCTACATCAGACTTCTTCCGCAAACGGGGAAACGCTTTGACTCGTTGAATTTCGTGGCATTCCGACTTCGATGCCCCGGTTGCCGAAATTCAGTTGCCTTTGAATTTCGGGTGACCCCTCTTGAGCATGTATGCTTCTGCTACTTGTTCTACATCAGACTTCTTCCGCAAACAGGGAAACGCTTTGACTCGTTGAATTTCGTGGCATTCCGACTTCGATTCCCCGTTTGCCGAAATTCAGTTGCCTTTGGATTTCGGTTGAACCCTCTTGAGCATGTTTGCTTCCGCTACTTGTTCAACATCAGACTTTTTCCGCAAACGGGGAAACGCTTTGACTCGGTGAATTTCGCGGCATTCCGACTTCGATTCCCCGTTTGCCGAAATTCAGTTGCCTTTGAATTTCAGGTGACCCCTCTTGAGCATGCATGCTTCTGCTACTTGTTCTACATCAGACTTCTTCCGCAAACGGGGAAACGCTTTGACTCGGTGAATTTCGCGGCATTCCGACTTCGATTCCCCGTTTGCCGAAATTCAGTTGCCTTTGAATTTCTAGTGATCCCTCTTGAGCATGTATGCTTCTGCTACTTGTTCTACATCAGACTTCTTTCGCAAACGGGGAAACGCTTTGACTCGTTGAATTTCGCGGCATTCCGACTTCGATGCCCCGATTGCCGAAATTCAGTTGCCTTTGAATTTCGGGTGACCCCTCTTGAGCATGTATGCTTCTGCTACTTGTTCTACATCAGACTTCTTCCGCAAACGGGGAAACGCTTTGACTCGTTGAATTTCGCGGCATTCCGCCTTCGATTTCCCGTTTGCCGAAATTCAGTTGCCTTTGGATTTCGGTTGACCCCTCTTGAGCATGTATGCTTCCGCTACTTGTTCAACATCAGACTTTTTCTGCAAACGGGGAAACGCTTTGACTCGGTGAATTTCGCGGCATTCCGACTTCGATTCCCCGTTTGCCGAAATTCAGTTGCCTTTGAATTTCAGGTGACCCCTCTTGAGCATGTATGCTTCTGCTACTTGTTCTACATCAGACTTCTTCCGTAAACGGGGAAACGCTTTGACTCTGTGAATTTCGCGGCATTCCGACTTCGATTCCCCGTTTGCCGAAATTCAGTTGCGTTTGAATTTCTGGTGATCCCTCTTGAGCATGTATGCTTCTGCTACTTGTTCTACATCAGACTTCTTCCGCAAACGGGGAAACGCTTTGACTCGGTGAATTTCGCGGCATTCCGACTTCGATTCCCCGTTTGCCGAAATTCAGTTGCCTTTGAATTTATGGGGATCCTTCTTGAGCATGTATGCTTCTGCTCATTGTTCTAAATCAGACTTCTTCTGCAAATGGCGAAACGTTTGACTCGTTGAGTTTCGCGGCATTCCGACTTCGATTCCCCATTTGCCGAAATTCAGTTGCCTTTGGATTTCGGTTGACCCCTCTTGAGCATGTATGCTTCCGCTACTTGTTCAACATCAGACTTTTTCCGCAAACGGGGAAACGCTTTGACTCGGTGAATTTCGCGGCATTCCGACTTCGATTCCCCGTTTGCCGAAATTCAGTTGCCTTTGAATTTCAGGTGACCCCTCTTGAGCATGTATGCTTCTGCTACTTGTTCTACATCAGACTTCTTCCGCAAACGGGGAAACGCTTTGACTCGGTGAATTTCGCGGCATTCCGACTTCGATTCCCCGTTTGCCGAAATTCAGTTGCCTTTGAATTTCAGGTGAACCCTCTTGAGCATGTATGCTTCTGCTACTTGTTCTACACCAGACTTCTTCCGCAAACGGGGAAACGCTTTGACTCGGTGAATTTCACGGCATTCCGACTTCGATTCCCCGTTTGCCGAAATTCAGTTGCCTTTGAATTTCGGGTGACCCCTCTTGAGCATGTATGCTTCTGCTACTTGTTCTACATCAGACTTCTTCCACAAACGGGGAAACGCTTTGACTCGGTGAATTTCGCGGCATTCCGACTTCGATTCCCCGTTTGCCGAAATTCAGTTGCCTTTGAATTTCTGGGGATCCCTCTTGAGCATGTATGCTTCTGCTCCTTGTTCTAAATCAGACTTCTTCTGCAAATGGTGAAACGCTTTGACTCGTTGAGCTTCGCGGCATTCCGACTTCGATGCCCCGGTTGCCGAAATTCAGTTGCCTTTGAATTTCGGGTGACCCCTCTTGAGCATGTATGCTTCTGCTACTTGTTCTACATCAGACTTCTTCCGCAAACGGGGAAACGCATTGACTCGGTGAATTTCGCGGCATTCCGACTTTGGTTCCCCGTTTGCCGAAATTCAGTTGCCTTTGAATTTCGGGTGACCCCTCTTGAGCATGTATGCTTCTGCTCCTTGTTCTAAATCAAACTTCTTCTGCAAATGGCGAAACGCTTTGACTCGTTGAGCTTCGCAGCATTCCGACTTCGATGCCCCTGTTGCCGAAATTCAGTTGCCTTTGAATTTCGGGCGACCCCTCTTGAGCATGTATGCTTCTGCTACTTGTTCTACATCAGACTTCTTCCGCAAACGGGGAAACGCTTTGACTCGGTGAATTTCGCGGCATTCCGACTTCGATTCCCCGTTTGCCGAAATTCAGTTGCCTTTGCATTTCAGGTGACCCCTCTTGAGCATGTATGCTTCTGCTACTTGTTCTACATCAGACGTCTTCCACAAACGGGGAAACGCTTTGACTCGGTGAATTTCGCGGCATTCCGACTTCGATTCCCCGTTTGCCGAAATTCTGTTGCCTTTGAATTTCTGGGTGACCCCTCTTGAGCATGAATGCTTCTGTTACTTGTTCTACATCAGACTTCTTCCGCAAACGGGGAAACGCTTTGACTCGATGAGTTTCGCGGCATTCCGACTTTGATTCCCCGTTTGCCGACATTCAGTTGCCTTTGAATTTCTGGGGATCCCTCTTGAGCATGTATGCTTCTGCTCCTTGTTCTAAATCAGACTTCTTCTGCAAATGGCGAAACGTTTGACTCGTTGAGTTTCGCGGCATTCCGACTTCGATTCCCCATTTGCCGAAATTCAGTTGCCTTTGGATTTCGGTTGACCCCTCTTGAGCATGTATGCTTCCGCTACTTGTTCAACATCAGACTTTTTCCGCAAACGGGGAAACGCTTTGACTCGGTGAATTTCGCGGCATTCCGACTTCGATTCCCCGTTTGCCGAAATTCAGTTGCCTTTGAATTTCAGGTGACCCCTCTTGAGCATGTATGCTTCTGCTACTTGTTCTACATCAGACTTCTTCCGCAAACGGGGAAACGCTTTGACTCGGTGAATTTCGCGGCATTCCGACTTCGATTCCCCGTTTGCCGAAATTCAGTTGCCTTTGAATTTCAGGTGAACCCTCTTGAGCATGTATGCTTCTGCTACTTGTTCTACACCAGACTTCTTCCGCAAACGGGGAAACGCTTTGACTCGGTGAATTTCACGGCATTCCGACTTCGATTCCCCGTTTGCCGAAATTCAGTTGCCTTTGAATTTCGGGTGACCCCTCTTGAGCATGTATGCTTCTGCTACTTGTTCTACATCAGACTTCTTCCACAAACGGGGAAACGCTTTGACTCGGTGAATTTCGCGGCATTCCGACTTCGATTCCCCGTTTGCCGAAATTCAGTTGCCTTTGAATTTCTGGGGATCCCTCTTGAGCATGTATGCTTCTGCTCCTTGTTCTAAATCAGACTTCTTCTGCAAATGGTGAAACGCTTTGACTCGTTGAGCTTCGCGGCATTCCGACTTCGATGCCCCGGTTGCCGAAATTCAGTTGCCTTTGAATTTCGGGTGACCCCTCTTGAGCATGTATGCTTCTGCTACTTGTTCTACATCAGACTTCTTCCGCAAACGGGGAAACGCATTGACTCGGTGAATTTCGCGGCATTCCGACTTTGGTTCCCCGTTTGCCGAAATTCAGTTGCCTTTGAATTTCGGGTGACCCCTCTTGAGCATGTATGCTTCTGCTCCTTGTTCTAAATCAAACTTCTTCTGCAAATGGCGAAACGCTTTGACTCGTTGAGCTTCGCAGCATTCCGACTTCGATGCCCCTGTTGCCGAAATTCAGTTGCCTTTGAATTTCGGGTGACCCCTCTTGAGCATGTATGCTTCTGCTACTTGTTCTACATCAGACTTCTTCCGCAAATGGGGAAACGCTTTGACTCGGTGAATTTCGCGGCATTCCGACTTCGATTCCCCGTTTGCCGAAATTCAGTTGCCTTTGCATTTCAGGTGACCCCTCTTGAGCATGTATGCTTCTGCTACTTGTTCTACATCAGACTTCTTCCGCTAACGGGGAAACGCTTTGACTCGGTGAATTTCGCGGCATTCCGACTTCGATTCCCCGTTTGCCGAAATTCAGTTGCCTTTGAATTTCAGGTGACCCCTCTTGAGCATGTATGCTTCTGCTACTTGTTCTACATCAGACTTCTTCCGCAAACGGGGAAACGCTTTGACTCGGTGAATTTCACGGCATTCCGACTTCGATTCCCCGTTTGCCGAAATTCAGTTGGCTTTGAATTTCGGGTGACCCCTCTTGAGCATGTATGCTTCTGCTACTTGTTCTACATCAGACTTCTTCCGCAAACGGGGAAACGCTTTGACTTGGTGAATTTCACGGCATTCCGACTTCGATTCCCCGTTTGCCGAAATTCAGTTGCCTTTGAATTTCTGGGGATCCCTCTTGAGCATGTATGCTTCTGCTCCTTGTTCTAAATCAGACTTCTTCTGCAAATGGCGAAACGCTTTGACTTGTTGAGCTTCGCGGCATTCCGACTTCGATGCCCCGGTTGCCGAAATTTAGTTGCCTTTGAATTTCGGGGGACCCCTCTTGAGCATGTATGCTTCTGCTACTTGTTCTACATCAGACTTCTTCCGCAAACGGGGAAACGCTTTGACTCGGTGAATTTCGCGGCATTCCGACTTCGATTCCCCGTTTGCCGAAATTCAGTTGCCTTTGAATTTCGGGTGACCCCTCTTGAGCATTTATGCTTCTGCTACTTGTTCTACATCAGACTTCTTCCGCAAATGGGGAAACGCTTTGACTCGATGAGTTTCGCGGCATTCCGACTTTGATTCCCCGTTTGCCGACATTCAGTTGCCTTTGAATTTCTGGGGATCCCTCTTGAGCATGTATGCTTCTGCTCCTTGTTCTAAATTGGACTTCTTCTGCAAATGGCGAAACGCTTTGACTCGTTGAGCTTCGCGGCATTCCGACTTCGATGCCCCAGTTGCCGAAATTCAGTTGCCTTTGAATTTCGGGTGAACCCTCTTGAGCATGTATGCTTCTGCTACTTGTTCTACATCAGACTTCTTCCGCAAACGGCGAAACGCTTTGACTCGGTGAATTTCACGGCATTCCGACTTCGATTCCCTGTTTGCCGAAATTCAGTTGCCTTTGAATTTCTGGTGATCCCTCTTGAGCATGTATGCTTCTGCTACTTGTTCTACATCAGACTTCTTCCGCAAACGGGGAAACGCTTTGACTCGATGAATTTCGCGGCATTCCGACTTTGATTCCCCGTTTGCCGAAATTCAGTTGCCTTTCAATTTCTGGTTATCCCTCTTGAGCATGTATGCTTCTGCTACTTGTTCTACATCAGACTTCTTCCGCAAACGGGGAAACGCTTTGACTTGGTGAGTTTCGCGGCATTCCGACTTTGATTCCCCGTTTGCCGAAATTCAGTTGCCTTTGAATTTCTGGGGATCCCTCTTGAGCATGTATGCTTCTGCTCCTTGTTCTAAATCAGACTTCTTCTGCAAAGGGCGAAACGCTTTGACTCGTTGAGCTTCGCGACATTCCGACTTCGATGCTCTGGTTGCCGAAATTCAGTTGCCTTTGAATTTCGGGTGACCCCTCTTGAGCATGTATGCTTCTGCTACTTGTTCTACATCAGACTTCTTCCGCAAACGGGGAAACGCTTTGACTCGATGAATTTCACGGCATTCCGACTTCGATTCCCCGTTTGCCGAAATTCAGTTGGCTTTGCATTTCGGGTGACCCCTCTTGAGCATGTATGCTTCTGCTACTTGTTCTACATCAGACTTCTTCCGCAAACGGGGAAACGCTTTGACTCGGTGAATTTCGCGGCATTCCGACTTCGATTCCCCGTTTGCCGAAATTCAGTTGCCTTTGAATTTCTGGGGATCCCTATTGAGCATGTATGCTTCTGCTCCTTGTTCTAAATCAGACTTCTTCTGCAAATGGCGAAACGTTTGACTCGTTGAGGTTCGCGGCATTCCGACTTCGATGCCCCAGTTGCCGAAATTCAGTTGCCTTTGAATTTCGGGTGACCCCTCTTGAGCATGTATGCTTCTGCTACTTGTTCTACATCAGACTTCTTCCGCAAACGGGGAAACGCATTGACTCGGTGAATTTCGCGGCATTCCGACTTCGATTCCCCGTTTGCCGAAATTCAGTTGCCTTTGAATTTCGGGTGACCCCTCTTGAGCATGAACGCTTCTGCTACTTGTTCTACATCAGACTTCTTCCGCAAACGGGGAAACGCTTTGACTCGATGAGTTTCGCGGCATTCCGACTTTGATTCCCCGTTTGCCGACATTCAGTTGCCTTTGAATTTCTGGGGATCCCTCTTGAGCATGTATGCTTCTGCTCCTTGTTCTAAATCAGACTTCTTCTGCAAATGGCGAAACGTTTGACTCGTTGAGCTTCGCGGCATTCCGACTTCGATGCCCCAGTTGCCGAAATTCAGTTGCCTTTGAATTTCAGGTGATCCCTCTTGAGCATGTATGCTTCTGCTACTTGTTCTACATCAGACTTCTTCCGCTAACGGGGAAACGCTTTGACTCGGTGAGCTTCGCGGCATTCCGACTTCGATTCCCCGTTTGCCGAAATTCAGTTGCCTTTGAATTTCAGGTAACCCCTCTTGAGCATGTATGCTTCTGCTACTTGTTCTACATCAGACTTCTTCCGCAAACGGGGAAACGCTTTCACTCGGTGAATTTCACGGCATTCCGACTTCGATTCCCCGTTTGCCGAAATTCAGTTGCCTTTGAATTTCGGGTGACCCCTCTTGAGCATGTATGCTTCTGCTACTTGTTCTACATCAGACTTCTTCCGCAAATGGGGAGACGCTTTGACTCGGTGAGGTTCACGGCATTCCGACTTCGATGACCCGGTTGTCGAAATTCAGTTGCCTTTGGATTTTGGGTGACCACTCTTGAGCATGTATGCTTCTGCTACTTGTTCTACATCAGACTTCTTCCGCAAACGGGGAAACGCTTTGACTCGGTGAATTTCGCGGCATTCCAACTTCGATTCCCCGTTTGCCGAAATTCAGTTGCCTTTGAATTTCTGGAGATCCCTCTTGAGCATGTATGCTTCTGCTACTTGTTCTACATCAGATTTCTTCCGGAAACGGGGAAACGCTTTGACTCGGTGAATTTCGCAGCATTCCGACTTCGATTCCCCGTTTGCCGAAATTCAGTTGCCTTTGAATTTCTGGGGATCCCTCTTGAGCATGTATGCTTCTGCTCCTTGTTCTAAATCAGACTTCTTCTGCAAATGGCGAAACGCTTTGGCTCGTTGAGCTTCGCGGCGTTCCGACTTCGATGCCCCGGTTGCCGAAATTCAGTTGCCTTTGAATTTCTGGGGATCCCTCTTGAGCATGTATGCTTCTGCTCCTTGTTCTAAATCAGACTTCTTCTGCAAATGGCGAAACGCTTTGGCTCGTTGAGCTTCGCGGCGTTCCAACTTCGATGCCCCGGTTGCCGAAATTCAGTTGCCTTTGAATTTCGGGTGACCCCTCTTGAGCATGTATGCTTCTGCTACTTGTTCTACATCAGACTTCTTCCGCAAATGGGGAAACGCTTTGACTCGGTGAATTTCGCGGCATTCCGTATTCGATTCCCCGTTTGCCGAAATTCAGTTGCCTTCGAATTTCAGGTGACCCCTCTTGAGCATGTATGCTTCTGCTACTTGTTCTACATCAGACTTCTTCCGCTAACGGGGAAACGCTTTGACTCGGTGAGCTTCGCGGCATTCCGACTTCGATTCCCCAGTTGCCGAAATTCAGTTGCCTTTGAATTTCTGGTGATCCCTCTTGAGCATGTATGCTTCTGCTACTTGTTCTACATCAGATTTCTTCCGGAAACGGGGAAACGCTTTGACTCGGTGAATTTCGCGGCATTCCGACTTCGATTCCCCGTTTGCCGAAATTCAGTTGCCTTTGAATTTCTGGGGATCCCTCTTGAGCATGTATGCTTCTGCTCCTTGTTCTAAATCAGACTTCTTCTGCAAATGGCGAAACGCTTTGGCTCGTTGAGCTTCGCGGCATTCCGACTTCGATGCCCCGGTTGCCGAAATTCAGTTGCCTTTGAATTTCGGGTGACCCCTCTTGAGCATGTATGCTTCTGCTACTTGTTCTACATCAGACTTCTTCCGCAAACGGGGAAACGCTTTGACTCGGTGAATTTCGCGGCATTCCGAATTCGATTCCCCGTTTGCCGAAATTCAGTTGCCTTTGAATTTCAGGTGACCCCTCTTGAGCATGTATGCTTCTGCTACTTGTTCTACATCAGACTTCTTCCGCAAATGGGGAAACGCTTTGACTCGGTGAATTTCACGGCATTCCGACTTCGATTCCCTGTTTGCCAAAATTCAGTTGCCTTTGAATTTCGGGTGACCCCTCTTGAGCATGTATGCTTCTGCTACTTGTTCTACATCAGACTTCTTCCGCAAACGGGGAAACGCTTTGACTCGATGAATTTCACGGCATTCCGACTTCGATTCCCCGTTTGCCGAAATTCAGTTGCCTTTGAATTTCTGGTGATCGCTCTTGAGCATGTATGCTTCTGCTACTTGTTCTACATCAGACTTCTTCCGCAAACGGGGAAACGCTTTGACTCGGTGAATTTCACGGCATTCCGACTTCGATTCCCTGTTTGCCAAAATTCAGTTGCCTTTGAATTTCGGGTGACCCCTCTTGAGCATGTATGCTTCTGCTCCTTGTTCTAAATCAGACTTCTTCTGCAAATGGCGAAACGCTTTGACTCGGTGAGATTCGCGGCATTCCGACTTCGATGACCCGGTTGTCGAAATTCAGTTGCCTTTGAATTTCTGGTGATCGCTCTTGAGCATGTATGCTTCTGCTACTTGTTCTACATCAGACTTCTTCCGCAAACGGGGAAACGCTTTGACTCGATGAGTTTCTCGGCATTCTGACTTCGATTCCCCGTTTGCCGAAATTCTGTTGCCTTTGAATTTCTGGTGACCCGTCTTGAGCATGTATGCTTCTGCTCCTTGTTCTACATCAGACTTCTTCCGCAAACAAGGAAACGCTTTGACTCGGTTAATTTCACGGCATTCCGACTTCGATTTAACGTTTGTCGAAATTCAGTTGCCTTCTAATTTCTAGTGATCCCTCTTGAGCATGTATGCTTCTGCTACTTGTTCTACATCAGACTTCTTCAGCAAACGGGGAAACGCTTTGACTCGGTGAGATTCGCGGCATTCCGACTTCGATGACCCGGTTGTCGAAATTCAGTTGCCTTTGAATATGTATGCTTCTGCTACTTGTTCTACAACAGACTTCTTCCGCAAATAGGGAGACGCTTTGACTCGGTGAGTTTCGCGGCATTCCGACTTCGATGACCCGGTTGCCGAAATTCAGTTGCCTTTGGATTTCAGGTGACCCCTCTTGAGCATGTATGCTTCTGCTACTTGTTCTACATCAGACTTCTTCCGCTAACGGGGAAACGCTTTGACTCGGTGAGCTTCGCGGCATTCCGACTTCGATTCCCCGTTTGCCGAAATTCAGTTGCCTTTGAATTTCAGGTAACCCCTCTTGAGCATGTATGCTTCTGCTACTTGTTCTACATCAGACTTCTTCCGCAAACGGGGAAACGCTTTCACTCGGTGAATTTCACGGCATTCCGACTTCGATTCCCCGTTTGCCGAAATTCAGTTGCCTTTGAATTTCGGGTGACCCCTCTTGAGCATGTATGCTTCTGCTACTTGTTCTACATCAGACTTCTTCCGCAAATGGGGAGACGCTTTGACTCGGTGAGGTTCACGGCATTCCGACTTCGATGACCCGGTTGTCGAAATTCAGTTGCCTTTGGATTTTGGGTGACCACTCTTGAGCATGTATGCTTCTGCTACTTGTTCTACATCAGACTTCTTCCGCAAACGGGGAAACGCTTTGACTCGGTGAATTTCGCGGCATTCCAACTTCGATTCCCCGTTTGCCGAAATTCAGTTGCCTTTGAATTTCTGGAGATCCCTCTTGAGCATGTATGCTTCTGCTACTTGTTCTACATCAGATTTCTTCCGGAAACGGGGAAACGCTTTGACTCGGTGAATTTCGCAGCATTCCGACTTCGATTCCCCGTTTGCCGAAATTCAGTTGCCTTTGAATTTCTGGGGATCCCTCTTGAGCATGTATGCTTCTGCTCCTTGTTCTAAATCAGACTTCTTCTGCAAATGGCGAAACGCTTTGGCTCGTTGAGCTTCGCGGCGTTCCGACTTCGATGCCCCGGTTGCCGAAATTCAGTTGCCTTTGAATTTCTGGGGATCCCTCTTGAGCATGTATGCTTCTGCTCCTTGTTCTAAATCAGACTTCTTCTGCAAATGGCGAAACGCTTTGGCTCGTTGAGCTTCGCGGCGTTCCAACTTCGATGCCCCGGTTGCCGAAATTCAGTTGCCTTTGAATTTCGGGTGACCCCTCTTGAGCATGTATGCTTCTGCTACTTGTTCTACATCAGACTTCTTCCGCAAATGGGGAAACGCTTTGACTCGGTGAATTTCGCGGCATTCCGTATTCGATTCCCCGTTTGCCGAAATTCAGTTGCCTTCGAATTTCAGGTGACCCCTCTTGAGCATGTATGCTTCTGCTACTTGTTCTACATCAGACTTCTTCCGCTAACGGGGAAACGCTTTGACTCGGTGAGCTTCGCGGCATTCCGACTTCGATTCCCCAGTTGCCGAAATTCAGTTGCCTTTGAATTTCTGGTGATCCCTCTTGAGCATGTATGCTTCTGCTACTTGTTCTACATCAGATTTCTTCCGGAAACGGGGAAACGCTTTGACTCGGTGAATTTCGCGGCATTCCGACTTCGATTCCCCGTTTGCCGAAATTCAGTTGCCTTTGAATTTCTGGGGATCCCTCTTGAGCATGTATGCTTCTGCTCCTTGTTCTAAATCAGACTTCTTCTGCAAATGGCGAAACGCTTTGGCTCGTTGAGCTTCGCGGCATTCCGACTTCGATGCCCCGGTTGCCGAAATTCAGTTGCCTTTGAATTTCGGGTGACCCCTCTTGAGCATGTATGCTTCTGCTACTTGTTCTACATCAGACTTCTTCCGCAAACGGGGAAACGCTTTGACTCGGTGAATTTCGTGGCATTCCGAATTCGATTCCCCGTTTGCCGAAATTCAGTTGCCTTTGAATTTCAGGTGACCCCTCTTGAGCATGTATGCTTCTGCTACTTGTTCTACATCAGACTTCTTCCGCAAATGGGGAAACGCTTTGACTCGGTGAATTTCACGGCATTCCGACTTCGATTCCCTGTTTGCCAAAATTCAGTTGCCTTTGAATTTCGGGTGACCCCTCTTGAGCATGTATGCTTCTGCTACTTGTTCTACATCAGACTTCTTCCGCAAACGGGGAAACGCTTTGACTCGATGAATTTCACGGCATTCCGACTTCGATTCCCCGTTTGCCGAAATTCAGTTGCCTTTGAATTTCTGGTGATCGCTCTTGAGCATGTATGCTTCTGCTACTTGTTCTACATCAGACTTCTTCCGCAAACGGGGAAACGCTTTGACTCGGTGAATTTCACGGCATTCCGACTTCGATTCCCTGTTTGCCAAAATTCAGTTGCCTTTGAATTTCGGGTGACCCCTCTTGAGCATGTATGCTTCTGCTCCTTGTTCTAAATCAGACTTCTTCTGCAAATGGCGAAACGCTTTGACTCGGTGAGATTCGCGGCATTCCGACTTCGATGACCCGGTTGTCGAAATTCAGTTGCCTTTGAATTTCTGGTGATCGCTCTTGAGCATGTATGCTTCTGCTACTTGTTCTACATCAGACTTCTTCCGCAAACGGGGAAACGCTTTGACTCGATGAGTTTCTCGGCATTCTGACTTCGATTCCCCGTTTGCCGAAATTCAGTTGCCTTTGAATTTCTGGTGACCCGTCTTGAGCATGTATGCTTCTGCTCCTTGTTCTACATCAGACTTCTTCCGCAAACAAGGAAACGCTTTGACTCGGTTAATTTCACGGCATTCCGACTTCGATTTAACGTTTGTCGAAATTCAGTTGCCTTCTAATTTCTAGTGATCCCTCTTGAGCATGTATGCTTCTGCTACTTGTTCTACATCAGACTTCTTCAGCAAACGGGGAAACGCTTTGACTCGGTGAGATTCGCGGCATTCCGACTTCGATGACCCGGTTGTCGAAATTCAGTTGCCTTTGAATATGTATGCTTCTGCTACTTGTTCTACAACAGACTTCTTCCGCAAATAGGGAGACGCTTTGACTCGGTGAGTTTCGCGGCATTCCGACTTCGATGACCCGGTTGCCGAAATTCAGTTGCCTTTGGATTTCAGGTGACCCCTCTTGAGCATGTATGCTTCTGCTACTTGTTCTACATCAGACTTCTTCCGCAAACGGGGAAACGCTTTGACTCGGTGAATTTCGCGGCATTCCGACTTCGATTCCCCGTTTGCCGAAATTCTGTTGCCTTTGAATTTCTGGGGATCCCTCTTGAGCATGTATGCTTCTGCTCCTTGTTCTAAATCAGACTTCTTCTACAAATGGCGAAACGCTTTGACTCGTTGAGCTTCGCGGCATTCCGACTTCGATGCCCCGGTTGCCGAAATTTAGTTGCCTTTGGATTTCGGGTGATCCCTCTTGAGCATGTATGCTTCCGCTACTTGTTCTACATCAGACTTCTTACGCAAACGGGGAAACCCTTTGACTCGGTGAATTTCACGGCATTCCGACTTCGATTCCCCGTTTGCCGAAATTCAGTTGCCTTTGAATTTTGGGTGACCCCTCTTGAGCATGTATGCTTCTGCTACTTGTTCTACATCAGACTTCTTCCGCAAATGGGGAGACGCTTTGACTCGGTGAGGTTCACGGCATTCCGACTTCGATGACCCGGTTGTCGAAATTCAGTTGCCTTTGGATTTTGGGTGACCACTCTTGAGCATGTATGGTTCCGCTACTTGTTCTACATCAGACTTCTTCCGCAAACGGGGAAACGCTTTGACTCGGTGAATTTCGAGGCATTCCGACTTTGATTCCCCGTTTGCTGAAATTCAGGTTCCTTTGAATTTCTGGTGATCCCTCTTGAGCATGTATGCTTCCGCTACTTGTTCTACATCAGACTTCTTCTGCAAATGGCGAAACGCTTTGACTCGTTGACCTTCGTCACATTCCGACTTCGATGCCCCGGTTGCCGAAATTCAGTTGCCTTTGAATCTCGGGTGACCCCTCTTGAGCATGTATGCTTCCGCTACTTGTTCTACATCAGACTTCTTCTCCAAATGGCGAAACGCTTTGACTCGTTGAGCTTCGCGGCATTCCGACTTCGATGCCCCGGTTGCCGAAATTCAGTGGCCTTTGGATTTCGGGTGACCCCTCTTGAGCATGTATGCTTCCGCTACTTGTTCTACATCAGACTTCTTCCGCAAACGGGGAAACGCTTTGACTCGGTGAATTTCGCGGCATTCCGACTTCGATTCCCCGTTTGCCGAAATTCAGTTGCCTTTGAATTTCGGGTGACCCCTCTTGAGCATGTATGCTTCCGCTACTTGTTCTACATCAGACTTCTTCCTCAAACGGCAAAACGCTTTGACTCGGTGAATTTCGCGGCATTCCGACTTCGATTCCCCGTTTGCCGAAATTCAGTTGCCTTTGAATTTCGGGTGACCCCTCTTGAGCATGTATGCTTCTGCTACTTGTTCTACATCAGACTTCTTCCGCAAACGGCGAAACGCTTTGACTCGGTGAATTTCGCGGCATTCCAACTTCGATTGCCCGGTTGCCGAAATTCAGTTGCCTTTGAATTACTGGGAATCCCTCTTGAGCATGTATGCTTCGGCTCCTTGTTCTAAATCAAACTTCTTCTACAAATGGCGAAATGCTTTGACTCGTTGAGCTTCGCGGCATTCCGACTTCGATGCCCCGGTTGACGAAATTCAGTTGCCTTTGGATTTCGGGTGACCCCTCTTGAGCATGTATGCTTCCGCTACTTGTTCTACATCAGACTTCTTCCGCAAACGGGGAAACGCTTTGACTCGGTTAATTTCGTGGCATTTCGACTTCGATTCCCCGTTTGCCGAAATTCTGTTGCCTTTGAATTTCTGGGGATCCCTCTTGAGCATGTATGCTTCAGCTCCTTGTTCTAAATCAGACTTCTTCTGCAAATGGGGAAACGCTTTGACTCGTTGAGCTTCGCGGCATTCCGACTTCGATGCCCCGGTTGCCGAAATTCAGTTGCCTTTGAATCTCGGGTGACCCCTCTTGAGCATGTATGCTTCCGCTACTTGTTCTACATCAGACTTCTTTTACAAATGGCGAAACGCTTTGACTCGTTGAGCTTCGTGGCATTCCGATTTCGATGCCCCGGTTGCCGAAATTCAGTGGCCTTTGGATTTCGGGTGACCCCTCTTGAGCATGTATGCTTCCGCTACTTGTTCTACATCAGACTTCTTCCGCAAATGGGGAAACGCTTTGACTCGGTGAGTTTCGCGACATTCCGACTTTGATTCCCCGTTTGCCAAAATTCAGTTGCCTTTGGATTTCGGGTGACCACCCTTGAGCATGTATGCTTCAGATACTTGTTCTACATCAGACTTCTTCCGCAAACGGGGAAACGCTTTTACTCGATGACTTTCGCGGCATTCCGACTTCGATTCCCTGTTTGCCGAAATTCAGTTGCCTTTGAATTTCGGGTGACCCCTCTTGAGCATGTATGCTTCTGCTACTTGTTCTACATCAGACTTCTTCCGCAAACGGGGAAACGCTTTCACTCGGTGAATTTCACGGCATTCCGACTTCGATTCCCCGTTTGCCGAAATTCAGTTGCCTTTGAATTTCGGGTGACCCCTCTTGAGCATGTATGCTTCTGCTACTTGTTCTACATCAGACTTCTTCCGCAAACGGGGAAACGCTTTGACTCGATGAATTTCACGGCATTCCGACTTCGATTCCCCGTTTGCCGAAATTCAGTTGCCTTTGAATTTCAGGTGACCCCTCTTGAGCATGTATGCTTCTGCTACTTGTTCTACATCAGACTTCTTCCGCAAACGGGGAAACGCTTTGACTCGGTGAATTTCGCGGCATTCCAACTTCGATTCCCCGTTTGCCGAAATTCAGTTGCCTTTGAATTTCTGGAGATCCCTCTTGAGCATGTATGCTTCTGCTACTTGTTCTACATCAGATTTCTTCCGGAAACGGGGAAACGCTTTGACTCGGTGAATTTCGCAGCATTCCGACTTCGATTCCCCGTTTGCCGAAATTCAGTTGCCTTTGAATTTCTGGGGATCCCTCTTGAGCATGTATGCTTCTGCTCCTTGTTCTAAATCAGACTTCTTCTGCAAATGGCGAAACGCTTTGGCTCGTTGAGCTTCGCGGCGTTCCGACTTCGATGCCCCGGTTGCCGAAATTCAGTTGCCTTTGAATTTCTGGGGATCCCTCTTGAGCATGTATGCTTCTGCTCCTTGTTCTAAATCAGACTTCTTCTGCAAATGGCGAAACGCTTTGGCTCGTTGAGCTTCGCGGCGTTCCCACTTCGATGCCCCGGTTGCCGAAATTCAGTTGCCTTTGAATTTCGGGTGACCCCTCTTGAGCATGTATGCTTCTGCTACTTGTTCTACATCAGACTTCTTCCGCAAATGGGGAAACGCTTTGACTCGGTGAATTTCGCGGCATTCCGTATTCGATTCCCCGTTTGCCGAAATTCAGTTGCCTTTGAATTTCAGGTGACCCCTCTTGAGCATGTATGCTTCTGCTACTTGTTCTACATCAGACTTCTTCCGCTAACGGGGAAACGCTTTGACTCGGTGAGCTTCGCGGCATTCCGACTTCGATTCCCCAGTTGCCGAAATTCAGTTGCCTTTGAATTTCTGGTGATCCCTCTTGAGCATGTATGCTTCTGCTACTTGTTCTACATCAGATTTCTTCCGGAAACGGGGAAACGCTTTGACTCGGTGAATTTCGCGGCATTCCGACTTCGATTCCCCGTTTGCCGAAATTCAGTTGCCTTTGAATTTCTGGGGATCCCTCTTGAGCATGTATGCTTCTGCTCATTGTTCTAAATCAGACTTCTTCTGCAAATGGCGAAACGCTTTGGCTCGTTGAGCTTCGCGGCATTCCGACTTCGATGCCCCGGTTGCCGAAATTCAGTTGCCTTTGAATTTCGGGTGACCCCTCTTGAGCATGTATGCTTCTGCTACTTGTTCTACATCAGACTTCTTCCGCAAACGGGGAAACGCTTTGACTCGGTGAATTTCGCGGCATTCCGAATTCGATTCCCCGTTTGCCGAAATTCAGTTGCCTTTGAATTTCAGGTGACCCCTCTTGAGCATGTATGCTTCTGCTACTTGTTCTACATCAGACTTCTTCCGCAAACGGGGAAACGCTTTGACTCGGTGAATTTCACGGCATTCCGACTTCGATTCCCTGTTTGCCAAAATTCAGTTGCCTTTGAATTTCGGGTGACCCCTCTTGAGCATGTATGCTTCTGCTACTTGTTCTACATCAGACTTCTTCCGCAAACGGGGAAACGCTTTGACTCGATGAATTTCACGGCATTCCGACTTCGATTCCCCGTTTGCCGAAATTCAGTTGCCTTTGAATTTCTGGTGATCGCTCTTGAGCATGTATGCTTCTGCTACTTGTTCTACATCAGACTTCTTCCGCAAACGGGGAAACGCTTTGACTCGGTGAATTTCACGGCATTCCGACTTCGATTCCCTGTTTGCCAAAATTCAGTTGCCTTTGAATTTCGGGTGACCCCTCTTGAGCATGTATGCTTCTGCTCCTTGTTCTAAATCAGACTTCTTCTGCAAATGGCGAAACGCTTTGACTCGGTGAGATTCGCGGCATTCCGACTTCGATGACCCGGTTGTCGAAATTCAGTTGCCTTTGAATTTCTGGTGATCGCTCTTGAGCATGTATGCTTCTGCTACTTGTTCTACATCAGACTTCTTCCGCAAACGGGGAAACGCTTTGACTCGATGAGTTTCTCGGCATTCTGACTTCGATTCCCCGTTTGCCGAAATTCAGTTGCCTTTGAATTTCTGGTGACCCGTCTTGAGCATGTATGCTTCTGCTCCTTGTTCTACATCAGACTTCTTCCGCAAACAAGGAAACGCTTTGACTCGGTTAATTTCACGGCATTCCGACTTCGATTTAACGTTTGTCGAAATTCAGTTGCCTTCTAATTTCTAGTGATCCCTCTTGAGCATGTATGCTTCTGCTACTTGTTCTACATCAGACTTCTTCAGCAAACGGGGAAACGCTTTGACTCGGTGAGATTCGCGGCATTCCGACTTCGATGACCCGGTTGTCGAAATTCAGTTGCCTTTGAATATGTATGCTTCTGCTACTTGTTCTACAACAGACTTCTTCCGCAAATAGGGAGACGCTTTGACTCGGTGAGTTTCGCGGCATTCCGACTTCGATGACCTGGTTGCCGAAATTCAGTTGCCTTTGGATTTCAGGTGACCCCTCTTGAGCATGTATGCTTCTGCTACTTGTTCTACATCAGACTTCTTCCGCAAACGGGGAAACGCTTTGACTCGGTGAATTTCGCGGCATTCCGACTTCGATTCCCCGTTTGCCGAAATTCTGTTGCCTTTGAATTTCTGGGGATCCCTCTTGAGCATGTATGCTTCTGCTCCTTGTTCTAAATCAGACTTCTTCTACAAATGGCGAAACGCTTTGACTCGTTGAGCTTCGCGGCATTCCGACTTCGATGCCCCGGTTGCCGAAATTTAGTTGCCTTTGGATTTCGGGTGATCCCTCTTGAGCATGTATGCTTCCGCTACTTGTTCTACATCAGACTTCTTACGCAAACGGGGAAACCCTTTGACTCGGTGAATTTCACGGCATTCCGACTTCGATTCCCCGTTTGCCGAAATTCAGTTGCCTTTGAATTTTGGGTGACCCCTCTTGAGCATGTATGCTTCTGCTACTTGTTCTACATCAGACTTCTTCCGCAAATGGGGAGACGCTTTGACTCGGTGAGGTTCACGGCATTCCGACTTCGATGACCCGGTTGTCGAAATTCAGTTGCCTTTGGATTTTGGGTGACCACTCTTGAGCATGTATGGTTCCGCTACTTGTTCTACATCAGACTTCTTCCGCAAACGGGGAAACGCTTTGACTCGGTGAATTTCGAGGCATTCCGACTTTGATTCCCCGTTTGCTGAAATTCAGGTTCCTTTGAATTTCTGGTGATCCCTCTTGAGCATGTATGCTTCCGCTACTTGTTCTACATCAGACTTCTTCTGCAAATGGCGAAACGCTTTGACTCGTTGACCTTCGTCACATTCCGACTTCGATGCCCCGGTTGCCGAAATTCAGTTGCCTTTGAATCTCGGGTGACCCCTCTTGAGCATGTATGCTTCCGCTACTTGTTCTACATCAGACTTCTTCTCCAAATGGCGAAACGCTTTGACTCGTTGAGCTTCGCGGCATTCCGACTTCGATGCCCCGGTTGCCGAAATTCAGTGGCCTTTGGATTTCGGGTGACCCCTCTTGAGCATGTATGCTTCCGCTACTTGTTCTACATCAGACTTCTTCCGCAAACGGGGAAACGCTTTGACTCGGTGAATTTCGCGGCATTCCGACTTCGATTCCCCGTTTGCCGAAATTCAGTTGCCTTTGAATTTTGGGTGACCCCTCTTGAGCATGTATGCTTCCGCTACTTGTTCTACATCAGACTTCTTCCTCAAACGGCAAAACGCTTTGACTCGGTGAATTTCGCGGCATTCCGACTTCGATTCCCCGTTTGCCGAAATTCAGTTGCCTTTGAATTTCGGGTGACCCCTCTTGAGCATGTATGCTTCTGCTACTTGTTCTACATCAGACTTCTTCCGCAAACGGCGAAACGCTTTGACTCGGTGAATTTCGCGGCATTCCAACTTCGATTCCCCGGTTGCCGAAATTCAGTTGCCTTTGAATTACTGGGAATCCCTCTTGAGCATGTATGCTTCGGCTCCTTGTTCTAAATCAAACTTCTTCTACAAATGGCGAAATGCTTTGACTCGTTGAGCTTCGCGGCATTCCGACTTCGATGCCCCGGTTGCCGAAATTCAGTTGCCTTTGGATTTCGGGTGACCCCTCTTGAGCATGTATGCTTCCGCTACTTGTTCTACATCAGACTTCTTCCGCAAACGGGGAAACGCTTTGACTCGGTTAATTTCGTGGCATTTCGACTTCGATTCCCCGTTTGCCGAATTTCTGTTGCCTTTGAATTTCTGGGGATCCCTCTTGAGCATGTATGCTTCAGCTCCTTGTTCTAAATCAGACTTCTTCTGCAAATGGGGAAACGCTTTGACTCGTTGAGCTTCGCGGCATTCCGACTTCGATGCCCCGGTTGCCGAAATTCAGTTGCCTTTGAATCTCGGGTGACCCCTCTTGAGCATGTATGCTTCCGCTACTTGTTCTACATCAGACTTCTTTTACAAATGGCGAAACGCTTTGACTCGTTGAGCTTCGTGGCATTCCGATTTCGATGCCCCGGTTGCCGAAATTCAGTGGCCTTTGGATTTCGGGTGACCCCTCTTGAGCATGTATGCTTCCGCTACTTGTTCTACATCAGACTTCTTCCGCAAATGGGGAAACGCTTTGACTCGGTGAGTTTCGCGACATTCCGACTTTGATTCCCCGTTTGCCAAAATTCAGTTGCCTTTGGATTTCGGGTGACCACCCTTGAGCATGTATGCTTCAGATACTTGTTCTACATCAGACTTCTTCCGCAAACGGGGAAACGCTTTTACTCGGTGACTTTCGCGGCATTCCGACTTCGATTCCCTGTTTGCCGAAATTCAGTTGCCTTTGAATTTCGGGTGACCCCTCTTGAGCATGTATGCTTCTGCTACTTGTTCTACATCAGACTTCTTCCGCAAATGGGGAGACGCTTTGAGTCGGTGAGTTTCGCGGCATTCCGACTTTGATTCCCCGTTTGCCGAAATTCAGTGGCGTTTGGATTTCGGGTGACCCCTCTTGAGCTTGTATGCTTCCGCTACTTGTTCTACATCAGACTTCTTCCGTAAATGGGGAGACGCTTTGACTCGGTGAGTTTCGCGGCATTCCGACTTCGATGACCCGGTTGCCGAAATTCAGTTGCCTTTGGATTTCGGATGACCCCTCTTGAGCATGTATGCTTCTGCTACTTGTTCTACATCATACTTCTTCCGCAAACGGGGAAACGCTTTGACTCGGTGAGTTTCGCGGCATTCCGACTTTGATTCCCCGTTTGCCAAAATTCAGTTGCCTTTGGATTTCGGGTGACCACCCTTGAGCATGTATGCTTCAGCTACTTGTTCTACATCAGACTTCTTCCGCAAACGGGGAAACGCTTTGACTCGGTGAATTTCGCGGCATTCCGACTTCGATTCCCCGTTTGCCGAAATTCAGTTGCCTTTGAATTTCGGGTGACCCCTCTTGAGCATGTATGCTTCTGCTACTTGTTCTACATCAGACTTCTTCCGCAAATGGGGAGACGCTTTCACTCGGTGAGTTTCGCGGCATTCCGACTTTGATTCCCCGTTTGCTGAAATTTAGGTGCCTTTGAATTTCTGGTGATCCCTCTTGAGCATGTATGCTTCTGCTACTTATTCCACATCAGACTTCTTCCGCAAACGGGGAAACACTTTGACTCGGTGAATTTCGCGGCATTCCGACTTCGATTCCCCGTTTGCCGAAATTCAGTTGCCTTTGAATTTCGGGTGACCCCTCTGGAGCATGTATGCTTTTGCTACTTGTTCGACATCAGACTTCTTCCGTAAATGGGGAGACGCTTTGACTCGGTGAGTTTCGCGGCATTCCGACTTTAATTCCCCGTTTGCAGAAATTTAGTTGCCTTTGAATTTCTGGTGATCCCTCTTGAGCATGTATGCTTCTGCTACTTGTTCCACATCAGACTTCTTCCGCAAACGGGGAAACGGTTTGACTCGGTGAATTTCGCGGCATTCCGAATTCGATTCCCCGTTTGCCGAAATTCAGTTGCCTTTGAATTTCTGGGGATCCCTCTTGAGCATGTATGCTTCTGCTCCTTGTTCTAAATCAGACTTCTTCTGCAAATGGCGAAACGCTTTGACTCGTTGAGCTTCGCGGCATTCCGACTTCGATGCCCCGGTTGCCGAAATTCAGTTGCCTTTGAATTTCGGGTGACCCCTCTTGAGCATGTATGCTTCTGCTACTTGTTCTACATCAGACTTCTTCCGCAAACGGCGAAACGCTTTGACTCGGTGAATTTCGCGGCATTCCGACTTCGATTCCCCGTTTGCCGAAATTCAGTTGCCTTTGAATTTCGGGTGACCCCTCTTGAGCATGTATGCTTCTGCTACTTCTTCTACATCAGACATCTTCCGCAAACGAGGAAACGCTTTGACTCGGTTAATTTCGCGGCATTCCGACTTCGATTCCCCGTTTGCCAAAATTCAGTTGCCTTTGAATTTCGGGTGACCCCTCTTGAGCATGTATGCTTCTGCTACTTGTTCTACATCAGACTTCTTCCGCAAACGGGGAAACGCTTTGACTCGGTGAGTTTCGCGGCATTCCAACTTTGATTCCCCGTCTGCCGAAATTCAGTTGCCTTTGGATTTCGGGTGACCACTCTTGAGCATGTATGCTTCTGCTACTTGTTCTACATCAGACTTCTTCCGCAAATGGCGAAACGCTTTGACTCGGTGAATTTCGCGGCATTCCGACTTCGATTCCCTGTTTGCCGAAATTCAGTTGCCTTTGAATTTCGGGTGACCCCTCTTGAGCATGTATGCTTCTGCTACTTGTTCTACATCAGACTTCTTCCGCAAACGAGGAAACGCTTTGACTCGGTGAATTTCGCGGCATTCCGACTTCGATTCCCCGTTTGCCGAAATTCAGTTGCCTTTGAATTTCGGGTGACCCCTCTTGAGCATGTATGCTTCTGCTACTTGTTCTACATCAGACTTCTTCCGCAAACGGGGAAACGCTTTGACTCGGTGAATTTCGCGGCATTCCGACTTCGATTCCCCATTTGCCGAAATTCAGTTGCCTTTGAATTTCTGGTGATCCCTCTTGAGCATGTATGCTTCTGCTACTTGTTCTACATCAGACTTCTTCCGCAAACGGGGACACGCTTTGACCCGGTGAATTTCGCGGCATTCCGACTAGGATTCCCCATTTGCCGAAATTCAGTTGCCTTTGAATTTCTGGGGATCCCTCTTGAGCATGTATGCTTCTGCTCCTTGTTCTAAATCAGACTTCTTCTGCAAATGGCGAAACGCTTTGACTCGTTGAGCTTCGCGGCATTCCGACTTCGATGCCCCGGTTGCCGAAATTCAGTTGCCTTTGAATTTCGGGTGACCCTCTTGAGCATGTATGCTTCTGCTACTTGTTCTACATCAGACTTCTTCCGCAAACGGGGAAACGCTTTGACTCGGTCAGTTTCTCGGCATTCCGACTTCGATTCCCTGTTTGCCGAAATTCAGTTGCCTTTGAATTTCTGGTGATCCCTCTTGAGCAAGTATGCTTCTGCTACTTGTTCTACATCAGACTTCTTCCGCAAACGGGGAAACGCTTTGACTCGGTGAACTTCGCGGCATTCCGACTTCGATTCCCCGTTTGCCGAAATTCAGTTGCCTTTGAATTTCGGGTGACCCCTCTTGACCATGTATGCTTCTGCTACATGTTCTACATCAGACTTCTTCCGCAAACGGCGAAACGCTTTGACTCGGTGAATTTCGCGGCATTCCGAATTCGATTCCCCGTTTGCCGAAATTCAGTTGCCTTTGAATTTCTGGGGATCCCTCTTGAGCATGTATGCTTCTGCTCCTTGTTCTAAATCAGACTTCTTCTGCAAATGGCGAAACGCTTTGACTCGTTGAGCTTCGCGGCATTCCGACTTCGATGCCCCGGTTGCCGAAATTCAGTTGCCTTTGAATTTCGGGTGACCCCTCTTGAGCATGTATGCTTCTGCTACTTGTTCTACATCAGACTTCTTCCGCAAACGGCGAAACGCTTTGACTCGGTGAATTTCGCGGCATTCCGACTTCGATTCCCCGTTTGCCGAAATTCAGTTGCCTTTGAATTTCGGGTGACCCCTCTTGAGCATGTATGCTTCTGCTACTTCTTCTACATCAGACATCTTCCGCAAACGAGGAAACGCTTTGACTCGGTTAATTTCGCGGCATTCCGACTTCGATTCCCCGTTTGCCAAAATTCAGTTGCCTTTGAATTTCGGGTGACCCCTCTTGAGCATGTATGCTTCTGCTACTTGTTCTACATCAGACTTCTTCCGCAAACGGGGAAACGCTTTGACTCGGTGAGTTTCGCGGCATTCCAACTTTGATTCCCCGTCTGCCGAAATTCAGTTGCCTTTGGATTTCGGGTGACCACTCTTGAGCATGTATGCTTCTGCTACTTGTTCTACATCAGACTTCTTCCGCAAATGGCGAAACGCTTTGACTCGGTGAATTTCGCGGCATTCCGACTTCGATTCCCTGTTTGCCGAAATTCAGTTGCCTTTGAATTTCGGGTGACCCCTCTTGAGCATGTATGCTTCTGCTACTTGTTCTACATCAGACTTCTTCCGCAAACGAGGAAACGCTTTGACTCGGTGAATTTCGCGGCATTCCGACTTCGATTCCCCGTTTGCCGAAATTCAGTTGCCTTTGAATTTCGGGTGACCCCTCTTGAGCATGTATGCTTCTGCTACTTGTTCTACATCAGACTTCTTCCGCAAACGGGGAAACGCTTTGACTCGGTGAATTTCGCGGCATTCCGACTTCGATTCCCCATTTGCCGAAATTCAGTTGCCTTTGAATTTCTGGTGATCCCTCTTGAGCATGTATGCTTCTGCTACTTGTTCTACATCAGACTTCTTCCGCAAACGGGGACACGCTTTGACCCGGTGAATTTCGCGGCATTCCGACTAGGATTCCCCATTTGCCGAAATTCAGTTGCCTTTGAATTTCTGGGGATCCCTCTTGAGCATGTATGCTTCTGCTCCTTGTTCTAAATCAGACTTCTTCTGCAAATGGCGAAACGCTTTGACTCGTTGAGCTTCGCGGCATTCCGACTTCGATGCCCCGGTTGCCGAAATTCAGTTGCCTTTGAATTTCGGGTGACCCCTCTTGAGCATGTTTGTTTCTGCTACTTGTTCTACGTCAGACTTCTTCCGCAAACGGGGAAACGCTTTGACTCGGTGAATTTCGCGGCATTCCGACTTGGATTCCCCATTTGCCGAAATTCAGTTGCCTTTGAATTTCTGGGGATGCCTCTTGAGCATGTATGCTTCTGCTCCTTGTTCTAAATCAGACTTCTTCTGCAAATGGCGAAACGCTTTGACTCGTTGAGCTTCGCGGCATTCCGACTTCGATACCCCGGTTGCCGAAATTCAGTTGCCTTTGAATTTCGGGTGACCCCTCTTGAGCATGTTTGTTTCTGCTACTTGTTCTACGTCAGACTTCTTCCGCAAACGGGGAAACGCTTTGACTCGGTGAATTTCGCGGCATTCCGACTTGGATTCCCCATTTGCCGAAATTCAGTTGCCTTTGAATTTCTGGGGATGCCTCTTGAGCATGTATGCTTCTGCTCCTTGTTCTAAATCAGACTTCTTCTGCAAATGGCGAAACGCTTTGACTCGTTGAGCTTCGCGGCAATCCGACTTCGATGCCCCGGTTACCGAAATTCAGTTGCCTTTGAATTTCGGGTGACCCCTCTTGAGCATGTATGCTTCTGCTACTTGTTCTACATCAGACTTCTTCCGCAAACGGGGAAACGCTTTGACTCGGTGAATTTCGCGGCATTCCGACTTCGATTCTCCGTTTGCCGAAATTCAGTTGCCTTTGAATTTCTGGTGATCCCTCTTTAGCATGTATGCTTCTGCTACTTGTTCTACATCAGACTTCTTCCGCAAACGGGGAAACGCTTTGACTCCTTTTATTTCACGGCATTCCGACTTCGATTCCCCGTTTGCCGAAATTCAGTTGCCTTGGAATTTCGGGTGACCCCTCTTGAGCATGTATGCTTCTGCTACTTGTTCTACATCAGACTTCTTCCACAAACGGGGAAACGCTTTGACTCGGTGAATTTCGCGGCATTCCGACTTCGATTCCCCGTTTGCCGAAATTATGTTGCCTTTGAATTTCGTGTGACCCCTCTTGAGCATGTATGCTTCTGCTACTTGTTCTACATCAGACTTCTTCCGCAAATGGGGAGACGCTTTGACTCGGTGAGTTTCGCGGCATTCCGACTTCGATGACCCGGTTGTCGAAATTCAGTTGCCTTTGGATTTCGGGTGACCACTCTTGAGCATGTATGCTTCCGCTACTTGTTGTACATCAGACTTCTTCCGCAAACGGGGAAACGCTTTGACTCGGTGAGTTTCGCGGCATTCCGACTTTGATTCCCCGTTTGCCGACATTCAGTTGCCTTTGAATTTCTGGGGATCCCTCTTGAGCATGTATGCTTCTGCTCCTTGTTCTAAATCAGACTTCGTTTGCAAATGGTGAAACGCTTTGACTCGTTGAGCTTCGCGGCATTCCGACTTCGATGCCCCGGTTGCCGAAATTCAGTTGCCTTTGAATTTCTGGTGACCCCTCTTGAGCATGTATGCTTCTGCTACTTGTTCTACATCAGACTTCTTCCGCAAATGTGGAGACGCTTTGACTCGGTGAGTTTCGCGGCATTCCGACTTCGATGACCCGGTTGTCGAAATTCAGTTGCCTTTGGATTTCGGGTGACCACTCTTGAGCATGTATGCTTCCGCTACTTGTTGTACATCAGACTTCTTCCGCAAACGGGGAAACGCTTTGACTCGGTGAGTTTCGCGGCATTCCGACTTTGATTCCCCGTTTGCCGAAATTCAGTTGCCTTTGAATTTCTGGTGATCCCTCTTTAGCATGTATGCTTCTGCTACTTGTTCTACATCAGACTTCTTCCGCAAACGGGGAAACGCTTTGACTCCTTTTATTTCACGGCATTCCGACTTCGATTCCCCGTTTGCCGAAATTCAGTTGCCTTGGAATTTCGGGTGACCCCTCTTGAGCATGTATGCTTCTGCTACTTGTTCTACATCAGACTTCTTCCACAAACGGGGAAACGCTTTGACTCGGTGAATTTCGCGGCATTCCGACTTCGATTCCCCGTTTGCCGAAATTATGTTGCCTTTGAATTTCGTGTGACCCCTCTTGAGCATGTATGCTTCTGCTACTTGTTCTACATCAGACTTCTTCCGCAAATGGGGAGACGCTTTGACTCGGTGAGTTTCGCGGCATTCCGACTTCGATGACCCGGTTGTCGAAATTCAGTTGCCTTTGGATTTCGGGTGACCACTCTTGAGCATGTATGCTTCCGCTACTTGTTGTACATCAGACTTCTTCCGCAAACGGGGAAACGCTTTGACTCGGTGAGTTTCGCGGCATTCCGACTTTGATTCCCCGTTTGCCGACATTCAGTTGCCTTTGAATTTCTGGGGATCCCTCTTGAGCATGTATGCTTCTGCTCCTTGTTCTAAATCAGACTTCGTTTGCAAATGGTGAAACGCTTTGACTCGTTGAGCTTCGCGGCATTCCGACTTCGATGCCCCGGTTGCCGAAATTCAGTTGCCTTTGAATTTCTGGTGACCCCTCTTGAGCATGTATGCTTCTGCTACTTGTTCTACATCACACTTCTTCCGCAAACGGGGAAACGCTTTGACTCGGTTAATTTCGCGGCATTCCGACTTCGATTCCCCGTTTGCCGAAATTCAGTTGCCTTTGAATTTTTGGTGATCCCTCTTGAGCATGTATGCTTCTGCTACTTGTTCTACATCAGACTTCTTCCGCAAACGGGGAAACGCTTTGACTCGGTTAATTTCGCGGCATTCCGACTTCGATTCCCCGTTTGCCGAAATTCAGTTGCCTTTGAATTTTTGGTGATCCCTCTTGAGCATGTATGCTTCTGCTACTTGTTCTACATCAGACTTCTTCCGCAAACGGGGAAACGCTTTGACTCGGTTAATTTCGCGGCATTCCGACTTCGATTCCCCGTTTGCCGAAATTCAGTTGCCTTTGAATTTCGGGTGACCCCTCTTGAGCATGTATGCTTCTGCAACTTGTTCTACATTAGACTTCTTCCGCAAACGGGGAAATGCTTTGACTCGGTAAATTTCGCGGCATTCCGACTTTGATTCCGCGTTTGCCGAAATTCTGTTGCCTTTGAATTTCGGGTGACCCCTGTTGAGCATGTATGCTTCTGCTACTTGTTCTACATCAGACTTCTTCCGCAAATGGGGAGATGCTTTGACTCGGTGAGTTTCGCGGCATTCCGACTTCGATGACCCGGTTGTCGAAATTCAGTTGCCTTTGGATTTCGGGTGACCACTCTTGAGCATGTATGCTTCCGCTACTTGTTGTACATCAGACTTCTTCCGCAAACGGGGAAACGCTTTGACTCGGTGAGTTTCGCGGCATTCCGACTTTGATTCCCCGTTTGCCGACATTCAGTTGCCTTTGAATTTCTGGGGATCCCTCTTGAGCATGTATGCTTCTGCTCCTTGTTCTAAATCAGACTTCGTTTGCAAATGGTGAAACGCTTTGACTCGTTGAGCTTCGCGGCATTCCGACTTCGATGCCCCGGTTGCCGAAATTCAGTTGCCTTTGAATTTCTGGTGACCCCTCTTGAGCATGTATGCTTCTGCTACTTGTTCTACATCACACTTCTTCCGCAAACGGGGAAACGCTTTGACTCGGTTAATTTCGCGGCATTCCGACTTCGATTCCCCGTTTGCCGAAATTCAGTTGCCTTTGAATTTTTGGTGATCCCTCTTGAGCATGTATGCTTCTGCTACTTGTTCTACATCAGACTTCTTCCGCAAACGGGGAAACGCTTTGACTCGGTTAATTTCGCGGCATTCCGACTTCGATTCCCCGTTTGCCGAAATTCAGTTGCCTTTGAATTTTTGGTGATCCCTCTTGAGCATGTATGCTTCTGCTACTTGTTCTACATCAGACTTCTTCCGCAAACGGGGAAACGCTTTGACTCGGTTAATTTCGCGGCATTCCGACTTCGATTCCCCGTTTGCCGAAATTCAGTTGCCTTTGAATTTCGGGTGACCCCTCTTGAGCATGTATGCTTCTGCAACTTGTTCTACATTAGACTTCTTCCGCAAACGGGGAAATGCTTTGACTCGGTAAATTTCGCGGCATTCCGACTTTGATTCCCCGTTTGCCGAAATTCTGTTGCCTTTGAATTTCGGGTGACCCCTGTTGAGCATGTATGCTTCTGCTACTTGTTCTACATCAGACTTCTTCCGCAAATGGGGAGATGCTTTGACTCGGTGAGTTTCGCGGCATTCCGACTTCGATGACCCGGTTGTCGAAATTCGGTTGCCTTTGGATTTCGGGTGACCACTCTTGAGCATGTATGCTTCCGCTACTTGTTGTACATCAGACTTCTTCCGCAAACGGGGAAACGCTTTGACTCGGTGAGTTTCGCGGCATTCCGACTTTGATTCCCCGTTTGCCGACATTCAGTTGCCTTTGAATTTCTGGGGATCCCTCTTGAGCATGTATGCTTCTGCTCCTTGTTCTAAATCAGACTTCGTTTGCAAATGGTGAAACGCTTTGACTCGTTGAGCTTCGCGGCATTCCGACTTCGATGCCCCGGTTGCCGAAATTCAGTTGCCTTTGAATTTCTGGTGACCCCTCTTGAGCATGTATGCTTCTGCTACTTGTTCTACATCAGACTTCTTCCGCAAATGGGGAGACGCTTTGACTCGGTGAGTTTCGCGGCATTCCGACTTCGATGACCCGGTTGTCGAAATTCAGTTGCCTTTGGATTTCGGGTGACCACTCTTGAGCATGTATG
This sequence comes from Populus alba x Populus glandulosa, assembly GCA_033617975.1. Taxonomy (NCBI): domain Eukaryota; kingdom Viridiplantae; phylum Streptophyta; class Magnoliopsida; order Malpighiales; family Salicaceae; genus Populus; species Populus alba x Populus glandulosa. The sequence goes on from CM066146.1 coordinate 3,514,121, forward strand.
CTTCCGCTACTTGTTGTACATCAGACTTCTTCCGCAAACGGGGAAACGCTTTGACTCGGTGAGTTTCGCGGCATTCCGACTTTGATTCCCCGTTTGCCGAAATTCAGTTGCCTTTGAATTTCTGGTGATCCCTCTTTAGCATGTATGCTTCTGCTACTTGTTCTACATCAGACTTCTTCCGCAAACGGGGAAACGCTTTGACTCCTTTTATTTCACGGCATTCCGACTTCGATTCCCCGTTTGCCGAAATTCAGTTGCCTTGGAATTTCGGGTGACCCCTCTTGAGCATGTATGCTTCTGCTACTTGTTCTACATCAGACTTCTTCCACAAACGGGGAAACGCTTTGACTCGGTGAATTTCGCGACATTCCGACTTCGATTCCCCGTTTGCCGAAATTATGTTGCCTTTGAATTTCGTGTGACCCCTCTTGAGCATGTATGCTTCTGCTACTTGTTCTACATCAGACTTCTTCCGCAAATGGGGAGACGCTTTGACTCGGTGAGTTTCGCGGCATTCCGACTTCGATGACCCGGTTGTCGAAATTCAGTTGCCTTTGGATTTCGGGTGACCACTCTTGAGCATGTATGCTTCCGCTACTTGTTGTACATCAGACTTCTTCCGCAAACGGGGAAACGCTTTGACTCGGTGAGTTTCGCGGCATTCCGACTTTGATTCCCCGTTTGCCGACATTCAGTTGCCTTTGAATTTCTGGGGATCCCTCTTGAGCATGTATGCTTCTGCTCCTTGTTCTAAATCAGACTTCGTTTGCAAATGGTGAAACGCTTTGACTCGTTGAGCTTCGCGGCATTCCGACTTCGATGCCCCGGTTGCCGAAATTCAGTTGCCTTTGAATTTCTGGTGACCCCTCTTGAGCATGTATGCTTCTGCTACTTGTTCTACATCACACTTCTTCCGCAAACGGGGAAACGCTTTGACTCGGTTAATTTCGCGGCATTCCGACTTCGATTCCCCGTTTGCCGAAATTCAGTTGCCTTTGAATTTTTGGTGATCCCTCTTGAGCATGTATGCTTCTGCTACTTGTTCTACATCACACTTCTTCCGCAAACGGGGAAACGCTTTGACTCGGTGAATTTCGCGGCATTCCGACTTCGATTCCCCGTTTGCCGAAATTCAGTTGCCTTTGAATTTCGGGTGACCCCTCTTGAGCATGTATGCTTCTGCAACTTGTTCTACATCAGACTTCTTCCGCAAACGGGGAAATGCTTTGACTCGGTAAATTTCGCGGCATTCCGACTTTGATTCCCCGTTTGCCGAAATTCTGTTGCCTTTGAATTTCGGGTGACCCCTCTTGAGCATGTATGCTTCTGCTACTTGTTCTACATCAGACTTCTTCCGCAAATGGGGAGATGCTTTGACTCGGTGAGTTTCGCGGCATTCCGACTTTGATTCCCCGTTTGCCGACATTCAGTTGCCTTTGAATTTCTGGTGATCCCTCTTGAGCATGTATGCTTCTGCTACTTGTTCTACATCAGACTTCTTCCGCAAACGGGGAAACGCTTTGACTCGGTGAATTTCGCGGCATTCCGACTTCGATTCCCCGTTTACCGAAATTCAGTTGCCTTTGAATTTCGGGTGACCCCTCTTGAGCATGTATGCTTCTGCTACTTGTTCTACATCAGACTCCTTCCGCAAACGGGGAAATGCTTTGACTCGGTGAGTTTCGCGGCATTCCGACTTTGATTCCCCGTTTGCCGACATTCAGTTGCCTTTGAATTTCTGGTGATCCCTCTTGAGCATGTATGCTTCTGCTACTTGTTCCACATCAGACTTCTTCCGCAAACGCTTTGACTCGGTGAATTTCGCGGCATTCCGACTTCGATTCCCCGTTTGCCGAAATTCAGTTGCCTTTGAATTTCAGGTGACCCCTCTTGAGCATGTATGCTTCCGCTACTTGTTCTACATCAGACTTCTTCCGCAAAAGGGGAAACGCTTTGACTCGGTGAATTTCGCGGCATTCCGACTTCGATTCCCCGTTTGCCGAAATTCAGTTGCCTTTGAATTTCTGGTGATCCCTCTTAAGCATGTATGCTTCTGCTACTTGTTCTACATCAGACTTCTTCCGCAAACGGGGAAACGCTTTGACTCGGTGTATTTCGCGGCATTCGGACTTCGATTCCCCGTTTGCCGAAATTCAGTTGCCTTTGAATTTCTGGTGATCCCTCATGAGCATGTATGCTTCTGCTACTTGTTCTACATCAGACTTCTTCCGCAAACGGGGAAACACTTTGACTCGGTGAATTTCGCGGAATTCCGACTTTGATTCCCCGTTTGCCGACATTCAGTTGCCTTTGAATTTCTGGTGATCCCTCTTGAGCATGTATGCTTCTGCTACTTGTTCTACATCAGACTTCTTCCGCAAACGGGGAAACGCTTTGACTCAGTGTATTTCGCGGCATTCCGACTTCGATTCCCCGTTTGCCGAAATTCAGTTGCCTTTGAATTTCTGGTGATCCCTCATGAGCATGTATGCTTCTGCTACTTGTTCTACATCAGACTTCTTCCGCAAACGGGGAAACGCTTTGACTCGGTGAATTTCGCGGCATTCCGACTTTGATTCCCCGTTTGCCGACATTCAGTTGCCTTTGAATTTCTGGTGATCCCTCTTGAGCATGTATGCTTCTGCTACTTGTTCTACATCAGACTTCTTCAGCAAACGGGGAAACGCTTTGACTCAGTGTATTTCGCGGCATTCCGACTTCGATTCCCCGTTTGCCGAAATTCAGTTGCCTTTGAATTTCTGGTGATCCCTCATGAGCATGTATGCTTCTGCTACTTGTTCTACATCAGACTTCTTCCGCAAACGGGGAAACGCTTTGACTCGGTGAATTTCGCGGCATTCCGACTTCGATTCGCCGTTTGCCGAAATTCAGTTGCCTTTGAATTTCGGGTGACCCCTAATGAGCATGTATGCTTCTGCTACTTGTTCTACATCAGACTTCTTCTGCAAACGGGGAAACGCTTTGACTCGGTGAATTTCGCGGCATTCCGACTTCGATTCCCCGTTTGCCGAAATTCAGTTGCCTTTGAATTTCGGGTGACCCCTCTTGAGCATGTATGCTTCTGCTACTTGTTCTACATCAGACTTCTTCTGCAAACGGGGAAACGCTTTGACTCGGTGAGTTTCGCGGCATTCCGACTTCGATTCCCCGTTTGCCGAAATTCAGTTGCCTTTGAATTTCGGGTGATCCCTCTTGAGCATGTATGCTTCTGCTACTTGTTCTACATCAGACTTCTTCCGCAAACGGGGAAACGCTTTGACTCGGTTAATTTCGCAGCATTCCGACTTCGATTCCCCGTTTGCCGAAATTCAGTTGCCTTTGAATTTCTGGTGACCCCTCATGAGCATGTATGCTTCTGCTACTTGTTCTACATCAGACTTCTTCCGCAAACGGGGAAACGCTTTGACTCGGTGACTTTCGCGGCATTCCGACTTCGATTCCCCGTGTGCCGAAATTCAGTTGCCTTTGAATTTCGGGTGACCCCTCTTGAGCATGTATGCTTCTGCTACTTGTTCTACATCAGACTTCTTCTACAAACGGGGAAACGCTTTGACTCGGTGAGTTTCGCGGCATTCCTACTTCGATTCGCCGTTTGCCGAAATTCAGTTGCCTTTGAATTTCGGGTGATCCCTCTTGAGCATGTATGCTTCTGCTACTTGTTCTACATCAGACTTCTTCCGCAAACGGGGAAACGCTTTGACTCGGAGAATTTCGCGGCATTCCGACTTCGATTCCCCGTTTGCCGAAATTCAGTTGCCTTTGAATTTCGGGTGACCCCTCTTGAGCATGTATGCTTCTGCTACTTGTTCTACATCAGAATTCTTCTGCAAACGGGGAAACGCTTTGACTCGGTGAGTTTCGCGGCATTCCGACTTCGATTCCCCGTTTGCCGAAATTCAGTTGCCTTTGAATTTCGGGTGACCCCTCTTGAGCATGTATGCTTCTGCTACTTGTTCTACATCAGACTTCTTCCGCAAACGGGGAAACGCTTTGACTCGGTGACTTTCGCAGCATTCCGACTTCGATTCCCCGTTTGCCGAAATTCAGTTGCCTTTGAATTTCGGGTGACCCCTCTTGAGCATGTATGCTTCTGCTACTTGTTCTACATCAGACTTCTTCTGCAAACGGCGAAACGCTTTGACTCGGTGAGATTCGCGGCATTCCGACTTCGATTCCCCGTTTGCCGAAATTCAGTTGCCTTTGAATTTCGGGTGACCCCTCTTGAGCATGTATGCTTCTGCTACTTGTTCTACATCAGACTTCTTTCGCAAACGGGGAAACGCATTGACTCGGTGACTTTCGCGGCATTCCGACTTCGATTCCCCGTTTGCCGAAATTCAGTTGCCTTTGAATTTCGGGTGAGCCCTCTTGAGCATGTATGCTTCTGCTACTTGTTCTACATCAGACTTCTTCTACAAACGGGGAAACGCTTTGACTCGGTGAATTTCGCCGCATTCCGACTTCGATTCCCCGTTTGCCGAAATTCAGTTGCCTTTGAATTTTTGGTGATCCCTCTTGAGCATGTATGCTTCTGCTACTTGTTCTACATCAGACTTCTTCCGCAAACGGGGAAACGCTTTGACTCGGTGACTTTCGCGGCATTCCGACTTCGATTCCCCGTGTGCCGAAATTCAGTTGCCTTTGAATTTCGGGTGACCCCTCTTGAGCATGTATGCTTCTGCTACTTGTTCTACATCAGACTTCTTCTACAAACGGGGAAACGCTTTGACTCGGTGAATTTCGCGGCATTCCGACTTCGATTCGCCGTTTGCCGAAATTCAGTTGCCTTTGAATTTCTGGTGACCCCTAATGAGCATGTATGCTTCTGCTACTTGTTCTACATCAGACTTCTTCCGCAAACGGGGAAACGCTTTGACTCGGTGAGTTTCGCGGCATTCCTACTTCGATTCGCCGTTTGCCGAAATTCAGTTGCCTTTGAATTTCGGGTGATCCCTCTTGAGCATGTATGCTTCTGCTACTTGTTCTACATCAGACTTCTTCCGCAAACGGGGAAACGCTTTGACTCGGAGAATTTCGCGGCATTCCGACTTCGATTCCCCGTTTGCCGAAATTCAGTTGCCTTTGAATTTCGGGTGACCCCTCTTGAGCATGTATGCTTCTGCTACTTGTTCTACATCAGAATTCTTCTGCAAACGGGGAAACGCTTTGACTCGGTGAGTTTCGCGGCATTCCGACTTCGATTCCCCGTTTGCCGAAATTCAGTTGCCTTTGAATTTCGGGTGACCCCTCTTGAGCATGTATGCTTCTGCTACTTGTTCTACATCAGACTTCTTCCGCAAACGGGGAAACGCTTTGACTCGGTGACTTTCGCAGCATTCCGACTTCGATTCCCCGTTTGCCGAAATTCAGTTGCCTTTGAATTTCGGGTGACCCCTCTTGAGCATGTATGCTTCTGCTACTTGTTCTACATCAGACTTCTTCTGCAAACGGCGAAACGCTTTGACTCGGTGAGTTTCGCGGCATTCCGACTTCGATTCCCCGTTTGCCGAAATTCAGTTGCCTTTGAATTTCGGGTGACCCCTCTTGAGCATGTATGCTTCTGCTACTTGTTCTACATCAGACTTCTTTCGCAAACGGGGAAACGCATTGACTCGGTGACTTTCGCGGCATTCCGACTTCGATTCCCCGTTTGCCGAAATTCAGTTGCCTTTGAATTTCGGGTGAGCCCTCTTGAGCATGTATGCTTCTGCTACTTGTTCTACATCAGACTTCTTCTACAAACGGGGAAACGCTTTGACTCGGTGAATTTCGCCGCATTCCGACTTCGATTCCCCGTTTGCCGAAATTCAGTTGCCTTTGAATTTTTGGTGATCCCTCTTGAGCATGTATGCTTCTGCTACTTGTTCTACATCAGACTTCTTCCGCAAACGGGGAAACGCTTTGACTCGGTGACTTTCGCGGCATTCCGACTTCGATTCCCCGTTTGCCGAAATTCAGTTGCCTTTGAATTTCGGGTGACCCCTCTTGAGCATGTATGCTTCTGCTACTTGTTCTACATCAGACTTCTTCTACAAACGGGGAAACGCTTTGACTCGGTGACTTTCGCGGCATTCCGACTTCGATTCCCCGTTTGCCGAAATTCAGTTGCCTTTGAATTTCTGGTGATCCCTCATGAGCATGTATGCTTCTGCTACTTGTTCTACATCAGACTTCTTCCGCAAACGGGGAAACGCTTTGACTCCGTGAGTTTCGCGGCATTCCGACTTCGATTCGCCGTTTGCCGAAATTCAGTTGCCTTTGAATTTCGGGTGATCCCTCTTGAGCATGTATGCTTCTGCTACTTGTTCTACATCAGACTTCTTCTGCAAACGGGGAGACGCTTTGACTCGGTGAATTTCGCGGCATTCCGACTTCGATTCCCCGTTTGCCGAAATTCAGTTGCCTTTGAATTTCGGGTGACCCCTCTTGAGCATGTATGCTTCTGCTACTTGTTCTACATCAGACTTCTTCTGCAAACGGCGAAACGCTTTGACTCGGTGAGTTTCGCGGCATTCCGACTTCGATTCCCCGTTTGCCGAAATTCAGTTGCCTTTGAATTTCGGGTGACCCCTCTTGAGCATGTATGCTTCTGCTACTTGTTCTACATCAGACTTCTTTCGCAAACGGGGAAACGTATTGACTCGGTGACTTTCGCGGCATTCCGACTTCGATTCCCCGTTTGCCGAAATTCAGTTGCCTTTGAATTTCGGGTGACCCCTCTTGAGCATGTATGCTTCTGCTACTTGTTCTACATCAGACTTCTTCTGCAAACGGGGAAACGCTTTGACTCGGTGAGTTTCGCGGCATTCCGCCTTCGATTCCCCGTTTGCCGAAATTCAGTTGCCTTTGAATTTCGGGTGACCCCTCTTGAGCATGTATGCTTCTGCTACTTGTTCTACATCAGACTTCTTCCGCAAACGGGGAAACGCTTTGACTCGGTGACTTTCGCAGCATTCCGACTTCGATTCCCCGTTTGCCGAAATTCAGTTGCCTTTGAATTTCGGGTGACCCCTCTTGAGCATGTATGCTTCTGCTACTTGTTCTACATCAGACTTCTTCCGCAAACGGGGAAACGCTTTGACTCGGTGACTTTCGCAGTATTCCGACTTCGATTCCCCGTTTGCCGAAATTCAGTTGCCTTTGAATTTCGGGTGACCCCTCTTGAGCATGTATGCTTCTGCTACTTGTTCTACATCAGACTTCTTCCGCAAACGGGGAAACGCTTTGACTCGGTGACTTTCGCAGCATTCCGACTTCGATTCCCCGTTTGCCGAAATTCAGTTGCCTTTGAATTTCGGGTGACCCCTCTTGAGCATGTATGCTTCTGCTACTTGTTCTAAATCAGACTTCTTCCGCAAATGGCGAAACGCTTTGACTCGGTGAAGTTCGCCGCATTCCGACTTCGATTCCCCGTTTGCCGAAATTCAGTTGCCTTTGAATTTCTGGTGATCCCTCATGAGCATGTATGCTTCTGCTACTTGTTCTACATCAGACTTCTTCCACAAACGGGGAAACGCTTTGACTCGGTGAATTTCGCCGCATTCCGACTTCGATTCCCCGTTTGCCGAAATTCAGTTGCCTTTGAATTTCTGGTGATCCCTCTTGAGCATGTATGCTTCTGCTACTTGTTCTACATCAGACTTCTTCCGCAAACGGGGAAACGCTTTGACTCGGTGAGTTTCGCGGCATTCCGACTTCGATTCGCCGTTTGCCGAAATTCAGTTGCCTTTGAATTTCGGGTGATCCCTCTTGAGCATGTATGCTTCTGCTACTTGTTCTACATCAGACTTCTTCTGCAAACGGGGAGACGCTTTGACTCGGTGAATTTCGCGGCATTCCGACTTCGATTCCCCGTTTGCCGAAATTCAGTTGCCTTTGAATTTCGGGTGACCCCTCTTGAGCATGTATGCTTCTGCTACTTGTTCTACATCAGACTTCTTCTGCAAACGGGGAAACGCTTTGACTCGGTGAGTTTCGCGGCATTCCGACTTCGATTCCCCGTTTGCCGAAATTCAGTTGCCTTTGAATTTCGGGTGACCCCTCTTGAGCATGTATGCTTCTGCTACTTGTTCTACATCAGACTTCTTCCGCAAACGGGGAAACGCTTTGACTCGGTGACTTTCGCAGCATTCCGACTTCGATTCCCCGTTTGCCGAAATTCAGTTGCCTTTGAATTTCGGGTGACCCCTCTTGAGCATGTATGCTTCTGCTACTTGTTCTAAATCAGACTTCTTCCGCAAATGGCGAAACGCTTTGACTCGGTGAAGTTCGCCGCATTCCGACTTCGATTCCCCGTTTGCCGAAATTCAGTTGCCTTTGAATTTCTGGTGATCCCTCATGAGCATGTATGCTTCTGCTACTTGTTCTACATCAGACTTCTTCCGCAAACGGGGAAACGCTTTGACTCGGTGACTTTCGCGGCATTCCGACTTCGATTCCCCGTTTGCCGAAATTCAGTTGCCTTTGAATTTCTGGTGATCCCTCATGAGCATGTATGCTTCTGCTACTTGTTCTACATCAGACTTCTTCCGCAAACGGGGAAACGCTTTGACTCGGAGAATTTCGCGGCATTCCGACTTCGATTCCCCGTTTGCCGAAATTCAGTTGCCTTTGAATTTCGGGTGACCCCTCTTGAGCATGTATGCTTCTGCTACTTGTTCTACATCAGAATTCTTCTGCAAACGGGGAAACGCTTTGACTCGGTGAGTATCGCGGCATTCCGACTTCGATTCCCCGTTTGCCGAAATTCAGTTGCCTTTGAATTTCGGGTGACCCCTCTTGAGCATGTATGCTTCTGCTACTTGTTCTACATCAGACTTCTTCCGCAAACGGGGAAACGCTTTGACTCGGTGACTTTCGCAGCATTCCGACTTCGATTCCCCGTTTGCCGAAATTCAGTTGCCTTTGAATTTTGGGTGACCCCTCTTGAGCATGTATGCTTCTGCTACTTGTTCTACATAAGACTTCTTCCGCAAACGGGGAAACGCTTTGACTCGGTGACTTTCGCAGCATTCCGACTTCGATTCCCCGTTTGCCGAAATTCAGTTGCCTTTGAATTTCGGGTGACCCCTCTTGAGCATGTATGCTTCTGCTACTTGTTCTACATCAGACTTCTTCCGCAAATGGCGAAACGCTTTGACTCGGTGAAGTTCGCCGCATTCCGACTTCGATTCCCCGTTTGCCGAAATTCAGTTGCCTTTGAATTTCTGGTGATCCCTCATGAGCATGTATGCTTCTGCTACTTGTTCTACATCAGACTTCTTCCGAAAACGGGGAAACGCTTTGACTCGGTGAGTTTCGCGGCATTCCGACTTCGATTCCCCGGTTGCCGAAATTTAGTTGCCTTTGAATTTCTGGTGATCCCTCTTGAGCATGTATGCTTCTGCTACTTGTTCTACATCAGACTTCTTCCGCAAACGGGGAAACGCTTTGACTCGGTCAGTTTCTCGGCATTCCGACTTCGATTCCCTGTTTGCCGAAATTCAGTTGCCTTTGAATTTCGGGTGACCCTTCTTGAGCATGTATGCTTCTGCTACTTGTTCTACATCAGACTTCTTCCGCAAACGGGGAAACGCATTGACTCGGTGACTTTCGCGGCATTCCGACTTCGATTCCCCGTTTGCCGAAATTCAGTTGCCTTTGAATTTCTGGTGACCCCTAATGAGCATGTATGCTTCTGCTACTTGTTCTACATCAGACTTCTTCCGCAAACGGGGAAACGCATTGACTCGGTGACTTTCGCGGCATTCCGACTTCGATTCCCCGTTTGCCGAAATTCAGTTGCCTTTGAATTTCGGGTGAGCCCTCTTGAGCATGTATGCTTCTGCTACTTGTTCTACATCAGACTTCTTCTACAAACGGGGAAACGCTTTGACTCGGTGAATTTCGCCGCATTCCGACTTCGATTCCCCGTTTGCCGAAATTCAGTTGCCTTTGAATTTCTGGTGATCCCTCTTGAGCATGTATGCTTCTGCTACTTGTTCTACATCAGACTTCTTCCGCAAACGGGGAAACGCTTTGACTCGGTGACTTTCGCGGCATTCCGACTTCGATTCCCCGTTTGCCGAAATTCAGTTGCCTTTGAATTTCGGGTGACCCCTCTTGAGCATGTATGCTTCTGCTACTTGTTCTACATCAGACTTCTTCTACAAACGGGGAAACGCTTTGACTCGGTGACTTTCGCGGCATTCCGACTTCGATTCCCCGTTTGCCGAAATTCAGTTGCCTTTGAATTTCTGGTGATCCCTCATGAGCATGTATGCTTCTGCTACTTGTTCTACATCAGACTTCTTCCGCAAACGGGGAAACGCTTTGACTCGGTGAGTTTCGCGGCATTCCGACTTCGATTCGCCGTTTGCCGAAATTCAGTTGCCTTTGAATTTCGGGTGACCCCTCTTGAGCATGTATGCTTCTGCTACTTGTTCTACATCAGACTTCTTCCGAAAACGGGGAAACGCTTTGACTCGGTGAGTTTCGCGGCATTCCGACTTCGATTCCCCGGTTGCCGAAATTCAGTTGCCTTTGAATTTCTGGTGACCCCTCTTGAGCATGTATGCTTCTGCTACTTGTTCTACATCAGACTTCTTCCGCAAACGGGGAAACGCTTTGACTCGGTCAGTTTCTCGGCATTCCGACTTCGATTCCCTGTTTGCCGAAATTCAGTTGCCTTTGAATTTCGGGTGACCCTTCTTGAGCATGTATGCTTCTGCTACTTGTTCTACATCAGACTTCTTCCGCAAACGGGGAAACGCTTTGACTCGGTGAGTTTCGCAGCATTCCGACTTCGATTCGCCGTTTGCCGAAATTCAGTTGCCTTTGAATTTCGGGTGATCCCTCTTGAGCATGTATGCTTCTGCTACTTGTTCTACATCAGACTTCTTCTGCAAACGGGGAGACGCTTTGACTCGGTGAATTTCGCGGCATTCCGACTTCGATTCCCCGTTTGCCGAAATTCAGTTGCCTTTGAATTTCGGGTGACCCCTCTTGAGCATGTATGCTTCTGCTACTTGTTCTACATCAGACTTCTTCCGCAAACGGGGAAACGCTTTGACTCGGTGAGTTTCGCGGCATTCCGCCTTCGATTCCCCGTTTGCCGAAATTCAGTTGCCTTTGAATTTCGGGTGACCCCTCTTGAGCATGTATGCTTCTGCTACTTGTTCTACATCAGACTTCTTCCGCAAACGGGGAAACGCTTTGACTCGGTGACTTTCGCAGCATTCCGACTTCGATTCCCCGTTTGCCGAAATTCAGTTGCCTTTGAATTTCGGGTGACCCCTCTTGAGCATGTATGCTTCTGCTACTTGTTCTACATCAGACTTCTTCCGAAAACGGGGAAACGCTTTGACTCGGTGACTTTCGCGGCATTCCGACTTCGATTCCCCGTTTGCCGAAATTCAGTTGCCTTTGAATTTCTGGTGACCCCTAATGAGCATGTATGCTTCTGCTACTTGTTCTACATCAGACTTCTTCCGCAAACGGGGAAACGCATTGACTCGGTGACTTTCGCGGCATTCCGACTTCGATTCCCCGTTTGCCGAAATTCAGTTGCCTTTGAATTTCGGGTGAGCCCTCTTGAGCATGTATGCTTCTGCTACTTGTTCTACATCAGACTTCTTCTACAAACGGGGAAACGCTTTGACTCGGTGACTTTCGCGGCATTCCGACTTCGATTCCCCGTTTGCCGAAATTCAGTTGCCTTTGAATTTCGGGTGACCCCTCTTGAGCATGTATGCTTCTGCTACTTGTTCTACATCAGACTTCTTCTACAAACGGGGAAACGCTTTGACTCGGTGACTTTCGCGGCATTCCGACTTCGATTCCCCGTTTGCCGAAATTCAGTTGCCTTTGAATTTCTGGTGATCCCTCATGAGCATGTATGCTTCTGCTACTTGTTCTACATCAGACTTCTTCCGCAAACGGGGAAACGCTTTGACTCGGTGAGTTTCGCGGCATTCCGACTTCGATTCGCCGTTTGCCGAAATTCAGTTGCCTTTGAATTTCGGGTGATCCCTCTTGAGCATGTATGCTTCTGCTACTTGTTCTACATCAGACTTCTTCTGCAAACGGGGAGACGCTTTGACTCGGTGAATTTCGCGGCATTCCGACTTCGATTCCCCGTTTGCCGAAATTCAGTTGCCTTTGAATTTCGGGTGACCCCTCTTGAGCATGTATGCTTCTGCTACTTGTTCTACATCAGACTTCTTCTGCAAACGGGGAAACGCTTTGACTCGGTGAGTTTCGCGGCATTCCGACTTCGATTCCCCGTTTGCCGAAATTCAGTTGCCTTTGAATTTCGGGTGACCCCTCTTGAGCATGTATGCTTCTGCTACTTGTTCTACATCAGACTTCTTCCGCAAACGGGGAAACGCTTTGACTCGGTGACTTTCGCAGCATTCCGACTTCGATTCCCCGTTTGCCGAAATTCAGTTGCCTTTGAATTTCGGGTGACCCCTCTTGAGCATGTATGCTTCTGCTACTTGATCTACATCAGACTTCTTCCGCAAATGGCGAAACGCTTTGACTCGGTGAAGCTCGCCGCATTCCGACTTCGATTCCCCGTTTGCCGAAATTCAGTTGCCTTTGAATTTCTGGTGATCCCTCATGAGCATGTATGCTTCTGCTACTTGTTCTACATCAGACTTCTTCCGCAAACGGGGAAACGCTTTGACTCGGTGAATTTCGCGGCATTCCGACTTCGATTCCCCGTTTGCCGAAATTCAGTTGCCTTTGAATTTCTGGTGACCCCTAATGAGCATGTATGCTTCTGCTACTTGTTCTACATCAGACTTCTTCCGCAAACGGGGAAACGCATTGACTCGGTGACTTTCGCGGCATTCCGACTTCGATTCCCCGTTTGCCGAAATTCAGTTGCCTTTGAATTTCGGGTGAGCCCTCTTGAGCATGTATGCTTCTGCTACTTGTTCTACATCAGACTTCTTCTACAAACGGGGAAACGCTTTGACTCGGTGACTTTCGCGGCATTCCGACTTCGATTCCCCGTTTGCCGAAATTCAGTTGCCTTTGAATTTCGGGGGACCCCTCTTGAGCATGTATGCTTCTGCTACTTGTTCTACATCAGACTTCTTCTACAAACGGGGAAACGCTTTGACTCGGTGACTTTCGCGGCATTCCGACTTCGATTCCCCGTTTGCCGAAATTCAGTTGCCTTTGAATTTCTGGTGATCACTCATGAGCATGTATGCTTCTGCTACTTGTTCTACATCAGACTTCTTCCGCAAACGGGGAAACGCTTTGACTCGGTGAGTTTCGCAGCATTCCGACTTCGATTCGCCGTTTGCCGAAATTCAGTTGCCTTTGAATTTCGGGTGATCCCTCTTGAGCATGTATGCTTCTGCTACTTGTTCTACATCAGACTTCTTCTGCAAACGGGGAGACGCTTTGACTCGGTGAATTTCGCGGCATTCCGACTTCGATTCCCCGTTTGCCGAAATTCAGTTGCCTTTGAATTTCGGGTGACCCCTCTTGAGCATGTATGCTTCTGCTACTTGTTCTACATCAGACTTCTTCTGCAAACGGGGAAACGCTTTGACTCGGTGAGTTTCGCGGCATTCCGACTTCGATTCCCCGTTTGCCGAAATTCAGTTGCCTTTGAATTTCGGGTGACCCCTCTTGAGCATGTATGCTTCTGCTACTTGTTCTACATCAGACTTCTTCCGCAAACGGGGAAACGCTTTGACTCGGTGACTTTCGCAGCATTCCGACTTCGATTCCCCGTTTGCCGAAATTCAGTTGCCTTTGAATTTCGGGTGACCCCTCTTGAGCATGTATGCTTCTGCTACTTGTTCTACATCAGACTTCTTCCGCAAATGGCGAAACGCTTTGACTCGGTGAAGTTCGCCGCATTCCGACTTCGATTCCCCGTTTGCCGAAATTCAGTTGCCTTTGAATTTCTGGTGATCCCTCATGAGCATGTATGCTTCTGCTACTTGTTCTACATCAGACTTCTTCCGCAAACGGGGAAACGCTTTGACTAGGTGAATTTCGCGGCATTCCGACTTCGATTCCCTGTTTGCCGAAATTCAGTTGCCTTTGAATTTCGGGTGACCCCTCTTGAGCATGTATGCTTCTGCTACTTGTTCTACATCAGACTTCTTCCGAAAACGGGGAAACGCTTTGACTCGGTGAGTTTCGCGGCATTCCGACTTCGATTCCCCGGTTGCCGAAATTTAGTTGCCTTTGAATTTCTGGTGATCCCTCTTGAGCATGTATGCTTCTGCTACTTGTTCTACATCAGACTTCTTCCGCAAACGGGGAAACGCTTTGACTCGGTCAGTTTCTCGGCATTCCGACTTCGATTCCCTGTTTGCCGAAATGCAGTTGCCTTTGAATTTCGGGTGACCCTTCTTGAGCATGTATGCTTCTGCTACTTGTTCTACATCAGACTTCTTCCGCAAACGGGGAAACGCATTGACTCGGTGACTTTCGCGGCATTCCGACTTCGATTCCCCGTTTGCCGAAATTCAGTTGCCTTTGAATTTCTGGTGACCCCTAATGAGCATGTATGCTTCTGCTACTTGTTCTACATCAGACTTCTTCCGCAAACGGGGAAACGCATTGACTCGGTGACTTTCGCGGCATTCCGACTTCGATTCCCCGTTTCCCGAAATTCAGTTGCCTTTGAATTTCGGGTGAGCCCTCTTGAGCATGTATGCTTCTGCTACTTGTTCTACATCAGACTTCTTCTACAAACGGGGAAACGCTTTGACTCGGTGAATTTCGCCGCATTCCGACTTCGATTCCCCGTTTGCCGAAATTCAGTTGCCTTTGAATTTCTGGTGATCCCTCTTGAGCATGTATGCTTCTGCTACTTGTTCTACATCAGACTTCTTCCGCAAACGGGGAAACGCTTTGACTCGGTGACTTTCGCGGCATTCCGACTTCGATTCCCCGTTTGCCGAAATTCAGTTGCCTTTGAATTTCTGGTGATCCCTCATGAGCATGTATGCTTCTGCTACTTGTTCTACATCAGACTTCTTCCGCAAACGGGGAAACGCTTTGACTCGGTGAGTTTCGCGGCATTCCGACTTCGATTCGCCGTTTGCCGAAATTCAGTTGCCTTTGAATTTCGGGTGATCCCTCTTGAGCATGTATGCTTCTGCTACTTGTTCTACATCAGACTTCTTCTGCAAACGGGGAGACGCTTTGACTCGGTGAATTTCGCGGCATTCCGACTTCGATTCCCCGTTTGCCGAAATTCAGTTGCCTTTGAATTTCGGGTGACCCCTCTTGAGCATGTATGCTTCTGCTACTTGTTCTACATCAGACTTCTTCTGCAAACGGGGAAACGCTTTGACTCGGTGAGTTTCGCGGCATTCCGACTTCGATTCCCCGTTTGCCGAAATTCAGTTGCCTTTGAATTTCGGGTGACCCCTCTTGAGCATGTATGCTTCTGCTACTTGTTCTACATCAGACTTCTTCCGCAAACGGGGAAACGCTTTGACTCGGTGACTTTCGCAGCATTCCGACTTCGATTCCCCGTTTGCCGAAATTCAGTTGCCTTTGAATTTCGGGTGACCCCTCTTGAGCATGTATGCTTCTGCTACTTGTTCTACATCAGACTTCTTCCGCAAATGGCGAAACGCTTTGACTCGGTGAAGTTCGCCGCATTCCGACTTCGATTCCCCGTTTGCCGAAATTCAGTTGCCTTTGAATTTCTGGTGATCCCTCATGAGCATGTATGCTTCTGCTACTTGTTCTACATCAGACTTCTTCCGCAAACGGGGAAACGCTTTGACTAGGTGAATTTCGCGGCATTCCGACTTCGATTCCCTGTTTGCCGAAATTCAGTTGCCTTTGAATTTCGGGTGACCCCTCTTGAGCATGTATGCTTCTGCTACTTGTTCTACATCAGACTTCTTCCGAAAACGGGGAAACGCTTTGACTCGGTGAGTTTCGCGGCATTCCGACTTCGATTCCCCGGTTGCCGAAATTTAGTTGCCTTTGAATTTCTGGTGATCCCTCTTGAGCATGTATGCTTCTGCTACTTGTTCTACATCAGACTTCTTCCGCAAACGGGGAAACGCTTTGACTCGGTCAGTTTCTCGGCATTCCGACTTCGATTCCCTGTTTGCCGAAATGCAGTTGCCTTTGAATTTCGGGTGACCCTTCTTGAGCATGTATGCTTCTGCTACTTGTTCTACATCAGACTTCTTCCGCAAACGGGGAAACGCATTGACTCGGTGACTTTCGCGGCATTCCGACTTCGATTCCCCGTTTGCCGAAATTCAGTTGCCTTTGAATTTCTGGTGACCCCTAATGAGCATGTATGCTTCTGCTACTTGTTCTACATCAGACTTCTTCCGCAAACGGGGAAACGCATTGACTCGGTGACTTTCGCGGCATTCCGACTTCGATTCCCCGTTTGCCGAAATTCAGTTGCCTTTGAATTTCGGGTGAGCCCTCTTGAGCATGTATGCTTCTGCTACTTGTTCTACATCAGACTTCTTCTACAAACGGGGAAACGCTTTGACTCGGTGAATTTCGCCGCATTCCGACTTCGATTCCCCGTTTGCCGAAATTCAGTTGCCTTTGAATTTCTGGTGATCCCTCTTGAGCATGTATGCTTCTGCTACTTGTTCTACATCAGACTTCTTCCGCAAACGGGGAAACGCTTTGACTCGGTGACTTTCGCGGCATTCCGACTTCGATTCCCCGTTTGCCGAAATTCAGTTGCCTTTGAATTTCGGGTGACCCCTCTTGAGCATGTATGCTTCTGCTACTTGTTCTACATCAGACTTCTTCTACAAACGGGGAAACGCTTTGACTCGGTGACTTTCGCGGCATTCCGACTTCGATTCCCCGTTTGCCGAAATTCAGTTGCCTTTGAATTTCTGGTGATCCCTCATGAGCATGTATGCTTCTGCTACTTGTTCTACATCAGACTTCTTCCGCAAACGGGGAAACGCTTTGACTCGGTGAGTTTCGCGGCATTCCGACTTCGATTCGCCGTTTGCCGAAATTCAGTTGCCTTTGAATTTCGGGTGACCCCTCTTGAGCATGTATGCTTCTGCTACTTGTTCTACATCAGACTTCTTCCGAAAACGGGGAAACGCTTTGACTCGGTGAGTTTCGCGGCATTCCGACTTCGATTCCCCGGTTGCCGAAATTCAGTTGCCTTTGAATTTCTGGTGACCCCTCTTGAGCATGTATGCTTCTGCTACTTGTTCTACATCAGACTTCTTCCGCAAACGGGGAAACGCTTTGACTCGGTCAGTTTCTCGGCATTCCGACTTCGATTCCCTGTTTGCCGAAATTCAGTTGCCTTTGAATTTCGGGTGACCCTTCTTGAGCATGTATGCTTCTGCTACTTGTTCTACATCAGACTTCTTCCGCAAACGGGGAAACGCATTGACTCGGTGACTTTCGCGGCATTCCGACTTCGATTCCCCGTTTGCCGAAATTCAGTTGCCTTTGAATTTCTGGTGACCCCTAATGAGCATGTATGCTTCTGCTACTTGTTCTACATCAGACTTCTTCCGCAAACGGGGAAACGCATTGACTCGGTGACTTTCGCGGCATTCCGACTTCGATTCCCCGTTTGCCGAAATTCAGTTGCCTTTGAATTTCGGGTGAGCCCTCTTGAGCATGTATGCTTCTGCTACTTGTTCTACATCAGACTTCTTCTACAAACGAGGAAACGCTTTGACTCGGTGACTTTCGCGGCATTCCGACTTCGATTCCCCGTTTGCCGAAATTCAGTTGCCTTTGAATTTCGGGTGACCCCTCTTGAGCATGTATGCTTCTGCTACTTGTTCTACATCAGACTTCTTCTACAAACGGGGAAACGCTTTGACTCGGTGACTTTCGCGGCATTCCGACTTCGATTCCCCGTTTGCCGAAATTCAGTTGCCTTTGAATTTCTGGTGATCCCTCTTGAGCATGTATGCTTCTGCTACTTGTTCTACATCAGACTTCTTCTGCAAACGGGGAGACGCTTTGACTCGGTGAATTTCGCGGCATTCCGACTTCGATTCCCCGTTTGCCGAAATTCAGTTGCCTTTGAATTTCGGGTGACCCCTCTTGAGCATGTATGCTTCTGCTACTTGTTCTACATCAGACTTCTTCTGCAAACGGGGAAACGCTTTGACTCGGTGAGTTTCGCGGCATTCCGACTTCGATTCCCCGTTTGCCGAAATTCAGTTGCCTTTGAATTTCGGGTGACCCCTCTTGAGCATGTATGCTTCTGCTACTTGTTCTACATCAGACTTCTTCCGCAAACGGGGAAACGCTTTGACTCGGTGACTTTCGCAGCATTCCGACTTCGATTCCCCGTTTGCCGAAATTCAGTTGCCTTTGAATTTCGGGTGACCCCTCTTGAGCATGTATGCTTCTGCTACTTGTTCTACATCAGACTTCTTCCGCAAATGGCGAAACGCTTTGACTCGGTGAAGTTCGCCGCATTCCGTCTTCGATTCCCCGTTTGCCGAAATTCAGTTGCCTTTGAATTTCTGGTGATCCCTCATGAGCATGTATGCTTCTGCTACTTGTTCTACATCAGACTTCTTCCGCAAACGGGGAAACGCTTTGACTCGGTGAATTTCGCGGCATTCCGACTTCGATTCCCCGTTTGCCGAAATTCAGTTGCCTTTGAATTTCGGGTGACCCCTCTTGAGCATGTATGCTTCTGCTACTTGTTCTACATCAGACTTCTTCTACAAACGGGGAAACGCTTTGACTCGGTGAATTTCGCGGCATTCCGACTTCGATTCCCCGTTTGCCGAAATTCAGTTGCCTTTGAATTTCTGGTGATCCCTCTTGAGCATGTATGCTTCTGCTACTTGTTCTACATCAGACTTCTTCCGCAAACGGGGAAACGCTTTGACTCGGTGAGTTTCGCGGCATTCCGACTTCGATTCCCCGTTTGCCGAAATTCAGTTGCCTTTGAATTTCTGGTGATCCCTCTTGAGCATGTCTGCTTCTGCTACTTGTTCTACATCAGACTTCTTCCGCAAACGGGGAAACGCTTTGACTAGGTGAATTTCGCGGCATTCCGACTTCGATTCCCTGTTTGCCGAAATTCAGTTGCCTTTGAATTTTGGGTGACCCCTCTTGAGCATGTATGCTTCTGCTACTTGTTCTACATCAGACTTCTTCCGAAAACGGGGAAACGCTTTGACTCGGTGAGTTTCGCGGCATTCCGACTTCGATTCCCCGGTTGCCGAAATTTAGTTGCCTTTGAATTTCTGGTGATCCCTCTTGAGCATGTATGCTTCTGCTACTTGTTCTACATCAGACTTCTTCCGCAAACGGGAAAACGCTTTGACTCGGTCAGTTTCTCGGCATTCCGACTTCGATTCCCTGTTTGCCGAAATTCAGTTGCCTTTGAATTTCGGGTGACCCTTCTTGAGCATGTATGCTTCTGCTACTTGTTCTACATCAGACTTCTTCTACAAACGGGGAAACGCTTTGACTCGGTGAGTTTCGCGGCATTCCGACTTCGATTCCCCGTTTGCCGAAATTCAGTTGCCTTTGAATTTCTGGTGACCCCTAATGAGCATGTATGCTTCTGCTACTTGTTCTACATCAGACTTCTTCCGCAAACGGGGAAACGCATTGACTCGGTGACTTTCGCGGCATTCCGACTTCGATTCCCCGTTTGCCGAAATTCAGTTGCCTTTGAATTTCGGGTGAGCCCTCTTGAGCATGTATGCTTCTGCTACTTGTTCTACATCAGACTTCTTCTACAAACGGGGAAACGCTTTGACTCGGTGACTTTCGCGGCATTCCGACTTCGATTCCCCGTTTGCCGAAATTCAGTTGCCTTTGAATTTCGGGTGACCCCTCTTGAGCATGTATGCTTCTGCTACTTGTTCTACATCAGACTTCTTCTACAAACGGGGAAACGCTTTGACTCGGTGACTTTCGCGGCATTCCGACTTCGATTCCCCGTTTGCCGAAATTCAGTTGCCTTTGAATTTCTGGTGATCCCTCATGAGCATGTATGCTTCTGCTACTTGTTCTACATCAGACTTCTTCCGCAAACGGGGAAACGCTTTGACTCGGTGAGTTTCGCGGCATTCCGACTTCGATTCGCCGTTTGCCGAAATTCAGTTGCCTTTGAATTTCGGGTGATCCCTCTTGAGCATGTATGCTTCTGCTACTTGTTCTACATCAGACTTCTTCTGCAAACGGGGAGACGCTTTGACTCGGTGAATTTCGCGGCATTCCGACTTCGATTCCCCGTTTGCCGAAATTCAGTTGCCTTTGAATTTCGGGTGACCCCTCTTGAGCATGTATGCTTCTGCTACTTGTTCTACATCAGACTTCTTCTGCAAACGGGGAAACGCTTTGACTCGGTGAGTTTCGCGGCATTCCGACTTCGATTCCCCGTTTGCCGAAATTCAGTTGCCTTTGAATTTCGGGTGACCCCTCTTGAGCATGTATGCTTCTGCTACTTGTTCTACATCAGACTTCTTCCGCAAACGGGGAAACGCTTTGACTCGGTGACTTTCGCAGCATTCCGACTTCGATTCCCCGTTTGCCGAAATTCAGTTGCCTTTGAATTTCGGGTGACCCCTCTTGAGCATGTATGCTTCTGCTACTTGTTCTACATCAGACTTCTTCCGCAAATGGCGAAACGCTTTGACTCGGTGAAGTTCGCCGCATTCCGTCTTCGATTCCCCGTTTGCCGAAATTCAGTTGCCTTTGAATTTCTGGTGATCCCTCATGAGCATGTATGCTTCTGCTACTTGTTCTACATCAGACTTCTTCCGCAAACGGGGAAACGCTTTGACTCGGTGAATTTCGCGGCATTCCGACTTCGATTCCCCGTTTGCCGAAATTCAGTTGCCTTTGAATTTCGGGTGACCCCTCTTGAGCATGTATGCTTCTGCTACTTGTTCTACATCAGACTTCTTCTACAAACGGGGAAACGCTTTGACTCGGTGAATTTCGCGGCATTCCGACTTCGATTCCCCGTTTGCCGAAATTCAGTTGCCTTTGAATTTCTGGTGATCCCTCTTGAGCATGTATGCTTCTGCTACTTGTTCTACATCAGACTTCTTCCGCAAACGGGGAAACGCTTTGACTCGGTGAGTTTCGCGGCATTCCGACTTCGATTCCCCGTTTGCCGAAATTCAGTTGCCTTTGAATTTCTGGTGATCCCTCTTGAGCATGTCTGCTTCTGCTACTTGTTCTACATCAGACTTCTTCCGCAAACGGGGAAACGCTTTGACTAGGTGAATTTCGCGGCATTCCGACTTCGATTCCCTGTTTGCCGAAATTCAGTTGCCTTTGAATTTTGGGTGACCCCTCTTGAGCATGTATGCTTCTGCTACTTGTTCTACATCAGACTTCTTCCGAAAACGGGGAAACGCTTTGACTCGGTGAGTTTCGCGGCATTCCGACTTCGATTCCCCGGTTGCCGAAATTTAGTTGCCTTTGAATTTCTGGTGATCCCTCTTGAGCATGTATGCTTCTGCTACTTGTTCTACATCAGACTTCTTCCGCAAACGGGAAAACGCTTTGACTCGGTCAGTTTCTCGGCATTCCGACTTCGATTCCCTGTTTGCCGAAATTCAGTTGCCTTTGAATTTCGGGTGACCCTTCTTGAGCATGTATGCTTCTGCTACTTGTTCTACATCAGACTTCTTCTACAAACGGGGAAACGCTTTGACTCGGTGAGTTTCGCGGCATTCCGACTTCGATTCCCCGTTTGCCGAAATTCAGTTGCCTTTGAATTTCTGGTGATCCCTCTTGAGCATGTATGCTTCTGCTACTTGTTCTACATCAGACTTCTTCCGCAAACGGGGAAACGCTTTGACTAGGTGAGTTTCGCGGCATTCCGACTTTGATTCCCCGTTTGCCGACATTCAGTTGCCTTTGAATTTCTGGTGATCCCTCTTGAGCATATCTGCTTCTGCTACTTGTTCTACATCAGACTTCTTCCGTAAACGGGGAAACGCTTTGACTAGGTGAATTTCGCGGCATTCCGACTTCGATTCCCTGTTTGCCGAAATTCAGTTGCCTTTGAATTTCGGGTGACCCCTCTTGAGCATGTATGCTTCTGCTACTTGTTCTACATCAGACTCCTTCCGCAAACGGGGAAACGCTTTGACTCGGTCAGTTTCTCGGCATTCCGACTTCGATTCCCCGTTTGCCGAAATTCAGTTGCCTTTGAATTTCGGGTGACCCCTCTTGAGCATGTATGCTTCTGCTACTTGTTCTACATCAGACTTCTTCCGCAAACGGGGAAACGCTTTGACTCGGTGACTTTCGCAGCATTCCGACTTCGATTCCCCGTTTGCCGAAATTCAGTTGCCTTTGAATTTCGGGTGACCCCTCTTGAGCATGTATGCTTCTGCTACTTGTTCTACATCAGACTTCTTCTGCAAACGGCGAAACGCTTTGACTCGGTGAGTTTCGCGGCATTCCGACTTCGATTCCCCGTTTGCCGAAATTCAGTTGCCTTTGAATTTCGGGTGACCCCTCTTGAGCATGTATGCTTCTGCTACTTGTTCTACATCAGACTTCTTCCGCAAACGGGGAAACGCATTGACTCGGTGACTTTCGCGGCATTCCGACTTCGATTCCCCGTTTGCCGAAATTTAGTTGCCTTTGAATTTCGGGTGAGCCCTCTTGAGCATGTATGCTTCTGCTACTTGTTCTACATCAGACTTCTTCTACAAACGGGGAAACGCTTTGACTCGGTGACTTTCGCGGCATTCCGACTTCGATTCCCCGTTTGCCGAAATTATGTTGCCTTTGAATTTCGGGTGACCCCTCTTGAGCATGTATGCTTCTGCTACTTGTTCTACATCAGACTTCTTCCGCAAATGGGGAGACGCTTTGACTCGGTGAGTTTCGCGGCATTCCGACTTCGATTCCCCGTTTGCCGAAATTCAGTTGCCTTTGAATTTCGGGTGACCCCTCTTGAGCATGTATGCTTCTGCTACTTGTTCTACATCAGACTCTGACTCGGTGAGTTTCGCGGCATTCCGACTTTGATTCCCCGTTTGCCGACATTCAGTTGCCTTTGAATTTCTGGGGATCCCTCTTGAGCATGTATGCTTCTGCTCCTTGTTCTAAATCAGACTTCGTCTGCAAATGGCGAAACACTTTGACTCGTTGAGCTTCGCGGCATTCCGACTTCGATGCCCCGGTTGCCGAAATTCAGTTGCCTTTGAATTTCTGGTGACCCCTCTTGACCATGTATGCTTCTGCTACTTGTTCTACATCACACTTCTTCCGCAAACGGGGAAACGCTTTGACTCGGTTAATTTCGCGGCATTCCGACTTCGATTCCCCGTTTGCCGAAATTCAGTTGCCTTTGAATTTCTGGTGATCCCTCTTGAGCATGTATGCTTCTGCTACTTGTTCTACATCAGACTTCTTCCGCAAACGGGGAAACGCTTTGACTCGGTGTATTTCGCGGCATTCCGACTTCGATTCCCCGTTTGCCGAAATTCAGTTGCCTTTGAATTTCGGGTGACCCCTCTTGAGCATGTATGCTTCTGCTACTTGTTCTACATCAGACTTCTTCCGCAAACGGGGAAACGCTTTGACTCGGTGAATTTCGCGGCATTCCGACTTTGATTCCCAGTTTGCCGAAATTCTGTTGCCTTTGAATTTCGGGTGACCCCTCTTGAGCATGTATGCTTCTGCTACTTGTTCTACATCAGACTTCTTCCGAAAATGGGGAGACGCTTTGACTCGGTGAGTTTCGCGGCATTCCGACTTCGATGACCCGGTTGTCGAAATTCAGTTGCCTTTGGATTTCGGGTGACCACTCTTGGGCATGTATGCTTCCGCTACTTGTTGTACATCAGACTTCTTCCTCAAACGGGGAAACGCTTTGACTCGGTGAATTTCACGGCATTCCGACTTCGATTCCCCGTTTGCCGAAATTCAGTTGCCTTTGAATTTCGGGTGACCCCTCTTGAGCATGTATGCTTCTGCTACTTGTTCTACATCAGACTCCTTCCGCAAACGGGGAAACACTTTGACTCGGTGAGTTTCGCGGCATTCCGACTTGGATTCCCCGTTTGCCGACATTCAGTTGCCTTTGAATTTCTGGTGATCCCTCTTGAGCATGTATGCTTCTGCTACTTGTTCCACATCAGACTTCTTCCGCAAACGCTTTGACTGGGTGAATTTCGCGGCATTCCGACTTCGATTCCCCGTTTGTCGAAATTCAGTTGCCTTTGAATTTCGGGTGACCATTCTTGAGCATGTATGCTTCTGCTACTTGTTCTACATCAGACTTCTTCCACAAACGGGGAAACGCTTTGACTCGGTGAATTTTGCGGCATTCCGACTTCGATTCCCCGTTTGCCGAAATTCTGTTGCCTTTGAATTTCGGGTGACCCCTCTTGAGCATGTATGCTTCTGCTACTTGTTCTACATCAGACTTCTTCCGCAAATGGGTAGACGCTTTGACTCGGTGAGTTTCGCGGCATTCCGACTTCGATGACCCGGTTGTCGAAATTCAGTTGCCTTTGGATTTTGGGTGACCACTCTTGAGCATGTATGCTTCCGCTACTTGTTGTACATCAGACTTCTTCCTCAAACGGGGAAACGCTTTGACTCGGTGAATTTCGCGGCATTCCGACTTCGATTCCCCGTTTGCCGAAATTCAGTTGCCTTTGAATTTCGGGTGACCCCTCTTGAGCATGTATGCTTCTGCTACTTGTTCTACATCAGACTCCTTCCGCAAACGCGGAAACGCTTTGACTCGGTGAGTTTCGCGGCATTCCGACTTTGATTCCCCATTTGCCGACATTCAGTTGCCTTTGAATTTCTGGTGATCCCTCTTGAGCATGTATGCTTCTGCTACTTGTTCTACATCAGACTTCTTCCGCAAACGGGGAAACACTTTGACTCGGTGACTTTCGCAGCATTCTGACTTCGATTCCCCGTTTGCCGAAATTCAGTTGCCTTTGAATTTCTTGTGATCCCTCTTGAGTATGTATGCTTCTGCTACTTGTTCTATGTCAGACTTCTTCCGCAAACGGGGAAACGCTTTGACTCAGTGAATTTCGCGGCATTCCGACTTCGATTCCCCATTTGCCGAAATTCAGTTGCGTTTGAATTTCGGGTGACCCCTCTTGAGCATGTATGCTTCTGCTACTTGTTCTACATCAGACTTCTTCCGCAAACGGGGAAACGCTTTGACTCGGTGACTTTCGCGGCATTCCGACTTTGATTCCCCGTTTGCCGAAATTCAGTTGCCTTTGAATTTCTAGGGATCCCTCTTGAGCATGTATCCTTCTGCTCCTTGTTCTAAATCAGACTTATTCTGCAAATGGCAAAACGCTTTGACTCTTTGAGGTTCGCGGCATTCCGACTTCGATGCCCCGGTTGCCGAAATTCAGTTGCCTTTGAATTTCGGGTGACCCCTTTTGAGCATGTATGCTTCTGCTACTTGTTCTACATCAGACTTCTTCCGCAAACGGGGAAACGCTTTGACTCGGTTAATTTCGCGGCATTCCGACTTTGATTCCCCGTTTGCCGACATTCAGTTGCCTTTGAATTTCTGGTGATCCCTCTTGAGCATGTATGCTTCTGCTCCTTGTTCTAAATCAGACTTCTTCTGCAAATGGCGAAACGCTTTGAGTCGTTGAGCTTCGCGGCATTCCGACTTCGATGCCCCGGTTGCCGAAATTCAGTTGCCTTTGGATTTTGGGTGACCACTCTTGAGCATGTATGCTTCTACTACTTGTTCTACATCAGACTTCTTCCGCAAATGGAGAAACGCTTTGACTCGGTGAATTTCGCGGCATTCGACTTCGATTCCCCGTTTGGCGAAATTCAGTTGCCTTTGAATTTCGGGTGATCCCTCTTGAGCATGTATGCTTCTGCTACTTGTTCTACATCAGACTTCTTCCGCAAACGGCGAAACGCTTTGACTCGGTGAATTTCGCGGCATTCCGACTTCGATTCCCCGTTTGCCGAAATTCAGTTGCCTTTGAATTTATGGTGATCCCTCTTGAGCATGTATGCTTCTGCTCCTTGTTCTAAATCAGATTTCTTCTGCAAATGGCGAAACGCTTTGACTCGTTGAGCTTCGCGGCATTCCGACTTCGATGCCCCGGTTGCCGAAATTCAGTTGCCTTTGAATTTCGGGTGACCCCTCTTGAGCATGTATGCTTCTGCTACTTGTTCTACATCAGACTTCTTCCGCAAATGGGGAGACGCTTTGACTCGGTGAGTTTCGCGGCATTCCGACTTCGATTCCCCGTTTGCCAAAATTCAGTTGCCTTTGAATTTCAGTTGATCCCTCTTGAGCATGTATGCTTCTGCTACTTTTTCTACATCACACTTCTTCCGCAAACGGGGAAACGCTTTGACTCGGTGAATTTCGCGGCATTCCGACTTCAATTCTCCGTTTGCCGAAATTCTGGTGATCCTTTTGAGCATGTATGCTTCTGCTACTTGTTCTACATCAGACTTATTCCGCAAACGGGGAAACGCTTTGACTCCTTTTATTTCGCCGCATTCCGACTTCGATTCCCCGTTTGCCGAAATTCAGTTGCCTTTGAAATTCGGGTGACCCCTCTTGAGCATGTATGCTTCTGCTACTTGTTCTACATCAGACTTCTTCCGCAAACGGGGAAACACTTTGACTCGGTGACTTTCGCAGCATTCTGACTTCGATTCCCCGTTTGCCGAAATTCAGTTGCCTTTGAATTTCTTGTGATCCCTCTTGAGCATGTATGCTTCTGCTACTTGTTCTACATCAGACTTCTTCCACAAACGGGGAAACACTTTGACTCGGTGACTTTCGCAGCATTCTGACTTCGATTCCCCGTTTGCCGAAATTCAGTTGCCTTTGAATTTCTTGTGATCCCTCTTGAGTATGTATGCTTCTGCTACTTGTTCTACTTCAGACTTCTTCCGCAAACGGGGAAACGCTTTGACTCAGTGAATTTCGCGGCATTCCGACTTCGATTCCCCATTTGCCGAAATTCAGTTGCGTTTGAATTTCGGGTGACCCCTCTTGAGCATGTATGCCTCTGCTACTTGTTCTACATCAGACTTCTTCCGCAAACGGGGAAACGCTTTGACTCGGTGAGTTTCGCGGCATTCCGACTTCGATGACCCGGTTGTCGAAATTCAGTTGCCTTTGGATTTTGGGTGACCACTCTTGAGCATGTATGCTTCCGCTACTTGTTGTACATCAGACTTCTTCCTCAAACGGGGAAACGCTTTGACTCGGTGAATTTCGCGGCATTCCGACTTCGATTCCCCGGTTGCCGAAATTCAGTTGCCTTTGAATTTCGGGTGACCCCTCTTGAGCATGTATGCTTCTGCTACTTGTTCTACATCAGACTTCTTCCGCAAATGGGGAAACGCTTTGACTCGGTGAATTTCGCGGCATTCCGACTTCGATTCCCCGTTTGCCGAAATTCTGTTGCCTTTGAATTTCGGGTGACCCCTCTTGAGCATGTATGCTTCTGCTACTTGTTCTACATCAGACTTCTTCCGCAAATGGGTAGACGCTTTGACTCGGTGAGTTTCGCGGCATTCCGACTTCAATGACCCGGTTGTCGAAATTCAGTTGCCTTTGGATTTTGGGTGACCACTCTTGAGCATGTATGCTTCCGCTACTTGTTGTACATCAGACTTCTTCCTCAAACGGGGAAACGCTTTGACTCGGTGAATTTCGCGGCATTCCGACTTCGATTCCCCGTTTGCCGAAATTCAGTTGCCTTTGAATTTCGGGTGACCCCTCTTGAGCATGTATGCTTCTGCTATTTGTTCTACATCAGACTTCTTCCGCAAACGGG
Source organism: Populus alba x Populus glandulosa (assembly GCA_033617975.1). Lineage (NCBI taxonomy): Eukaryota > Viridiplantae > Streptophyta > Magnoliopsida > Malpighiales > Salicaceae > Populus > Populus alba x Populus glandulosa. The sequence continues at coordinate 3,541,888 of CM066146.1, forward strand.
GAAACGCTTTGACTCGGTGAGTTTCGCGGCATTCCGACTTCGATTCCCCGTTTGCCGAAATTCAGTTGCCTTTGAATTTCTGGTGATCCCTCTTGAGCATGTATGCTTCTGCTACTTGTTCTACATCAGACTTCTTCTGCAAACGGCGAAACGCTTTGACTCGGTGAATTTCGCGGCATTCCGACTTCGATTCCCCGTTTGCCGAAATTCAGTTGCCTTTGAATTTCTGGTGACCCCTCTTGAGCATGTAAGCTTCCACTACTTGTTCTACATCAGACTTCTTCCGCAAACGGGGAAACGCTTTGACGCGGTGAATTTCGCGGCATTCAGACTTCGATTCCCCGTTTGCCGAAATTCAGTTGCCTTTGAATTTCTGGTGACCCCTCTTGAGCATGTATGCTTCCGCTACTTGTTCTACATCAGACTTCTTCCGCAAACGGGGAAACGCTTTAACTCGGTGAGTTTCGCGGCATTCCGGCTTCGATTCCCTGTTTGATGAAATTCAGTTGCCTTTGAATTTCGGGTGACCCCTCTTGAGCAAATATGCTTCAGCTACTTTTTCTACATCAGACTTCTTCCGCAAACAGGGAAACGCTTTGACTCAGTGAATTTCGCGGCATTCCGACTTCGATTCCCCGTTTGCCCAAATTCAGTTGCTTTTGAATTTCGGGTGACCCCTCTTGAGCATGTATGCTTCTGCTACTTGTTCTACATCAGACTTCTTCCGCAAACGGGGAAACGCTTTGACTCGGTGAGTTTCGCGGCTTTCCGACTTCGATTCCCCGTTTGCCGAAATTCAGTTGCCTTTGAATTTCGGGTGACCCCTCTTGAGCATGTATGCTTCTACTACTTGTTCTAAATCAGACTTCTTCCGCAAACGGGGAAACGCTTTGACCCGGTGACTTTCGCGGCATTCCGACTTCGATTCCCCGTTTGCTAAAATTCAATTGCCTTTGAATTTCGGGTGACCCCTCTTGAGCATGTATGCTTCTGCTACTTGTTCTACATCAGACTTTTTCCGCAAGCGGGGAAACGCTTTGACTCGGTGAGTTTCGCGGCATTCCGACTTTGATTCCCCGTTTGCCGAAATTCAGTTGCCTTTGAATTTCGGGTGACCCCTCTTGAGCAGGTATGCTTCTGCTACTTGTTCTACATCAGACTTCTTCCGCAAACGGGGAAACGCTTTGACTCGGTGAGTTTCGCGGCTTTCCGACTTTGATTGCCGAAATTCATTTGCCTTTGAATTTCGGGTGACCCCTCTTGAGCATGTATGCTTCTGCTACTTGTTCTACATCAGACTTTTTCCGCAAACGGGGAAACGCTTTGAGTCGGTGAGTTTCGCGGCTTTTCGACTTTGATTCCCCGTTTGCCGAAATTCAGTTGCCTTTGAATTTCGGGTGACCCCTCTTGAGCAGGTATGCTTCTGCTACGTGTTCTACATCAGATTTCTTCCGCAAACGGGGAAACGCTTTGACTCAGTGAATTTCGCGGCATTCCGACTTCGATTCCCCGTTTGCCGAAATTCAGTTGCCTTTGAATTTCGGGTGACCCCTCTTGAGCATATATGCTTCTGCTACTTGTTCTACATCAGACTTTTTCCGCAAACGGGGAAACGCTTTGACTCGGTGAGTTTCGCGGCATTCCGACTTTGATTGCCGAAATTCATTTGCCTTTGAATTTCTAGGGATCCCTCTTGAGCATGTATGCTTCTGCTCCTTGTTCTAAATCAGACTTCTTCCGCAAATGGGGAAACGCTTTGACTCGTTGAGCTTCGCGGCATTCCACCTTCGATGCCCCGGTTGCCGAAATTCAGTTGCCTTTGAATTTCGGGTGACCCCTTTTGAGCATGTATGCTTCCGCTACTTGTTCTACATCAGACTTCTTCCGCAAACGGGGAAACGCTTTGACGCGGTGACTTTCGCGGCAGTTCGACTTCGATTCCCCGTTTGTCAAAATTCAGTTGCTTTTGAATTTCGGGTGACCCCTCTTGAGCATGTATGCTTCTGGTACTTGTTCTAAATCAGACTTCTTCCGCAAATGGGGAAACGCTTTGACTCGGTGACTTTCACGGCATTCCAACTTCGATTCCTCGTTTGCCGAAATTCAGTTGGCGTTGCATTTCGGGTGACCCCTCTTGAGCATGTATGCTTCTGCTACTTGTTCTAAATCAGACTTCTTCCACAAACGGCGAAACGTTTTGACTCGGTGAATTTCGCGGCATTCCGACTTCGATTCCCCCTTTTGCCGAAATTCAGTTGCCTTTGAATTTCGGGTGAACCCTCTTGAGCATGTATGCTTCCGCTACTTGTTCTACATCAGACTTCTTCCGCAAACGGGGAAACGCTTTGACTCTATGAATTTCGCGGCATTCCGACTTCGATTCCCCGTTTGCCGAAATTCAGTTGCCTTTGAATTTCGGGTGACCCCTCTTGAGCATGCATGCTTCTGCTACTTGTTCTACATCAGACTTCTTCCGCAAACGGGGAAACGCTTTGACCCGGTGAATTTCGCAGCATTCCGACTTCGATTCCCCGTTTGCCGAAATTCAGTTGCCTTTGAATTTCGGGTGACCCCTCTTGAGCATGTATGCTTCTGCTACTTGTTCTACATCAGACTTCTTTCGCAAATAGGGAGACGCTTTGACTCGGTGAGTTTCGCGGCATTCCGACTTCGATGCCCCGGTTGCCGAAATTCAGTTGCCTTTGGATTTCGGGTGACCCCTCTTGAGCATGTATGCTTCCGCTACTTGTTCTACATCAGACTTCTTCCGCAAACGGGGAAACGCTTTGACTCGGTGACTTTCGTGGCATTCCGACTTCGATTCCCCTTTTGCCGAAATTTAGTTGCCTTTGAATTTCAGGTGACCCCTCTTAAGCATGTATGCTTCTGCTACTTGTTCTAAATAAGACTTCTTCCGCAAACGGGGAAACGCTTTGACTTGGTGAATTTCACGGCATTCCGACTTCGATTCCCCGTTTGTTGAAATTTAGTTGCCTTTGAATTTCGGGTGACCCCTCTTGAGCATGTATGCTTCTGCTACTTGTTCTAAATCAGACTTCTTCCGCAAACGGGGAAACGCTTTGACTCGGTGAGTTTCGCGGCATTCCGACTTTGATTCCCCGTTTGCCGAAATTCATTTGCCTTTGAATTTCTAGGGATCCCTCTTGAGCATGTATGCTTCTGCTCCTTGTTCTAAATCAGACTTCTTCTGCAAATGGCGAAATGCTTTGACTCGTTGAGCTTCGCGGCATTCCGACTTCGATGCCCCGGTTGCCGAAATTCAGTTGCCTTTGGATTTCGGGTGACCCCTCTTGAGCATGTATGCTTCTGCTACTTGTTCTAAATCAGACTTCTTCCGCAAACGGGGAAACGCTTTGACTCGGTGAGTTTCGCGGCATTCCGACTTTGATTCCCCGTTTGCCGAAATTCATTTGCCTTTGAATTTCTAGGGATCCCTCTTGAGCATGTATGCTTCTGCTACTTGTTCTACATCAGACTTCTTCCGCAAATAGGGAGACGCTTTGACTCGGTGAGTTTCGCGGCATTCCGACTTCGATGCCCCGGTTGCCGAAATTCAGTTGCCTTTGGATTTCGGGTGACCCCTCTTGAGCATGTATGCTTCTGCTACTTGTTCTACATCAGACTTCTTCCGCAAACGGGGAAACGCTTTGACTCGGTTAATTTCGCGGCATTCCGACTTCGATTCCTCGTTTTCTGAAATTCAGTTGCCTCTGAATTTCGGGTGACCCCTCTAGAGCATGTATGCTTCTGCTACTTGTTCTAAATCAGACTTCTTCCGCAAATGGGGAAACGCTTTGACGCGGTGAATTTCGCGGCATTCCGACTTCGATTCCCCGTTTGCCGAAATTCAGTTGCCTTTGAATTTCTGGTGATCCCTCTTGAGCATGTATGCTTCTGCTACTTGTTCTACATCAGACTTCTTCCGCAAACGGGGAAACGCTTTGACTCGGTGACTTTCGCGGCATTCCGACTTCGATTCCCCGTTTGCCGAAATTCAGTTGCCTTTGAATTTCGGGTGACCCCTCTTGAGCAGGTATGCTTCTGCTACTTGTTCTACATCAGATTTCTTCCGCAAACGGGGAAACGCTTTGACTCAGTGAATTTCGCGGCATTCCGACTTCGATTCCCCGTTTGCCGAAATTCAGTTGCCTTTGAATTTCGGGTGACCCCTCTTGAGCATGTATGCTTCTGCTACTTGTTCTACATCAGACTTCTTCCGCAAACGGGGAAACGCTTTGACTCGGTGAGTTTCGCGGCATTCCGACTTTGATTGCCGAAATTCATTTGCCTTTGAATTTCTAGGGATCCCTCTTGAGCATGTATGCTTCTGCTCCTTGTTCTAAATCAGACTTCTTCCGCAAATGGGGAAACGCTTTGACTCATTGAGCTTCGCGACATTCCACCTTCGATGCCCCGGTTGCCGAAATTCAGTTGCCTTTGAATTTCGGGTGACCCCTTTTGAGCATGTATGCTTCCGCTACTTGTTCTACATCAGACTTCTTCCGCAAACGGGGAAACGCTTTGACTCGGTGACTTTCGCGGCAGTTCGACTTCGATTCCCCGTTTGTCAAAATTCAGTTGCTTTTGAATTTCGGGTGACCCCTCTTGAGCATGTATGCTTCTGGTACTTGTTCTAAATCAGACTTCTTCCGCAAATGGGGAAACGCTTTGACTCGGTGACTTTCACGGCATTCCAACTTCGATTCCTCGTTTGCCGAAATTCAGTTGGCGTTGAATTTCGGGTGACCCCTCTTGAGCATGTATGCTTCTGGTACTTGTTCTAAATCAGACTTCTTCCGCAAATGGGGAAACGTTTTGACTCGGTGAATTTCGCGGCATTCCGACTTCGATTCCCCCTTTTGCCGAAATTCAGTTGCCTTTGAATTTCGGGTGAACCCTCTTGAGCATGTATGCTTCCGCTACTTGTTCTACATCAGACTTCTTCCGCAAACGGGGAAACGCTTTGACACTATGAATTTCGCGGCATTCCGACTTCGATTCCCCGTTTGCCGAAATTCAGTTGCCTTTGAATTTCGGGTGACCCCTCTTGAGCATGCATGCTTCTGCTACTTGTTCTACATCAGACTTCTTCCGCAAACGGGGAAACGCTTTGACCCGGTGAATTTCGCAGCATTCCGACTTCGATTCCCCGTTTGCCGAAATTCAGTTGCCTTTGAATTTCGGGTGACCCCTCTTGAGCATGTATGCTTCTGCTACTTGTTCTACATCAGACTTCTTCCGCAAATAGGGAGACGCTTTGACTCGGTGAGTTTCGCGGCATTCCGACTTCGATGCCCCGGTTGCCGAAATTCAGTTGCCTTTGGATTTCGGGTGACCCCTCTTGAGCATGTATGCTTCCGCTACTTGTTCTACATCAGACTTCTTCCGCAAACGGGGAAACGCTTTGACTCGGTGACTTTCGTGGCATTCCGACTTCGATTCCCCTTTTGCCGAAATTTAGTTGCCTTTGAATTTCAGGTGACCCCTCTTAAGCATGTATGCTTCTGCTACTTGTTCTAAATAAGACTTCTTCCGCAAACGTGGAAACGCTTTGACTTGGTGAATTTCACGGCATTCCGACTTCGATTCCCCGTTTGTTGAAATTTAGTTGCCTTTGAATTTCGGGTGACCCCTCTTGAGCATGTATGCTTCTGCTACTTGTTCTAAATCAGACTTCTTCCGCAAACGGGGAAACGCTTTGACTCGGTGAGTTTCGCGGCATTCCGACTTTGATTCCCCGTTTGCCGAAATTCATTTGCCTTTGAATTTCTAGGGATCCCTCTTGAGCATGTATGCTTCTGCTCCTTGTTCTAAATCAGACTTCTTCTGCAAATGGCGAAATGCTTTGACTCGTTGAGCTTCGCGGCATTCCACCTTCGATGCCCCGGTTGCCGCAATTCAGTTGCCTTTGAATTTCGGATGACCCCTTTTGAGCATGTATGCTTCTGCTACTTGTTCTACATCAGACTTCTTCCGCAAACGGGGAAACGCTTTGACTCGGTTAATTTCGCGGCATTCCGACTTCGATTCCCCGTTTTCTGAAATTCAGTTGCCTCTGAATTTCGGGTGACCCCTCTAGAGCATGTACGCTTCTGCTACTTGTTCTAAATCAGACTTCTTCCGCAAATGGGGAAACGCTTTGACGCGGTGAATTTCGCGGCATTCCGACTTCGATTCCCCGTTTGCCGAAATTCAGTTGCCTTTGAATTTCTGGTGATCCCTCTTGAGCATGTATGCTTCTGCTACTTGTTCTACATCAGACTTCTTCCGCAAACGGGGAAACGCTTTGACTCGGTGACTTTCGCGGCATTCCGACTTCGATTCCCCGTTTGCCGAAATTCAGTTGCCTTTGAATTTCGGGTGACCCCTCTTGAGCATGTATGCTTCTGCTACTTGTTCTACATCAGACTTCTTCCGCAAACGGGGAAACGCTTTGACTCGGGGAATTTCGCGGCATTCCGACTTCGATGCCCCGTTTGCTGAAATTCAGTTGCCTTTGGATTTCTAGTGACCCCTCTTGAGCATGTATGGTTCCGCTATTTGTTCTACATCAGACTTCTTCGGCAAACGGGGAAACGCTTTGACTCGGGGAATTTCGCGGCATTCTGACTTCGATGCCCCGTTTGCTGAAATTCAGTTGCCTTTGGATTTCTGGTGACCCCTCTTGAGCATGTATGCTTCTGCTCCTTGTTCTAAATAGGACTTCTTTTGGAAATGGCGAAACGCTTTGACTCGTTGAGCTTCGCGGCATTCCGACTTCGATGCCCCGGTTGCCGAAATTCAGTTGCCTTTGAATTTCGGGTGACCCCTCTTGAGCATGTATGCTTCTGCTACTTGTTCTAAATCAGACTTCTTCCGCAAACGGGGAAACGCTTTGACTCGGTGAGTTTCGCGGCATTCCGACTTTGATTCCCCGTTTGCCGAAATTCATTTGCCTTTGAATTTCTAGGGATCCCTCTTGAGCATGTATGCTTCTGCTCCTTGTTCTAAATCAGACTTCTTCTGCAAATGGCGAAATGCTTTGACTCGTTGAGCTTCGCGGCATTCCGACTTCGATGCCCCGGTTGCCGAAATTCAGTTGCCTTTGGATTTCGGGTGACCCCTCTTGAGCATGTATGCTTCTGCTACTTGTTCTAAATCAGACTTCTTCCGCAAACGGGGAAACGCTTTGACTCGGTGAGTTTCGCGGCATTCCGACTTTGATTCCCCGTTTGCCGAAATTCATTTGCCTTTGAATTTCTAGGGATCCCTCTTGAGCATGTATGCTTCTGCTCCTTGTTCTAAATCAGACTTCTTCTGCAAATGGCGAAACGCTTTGACTCGTTGAGCTTCGCGGCATTCCACCTTCGATGCCCCGATTGCCGCAATTCAGTTGCCTTTGAATTTCGGATGACCCCTTTTGAGCATGTATGCTTCTGCTACTTGTTCTACATCAGACTTCTTCCGCAAACGGGGAAACGCTTTGACTCGGTTAATTTCGCGGCATTCCGACTTCGATTCCCTGTTTTCCGAAATTCAGTTGCCTCTGAATTTCGGGTGACCCCTCTAGAGAATGTATGCTTCTGCTACTTGTTCTAAATCAGACTTCTTCCGCAAATGGGGAAACGCTTTGACGCGGTGAATTTCGCGGCATTCCGACTTCGATTCCCCGTTTGCCGAAATTCAGTTGCCTTTGAATTTCTGGTGATCCCTCTTGAGCATGTATGCTTCTGCTACTTGTTCTACATCAAACTTCTTCCGCAAACGGGGAAACGCTTTGACTCGGTGACTTTCGCGGCTTTCCGACTTCGATTCCCCGTTTGCCGAAATTCAGTTGCCTTTGAATTTCGGGTGACCCCTCTTGAGCATGTATACTTCTGCTACTTGTTCTACATCAGACTTCTTCCGCAAACGGGGAAACGCTTTGACTCGGGGAATTTCGCGGCATTCCGACTTCGATGCCCCGTTTGCTGATATTCAGTTGCCTTTGGATTTCTAGTGACCCCTCTTGAGCATGTATGCTTCCGCTACTTGTTCTACATCAGACTTCTTCCGCAAACGGGGAAACGCTTTGACTCGGGGAATTTCACGGCATTCTGACTTCGATGCCCCATTTGCTGAAATTCAGTTGCCTTTGGATTTCTGGTGACCCCTCTTGAGCATGTATGCTTCTGCTCCTTGTTCTAAATAGGACTTCTTTTGGAAATGGCGAAACGCTTTGACTCGTTGAGCTTCGCGGCATTCCGACTTCGATGCCCCCGTTGCCGAAATTCAGTTGCCTTTGAATTTCGGGTGACCCCTCTTGAGCATGTATGCTTCTACTACTTGTTCTAAATCAGACTTCTTCCGCAAACGGGGAAACGCTTTGACTCGGTGAGTTTCGCGGCATTCCGACTTTGATTCCCCGTTTGCCGAAATTCATTTGCCTTTGAATTTCTAGGGATCCCTCTTGAGCATGTATGCTTCTGCTCCTTGTTCTAAATCAGACTTCTTCTGCAAATGGCGAAACGCTTTGACTCGTTGAGCTTCGCGGCATTCCACCTTCGATGCCCCGGTTGCCGCAATTCAGATGCCTTTGAATTTCGGATGACCCCTTTTGAGCATGTATGCTTCTGCTACTTGTTCTACATCAGACTTCTTCCGCAAACGGGGAAACGCTTTGACTCGGTTAATTTCGCGGCATTCCGACTTCGATTCCCCGTTTTCCGAAATTCAGTTGCCTCTGAATTTCGGGTGACCCCTCTAGAGCATGTATGCTTCTGCTACTTGTTCTAAATCAGACTTCTTCCGCAAATGGTGAAACGCTTCGACGCGGTGAATTTCGCGGCATTCCGACTTCGATTCCCCGTTTGCCGAAATTCAGTTGCCTTTGAATTTCTGGTGATCCCTCTTGAGCATGTATGCTTCTGCTACTTGTTCTACATCAGACTTCTTCCGCAAACAGGGAAACGCTTTGACTCGGTGACTTTCGCGGCATTCCGACTTCGATTCCCCGTTTGCCGAAATTCAGTTGCCTTTGAATTTCGGGTGACCCCTCTTGAGCATGTATACTTCTGCTACTTGTTCTACATCAGACTTCTTCCGCAAACGGGGAAACGCTTTGACTCGGTGAATTTCGCAGCATTCCGACTTCGATTCCCCGTTTGCTGAAATTCAGTTGCCTTTGGATTTCGGGTGACCCCTTTTGAGCATGTATGCTTCCGCTACTTGTTCTACATCAGACTTCTGCCGCAAACGGGGAAACGCTTTGACTCGGGGAATTTCGCGGCATTCCGACTTCGATGCCCCGTTTGCTGATATTCAGTTGCCTTTAGATTTCTAGTGACCCCTCTTGAGCATGTATGCTTCCGCTACTTGTTCTACATCAGACTTCTTCCGCAAACGGTGAAACGCTTTGACTCGGGGAATGTCACGGCATTCTGACTTCGATACCCCGTTTGCTGAAATTCAGTTGCCTTTGGATTTCTGGTGACCCCTCTTGAGCATGTATGCTTCTGCTCCTTGTTCTAAATAGGACTTCTTTTGGAAATGGCGAAACGCTTTGACTCGTTGAGCTTCGCGGCATTCCGACTTCGATGCCCCGGTTGCCGAAATTCAGTTGCCTTTGAATTTCGGGTGACCCCTCTTGAGCATGTATGCTTCTACTACTTGTTCTAAATCAGACTTCTTCCGCAAACGGGGAAACGCTTTGACTCGGTGAGTTTCGCGGCATTCCGACTTTGATTCCCCGTTTGCCGAAATTCATTTGCCTTTGAATTTCTAGGGATCGCTCTTGAGCATGTATGCTTCTGCTCCTTGTTCTAAATCAGACTTCTTCCGCAAATGGTGAAACGCTTTGACTCGTTGAGGTTCGCGGCATTCCGACTTCGATTCCCCGTTTGCCGAAATTCAGTTGCCTTTGAATTTCTGGTGATCCCTCTTGAGCATGTATGCTTCTGCTACTTGTTCTACATCAGACTTCTTCCGCAAACAGGGAAACGCTTTGACTCGGTGACTTTCGCGGCATTCCGACTTCGATTCCCCGTTTGCCGAAATTCAGTTGCCTTTGAATTTCGGGTGACCCCTCTTGAGCATGTATACTTCTGCTACTTGTTCTACATCAGACTTCTTCCGCAAACGGGGAAACGCTTTGACTCGGTGAATTTCGCAGCATTCCGACTTCGATGCCCCGTTTGCTGAAATTCAGTTGCCTTTGGATTTCGGGTGACCCCTTTTGAGCATGTATGCTTCCGCTACTTGTTCTACATCAGACTTCTGCCGCAAACGGGGAAACGCTTTGACTCGGGGAATTTCGCGGCATTCCGACTTCGATGCCCCGTTTGCTGATATTCAGTTGCCTTTGGATTTCTAGTGACCCCTCTTGAGCATGTATGCTTCCGCTACTTGTTCTACATCAGACTTCTTCCGCAAACGGGGAAACGCTTTGACTCGGGGAATGTCACGGCATTCTGACTTCGATACCCCGTTTGCTGAAATTCAGTTGCCTTTGGATTTCTGGTGACCCCTCTTGAGCATGTATGCTTCTGCTCCTTGTTCTAAATAGGACTTCTTTTGGAAATGGCGAAACGCTTTGACTCGTTGAGCTTCGCGGCATTCCGACTTCGATGCCCCGGTTGCCGAAATTCAGTTGCCTTTGAATTTCGGGTGACCCCTCTTGAGCATGTATGCTTCTACTACTTGTTCTAAATCAGACTTCTTCCGCAAACGGGGAAACGCTTTGACTCGGTGAGTTTCGCGGCATTCCGACTTTGATTCCCCGTTTGCCGAAATTCATTTGCCTTTGAATTTCTAGGGATCGCTCTTGAGCATGTATGCTTCTGCTCCTTGTTCTAAATCAGACTTCTTCGGCAAATGGCGAAACGCTTTGACTCGTTGAGCTTCGCGGCATTCCACCTTCGATGCCCCGGTTGCCGCAATTCAGTTGCCTTTGAATTCCGGATGACCCCTTTTGAGCATGTATGCTTCTGCTACTTGTTCTACATCAGACTTCTTCCGCAAACGGGGAAACGCTTTGACTCGGTTAATTTCGCGGCATTCCGACTTCGATTCCCCGTTTTCCGAAATTCAGTTGCCTCTGAATTTCGGGTGACCCCTCTAGAGCATGTATGCTTCTGCTACTTGTTCTAAATCAGACTTCTTCCGCAAATGGGGAAACGCTTTGACGCGGTGAATTTCGCGGCATTCCGACTTCGATTCCCCGTTTGCCGAAATTCAGTTGCCTTTGAATTTCTTGTGATCCCTCTTGAGCATGTATGCTTCTGCTACTTGTTCTACATCAGACTTCTTCCGCAAACGGGGAAACGCTTTGACTCGGTGACTTTCGCGGCATTCCGACTTCGATTCCCCGTTTGCTGAAATTCAGTTGCCTTTAAATTTCGGGTGACCCCTCTTGAGCATGTATACTTCTGCTACTTGTTCTACATCAGACTTCTTCCGCAAACGGGGAAACGCTTTGACTCGGTGAATTTCGCAGCATTCCGACTTCGATGCCCCGTTTGCTGAAATTCAGTTGCCTTTGGATTTCGGGTGACCCCTTTTGAGCATGTATGCTTCCGCTACTTGTTCTACATCAGACTTCTGCCGCAAACGGGGAAACGCTTTGACTCGGGGAATTTCGCGGCATTCCGACTTCGATGCCCCGTTTGCTGATATTCAGTTGCCTTTGGATTTCTAGTGACCCTTCTTGAGCATGTATGCTTCCGCTACTTGTTCTACATCAGACTTCTTCCGCAAACGGGGAAACGCTTTGACTCGGGGAATTTCACGGCATTCTGACTTCGATGCCCCGTTTGCTGAAATTCAGTTGCCTTTGGATTTCTGGTGACCCCTCTTGAGCATGTATGCTTCTGCTCCTTGTTCTAAATAGGACTTCTTTTGGAAATGGCGAAACGCTTTGACTCGTTGAGCTTCGCGGCATTCCGACTACGATGCCCCGGTTGCCGAAATTCAGTTGCCTTTGAATTTCGGGTGACCCCTCTTGAGCATGTATGCTTCTGCTACTTGTTCTAAATCAGACTTCTTCCGCAAACGGGGAAACGCTTTGACCCGGTGAATTTCGCGGCATTCCGACTTCGATTCCCCGTTTGCCGAAATTCGGTTGCCTTTGAATTTCGGGTGACCCCTCTTGAGCATGTATGCTTCTGCTACTTGTTCTAAATCAGACTTCTTCCGCAAACGGGGAAACGCTTTGACCCGGTGAATTTCGCGGCATTCAGACTTCGATTCCCCGTTTGCCGAAATTCAATTGCCTTTGGATTTCGGGTGAGCCCTCTTGAGCATGTATGCTTCCGCTACTTGTTCTACATCAGACTTCTTCCGCAAAGAGGGAGACGCTTTGACTCGGTGAGTTTCGCGGCATTCCGACTTCGATGCCCCGGTTGCCGAAATTCAGTTGCCTTTGGATTTCGGGTGACCCCTCTTGAGCATTTATGCTTCCGCTACTTGTTCTACATCAGACTTCTTCGGCAAACGGGGAAACGCTTTGACTCGGTGACTTTCGTGGCATTCCGACTTCGATTCCCCATTTGCCGAAATTCAGTTGCCTTTGAATTTCAGGTGACCCCTCTTAAGCATGTATACTTCTGCTACTTGTTCTAAATAAGACTTCTTCCGCAAACGGGGAAACGCTTTGACTCGGTGAATTTCACGGCATTCCGACTTCGATTCCCCGTTTGCTGAAATTTAGTTGCCTTTGAATTTCGGGTGACCCCTCTTGAGCATGTATGCTTCTGCTACTTGTTCTAAATCAGGCTTCTTCCGCAAACAGGAAAACGCTTTGACTCGGTGAATTTCGCGGCATTCCGACTTCGATTCCCCGTTTGCCGAAATTTAGTTGCCTTTGAATTTCGGGTGACCCCTTTTGAGCATGTACGCTTCCGCTACTTGTTCTACATCAGACATCTTCCGCAAACGGGGAAACGCTTTGACTCGGGGAATTTCGCGGCAGTCTGACTTCGATGCCCCGTTTGCTGAAATTCAGTTGCCTTTGGATTTCTGGTGACCCCTCTTGAGCATGTATGCTTCCGCTACTTGTTCTACATCGGACTTCTTCCGCAAACGGGGAAACGCTTTGACCCGGTGAATTTCGCGGCATTCAGACTTCGATTCCCCGTTTGCCGAAATTCAATTGCCTTTGGATTTCGGGTGAGCCCTCTTGAGCATGTATGCTTCCGCTACTTGTTCTACATCAGACTTCTTCCGCAAAGAGGGAGACGCTTTGACTCGGTGAGTTTCGCGGCATTCCGACTTCGATGCCCCGGTTGCCGAAATTCAGTTGCCTTTGGATTTCGGGTGACCCCTCTTGAGCATTTATGCTTCCGCTACTTGTTCTACATCAGACTTCTTCCGCAAACGGGGAAACGCTTTGACCCGGTGAATTTCGCGGCATTCAGACTTCGATTCCCCGTTTGCCGAAATTCAATTGCCTTTGGATTTCGGGTGAGCCCTCTTGAGCATGTATGCTTCCGCTACTTGTTCTACATCAGACTTCTTCCGCAAAGAGGGAGACGCTTTGACTCGGTGAGTTTCGCGGCATTCCGACTTCGATGCCCCGGTTGCCGAAATTCAGTTGCCTTTGGATTTCGGGTGACCCCTCTTGAGCATTTATGCTTCCGCTACTTGTTCTAAATCTGACTTCTTCCGCAAACGTGGAAACGCTTTGACGAGGTGAATTTCGCGGCATTCCGACTTCGATTCCCCGTTTGCCGAAATTCAGTTGCCTTTGAATTTCGGGTGACCCCTCTTGAGCATGTATGCTTCTGCTCCTTGTTCTAAATCAGACTTCTTCCTCAAACGGGGAAACGCTTTGACTCGGTGAATTTCGCGGCATTCCGACTTCGATTCCCCGTTTGCCGAAATTCAGTTGCCTTTGAATTTCGGGTGACCCCTCTTGAGCATGTATGCTTCTGCTACTTGTTCTACATCAGACTTCTTCCGCAAACGGGGAAACGCTTTGACTCGGTGAATTTTGCGGCATTCCGACTTCGATTCCCCGTTTGCCGAAATTCAGTTGCCTTTGAATTTCGGGTGACCCCTCTTGAGCATGTATGCTTCCGCTACTTGTTCTACATCAGACTTCTTCCGCAAACGGGGAAACGCTTTGACGCGGTGACTTTCGCGGCATTCCGACTTCAATTCCCCGTTTGCCGAAATTCAGTTGCCTTTGAATTTCTGGTGACCCCTCTTGAGCATGTATGCTTCCGCTAGTTGTTCTAAATCAGACTTCTTCCGCAAACGGGGAAACGCTTTGACTCGGTGAATTTTGCGGCATTCCGACTTCGATTTCCCGTTTGCCGAAATTCAGTTGCCTTTGAATTTCGGGTGACCCCTCTTGAGCATGTATGCTTCTGCTCCTTGTTCTAAATCAGACTTCTTCCTCAAACGGGGAAACGCTTTGACTCGGTGAATTTCGCGGCATTCCGACTTCGATTCCCCGTTTGCCGAAATTCAGTTGCCTTTGAATTTCGGGTGACCCCTCTTGAGCATGTATGCTTCTGCTACTTGTTCTACATCAGACTTCTTCCGCAAACGGGGAAACGCTTTGACTCGGTGAATTTTGCGGCATTCCGACTTCGATTCCCCGTTTGCCGAAATTCAGTTGCCTTTGAATTTCGGGTGACCCCTCTTGAGCATGTATGCTTCCGCTACTTGTTCTACATCAGACTTCTTCCGCAAACGGGGAAACGCTTTGACGCGGTGACTTTCGCGGCATTCCGACTTCAATTCCTCGTTTGCCGAAATTCAGTTGCCTTTGAATTTCTGGTGACCCCTCTTGAGCATGTATGCTTCCGCTAGTTGTTCTAAATCAGACTTCTTCCGCAAACGGGGAAACGCTTTGACTCGGTGAATTTTGCGGCATTCCGACTTCGATTTCCCGTTTGCCGAAATTCAGTTGCCTTTGAATTTCGGGTGACCCCTCTTGAGCATGTATGCTTCCGCTACTTGTTCTACATCAGACTTCTTCCGCAAACGGGGAAACACTTTGACTCGGTGACTTTCGTGGCATTCCGAATTCGGTGCCCCGGATGCCGAAATTCAGTCGCCTTTGAATTTCGGGTGACCCCTCTTGAGCATGTATGCTTCTGCTACTTGTTCTAAATCAGACTTCTTCCGCAAATGGGGAAACGCTTTGACTCGGTGAATTTCGCGGCATTCCGACTTCGATTCCCCGTTTGCTGAAATTCAGTTGCCTTTGAATTTCGGGTGACCCCTCTTGAGCATGTATGCTTCTGCTACATGTTCTACATCAGACTTCATCTGCAAACGGGGAAACGATTTGACCCGGTGAATTTCACGGCATTCCGAGTTCGATTCCCCGTTTGCCGAAATTCAGTTGCCTTTGAATTTCGGGTGACCCCTCTTGAGCATGTATGCTTCTGCTACTTGTTCTAAATCAGACTTCTTCCGCAAACGGGGAAACGCTTTGACTCGATGAATTTCGCGGCATTCAGACTTCGATGCCCCGGTTGCTGAAATGCAATTGCCTTTGAATTTCGGGTGACCCCTCTTGAGCATGTATGCTTCTGCTACTTGTTCTAAATCAGGCTTCTTCCGCAAACGGGGAAACGCTTTGACTCGGTGAATTTCGCGGTATTCAGACTTCGATGCCCCGTTGTTGAAATTCAGTTGCCTTTGAATTTCGGGTGACCCTTCTTGAGCATGTATGCTTCTGCTACTTGTTGTACATCAGACTTCTCCCGCAAATGGGGAGGCGCTTTGACTCGGTGAGTTTCGCGGCATTCCGACTTCGATGCCCTGGTTGCCGAAATTCAGTTGCCTTTGGATTTCGGGTGAGCCCTCTTGAGCATGTATACTTCCGCTACTTGTTCTACATCAGACTTCTTCCGCAAACGGGGAAACGCTTTGACTCGGTGACTTTCGCGGCATTCCGACTTCGATTCCCCGTTTGCCGAAATTCAGTTGCCTTTCCATTTCGGGTGACCCCTCTTGAGCATGTATGCTTCTGCTACTTGTTCTAAATCAGACTTCTTTCGCAAACGGGGAAACGCTTTGACTCGGTGAATTTCGCGGCATTCCGACTTCGATTCCCCGTTTGCCGAAATTCAGTTGCCTTTGAATTTCGGGTGACCCCTCTTGAGCATGTATGCTTCTGCTACTTGTTCTAAATCAGACTTCTTCCGCAAACGGGGAAACGCTTTGACTCGATGAATTTCGCGGCATTCAGACTTCGATGCCCCGG
The DNA here is from genome assembly GCA_033617975.1 of Populus alba x Populus glandulosa. Taxonomy (NCBI): domain Eukaryota; kingdom Viridiplantae; phylum Streptophyta; class Magnoliopsida; order Malpighiales; family Salicaceae; genus Populus; species Populus alba x Populus glandulosa. The sequence goes on from CM066146.1 coordinate 3,558,086, forward strand.
TTGCTGAAATTCAATTGCCTTTGAATTTCGGGTGACCCCTCTTGAGCATGTATGCTTCTGCTACATGTTCTACATCAGACTTCTTCTGCAAACGGGGAAACGCTTTGACCCGGTGAATTTCGCGGCATTCCGAGTTCGATTCCCCATTTGCCGAAATTCAGTTGCCTTTGAATTTCGGGTGAGCCCTCTTGAGCATGTATGCTTCCGCTACTTGTTCTACATCAGACTTCTTCCGCAAACGGGGAAACGCTTTGACTCGATGAATTTCGCGGCATTCCGACTTCGATTCCCCGTTTGCCGAAATTCAGTTGCCTTTGAATTTCGGGTGACCCCTCTTGAGCATGTATGCTTCTGCTACTTGTTCTAAATCAGACTTCTTCCGCAAACGTGGAAACGCTTTGACTCGGTGAATTTCGCGGCATTCAGACTTCGATGCCCCGGTTGCTGAAATTCAGTTGCCTTTGAATTTCAGGTGACCCCTCTTGAGCATGTATGCTTCTGGTACTTGTTCTACATCAGAATTTTTCCGCAAATGGGGAGACGCTTTGACTCGGTGAATTTCGCGGCATTCCGATTTCGATGCCCCGGTTGCCGAAATTCAGTTGCCTTTGAATTTCGGGTGACCCCTCTTGAGCATGTATGCTTCTGCTACTTGTTCTAAATCAGACTTCTTCCGCAAACGGGGAAACGCTTTGACGCGGTGACTTTCGCGGCATTCCGACTTCGTTGCCCCGTTTGCTGAAATTCAGTTGCCTTTGGATTTCGGGTGACCCCTCTTGAGCATGTATGCTTCTGCTACTTGTTCTACATCAGACTTCTTCCGCAAATAGGGAGACGCTTTGACTCGGTGAGTTTCGCGGCATTCCGACTTCGATGCCCCGGTTGCCGAAATTCAGTTGCTTTTGAATTTCGGGTGACCCCTCTTGAGCATGTATGGTTCTGCTATGTAACGACCCAACCTTTTCAAGGCTAAAGCCGCTGGATTTTTTTATTTTTTTTTTCATCATCTCGACTTATTCATCATTTCCATTTTTTTTTCTGTTCTATTCTCGTATTACCACGAGTTCATACATTATCATTCGTAATCCATTTCAATATTTAATTACTAGTTTTTACAAAAGGAATCGAATGACTAATTAAGTGATTTACATGTTCGTTCATGCAGAACTCATATCACCCATAATATACGAGTATATAATTCTTTTTCGAATGTGTGTGCCACGAAATGAATCTCCTGATGCCCTATATTGGTATGATGTCCCTGTTCCAACACAAGGTAATTTTAAGCATTATAGACTATTGAAGAAATATAGTAAAACAAGATTAAAGTCACATTTCATTCATGGACCAAAAAGCATAATTCTTTAATTTCCCTTTACTTATGTCAACACAAACACCACCGTTAATAATCCGTCAATTAACGAGACAATTTCAATACTCAAACCCGATCATTCCTCTCGAATGTCGTTAGTCGAATTAATGTCTTTCTTTGGTTAAAGCATAACTAGTAGAATGCTTTCATATACTTAGTATATACGAAACGTAGTATACATGACCATATTAGTTCTTCTTAAAACTAACTCATAAACTCAAATCCGACAATCCTCTTTGGAGGCCATTAGTCGAAGTCAATCATTTCTTCATCTTGCTATCCACTAGGGTGCCATTAACCGTTTCTTCTTCTTCTTCTTTTTCTCTTCTTCTTCTTCTTTCTCTTCTTCTTCTTCTTCCTTTTCTTTTCTTTTTACATCACGGTCATCCCTTAGGATGCAATTAGCTGAAGCTAGTCATTTCTTCATCCTGATTATCCATTTAGAATGCTATTAGCCAAAGGTAGTAATTTCATTATCTCGATTATCCATTTAGGATGTCATCAGTCGTAATTAATCATTTGTTCACCTTGACTATCCACCTAGGATGTTATTAGTCGAAGCTAGTAATTCATACATCTCGGTTATCCATTTAGGATGCCATATACCAAAGCTAATCATTTATTCATTCTGGTAATTCATATATGGTGCCATTACCATAGCAATTCATTTACTCATTCTGGTAATTCATCTATGGTGTCATTACCATAGTTAAATTTGCCATTTACCAAAGTTAATCATTTATTCATTTTGGTAATACATCTATGGTGCCATTACCATAGCTAATCATTTATTCAGCTCGATGATCCCTTTAGGATGCCATTTATCGAATGTAAATCATTTATTCATTTTGGTAATTCATCTATGGTGTCATTACCATAGTTAGTCATTTATTAATCTCGATGATCCCTTCAGGATGCCCTTTATCAAATGTACATCATTTATTCATTTTGGTAATTCATTTATGGTGTCATTACCATAGCTAATCATTCATTAATCTCGATGATCCCTTTAGGATGCCATTTATCGAATGTAAATCATTTATTCATTTTGGTAATTCATTTATGGTGTCATTACCATGGCTAATCATTTATTAATCTGATAATTCATCTATGATGTCATTACCATAGTTAATCGTTATCCATTTAGGATGCCACTTACCAAAACTAAGCATTTATTCATCCCAATCATACTTTGGATGCCCATAGTCAGAGCTAATCAATTGTTTACCCCTGACATCCCTTCGGATGTCATTAGCCAAAACTAATTAATTGTTTGTTCCGGTCATCCACTCGGATGCCATTAGCCGAAGCTAATCAATCGTTTGTTCCGGTCATCCATTCGGATGCCATTAGCCGAAGCTAATCAATCGTTTGTTCCGGCCATCCACTTGGATGCCATTAGCCGAAGCTAATCAGTCGTTTGTTCCTGTCATCCACTCGGATGCCATTAGCCGAAGCTAATCATTGTTTTATCAAACAATTCATGACAATTTGACATTCCTTGCAACATCAAAGTAAACCCTTGGGGATACTTGTACCACCGTTTCCTAGTAATTTATCATTCCGTAACACGATGATAGATCCCTTTGTAATGCAAAAACCAAATATCCCACAACAGTTTAGCATTTAATATAACACAACACAACAGTACCCTTTGTATCATTCATCCAACCATTCTTGACAGTTAACGTTCAATGCAACATCATAATAAATCCCCAGTAATACTCACACCACCATTCGTGGTAATTAACCATCAATACGATACAATGATAGGTCTTTCATAACACTCATACAATCAATAAATGATAGATCCTTGGTAACACATTCATCACGATTACATTCAATATAATAAAATAGTAGATCTCTCATAATACTCATACAATCATTCATCACCATTACATTCAATAAGAATACAAAAGTAGATCCTTTGTACGACACATACTACCATTCATTAGTAGCTCAAATTCATAACAGCCCCCAACATCACATTCGGTTTAGTATTCATCACAACTCAATAAGATGTTCACCTCAAAAGGGTCAGTTTAGAACTCTAACATTTTCACCATTGTTTCAACATTCATTAAGAACTTGTTCGACATTTCATAGTCATTTCGACAATCATTAAGAATTTAATCCAACTCTTCTTCGTCATTTCTTCTTACAACAAGGATTTAATAACATATCATCACAAGTTAACCATTTCAAAACATAAACATCAAAATGAGAAAAAGGTGGAAACCACCTACCTGCTCCACTTGTGGTCTGTCCTTGTCCTGGCAATGGTCCGATTCCGGCCACAACACCTAAGACACCAAAGACCACAATCAATTCATTTATATCTTCGATTCACATTCATCCCACTTATTTCAAGAATTCATATGTTCACATTCAAGTTTCCCACATTTTACACCATCATACTATGAGATTGTTACTAGAATTTAAGTCATTTCTGCCTTGTAGAAATCGGCAGCGAGGCAGTGCTTGCTGCCGATATCTGAATCGGCAGCGACGTAGTTTATGGCTGCCGATATCTGAATCGGCAGCGACGCAGTTTCAGGCTGCCGATATTGGAATTCTTTTTAATGCCTAAAAACATATATCCATTAAATCAACGAACTCAATGTCCCTTCATCCAAATTTCAAAACTTCCCTAACACATTTTACAACACAATTAATCTATAACAACACTAATAACAAGAGCACATTTTACCATTATATCTTACATAAACCCTACACCCACGTAATTCTAATTTCATCAAAACATGTAATTAAATCAAGCTTCCTAAATGTTTTACTAAGACTAGCAATAGATTCAAATAGAAACAACTCATCCACCTTTGATTATTTCCTTGAACTCAACGGTCAGAATATATATCATTGTGTTGTGTACAATATATCTCAAAATCAGAATCATCGAACGGTTGGATCTCCATAGATCTGAATAAAACCGAACTAACCTGAAAATGGACGAGCTACTGTTCAACATGAACCAAACCTTGCCGGAGAGTGCGTTTCCGATCTCCACCGTCCAGAATGTAGGCCACACCTAGGTGTAGAACATATCCAAAAATAGGCACGATCCAACGGTGGAAGAGAGAGACATCGGCCGGCGACCAAAACTGCCCTACAGGTATATTTCCTTTTGTTTTCCAGGACGCTTCCGATGATGATGGCTGCTCAATGGATTATGTTCCTTCAAATCCCTCCGGTCCGTTTATATATGAGTGTGAGAAGAACCATATATCCAAATATCAACATGATCCAACGGTGTATGCAAGAGATATGGCCACCGAAGCATTATTGGTTCATCCAAATCCTGCACCTCTATGTAACCGAATTCTCTATTGTCCTCCCTTCATCCAAATTTCAAAACTTCCCTAACACATTTTACAACACAATTAATCTATAACAACACTAATAACAAGAGCACATTTTACCATTATATCTTACATAAACCCTATACCCACACAATTCTAATTTCATCAAAACATGTAATTAAATCAAGCTTCCTAAATGTTTTACTAAGACTAGCAATAGATTCAAATAGCAACAACTCATCCAACTTTGATTATTTCCTTGACCTCAACGGTCAGAATATATATCATTGTGTTGTGTACAATATATCTCAAAATCAGAATAATCCAACGGTTTGATCTCCACAGATTTGAATAAAACCGAACTAACCTGAAAATGGACGAGCTACTGTTCAACATGAACCAAACCTTGCCGGAGAGTGCGTTTCCGATCTCCACCGTCCAGAATGTAGGCCACACCTAGGTGTAGAACATATCCAAAAATAGGCACGATCCAACGGTGGAAAAAAGAGAAATCGGCCGGCAACCAAAACTTCCCTGCAGGTATATTGCCTTTTGTTTTCCAGGACACTTCCGATGATGATGGATGCTCAATGGATTATGTTCCTTCAAATCCCTCCGGTCAGTTTATAGAGGAGTGTGAGAAGAACAATGTATCCAAAACTCAACATGATCCAACGGTGGATGCAAGAGATATGGCCACCGAAGCAGTATTGGTTCATCCAAATCCTGCACCTCTATGTAACCGAATTCTCTATCGTCTCTCACCCCTTTTCGTTTTTCTTTCTCTTTTTTTTTTTTTTTATCTGGTGGCCTTTGCTGTTTTTAAAGGCACCATTTTTTTACTAATTACCTTTATGTCCCTCATTTAAGTATTTATATATTATTTGTTTTTTTTTTTCATGGAAACCATCCGGTTTGTTTCTGCTTAAATCGTTAGTCTTTACCAAACTCTCATTGGGATGATATCTTTCACCAATGTAGGAAAACATATTAATAGACTTCATGCAAAATTCCATCCCAATCCGACGATTGGATTGAGAGCTCTGCTTTCTAATGTAAAATTGGTCAGTTTATGACTTTTCGTCAACTATCCAAATTTTCTTGTTCAATCTTCACATAAAATAATATCAATTATCCTTCTAAACCTTTAAGGTCATTTTATTATTTTGGAATATATTCATTTTGTCATTTCTCTCATTATTTTATTCATCAAAACACGTTACCAGTTTCTTTGTCTTTATGAATTCTAAAACAAAATTCATTTTATGGAGGTCATCCCCTCCATTATATGTCACTTTCAGTCTTACATTTACATGGCAGGTTATACATCCGCATATTTAAATCATAAATTTTCTAGGGTTTCACATGCTACATGTTCTACATCAGACTTCTTCTGCAAACGGGGAAACGCTTTGACCCGGTGAATTTCGCGGCATTCCGACTTCGATTCCCCGTTTGCCGAAATTCAGTTGCCTTTGAATTTCGGGTGACCCCTCTTGAGCATGTATGCTTCTGCTACTTGTTCTAAATCAAACTTCTTCCGCAAACGGGGAAACGCTTTGACTCGGTGAATTTCGCGGCATTCAGACTTCAATGCCCCGGTTGCTGAAATTCAATTGCCTTTGAATTTCGGGTGACCCCTCTTAAGCATGTATGCTTCTGCTACTTGTTCTAAATCAGACTTCTTCCGCAAACGGGGAAACGCTTTGACTCGGTGAATTTCGCGGCATTCAGACTTCGATGCCCCGGTTGCTGAAATTCAGTTGCCTTTGGATTTCGGGTGAGCCCTCTTGAGCATGTATGCTTCCGCTACTTGTTCTAAATCAGACTTCTTCCGCAAACAGGGAAACGCTTTGACTCGGTGAATTTCGCGGCATTCCGACTTCGATTCTCTGTTTGCCGAAATTCAGTTGCCTTTGAATTTCGGGTGACCCCTCTTTAGCATGTATGCTTCTGCTACTTGTTCTACATCAGACTTCTTCCGCAAACGGGGAAACGCTTTGACCCGGTGAATTTCGCGGCATTCCGACTTCGATTCCCCGTTTGCCGAAATTCAGTTGCCTTTGAATTTCGAGTGACCCCTCTTGAGCATGTATGCTTCTGCTACTTGTTCTACATCAGACTTCTTCCGCAAACGGGGAAACGCTTTGACTCGGTGAATTTCGAGGAGTTCCGACTTCGATTCCCCGTTTGCCGAAATTCAGTTGCCTTTGGATTTCGGGTGACCCCTCTTGAGCATGTATGGTTCTGCTACTTGTTCTACATCAGACTTCTTCCGCAAACGGGGAAACGCTTTGACCCGGTGAATTTCGCGGCATTCAGATTTCGATTCCCCGTTTGCCGAAATTCAGTTGCCTTTCCATTTCGGGTGACCCCTCTTGAGCATGTATGCTTCCGCTACTTGTTCTACATCAGACTTCTTCCGCAAATAGGGAGACGCTTTGACTCGGTGAGTTTCGCGGCATTCCGACTTCGATGCCCCGGTTGCCGAAATTCCGTTGCCTTTGGATTTCGGGTGACCCCTCTTGAGCATGTATGCTTCCACTACTTGTTCTAAATCAGACTTCTTCCGCAAACGGGGAAACGCTTTGACCCGGTGAATTTCGCGGCATTCCGACTTCGATTCCCCGTTTGCCGAAATTCAGTTGCCTTTGAATTTCGGGTGACCCCTCTTGAGCATGTATGCTTCCGCTACTTGTTCTACATCAGACTTCTTCCGCAAACGGGGAAACGCTTTGACTCGGTGACTTTCGCGGCATTCCGACTTCGATTCCCCGTTTGCCGAAATTCAGTTGCCTTTGAATTTCGGGTGACCCCTCTTGAGCATGTATGCTTCCGCTACTTGTTCTACATCAGACTTCTTCCGCAAACGGGGAAACACTTTGACTCGGTGACTTTCGCGGCATTCCGACTTCGATTCCCCGTTTGCCGAAATTCAGTTACCTTTGAATTTCGGGTGACCCCTCTTGAGCATGTATGCTTCTGCTCCTTGTTCTAAATCAGACTTCTTCCGCAAACGGGGAAACACTTTGACTCGGTGACTTTCGCGGCATTTCGACTTCGATTACCCGTTTGCCGAAATTCAGTTGCCTTTGAATTTCGGGTGACCCCTCTTGAGCATGTATGCTTCCGCTACTTGTTCTAAATCAGACTTCTTCCGCAAACGGGGAAACGCTTTGACTCGGTGACTTTCGCGGCATTTCGACTTCGATTACCCGTTTGCCGAAATTCAGTTGCCTTTGAATTTCGGGTGACCCCTATTGAGCATGTATGCTTTCGCTACTTGTTCTAAATCAGACTTCTTCCGCAAACAGGGAAACGCTTTGACTCGGTGAATTTCGCGGCATTCCGACTTCGATTCTCTGTTTGCCGAAATTCAGTTGCCTTTGAATTTCGGGTGACCCCTCTTTAGCATGTATGCTTCTGCTACTTGTTCTACATCAGACTTCTTCCGCAAACGGGGAAACGCTTTGACCCGGTGAATTTCGCGGCACTCCGACTTCGATTCCCCGTTTGCCGAAATTCAGTTGCCTTTGAATTTCGAGTGACCCCTCTTGAGCATGTATGCTTCTGCTACTTGTTCTACATCAGACTTCTTCCGCAAACGGGGAAACGCTTTGACTCGGTGAATTTCGAGGAGTTCCGACTTCGATTCCCCGTTTGCCGAAATTCAGTTGCCTTTGGATTTCGGGTGACCCCTCTTGAGCATGTATGCTTCTGCTACTTGTTCTACATCAGACTTCTTCCGCAAACGGGGAAACGCTTTGACCCGGTGAATTTCGCGGCATTCAGATTTCGATTCCCCGTTTGCCGAAATTCAGTTGCCTTTCCATTTCGGGTGACCCCTCTTGAGCATGTATGCTTCCGCTACTTGTTCTACATCAGACTTCTTCCGCAAATAGGGAGACGCTTTGACTCGGTGAGTTTCGCGGCATTCCGACTTCGATGCCCCGGTTGCCGAAATTCAGTTGCCTTTGGATTTCGGGTGACCCCTCTTGAGCATGTATGCTTCCACTACTTGTTCTAAATCAGACTTCTTCCGCAAACGGGGAAACGCTTTGACTCGGTGACTTTCGCGGCATTTCGACTTCGATTACCCGTTTGCCGAAATTCAGTTGCCTTTGAATTTCGGGTGACCCTCTTGAGCATGTATGCTTCCGCTACTTGTTCTAAATCAGACTTCTTCCGCAAACAGGGAAACGCTTTGACTCGGTGAATTTCGCGGCATTCCGACTTCGATGCCCCGTTTGCTGAAATTCAGTTGCCTTTGGATTTCGGGTGACCCCTCTTGAGCATGTATGCTTCTGCTCCTTGTTCTAAATCAGACTTCTTCCGCAAACGGGGAAACACTTTGACTCGGTGACTTTCGCGGCATTTCGACTTCGATTACCCGTTTGCCGAAATTCAGTTGCCTTTGAATTTCGGGTGACCCCTCTTGAGCATGTATGCTTCCGCTACTTGTTCTAAATCAGACTTCTTCCGCAAACAGGGAAACGCTTTGACTCGGTGACTTTCGCGGCATTCCGACTTCGATTCCCTATTTGCCGAAATTCAGTTGCCTTTGAATTTCGGGTGACCCCTCTTGAGCATGTATGCTTTTGCTACTTGTTCTAAATCAGACTTCTTCCGCAAACGGGGAAACGCTTTGACGCGGTGAATTTCGCGGCATTCCGACTTCGATGCCCCGTTTGCTGAAATTCAGTTGCCTTTGAATTTCGGGTGACCCCTCTTGAGCATGTATGCTTCTGCTACTTGTTCTAAATCAGACTTCTTCCGCAAACGGGGAAACGCTTTGACTCGGTGACTTTCGCGGCATTTCGACTTCGATTACCCGTTTGCCGAAATTCAGTTGCCTTTGAATTTCGGGTGACCCTCTTGAGCATGTATGCTTCCGCTACTTGTTCTAAATCAGACTTCTTCCGCAAACAGGGAAACGCTTTGACCCGGTGACTTTCGCGGCATTCCGACTTCGATGCCCCGTTTGCTGAAATTCAGTTGCCTTTGGATTTCGGGTGACCCCTCTTGAGCATGTATGCTTCTGCTCCTTGTTCTAAATCAGACTTCTTCCGCAAACGGGGAAACGCTTTGACTCGGTGACTTTCGCGGCATTTCGACTTCGATTACCCGTTTGCCGAAATTCAGTTGCCTTTGAATTTCGGGTGACCCTCTTGAGCATGTATGCTTCCGCTACTTGTTCTAAATCAGACTTCTTCCGCAAACAGGGAAACGCTTTGACTCGGTGAATTTCGCGGCATTCCGACTTCGATTCCCTGTTTGCCGAAATTCAGTTGCCTTTGAATTTCGGGTGACCCCTCTTTAGCATGTATGCTTCTGCTACTTGTTCTACATCAGACTTCTTCCGCAAACGGGGAAACGCTTTGACTCGGTGAATTTCACGGCATTCCGACTTCGATGCCCCGTTTGCTGAAATTCAGTTGCCTTTGGATTTCGGGTGACCCCTCTTTAGCATGTATGCTTCTGCTACTTGTTCTACATCAGACTTCTTCCGCAAATGGGGAAACGCTTTGACCCGGTGAATTTCGTGGCATTCCGACTTCGATTCCCCGTTTGCTGAAATTCAGTTGCCTTTGAATTTCGGGTGACCCCTCTTGAGCATGTATGCTTCGGCTACTTGTTCTACATCAGACTTCTTCCGCAAACGGGGAAACGCTTTGACTCGGTGAGTTTCGCGGCATTCCGACTTCGATTCCCCGTTTACCGAAATTCAGTTACCTTTGAATTTCGGGTGACCCCTCTTGAGCATGTATGCTTCTGCTACTTGTTCTAAATCAGATTTGTTCCGCAAACGGGGAAACGCTTTGACTCGGTGAATTTCGCGGCATTCCGACTTCGATGCCCCGTTTGCTGAAATTCAGTTGCCTTTGGATTTCGGGTGACCCCTCTTGAGCATGTATGCTTTCGCTACTTGTTCTACATCAGACTTCTTCCGCAAACGGGGAAACGCTTTGACTCGGTGAATTTCGCGGCATTCCGACTTCGATTCTCCGTTTGCCGAAATTCAGTTGCCTTTGAATTTCGGGTGACCCCTCTTGAGCATGTATGCTTCTGCTACTTGTTCTACATCAGACTTCTTCTGCAAACAGGGAAACGCTTTGACCCGGTGAATTTCGCGGCATTCCGACTTCGATTCCCCGTTTGCCGAAATTCAGTTGCCTTTGAATTTCGGGTGACCCCTCTTGAGCATGTATGCTTCCGCTACTTGTTCTACATCAGACTTCTTCCGCAAACGGGGAAACGCTTTGACGCGGTGACTTTCGCGGCATTCCGACTTCGATTCCCCGTTTGCCGAAATTCAGTTACCTTTGAATTTCGGGTGACCCCTCTTGAGCATGTATGCTTCTGCTCCTTGTTCTAAATCAGACTTCTTCCGCAAACGGGGAAACGCTTTGACTCGGTGAATTTCGCGGCATTCCGACTTCGATGCCCCGTTTGCTGAAATTCAGTTGCCTTTGAATTTCGGGTGACCCCTCTTGAGCATGTATGCTTCTGCTACTTGTTCTAAATCAGACTTCTTCCGCAAACGGGGAAACGCTTTGACTCGGTGAATTTCGCGGCATTCAGACTTCGATGCACCGGTTGCTGAAATTCAGTTGCCTTTGAATTTCGGGTGACCCCTCTTGAGCATGTATGCTTCTGCTACTTGTTCTACATCAGACTTCTTCCGCAAAAGGGGAAACGCTTTGACTCGGTGAATTTTGCGGCATTCCGACTTCGATTCCCCATTTGACGAAATTCAGTTGCCTTTGAATTTCTGATGATCCCTCTTGAGCATGTATGCTTCTGCTCCTTTTTCTAAATCAGACTTCTTCCGCAAACGGGGAAACGCTTTGACTCGGTGAATTTCGCGGCATTCCACCTTCGACTCCCCGTTTGCCGAAATTCAGTTGCCTTTGAATTTTGGGTGACCCCTCTTGAGCATGTATGCTTCTGCTACTTGTTCTACATCAGACTTCTTCCGCAAACGGGGAGACGCTTTGACTCAGTGTGTTTCGCGGGATTCCGACTTCGATGCCCCGGTTGCCGAAATTCAGTTGCCTTTGGATTTCGAGTGACCCCTCTTGAGTCTGTATGCTTCCGCTACTTGTTCTAAATCAGACTTCTTCCGCAAACGGGGAAATGCTTTGACGAGGTGAATTTTGCGGCATTCCGACTTCGATTCCCCGTTTGCCGAAATTCAGTTGCCTTTGAATTTCGGGTGACCCCTCTTGAGCATGTATGCTTCTGCTACTTGTTCTACATCAGACTTCTTCCGCAAACGGGGAAACGCGTTGACTCGGTGAATTTCGCGGCATTCCAACTTCGATTCTCCGTTTGCCGAAATTCAGTTGCCTTTGAATTTTGGGTGACCCCTCTTGAGCATGTATGGTTCTGCTACTTGTTCTAAATCAGACTTCTTCCGCAAACGGGGAAACGCTTTGACTAGGTGAATTTCGCGGCATTCACACTTCGATGCCCCGGTTGCTGAAATTCAGTTGCCTTTGAATTTCGGGTGACCCCTCTTGAGCATGTATGCTTCTGCTACTTGTTCTACATCAGACTTCTTCTGCAAAAGGGGAAACGCTTTGACTCGGTGAATTTTGCGGCATTCCGACTTCGATTCCCCATTTGACGAAATTCAGTTGCCTTTGAATTTCTGGTGAACCCTCTTGAGCATGTATGCTTCTGCTCCTTGTTCTAAATCAGACTTCTTCCGCAAACGGGGAAACGCTTTGACTCGATGAATTTCGCGGCATTCAGACTTCGATGCCCCGGTTGCTGAAATTCAGTTGCCTTTGAATTTCGGGTGACCCCTCTTGAGCATGTATGCTTCTGCTACTTATTCTACATCAGACTTCTTCCGCAAACGGGGAAACGCTTTGACTCGGTGAATTTCGCGGCATTCTGACTTCGATGCCCCGGTTGCTGAAATTCAGTTGCCTTTGAATTTCAGGTGACCCCTCTTGAGCATGTATGCTTCTGCTACTTGTTCTACATCAGACTTCTTCCGCAAACGGGGAGACGCTTTGACTCAATGAGTTTCGCGGGATTCCGACTTCGATGCCCCGGTTGCCGAAATTCAGTTGCCTTTGGATTTCGAGTGACCCCTCTTGTGTTTGTATGCTTCCGCTACTTGTTCTAAATCAGACTTCTTCCGCAAACGGGGAAACGCTTTGACGAGGTGAATTTTGCGGCATTCCGACTTCGATTCCCCGTTTGCCGAAATTCAGTTGCCTTTGAATTTCGGGTGACCCCTCTTGAGCATGTATGCTTCTGCTACTTGTTCTACATCAGACTTCTTCCGCAAACGGGGAAACGCGTTGACTCGGTGAATTTCGCGGCATTCCGACTTCGATTCTCCGTTTGCCGAAATTCAGTTGCCTTTGAATTTTGGGTGACCCCTCTTGAGCATGTATGGTTCTGCTACTTGTTCTAAATCAGACTTCTTCCGCAAACGGGGAAACGCTTTGACTCGGTGAATTTCGCGGCATTCACACTTCGATTCCCCGGTTGCTGAAATTCAGTTGCCTTTGAATTTCGGGTGACCCCTCTTGAGCATGTATGCTTCTCCTACTTGTTCTAAATCAGACTTCTTCCGCAAATGGGGAGATGCTTTGACTCGGTGAATTTCGCGGCATTCAGACTTCGATGCGCCGTTTGCCAAAATTCAGTTGCCTTTGGATTTCGGGTGACCCCTCTTGAGCATGTATGCTTCTGCTACTTGTTCTACATCAGACTTCTTCCGCAAAAGGGGAAACGCTTTGACTCGGTGAATTTCGCGGCATTCCGACTTCGATTCCCCATTTGACGAAATTCAGTTGCCTTTGAATTTCTGGTGATCCCTCTTGAGCATGTATGCTTCTGCTCCTTGTTCTAAATCAGACTTCTTCCGCAAACGGGGAAACGCTTTGACTCGGTGAATTTTGCGGCATTTCGACTTCGATTCTCCGTTTGCCGAAATTCAGTTGCCTTTGAATTTTGGGTGACCCCTCTTGAGCATGTATGGTTCTGCTACTTGTTCTAAATCAGACTTCTTCCGCAAACGGGGAAACGCTTTGACTCGGTGAATTTCGCGGCATTCACACTTCGATGCCCCGGTTGCTGAAATTCAGTTGCCTTTGAATTTCGGGTGACCCCTCTTGAGCATGTATGCTTCTGCTACTTGTTCTACATCAGACTTCTTCCGCAAAAGGGGAAACGCTTTGACTCGGTGAATTTTGCGGCATTCCGACTTCGATTCCCCATTTGACGAAATTCAGTTGCCTTTGAATTTCTGGTGAACCCTCTTGAGCATGTATGCTTCTGCTCCTTGTTCTAAATCAGACTTCTTCCGCAAACGGGGAAACGCTTTGACTCGATGAATTTCGCGGCATTCAGACTTCGATGCCCCGGTTGCTGAAATTCAGTTGCCTTTGAATTTCGGGTGACCCCTCTTGAGCATGTATGCTTCTGCTACTTATTCTACATCAGACTTCTTCCGCAAACGGGGAAACGCTTTGACTCGGTGAATTTCGCGGCATTCAAACTTCGATGCCCCGGTTGCTGAAATTCATTTGCCTTTGAATTTCGGGTGACCCCTCTTGAGCATGTATGCTTCTGCTACTTGTTCTAAATCAGACTTCTTCCGCAAATGGGGAGATGCTTTGACTCGGTGAATTTCGCGGCATTCAGACTTCGATGCCCCGTTTGCCAAAATTCAGTTGCCTTTGGATTTCGGGTGAGCCCTCTTGAGCATGTATGCTTCCGCTACTTGTTCTACATCAGACTTCTTCCGCAAACGGGGAAACGCTTTGACGCGGTGAATTTGGCGGCATTCCGACTTCGATTCCCCGTTTGCCGAAATTCAGTTGCCTTTGAATTTCGGGTGACCCCTCTTGAGCATGTATGCTTTTGCTACTTGTTCTACATCAGACTTCTTCCGCAAATAGGGAGACGCTTTGACTCGGTGAGTTTCGCGGCATTCCGACTTCGATTCCCCATTTGACGAAATTCAGTTGCCTTTGAATTTCTGGTGATCCCTCTTGAGCATGTATGCTTCTGCTCCTTTTTCTAAATCAGACTTCTTCCGCAAACGGGGAAACGCTTTGACTCGGTGAATTTCGCGGCATTCCGACTTCGATTCCCCGTTTGCCGAAATTCAGTTGCCTTTGGATTTCGGGTGAGCCCTCTTGAGCATGTATGCTTCCGCTACTTGTTCTACATCAGACTTCTTCCGCAAACGGGGAAACGCTTTGACGAGGTGAATTTTGCGGCATTCCGACTTCGATTCCCCGTTTGCCGAAATTCAGTTGCCTTTGAATTTCGGGTGACCCCTCTTGAGCATGTATGCTTCTGCGACTTGTTCTACATCAGACTTCTTCCGCAAATAGGGAGACGCTTTGACTCGGTGAGTTTCGCGGCATTCCGACTTCGATGCCCCGGTTGCCGAAATTCAGTTGCCTTTGGATTTCGGGTGACCCCTCTTGAGCAGGTATGCTTCCGCTACTTGTTCTAAATCAGACTTCTTCCGCAAACGGGGAAACGCTTTGACTCGGTGAATTTCGCGGCATACAGACTTCGATGCACCGGTTGCTGAAATTCAGTTGCCTTTGAATTTCGGGTGACCCCTCTTGAGCATGTATGCTTCTGCTACTTGTTCTACATCAGACTTCTTCCGCAAAAGGGGAAACGATTTGACTCGGTGAATTTTGCGGCATTCCGACTTCGATTCCCCATTTGACGAAATTCAGTTGCCTTTGAATTTCTGGTGATCCCTCTTGAGCATGTATGCTTCTGCTCCTTGTTCTAAATCAGACTTCTTCCGCAAACGGGGAAACGCTTTGACTCGGTGAATTTTGCGGCATTCCGCCTTCGATTCCCCGTTTGCCGAAAGTCAGTTGCCTTGGAATTTCGGGTGACCCCTCTTGAGCATGTATGCTTCTGCTACTTGTTCTACATCAGACTTTTTCCGCAAACGGGGAGACGCTTTGACTCGGTGAGTTTCGCGGCATTCCGACTACGATGCCCCGGTTGCCGAAATTCAGTTGCCTTTGGATTTCGGGTGACCCCTCTTGAGCAGGTATGCTTCCGCTACTTGTTCTAAATCAGACTTCTTCCGCAAACGGGGAAACGCTTTGACTCGGTGAATTTGGCGGCATTCCGACTTCGATTCCCCATTTGACGAAATTCAGTTGCCTTTGAATTTCTGGTGATCCCTCTTGAGCATGTATGCTTCTGCGACTTGTTCTACATCAGACTTCTTCCGCAAATAGGGAGACGCTTTGACTCGGTGAGTTTCGCGGCATTCCGACTTCGATGCCCCGGTTGCCGAAATTCAGTTGCCTTTGGATTTCGGGTGACCCCTCTTGAGCATGTATGCTTCTGCTACTTGTTCTAAATCAGACTTCTTCCGCAAACGGGGAAACGCTTTGACTCGGTGACTTTCGCGTCATTCCGACTTCGATTCCCCGTTTGCCGAAATTCAGTTGCCTTTGAATTTCGGGTGACCCCTCTTGAGCATGTATGCTTCTGCTACTTGTTCTAAATCAGACTTCTTCCGCAAACGGGGAAACGCTTTGACTCGATGAATTTCGCGGCATTCAGACTTCGATGCCCCGGTTGCTGAAATTCAATTGCCTTTGAATTTCGAGTGACCCCTCTTGAGCATGTATGCTTCGGCTACTTGTTCTAAATCAGACTTCTTCCGCAAACGGGGAAACGCTTTGACTCGGTGAATTTCGCGGCATTCAGACTTCGATGCCCCGGTTGCTGATATTCAGTTGCCTTTGGATTTCGGGTGAGCCCTCTTGAGCATGTATGCTTCCGCTACTTGTTCTACATCAGACTTCTTCCGCAAACGGGGAAACGCTTTGACGCGGTGACTTTCGCGGCATTCCGACTTCGATTCCCCGTTTGCCGAAATTCAGTTGCCTTTGAATTTCGGGTGACCCCTCTTGAGCATGTATGCTTCCGCTACTTGTTCTAAATCAGACTTCTTCCGCAAACGGGGAAACGCTTTGACCCGGTGAATTTCGCGGCATTCCGACTTCGATTCCCCGTTTGCCGAAATTCAGTTGCCTTTGAATTTCGGGTGACCCCTCTTGAGCATGTATGCTTCCGCTACTTGTTCTACATCAGACTTCTTCCGCAAACGGGGAAACGCTTTGACTCGGTGACTTTCGCGGCATTCCGAATTCGGTGCCCCGTTTGCCGAAATTCAGTTGCCTTTGAATTTCGGGTGACCCCTCTTGAGCATGTATGCTTCTGCTACTTGTTCTAAATCAGACTTCTTCCGCAAATGGGGAAACGCTTTGACCCGGTGAATTTCGCGGCATTCCGACTTCGATTCCCCGTTTGCCGAAATTCAGTTGCCTTTGAATTTCGGGTGACCCCTCTTGAGCATGTATACTTCTGCTCCTTGTTCTAAATCAGACTTCTTCCGCAAACGGGGAAACGCTTTGACTCGGTGACTTTCGCTGCATTTCGACTTCGATTACCCGTTTGCCGAAATTCAGTTGCCTTTGAATTTCGGGTGACCCCTCTTGAGCATGTATGCTTCCGCTACTTGTTCTAAATCAGACTTCTTCCGCAAACAGGGAAACGCTTTGACTCGGTGAATTTCGCGGCATTCCGACTTCGATTCCCTGTTTGCCGAAATTCAGTTGCCTTTGAATTTCGGGTGACCCCTCTTTAGCATGTATGCTTCTGCTACTTGTTCTACATCAGACTTCTTCCGCAAACGGGGAAACGCTTTGACCCGGTGAATTTCGCGGCATTCCGACTTCGATTCCCCGTTTGCCGAAATTCAGTTGCCTTTGAATTTCGAGTGACCCCTCTTGAGCATGTATGCTTCTGCTACTTGTTCTACATCAGACTTCTTCCGCAAATAGGGAGACGCTTTGACTCGGTGAGTTTTGCGGCATTCCGACTTCGATGCCCCGGTTGCCGAAATTCAGTTGCCTTTGAATTTCGGGTGACCCCTCTTGAGCATGTATGCTTCCGCTAGTTGTTCTACATTAGACTTCTTCCGCAAACGGGGAAACGCTTTGACTCGGTGACTTTCGCGGCATTCCGAATTCGGTGCCCCGGTTGCCGAAATTCAGTTGCCTTTGAATTTCGGGTGACCCCTCTTGAGCATGTATGCTTCTGCTACTTGTTCTAAATCAGACTTCTTCCGCAAACGGGGAAACGCTTTGACTCGGTGAATTTCGTGGCATTCCGCCTTCGATTCCCCGTTTGCCGAAATTCAGTTGCCTTTGAATTTCGGGTGACCCCTCTTGAGCATGTATGCGTCTGCTACTTGTTCTACATCAGACTTCTTCCGCAAACGGGGAAACGCTTTGACGCGGTGAATTTCGCGGCATTCCGACTTCGATTCCCCGTTTGCCGAAATTCAGTTGCCTTTGAATTTCGGTTGACCCCTCTTGAGCACGTATGCTTCTGCTACTTGTTCTACATCAGACTTCTTCCGCAAATAGGGAGACGCTTTGACTCGGTGAGTTTCGCGGCATTCCGACTTCGATGCCCCGGTTGCCGAAAATCAGTTGCCTTTGGATTTCGGGTGACCCCTCTTGAGCATGTATGCTTCCGCTACTTGTTCTACATCAGACTTCTTCCGCAAACGGGGAAACGCTTTGACTCGGTGAATTTCGTGGCATTCCGACTTCGATTCCCCGTTTGCTGAAATTCAGTTGCCTTTGAATTTCGGGTGACCCCTCTTGAGCATGTATGCTTCTGCTACTTGTTCTACATCAGACTTCTTCCGCAAACGGGGAAACGCTTTGACCCGGTTAATTTCACGGCATTCCGACTTCGATTCCCCGTTTGCCGAAATTCAGTTGCCTTTGAATTTCGGGTGACCCCTCTTGAGCATGTATGCTTCCGCTACTTGTTCTACATCAGACTTCTTCCGCAAACGGGGAAACGCTTTGACTCGGTGAATTTCGCGGCATTCCGACTTCCATTCCCCGTTTGCCGAAATTCAGTTACCTTTGAATTTCGGGTGACCCCTCTTGAGCATGTATGCTTCTGCTACTTGTTCTAAATCAGACTTCTTCCGCAAATGGGGAGATGCTTTGACTCGGTGAATTTCGCGGCATTCAGACTTCGATGCCCCGTTTGCCAAAATTCAGTTGCCTTTGGATTTCGGGTGAGCCCTCTTGAGCATGTATGCTTCCGCTACTTGTTCTACATCAGACTTCTTCCGCAAACGGGGAAACGCTTTGACGCCGTGAATTTTGCGGCATTCCGACTTCGATTCCCCGTTTGCCGAAATTCAGTTGCCTTTGAATTTCGGGTGACCCCTCTTGAGCATGTATGCTTCTGCTACTTGTTCTACATCAGACTTCTTCCCCAAACGGGGAAACGCTTTGACTCGGTGAATTTTGCGGCATTCCGACTTCGATTCCCCATTTGACGAAATTCAGTTGCCATTGAATTTCTGGTGAACCCTCTTGAGCATGTATGCTTCTGCTCCTTGTTCTAAATCAGACTTCTTCCGCAAACGGGGAAACGCTTTGACTCGATGAATTTCGCGGCATTCAGACTTCGATGCCCCGGTTGCTGAAATTCAATTGCCTTTGAATTTCGGGTGACCCCTCTTGAGCATGTATGCTTCTGCTACTTGTTCTACATCAGACTTCTTCCGCAAACGGGGAAACGCTTTGACTCGGTGAATTTCGCGGCATTCAAACTTCGATGCCCCGGTTGCTGAAATTCATTTGCCTTTGAATTTCGGGTGACCCCTCTTGAGCATGTATGCTTCTGCTACTTGTTCTAAATCAGACTTCTCCCGCAAATGGGGAGATGCTTTGAATCGGTGAATTTCGCGGCATTCAGACTTCGATGCCCCGTTTGCCAAAATTCAGTTGCCTTTGGATTTCGGGTGAGCCCTCTTGAGCATGTATGCTTCCGCTACTTGTTCTACATCAGACTTCTTCCGCAAACGGGGAAACGCTTTGACGCGGTGAATTTTGCGGCATTCCGACTTCGATTCCCCGTTTGCCGAAATTCAGTTGCCTTTGAATTTCGGGTGACCCCTCTTGAGCTTGTATGCTTCTGCTACTTGTTCTACATCAGACTTCTTCCGCCAACGGGGAAACGCTTTGACTCGGTGAATTTCGCGGCATTCAAACTTCGATGCCCCGGTTGCTGAAATTCAATTGCCTTTGAATTTCGGGTGACCCCTCGTTAGCATGTATGGTTCTGCTCCTTGTTCTAAATCAGACTTCTTCCGCAAACGGGGAAACGCTTTGACTCGGTGAATTTCGCGGCATTTAGACTTCGATGCCCCGGTTGCTGAAATTCAGTTGCCTTTGAATTTCGGGTGACCCCTCTTGAGCATGTATGCTTCTGCTACTTGTTCTACATCAGACTTCTTCCGCAAACGGGGAAACGCTTTGACTCCGTGAATTTCGCGGCATTCAGACCTCGATGCCCCGTTTGCCGAAATTCAGTTGCCTTTGGATTTCGGGTGAGCCCTCTTGAGCATGTATGCTTCCGCTACTTGTTCTACATCAGACTTCTTCCGCAAACGGGGAAACGCTTTGACGCGGTGAATTTTGCGGCATTCCGACGTCGATTCCCCGTTTGCCGAAATTCAGTTGCCTTTGAATTTCGGGTGACCCCTCTTGAGCATGTATGCTTCTGCGACTTGTTCTACATCAGACTTCTTCCGCAAATAGGGAGACGCTTTGACTCGGTGAGTTTCGCGGCATTCCGACCTCGATGCCCCGGTTGCCGAAATTCAGTTGCCTTTGGATTTCGGGTGACCCCTCTTGAGCATGTATGCTTCCGCTACTTGTTCTAAATCAGACTTCTTCCGCAAACGGGGAAACGCTTTGACTCGGTGAATTTCACGGCATTCAGACTTCGATGCACCGGTTGCTGAAATTCAGTTGCCTTTGAATTTCGGGTGACCCCTCTTGAGCATGTATGCTTCTGCTACTTGTTCTACATCAGACTTCTTCCGCAAAAGGGGAAACGCTTTGACTCGGTGAATTTTGCGGCATTCCGACTTCGAATTCCCCATTTGACGAAATTCAGTTGCCTTTGAATTTCTGGTGATCCCTCTTGAGCATGTATGCTTCTGCTCCTTGTTCTAAATCAGACTTCTTCCGCAAACGGGGAAACGCTTTGACTCGGTGAATTTCGCGGCATTCCGCCTTCGATTCCCCGTTTGCCGAAATTCAGTTGCCTTTGAATTTCGGGTGACCCCTCTTGAGCATGTATGCTTCTGCTACTTGTTCTACATCAGACTTTTTCCGCAAACGGGGAAACGCTTTGACGCAGTGAATTTTGCGGCATTCCGACTTCGATTCCCCGTTTGCCGAAATTCAGTTGCCTTTGAATTTCGGGTGACCCCTCTTGAGCATGTATGCTTCTGCGACTTGTTCTACATCAGACTTCTTCCGCAAATAGGGAGACGCTTTGACTCAGTGAGTTTCGCGGCATTCCGACTTCGATGCCCCGGTTGCTGAAATTCAGTTGCCTTTGGATTTCGGGTGACCCCTCTTGAGCATGTATGCTTCTGCTACTTGTTCTAAATCAGACTTCTTCCGCAAACGGGGAAACGCTTTGACTCGGTGACTTTCGCGGCATTCCGACTTCGATTCCCCATTTGCCGAAATTCAGTTGCCTTTGAATTTCGGGTGACCCCTCTTTCGCATGTATGGTTCTGCTACTTGTTCTAAATCAGACTTCTTCCGCAAACGGGGAGACGCTTTGACTCGGTGAATTTCGCGGCATTCCGACTTCGATTTCCCGTTTGCCAAAATTCAGTTGCCTTTGAATTTCGGGTGACCCCTCTTGAGCATGTATGCTTATGCTACTTGTTCTACATCAGACTTCTTCCGCAAATGGGGAAACACTTTGACCCGGTGAATTTCGCGGCATTCCGACTTCGATTCCCCGTTTGCCGAAATTCAGTTGCCTTTGAATTTCGGGTGACCCCTCTTGAGCATGTATACTTCTGCTACTTGTTCTAAATCAGACTTCTTCCGCAAACGGGGAAACGCTTTGACTCGGTGAATTTCGCGGCATTCAGACTTCGATGCCCCGGTTGCTGAAATTCAATTGCCTTTGAATTTCGGGTGACCCCTCTTGAGCATGTATGCTTCTGCTACTTGTTCTACATCAGACTTCTTCCGCAAATGGGGAGACGCTTTGACTCGGTGAATTTCGCGGCATTCAGACTTCGATGCACCGGTTGCCGAAATTCAGTTGCCTTTGAATTTCGGGTGACCCCTCTTTAGCATGTATGCTTCTGCTACTTGTTCTACATCAGACTTCTTCCGCAAATAGGGAGACGCTTTGACTCGGTGAGTTTCGCGGCATTCCGACTTCGATGCCCCGGTTGCTGAAATTCAGTTACCTTTGGATTTCGGGTGACCCCTCTTGAGCATGTATGCTTCTGCTACTTGTTCTAAATCAGACTTCTTCCGCAAACGGGGAAACGCTTTGACTCGGTGACTTTCGCGGCATTCCGACTTCGATTCCCCGTTTGCCGAAATTCAGTTGCCTTTGAATTTCGGGTGACCCCTCTTTAGCATGTATGGTTCTGCCACTTGTTCTAAATCAGACTTCTTCCGCAAACGGGGAGACGCTTTGACTCGGTGAATTTCGCGGCATTCCGACTTCGATTTCCCGTTTGCCGAAATTCAGTTGCCTTTGAATTTCGGGTGACCCCTCTTGATCATGTATGCTTCTACTACTTGTTCTACATCAGACTTCTTTCGCAAATGGGGAAACACTTTGACCCGGTGAATTTCGCGGCATTCCGACTTCGATTCCCCGTTTGCCGAAATTCAGTTGCCTTTGAATTTCGGGTGACCCCTCTTGAGCATGTATACTTCTGCTACTTGTTCTACATCAGACTTCTTCCGCAAATCGGGAGACGCTTTGACTCGGTGAGTTTCGCGGCATTCCGACTTCGATGCCCCGGTTGCCGAAATTCAATTGCCTTTGGATTTCGGGTGAGCCCTATTGAGCATGTATGCTTCTGCGACTTGTTCTACATCAGACTTCTTCCGCAAATAGGGAGACGCTTTGACTCGGTGAGTTTCGCGGCATTCCGACTTCAATGCCCCGGTTGCTGAAATTCAGTTACCTTTGGATTTCGGGTGACCCCTCTTGAGCATGTATGCTTCTGCTACTTGTTCTAAATCAGACTTCTTCCGCAAACGGGGAAACGCTTTGACTCGTTGAATTTCGCGGCATTCAGACTTCGATGCCCCGGTTGCTGAAATTCAATTGCCTTTGAATTTCGGGTGACCCCTCTTGAGCATGTATGCTTCTGCTACTTGTTCTACATCAGACTTCTTCCGCAAATGGGGAGACGCTTTGACTCGGTGAGTTTCGCGGCATTCCGACTTCGATGCCCCGGTTGCCGAAATTCAATTGCCTTTGGATTTCGGGTGAGCCCTATTGAGCATGTATGCTTCCGCTACTTGTTCTACATCAGACTTTTTCCGCAAACGGGGAAACGCTTTGACGCAGTGAATTTTGCGGCATTCCGACTTCGATTCCCCGTTTGCCGAAATTCAGTTGCCTTTGAATTTCGGGTGACCCCTATTGAGCATGTATGCTTCTGCTACTTGTTCTACATAAGGCTTCTTCCGCAAATGGGGAGACGCTTTGACTCGGTGAGTTTCGCGGCATTCCGACTTCGATGCCCCGGTTGCCGAAATTCAGTTGCCTTTGGATTTCGGGTGACCCCTCTTGAGCATGTATGCTTCCGCTACTTGTTCTACATCAGACTTCTTCCGCAAACGGGGAAACGCTTTGACTCGGTGACATTCGCGGCATTCCGACTTCGATTCCCCGTTTGCCGAAATTCAGTTGCCTTTGAATTTCGGGTGACCCCTCTTGAGCATGTATACTTCTGCTACTTGTTCTACATCAGACTTCTTCCGCAAATGGGGAAACGCTTTGACTCGGTGAGTTTCGCGGCATTCCGACTTCGATGCCCCGGTTGCCGAAATTCAGTTGCCTTTGGATTTCGGGTGAGCCCTTTTGAGCATGTATGCTTCCGCTACTTGTTCTAAATCAGACTTCTTCCGCAAACGGGGAAACGCTTTGACTCGTTGAATTTCGCGGCATTCAGACTTCGATGCCCCGGTTGCTGAAATTCAATTGCCTTTGAATTTCGGGTGACCCCTCTTGACCATGTATGCTTCTGCTACTTGTTCTACATCAGACTTCTTCCGCAAATGGGGAGACGCTTTGACTCGGTGAGTTTCGCGGCATTCCGACTTCGATGCCCCGGTTGCCGAAATTCAGTTGCCTTTGGATTTCGGGTGAGCCCTATTGAGCATGTATGCTTCCGCTACTTGTTCTACATCAGACTTTTTCCGCAAACGGGGAAACGCTTTGACGCAGTGAATTTTGCGGCATTCCGACTTCGATTCCCCGTTTGCCGAAATTCAGTTGCCTTTGAATTTCGGGTGACCCCTATTGAGCATGTATGCTTCTGCTACTTGTTCTACATAAGACTTCTTCCGCAAATGGGGAGACGCTTTGACTCGGTGAGTTTCGCGGCATTCCGACTTCGATGCCCCGGTTGCCGAAATTCAGTTGCCTTTGGATTTCGGGTGACCCCTCTTGAGCATGTATGCTTCCGCTACTTGTTCTACATCAGACTTCTTCCGCAAACGGGGAAACGCTTTGACTCAGTGACTTTCGCGGCATTCCGACTTCGATTCCCCGTTTGCCGAAATTCAGTTGCCTTTGAATTTCGGGTGACCCCTCTTGAGCATGTATACTTCTGCTACTTGTTCTACATCAGACTTCTTCCGCAAATGGGGAAACGCTTTGACTCGGTGAGTTTCGCGGCATTCCGACTTCGATGCCCCGGTTGCCGAAATTCAGTTGCCTTTGGATTTCGGGTGAGCCCTTTTGAGCATGTATGCTTCCGCTACTTGTTCTAAATCAGACTTCTTCCGCAAACGGGGAAACGCTTTGACTCGTTGAATTTCGCGGCATTCAGACTTTGATGCCCCGGTTGCTGAAATTCAATTGCCTTTGAATTTCGGGTGACCCCTCTTGAGCATGTATGCTTCTGCTACTTGTTCTACATCAGACTTCTTCCGCAAACGGGGAAACGCTTTGACTCGGTGAATTTCACGGCATTCCGACCTCGATTCCCTGTTTGCCGAAATTCAGTTGCCTTTGAATTTCAGGTGAGCCCTATTGAGCATGTATGCTTCCGCTACTTGTTCTACATCAGACTTTTTCCGCAAACGGGGAAACGCTTTGACGCAGTGAATTTCGCGGCATTCCGACTTCGATTCCCCGTTTGCCGAAATTCAGTTGCCTTTGAATTTCGGGTGACCCCTCTTGAGCATGTATACTTCTGCTACTTGTTCTACATCAGACTTCTTCCGCAAATGGGGAAACGCTTTGACTCGGTGAGTTTCGCGGCATTCCAACTTCGATGCCCCGGTTGCCGAAATTCAGTTGCCTTTGGATTTCGGGTGAGCCCTTTTGAGCATGTATGCTTCCGCTACTTGTTCTAAATCAGACTTCTTCCGCAAACGGGGAAACGCTTTGACTCGTTGAATTTCGCGGCATTCAGACTTCGATGCACCGGTTGCTGAAATTCAGTTGCCTTTGAATTTCGGGTGACCCCTCTTGAGCATGTATGCTTCTGCTACTTGTTCTACATCAGACTTCTTCCGCAAAAGGGGAAACGCTTTGACTCGGTGAATTTTGCGGCATTCCGACTTCGATTCCCCATTTGACGAAATTCAGTTGCCTTTGAATTTCTGGTGATCCTTCTTGAGCATGTATGCTTCTGCTCCTTGTTCTAAATCAGACTTCTTCCGCAAACGGGGAAACGCTTTGACTCGGTGACTTTCGCGGCATTCCGACTTCGATTCCCCGTTTGCCGAAATTCAGTTGCCTTTGAATTTCGGGTGACCCCTCTTTAGCATGTATGGTTCTGCTACTTGTTCTAAATCAGACTTCTTCCGCAAACGGGGAGACGCTTTGACTCGGTGAATTTCGCGGCATTCCGACTTCGATTTCCCGTTTGCCGAAATTCAGTTGCCTTTGAATTTCGGGTGACCCCTCTTGAGCATGTATGCTTCTGCTACTTGTTCTACATCAGACTTCTTTCGCAAATGGGGAAACACTTTGACCCGGTGAATTTCGCGGCATTCCGACTTCGATTCCCCGTTTGCCGAAATTCAGTTGCCTTTGAATTTCGGGTGACCCCTCTTGAGCATGTATACTTCTGCTACTTGTTCTACATCAGACTTCTTCCGCAAATGGGGAAACGCTTTGACTCGGTGAGTTTCGCGGCATTCCAACTTCGATGCCCCGGTTGCCGAAATTCAGTTGCCTTTGGATTTCGGGTGAGCCCTTTTGAGCATGTATGCTTCCGCTACTTGTTCTAAATCAGACTTCTTCCGCAAACGGGGAAACGCTTTGACTCGTTGAATTTCGCGGCATTCAGACTTCGATGCCCCGGTTGCTGAAATTCAATTGCCTTTGAATTTCGGGTGACCCCTCTTGAGCATGTATGCTTCTGCTACTTGTTCTACATCAGACTTCTTCCGCAAATGGGGAGACGCTTTGACTCGGTGAGTTTCGCGGCATTCCGACTTCGATGCCCCGGTTGCCGAAATTCAATTGCCTTTGGATTTCGGGTGAGCCCTATTGAGCATGTATGCTTCCGCTACTTGTTCTACATCAGACTTTTTCCGCAAACGGGGAAACGCTTTGACGCAGTGAATTTTGCGGCATTCCGACTTCGATTCCCCGTTTGCCGAAATTCAGTTGCCTTTGAATTTCGGGTGACCCCTATTGAGCATGTATGCTTCTGCTACTTGTTCTACATAAGACATCTTCCGCAAATGGGGAGACGCTTTGACTCGGTGAGTTTCGCGGCATTCCGACTTCGATGCCCCGGTTGCCGAAATTCAGTTGCCTTTGGATTTCGGGTGACCCCTCTTGAGCATGTATGCTTCCGCTACTTGTTCTACATCAGACTTCTTCCGCAAACGGGGAAACGCTTTGACTCGGTGACTTTCGCGGCATTCCGACTTCGATTCCCCGTTTGCCGAAATTCAGTTGCCTTTGAATTTCGGGTGACCCCTCTTGAGCATGTATACTTCTGCTACTTGTTCTACATCAGACTTCTTCCGCAAATGGGGAAACGCTTTGACTCGGTGAGTTTCGCGGCATTCCGACTTCGATGCCCCGGTTGCCGAAATTCAGTTGCCTTTGGATTTCGGGTGAGCCCTTTTGAGCATGTATGCTTCCGCTACTTGTTCTAAATCAGACTTCTTCCGCAAACGGGGAAACGCTTTGACTCGTTGAATTTCGCGGCATTCAGACTTCGATGCCCCGGTTGCTGAAAATCAATTGCCTTTGAATTTCGGGTGACCCCTCTTGAGCATGTATGCTTCTGCTACTTGTTCTACATCAGACTTCTTCCGCAAATGGGGAGACGCTTTGACTCGGTGAGTTTCGCGGCATTCCGACTTCGATGCCCCGGTTGCCGAAATTCAGTTGCCTTTGGATTTCGGGTGAGCCCTATTGAGCATGTATGCTTCCGCTACTTGTTCTACATCAGACTTTTCCCGCAAACGGGGAAACGCTTTGACGCAGTGAATTTTGCGGCATTCCGACTTCGATTCCCCGTTTGCCGAAATTCAGTTGCCTTTGAATTTCGGGTGACCCCTATTGAGCATGTATGCTTCTGCTACTTGTTCTACATAAGACTTCTTCCGCAAATGGGGAGACGCTTTGACTCGGTGAGTTTCGCGGCATTCCTACTTCGATGCCCCGGTTGCCGAAATTCAGTTGCCTTTGGATTTCGGGTGACCCCTCTTGAGCATGTATGCTTCCGCTACTTGTTCTACATCAGACTTCTTCCGCAAACGGGGAAACGCTTTGACTCAATGACTTTCGCGGCATTCCGACTTCGATTCCCCGTTTGCCGAAATTCAGTTGCCTTTGAATTTCGGGTGACCCCTCTTGAGCATGTATACTTCTGCTACTTGTTCTACATCAGACTTCTTCCGCAAATGGGGAAACGCTTTGACTCGATGAGTTTCGCGGCATTCCGACTTCGATGCCCCGGTTGCCGAAATTCAGTTGCCTTTGGATTTCGGGTGAGCCCTTTTGAGCATGTATGCTTCCGCTACTTGTTCTAAATCAGACTTCTTCCGCAAACGGGGAAACGCTTTGACTCGTTGAATTTCGCGGCATTCAGACTTCGATGCCCCGGTTGCTGAAATTCAATTGCCTTTGAATTTCGGGTGACCCCTCTTGAGCATGTATGCTTCTGCTACTTGTTCTACATCAGACTTCTTCCGCAAACGGGGAAACGCTTTGACTCGTTGAATTTCGCGGCATTCAGACTTCGATGCCCCGGTTGCTGAAATTCAATTGCCTTTGAATTTCGGGTGACCCCTCTTGAGCATGTATGCTTCTGCTACTTGTTCTACATCAGACTTCTTCCGCAAACGGGGAAACGCTTTGATTCGGTGAATTTCACGGCATTCCGACCTCGATTCCCTGTTTGCCGAAATTCAGTTGCCTTTGAATTTCGGGTGACCCCTCTTGAGCATGTATACTTCTGCTACTTGTTCTACATCAGACTTCTTCCGCAAATGGGGAAACGCTTTGACTCGGTGAGTTTCGCGGCATTCCGACTTCGATGCCCCGGTTGCCGAAATTCAGTTGCCTTTGGATTTCGGGTGAGCCCTTTTGAGCATGTATGCTTCCGCTACTTGTTCTAAATCAGACTTCTTCCGCAAACGGGGAAACGCTTTGACTCGTTGAATTTCGCGGCATTCAGACTTTGATGCCCCGGTTGCTGAAATTCAATTGCCTTTGAATTTCGGGTGACCCCTCTTGAGCATGTATGCTTCTGCTACTTGTTCTACATCAGACTTCTTCCGCAAACGGGGAAACGCTTTGACTCGGTGAATTTCACGGCATTCCGACCTCGATTCCCTGTTTGCCGAAATTCAGTTGCCTTTGAATTTCAGGTGAGCCCTATTGAGCATGTATGCTTCCGCTACTTGTTCTACATCAGACTTTTTCCGCAAACGGGGAAACGCTTTGACGCAGTGAATTTCGCGGCATTCCGACTTCGATTCCCCGTTTGCCGAAATTCAGTTGCCTTTGAATTTCGGGTGACCCCTCTTGAGCATGTATACTTCTGCTACTTGTTCTACATCAGACTTCTTCCGCAAATGGGGAAACGCTTTGACTCGGTGAGTTTCGCGGCATTCCAACTTCGATGCCCCGGTTGCCGAAATTCAGTTGCCTTTGGATTTCGGGTGAGCCCTTTTGAGCATGTATGCTTCCGCTACTTGTTCTAAATCAGACTTCTTCCGCAAACGGGGAAACGCTTTGACTCGTTGAATTTCGCGGCATTCAGACTTCGATGCACCGGTTGCTGAAATTCAGTTGCCTTTGAATTTCGGGTGACCCCTCTTGAGCATGTATGCTTCTGCTACTTGTTCTACATCAGACTTCTTCCGCAAAAGGGGAAACGCTTTGACTCGGTGAATTTTGCGGCATTCCGACTTCGATTCCCCATTTGACGAAATTCAGTTGCCTTTGAATTTCTGGTGATCCTTCTTGAGCATGTATGCTTCTGCTCCTTGTTCTAAATCAGACTTCTTCCGCAAACGGGGAAACGCTTTGACTCGGTGACTTTCGCGGCATTCCGACTTCGATTCCCCGTTTGCCGAAATTCAGTTGCCTTTGAATTTCGGGTGACCCCTCTTTAGCATGTATGGTTCTGCTACTTGTTCTAAATCAGACTTCTTCCGCAAACGGGGAGACGCTTTGACTCGGTGAATTTCGCGGCATTCCGACTTCGATTTCCCGTTTGCCGAAATTCAGTTGCCTTTGAATTTCGGGTGACCCCTCTTGAGCATGTATGCTTCTGCTACTTGTTCTACATCAGACTTCTTTCGCAAATGGGGAAACACTTTGACCCGGTGAATTTCGCGGCATTCCGACTTCGATTCCCCGTTTGCCGAAATTCAGTTGCCTTTGAATTTCGGGTGACCCCTCTTGAGCATGTATACTTCTGCTACTTGTTCTACATCAGACTTCTTCCGCAAATGGGGAAACGCTTTGACTCGGTGAGTTTCGCGGCATTCCAACTTCGATGCCCCGGTTGCCGAAATTCAGTTGCCTTTGGATTTCGGGTGAGCCCTTTTGAGCATGTATGCTTCCGCTACTTGTTCTAAATCAGACTTCTTCCGCAAACGGGGAAACGCTTTGACTCGTTGAATTTCGCGGCATTCAGACTTCGATGCCCCGGTTGCTGAAATTCAATTGCCTTTGAATTTCGGGTGACCCCTCTTGAGCATGTATGCTTCTGCTACTTGTTCTACATCAGACTTCTTCCGCAAATGGGGAGACGCTTTGACTCGGTGAGTTTCGCGGCATTCCGACTTCGATGCCCCGGTTGCCGAAATTCAATTGCCTTTGGATTTCGGGTGAGCCCTATTGAGCATGTATGCTTCCGCTACTTGTTCTACATCAGACTTTTTCCGCAAACGGGGAAACGCTTTGACGCAGTGAATTTTGCGGCATTCCGACTTCGATTCCCCGTTTGCCGAAATTCAGTTGCCTTTGAATTTCGGGTGACCCCTATTGAGCATGTATGCTTCTGCTACTTGTTCTACATAAGACATCTTCCGCAAATGGGGAGACGCTTTGACTCGGTGAGTTTCGCGGCATTCCGACTTCGATGCCCCGGTTGCCGAAATTCAGTTGCCTTTGGATTTCGGGTGACCCCTCTTGAGCATGTATGCTTCCGCTACTTGTTCTACATCAGACTTCTTCCGCAAACGGGGAAACGCTTTGACTCGGTGACTTTCGCGGCATTCCGACTTCGATTCCCCGTTTGCCGAAATTCAGTTGCCTTTGAATTTCGGGTGACCCCTCTTGAGCATGTATACTTCTGCTACTTGTTCTACATCAGACTTCTTCCGCAAATGGGGAAACGCTTTGACTCGGTGAGTTTCGCGGCATTCCGACTTCGATGCCCCGGTTGCCGAAATTCAGTTGCCTTTGGATTTCGGGTGAGCCCTTTTGAGCATGTATGCTTCCGCTACTTGTTCTAAATCAGACTTCTTCCGCAAACGGGGAAACGCTTTGACTCGTTGAATTTCGCGGCATTCAGACTTCGATGCCCCGGTTGCTGAAAATCAATTGCCTTTGAATTTCGGGTGACCCCTCTTGAGCATGTATGCTTCTGCTACTTGTTCTACATCAGACTTCTTCCGCAAATGGGGAGACGCTTTGACTCGGTGAGTTTCGCGGCATTCCGACTTCGATGCCCCGGTTGCCGAAATTCAGTTGCCTTTGGATTTCGGGTGAGCCCTATTGAGCATGTATGCTTCCGCTACTTGTTCTACATCAGACTTTTCCCGCAAACGGGGAAACGCTTTGACGCAGTGAATTTTGCGGCATTCCGACTTCGATTCCCCGTTTGCCGAAATTCAGTTGCCTTTGAATTTCGGGTGACCCCTATTGAGCATGTATGCTTCTGCTACTTGTTCTACATAAGACTTCTTCCGCAAATGGGGAGACGCTTTGACTCGGTGAGTTTCGCGGCATTCCTACTTCGATGCCCCGGTTGCCGAAATTCAGTTGCCTTTGGATTTCGGGTGACCCCTCTTGAGCATGTATGCTTCCGCTACTTGTTCTACATCAGACTTCTTCCGCAAACGGGGAAACGCTTTGACTCAATGACTTTCGCGGCATTCCGACTTCGATTCCCCGTTTGCCGAAATTCAGTTGCCTTTGAATTTCGGGTGACCCCTCTTGAGCATGTATACTTCTGCTACTTGTTCTACATCAGACTTCTTCCGCAAATGGGGAAACGCTTTGACTCGATGAGTTTCGCGGCATTCCGACTTCGATGCCCCGGTTGCCGAAATTCAGTTGCCTTTGGATTTCGGGTGAGCCCTTTTGAGCATGTATGCTTCCGCTACTTGTTCTAAATCAGACTTCTTCCGCAAACGGGGAAACGCTTTGACTCGTTGAATTTCGCGGCATTCAGACTTCGATGCCCCGGTTGCTGAAATTCAATTGCCTTTGAATTTCGGGTGACCCCTCTTGAGCATGTATGCTTCTGCTACTTGTTCTACATCAGACTTCTTCCGCAAACGGGGAAACGCTTTGACTCGTTGAATTTCGCGGCATTCAGACTTCGATGCCCCGGTTGCTGAAATTCAATTGCCTTTGAATTTCGGGTGACCCCTCTTGAGCATGTATGCTTCTGCTACTTGTTCTACATCAGACTTCTTCCGCAAACGGGGAAACGCTTTGATTCGGTGAATTTCACGGCATTCCGACCTCGATTCCCTGTTTGCCGAAATTCAGTTGCCTTTGGATTTCGGGTGAGCCCTTTTGAGCATGTATGCTTCCGCTACTTGTTCTAAATCAGACTTCTTCCGCAAACGGGGAAACGCTTTGACTCGTTGAATTTCGCGGCATTCCGACTTCGATTCCCCGTTTGCCGAAATTCAGTTGCCTTTGAATTTCGGGTGACCCCTATTGAGCATGTATGCTTCTGCTACTTGTTCTACATAAGACTTCTTCCGCAAATGGGGAGACGCTTTGACTCGGTGAGTTTCGCGGCATTCCGACTTCGATGCCCCGGTTGCCGAAATTCAGTTGCCTTTGGATTTCGGGTGACCCCTCTTGAGCATGTATGCTTCCGCTACTTGTTCTACATCAGACTTCTTCCGCAAACGGGGAAACGCTTTGACTCAGTGACTTTCGCGGCATTCCGACTTCGATTCCCCGTTTGCCGAAATTCAGTTGCCTTTGAATTTCGGGTGACCCCTCTTGAGCATGTATACTTCTGCTACTTGTTCTACATCAGACTTCTTCCGCAAATGGGGAAACGCTTTGACTCGGTGAGTTTCGCGGCATTCCGACTTCGATGCCCCGGTTGCCGAAATTCAGTTGCCTTTGGATTTCGGGTGAGCCCTTTTGAGCATGTATGCTTCCGCTACTTGTTCTAAATCAGACTTCTTCCGCAAACGGGGAAACGCTTTGACTCGTTGAATTTCACGGCATTCAGACTTCGATGCCCCGGTTGCTGAAATTCAATTGCCTTTGAATTTCGGGTGACCCCTCTTGAGCATGTATGCTTCTGCTACTTGTTCTACATCAGACTTCTTCCGCAAAAGGGGAAACGCTTTGACTCGGTGAATTTCACGGCATTCCGACCTCGATTCCCTGTTTGCCGAAATTCAGTTGCCTTTGAATTTCAGGTGAGCCCTATTGAGCATGTATGCTTCCGCTACTTGTTCTACATCAGACTTTTTCCGCAAACGGGGAAACGCTTTGACGCAGTGAATTTCGCGGCATTCCGACTTCGATTCCCCGTTTGCCGAAATTCAGTTGCCTTTGAATTTCGGGTGACCCCTCTTGAGCATGTATACTTCTGCTACTTGTTCTACATCAGACTTCTTCCGCAAATGGGGAAACGCTTTGACTCGGTGAGTTTCGCGGCATTCCAACTTCGATGCCCCGGTTGCCGAAATTCAGTTGCCTTTGGATTTCGGGTGAGCCCTTTTGAGCATGTATGCTTCCGCTACTTGTTCTAAATCAGACTTCTTCCGCAAACGGGGAAACGCTTTGACTCGTTGAATTTCGCGGCATTCAGACTTCGATGCCCCGGTTGCTGAAATTCAATTGCCTTTGAATTTCGGGTGACCCCTCTTGAGCATGTATGCTTCTGCTACTTGTTCTACATCAGACTTCTTCCGCAAATGGGGAGACGCTTTGACTCGGTGAGTTTCGCGGCATTCCGACTTCGATGCCCCGGTTGCCGAAATTCAATTGCCTTTGGATTTCGGGTGAGCCCTATTGAGCATGTATGCTTCCGCTACTTGTTCTACATCAGACTTTTTCCGCAAACAGGGAAACGCTTTGACGCAGTGAATTTTGCGGCATTCCGACTTCGATTCCCCGTTTGCCGAAATTCAGTTGCCTTTGAATTTAGGGTGACCCCTATTGAGCATGTATGCTTCTGCTACTTGTTCTACATAAGACTTCTTCCGCAAATGGGGAGACGCTTTGACTCGGTGAGTTTCGCGGCATTCCGACTTCGATGCCCCGGTTGCCGAAATTCAGTTGCCTTTGGATTTCGGGTGACCCCTCTTGAGCATGTATGCTTCCGCTACTTGTTCTACATCAGACTTCTTCCGCAAACGGGGAAACGCTTTGACTCGGTGACTTTCGCGGCATTCCGACTTCGATTCCCCGTTTGCCGAAATTCAGTTGCCTTTGAATTTCGGGTGACCCCTCTTGAGCATGTATACTTCTGCTACTTGTTCTACATCAGACTTCTTCCGCAAATGGGGAAACGCTTTGACTCGGTGAGTTTCGCGGCATTCCGACTTCGATGCCCCGGTTGCCGAAATTCAGTTGCCTTTGGATTTCGGGTGAGCCCTTTTGAGCATGTATGCTTCCGCTACTTGTTCTAAATCAGACTTCTTCCGCAAACGGGGAAACGCTTTGACTCGTTGAATTTCGCGGCATTCAGACTTCGATGCCCCGGTTGCTGAAATTCAATTGCCTTTGAATTTCGGGTGACCCCTCTTGAGCATGTATGCTTCTGCTACTTGTTCTACATCAGACTTCTTCCGCAAATGGGGAGACGCTTTGACTCGGTGAGTTTCGCGGCATTCCGACTTCGATGCCCCGGTTGCCGAAATTCAGTTGCCTTTGGATTTCGGGTGAGCCCTATTGAGCATGTATGCTTCTGCTACTTGTTCTACATCAGACTTCTTCCGCAAACGGGGAAACGCTTTGACTCGGTGAATTTTGCGGCATTCCGACTTCGATTCCCCGTTTGCCGAAATTCAGTTGCCTTTGAATTTCGGGTGACCCCTCTTGAGCATGTATGCTTCCGCTACTTGTTCTACATCAGACTTCTTCCGCAAACGGGGAAACGCTTTGACTCGGTGACTTTCGCGGCATTCCGACTTCGATTCCCCGTTTGCCGAAATTCAGTTGCCTTTGAATTTCGGGTGACCCCTCTTGAGCATGTATACTTCTGCTACTTGTTCTACATCAGACTTCTTCCGCAAATGGGGAAACGCTTTGACTCGGTGAGTTTCGCGGCATTCCGACTTCGATGCCCCGGTTGCCGAAATTCAGTTGCCTTTGGATTTCGGGTGAGCCCTTTTGAGCATGTATGCTTCCGCTACTTGTTCTAAATCAGACTTCTTCCGCAAACGGGGAAACGCTTTGACTCGTTGAATTTCGCGGCATTCAGACTTCGATGCCCCGGTTGCTGAAATTCAATTGCCTTTGAATTTCGGGTGACCCCTCTTGAGCATGTATGCTTCTGCTACTTGTTCTACATCAGACTTCTTCCGCAAACGGGGAAACGCTTTGACTCGGTGATTTTCACGGCATTCCGACCTCGATTCCCTGTTTGCCGAAATTCAGTTGCCTTTGAATTTCAGGTGAGCCCTATTGAGCATGTATGCTTCCGCTACTTGTTCTACATCAGACTTTTTCCGCAAACGGGGAAACGCTTTGACGCAGTGAATTTTGCGGCATTCCGACTTCGATTCCCCGTTTGCCGAAATTCAGTTGCCTTTGAATTTCGGGTGACCCCTCTTGAGCATGTATGCTTCTGCTACTTGTTCTACATCAGACTTCTTCCGCAAATGGGGAGACGCTTTGACTCGGTGAGTTTCGCGGCATTCCGACTTCGATGCTCCGGTTGCCGAAATTCAGTTGCCTTTGGATTTCGGGTGACCCCTCTTGAGCATGTATGCTTCCGCTACTTGTTCTACATCAGACTTCTTCAGCAAATGGGGAAACGCTTTGACTCGGTGACTTTCGCGGCATTCCGACTTCGATTCCCCGTTTGACGAAATTCAGTTGCCTTTGAATTTCGGGTGACCCCTCTTTAGCATGTATGGTTCTGCTACTTGTTCTAAATCAGACTTCTTCCGCAAACGGGGAGACGCTTTGACTCGGTGAATTTCGCGGCATTCCGACTTCGATTTCCCGTTTGCCGAAATTCAGTTGCCTTTGGATTTCGGGTGACCCCTCTTGAGCATGTATGCTTCCGCTACTTGTTCTACATCAGACTTCTTCCGCAAACGGGGAAACACTTTGACCCGGTGACTTTCGCGGCATTCCGACTTCGATTCCCCGTTTGCCGAAATTCAGTTGCCTTTGAATTTCGGGTGACCCCTATTGAGCATGTATGCTTCTGCTACTTGTTCTACATAAGACTTCTTCCGCAAATGGGGAGACGCTTTGACTCGGTGAGTTTCGCGGCATTCCGACTTCGATGCCCCGGTTGCCGAAATTCAGTTGCCTTTGGATTTCGGGTGACCCCTCTTGAGCATGTATGCTTCCGCTACTTGTTCTACATCAGACTTCTTCCGCAAACGGGGAAACGCTTTGACTCGGTGACTTTCGCGGCATTCCGACTTCGATTCCCCGTTTGCCGAAATTCAGTTGCCTTTGAATTTCGGGTGACCCCTCTTGAGCATGTATACTTCTGCTACTTGTTCTACATCAGACTTCTTCCGCAAATGGGGAAACGCTTTGACTCGGTGAGTTTCGCGGCATTCCAACTTCGATGCCCCGGTTGCCGAAATTCAGTTGCCTTTGGATTTCGGGTGAGCCCTTTTGAGCATGTATGCTTCCGCTACTTGTTCTAAATCAGACTTCTTCCGCAAACGGGGAAACGCTTTGACTCGTTGAATTTCGCGGCATTCAGACTTCGATGCCCCGGTTGCTGAAATTCAATTGCCTTTGAATTTCGGGTGACCCCTCTTGAGCATGTATGCTTCTGCTACTTGTTCTACATCAGACTTCTTCCGCAAATGGGGAGACGCTTTGACTCGGTGAGTTTCGCGGCATTCCGACTTCGATGCCCCGGTTGCCGAAATTCAATTGCCTTTGGATTTCGGGTGAGCCCTATTGAGCATGTATGCTTCCGCTACTTGTTCTACATCAGACTTTTTCCGCAAACAGGGAAACGCTTTGACGCAGTGAATTTTGCGGCATTCCGACTTCGATTCCCCGTTTGCCGAAATTCAGTTGCCTTTGAATTTCGGGTGACCCCTATTGAGCATGTATGCTTCTGCTACTTGTTCTACATAAGACTTCTTCCGCAAATGGGGAGACGCTTTGACTCGGTGAGTTTCGCGGCATTCCGACTTCGATGCCCCGGTTGCCGAAATTCAGTTGCCTTTGGATTTCGGGTGACCCCTCTTGAGCATGTATGCTTCCGCTACTTGTTCTACATCAGACTTCTTCCGCAAACGGGGAAACGCTTTGACTCGGTGACTTTCGCGGCATTCCGACTTCGATTCCCCGTTTGCCGAAATTCAGTTGCCTTTGAATTTCGGGTGACCCCTCTTGAGCATGTATACTTCTGCTACTTGTTCTACATCA
Source organism: Populus alba x Populus glandulosa (assembly GCA_033617975.1). Lineage (NCBI taxonomy): Eukaryota > Viridiplantae > Streptophyta > Magnoliopsida > Malpighiales > Salicaceae > Populus > Populus alba x Populus glandulosa. Next base: position 3,595,175 of record CM066146.1, read on the forward strand.
GACTTCTTCCGCAAATGGGGAAACGCTTTGACTCGGTGAGTTTCGCGGCATTCCGACTTCGATGCCCCGGTTGCCGAAATTCAGTTGCCTTTGGATTTCGGGTGAGCCCTTTTGAGCATGTATGCTTCCGCTACTTGTTCTAAATCAGACTTCTTCCGCAAACGGGGAAACGCTTTGACTCGTTGAATTTCGCGGCATTCAGACTTCGATGCCCCGGTTGCTGAAATTCAATTGCCTTTGAATTTCGGGTGACCCCTCTTGAGCATGTATGCTTCTGCTACTTGTTCTACATCAGACTTCTTCCGCAAATGGGGAGACGCTTTGACTCGGTGAGTTTCGCGGCATTCCGACTTCGATGCCCCGGTTGCCGAAATTCAGTTGCCTTTGGATTTCGGGTGAGCCCTATTGAGCATGTATGCTTCTGCTACTTGTTCTACATCAGACTTCTTCCGCAAACGGGGAAACGCTTTGACTCGGTGAATTTTGCGGCATTCCGACTTCGATTCCCCGTTTGCCGAAATTCAGTTGCCTTTGAATTTCGGGTGACCCCTCTTGAGCATGTATGCTTCCGCTACTTGTTCTACATCAGACTTCTTCCGCAAACGGGGAAACGCTTTGACTCGGTGACTTTCGCGGCATTCCGACTTCGATTCCCCGTTTGCCGAAATTCAGTTGCCTTTGAATTTCGGGTGACCCCTCTTGAGCATGTATACTTCTGCTACTTGTTCTACATCAGACTTCTTCCGCAAATGGGGAAACGCTTTGACTCGGTGAGTTTCGCGGCATTCCGACTTCGATGCCCCGGTTGCCGAAATTCAGTTGCCTTTGGATTTCGGGTGAGCCCTTTTGAGCATGTATGCTTCCGCTACTTGTTCTAAATCAGACTTCTTCCGCAAACGGGGAAACGCTTTGACTCGTTGAATTTCGCGGCATTCAGACTTCGATGCCCCGGTTGCTGAAATTCAATTGCCTTTGAATTTCGGGTGACCCCTCTTGAGCATGTATGCTTCTGCTACTTGTTCTACATCAGACTTCTTCCGCAAACGGGGAAACGCTTTGACTCGGTGATTTTCACGGCATTCCGACCTCGATTCCCTGTTTGCCGAAATTCAGTTGCCTTTGAATTTCAGGTGAGCCCTATTGAGCATGTATGCTTCCGCTACTTGTTCTACATCAGACTTTTTCCGCAAACGGGGAAACGCTTTGACGCAGTGAATTTTGCGGCATTCCGACTTCGATTCCCCGTTTGCCGAAATTCAGTTGCCTTTGAATTTCGGGTGACCCCTCTTGAGCATGTATGCTTCTGCTACTTGTTCTACATCAGACTTCTTCCGCAAATGGGGAGACGCTTTGACTCGGTGAGTTTCGCGGCATTCCGACTTCGATGCTCCGGTTGCCGAAATTCAGTTGCCTTTGGATTTCGGGTGACCCCTCTTGAGCATGTATGCTTCCGCTACTTGTTCTACATCAGACTTCTTCCGCAAATGGGGAAACGCTTTGACTCGGTGACTTTCGCGGCATTCCGACTTCGATTCCCCGTTTGACGAAATTCAGTTGCCTTTGAATTTCGGGTGACCCCTCTTTAGCATGTATGGTTCTGCTACTTGTTCTAAATCAGACTTCTTCCGCAAACGGGGAGACGCTTTGACTCGGTGAATTTCGCGGCATTCCGACTTCGATGCCCCGGTTGCCGAAATTCAGTTGCCTTTGGATTTCGGGTGAGCCCTATTGAGCATGTATGCTTCCGCTACTTGTTCTACATCAGACTTTTTCCGCAAACAGGGAAACGCTTTGACGCAGTGAATTTTGCGGCATTCCGACTTCGATTCCCCGTTTGCCGAAATTCAGTTGCCTTTGAATTTCGGGTGACCCCTATTGAGCATGTATGCTTCTGCTACTTGTTCTACATAAGACTTCTTCCGCAAATGGGGAGACGCTTTGACTCGGTGAGTTTCGCGGCATTCCGACTTCGATGCCCCGGTTGCCGAAATTCAGTTGCCTTTGGATTTCGGGTGACCCCTCTTGAGCATGTATGCTTCCGCTACTTGTTCTACATCAGACTTCTTCCGCAAACGGGGAAACGCTTTGACTCGGTGACTTTCGCGGCATTCCGACTTCGATTCCCCGTTTGCCGAAATTCAGTTGCCTTTGAATTTCGGGTGACCCCTCTTGAGCATGTATACTTCTGCTACTTGTTCTACATTAGACTTCTTCCGCCAATGGGGAAACGCTTTGACTCGGTGAGTTTCGCGGCATTCCGACTTCGATGCCCCGGTTGCCGAAATTCAGTTGCCTTTGGATTTCGGGTGAGCCCTTTTGAGCATGTATGCTTCCGCTACTTGTTCTAAATCAGACTTCTTCCGCAAACGGGGAAACGCTTTGACTCGTTGAATTTCGCGGCATTCAGACTTCGATGCCCCGGTTGCTGAAATTCAATTGCCTTTGAATTTCGGGTGACCCCTCTTGAGCATGTATGCTTCTGCTACTTGTTCTACATCAGACTTCTTCCGCAAATGGGGAGACGCTTTGACTCGGTGAGTTTCGCGGCATTCCGACTTCGATGCCCCGGTTGCCGAAATTCAGTTGCCTTTGGATTTCGGGTGAGCCCTATTGAGCATGTATGCTTCTGCTACTTGTTCTACATCAGACTTCTTCCGCAAACGGGGAAACGCTTTGACTCGGTGAATTTTGCGGCATTCCGACTTCGATTCCCCGTTTGCCGAAATTCAGTTGCCTTTGAATTTCGGGTGACCCCTCTTGAGCATGTATGCTTCCGCTACTTGTTCTACATCAGACTTCTTCCGCAAACGGGGAAACGCTTTGACTCGGTGACTTTCGCGGCATTCCGACTTCGATTCCCCGTTTGCCGAAATTCAGTTGCCTTTGAATTTCGGGTGACCCCTCTTGAGCATGTATACTTATGCTACTTGTTCTACATCAGACTTCTTCCGCAAATGGGGAAACGCTTTGACTCGGTGAGTTTCGCGGCATTCCGACTTCGATGCCCCGGTTGCCGAAATTCAGTTGCCTTTGGATTTCGGGTGAGCCCTTTTGAGCATGTATGCTTCCGCTACTTGTTCTAAATCAGACTTCTTCCGCAAACGGGGAAACGCTTTGACTCGTTGAATTTCGCGGCATTCAGACTTCGATGCCCCGGTTGCTGAAATTCAATTGCCTTTGAATTTCGGGTGACCCCTCTTGAGCATGTATGCTTCTGCTACTTGTTCTACATCAGACTTCTTCCGCAAACGGGGAAACGCTTTGACTCGGTGATTTTCACGGCATTCCGACCTCGATTCCCTGTTTGCCGAAATTCAGTTGCCTTTGAATTTCAGGTGAGCCCTATTGAGCATGTATGCTTCCGCTACTTGTTCTACATCAGACTTTTTCCGCAAACGGGGAAACGCTTTGACGCAGTGAATTTTGCGGCATTCCGACTTCGATTCCCCGTTTGCCGAAATTCAGTTGCCTTTGAATTTCGGGTGACCCCTCTTGAGCATGTATGCTTCTGCTACTTGTTCTACATCAGACTTCTTCCGCAAATGGGGAGACGCTTTGACTCGGTGAGTTTCGCGGCATTCCGACTTCGATGCTCCGGTTGCCGAAATTCAGTTGCCTTTGGATTTCGGGTGACCCCTCTTGAGCATGTATGCTTCCGCTACTTGTTCTACATCAGACTTCTTCAGCAAATGGGGAAACGCTTTGACTCGGTGACTTTCGCGGCATTCCGACTTCGATTCCCCGTTTGACGAAATTCAGTTGCCTTTGAATTTCGGGTGACCCCTCTTTAGCATGTATGGTTCTGCTACTTGTTCTAAATCAGACTTCTTCCGCAAACGGGGAGACGCTTTGACTCGGTGAATTTCGCGGCATTCCGACTTCGATTTCCCGTTTGCCGAAATTCAGTTGCCTTTGGATTTCGGGTGACCCCTCTTGAGCATGTATGCTTCCGCTACTTGTTCTACATCAGACTTCTTCCGCAAACGGGGAAACACTTTGACCCGGTGACTTTCGCGGCATTCCGACTTCGATTCCCCGTTTGCCGAAATTCAGTTGCCTTTGAATTTCGGGTGACCCCTATTGAGCATGTATGCTTCTGCTACTTGTTCTACATAAGACTTCTTCCGCAAATGGGGAGACGCTTTGACTCGGTGAGTTTCGCGGCATTCCGACTTCGATGCCCCGGTTGCCGAAATTCAGTTGCCTTTGGATTTCGGGTGACCCCTCTTGAGCATGTATGCTTCCGCTACTTGTTCTACATCAGACTTCTTCCGCAAACGGGGAAACGCTTTGACTCGGTGACTTTCGCGGCATTCCGACTTCGATTCCCCGTTTGCCGAAATTCAGTTGCCTTTGAATTTCGGGTGACCCCTCTTGAGCATGTATACTTCTGCTACTTGTTCTACATCAGACTTCTTCCGCAAATGGGGAAACGCTTTGACTCGGTGAGTTTCGCGGCATTCCGACTTCGATGCCCCGGTTGCCGAAATTCAGTTGCCTTTGGATTTCGGGTGAGCCCTTTTGAGCATGTATGCTTCCGCTACTTGTTCTAAATCAGACTTCTTCCGCAAACGGGGAAACGCTTTGACTCGTTGAATTTCGCGGCATTCAGATTTCGATGCCCCGGTTGCTGAAATTCAATTGCCTTTGAATTTCGGGTGACCCCTCTTGAGCATGTATGCTTCTGCTACTTGTTCTACATCAGACTTCTTCCGCAAACGGGGAAACGCTATGACTCGGTGAATTTCACGGCATTCCGACCTCGATTCCCTGTTTGCCGAAATTCAGTTGCCTTTGAATTTCAGGTGAGCCCTATTGAGCATGTATGCTTCCGCTACTTGTTCTACATCAGACTTTTTCCGCAAACGGGGAAACGCTTTGACGCAGTGAATTTCGCGGCATTCCGACTTCGATGCCCCGGTTGCCGAAATTCAGTTGCCTTTGGATTTCGGGTGACCCCTATTGAGCATGTATGCTTCCGCTACTTGTTCTACATCAGACTTCTTCCGCAAACGGGGAAACGCTTTGACGCAGTGAATTTTGCGGCATTCCGACTTCGATTCCCCGGTTGCCGAAATTCAGTTGCCTTTGGATTTCGGGTGACCCCTTTTGAGCATGTATGCTTCTGCTACTTGTTCTACATCAGACTTCTTCCGCAAATGAGGAGACGCTTTGACTCGGTGAGTTTCGCGGCATTCCGACTTCGATGCCCCGGTTGCCGAAATTCAGTTGCCTTTGGATTTCGGGTGACCCCTCTTGAGCATGTATGCTTCCGCTACTTGTTCTACATCAGACTTCTTCCGCAAATGGGGAAACGCTTTGACTCGGTGACTTTCACGGCATTCCGACTTCGATTCCCCGTTTGCCGAAATTCAGTTGCCTTTGAATTTCGGGTGACCCCTCTTGAGCATGTATGCTTCTACTACTTGTTCTACATCAGACTTCTTCCGCAAATGGGGAGACGCTTTGACTCGGTGAGTTTCGCGGCATTCCGACTTCGATGCCCCGGTTGCCGAAATTCAGTTGCCTTTGGATTTCGGGTGACCCCTCTTGAGCATGTATGCTTCCGCTACTTGTTCTACATCAGACTTCTTCCGCAATTGGGGAAACGCTTTGACTCGGTGACTTTCGCGGCATTCCGACTTCGATTCCCCGTCTGCCGAAATTCAGTTGCCTTTGAATTTCGGGTGACCCCTCTTTAGCATGTATGGTTCTGCTACTTGTTCTAAATCAGACTTCTTCCGCAAACGGGGAGACGCTTTGACTCGGTGAATTTCGCGGCATTCCGACTTCGATTTCCCGTTTGCCGAAATGCAGTTGCCTTTGGATTTCGGGTGACCCCTCTTGAGCATGTATGCTTCCGCTACTTGTTCTACATCAGACTTCTTCCGCAAACGGGGAAACACTTTGACCCGGTGACTTTCGCGGCATTCCGACTTCGATTCCCCGTTTGCCGAAATTCAGTTGCCTTTGAATTTCGGGTGACCCCTCTTGAGCATGTATACTTCTGCTACTTGTTCTACATCAGACTTCTTCCGCAAATGGGGAAACGCTTTGACTCGGTGAGTTTCGCGGCATTCCGACTTCGATGCCCCGGTTGCCGAAATTCAGTTGCCTTTGGATTTCGGGTGAGCCCTTTTGAGCATGTATGCTTCCGCTACTTGTTCTAAATCAGACTTCTTCCGCAAACGGGGAAACGCTTTGACTCGTTGAATTTCACGGCATTCAGACTTCAATGCCCTGGTTGCTGAAATTCAATTGCCTTTGAATTTCGGGTGACCCCTCTTGAGCATGTATGCTTCTGCTACTTGTTCTACATCAGACTTCTTCCGCAAACGGGGAAACGCTTTGACTCGTTGAATTTCGCGGCATTCAGACTTCGATGCCCCGGTTGCTGAAATTCAATTGCCTTTGAATTTCGGGTGACCCCTCTTGAGCATGTATGCTTCTGCTACTTGTTCTACATCAGACTTCTTCCGCAAACGGGGAAACGCTTTGACTCGGTGAATTTCACGGCATTCCGACCTCGATTCCCTGTTTGCCGAAATTCAGTTGCCTTTGAATTTCCGGTGAGCCCTATTGAGCATGTATGCTTCCGCTACTTGTTCTACATCAGACTTTTTCCGCAAACGGGGAAACGCTTTGACGCAGTGAATTTTGCGGCATTCCGACTTCGATTCCCCGTTTGCCGAAATTCAGTTGCCTTTGAATTTCGGGTGACCCCTCTTGAGCATGTATGCTTCTGCTACTTGTTCTACATCAGACTTCTTCCGCAAATGGGGAGACGCTTTGACTCGGTGAGTTTCGCGGCATTCCGACTTCGATGCCCCGGTTGCCGAAATTCAGTTGCCTTTGGATTTCGGGTGACCCCTCTTGAGCATGTATGCTTCCGCTACTTGTTCTACATCAGACTTCTTCCGCAAATGGGGAAACGCTTTGACTCGGTGACTTTCGCGGCATTCCGACTTCGATTCCCCGTTTGACGAAATTCAGTTGCCTTTGAATTTCGGGTGACCCCTCTTTAGCATGTATGGTTCTGCTACTTGTTCTAAATCAGACTTCTTCCGCAAACGGGGAGACGCTTTGACTCGGTGAATTTCGCGGCATTCCGACTTCGATTTCCCGTTTGCCGAAATTCAGTTGCCTTTGGATTTCGGGTGACCCCTCTTGAGCATGTATGCTTCCGCTACTTGTTCTACATCAGACTTCTTCCGCAAACGGGGAAACACTTTGACCCGGTGACTTTCGCGGCATTCCGACTTCGATTCCCCGTTTGCCGAAATTCAGTTGCCTTTGAATTTCGGGTGACCCCTCTTGAGCATGTATACTTCTGCTACTTGTTCTACATCAGACTTCTTCCGCAAATGGGGAAACGCTTTGACTCGGTGAGTTTCGCGGCATTCCGACTTCGATGCCCCGGTTGCCGAAATTCAGTTGCCTTTGGATTTCGGGTGAGCCCTTTTGAGCATGTATGCTTCCGCTACTTGTTCTAAATCAGACTTCTTCCGCAAACGGGGAAACGCTTTGACTCGTTGAATTTCACGGCATTCAGACTTCAATGCCCTGGTTGCTGAAATTCAATTGCCTTTGAATTTCGGGTGACCCCTCTTGAGCATGTATGCTTCTGCTACTTGTTCTACATCAGACTTCTTCCGCAAACGGGGAAACGCTTTGACTCGTTGAATTTCGCGGCATTCAGACTTCGATGCCCCGGTTGCTGAAATTCAATTGCCTTTGAATTTCGGGTGACCCCTCTTGAGCATGTATGCTTCTGCTACTTGTTCTACATCAGACTTCTTCCGCAAACGGGGAAACGCTTTGACTCGGTGAATTTCACGGCATTCCGACCTCGATTCCCTGTTTGCCGAAATTCAGTTGCCTTTGAATTTCAGGTGAGCCCTATTGAGCATGTATGCTTCCGCTACTTGTTCTACATCAGACTTTTTCCGCAAACGGGGAAACGCTTTGACGCAGTGAATTTCGCGGCATTCCGACTTCGATTCCCCGTTTGCCGAAATTCAGTTGCCTTTGAATTTCGGGTGACCCCTCTTGAGCATGTATACTTCTGCTACTTGTTCTACATCAGACTTCTTCCGCAAATGGGGAAACGCTTTGACTCGGTGAGTTTCGCGGCATTCCGACTTCGATGCCCCGGTTGCCGAAATTCAGTTGCCTTTGGATTTCGGGTGAGCCCTTTTGAGCATGTATGCTTCCGCTACTTGTTCTAAATCAGACTTCTTCCGCAAACGGGGAAACGCTTTGACTCGTTGAATTTCACGGCATTCAGACTTCAATGCCCTGGTTGCTGAAATTCAATTGCCTTTGAATTTCGGGTGACCCCTCTTGAGCATGTATGCTTCTGCTACTTGTTCTACATCAGACTTCTTCCGCAAACGGGGAAACGCTTTGACTCGGTGAATTTCGCGGCATTCCGACCTCGATTCGCTGTTAGCCGAAATTCAGTTGCCTTTGAATTTCAGGTGAGCCCTATTGAGCATGTATGCTTCCGCTACTTGTTTTACATCAGACTTTTTCCGCAAACGGGGACACGCTTTGACGCAGTGAATTTCGCGGCATTCAGACTTCGATTCCCCGTTTGCCAAAATTCAGTTGCCTTTGAATTTCGGGTGACCCCTCTTGAGCATGTATGCTTCTGCTACTTTTTCTATATCAGACTTCTTCCGCAAATGGGGAGACGCTTTGACTCGGTGAGTTTCGCGGCATTCCGACTTCGATGCCCCGGTTGCCGAAATTCAGTTGCCTTTGGATTTCGGGTGACCCCTCTTGAGCATGTATGCTTCCGCTACTTGTTCTACATCAGACTTCTTCCGCAAACGGGGAAACGCTTTGACTCGGTGAATTTTGCGGCTTCCGACTTCGATTCCCCGTTTGCCGAAATTCAGTTGCCTTTGAATTTCGGGTGACCCCTCTTGAGCATGTATGCTTCCGCTACTTGTTCTACATCAGACTTCTTCCGCAAACGGGGAAACGCTTTGACTCGGTGACTTTCGCGGCATTCCGACTTCGATTCCCCGTTTGCCGAAATTCAGTTGCCTTTGAATTTCGGGTGACCCCTCTTGAGCATGTATACTTCTGCTACTTGTTCTACATCAGACTTCTTCCGCAAATGGGGAAACGCTTTGACTCGGTGAGTTTCGCGGCATTCCGACTTCGATGCCCCGGTTGCCGAAATTCAGTTGCCTTTGGATTTCGGGTGAGCCCTTTTGAGCATGTATGCTTCCGCTACTTGTTCTAAATCAGACTTCTTCCGCAAACGGGGAAACGCTTTGACTCGTTGAATTTCGCGGCATTCAGACTTCGATGCCCCGGTTGCTGAAATTCAATTGCCTTTGAATTTCGGGTGACCCCTCTTGAGCATGTATGCTTCTGCTACTTGTTCTACATCAGACTTCTTCCGCAAACGGGGAAACGCTTTGACTCGGTGAATTTCACGGCATTCCGACCTCGATTCCCTGTTTGCCGAAATTCAGTTGCCTTTGAATTTCAGGTGAGCCCTATTGAGCATGTATGCTTCCGCTACTTGTTCTACATCAGACTTTTTCCGCAAACGGGGAAACGCTTTGACGCAGTGAATTTTGCGGCATTCCGACTTCGATTCCCCGTTTGCCGAAATTCAGTTGCCTTTGAATTTCGGGTGACCCCTCTTGAGCATGTATGCTTCTGCTACTTGTTCTACATCAGACTTCTTCCGCAAATGGGGAGACGCTTTGACTCGGTGAGTTTCGCGGCATTCCGACTTCGATGCTCCGGTTGCCGAAATTCAGTTGCCTTTGGATTTCGGGTGACCCCTCTTGAGCATGTATGCTTCCGCTACTTGTTCTACATCAGACTTCTTCCGCAAATGGGGAAACGCTTTGACTCGGTGACTTTCACGGCATTCCGACTTCGATTCCCCGTTTGACGAAATTCAGTTGCCTTTGAATTTCGGGTGACCCCTCTTTAGCATGTATGGTTCTGCTACTTGTTCTAAATCAGACTTCTTCCGCAAACGGGGAGACGCTTTGACTCGGTGAATTTCGCGGCATTCCGACTTCGATTTCCCGTTTGCCGAAATTCAGTTGCCTTTGGATTTCGGGTGACCCCTCTTGAGCATGTATGCTTCCGCTACTTGTTCTACATCAGACTTCTTCCGCAAACGGGGAAACACTTTGACCCGGTGACTTTCGCGGCATTCCGACTTCGATTCCCCGTTTGCCGAAATTCAGTTGCCTTTGAATTTCGGGTGACCCCTCTTGAGCATGTATACTTCTGCTACTTGTTCTACATCAGACTTCTTCCGCAAATGGGGAAACGCTTTGACTCGGTGAGTTTCGCGGCATTCCGACTTCGATGCCCCGGTTGCCGAAATTCAGTTGCCTTTGGATTTCGGGTGAGCCCTTTTGAGCATGTATGCTTCCGCTACTTGTTCTAAATCAGACTTCTTCCACAAACGGGGAAACGCTTTGACTCGTTGAATTTCACGGCATTCAGACTTCAATGCCCTGGTTGCTGAAATTCAATTGCCTTTGAATTTCGGGTGACCCCTCTTGAGCATGTATGCTTCTGCTACTTGTTCTACATCAGACTTCTTCCGCAAACGGGGAAACGCTTTGACTCGGTGAATTTCGCGGCATTCCGACCTCGATTCGCTGTTAGCCGAGATTCAGTTGCCTTTGAATTTCAGGTGAGCCCTATTGAGCATGTATGCTTCCGCTACTTGTTCTACATCAGACTTTTTCCGCAAACGGGGAAACGCTTTGACGCAGTGAATTTCGCGGCATTCAGACTTCGATTCCCCGTTTGCCGAAATTCAGTTGCCTTTGAATTTCGGGTGACCCCTCTTGAGCATGTATGCTTCTGCTACTTGTTCTACATCAGACTTCTTCCGCAAATGGGGAGACGCTTTGACTCGGTGAGTTTCGCAGCATTCCGACTTCGATGCCCCGGTTGCCGAAATTCAGTTGCCTTTGGATTTCGGGTGACCCCTCTTGAGCATGTATGCTTCCGCTACTTGTTCTACATCAGACTTCTTCCGCAAACGGGGAAACGCTTTGACTCGGTGACTTTCGCGGCATTCCGACTTCGATTCCCCGTTTGCCGAAATTCAGTTGCCTTTGAATTTCGGGTGACCCCTCTTTAGCATGTATGCTTCTGCTACTTGTTCTACATCAGACTTCTTCCGCAAACGGGGAAACGCTTTGACTCGGTGAATTTCACGGCATTCCGACCTCGATTCCCTGTTTGCCGAAATTCAGTTGCCTTTGAATTTCAGGTGAGCCCTATTGAGCATGTATGCTTCCGCTACTTGTTCTACATCAGACTTTTTCCGCAAACGGGGAAACGCTTTGACGCAGTGAATTTTGCGGCATTCCGACTTCGATTCCCCGTTTGCCGAAATTCAGTTGCCTTTGAATTTCGGGTGACCCCTCTTGAGCATGTATGCTTCTGCTACTTGTTCTACATCAGACTTCTTCCGCAAATGGGGAGACGCTTTGACTCGGTGAGTTTCGCGGCATTCCGACTTCGATGCTCCGGTTGCCGAAATTCAGTTGCCTTTGGATTTCGGGTGACCCCTCTTGAGCATGTATGCTTCCGCTACTTGTTCTACATCAGACTTCTTCCGCAAAGGGGAAACGCTTTGACTCGGTGACTTTCGCGGCATTCCGACTTCGATTCCCCGTTTGACGAAATTCAGTTGCCTTTGAATTTCGGGTGACCCCTCTTTAGCATGTATGGTTCTGCTACTTGTTCTAAATCAGACTTCTTCCGCAAACGGGGAGACGCTTTGACTCGGTGAATTTCGCGGCATTCCGACTTCGATTTCCCGTTTGCCGAAATTCAGTTGCCTTTGGATTTCGGGTGACCCCTCTTGAGCATGTATGCTTCCGCTACTTGTTCTACATCAGACTTCTTCCGCAAACGGGGAAACACTTTGACCCGGTGACTTTCGCGGCATTCCGACTTCGATTCCCCGTTTGCCGAAATTCAGTTGCCTTTGAATTTCGGGTGACCCCTCTTGAGCATGTATACTTCTGCTACTTGTTCTACATCAGACTTCTTCCGCAAATTGGGAAACGCTTTGACTCGGTGAGTTTCGCGGCATTCCGACTTCGATGCCCCGGTTGCCGAAATTCAGTTGCCTTTGGATTTCGGGTGAGCCCTTTTGAGCATGTATGCTTCCGCTACTTGTTCTAAATCAGACTTCTTCCACAAACGGGGAAACGCTTTGACTCGTTGAATTTCACGGCATTCAGACTTCAATGCCCTGGTTGCTGAAATTCAATTGCCTTTGAATTTCGGGTGACCCCTCTTGAGCATGTATGCTTCTGCTACTTGTTCTACATCAGACTTCTTCCGCAAACGGGGAAACGCTTTGACTCGGTGAATTTCGCGGCATTCCGACCTCGATTCGCTGTTAGCCGAAATTCAGTTGCCTTTGAATTTCAGGTGAGCCCTATTGAGCATGTATGCTTCCGCTACTTGTTCTACATCAGACTTTTTCCGCAAACGGGGAAACGCTTTGACGCAGTGAATTTCGCGGCATTCAGACTTCGATTCCCCGTTTGCCGAAATTCAGTTGCCTTTGAATTTCGGGTGACCCCTCTTGAGCATGTATGCTTCTGCTACTTGTTCTACATCAGACTTCTTCCGCAAATGGGGAGACGCTTTGACTCGGTGAGTTTCGCGGCATTCCGACTTCGATGCCCCGGTTGCCGAAATTCAGTTGCCTTTGGATTTCGGGTGACCCCTCTTGAGCATGTATGCTTCCGCTACTTGTTCTACATCAGACTTCTTCCGCAAACGGGGAAACGCTTTGACTCGGTGACTTTCGCGGCATTCCGACTTCGATTCCCCGTTTGCCGAAATTCAGTTGCCTTTGAATTTCGGGTGACCCCTCTTTAGCATGTATGGTTCTGCTACTTGTTCTAAATCAGACTTCTTCCGCAAACGGGGAGACGCTTTGACTCGGTGAATTTCGCGGCATTCCGACTTCGATTTCCCGTTTGCCGAAATTCAGTTGCCTTTGAATTTCGGGTGACCCCTCTTGAGCATGTATGCTTCTGCTACTTGTTCTACATCAGACTTCTTCCGCAAATGGGGAAACACTTTGACCCGGTGAATTTCGCGGCATTCCGACTTCGATTCCCCGTTTGCCGAAATTCAGTTGCCTTTGAATTTCAGGTGACCCCTCTTGAGCATGTATGCTTCTGCTACTTGTTCTACATCAGACTTCTTCCGCAAATGGGGAGACGCTTTGACTCGGTGAGTTTCACGGCACTCCGACCTCGATGCCCCGGTTGCCGAAATTCAGTTGCCTTTGAATTTCAGGTGAGCCCTATTGAGCATGTATGCTTCCGCTACTTGTTCTACATCAGACTTTTTCCGCAAACGGGGAAACGCTTTGACGCAGTGAATTTCGCGGCAATCCGACTTCGATTCCCCGTTTGCCGAAATTCAGTTGCCTTTGAATTTCGGGTGACCCCTCTTGAGCATGTATAGTTCTGCTACTTGTTCTACATCAGACTTCTTCCGCAAATGGGGAAACGCTTTGACTCGGTGAGTTTCGCGGCATTCCGACTTCGATGCCCCGGTTGCCGAAATTCAGTTGCCTTTGGATTTCGGGTGAGCCCTTTTGAGCATGTATGCTTCCGCTACTTGTTCTAAATCAGACTTCTTCCGCAAACGGGGAAACGCTTTGACTCGTTGAATTTCGCGGCATTCAGACTTCGATGCCCCGGTTGCCGAAATTCAATTGCCTTTGAATTTCGGGTGACCCCTCTTGAGCATGTATGCTTCTGCTACTTGTTCTACATCAGACTTCTTCCGCAAATGGGGAAATGCTTTGACGCAGTGAATTTTGGCGGCATTCCGACTTCGATTCCCCGTTTGCCGAAATTCAGTTGCCTTGGAATTTTGGGTGACCCCTATTGAGCATGTATGCTTCTGCTACTTGTTCTACATCAGACTTCTTCCGCAAATGGGGAAACACTTTGACCCGGTGAATTTCGCGGCATTCCGACTTCGATTCCCCGTTTGCCGAAATTCAGTTGCCTTTGGATTTCGGGTGACCCCTCTTGAGCATGTATGCTTCCCATACTTGTTCTACATCAGACTTCTTCCGCAAACGGGGAAACGCTTTGACTCGGTGAATTTCGCGGCATTCCGACTTCGATTCCCTGTTTGCCGAAATTCAGTTGCCTTTGGATTTCGAGTGAGCCCTCTTGAGCATGTATGCTTCCGCTACTTGTTCTACATCAGATTTCTTCCGCAAACGGGGAAACACTTTGCCTCGGTGAGTTTCGCGGCATTCCGACTTCGATGCCCCGGTTGCCGAAATTCAGTTGCCTTTGGATTTCGGGTGACCCCTCTTTAGCATGTATGGTTCTGCTACTTGTTCTAAATCAGACTTCTTCCGCAAACGGGGAGACGCTTTGACTCGGTGAATTTCGCGGCATTCCGACTTCGATGCCCCGGTTGCCGAAATTCAGTTGCCTTTGGATTTCGGGTGAGCCCTTTTGAGCATGTATGCTTCCGCTACTTGTTCTAAATCAGACTTCTTCCGCAAACGGGGAAACGCTTTGACTCGTTGAATTTCGCGGCATTCAGACTTCGATGCCCCGGTTGCTGAAATTCAATTGCCTTTGAATTTCGGGTGACCCCTCTTGAGCATGTATGCTTCTGCTACTTGTTCTACATCAGACTTCTTCCGCAAACGGGGAAACGCTTTGACTCGGTGAATTTCACGGCATTCCGACCTCGATTCCCTGTTTGCCGAAATTCAGTTGCCTTTGAATTTCAGGTGAGCCCTATTGAGCATGTATGCTTCCGCTACTTGTTCTACATCAGACTTTTTCCGCAAACGGGGAAACGCTTTGACGCAGTGAATTTCGCGGCATTCCGACTTCGATTCCCCGTTTGCCGAAATTCAGTTGCCTTTGAATTTCGGGTGACCCCTCTTGAGCATGTATACTTCTGCTACTTGTTCTACATCAGACTTCTTCCGCAAATGGGGAAACGCTTTGACTCGGTGAGTTTCGCGGCATTCCGACTTCGATGCCCCGGTTGCCGAAATTCAGTTGCCTTTGGATTTCGGGTGAGCCCTTTTGAGCATGTATGCTTCCGCTACTTGTTCTAAATCAGACTTCTTCCGCAAACGGGGAAACGCTTTGACTCGTTGAATTTCGCGGCATTCAGACTTCGATGCCCCGGTTGCTGAAATTCAATTGCCTTTGAATTTCGGGTGACCCCTCTTGAGCATGTATGCTTCTGCTACTTGTTCTACATCAGACTTCTTCCGCAAATGGGGAGACGCTTTGACTCGGTGAGTTTCGCGGCATTCCGACTTCGATGCCCCGGTTGCCGAAATTCAGTTGCCTTTGGATTTCGGGTGAGCCCTATTGAGCATGTATGCTCCCGCTACTTGTTCTACATCAGACTTCTTCCGCAAATGGGGAGACGCTTTGACTCGGTGAGTTTCGCGGCATTCCGACTTCGATGCCCCGGTTGCCGAAATTCAGTTGCCTTTGGATTTCGGGTGACCCCTCTTGAGCATGTATGCTTCTGCTACTTGTTCTATATCAGACTTCTTCCGCAAATGGGGAGACGCTTTGACTCGGTGAGTTTCGCGGCATTCCGACTTCGATGCCCCGGTTGCCGAAATTCAGTTGCCTTTGGATTTCGGGTGACCCCTCTTGAGCATGTATGCTTCCGCTACTTGTTCTACATCAGACTTCTTCCGCAAACGGGGAAACGCTTTGACTCGGTGAATTTTGCGGCATTCCGACTTCGATTCCCCGTTTGCCGAAATTCAGTTGCCTTTGAATTTCGGGTGACCCCTCTTGAGCATGTATGCTTCCGCTACTTGTTCTACATCAGACTTCTTCCGCAAACGGGGAACGCTTTGACTCGGTGACTTTCGCGGCATTCCGACTTCGATTCCCCGTTTGCCGAAATTCAGTTGCCTTTGAATTTCGGGTGACCCCTCTTGAGCATGTATACTTCTGCTACTTGTTCTACATCAGACTTCTTCCGCAAATGGGGAAACGCTTTGACTCGGTGAGTTTCGCGGCATTCCGACTTCGATGCCCCGGTTGCCGAAATTCAGTTGCCTTTGGATTTCGGGTGAGCCCTTTTGAGCATGTATGCTTCCGCTACTTGTTCTAAATCAGACTTCTTCCGCAAACGGGGAAACGCTTTGACTCGTTGAATTTCGCGGCATTCAGACTTCGATGCCCCGGTTGCTGAAATTCAATTGCCTTTGAATTTCGGGTGACCCCTCTTGAGCATGTATGCTTCTGCTACTTGTTCTACATCAGACTTCTTCCGCAAACGGGGAAACGCTTTGACTCGGTGAATTTCACGGCATTCCGACCTCGATTCCCTGTTTGCCGAAATTCAGTTGCCTTTGAATTTCAGGTGAGCCCTATTGAGCATGTATGCTTCCGCTACTTGTTCTACATCAGACTTTTTCCGCAAACGGGGAAACGCTTTGACGCAGTGAATTTTGCGGCATTCCGACTTCGATTCCCCGTTTGCCGAAATTCAGTTGCCTTTGAATTTCGGGTGACCCCTCTTGAGCATGTATGCTTCTGCTACTTGTTCTACATCAGACTTCTTCCGCAAATGGGGAGACGCTTTGACTCGGTGAGTTTCGCGGCATTCCGACTTCGATGCTCCGGTTGCCGAAATTCAGTTGCCTTTGGATTTCGGGTGACCCCTCTTGAGCATGTATGCTTCCGCTACTTGTTCTACATCAGACTTCTTCCGCAAATGGGGAAACGCTTTGACTCGGTGACTTTCGCGGCATTCCGACTTCGATTCCCCGTTTGACGAAATTCAGTTGCCTTTGAATTTCGGGTGACCCCTCTTTAGCATGTATGGTTCTGCTACTTGTTCTAAATCAGACTTCTTCCGCAAACGGGGAGACGCTTTGACTCGGTGAATTTCGCGGCATTCCGACTTCGATTTCCCGTTTGCCGAAATTCAGTTGCCTTTGGATTTCGGGTGACCCCTCTTGAGCATGTATGCTTCCGCTACTTGTTCTACATCAGACTTCTTCCGCAAACGGGGAAACACTTTGACCCGGTGACTTTCGCGGCATTCCGACTTCGATTCCCCGTTTGCCGAAATTCAGTTGCCTTTGAATTTCGGGTGACCCCTCTTGAGCATGTATACTTCTGCTACTTGTTCTACATCAGACTTCTTCCGCAAATGGGGAAACGCTTTGACTCGGTGAGTTTCGCGGCATTCCGACTTCGATGCCCCGGTTGCCGAAATTCAGTTGCCTTTGGATTTCGGGTGAGCCCTTTTGAGCATGTATGCTTCCGCTACTTGTTCTAAATCAGACTTCTTCCACAAACGGGGAAACGCTTTGACTCGTTGAATTTCACGGCATTCAGACTTCAATGCCCTGGTTGCTGAAATTCAATTGCCTTTGAATTTCGGGTGACCCCTCTTGAGCATGTATGCTTCTGCTACTTGTTCTACATCAGACTTCTTCCGCAAACGGGGAAACGCTTTGACTCGGTGAATTTCGCGGCATTCCGACCTCGATTCGCTGTTAGCCGAAATTCAGTTGCCTTTGAATTTCAGGTGAGCCCTATTGAGCATGTATGCTTCCGCTACTTGTTCTACATCAGACTTTTTCCGCAAACGGGGAAACGCTTTGACGCAGTGAATTTCGCGGCATTCAGACTTCGATTCCCCGTTTGCCGAAATTCAGTTGCCTTTGAATTTCGGGTGACCCCTCTTGAGCATGTATGCTTCTGCTACTTGTTCTACATCAGACTTCTTCCGCAAATGGGGAGACGCTTTGACTCGGTGAGTTTCGCGGCATTCCGACTTCGATGCCCCGGTTGCCGAAATTCAGTTGCCTTTGGATTTCGGGTGAGCCCTTTTGAGCATGTATGCTTCCGCTACTTGTTCTAAATCAGACTTCTTCCGCAAACGGGGAAACGCTTTGACTCGTTGAATTTCGCGGCATTCAGACTTCGATGCCCCGGTTGCTGAAATTCAATTGCCTTTGAATTTCGGGTGACCCCTCTTGAGCATGTATGCTTCTGCTACTTGTTCTACATCAGACTTCTTCCGCAAACGGGGAAACGCTTTGACTCGGTGAATTTCACGGCATTCCGACCTCGATTCCCTGTTTGCCGAAATTCAGTTGCCTTTGAATTTCAGGTGAGCCCTATTGAGCATGTATGCTTCCGCTACTTGTTCTACATCAGACTTTTTCCGCAAACGGGGAAACGCTTTGACGCAGTGAATTTCGCGGCATTCCGACTTCGATTCCCCGTTTGCCGAAATTCAGTTGCCTTTGAATTTCGGGTGACCCCTCTTGAGCATGTATACTTCTGCTACTTGTTCTACATCAGACTTCTTCCGCAAATGGGGAAACGCTTTGACTCGGTGAGTTTCGCGGCATTCCGACTTCGATGCCCCGGTTGCCGAAATTCAGTTGCCTTTGGATTTCGGGTGAGCCCTTTTGAGCATGTATGCTTCCGCTACTTGTTCTAAATCAGACTTCTTCCGCAAACGGGGAAACGCTTTGACTCGTTGAATTTCACGGCATTCAGACTTCGATGCCCCGGTTGCTGAAATTCAATTGCCTTTGAATTTCGGGTGACCCCTCTTGAGCATGTATGCTTCTGCTACTTGTTCTACATCAGACTTCTTCCGCAAATGGGGAGACGCTTTGACTCGGTGAGTTTCGTGGCATTCCGACTTCGATGCCCCGGTTGCCGAAATTCAGTTGCCTTTGGATTTCGGGTGAGCCCTATTGAGCATGTATGCTCCCGCTACTTGTTCTACATCAGACTTTTTCCGCAAACGGGGAAACGCTTTGACGCAGTGAATTTTGCGGCATTCCGACTTCGATTCCCCGTTTGCCGAAATTCAGTTGCCTTGGAATTTCGGGTGACCCCTATTGAGCATGTATGCTTCTGCTACTTGTTCTACATCAGACTTCTTCCGCAAATGGGGAAACACTTTGACCCGGTGAATTTCGCGGCATTCCGACTTCGATTCCCCGTTTGCCGAAATTCAGTTGCCTTTGGATTTCGGGTGACCCCTCTTGAGCATGTATGCTTCCCATACTTGTTCTACATCAGACTTCTTCCGCAAACGGGGAAACACTTTGACTCGGTGAATTTCGCGGCATTCCGACTTCGATTCCCTGTTTGCCGAAATTCAGTTGCCTTTGGATTTCGAGTGAGCCCTCTTGAGCATGTATGCTTCCGCTACTTGTTCTACATCAGATTTCTTCCGCAAACGGGGAAACACTTTGCCTCGGTGAGTTTCGCGGCATTCCGACTTCGATGCCCCGGTTGCCGAAATTCAGTTGCCTTTGGATTTCGGGTGACCCCTCTTTAGCATGTATGGTTCTGCTACTTGTTCTAAATCAGACTTCTTCCGCAAACGGGGAGACGCTTTGACTCGGTGAATTTCGCGGCATTCCGACTTCGATGCCCCGGTTGCCGAAATTCAGTTGCCTTTGGATTTCGGGTGAGCCCTTTTGAGCATGTATGCTTCCGCTACTTGTTCTAAATCAGACTTCTTCCGCAAACGGGGAAACGCTTTGACTCGTTGAATTTCGCGGCATTCAGACTTCGATGCCCCGGTTGCTGAAATTCAATTGCCTTTGAATTTCGGGTGACCCCTCTTGAGCATGTATGCTTCTGCTACTTGTTCTACATCAGACTTCTTCCGCAAACGGGGAAACGCTTTGACTCGGTGAATTTCACGGCATTCCGACCTCGATTCCCTGTTTGCCAAAATTCAGTTGCCTTTGAATTTCAGGTGAGCCCTATTGAGCATGTATGCTTCCGCTACTTGTTCTACATCAGACTTTTTCCGCAAACGGGGAAACGCTTTGACGCAGTGAATTTCGCGGCATTCCGACTTCGATTCCCCGTTTGCCGAAATTCAGTTGCCTTTGAATTTCGGGTGACCCCTCTTGAGCATGTATACTTCTGCTACTTGTTCTACATCAGACTTCTTCCGCAAATGGGGAAACGCTTTGACTCGTTGAGTTTCGCGGCATTCCGACTTCGATGCCCCGGTTGCCGAAATTCAGTTGCCTTTGGATTTCGGGTGAGCCCTTTTGAGCATGTATGCTTCCGCTACTTGTTCTAAATCAGACAATACAAGTTTATTTTTTGGCGTTGTAGATATGAGGTAAAGACTTGGAAATTGGTTATGAAAAGCATTATTAAGTTGCCTTACGAGAATCCACCTAAAAATCAAGAATGAATTAAGGATCGTAGGCGTGGTTATCTTTGTAGACATAAAGGAGAAATGGTTAAAAACATGAACATGGATGTAATACCTGTTGTGAAATGTTATGGGTTAACAGTAAGACACTAAGTTACCGTCATACAAGATAATAAATAAATAAATAAATCGGCAAGCTACCTATAAGAGTCGTTGAGGAGGTCACGAGTGTGCAATGTATGTACACGTGGTAGTAGAAATACATAGTTAATAAGGAAACTAGAAAAGAGATGAATTTAGGGAGTGAAGGGATCTAATATGCACTAATGATGAGACATAAATAAACGTTGATTAAGGAGTTAATACTTAATATTACAAGTGTCTGTGCACAAAAGTTGAGTAACTATGGTTACAGAGTGTTACTTGGTGGGCTCTAAATACGATTAGGATGTGAAAATACGATGGTATGAACAAGTAGTTAAGTATGAAATTATAGGAACCATGAGTATTCTTATATTGAAACACTAAATAGCTAAGATAAATCATAGTTGTTAAACTGTAAGGAGTGCAACATGAAATTGGAAAACTATGACAATGACAAGAATTACATGTTAATCGTAATAGGCTTGAATGATGGATCCTGAAAGTACCCAATAATATTCACAAATATAAGTAGAAATTCTAAATTTCGAGGACGAAATTTCTTGAAGGAGGGAAGAATGTGAAACCCTAGAAAATTTATGATTTAAATATGCGGATGTATAACCTGCCATGTAAACGTAAGACTGAAAGTGACATATAATGGAGGGGATGACCTCCATAAAATGAATTTTGTTTTAGAATTCATAAAGACAAAGAAACTGGTAACGTGTTTTGATGAATAAAATAATGAGAGAAATGACAAAATTAATATATTTCAAAATAATAAAATGACCTTAAAGGTTTAGAAGGATAATTGATATTATTTTATGTGAAGATTGAACAAGAAAATTTGGATAGTTGACGAAAAGTCATAAACTGACCAATTTTACATTAGAAAGCAGAGCTCTCAATCCAATCGTCGGATTGGGATGGAATTTTGCATGAAGTCTATTAATATGTTTTCCTACATTGGTGAAAGATATCATCCCAATGAGAGTTTGGTAAAGACTAACGATTTAAACAGAAACAAACCGGATGGTTTCCATGAAAAAAAACAAATAATATATAAATACATAAATGAGGGACATAAAGGTAATTAGGTAAAACAATGGTGCCTTTAAAAACAGCAAAGGCCACCAGATTAAAAAAAAAAAAAAAAAAAAAGAGAAAGAAAAACGAAAAGGGGTGAGAGACGATAGAGAATTCGGTTACATAGAGGTGCAGGATTTGGATGAACCAATACTGCTTCGGTGGCCATATCTCTTGCATCCACCGTTGGATCATGTTGATTTTTGGATATATTGTTCTTCTCACACTCCTCTATAAACTGACCGGAGGGATTTGAAGGAACATAATCCATTGAGCATCCATCATCATCGGAAGTGTCCTGGAAAACAAAAGGCAATATACCTGCAGGGAAGTTTTGGTCGCCGGCCGATTTCTCTCTTTTCCACCGTTGGATCGTGCCTATTTTTGGATATGTGCTGCACCTAGGTGTGGCCTACATTCTGGACGGTGGAGATCGTAAACACACTCTCCGGCAAGGTTTGGTTCATGTTGAACAGTAGCTCGTCCATTTTCAGGGAAGTTTTGAAATTTGGATGAAGGGAGGACAATAGAGAATTCGGTTACATAGAGGTGCAGGATTTGGATGAACCAATAATGCTTCGGTGGCCATATCTCTTGCATCCACCGTTGGATCATGTTGATTTTTGGATATATGGTTCTTCTCACACTAATATATAAACTGACCGGAGGGATTTGAAGGAACATAATCCATTGAGCAGCCATCATCATCGGAAGTGTCCTGGAAAACAAAAGCAAATATACCTGCAGGGCAGTTTTGTTCGCCGGCCGATGTCTCTCTCTTCCACCGTTGGATCGTGCCTATTTTTGGATATGTGCTGCATCTAGATGTGACCTACATTCTGGACGGTGGAGATCGGAAACACACTCTCCGGCAAGGTTTGGTTCATGTTGAACAGTAGCTCGTCCATTTTCAGGTGTTGTGGCCGGAATCGGACCATTGCCAGGACAAGGACAGACCACAAGTGGAGCAGGTAGGTGGTTTCCACCTTTTTCTCATTTTGATGTTTATGTTTTGAAATGGTTAACTTGTGATGATATGTTATTAAATCCTTGTTGTAAGAAGAAATGACGAAGAAGAGTTGGATTAAATTCTTGATGATTGTCGAAATGACTATGAAATGTCGAACAAGTTCTTGATGAATGTTGAAACAATGGTGAAAATGTTAGAGTTCTAAACTGACCCTTTTGAGGTGAACATCTTATTGAGTTGTGATGAATACTAAACCGAATGTGATGTTGGGGGCTGTTATGAATTTGAGCTACTAATGAATGGTAGTATGTGTCGTACAAAGGATCTACTTTTGTATTCTTATTGAATGTAATGGTGATGAATGATTGTATGAGTATTATGAGAGATCTACTATTTTATTATATTGAATGTAATCGTGATGAATGTGTTACCAAGGATCTATCATTTATTGATTGTATGAGTGTTATGAAAGACCTATCATTGTATCGTATTGATGGTTAATTACCACGAATGGTGGTGTGAGTATTACTGGGGATTTATTATGATGTTGCATTGAACGTTAACTGTCAAGAATGGTTGGATGAATGATACAAAGGGTACTGTTGTGTTGTGTTATATTGAATGCTAAACTGTTGTGGGATGTTTGGTTTTTTGCATTACAAAGGGATCTATCATCGTGTTACGGAATGATAAATTACTAGGAAATGGTGGTACAAGTATCCCCAAGGGTTTACTTTGATGTTGCAAGGAATGTCAAATTGTCATGAATTGTTTGATAAAACAATGATTAGCTTCGGCTAATGGCATCCGAGTGGATGACCGGAACAAACGACTGATTAGCTTCGGCTAATGGCATCCGAGTGGATGGCCGGAACAAACGACTGATTAGCTTCGGCTAATGGCATCCGAATGGATGACCGGAACAAACGATTGATTGGCTTCGGCTAATGGCATCCGAGTGGATGACCGGAACAAACGATTAATTAGTTTTGGCTAATGACATCCGAAGGGATGTCAGGGGTAAACAATTGATTAGCTCCGACTATGGGCATCCAAAGTATGATTGGGATGAATAAATGCTTAGTTTTGGTAAGTGGCATCCTAAATGGATAACGATTAACTATGGTAATGACATCATAGATGAATTATCAGATTAATAAATGATTAGCCATGGTAATGACACCATAAATGAATTACCAAAATGAATAAATGATTTACATTCGATAAATGGCATCCTAAAGGGATCATCGAGATTAATGAATGATTAGCTATGGTAATGACACCATAAATGAATTACCAAAATGAATAAATGATTTACATTCGATAAATGGCATCCTAAAGGGATCATCGAGATTAATGAATGATTAGCTATGGTAATGACACCATAAATGAATTACCAAAATGAATAAATGATGTACATTTGATAAATAGCATCCTAAAGGGATCATCGAGATTAATAAATGACTAACTATGGTAATGACACCATAGATGAATTACCAAAATGAATAAATGATTTACATTCGATAAATGGCATCCTAAAGGTATCATCGAGCTGAATAAATGATTAGCTATGGTAATGGCACCATAGATGTATTACCAAAATGAATAAATGATTAGCTTTGGTAAATGGCAAATTTAACTATGGTAATGACACCATAGATGAATTACCAGAATGAGTAAATGAATTGCTATGGTAATGGCACCATATATGAATTACCAGAATGAATAAATGATTAGCTTTGGTATATGGCATCCTAAATGGATAACCGAGATGTATGAATTACTAGCTTCGACTAATAACATCCTAGGTGGATAGTCAAGGTGAACAAATGATTAATTACGACTGATGACATCCTAAATGGATAATCGAGATAATGAAATTACTACCTTTGGCTAATAGCATTCTAAATGGATAATCAGGATGAAGAAATGACTAGCTTCAGCTAATTGCATCCTAAGGAATGACCGTGATGTAAAAAGAAAAGAAAAGGAAGAAGAAGAAGAAGAAGAGGAAAAGAAGAAGAAGAAGAAACGGTTAATGGCACCCTAGTGGATAGCAAGATGAAGAAATGATTGACTTCGACTAATGGTCTCCAAAGAGGATTGTCGGATTTGAGTTTATGAATTAGTTTTAAGAAGAACTAATGTGGTCATGTATACTACGTTTCGTATATACTAAGTATATGAAAGCATTCTACTAGTTATGCTTTAACCAAAGAAAGACATTAATTCGGCTAACGACATTCGAGAGGAATGATCGGGTTTGAGTATTGAAATTGTCTCGTTAATTGACGGATTATTAACGGTGGTGTTTGTGTTGACATAAGTAAAGGGAAATTAAAGAATTATGCTTTTTGGTCCATGAATGAAATGTGACTTTAATCTTGTTTTACTATATTTCTTCAATGGTCTATAATGCTTAAAATTACCTTGTGTTGGAACAGGGACATCATACCAATATGGGGCATCAGGAGATTCATTTCGTGGCACACACATTCAAAAAAGAATTATATACTCGTATATTATGGGTGATATGAGTTCTGCATGAACGAACATGTAAATCACTTAATTAGTCATTCGATTCCTTTTGTAAAAACTAGTAATTAAATATTGAAATGGATTACGAATGATAATGTATGAACTCGTGGTAATACGAGAATAGAACAGAAAAAAAAATGGAAATGATGAATAAGTCGAGATGATGAAAAAAAAAAAAAAAATCCAGCGGCTTTAGCCTTGAAAAGGTTGGGTCGTTACAGCCCTATTGAGCATGTATGCTCCCGCTACTTGTTCTACATCAGACTTTTTCCGCAAACGGGGAAACGCTTTGACGCAGTGAATTTTGCGGCATTCCGACTTCGATTCCCCGTTTGCCGAAATTCAGTTGCCTTTGAATTTCGGGTGACCCCTATTGAGCATGTATGCTTCTGCTACTTGTTCTACATCAGACTTCTTCCGCAAATGGGGAAACACTTTGACCCGGTGAATTTCGCGGCATTCCGACTTCGATTCCCCGTTTGCCGAAATTCAGTTGCCTTTGGATTTCGGGTGACCCCTCTTGAGCATGTATGCTTCCCATACTTGTTCTACATCAGACTTCTTCCGCAAACGGGGAAACGCTTTGACTCGGTGAATTTCGCGGCATTCCGACTTCGATTCCCTGTTTGCCGAAATTCAGTTGCCTTTGGATTTCGAGTGAGCCCTCTTGAGCATGTATGCTTCCGCTACTTGTTCTACATCAGATTTCTTCCGCAAACGGGGAAACACTTTGCCTCGGTGAATTTCGCGGCATTCCGACTTCGATTCCCCGTTTTGCGAAATTCAGTTGCCTTTGGATTTCGGGTGACCCCTCTTGAGCATGTATGCTTCCGATACTTGTTCTACATCAGACTTCTTCCGCAAACGGGGAAACGCTTTGACTCGGTGAATTTCGCGGCATTCCGACTTCGATTGCCCGTTTGCCGAAATTCACTTCCCTTTGAATTTCGGGTGACCCCTCTTGAGCATGTATGCTTCTGCTACTTGTTCTACATCAGACTCCTTCCGCAAACGAGGAAACGCTTTGACTCGGTGAATTTCGCGGCATTCCGACTTGATTCCCCGTTTGCCGAAATTCAGTTGCCTTTGGATTTCGGGTGACCCCTCTTGAGAATGTATGCTTCTGCTAGTTGTTCTACATCAGACTTCTTCCGCAAACGGGGAAACGCTTTAACTCGGTGAATTTCGCGGCATTCCGACTTCGATTCCTCGTTTGCGGAAATTCTGTTGCCTTTGCATTTCGGGTGACCCCTCTTAAGCATGTATGCTTCCGATACTTGTTCTACATCAGACTTCTTCCGCAAACGGGGGAACGCTTTGACTCGGTGAATTTCGCGGCATTCCGACTTCGATTCCCCGTTTGGCGAAATTCAGTTGCCTTTGGATTTCGGGTGACCCCTCTTGAGCATGTATGCTTCCCATACTTGTTCTACATCAGACTTCTTCCGCAAACGGGGAAACGCTTTGACTCGGTGAATTTCGCGGCATTCCGACTTCGATTCCCCGTTTGCCGAAATTCAGTTGCCTTTGGATTTCGGGTGACCCCTCTTGAGCATGTATGCTTCCGATACTTGTTCTACATCAGACTTTTTCCGCAAACGGGGAAACGCTTTGACTCGGTGACTTTCGCGGCATTCCGACTTCGATTCCCCGTATGCCGAAATTCAGTTGACTTTGAATTTCGGGTGACCCCGCTTGAGCATGTATGCTTCCGCTACTTGTTCTACATCAGACTTCTTCCGCAAACGGGGAAACGCTTTGACTCGGTGACTTTCGCAGCATTCCGACTTC
This sequence comes from Populus alba x Populus glandulosa, assembly GCA_033617975.1. Lineage (NCBI taxonomy): Eukaryota > Viridiplantae > Streptophyta > Magnoliopsida > Malpighiales > Salicaceae > Populus > Populus alba x Populus glandulosa. The sequence goes on from CM066146.1 coordinate 3,621,915, forward strand.
GTTTCCCCGTTTGCTGAAATTCAGTTGCCTTTGAATTTCTGGTGATCCCTCTTGAGCATGTATGCTTCTGCTACTTGTTCTACATCATACTTCTTCCGCAAATGGGGAAACGCTTTGACTCGGTGAATTTCGCGCATTCCGACTTCGATTCCCCGTTTGCCGAAATTCAGTTGCCTTTGGATTTCGAGTGAGCCCTCTTGAGCATGTATGCTTCCGCTACTTGTTCTACATCAGACTTCTTCCGCAAAAGGGGAAAAGTTTTGACTCGTTGAATTTCGCGGCATTCCGACTCGATTCCCCATTTGCCGAAATTCAGTTGCCTTTGGATTTCGGGTGACCCCTCTTTAGCATGTATGCTTCTGCTACTTGTTCTACATCAGACTTCTTCCGCAAACTGGGAAACGCTTTGACTCGGTGAATTTCGCGACATTCCGACTTCGATTCCCCGTTTGACGAAATTCAGTTGCCTTTGAATTTCGGGTGACCCCTCTTGAGCATGTATGCTTCTGCTACTTGTTCTACATCAGACTTCTTCCGCAAATGGGGAGACGCTTTGACTCGGTGAGTTTCGCGGCATTCCGACTTCGATGCCCCGGTTGCCGAAATTCAGTTGCCTTTGGATTTCGGGTGACCCCTCTTGAGCATGTATACTTCTGCTACTTGTTCTACATCAGACTTCTTCCGCAAATGGGGAGACGCTTTGACTCGGTGAATTTCGCGGCATTCCGACTTCGATTTCCCATTTGCCGAAATTCAGTTGCCTTTGAATTTCGGGTGACCCCTCTTGAGCATGTATGCTTCTGCTACTTGTTCTACATCAGACTTCTTCCACAAATGGGGAAACACTTTGACCCGGTGAATTTCGCGGCATTCCGACTTCGATTCCCCGTTTGCCGAAATTCAGTTGCCTTTGGATTTCGGGTGACCCCTCTTGAGCATGTATGCTTCCCATACTTGTTCTACATCAGACTTCTTCCGCAAACGGGGAAACGCTTTGACTCGGTGAATTTCGCGGCATTCCGACTTCGATTCCCTGTTTGCCGAAATTCAGTTGCCTTTGGATTTCGAGTGAGCCCTCTTGAGCATGTATGCTTCCGCTACTTGTTCTACATCAGATTTCTTCCGCAAACGGGGAAACACTTTGCCTCGGTGAATTTCGCGGCATTCCGACTTCGATTCCCCGTTTGGCGAAATTCAGTTGCCTTTGGATTTCGGGTGACCCCTCTTGAGCATGTATGCTTCCGATACTTGTTCTACATCAGACTTCTTCCGCAAACGGGGAAACGCTTTGACTCGGTGAATTTCGCGGCATTCCGACTTCGATTGCCCGTTTGCCGAAATTCACTTCCCTTTGAATTTCGGGTGACCCCTCTTGAGCATGTATGCTTCTGCTACTTGTTCTACATCAGACTCCTTCCGCAAACGGGGAAACGCTTTGACTCGGTGAATTTTGCGGCATTCCGACTTGATTCCCCGTTTGCCGAAATTCAGTTGCCTTTGGATTTCGGGTGACCCCTCTTGAGCATGTATGCTTCTGCTAGTTGTTCTACATCAGACTTCTTCCGCAAACGGGGAAACGCTTTAACTCGGTGAATTTCGCGGCATTCCGACTTCGATTCCCCGTTTGCGGAAATTCAGTTGCCTTTGCATTTCGGGTGACCCCTCTTAAGCATGTATGCTTCCGATACTTGTTCTACATCAGACTTCTTCCGCAAACGGGGGAACGCTTTGACTCGGTGAATTTCGCGGCATTCCGACTTCGATTCCCCGTTTGGCGAAATTCAGTTGCCTTTGGATTTCGGGTGACCCCTCTTGAGCATGTATGCTTCCCATACTTGTTCTACATCAGACTTCTTCCGCAAACGGGGAAACGCTTTGACTCGGTGAATTTCGCGGCATTCCGACTTCGATTCCCCGTTTGCCGAAATTCAGTTGCCTTTGGATTTCGGGTGACCCCTCTTGAGCATGTATGCTTCCGATACTTGTTCTACATCAGACTTTTTCCGCAAACGGGGAAACGCTTTGACTCGGTGACTTTCGCGGCATTCCGACTTCGATTCCCCGTATGCCGAAATTCAGTTGACTTTGAATTTCGGGTGACCCCGCTTGAGCATGTATGCTTCCGCTACTTGTTCTACATCAGACTTCTTCCGCAAACGGGGAAACGCTTTGACTCGGTGACTTTCGCAGCATTCCGACTTCGTTTCCCCGTTTGCTGAAATTCAGTTGCCTTTGAATTTCTGGTGAGCCCTCTTGAGCATGTATGCTTCTGCTACTTGTTCTACATCATACTTCTTCCGCAAATGGGGAAACGCTTTGACTCGGTGAATTTCGCGCATTCCGACTTCGATTCCCCGTTTGCCAAAATTCAGTTGCCTTTGGATTTCGAGTGAGCCCTCTTGAGCATGTATGCTTCCGCTACTTGTTCTACATCAGACTTCTTCCGCAAAAGGGGAAAAGTTTTGACTCGTTGAATTTCGCGGCATTCCGACTCGATTCCCCATTTGCCGAAATTCAGTTGCCTTTGGATTTCGGGTGACCCCTCTTTAGCATGTATGCTTCTGCTACTTGTTCTACATCAGACTTCTTCCGCAAACTGGGAAACGCTTTGACTCGGTGAATTTCGCGCCATTCCGACTTCGATTCCCCGTTTGACGAAATTCAGTTGCCTTTGAATTTCGGGTGACCCCACTTGAGCATGTATGCTACTGCTACTTGTTCTACATCAGACTTCTTCCGCAAACGGGGGAACGCTTTGACTCGGTGAATTTCGCGGCATTCCGACTTCGATTCCCCGTTTGCCGAAATTCAGTTGCCTTTGGATTTCGGGTGACCCCTCTTGAGCATGTATGCTTCTGCTACTTGTTCTACATCAGACTTCTTCCCCAAACGGGGAAACGCTTTAAATTGGTGAATTTCACGGCATTCCGACTTCGATTCATCGTTTTTCAAAATTCAGTTGCCTTTGAATTTCGGGTGACCCCTCTTGACCATGTATGCTTCTGCTACTTGTTGTACATCAGACTTCTTCCTCAAACGGCGAAACGCTTTGCCACAGTGAGTTTTGCGGCATTCCGACTTCGATTCCTCGGTTACCGAAATTCAGTTGCCTTTGGATTTCGGGTGACCCCGCTTGAGCATGTATGCTTCCGATACTTGTTCTACATCAGACTTCTTCCGCAAACGGGGAAACGCTTTGACTCGGTGAATTTCGCGGAATTCCGACTTCGATTCCCCGTTTACCGAAATTCAGTTGCCTTTGAATTTCGGGTGACCCCTCTTGAGCATGTATGCTTCTGCTACTTGTTCTACATCAGACTTCTTCCGCAAACGGGGGAACGCTTTGACTCGGTGAATTTCGCCGCATTCCGCCTTGATTCCCCGTTTGCCGAAATTCAGTTGCCTTTGGATTTCGGGTGACCCCTCTTGAGCATGTATGCTTCCGCTACTTGTTCTACATCAGACTTCTTCCGCAAAAGGGGAAAAGCTTTGACTCGGTGAATTTCTCGGCATTCCGACTTCGATTCCCCGTTTGCCGAAATTCAGTTGCCTTTGAATTTCGGGTGACCCCTCTTGAGCATGTATGCTTCTGCTACTTGTTCTACATCAGACTTCTTCCGCAAACGGGGAAACGCTTTGACTCGGTGAATTTCGCGGCATTTTCCGACTTCGATTGCCCGTTTGCCGAAATTCACTTCCCTTTGAATTTCGGGTGACCCCTCTTGAGCATGTATGCTTCCGCTACTTGTTCTACATCAGACTTCTTCCGCAAAAGGGGAAAAGCTTTGACTCGGTGAATTTCTCGGCATTCCGACTTCGATTCCCCGTTTGCCGAAATTCAGTTGCCTTTGAATTTCGGGTGACCCCTCTTGAGCATGTATGCTTCTGCTACTTGTTCTACATCAGACTTCTTCCCCAAACGGGGAAACGCTTTAAATTGGTGAATTTCACGGCATTCCGACTTCGATTCCTCGTTTTTCAAAATTCAGTTGCCTTTGAATTTCGGGTGACCCCTCTTGACCATGTATGCTTCTGCTACTTGTTCCACATCAGACTTCTTCCTCAAACGGCGAAACGCTTTGCCACAGTGAGTTTCGCGGCATTCCGACTTCGATTCCTCGGTTACCGAAATTCAGTTGCCTTTGGATTTCGGGTGACCCCGCTTGAGCATGTATGCTTCCGATACTTGTTCTACATCAGACTTCTTCCGCAAACGGGGAAACGCTTTGACTCGGTGAATTTCGCGGAATTCCGACTTCGATTCCCCGTTTACCGAAATTCAGTTGCCTTTGAATTTCGGGTGACCCCTCTTGAGCATGTATGCTTCTGCTACTTGTTCTACATCAGACTTCTTCCGCAAACGGGGGAACGCTTTGACTCGGTGAATTTCGCCGCATTCCGACTTGATTCCCCGTTTGCCGAAATTCAGTTGCCTTTGGATTTCGGGTGACCCCTCTTGAGCATGTATGCTTCCGCTACTTGTTCTACATCAGACTTCTTCCGCAAAAGGGGAAAAGCTTTGACTCGGTGAATTTCTCGGCATTCCGACTTCGATTCCCCGTTTGCCGAAATTCAGTTGCCTTTGAATTTCGGGTGACCCCTCTTGAGCATGTATGCTTCTGCTACTTGTTCTACATCAGACTTCTTCCGCAAACGGGGAAACGCTTTGACTCGGTGAATTTCGCGGCATTTTCCGACTTCGATTGCCCGTTTGCCGAAATTCACTTCCCTTTGAATTTCGGGTGACCCCTCTTGAGCATGGATGCTTCCGCTACTTGTTCTACATCAGACTTCTTCCGCAAACGGCGAAACACTTTGACTCGGTGAATTTCGCGTCATTCCGACTTCGATTCCCTGTTTGCCGAAATTCACTTCCCTTTGAATTTCGGGTAACCCCTCTTGAGCATGTATGCTTCTGCTACTTGTTCTACATCAGACTTCTTCCGCAAATGGGGAAACGCTTTGACTCAGTGAATTTCGCGGCATTCCGACTTCGATTCCCCGTTTGCCGAAATTCAGTTGCCTTTGAATTTCGGGTGACCCCTCTTGAGCATGGATGCTTCTGCTACTTGTTCTACATAAGACTTCTTCCGCAAACAGGGAAACGCTTTGACTCGGTGAATTTCGCGGCATTCCGACTTCGATTCCCCGTTTGCCGAAATTCAGTTGCCTTTGAATTTCGGGTGACCCCTCTTGAGCATGTATGCTTCTGCTACTTGTTCTACATCAGACTTCTTCCGCAAACGGGGGAACGCTTTGACTCGGTGAATTTCGCCGCATTCCGACTTGATTCCCCGTTTGCCGAAATTCAGTTGCCTTTGGATTTCGGGTGACCCCTCTTGAGCATGTATGCTTCCGCTACTTGTTCTACATCAGACTTCTTCCGCAAAAGGGGAAAAGCTTTGACTCGGTGAATTTCTCGGCATTCCGACTTCGATTCCCCGTTTGCCGAAATTCAGTTGCCTTTGAATTTCGGGTGACCCCTCTTGAGCATGTATGCTTCTGCTACTTGTTCTACATCAGACTTCTTCCGCAAACGGGGAAACGCTTTGACTCGGTGAATTTCGCGGCATTTTCCGATTTCGATTGCCCGTTTGCCGAAATTCACTTCCCTTTGAATTTCGGGTGACCCCTCTTGAGCATGGATGCTTCCGCTACTTGTTCTACATCAGACTTCTTCCGCAAACGGCGAAACACTTTGACTCGGTGAATTTCGCGTCATTCCGACTTCGATTCCCTGTTTGCCGAAATTCACTTCCCTTTGAATTTCGGGTGACCCCTCTTGAGCATGTATGCTTCTGCTACTTGTTCTACATCAGACTTCTTCCGCAAACGGGGAAACGCTTTGACTCAGTGAATTTCGCGGCATTCCGACTTCGATTCCCCGTTTGCCGAAATTCAGTTGCCTTTGAATTTCTGGTGATCCCTCTTGAGCATGTATGCTTCCGATACTTGTTCTACATCAGACTTCTTCCGCAAACGGGGAAACGCTTTGACTCGGTGAATTTCGCGGAATTCCGACTTCGATTCCCCGTTTACCGAAATTCAGTTGCCTTTGAATTTCGGGTGACCCCTCTTGAGCATGTATGCTTCTGCTACTTGTTCTACATCAGACTTCTTCCGCAAACGGGGGAACGCTTTGACTCGGTGAATTTCGCCGCATTCCGACTTGATTCCCCGTTTGCCGAAATTCAGTTGCCTTTGGATTTCGGGTGACCCCTCTTGAGCATGTATGCTTCCGCTACTTGTTCTACATCAGACTTCTTCCGCAAAAGGGGAAAAGCTTTGACTCGGTGAATTTCTCGGCATTCCGACTTCGATTCCCCGTTTGCCGAAATTCAGTTGCCTTTGAATTTCGGGTGACCCCTCTTGAGCATGTATGCTTCTGCTACTTGTTCTACATCAGACTTCTTCCGCAAACGGGGAAACGCTTTGACTCGGTGAATTTCGCGGCATTTTCCGACTTCGATTGCCCGTTTGCCGAAATTCACTTCCCTTTGAATTTCGGGTGACCCCTCTTGAGCATGTATGCTTCTGCTACTTGTTCTACATTAGACTTCTTCCGCAAACGGGGAAACGCTTTGACTCCGTGAATTTCGCGGCATTCCGACTTCGATTCCCCGTTTGGCGAAATTCAGTTGCCTTTGGATTTCGGGTGACCCCTCTTGAGCATGTATGCTTCCGATACTTGTTCTACATCAGACTTCTTCCGCAAACGGGGAAACGCTTTGACTCGGTGAATTTCGCGGCATTGCGACTTCGATTCCCCGTTTGCCGAAATTCAGTTGCCTTTGAATTTCGGGTGACCCCACTTGAGCATGTATGCTTCTGCTACTTGTTCTACATCAGACTTCTTCCGCAAATGGGGAAACCCTTTGACTCGGTGAATTTCGCGCATTCCGACTTTGATTCCCCGTTTGCCGAAATTCAGTTGCCTTTAGATTTCAAGTGAGCCCTCTTGAGCATGAATGCTTCCGCTACTTGTTCTACATCAGACTTCTTCCGCAAAAGGGGAAAAGTTTTGACTCGGTGAATTTCGCGGCATTCGGACTCGATTCCCCGTTTGCCGAAATTCAGTTGCCTTTGGATTTCGGGTGACCCCTCTTGAGCATGTATGCTTCTGCTCCTTGTTCTAAATCAGACTTCTTCTGCAAACGGGGAAACGCTTTGACTCGGTGAATTTCGTGGCATTCCGACTTGATTCCCCGTTTGCCGAAATTCACTTCCCTTTGAATTTCGGGTGACCCCTCTTGAGCATGTATGGTTCTGCTACTTGTTCTACATCAGACTTCTTCCGCAAACGGGGAAACGCTTTGACTCAGTGAATTTCGCGGCATTCCAACTTCGATTCCCCGTTTGCCGAAATTCAGTTGCCTTTGAATTTCTGGTGATCCCTCTTGAGCATGTATGCTTCTGCTACTTGTTCTACATCAGACTTCTTCCGCAAACGGGGAAACACTTTGACTCAGTGAATTTCGCGGCATTCCGACTTCGATTCCCCGTTTGCCGAAATTCAGTTCCCTTTGAATTTTGGGTGACCCCTCTGGAGCATGTATGCTTCTGCTACTTGTTCTACATCAGACTTCTTCCGCAAACGGGGAAACGCTTTGACTCGGTGAATTTCGCGGCATTCCAACTTGATTCCCCGTTTGCCGAAATTCAGTTGCCTTTGGATTTCGGGTGACCCCTCTCGAGCATTTATGCTTCTGCTACTTGTTCTACATCAGACTTCTTCCTCAAACGGCGAAACGCTTTGCCACGGTGAGTTTCGCGGCATTCCGACTTCGATTCCCCGTTTGCCGAAATTCAGTTGCCTTTGGATTTCGGGTGACCCCTCTCGAGCATTTATGCTTCTGCTACTTGTTCTACATCAGACTTCTTCCTCAAACGGCGAAACGCTTTGCCACGGTGAGTTTCGCGGCATTCCGACTTCGATTCCCCGTTTGCCGAAATTCAGTTGCCTTTGAATTTCGGGTGACCCCTCTTGAGCATGTATGCTTCTGCTACTTGTTCTACATCAGACTTCTTCCGCAAACGGGGAAACGCTTTGACTCCGTGAATTTCGCGGCATTCCGACTTCGATTCCCCGTTTGCTGAAATTCAGTTGCCTTTGAATTTCGGGTGACCCCTCTTGAGCATGTATGCTTCTGCTACTTGTTCTACATCAGACTTCTTCCGCAAATGGGGAAACGCTTTGACTCGGTGAATTTCGCGCATTCCGACTTCGATTCCCCGTTTGCCGAAAGTCAGTTGCCTTTGGATTTCGAGTGAGCCCTCTTGAGCATGTATGCTTCCGCTATTTGTTCTACATCAGACTTCTTCCGCAAACGGGGAAAAGTTTTGACTCGGTGAATTTCGCGGCATTCCGACTTCGATTCCCCGTTTGCCGAAATTCAGTTGCCTTTGGATTTCGGGTGACCCCTCTTGAGCATGTATGCTTCCGCTACTTGTTCTACATCAGACTTTTTCCGCAAACGGGTAAACGCTTTGACTCCGTGACTTTCGCAGCATTCCGACTTCGATACCCCGGTTATCGAAATGCATTTGCCTTTGGATTTCGGGTGATGCCTCTTGTGCATGTATGCTTCTGCTACTTGTTCTACATAAGACTTCTTCCGCAAACGGGGAAACGCTTTGACTCGGTGAATTTCGTGGCATTCCGACTTGATTCCCCGTTTCCCGAAATTCACTTCCCTTTGAATTTCGGGTGACCCCTCTTGAGCATGTATGCTTCTGCTACTTGTTCTACATCAGACTTCTTCCGCAAACGGGGAAACGCTTTGACTCAGTGAATTTCGCGGCATTCCGACTTCGATTCCCCGTTTGCCGAAATTCAGTTGCCTTTGAATTTCTGGTGATCCCTCTTGAGCATGTATGCTTCTGCTACTTGTTCTACATCAGACTTCTTCCGCAAACGGGGAAACACTTTGAGTCGGTGAATTTCGCGGCATTCCGACTTCGATTCCCCGTTTGCCGAAATTCAGTTCCCTTTGATTTTTGGGTGACCCCTCTTGAGCATGTATGCTTCTGCTACTTGTTCTACATCAGACTTCTTCCGCAAACGGGGAAACGCTTTGACTCGGTGAATTTCGCGGCATTCCAACTTGATTCCCCGTTTGCCGAAATTCAGTTGCCTTTGGATTTCGGGTGACCCCTCTCGAGCATTTATGCTTCTGCTACTTGTTCTACATCAGACTTCTTCCTCAAACGGCGAAACGCTTTGCCACGGTGAGTTTCGCGGCATTCCGACTTCGATTCCCCGTTTGCCGAAATTGAGTTGCCTTTGAATTTCGGGTGACCCCTCTTGAGCATGTATGCTTCTGCTACTTGTTCTACATCAGACTTCTTCCGCAAACGGGGAAACGCTTTGACTCGGTGAATTTCACGGCATTCCGACTTCGATTCCCCGTTTGCTGAAATTCAGTTGCCTTTGAATTTCAGGTGACCCCTCTTGAGCATGGATGCTTCTGCTACTTGTTCTACATCAGACTTCTTCCGCAAACGGGGAAACGCTTTGACTCAGTGAATTTCGCGGCATTCCGACTTCGATTCCCCATTTGCCGAAATTCAGTTGCCTTTGAATTTCAGGTGACCCCTCTTGAGCATGTATGCTTCTGCTCCTTGTTCTAAATCAGACTTCTTCTGCAAACGGGGAAACGCTTTGACTCGGTGAATTTCGTGGCATTCCGACTTGATTCCCCGTTTACCGAAATTCACTTCCCTTTGAATTTCGGGTGACCCCTCTTGAGCATGTATGCTTCTGCTACTTGTTCTACATCAGACTTCTTCCGCAAACGGGGAAACGCTTTGACTCAGTGAATTTCGCGGCATTCCGACTTCGATTCCCCGTTTGCCGAAATTCAGTTGCCTTTGAATTTCTGGTGATCCCTCTTGAGCATGTATGCTTCTGCTACTTGTTCTACATCAGACTTCTTCCGCAAACGGGGAAACACTTTGAGTCGGTGAATTTCGCGGCATTCCGACTTCGATTCTCCGTTTGCCGAAATTCAGTTCCCTTTGATTTTTGGGTGACCCCTCTTGAGCATGTATGCTTCTGCTACTTGTTCTACATCAGACTTCTTCCGCAAACGGGGAAACGCTTTGACTCGGTGAATTTCGCGGCATTCCAACTTGATTCCCCGTTTGCCGAAATTCAGTTGCCTTTGGATTTCGGGTGACCCCTCTCGAGCATTTATGCTTCTGCTACTTGTTCTACATCAGACTTCTTCCTCAAACGGCGAAACGCTTTGCCACGGTGAGTTTCGCGGCATTCCGACTTCGATTCCCCGTTTGCCGAAATTGAGTTGCCTTTGAATTTCGGGTGACCCCTCTTGAGCATGTATGCTTCTGCTACTTGTTCTACATCAGACTTCTTCCGCAAACGGGGAAACGCTTTGACTCGGTGAATTTCACGGCATTCCGACTTCGATTCCCCGTTTGCTGAAATTCAGTTGCCTTTGAATTTCGGTTGACCCCTCTTGAGCATGTATGATTCTGCTACTTGTTCTACATCAGACTTCTTCCGCAAATGGGGAAACGCTTTGACTCGGTGAATTTCGCGCATTCCGACTTCGATTCCCCGTTTGCCGAAAGTCAGTTGCCTTTGGATTTCGAGTGAGCCCTCTTGAGCATGTATGCTTCCGCTATTTGTTCTACATCAGACTTCTTCCGCAAACGGGGAAAAGTTTTGACTCGGTGAATTTCGCAGCATTCCGACTTCGATTCCCCGTTTGCCGAAATTCAGTTGCCTTTGGATTTCGGGTGACCCCTCTTGAGCATGTATGCTTCCGCTACTTGTTCTACATCAGCCTTTTTCCGCAAACGGGCAAACGCTTTGACTCCGTGACTTTCGCAGCATTCCGAATTCGATACCCCGGTTATCGAAATGCATTTGCCTTTGGATTTCGGGTGATGCCTCTTGTGCATGTATGCTTCTGCTACTTGTTCTACATAAGACTTCTTCCGCAAACGGGGAAACGCTTTGACTCGGTGAATTTCGCGGCATTCCGACTTCGATTCCCCGTTTGCCGAAATTCAGTTGCCTTTGAATTTCGGGTGACCCCTCTTGAGCATGTATGCTTCTGCTACTTGTTCTACATCAGACTTCTTCCGCAAACGGGGAAACGCTTTGACTCGGTGACTTTCGCAGCATTCCGACTTCGATGCCCCGGTTACCGAAATTCAGTTGCCTTTGAATTTATGGTGATCCCTCTTGAGCATGTATGCTTCTGCTACTTGTTCTACATCAGACTTCTCCCGCAAACGGGGAAACACTTTAAATTGGTGAATTTCGTGGCATTCCGACTTTGATTCCCTGTTTGCCGAAATTCACTTCCCTTTGAATTTCGGGTGACCCCTCTTGAGCATGTATGCTTCTGCTACTTGTTCTACATCAGACTTCTTCCGCAAACGGGGAAACGCTTTGACTCAGTGAATTTCGCGGCATTCCGACTTCGATTCCCCGTTTGCCGAAATTCAGTTGCCTTTGAATTTCAGGTGACCCCTCTTGAGCATGGATGCTTCTGCTACTTGTTCTACATCAGACTTCTTCCGCAAACGGGGGAATGCTTTGACTCGGTGAATTTCGCGGCATTCCGACTTCGATTCCCCGTTTTCCGAAATTCAGTTGCCTTTGGATTTCGGGTGACCCCTCTTGAGTATGTATGCTTCCGATACTTGTTCTACATCAGACTTCTTTCGGAAACGGGCAAACGCTTTGACTCCGTGACTTTCGCAGCATTTCGACTTCGATGCCCCGGTTGCCGAATTTCAGTTGCCTTTGAATTTCGGGTGAGCCCTCTTGAGCATGTATGCTTCTGCTACTTGTTCTACATAAGACTTCTTCCGCAAACAGGGAAACGCTTTAAATTGGTGAATTTCGTGGCATTCCGACTTCGATTCCCTGTTTGCCGAAATTCACTTCCCTTTGAATTTCGGGTGACCCCTTTTGAGCATGTATGCTTCTGCTACTTGTTCTACATCAGACTTCTTCCGCAAACGGGGAAACGCTTTGACTCGGTGAATTTCACGGCATTCCGACTTCGATTCCCCGTTTGCCGAAATTCAGTTGCCTTTGGATTTCGGGTATCCCCTCTTGAGCATGTATGCTTCCGATACTTGTTCTACATCAGACTTCTTCCGCAAATGGGGAAACGCTTTCACTCAGTGAATTTCGCGGCATTCCTACGTCGATTCCCCGTTTGCCGAAATTTAGTTGCCTTTGAATTTCGGGTGACCCCTCTTGAGCATGTATGCTTCTGCTACTTGTTCTACATCAGACTTCTTCCGCAAACGGGCAAACGCTTTGACTCGGTGAATTTCGCGGCATTCCTACGTCGATTCCCCGTTTGCCGAAATTCAGTTGCCTTTGAATTTCGGGTGACCCCACTTGAGCATGTATGCTTCTGCTACTTGTTCTACATCAGACTTCTTCCGCAAATGGGGAAACCCTTTGACTCGGTGAATTTCGCGCATTCCGACTTCGATTCCCCGTTTGCCGAAATTCAGTTGCCTTTGGATTTCGAGTGAGCCCTCTTGAGCATGAATGCTTCCGCTACTTGTTCTACATCAGACTTCTTCCGCAAAAGGGGAAAAGTTTTGACTCGGTGAATTTCGCGGCATTCGGACTCGATTCCCCGTTTGCCGAAATTCAGTTGCCTTTGGATTTCGGGTGACCCCTCTTGAGCATGTATGCTTCTGCTCCTTGTTCTAAATCAGACTTCTTCTGCAAACGGGGAAACGCTTTGACTCGGTGAATTTCGTGGCATTCCGACTTGATTCCCCGTTTACCGAAATTCACTTCCCTTTGAATTTCGGGTGACCCCTCTTGAGCATGTATGCTTCTGCTACTTGTTCTACATCAGACTTCTTCCGCAAACGGGGAAACGCTTTGACTCAGTGAATTTCGCGGCATTCCGACTTCGATTCCCCGTTTGCCGAAATTCAGTTGCCTTTGAATTTCTGGTGATCCCTCTTGAGCATGTATGCTTCTGCTACTTGTTCTACATCAGACTTCTTCCGCAAACGGGGAAACACTTTGAGTCGGTGAATTTCGCGGCATTCCGACTTCGATTCCCCGTTTGCCGAAATTCAGTTCCCTTTGAATTTTGGGTGACCCCTCTTGAGCATGTATGCTTCTGCTACTTGTTCTACATCAGACTTCTTCCGCAAACGGGGAAACGCTTTGACTCGGTGAATTTCACGGCATTCCAACTTGATTCCCCGTTTGCCAAAATTCAGTTGCCTTTGGATTTCGGGTGACCCCTCTCGAGCATTTATGCTTCTGCTACTTGTTCTACATCAGACTTCTTCCTCAAACGGCGAAACGCTTTGCCACGGTGAGTTTCGCGGCATTCCGACTTCGATTCCCCGTTTGCCGAAATTGAGTTGCCTTTGAATTTCGGGTGACCCCTCTTGAGCATGTATGCTTCTGCTACTTGTTCTACATAAGACTTCTTCCGCAAACAGGGAAACGCTTTGACTCGGTGAATTTCGCGGCATTCCGACTTCGATTCCCCGTTTGCCGAAATTCAGTTGCCTTTGAATTTCGGGTGACCCCTCTTGAGCATGTATGCTTCTGCTACTTGTTCTACATCAGACTTCTTCCGCAAACGGGGAAACACTTTAAATTGGTGAATTTCGTGGCATTCCGACTTCGATTCCCTGTTTGCCGAAATTCACTTCCCTTTGAATTTCGGGTGACCCCTCTTGAGCATGTATGCTTCTGCTACTTGTTCTACATCAGACTTCTTCCGCAAACGGGGAAACGCTTTGACTCGGTGAATTTCACGGCATTCCGACTTCGATTCCCCGTTTGCCGAAATTCAGTTGCCTTTGGATTTCGGGTATCCCCTCTTGAGCATGTATGCTTCCGATACTTGTTCTACATCAGACTTCTTCCGCAAACGGGGAAACGCTTTGACTCAGTGAATTTCGCGGCATTCCTACGTCGATTCCCCGTTTGCCGAAATTTAGTTGCCTTTGAATTTCGGGTGACCCCTCTTGAGCATGTATGCTTCTGCTACTTGTTCTACATCAGACTTCTTCCGCAAACGGGGAAACGCTTTGACTTGGTGAATTTCGCGGCATTCCGACTTCGATTCCCCGTTTGCCGAAATTCAGTTGCCTTTGGATTTCGGGTATCCCCTCTTGAGCATGTATGCTTCCGATACTTGTTCTACATCAGACTTCTTCCGCAAACGGGCAAACGCTTTGACTCCGTGACTTTCGCAGCATTCCGACTTCGATGCCCCGGTTGCCGAAATTCAGTTGCCTTTGAATTTCGGGTGAGCCCTCTTGAGCATGTATGCTTCTGCTACTTGTTCTACATCAGACTTCTTCCGCAAACAGGGAAACACTTTAAATTGGTGAATTTCGTGGCATTCCGACTTCGATTCCCCGTTTTCCAAAATTCAGTTGCCTTTGAATTTCAGGTGACCCCTCTTGAGCATGTATGCTTCTGCTACTTGTTCTACATCAGACTTCTTCCGCAAACGGGGAAACGCTTTGACTCGGTGAATTTCACGGCATTCCGACTTCGATTCCCCGTTTGCCGAAATTCAGTTGCCTTTGGATTTCGGGTATCCCCTCTTGAGCATGTATGCTTCCGATACTTGTTCTACATCAGACTTCTTCCGCAAACGGGCAAACGCTTTGACGCCGTGACTTTCGCAGCATTCCGACTTCGATGCCCCGGTTGCCGAAATTCAGTTGCCTTTGAATTTCGGGTGAGCCCTCTTGAGCATGTATGCTTCTGCTACTTGTTCTACATCAGACTTCTTCCGCAAACGGGGAAACACTTTAAATTGGTGAATTTCGTGGCATTCCGACTTCGATTCCCTATTTGCCGAAATTCACTTCCCTTTGAATTTCGGGTGACCCCTCTTGAGCATGTATGCTTCTGCTACTTGTTCTACATCAGACTTCTTCCGCAAACGGGGAAACACTTTAAATTGGTGAATTTCGCGGCATTCCGACTTCGATTCCCCGTTTGCCGAAATTCAGTTGCCTTTGAATTTCGGGTGACCCCTCTTGAGCATGTATGCTTCTGCTACTTGTTCTACATCAGACTTCTTCCGCAAACGGGGAAACACTTTAAATTGGTGAATTTCGTGGCATTCCGACTTCGATTCCCTGTTTGCCGAAATTCACTTCCCTTTGAATTTCGGGTGACCCCTCTTGAGCATGTATGCTTCTGCTACTTGTTCTACATCAGACTTCTTCCGCAAATGGGGAAACGCTTTCACTCAGTGAATTTCGCGGCATTCCTACGTCGATTCCCCGTTTGCCGAAATTTAGTTGCCTTTGAATTTCGGGTGACCCCTCTTGAGCATGTATGCTTCTGCTACTTGTTCTACATCAGACTTCTTCCGCAAACGGGCAAACGCTTTGACTCGGTGAATTTCGCGGCATTCCTACGTCGATTCCCCGTTTGCCGAAATTCAGTTGCCTTTGAATTTCGGGTGACCCCACTTGAGCATGTATGCTTCTGCTACTTGTTCTACATCAGACTTCTTCCGCAAATGGGGAAACCCTTTGACTCGGTGAATTTCGCGCATTCCGACTTCGATTCCCCGTTTGCCGAAATTCAGTTGCCTTTGGATTTCGAGTGAGCCCTCTTGAGCATGAATGCTTCCGCTACTTGTTCTACATCAGACTTCTTCCGCAAAAGGGGAAAAGTTTTGACTCGGTGAATTTCGCGGCATTCGGACTCGATTCCCCGTTTGCCGAAATTCAGTTGCCTTTGGATTTCGGGTGACCCCTCTTGAGCATGTATGCTTCTGCTCCTTGTTCTAAATCAGACTTCTTCTGCAAACGGGGAAACGCTTTGACTCGGTGAATTTCGTGGCATTCCGACTTGATTCCCCGTTTACCGAAATTCACTTCCCTTTGAATTTCGGGTGACCCCTCTTGAGCATGTATGCTTCTGCTACTTGTTCTACATCAGACTTCTTCCGC
This sequence comes from Populus alba x Populus glandulosa, assembly GCA_033617975.1. NCBI lineage: Eukaryota > Viridiplantae > Streptophyta > Magnoliopsida > Malpighiales > Salicaceae > Populus > Populus alba x Populus glandulosa. The sequence continues at coordinate 3,637,872 of CM066146.1, forward strand.
AAACGGGGAAACGCTTTGACTCAGTGAATTTCGCGGCATTCCGACTTCGATTCCCCGTTTGCCGAAATTCAGTTGCCTTTGAATTTCTGGTGATCCCTCTTGAGCATGTATGCTTCTGCTACTTGTTCTACATCAGACTTCTTCCGCAAACGGGGAAACACTTTGAGTCGGTGAATTTCGCGGCATTCCGACTTCGATTCCCCGTTTGCCGAAATTCAGTTCCCTTTGAATTTTGGGTGACCCCTCTTGAGCATGTATGCTTCTGCTACTTGTTCTACATCAGACTTCTTCCGCAAACGGGGAAACGCTTTGACTCGGTGAATTTCACGGCATTCCAACTTGATTCCCCGTTTGCCAAAATTCAGTTGCCTTTGGATTTCGGGTGACCCCTCTCGAGCATTTATGCTTCTGCTACTTGTTCTACATCAGACTTCTTCCTCAAACGGCGAAACGCTTTGCCACGGTGAGTTTCGCGGCATTCCGACTTCGATTCCCCGTTTGCCGAAATTGAGTTGCCTTTGAATTTCGGGTGACCCCTCTTGAGCATGTATGCTTCTGCTACTTGTTCTACATAAGACTTCTTCCGCAAACAGGGAAACGCTTTGACTCGGTGAATTTCGCGGCATTCCGACTTCGATTCCCCGTTTGCCGAAATTCAGTTGCCTTTGAATTTCGGGTGACCCCTCTTGAGCATGTATGCTTCTGCTACTTGTTCTACATCAGACTTCTTCCGCAAACGGGGAAACACTTTAAATTGGTGAATTTCGTGGCATTCCGACTTCGATTCCCTGTTTGCCGAAATTCACTTCCCTTTGAATTTCGGGTGACCCCTCTTGAGCATGTATGCTTCTGCTACTTGTTCTACATCAGACTTCTTCCGCAAACGGGGAAACGCTTTGACTCGGTGAATTTCACGGCATTCCGACTTCGATTCCCCGTTTGCCGAAATTCAGTTGCCTTTGGATTTCGGGTATCCCCTCTTGAGCATGTATGCTTCCGATACTTGTTCTACATCAGACTTCTTCCGCAAACGGGGAAACGCTTTGACTCAGTGAATTTCGCGGCATTCCTACGTCGATTCCCCGTTTGCCGAAATTTAGTTGCCTTTGAATTTCGGGTGACCCCTCTTGAGCATGTATGCTTCTGCTACTTGTTCTACATCAGACTTCTTCCGCAAACGGGGAAACGCTTTGACTTGGTGAATTTCGCGGCATTCCGACTTCGATTCCCCGTTTGCCGAAATTCAGTTGCCTTTGGATTTCGGGTATCCCCTCTTGAGCATGTATGCTTCCGATACTTGTTCTACATCAGACTTCTTCCGCAAACGGGCAAACGCTTTGACTCCGTGACTTTCGCAGCATTCCGACTTCGATGCCCCGGTTGCCGAAATTCAGTTGCCTTTGAATTTCGGGTGAGCCCTCTTGAGCATGTATGCTTCTGCTACTTGTTCTACATCAGACTTCTTCCGCAAACAGGGAAACACTTTAAATTGGTGAATTTCGTGGCATTCCGACTTCGATTCCCCGTTTTCCAAAATTCAGTTGCCTTTGAATTTCAGGTGACCCCTCTTGAGCATGTATGCTTCTGCTACTTGTTCTACATCAGACTTCTTCCGCAAACGGGGAAACGCTTTGACTCGGTGAATTTCACGGCATTCCGACTTCGATTCCCCGTTTGCCGAAATTCAGTTGCCTTTGGATTTCGGGTATCCCCTCTTGAGCATGTATGCTTCCGATACTTGTTCTACATCAGACTTCTTCCGCAAACGGGCAAACGCTTTGACGCCGTGACTTTCGCAGCATTCCGACTTCGATGCCCCGGTTGCCGAAATTCAGTTGCCTTTGAATTTCGGGTGAGCCCTCTTGAGCATGTATGCTTCTGCTACTTGTTCTACATCAGACTTCTTCCGCAAACGGGGAAACACTTTAAATTGGTGAATTTCGTGGCATTCCGACTTCGATTCCCTATTTGCCGAAATTCACTTCCCTTTGAATTTCGGGTGACCCCTCTTGAGCATGTATGCTTCTGCTACTTGTTCTACATCAGACTTCTTCCGCAAACGGGCAAACGCTTTGACTCCGTGACTTTCGCAGCATTCCGACTTCGATGCCCCGGTTGCCGAAATTCAGTTGCCTTTGAATTTCGGGTGAGCCCTCTTGAGCATGTATGCTTCTGCTACTTGTTCTACATCAGACTTCTTCCGCAAACGGGGAAACGCTTTGACTCTGTGAATTTCGCGGCATTCCGACTTCGATTCCCCGTTTGCCGAAATTCAGTTGCCTTTGGATTTCGGGTGACCCCTCTTGAGTATGTATGCTTCCGATACTTGTTCTACATCAGACTTCTTCCGCAAACGGGCAAACGCTTTGACTCCGTGACTTTCACGGCATTCCGACTTGGATTCCCCGTTTTCCGAAATTCAGTTGCCTTTGGATTTCGGGTGACCCCTCTTGAGTATGTATGCTTCCGATACTTGTTCTACATCAGACTTCTTTCGGAAATGGGCAAACGCTTTGACTCCGTGACTTTCGCAGCATTGCGACTTCGATGCCCCGGTTGCCGAATTTCAGTTGCCTTTGAATTTCGGGTGAGCCCTCTTGAGCATGTATGCTTCTGCTACTTGTTCTACATAAGACTTCTTCCGCAAACAGGGAAACGCTTTGACTCGGTGAATTTCGCGGCATTCCGACTTCGATTCCCCGTTTGCCGAAATTCAGTTGCCTTTGAATTTCGGGTGAGCCCTCTTGAGCATGTATGCTTCTGCTACTTGTTCTACATCAGACTTCTTCCGCAAACGGGGAAACACTTTAAATTGGTGAATTTCGTGGCATTCCGACTTCGATTCCCTGTTTGCCGAAATTCACTTCCCTTTGAATTTCGGGTGACCCCTTTTGAGCATGTATGCTTCTGCTACTTGTTCTACATCAGACTTCTTCCGCAAACGGGGAAACGCTTTGACTCGGTGAATTTCACGGCATTCCGACTTCGATTCCCCGTTTGCCGAAATTCAGTTGCCTTTGGATTTCGGGTATCCCCTCTTGAGCATGTATGCTTCCGATACTTGTTCTACATCAGACTTCTTCCGCAAATGGGGAAACGCTTTGACTCAGTGAATTTCGCGGCATTCCTACGTCGATTCCCCGTTTGCCGAAATTTAGTTGCCTTTGAATTTCGGGTGACCCCTCTTGAGCATGTATGCTTCTGCTACTTGTTCTACATCAGACTTCTTCCGCAAACGGGCAAACGCTTTGACTCGGTGAATTTCGCGGCATTCCTACGTCGATTCCCCGTTTGCCGAAATTCAGTTGCCTTTGAATTTCGGGTGACCCCACTTGAGCATGTATGCTTCTGCTACTTGTTCTACATCAGACTTCTTCCGCAAATGGGGAAACCCTTTGACTCGGTGAATTTCGCGCATTCCGACTTCGATTCCCCGTTTGCCGAAATTCAGTTGCCTTTGGATTTCGAGTGAGCCCTCTTGAGCATGAATGCTTCCGCTACTTGTTCTACATCAGACTTCTTCCGCAAAAGGAGAAAAGTTTTGACTCGGTGAATTTCGCGGCATTCGGACTCGATTCCCCGTTTGCCGAAATTCAGTTGCCTTTGGATTTCGGGTGACCCCTCTTGAGCATGTATGCTTCTGCTCCTTGTTCTAAATCAGACTTCTTCTGCAAACGGGGAAACGCTTTGACTCGGTGAATTTCGTGGCATTCCGACTTGATTCCCCGTTTACCGAAATTCACTTCCCTTTGAATTTCGGGTGACCCCTCTTGAGCATGTATGCTTCTGCTACTTGTTCTACATCAGACTTCTTCCGCAAACGGGGAAACGCTTTGACTCAGTGAATTTCGCGGCATTCCGACTTCGATTCCCCGTTTGCCGAAATTCAGTTGCCTTTGAATTTCTGGTGATCCCTCTTGAGCATGTATGCTTCTGCTACTTGTTCTACATCAGACTTGTTCCGCAAACGGGGAAACACTTTGAGTCGGTGAATTTCGCGGCATTCCGACTTCGATTCCCCGTTTGCCGAAATTCAGTTCCCTTTGAATTTTGGGTGACCCCTCTCGAGCATTTATGCTTCTGCTACTTGTTCTACATCAGACTTCTTCCTCAAACGGCGAAACGCTTTGCCACGGTGAGTTTCGCGGCATTCCGACTTCGATTCCCCGTTTGCCGAAATTGAGTTGCCTTTGAATTTCGGGTGACCCCTCTTGAGCATGTATGCTTCTGCTACTTGTTCTACATAAGACTTCTTCCGCAAACAGGGAAACGCTTTGACTCGGTGAATTTCGCGGCATTCCGACTTCGATTCCCCGTTTGCCGAAATTCAGTTGCCTTTGAATTTCGGGTGACCCCTCTTGAGCATGTATGCTTCTGCTACTTGTTCTACATCAGACTTCTTCCGCAAACGGGGAAACACTTTAAATTGGTGAATTTCGTGGCATTCCGACTTCGATTCCCTGTTTGCCGAAATTCACTTCCCTTTGAATTTCGGGTGACCCCTCTTGAGCATGTATGCTTCTGCTACTTGTTCTACATCAGACTTCTTCCGCAAACGGGGAAACGCTTTGACTCGGTGAATTTCACGGCATTCCGACTTCGATTCCCCGTTTGCCGAAATTCAGTTGCCTTTGGATTTCGGGTATCCCCTCTTGAGCATGTATGCTTCCGATACTTGTTCTACATCAGACTTCTTCCGCAAACGGGGAAACGCTTTGACTCAGTGAATTTCGCGGCATTCCTACGTCGATTCCCCGTTTGCCGAAATTTAGTTGCCTTTGAATTTCGGGTGACCCCTCTTGAGCATGTATGCTTCTGCTACTTGTTCTACATCAGACTTCTTCCGCAAACGGGCAAACGCTTTGACTCCGTGACTTTCGCAGCATTCCGACTTCGATGCCCCGGTTGCCGAAATTCAGTTGCCTTTGAATTTCGGGTGAGCCCTCTTGAGCATGTATGCTTCTGCTACTTGTTCTACATCAGACTTCTTCCGCAAACAGGGAAACACTTTAAATTGGTGAATTTCGTGGCATTCCGACTTCGATTCCCCGTTTTCCAAAATTCAGTTGCCTTTGAATTTCAGGTGACCCCTCTTGAGCATGTATGCTTCTGCTACTTGTTCTACATCAGACTTCTTCCGCAAACGGGGAAACGCTTTGACTCTGTGAATTTCGCGGCATTCCGACTTCGATTCCCCGTTTGCCGAAATTCAGTTGCCTTTGGATTTCGGGTGACCCCTCTTGAGTATGTATGCTTCCGATACTTGTTCTACATCAGACTTCTTCCGCAAACGGGCAAACGCTTTGTCTCCGTGACTTTCACGGCATTCCGACTTGGATTCCCCGTTTGCCGAAATTGAGTTGCCTTTGAATTTCGGGTGACCCCTCTTGAGCATGTATGCTTCTGCTACTTGTTCTACATAAGACTTCTTCCGCAAACAGGGAAACGCTTTGACTCGGTGAATTTCGCGGCATTCCGACTTCGATTCCCCGTTTGCCGAAATTCAGTTGCCTTTGAATTTCGGGTGACCCCTCTTGAGCATGTATGCTTCTGCTACTTGTTCTACATCAGACTTCTTCCGCAAACGGGGAAACACTTTAAATTGGTGAATTTCGTGGCATTCCGACTTCGATTCCCTGTTTGCCGAAATTCACTTCCCTTTGAATTTCGGGTGACCCCTCTTGAGCATGTATGCTTCTGCTACTTGTTCTACATCAGACTTCTTCCGCAAACGGGGAAACGCTTTGACTCGGTGAATTTCACGGCATTCCGACTTCGATTCCCCGTTTGCCGAAATTCAGTTGCCTTTGGATTTCGGGTATCCCCTCTTGAGCATGTATGCTTCCGATACTTGTTCTACATCAGACTTCTTCCGCAAACGGGGAAACGCTTTGACTCAGTGAATTTCGCGGCATTCCTACGTCGATTCCCCGTTTGCCGAAATTTAGTTGCCTTTGAATTTCGGGTGACCCCTCTTGAGCATGTATGCTTCTGCTACTTGTTCTACATCAGACTTCTTCCGCAAACGGGCAAACGCTTTGACTCCGTGACTTTCGCAGCATTCCGACTTCGATGCCCCGGTTGCCGAAATTCAGTTGCCTTTGAATTTCGGGTGAGCCCTCTTGAGCATGTATGCTTCTGCTACTTGTTCTACATCAGACTTCTTCCGCAAACAGGGAAACACTTTAAATTGGTGAATTTCGTGGCATTCCGACTTCGATTCCCCGTTTTCCAAAATTCAGTTGCCTTTGAATTTCAGGTGACCCCTCTTGAGCATGTATGCTTCTGCTACTTGTTCTACATCAGACTTCTTCCGCAAACGGGGAAACGCTTTGACTCTGTGAATTTCGCGGCATTCCGACTTCGATTCCCCGTTTGCCGAAATTCAGTTGCCTTTGGATTTCGGGTGACCCCTCTTGAGTATGTATGCTTCCGATACTTGTTCTACATCAGACTTCTTCCGCAAACGGGCAAACGCTTTGTCTCCGTGACTTTCACGGCATTCCGACTTGGATTCCCCGTTTGCCGAAATTCAGTTGCCTTTGAATTTCGGGTGAGCCCTCTTGAGCATGTATGCTTCTGCTACTTATTCTACATAAGACTTCTTCCGCAAACGGGGAAACGCTTTGACTCCGTGACTTTCGCAGCATTCCGACTTCGATGCCCCGGTTGCCGAAATTCAGTTGCCTTTGAATTTCGGGTGAGCCCTCTTGAGCATGTATGCTTCTGCTACTTGTTCTACATAAGACTTCTTCCACAAACGGGGAAACGCTTTGACTCGGTGAATTTCGCGGCATTCCGACTTCGATTCCCCGTTTGCCGAAATTCAGTTGCCTTTGAATTTCGGGTGACCCCTCTTGAGCATGTATGCTTCTGCTCCTTGTTCTAAATCAGACTTCTTCCGCAAACGGGGAAACGCTTTGCCACAGTGAGTTTCGCGGCATTCCGACTTTGATTCCCCGTTTGCCGAAATTCAGTTGCCTTTGAATGTTGGGTGACCCCTCTTGAGCATGTATGCTTCTGCTACTTGTTCTACATCAGACTTCTTCTGCAAAAGAGGAAATGCTTTGACTCGGTGAATTTCGCGACATTCCGACTTCGATTCCCCGTTTGCCGAAATTGAGTTGCCTTTGAATTTAGGGTGACACCTCTTGAGCATGTATGCTTCCGCTACTTGTTCTACATCAGACTTCTTCCGCAAACGGCGAAACGCTTTGACCTAGTGAGTTTCGCGGCATTCCGACTTTGATGCCCCGGTTGCCGAAATTCAGTTGCCTTTGACTTTTGGATGATCCCTCTTGAGCATGTATGCTTCTGCTCCTTGTTCTAAATCAGACTTCTTCCGCAAACGGGGAAACGCTTTGCCACAGTGAGTTTCGCGGCATTCCGACTTCGATTCCCTGTTTGCCGAAATTCAGTTGCCTTTGAATTTTGGGTGACCCCTCTTGAGCATGTATGCTTCGGCTACTTGTTCTACATCAGACTTCTTCTGCAAAAGGGGAAACGCTTTGACTCGGTGAATTTCGCGGCATTCCGACATCGATTCCCCGTTTGCCGAAATTGAGTTGCCTTTGAATTTAGGGTGACACCTCTTGAGCATGTATGCTTCCGCTACTTGTTCTACATCAGACTTCTTCCGCAAACGGGGAAACGCTTTGACTCGGTGAATTTCGCGGCATTCCGACTTTGATTCCCCGTTTGCCGAAATTCAGTTGCCTTTGAATTTCTAGTGATCCCTCTTGAGCATGTATGCTTCTGCTCCTTGTTCTAAATCAGACTTCTTCCGCAAACAGGGCAACGCTTTGACTCGGTGAATTTCGCGGCATTCCGCCTTCGATTCCCCGTTTGCCGAAATTCAGTTGCCTTTGGATTTCGGGTATCCCCTCTTGAGCATGTATGCTTCCGATACTTGTTCTACATCAGACTTCTTCTGCAAACGGGCAAACGCTTTGACCCAGTGACTTTCGCAGCATTCCGACTTCGATGCCCCGGTTGCCGAAATTCAGTTGCCTTTGAATTTCGGGTGAGCCCTCTTGAGCCTGTATGCTTCTGCTACTTGTTCTACATCAGACTTCTTCCGCAAACGGGGAAACACTTTAAATTGGTGAATTTCGTGGCATTCCGACTTCGATTCCCCGTTTTCCAAAATTCAGTTGCCTTTGAATTTCAGGTGACCCCTCTTGACCATGTATGCTTCTGCTACTTGTTATACATCAGACTTCTTCCTGAAACGGCGAAACGCTTTGCCACGGTGAGTTTCCCGACTTTCCGATTTCGATTCCCCGGTTGCCGAAATTCAGTTGCCTTTGAATTTCGGGTGACCCCTCTTGAGCATGTATGCTTCTGCTACTTGTTCTACATCAGACTTCTTCCGCAAACAGGGAAACACTTTAAATTGGTGAATTTCGTGGCATTCCGACTTCGATTCCCCGTTTTCCAAAATTCAGTTGCCTTTGAATTTCAGGTGACCCCTCTTGAGCATGTATGCTTCTGCTACTTGTTCTACATCAGACTTCTTCCGCAAACGGGGAAACGCTTTGACTCTGTGAATTTCGCGGCATTCCGACTTCGATTCCCCGTTTGCCGAAATTCAGTTGCCTTTGGATTTCGGGTGACCCCTCTTGAGTATGTATGCTTCCGATACTTGTTCTACATCAGACTTCTTCCGCAAACGGGCAAACGCTTTGTCTCCGTGACTTTCACGGCATTCCGACTTGGATTCCCCGTTTGCCGAAATTCAGTTGCCTTTGAATTTCGGGTGACCCCTCTTGAGCATGTATGCTTCTGCTACTTATTCTACATAAGACTTCTTCCGCAAACAGGGAAACGCTTTGACTCGGTGAATTTCGCAGCATTCCGACTTCGATGCCCCGGTTGCCGAAATTCAGTTGCCTTTGAATTTCGGGTGACCCCTCTTGAGCATGTATGCTTCTGCTACTTGTTCTACATAAGACTTCTTCCACAAACGGGGAAACGCTTTGACTCGGTGAATTTCGCGGCATTCCGACTTCGATTCCCCGTTTGCCGAAATTCAGTTGCCTTTGAATTTCGGGTGACCCCTCTTGAGCATGTATGCTTCTGCTACTTGTTCTAAATCAGACTTCTTCCGCAAACGGGGAAACGCTTTGCCACAGTGAGTTTCGCGGCATTCCGACTTTGATTCCCCGTTTGCCGAAATTCAGTTGCCTTTGGATGTTGGGTGACCCCTCTTGAGCATGTATGCTTCTGCTACTTGTTCTACATCAGACTTCTTCTGCAAAAGAGGAAATGCTTTGACTCGGTGAATTTCGCGACATTCCGACTTCGATTCCCCGTTTGCCGAAATTGAGTTGCCTTTGAATTTAGGGTGACACCTCTTGAGCATGTATGCTTCTGCTACTTGTTCTACATCAGACTTCTTCCGCAAACAGGGAAACACTTTGACTCGGTGAATTTCGCGGCATTCCGACTTCGATGCCCCGTTTGCCGAAATTCAGTTGCCTTTGAATTTCGGGTGAGCCCTCTTGAGCATGTATGCTTCTGCTACTTGTTCTACATCAGACTTCTTCCGCAAACGGGGAAACGGTTTGACTCCGTGACTTTCGCAGCATTCCGACTTCATGCCCCGGTTGCCGAAATTCAGTTGCCTTTGAATTTCTAGTGATCCCTCTTGAGCATGTATGCTTCTGCTCCTTGTTCTAAATCAGACTTCTTCCGCAAACGGGGAAACGCTTTGCCACAGTGAGTTTCGCGGCATTCCGACTTCGATTCCCTGTTTGCCGAAATTCAGTTGCCTTTGAATTTTGGGTGACCCCTCTTGAGCATGTATGCTTCGGCTACTTGTTCTACATCAGACTTCTTCTGCAAAAGGGGAAACGCTTTGACTCGGTGAATTTCGCGGCATTCCGACATCGATTCCCCGTTTGCCGAAATTGAGTTGCCTTTGAATTTAGGGTGACACCTCTTGAGCATGTATGCTTCCGCTACTTGTTCTACATCAGACTTCTTCCGCAAACGGGGAAACGCTTTGACTCGGTGAATTTCGCGGCATTCCGACTTTGATTCCCCGTTTGCCGAAATTCAGTTGCCTTTGAATTTCTAGTGATCCCTCTTGAGCATGTATGCTTCTGCTCCTTGTTCTAAATCAGACTTCTTCCGCAAACAGGGCAACGCTTTGACTCGGTGAATTTCGCGGCATTCCGCCTTCGATTCCCCGTTTGCCGAAATTCAGTTGCCTTTGGATTTCGGGTATCCCCTCTTGAGCATGTATGCTTCCGATACTTGTTCTACATCAGACTTCTTCTGCAAACGGGCAAACGCTTTGACCCAGTGACTTTCGCAGCATTCCGACTTCGATGCCCCGGTTGCCGAAATTCAGTTGCCTTTGAATTTCGGGTGAGCCCTCTTGAGCCTGTATGCTTCTGCTACTTGTTCTACATCAGACTTCTTCCGCAAACAGGGAAACACTTTAAATTGGTGAATTTCGTGGCATTCCGACTTCGATTCCCCGTTTTCCAAAATTCAGTTGCCTTTGAATTTCAGGTGACCCCTCTTGACCATGTATGCTTCTGCTACTTGTTATACATCAGACTTCTTCCTGAAACGGCGAAACGCTTTGCCACGGTGAGTTTCCCGACTTTCCGATTTCGATTCCCCGGTTGCCGAAATTCAGTTGCCTTTGAATTTCGGGTGACCCCTCTTGAGCATGTATGCTTCTGCTACTTGTTCTACATCAGACTTCTTCCGCAAACGGTGAAACGCTTTGACTTGGTGAATTTATTTGCATTCCGACTTCGATTCCCCGTTTGCCGAAATTCAGTTGCCTTTGAATTTCGGGTGACCCCTCTTAAGCATGTATGCTTCTGCTACTTGTTCTACATCAGACTTCTTCGGCAAACGGGGAAACGGTTTGACTCCGTGACTTTCGCAGCATTCCGACATCGATGCCCCGGTTGCCGAAATTCAGTTGCCTTTGAATTTCTAGTGATCCCTCTTGAGCATGTATGCTTCTGCTCCTTGTTCTAAATCAGACTTCTTCCGCAAACGGGGAAACGCTTTGCCGCAGTGAGTTTCGCGGCATTCCGACTTCGATTCCCCGTTTGCCGAAATTCAGTTGCCTTTGAATTTTGGGTGACCCCTCTTGAGCATGTATGCTTCTGCTACTTGTTCTACATCAGACTTCTTCCGCAAAAGGGGAAACGCTTTGAGTCGGTGAATTTCGCGGCATTCCGACTTCGATTCCCCGTTTGCCGAAATTGAGTTGCCTTTGAATTTCGGGTGACCCCTCTTGAGCATGTATGCTTCCGCTACTTGTTCTACATCAGACTTCTTCCGCAAACGGGGAAACGCTTTGACTCGTTGAATTTCGCGGCATTCCGACTTTGATTCCCCGTTTGCCGAAATTCAGTTGCCTTTGAATTTCTAGTGATCCCTCTTGAGCATGTATGCTTCTGCTCCTTGTTCTAAATCAGACTTCTTCCGCAAACAGGGCAACGCTTTGACTCGGTGAATTTCGCGGCATTCCGACTTCGATTCCCCGTTTGCCGAAATTCAGTTGCCTTTGAATTTCGGGTGACCCCTCTTAAGCATGTATGCTTCTGCTACTTGTTCTACATCAGACTTCTTCGGCAAACGGGGAAACGGTCTGACTCCGTGACTTTCGCAGCATTCCGACTTCGATGCCCCGGTTGCCGAAATTCAGTTGCCTTTGAATTTCTAGTGATCCCTCTTGAGCATGTATGCTTCTGCTCCTTGTTCTAAATCAGACTTCTTCCGCAAACAGGGCAACGCTTTGACTCGGTGAATTTCGCGGCATTCCGACTTCGATTCCCCGTTTGCCGAAATTCAGTTGCCTTTGAATTTCGGGTGACCCCTCTTCAGCATGTATGCTTCTGCTACTTGTTCTACATCAGACTTCTTCCGCAAACGGGGAAACGGTTTGACTCCGTGACTTTCGCAGCATTCCGACTTCGATGCCCCGGTTGCCGAAATTCTGTTGCCTTTGAATTTCTAGTGATCCGTCTTGAGCATGTATGCTTCTGCTCCTTGTTCTAAATCAGACTTCTTCAGCAAACGGGGAAACGCTTTGACTCGATGAATTTCGTGGCATTCCGACTTCGATTCCCCGTTTGCCAAAATTCAGTTGCCTTTGAATTTCGGGTGACCCCTCTTGTGCATGTATGCCTCCGCTACTAGTTCTACATCAGACTTCTTCCGCAAACGGGGAAACGCTTTGACTCCGTGACTTTCGCAGCATTCCGACTTCGATTCCCTCTTTGCCGAAATTCAGTTGCATTTGAATTTATGGTGATCCCTCTTGAGCATGTATGCTTCTGCTACTTGTTCTACATCAGACTTCTTCCGCAAACAGGGAAACACTTTGACTCGGTGAATTTCGCGGCATTCCGACTTCGATGCCCCGTTTGCCGAAATTCAGTTGCCTTTGAATTTCGGGTGAGCCCTCTTGAGCATGTATGCTTCTGCTACTTCTTCTAAATCAGACTTCTTCCGCAAACGGGGAAACGCTTTGACTCGGTGAGTTTCGCGTCATTCCAACTTCGATTCCCCGTTTGCCGAAATTCAGTTGCCTTTGAATTTTGGGTGACCCCTCTTGAGCATGTATGCTTCTGCTACTTGTTCTCATTCATACTTCTTCCGCAAATGGGGAAACGCTTTGACTCGGGGAATTTCGCGGCATTCCGACTTCGATTTCCCGTTTGCCGAAATTCAGTTGCCTTTGAATTTCGGGTGACCCCTCTTGAGCATGTATGCTTCTGCTACTTGTTCTACATCAGACTTCTTCCGCAAAAGGGGAAACGCTTTGACTCGGTGAATTTCGCGGCATTCCGCCTTCGATTCCCCGTTTGCCGAAATTCAATTGCCTTTGAATTTCGGGTGACCCCTCTTGTGCATGTATGCTTCCGCTACTAGTTCTACATCAGACTTCTTCCGCAAACGGGGAAACGCTTTGACTCCATGACTTTCAGAGCATTCCGACTTCGATTCCCTGTTTGCCGAAATTCAGTTGCATTTGAATTTATGGTGATCCCTCTTGAGCATGTATGCTTCTGCTACTTGTTCTACATCAGACTTCTTCCGCAAACGGGGAAACGCTTTGACTCGGTGAATTTCGCGGCATTCCGACTTCGAGGCCCCGGTTGCCGAAATTCAGTTGCCTTTGAATTTCGGGTGACCCCTCTTGAGCATGTATGCTTCTGCTACTTGTTCTACATCAGACATCTTCCTCAAATGGCGAAACGCTTTGCCACGGCGAGTTTCACGGCATTCCGACTTCGATTCCCCGTTTGCCGAAATTCAGTTGCCTTTGAATTTCGGGTGACCCCTCTTGAGCATGTATGCTTCTGCTACTTGTTCTACATTAGACTTCTTCCACAAATGGGGAAACGCTTTGACTCGGTGAATTTCGCGGCATTCCGACTTCGATTCCCCGTTTGCCGAAATTCAATTGCCTTTGAATTTCGGGTGACCCCTCTTGTGCATGTATGCTTCCGCTACTTGTTCTACATCAGACTTCTTCCGCAAACGGGGAAACGCTTTGACTCCGTGACTTTCGCAGCATTCCGACTTCGATTCCCCGTTTGCCGAAATTCAGTTGCATTTGAATTTATGGTGATCCCTCTTGAGCATGTATGCTTCTGCTACTTGTTCTACATTAGACTTCTTCCGCAAACGGGGAAACGCTTTGACTCGGTGAATTTCGCGGAATTCCGACTTCTATTCCCTGTTTGCCAAAATTCCGTTGCCTTTGTATTTCGGGTGACCCCTCTTGAGCATGTATGCTTCTGCTACTTGTTCTAAATCAGACTTCTTCCGCAAATGGGGAAACGCTTTGACTCGGTGAATTTCGCGGCATTCCGACTTCGATTTCCCGTTTGCCAAAATTCAGTTGCCTTTGAATTTCGGGTGACCCCTATTCAGCATGTATGCTTGTGCTACTTGTTCTACATCAAACTTCTTCCGCAAACGGGGAAACGCTTTGACTCAGTGGCCTTCGCAGCATTCCGACTTCGATTCCCCGTTTGCCGAAATTCAGTTGCCTTTGAATTTCTGGTGATCCCTCTTGAGCATGTATGCTTCTGCTACTTGTTCTACATCAGAGTTCTTTCGCAAACGGGGAAACGCTTTGACTCGGTGAATTTTGCGGCATTCCGACTTCGATTCCCAGTTTGCCGAAATTCAGTTGCCTTTGAATTTCGGGTGAGCCCTGTTGAGCATGTATGCTTCTGCTACTTGTTCTACATCAGACTTCTTCCGCAAACGGGGAAACGCTTTGACTCGGTGAATTTCGCGTCATTCCAACTTGATTCCCCGTTTGCCGAAATTCAGTTGCCTTTCGATTTCGGGTGACCCCTCTTGAGCATCTATGCTTCCGCTACCTGTTCTACATCAGACTTCTTCCGCAAATGGGGGAACGCTTTGACTCGGTGAATTTCACGGCATTCCGATTTCGAGGCCCCGGTTGCCGAAATTCAGTTGCCTTTGATTTTCGGGTGACCCCTCCTGAGCATGTATGCTTCTGCTACTTGTTCTCCATCAGACTTCTTCCACAAACGGGGAAACGCTTTGACCAGGTGAATTTCGCGGCATTCCGACTTCGATTCCCCATTTGCCGAAATTCAATTGCCTTTGGATTTCGGGTGACCCCTCTTGAGCATCTATGCTTCCGCTACTTGTTCTACATCAGACTTCTTCCGCAAACGGGGGAACGCTTTGACTCAGTGAATTTCGCGGCATTCCGACTTCGAGGCCCCGGTTGCCGAAATTCAGTTGCCTTTGAATTTCGGGTGACCCCTCTTGAGCATGTATGCTTCTGCTAATTGTTCTCATTCATACTTCTTCCACAAATGGCGAAATGCTTTGACTCGGTGAGTTTCGCCGCATTCCGACTTCGATGCCTCGGTTGCTGAAATTCAGTTGCCTTTGACTTTCGGGTGAGCCCTCTTGAGCATGTATGCTTCTGCTACTTGTTCTACATCAGACTTCTTCCGCAAACGGGGAAACGCTTTAAATTGGTGAATTTCGCGGCATTCCGACTTCGATTCCCCGTTTTCCGAAATTCAGTTGCCTTTGAATTTCGGGTGACCCCTCTTGAGCATGTATGCTTCTGCTACTTGTTCTACATCACACTTCTTTCGCAAACGGGGAAACGCTTTGACTCGGTGAATTTCGCGGCATTCCGACTTCGATTCCCTGTTTGCCGAAATTCAGTTGCCTTTGAATTTCGGGTGACGCCTCTTGAGCATGTATGCTTCTGCTACTTGTTCTACATTAGACTTCTTCCCCAAACGGAGAAACGCTTTGACTCGGTGAATTTCGCGGCATTCCGACTTCGATTCCCCGTTTGCCGAAATTCAGTTGCCTTCGAATTTCTGGTGATCCCTCTTGAGCATGTATGCTTCTGCTTCTTATTCTACATCAGACTTCTTCCGCAAACGGGGAAACACTTTGACTCGGTGAATTTCGCGGCATTCCGACTTCGATTCCCCGTTTGCTGAAATTCAATTGCCTTTGAATTTCGGGTGACCCCTCTTGAGCATGTATGCTTCTGCTACTTGTTCTACATCAGACTTCTTCCGCAAATGGGGAAACGCTTTGACTCAGTGAATTTCACGCATTCCGAATTCGATTCCCCGTTTGCCAAAATTCAGTTGCCTTTGGATTTCGAGTGAGCCCTCTTGAGCATGTATGCTTCCGCTACTTCTTCTACATCAGACTTCTTCCGCAAACGGGGAAAAGGTTTGACTCGGTGAATTTCGCGGCATTCCGACTTGGGTTCCCCGTTTGCTGAAATTCAGTTGCCTTTGAATTTCTGGTGAGCCCTCTTGAGCATGTATGCTTCCGCTACTTGTTCTACATCAGACTTTTTTCGCAAACGGGCAAACGCTTTAAATCGGTGAATTTCGCGGCATTCCGACTTCGATGCCCTGGTTATCGAAATTCAGTTGCCTTTGGATTTCGGGTGAGCCCTCTTGAGCATGTATGCTTCCGCTACTTTTTCTACATCAGACTTCTTCCGCAAACGGGGAAACGCTTTGACTCGGTGAATTTCGCGGCATTCCGACTTCGATTCCCCGTTTGCCGAAATTTAGTTGCCTTTGGATTTCGGGTGACCCCTCTTGAGCATGTATGCTTCTGCTACTTGTTCTAATTCAGACTTCTTCCGCAAACGGGGAAACGCTTTGACACGGTGAGTTTCGCGGCATTCCGACTTCGATGCCCCGGTTGCCGAAATTCAGTTGCCTTTGAATTTCGGGTGACCCCTCTTGAGCATGTATGCTTCTGCTACTTGTTCTACATTAGACTTCTTCCACAAACGGGGAAGCGCTTTGACTCGGTGAATTTCACGGCATTCCGACTTCGATTCCCCGTTCGCCGAAATTCAGTTCCCTTTGAATTTCTGGTGATCCCTCTTGAGCATGTATGCTTCTGCTTCTTATTCTACATCAGACTTCTTCCGCAAACGGGGAAACGCTTTGACTCGGGGAATTTTGCGGCATTCCGACTTCGATTCCCCGTTTGACGAAATTCAGTTGCCTTTGAATTTCGGGTGACCCCTCTTGAGCATGTATGCTTCTGCTACTTGTTCTACATAAGACTTCTTCCGCAAACGGGGAAACGCTTTGACTCGGGGAATTTTGCGGCATTCCGACTTCGATTCCCCGTTTGACGAAATTCAGTTGCCTTTGAATTTCGGGTGACCCCTCTTGAGCATGTATGCTTCTGCTACTTGTTCTACATAAGACTTCTTCCGCAAACGGGGAAACGCTTTGACTCGGTGAATTTCGCGGCATTTCGACTTCGATTCCCCGTTTGCCGAAATTCAGTTGCCTTTGAATTTCGGGTGACCCCTCTTGAGCATGTATGCTTCTGCTACTTCTTCTACATCAAACTTCTTCCGCAAACGGGGAAAAGTTTTGACTCGCTGAATTTCGCGGCATTCCGACTTCGATTCCCCGTTTGCTGAAATTCAGTTGCCTTTGAATTTCTGGTGATCCCTCTTGAGCATGTATGCTTCTGGTACTTGTTCTACATCAGACTTCTTCCGCAAACGGGGAAACGCTTTGACTCGATGAATTTCGCGGCATTCTGACTTCGATTCCCCGTTTGCCCAAATTCAGTTGCCTTTGGATTTCGAGTGAGCCCTCTTGAGCATATATGCTTCCGCTACTTGTTCTACATCAGACTTTTTCCGCAAACGGGCAAACGCTTTAAATCGGTGAATTTCGCGGCATTCCGACTTCGATGCCCCAGTTATCGAAATTCATTTGCCTTTGGATTTCGGGTGATGCCTTTTGAGCATGTATGCTTCTGCTACTTGTTCTAAATCAGACTTCTTCCGCAAATGGCGAAACACTTTGACTCGGTGAGTTTCGCGGCATTCCGACTTCGATGCCCCGGTTGCCGAAATTCAGTTGCCTTTGAATTTCGAGTGACCCCTCTTGAGCATGTATGCTTCTGCTACTTGTTCTAAATCAAACTTCTTCCACAAACGGGGAAACGCTTTGACTCGGTGAATTTCGCTGCATTCTGACTTGGATTCCCCGTTTGCCGAAATTCAGTTGCCTTTGAATTTCGGGTGACCCCTCTTGAGCAAGTATGCTTCTGCTACTTGTTCTACATCAGACTTCTTCCGCGAACGGGCAAACACTTTGACTCATTGACTTTCGCATTATTCCGACTTCGATGCCCCGGTTGCCGAAATTCAGTTGCCTTTGAATTTCGGGTGACCCCTCTTGAGCATGTATGCTTCTGCTACTTGTTCTACATTAGACTTCTTCCCCAAACGGAGAAACGCTTTGACTCGGTGAATTTCGCGGCATTCCGACTTCGATTCCCCCTTTGCCGAAATTCAGTTGCCTTTGAATTTCGGGTGACCCCTCTTGAGCATGTATGCTTCTGCTACTTGTTCTACATCAGACTTCTTCCGCAAATGGGGAAACGCTTTGACTCCTTAAATTCGCGCATTCCGACTTCGACTCCCCGTTTGCCGAAATTCAGTTGCCTTTGGATTTCGAGTGAGCCCTCTTGAGCATGTATGCTTCCGCTACTTGTTCTACATCAGACTTCTTCCACAAACGGGGAAAAGTTTTGACTCGGTGAATTTCGCGGCATTCCGACTTCGATTCCCCGTTTGCCGAAATTCAGTTGCCTTTGAATTTCTGTTGATCCCTCTTGAGCATGTATGCTTCTGCTACTTGTTCTACATTAGACTTCTTCCGCAAACGGGGAAACGCTTTGACTCGGTGAATTTCGCGGCATTCCGACTTCGATTCCCCGTTTGCCGAAATTCAGTTGCCTTCGAATTTCGGGTGACCCCTCTTGAGCATGTATGCTTCTGCTACTTGTTCTACATCAGACTTCTTCCGCAAACGGGGAAACGCTTTGACTCGGTGAATTTCGCGGCATTCCGACTTCGATTCCCCGTTTGCCGAAATTCAGTTGCCTTCGAATTTCGGGTGACCCCTCTTGAGCATGTATGCTTCTGCTACTTGTTCTACATCAGACTTCTTCCGCAAATGGGGAAACGCTTTGACTCGGTGAATTTCACGCATTCCGAATTCGATTCCCCGTTTCCCAAAATTCAGTTGCCTTTGGATTTCGAGTGAGCCCTCTTGAGCATGTATGCTTCCGCTACTTCTTCTACATCAGACTTCTTCCGCAAACGGGGAAAAGGTTTGACTCGGTGAATTTCGCGGCATTCCGACTTGGGTTCCCCGTTTGCTGAAATTCAGTTGCCTTTGGATTTCGAGTGAGCCCTCTTGAGCATGTATGCTTCTGGTACTTGTTCTACATCAGACTTCTTCCGCAAACGGGGAAACGCTTTGACTCGATGAATTTCGCCGCATTCTGACTTCGATTCCCCGTTTGCCCAAATTCAGTTGCCTTTGGATTTCGGGTGAGCCCTCTTGAGCATGTATGCTTCCGCTACTTGTTCTACATCAGACTTTTTCCGCAAACGGGCAAACGCTTTAAATCGGTGAATTTCGCGGCATTCCGACTTCGATGCCCCGGTTATCGAAATTCAGTTGCCTTTGGATTTCGGGTGAGCCCTCTTGAGCATGTATGCTTCCGCTACTTTTTATACATCAGACTTCTTCCGCAAACGGGGAAACGCTTTGACTCGGTGAGTTTCGCGGCATTCCGACTTCGATGCCCCGGTTGCCGAAATTCAGTTGCCTTTGAATTTCGGGTGACCCCTCTTGAGCATCTATGCTTCCGCTACTTTTTCTACATCAGACTTCTTCCGCAAACGGGGAAACGCTTTGACTCGGTGAATTTCACGGCATTCCGACTTCAATTCCCCGTTTGCCGAAATTCAGTTGCCTTTGAATTTCTGGTGATCCCTCTTGAGCATGTATGCTTCTGCTTCTTATTCTACATCAGACTTCTTCCGCAAACGGGGAAACGCTTTGACTCGGGGAATTTTGCGGCATTCCGACTTCGATTCCCCGTTTGACGAAATTCAGTTGCCTTTGAATTTCGGGTGACCCCTCTTGAGCATGTATGCTTCTGCTACTTGTTCTACATAAGACTTCTTCCGCAAATGGGGAAACGCTTTGACTCGTGGAATTTTGCGGCATTCCGACTTCGATTCCCCGTTTGACGAAATTCAGTTGCCTTTGAATTTCGGGTGACCCCTCTTCAGCATGTATGCTTCTGCTACTTGTTCTACATAAGACTTCTTCCGCAAACGGGGAAACGCTTTGACTCGGTGAATTTCGCGGCATTCCGACTTCGATTCCCCGTTTGCCGAAATTCAGTTGCCTTTGGATTTCGGGTGATGCCTTTTGAGCATGTATGCTTCTGCTACTTGTTCTAAATCAGACTTCTTCCGCAAATGGCGAAACACTTTGACTCGGTGAGTTTCGCGGCATTCCGACTTCGATGCCCCGGTTGCCGAAATTCAGTTGCCTTTGAATTTCGGGTGACCCCTCTTGAGCATGTATGCTTCTGCTACTTGTTCTACATCAAACTTCTTCCACAAACGGGGAAACGCTTTGACTCGGTGAATTTCGCGGCATTCCGACTTCGATTCCTCGTTTGCCGAAATTCAGTTGCCTTTGGATTTCGGGTGAGCCCTCTTGAGTATGTATGCTTCCGCTACTTGTTCTACATCATACTTCTTCCGCAAACGGGGAAACGCTTTGACTCGGTGAATTTCGCGGCATTCCGACTTCGATTCCCCGTTTGCTGAAATTCAGTTGCCTTTGAATTTCTGGTGATCCCTCTTGAGCATGTATGCTTCTGGTACTTGTTCTACATCAGACTTCTTCCGCAAACGGGGAAACGCTTTGACTCGATGAATTTCGCGGCATTCTGACTTCGATTCCCCGTTTGCCCAAATTCAGTTGCCTTTGGATTTCGAGTGAGCCCTCTTGAGCATATATGCTTCCGCTACTTGTTCTACATCAGACTTTTTCCGCAAACGGGCAAACGCTTTAAATCGGTGAATTTCGCGGCATTCCGACTTCGATGCCCCGGTTATCAAAATTCAGTTGCCTTTGGATTTCGGGTGAGCCCTCTAGAGCATGTATGCTTCCGCTACTTTTTCTACATCAGACTTCTTCCGCAAACGGGGAAACGCTTTGACTCGGTGAATTTCGCGGCATTCCGACTTCGATTCCTCGTTTACCGAAATTCAGTTGCCTTTGAATTTCGGGTGACCCCTCTTGAGCATTTATGCTTCTGCTACTTGTTCTACATCAGACTTCTTCCGCGAACGGGCAAACACTTTGACTCATTGACTTTCGCATGATTCCGACTTCGATACCCCGGTTGCCGAAATTCAGTTGCCTTTGAATTTCGGGTGACCCCTCTTGAGCATTTATGCTTCTGCTACTTGTTCTACATCAGACTTCTTCCGCAAATGGGGAAACGCTTTGCCTCGGTGAATTTCGCGCATTCCGAATTCGATTCCCCGTTTGCCGAAATTCAGTTGCCTTTGGATTTCGAGTGAGCCCTCTTGAGCATGTATGCTTCGGCTACTTGTTCTACATCAGACTTCTTCCGCGAACGGGGAAACGCTTTGACTCGGTGAATTTCGCAGCATTCCGACTTCGATTCCCCGTTTGCTGAAATTCAGTTGCCTTTGAATTTCGGGTGACCCCTCTTGAGCATGTATGCTTCTGCTACTTGTTCTAAATCAGACTTCTTCCGCAAACGGGGAAACGCTTTGACTCGGTGAATTTCGCGGCATTCCGACTTCGATACCCCGGTTGCCGAAATTCAGTTGCCTTTGAATTTCGGGTGACCCCTCTTGAGCATTTATGCTTCTGCTACTTGTTCTACATCAGACTTCTTCCGCAAATGGGGAAACGCTTTGACTCGGTGAATTTCGCGCATTCCGAATTCGATTCCCCGTTTGCCGAAATTCAGTTGCCTTTGGATTTCGAGTGAGCCCTCTTGAGCATGTATGCTTCCGCAACTTCTTCTATATCAGACTTCTTCCGCAAACGGGGAAACGCTTTGACTCGGTGAATTTCGCGCATTCCGAATTCGATTCCCCGTTTGCCGAAATTCAGTTGGCTTTGGATTTCGAGTGAGCCCTCTTGAGCATGTATGCTTCCGCTACTTCTTCTACATCAGACTTCTTCCGCAAACGGGGAAAAGTTTTGACTCGGTGAATTTCGCGGCATTCCGACTTTGATTCCCCATTTGCCGAAATTCAGTTGCCTTTGAATTTCGGGTGACCCCTCTTGAGCAAGTATGCTTCTGCTACTTGTTCTACATCAGACTTCTTCCGCGAACGGGCAAACACTTTGACTCATTGACTTTCGCATTATTCCGACTTCGATGCCCCGGTTGCCGAAATTCAGTTGCCTTTGAATTTCGGGTGACCCCTCTTGAGCATGTATGCTTCTGCTTTTTATTCTACATCAGACTTCTTCCGCAAACGGGGAAACGCTTTGACTCGGGGAATTTCGCGGCATTCCGACTTCGATTCCCCGTTTGCCGAAATTCAGTTGCCTTTGAATTTCGGGTGACCCCTCTTGAGCATGTATGCTTCTGCTACTTGTTCTACATCAGACTTCTTCCGCAAATGGGGAAACGCTTTGACTCGGTGAATTTCGCGCATTCCGAATTCGATTCCCAGTTTGCTGAAATTCAGTTGCCTTTGGATTTCGAGTGAGCCCTCTTGAGCATGTATGCTTCCGCTACTTCTTCTACATCGGACTTCTTCCGCAAACGAGGAAAAGGTTTGACTCGGTGAATTTCGCGGCATTCCGACTTGGATTCCCCGTTTGCTGAAATTCAGTTGCCTTTGAATTTCTGGTGATCCCTCTTGAGCATGTATGCTTCCGCTACTTGTTCTACATCAGAGTTTTTCCGCAAACGGGGAAACGCTTTAAATCGGTGAATTTCGCGGCATTCCAACTTCGATGCCCCGGTTATCGAAATTCAGTTGCCTTTGGATTTCGGGTGAGCCCTCTTGAGCATGTATGCTTCCGCTACTTGTTCTATATCAGACTTTTTCCGCAAACGGGCAAACGCTTTAAATCGGTGAATTTTGCGGCATTCCGACTTCGATTCCCCGTTTGCCGAAATTCTATTGCCTTTGAATTTCGGGTGAGCCCTCTTGTGCATGTATGCTTCTGCCACTTGTTCTACATCAGACTTCTTTCGCAAACGGGGAAACGCTTTGACTCGGTGAATTTCGCGGCATTCCGACTTCGATTCCCCGTTTGTCGAAATTCTATTGCCTTTGAATTTCGAGTGAGCCCACTTGAGCATGTATGCTTCTGCTACTTGTTCTACATCAGACTTCTTCCGCAAACGGGGAAACGCTTTGACTCAGTGACTTTCGCAGCATTCCGACTTCGATTCCCCGTTTGCCGAAATTCAGTTGCCTTTGAATTTCTGTTGATCCCTCTTGAGCATGTATGCTTCTGCTACTTGTTCTACATTAGACTTCTTCCGCAAATGGGGAAAAGTTTTGACTCGGTGAATTTCGCGGCATTCCGACTTTGATTCCCCATTTGCCGAAATTCAGTTGCCTTTGAATTTCGGGTGACCCCTCTTGAGCAAGTATGCTTCTGCTACTTGTTCTACATCAGACTTCTTCAGCGAACGGGCAAACACTTTGACTCATTGACTTTCGCATTATTCCGACTTCGATGCCCCGGTTGCCGAAATTCAGTTGCCTTTGAATTTCGGGTGACCCCTCTTGAGCATGTATGCTTCTGCTTTTTATTCTACATCAGACTTCTTCCGCAAATGGGGAAACGCTTTGACTCGGTGAATTTCGCGCATTCCGAATTCGATTCCCCATTTGCTGAAATTCAGTTGCCTTTGGATTTCGAGTGAGCCCTCTTGAGCATGTATGCTTCCGCTACTTCTTCTACATCGGACTTCTTCCGCAAACGGGGAAAAGTTTTGACTCGGTGAATTTCGCGGCATTCCGACTTTGATTCCCCATTTGCCGAAATTCAGTTGCCTTTGAATTTCGGGTGACCCCTCTTGAGCAAGTATGCTTCTGCTACTTGTTCTACATCAGACTTCTTCCGCGAACGGGCAAACACTTTGACTCATTGACTTTCGCATTATTCCGACTTCGATGCCCCGGTTGCCGAAATTCAGTTGCCTTTGAATTTCGGGTGACCCCTCTAGAGCATGTATGCTTCTGCTTTTTATTCTACATCAGACTTCTTCCGCAAACGGGGAAACGCTTTGACTCGGGGAATTTCGCGGCATTCCGACTTCGATTCCCCGTTTGCTGAAATTCAGTTGCCTTTGAATTTCGGGTGAGCCCTCTTGAGCATGTATGCTTCTGCTACTTGTTCTACATCAGACTTCTTTCGCAAACGGGGAAACGCTTTGACTCGGTGAATTTCGCGGCATTCCGACTTCGATTCCCCGTTTGTCGAAATTCTATTGCCTTTGAATTTCGAGTGAGCCCACTTGAGCATGTATGCTTCTGCTACTTGTTCTACATCAGACTTCTTCCGCAAACGGGGAAACGCTTTGACTCAGTGACTTTCGCAGCATTCCGACTTCGATTCCCCGTTTGCCGAAATTCAGTTGCCTTTGAATTTCTGTTGATCCCTTTTGAGCATGTATGCTTCTGCTACTTGTTCTACATTAGACTTCTTCCGCAAACGGGGAAACGCTTTGACTCGGTGAATTTCGCGGCATTCCGACTTCGATTCCCCGTTTGCCGAAATTCAGTTGCCTTTGAATTTCGGGTGACCCCTCTTGAGCATGTATGCTTCTGCTAGTTGTTCTACATCAGACTGCTTCCGCAAATGGGGAAACGCTTTGACTCGGTGAATTTCACGGCATTTCGACTTCGATTCCCCGTTTGCCGAAATTCAGTTGCCTTTGAATTTCTGGTGAGCCCTCTTGAGCATGTATGCTTCCGCTACTTGTTCTACATTAGAGTTTTTCCGCAAACGGGGAAACGCTTTAAATCGGTGAATTTCGCGGTATTCCGACTTCGATGCCCCGGTTATCGAAATTCAGTTGCCTTTGGATTTCGGGTGAGCCCTCTTGAGCATGTATGCTTCCGCTACTTGTTCTATATCACACTTTTTCCGCAAACAGGCAAACGCTTTAACTCGGTGAATTTCGCGGCATTCCGACTTCGATGCCCCGGTTATCGAAATTCAGTTGCCTTTAGATTTTGGGTGAGCCCTCTTGAGCATGTATGCTTCCGCTACTTTTTCTACATCAGACTTCTTCCGCAAACGGGGAAACGCTTTGACTCGTTGAATTTCGTGGCATTCCGACTTCGATTCCCCGTTTGCCGAAATTCAGTTGCCTTTGAATTTCGGGTGACCCCTCTTGAGCATTTATGCTTCTGCTACTTGTTCTACATCAGACTTCTTCCGCGAACGGGCAAACACTTTGACTCATTGACTTTCGCATGATTCCGACTTCGATGCCCAGGTTGCCGAAATTCAGTTGCCTTTGAATTTCGGGTGACCCCTCTTGAGCATGTATGCTTCTGCTACTTGTTCTACATGAGACTTCTTCCGCAAACGGGGAAACGCTTTGACTCGGTGAATTTCGCGGCATTCCTACTTCGATTCCCCATTTGCCGAAATTCAGTTGCCTTTGAATTTCGGGTGACCCCTCTTGAGCATGTATGCTTCTGCTACTTGTTCTACATCAGACTTCTTCTTCAAATGGGGAAACGCTTTGACTCGGTGAATTTCGCGCATTCCGAATTCGATTCCCCGTTTGCCGAAATTCAGTTGGCTTTGGATTTCGAGTGAGCCCTCTTGAGCATGTATGCTTCCGCTACTTCTTCTACATCAGACTTCTTCCGCAAACGGGGAAAAGTTTTGACTCGGTGAATTTCGCGGCATTCCGACTTTGATTCCCCATTTGCCGAAATTCAGTTGCCTTTGAATTTCGGGTGACCCCTCTTGAGCAAGTATGCTTCTGCTACTTGTTCTACATCAGACTTCTTCCGCGAACGGGCAAACACTTTGACTCATTGACTTTCGCATTATTCCGACTTCGATGCCCCGGTTGCCGAAATTCAGTTGCCTTTGAATTTCGGGTGACCCCTCTTGAGCATGTATGCTTCTGCTTTTTATTCTACATCAGACTTCTTCCGCAAACGGGGAAACGCTTTGACTCGGGGAATTTCGCGGCATTCCGACTTCGATTCCCCGTTTGCCGAAATTCAGTTGCCTTTGAATTTCGGGTGACCCCTCTTGAGCATGTATGCTTCTGCTACTTGTTCTACATCAGACTTCTTCCGCAAATGGGGAAACGCTTTGACTCGGTGAATTTCGCGCATTCCGAATTCGATTCCCCTTTCGCTGAAATTCAGTTGCCTTTGGATTTCGAGTGAGCCCTCTTGAGCATGTATGATTCCGCTACTTGTTCTACATCAGACTTCTTCCGCAAATGGGGAAACGCTTTGACTCGGTGAATTTCGCGCATTCCGAATTCGATTCCCCGTGTGCTGAAATTCAGTTGCCTTTGGATTTCGAGTGAGCCCTCTTGAGCATGTATGCTTCCGCTACTTCTTCTACATCAGACATCTTCCGCAAACGGGGAAAAGGTTTGACTCGGTGAATTTCGCGGCATTCCGACTTGGATTCCCCGTTTGCTGAAATTCAGTTGCCTTTGAATTTCTGGTGAGCCCTCTTGAGCATGTATGCTTCTGCTACTTGTTCTACATCAGAGTTTTTCCGCAAACGGGGAAACGCTTTAAATCGGTGAATTTCGCGGCATTCCGACTTCGATGCCCCGGTTATCGAAATTCAGTTGCCTTTGGATTTCGGGTGAGCCCTCTTGAGCATGTATGCTTCCGCTACTTGTTCTATATCAGACTTTTTCCGCAAACGGGCAAACGCTTTAAATCGGTGTATTTCGCGGCATTCCTACTTCGATTCCCCGTTTGCCGAAATTCTATTGCCTTTGAATTTCGGGTGAGCCCTCTTGAGCATGTATGCTTCTGCTACTTGTTCTACATCAGACTTCTTTCGCAAACGGGGAAACGCTTTGACTCGGTGAATTTCGCGGCATTTCGACTTCGATTCCCCGGTTGCCGAAATTCAGTTGCCTTTGAATTTCGGGTGACCCCTCTTGAGCATTTATGCTTCTGCTACTTGTTCTACATCAGATTTCTTCCGCAAATGGGGAAACGCTTTGACTCGATGAATTTCGCGCATTCCGAATTCGATTCCCCGTTTGCCGAAATTCAGTTGCCTTTGGATTTCGAGTGATCCCTCTTGAGCATGTATGGTTCCGCTACTTCTTCTATATTAGACTTCTTCCGCAAACGGGGAAACGCTTTGACTCGGTGAATTTCACGGCATTCCGACTTCGATTCCCTGTTTGCCGAAATTCAGTTGCCTTTGAATTTCGGGTGACCCCTCTTGAGCATGTATGCTTCTGCTACTTGTTCTACATCAGACTTCTTCTGCAAATGGGGAAACACTTTGACTCGGTGAATTTCGCGCATTCCGAATTCGATTCCCCGTTTGCCGAAATTCAGTTGCCTTTGGATTTCGAGTGAGCCCTCTTGAGCATGTATGCTTCCGCTACTTCTTCTACATCAGACTTCTTCCGCAAACGGGGAAAAGTTTTGACTCGGTGAATTTCGCGGCATTCCGACTTTGATTCCCCATTTGCCGAAATTCAGTTGCCTTTGAATTTCGGGTGACCCCTCTTGAGCAAGTATGCTTCTGCTACTTGTTCTACATCAGACTTCTTCCGCGAACGGGCAAACACTTTGACTCATTGACTTTCGCATTATTCCGACTTCGATGCCCCGGTTGCCGAAATTCAGTTGCCTTTGAATTTCGGGTGACCCCTCTTGAGCATGTATGCTTCTGCTTTTTATTCTACATCAGACTTCTTCCGCAAACGGGGAAACGCTTTGACTCGGGGAATTTCGCGGCATTCCGACTTCGATTCCCCGTTTGCCGAAATTCAGTTGCCTTTGAATTTCGGGTGATCCCTCTTGAGCATGTATGCTTCTGCTACTTGTTCTACATCAGACTTCTTCCGCAAATGGGGAAACGCTTTGACTCGGTGAATTTCGCGCATTCCAAATTCGATTCCCCGTTCGCCGAAATTCAGTTGCCTTTGGATTTCTGGTGATCCCTCTTGAGCATGTATGATTCCGCTACTTGTTCTACATCAGACTTCTTCCGCAAACGGGGAAACGCTTTGACTCGGTGAATTTCGCGGTATTCCGACTTCGATTCCCCGTTTGCTGGAATTCAGTTGCCTTTGAATTTCGGGTGACCCCTCTTTAGCATCTATGCTTCTGCTACTTGTTCTACATCAGACTTCTTCCGCAAACGGGGAAACGCTTTGACTCAGTGACTTTCGCAGCATTCCGACTTCGATTCCCCGTTTGCCGAAATTCAGTTGCCTTTGAATTTCTGTTGATCCCTCTTGAGCATGTATGCTTCTGCTACTTGTTCTACATTAGACTTCTTCCGCAAACGGGGAAACACTTTGACTCGGTGAATTTCGCGGCATTCGGACTTCGATTCCCCGTTTGCCGAAATTCAGTTGCCTTTGAATTTCGGGTGACCCCTCTTGAGCATGTATGCTTCGGCTACTTGTTCTACATCAGACTTCTTCCGCAAATGGGGAAACGCTTTGACTCGGTGAATTTCGCGGAATTTCGACTTCGATTCCCCGTTTGCCGAAATTCAGTTGCCTTTGGATTTCGGATGACCCCTCTTGAGCATGTATGCTTCCGCTACTTGTTCTACATCAGACTTCTTCCGCAAACGGGGAAACGCTTTGACTCGGTGATTTTAGCGGCATTCCGACTTCGATTCCCCATTTGCCGAAATTCAGTTGCCTTTGAATTTCGGGTGACCCATCTTGAGCATGTATGTTTCTGCTACTTGTTCTACATCAGACTTCTTCCACAAAAGGGGAAACGCTTTGACTCGGTGAATTTCGCGTCATTCCGACTTCGATTCCCCGTTTGCCGAAATTCAGTTGCCTTTAAATTTCTGGTGATCCCTCTTGAGCATGTATGCTTCTGCTACTTGTTCTACATCAAACTTCTTCCGCAAACGGGGAAACGCTTTGACTCGGTGACTTTCACAGCATTCCGACTTCGATTCCCCGTTTGCCGAAATTCAGTTGCCTTTGAATTTCTGGTGATCCCTCTTGAGCATGTATGCTTCTGCAACTTGTTCTACATCAGACTTCTTCCGCAAACGGGGAAACGCTTTGACTCGGTGAATTTCGCGGTATTCCGACTTCGATTACCCGTTTGCGGAAATTCAGTTGCCTTTGAATTTCGGGTGACCCCTCTTTAGCATCTATGCTTCTGCTACTTGTTCTACATCAGACTTCTTCCGCAAACGGGGAAACGCTTTGACTCAGTGACTTTCGCAGCATTCCGACTTCGATTCCCCGTTTGCCGAAATTCAGTTGCCTTTGAATTTCTGTTGATCCCTCTTGAGCATGTATGCTTCTGCTACTTGTTCTACATTAGACTTCTTCCGCAAACGGGGAAACGCTTTGACTCGGTGAATTTCGCGGCATTCCGACTTCGATTCCCCGTTTGGCGAAATTCAGTTGCCTTTGGATTTCGAGTGAGCCCTCTTGAGCATGTATGCTTCTGCTACTTGTTCTACATCAGACTTCTTCCGCAAATGGGGAAACGCTTTGACTCCTTAAATTCGCGCATTCCGACTTCGATTCCCCGTTTGCCGAAATTCAGTTGCCTTTGGATTTCGAGTGAGCCCTCTTGAGCATGTATGCTTCCGCTACTTGTTCTACATCAGACTTCTTCCCCAAACGGGGAAAAGTTTTGACTCGGTGAATTTCGCGGCATTCCGACTTCGATTCCCCGTTTGCCGAAATTCAGTTGCCTTTGAATTTCTGGTGATCCCTCTTGAGCATGTATGCTTCCGCTACTTGTTCTACATCAGACTTCTTCCGCAAACGGGGAAACGCTTTGACTCGGTGAATTTCGCGGCATTCCGACTTCGATTCCCCGTTTGCCGAAATTCAGTTGCCTTTCAATTTCGGGTGAGCCCTCTTGAGCATGTATGCTTCTGCTACTTGTTCTACATCAGACTTCTTCCGCAAATGGGGAAACGCTTTGACTCCTTAAATTCACGCATTCCGACTTCGATTCCCCGTTTGCCAAAATTCAGTTGCCTTTGGATTTAGAGTGAGCCCGCTTGAGCATGTATGCTTCCGCTACTTGTTCTACATCAGACTTCTTCCACAAACGGGGAAAAGTTTTGACTCGGTGAATTTCGCGGCATTCCGACTTCGATTCCCCGTTTGCCGAAATTCAGTTGCCTTTGAATTTCTGGTGATCCCTCTTGAGCATGTATGCTTCTGCTCCTTGTTCTAAATCAGACTTCTTCCGTAAACGGGGAAACGCTTTGACTCGGTGAATTTCGCGGCATTCCGACTTCGATTCCCCGTTTGTCGAAATTCTATTGCCTTTGAATTTCGAGTGAGCCCACTTGAGCATGTATGTTTCTGCTACTTGTTCTACATCAGACTTCTTCCACAAAAGGGGAAACGCTTTGACTCGGTGAATTTCGCGGCATTCCGACTTCGATTCCCCGTTTGCCGAAATTCAGTTGCCTTTGGATTTCGGGTGACCCCTCTTGAGCATGTATGCTTCCGCTACTTGTTCAACATCAGACTTCTTCCGCAAACGTGAAACGCTTTGACACGGTGAATTTCGCGGTATTCCGACTTCGATTCCCCGTTTGCTGAAATTCAGTTGCCTTTGAATTTCGGGTGACCCCCCTTGAGCATGGATGCTTCTGCTACTTGTTCTACATCAGACTTCTTCCGCAAACGGGGAAAAGTTTTGACTCGGTGAATTTCGCGGCATTCCGACTTCGATTCCCCGTTTGCCGAAATTCAGTTGCCTTTGAATTTCTGGTGATCCCTCTTGAGCATGTATGCTTCTGCTCCTTGTTCTAAATCAGACTTCTTCCGTAAACGGGGAAACGCTTTGACTCGGTGAATTTCGCGGCATTCCGACTTCGATTCCCCGTTTGTCGAAATTCTATTGCCTTTGAATTTCGAGTGAGCCCACTTGAGCATGTATGTTTCTGCTACTTGTTCTACATCAGACTTCTTCCACAAAAGGGGAAACGCTTTGACTCGGTGAATTTCGCGTCATTCCGACTTCGATTCTCCGTTTGCCGAAATTCAGTTGCCTTTAAATTTCTGGTGATCCCTCTTGAGCATGTATGCTTCTGCTACTTGTTCTACATCAGACTTCTTCCGCAAACGGGGAAACGATTTGACTCGGTGAATTTCGCGGCATTCCGACTTCGATTCCCCGTTTGTCGAAATTCTATTGCCTTTGAATTTCGAGTGAGCCCACTTGAGCATTTATGCTTATGCTACTTGTTCTACATCAGACTTCTTCCGCAAACGGGGAAAAGTTTTGACTCGATGAATTTCGCGGCATTCCGACTTCGATTCCCCGTTTGCCAAAATTCAGTTGCCTTTGAATTTCTGGTGATCCCTCTTGAGCATGTATGCTTCCGCTACTTGTTCTACATCAGACTTCTTCCGTAAACGGGGAAACGCTTTGACTCGGTGAATTTCGCGGCATTCCGACTTCGATTCCCCGTTTGCCGAAATTCAGTTGCCTTTCAATTTCGGGTGACCCCTCTTGAGCATGTATGCTTCTGCTACTTGTTCTACATCAGACTTCTTCCGCAAACGGGGAAACGCTTTGACTCGGTGAATTTTGCTGCATTCTGACTTCGATTCCCCGTTTGCCGAAATTCAGTTGCCTTTGAATTTCGGGTGACCCATCTTGAGCATGTATGCTTCTGCTACTTGTTCTACATCAGACTTCTTCCATAAAAGGGGAAACGCTTTGACTCGGTGAATTTCGCGGCATTCCGACTTCGATTCCCCGTTTGCCGAAATTCAGTTGCCTTTGAATTTCTGGTGATCCCTCTTGAGCATGTATGCTTCTGTTACTTGTTCTACATCAGACTTCTTTCGCAAACGGGGAAACGCTTTGACTCGGTGAATTTCACGGCATTCCGACTTCGATTCCCCGTTTGTCGAAATTCTATTGCCTTTGAATTTCGAGTGAGCCCACTTGAGCATGTATGCTTCTGCTACTTGTTCTACATCAGACTTCTTCCACAAACGGGGAAACGCTTTGACTCGGTGAATTTCGCGGCATTCCGACTTCGATTCCCCGTTTGCCGAAATTCAGTTGCCTTTGGATTTCGGGTGACCCCTCTTGAGCATGTATGCTTCCGCTACTTGTTCAACATCAGACTTCTTCCGCAAACGTGAAACGCTTTGACACGGTGAATTTCGCGGTATTCCGACTTCGATTCCCCGTTTGCTGAAATTCAGTTGCCTTTGAATTTCGGGTGACCCCCCTTGAGCATGGATGCTTCTGCTACTTGTTCTACATCAGACTTCTTCCGCAAATGGGGAAACGCTTTGACTCCTTAAATTCACGCATTCCGACTTCGATTCCCCGTTTGCCAAAATTCAGTTGCCTTTGGATTTCGAGTGAGCCCTCTTGAGCATGTATGCTTCCGCTACTTGTTCTACATCAGACTTCTTCCACAAACGGGGAAAAGTTTTGACTCGGTGAATTTCGCGGCATTCCGACTTCGATTCCCCGTTTGCCGAAATTCAGTTGCCTTTCAATTTCTGGTGATCCCTCTTGAGCATGTATGCTTCTGCTCCTTGTTCTAAATCAGACTTCTTCCGTAAACGGGGAAACGCTTTGACTCAGTGAATTTTGCGGCATTCTGACTTCGATTCCCCGTTTGCCGAAATTCAGTTGCCTTTGAATTTCGGGTGACCCATCTTGAGCATGTATGTTTCTGCTACTTGTTCTACATCAGACTTCTTCCACAAAAGGGGAAACGCTTTGACTCGGTGAATTTCGCGTCATTCCGACTTCGATTCCCCGTTTGCCGAAATTCAGTTGCCTTTAAATTTCTGGTGATCCCTCTTGAGCATGTATGCTTCTGCTACTTGTTCTACATCAGACTTCTTCCGCAAACGGGGAAACGCTTTGACTCGGTGAATTTCGCGGCATTCCGACTTCGATTCCCCGTTTGTCGAAATTCTATTGCCTTTGAATTTCGAGTGAGCCCACTTGAGCATGTATGCTTATGCTACTTGTTCTACATCAGACTTCTTCCGCAAACGGGGAAAAGTTTTGACTCGGTGAATTTCGCGGCATTCCGACTTCGATTCCCCGTTTGCCGAAATTCAGTTGCCTTTGAATTTCTGGTGATCCCTCTTGAGCATGTATGCTTCCGCTACTTGTTCTACATCAGACTTCTTCCGCAAACGGGGAAACGCTTTGACTCGGTGAATTTCACGGCATTCCGACTTCGATTCCCCGTTTGCCGAAATTCAGTTGCCTTTCAATTTCGGGTGACCCCTCTTGAGCATGTATGCTTCTGCTACTTGTTCTACATCAGACTTCTTCCGCAAACGGGGAAACGCTTTGACTCGGTGAATTTCGCGGCATTCCGACTTCGATTCCCCGTTTGCTGAAATTCTATTGCCTTTGAATTTCGGGTGAGCCCTCTTGAGCATGTATGCTTCTGCTACTTTTTCTACATCAGACTTCTTTCGCAAACGGGGAAACGCTTTGACTCGGTGAATTTCGCGGCATTCCGACTTCGATTCCCCGTTTGTCGAAATTCTATTGCCTTTGAATTTCGAGTGAGCCCACTTGAGCATGTATGCTTCTGCTACTTGTTCTACATCAGACTTCTTCCACAAACGGGGAAACGCTTTGACTCGGTGAATTTCGCGGCATTCCGACTTCGATTCCCCGTTTGCCGAAATTCAGTTGCCTTTGGATTTCGGGTGACCCCTCTTGAGCATGTATGCTTCCGCTACTTGTTCAACATCAGACTTCTTCCGCAAACGTGAAACGCTTTGACTCGGTGAATTTCGCGGTATTCCGACTTCGATTCCCCGTTTGCCGAAATTCAGTTGCCTTTGAATTTCGGGTGACCCCTCTTGAGCATGGATGCTTCTGCTACTTGTTCTACATCAGACTTCTTCCGCAAATGGGGAAACGCTTTGACTCCTTAAATTCACGCATTCCGACTTCGATTCCCCGTTTGCCAAAATTCTGTTGCCTTTGGATTTCGAGTGAGCCCTCTTGAGCATGTATGCTTCCGCTACTTGTTCTACATCAGACTTCTTCCACAAACGGGGAAAACTTTTGACTCGGTGAATTTCGCGGCATTCCGACTTCGATTCCCCGTTTGCCGAAATTCAGTTGCCTTTGAATTTCTGGTGATCCCTCTTGAGCATGTATGCTTCTGCTACTTGTTCTACATCAGACTTCTTCCGCAAACGGGGAAACGCTTTGACTCGGTGAATTTCGCGGCATTCCGACTTCGATTCCCCGTTTGCCGAAATTCTATTGTCTTTGAATTTCGGGTGAGCCCTCTTGAGCATGTATGCTTCTGCTACTTGTTCTACATCAGACTTCTTTCGCAAACGGGGAAAAGTTTTGACTCGGTGAATTTCGCGGCATTCCGACTTCGATTCCCCGTTTGTCGAAATTCTATTGCCTTTGAATTTCGGGTGACCCCTCTTGAGCATGTATGCTTCTGCTACTTGTTCTACATCAGACTTCTTCCGCAAACGGGGAAACGCTTTGACTCGGTGAATTTCGCGGCATTCCGACTTCGATTCCCCGTTTGCCAAAATTCAGTTGCCTTTGAATTTCGGGTGACCCCTCTTGAGCATGTATGCTTCTGCTACTTGTTCTACATCAGACTTCTTCCGCAAATGGGGAAACGCTTTGACTCCTTAAATTGACGCATTCCAACTTCGATTCCCCGTTTGCCAAAATTCAGTTGCCTTTGGATTTCGAGTGAGCCCTCTTGAGCATGTATGCTTCTGCTACTTGTTCTACATCAGACTTCTTCCACAAAAGGGGAAAAGCTTTGACTCGGTGAATTTTGCGGCATTCTGACTTCGATTCCCCGTTTGCCGAAATTCAGTTGCCTTTGAATTTCGGGTGACCCATCTTGAGCATGTATGCTTCCGCTACTTGTTCTACATCAGACTTCTTCCACAAACGGGGAAACGCTTTGACTCGGTGAATTTCGCGGCATTCCGACTTCGATTCCCCGTTTGCCGAAATTCAGTTGCCTTTGAATTTCTGGTGATCCCTCTTGAGCATGTATGCTTCTGCTTCTTATTCTACATCAGACTTCTTCTGCAAACGGGGAAACGCTTTGACTCGGTGACTTTCGCAGCATTCCGACTTCGATTCCCCGTTTGCCGAAATTCAGTTGCCTTTGAATTTCTGTTGATCCCTCTTGAGCATGTATGCTTCTGCTACTTGTTCTACATGAGACTTCTTCCGCAAACGGGGAAACGCTTTGACTCGGTGAATTTCGCGGCATTCGGACTTCGTTTCCTCGTTTGCCGAAATTCAGTTGCCTTTGAATTTCGGGTGACCCCTCTTGAGCATGTATGTTTCTGCTACTTGTTCTACATCAGACTTCTTCCACAAAAAGGGAAACGCTTTGACTCGGTGAATTTCGCGTCATTCCGACTTCGATTCCCCGTTTGCCGAAATTCAGTTGCCTTTAAATTTCTGGTGATCCCTCTTGAGCATGTATGCTTCTGCTACTTGTTCTACATCAGACTTCTTCCGCAAACGGGGAAACGCTTTGACTCGGTGAATTTCGCGGCATTCCGACTTCGATTCCCCGTTTGCCGAAATTCAGTTGCCTTTGGATTTCGAGTGAGCCCTCTTGAGCATGTATGCTTCTGCTACTTGTTCTACATCAGACTTCTTCCGCAAATGGGGAAACGCTTTGACTCCTTAAATTCGCGCATTCCGCCTTCGATTCCCCGTTTGCCGAAATTCAGTTGCCTTTGGATTTCGAGTGAGCCCTCTTGAGCATGTATGCTTCTGCTACTTGTTCTACATCAGACTTCTTCCGCAAATGGGGAAACGCTTTGACTCCTTAAATTCGCGCATTCCGACTTCGATTCCCCGTTTGCCGAAATTCAGTTGCCTTTGGATTTCGAGTGAGCCCTCTTGAGCATGTATGCTTCCGCTACTTGTTCTACATCAAACTTCTTCCACAAACGGGGAAAAGTTTTGACTCGGTGAATTTCGCGGCATTCCGACTTTGATTCCCCATTTGCCGAAATTCCGTTGCCTTTGAATTTCTGGTGATCCCTCTTGAGCATGTATGCTTCCGCTACTTGTTCAACATCAGACTTCTTCCGCAAACGTGAAACGCTTTGACTCGGTGAATTTCGCCGTATTCCGACTTCGATTCCCCGTTTGCCGAAATTCAGTTGCCTTTGAATTTCGGGTGACCCCTCTTTAGCATATATGCTTCCGCTACTTGTTCTACATCAGACTTCTTCCGCAAACGGGGAAAAGTTTTGACTCGGTGAATTTCGCGGCATTCCGACTTCGATTCCCCGTTTGCCGAAATTCAGTTGCCTTTGAATTTCTGGTGATCCCTCTTGAGCATGTATGCTTCTGCTTCTTATTCAACATCAGACTTCTTCTGCAAACGGGGAAACGCTTTGACTCGGTGACTTTCGCAGCATTCCGACTTCGATTCCCCGTTTGCCGAAATTCAGTTGCCTTTGAATTTCTGTTGATCCCTCTTGAGCATGTATGCTTCTGCTACTTGTTCTACATGAGACTTCTTCCGCAAACGGGGAAACGCTTTGACTCGGTGAATTTCGCGGCATTCGGACTTCGATTCCTCGTTTGCCGAAATTCAGTTGCCTTTGAATTTTGGGTGACCCCTCTTGAGCATGTATGCTTCTGCTACTTGTTCTACATCAGACTTCTTCCGCAAATGGGGAAACGCTTTGACTCGGTGAATTTCGCGGCATTCCGACTTCGATTCCCCGTTTGCCGAAATTCAGTTGCCTTTGAATTTCGGGTGAGCCCTCTTGAGCATGTATGCTTCTGCTACTTGTTCTACATCAGACTTCTCTCGCAAACGGGGAAAAGTTTTGACTCGGTGAATTTCGCGGCATTCCGACTTCGATTCCCCGTTTGTCGAAATTCTATTGCCTTTGAATTTCGAGTGAGCCCTCTTGAGCATGTATGCTTCTGCTACTTGTTCTACATCAGACTTCTTACGCAAACGGGGAAACGCTTTGACTCGGTGAATTTCGCGGCATTCCGACTTCGATTCCCCGTTTGCCGAAATTCAGTTGCCCTTTGGATTTCGAGTGAGCCCTCTTGAGCATGTATGCTTCTGCTACTTGTTCTACATCAGACTTCTTCCGCAAATGGGGAAACGCTTTGACTCCTTAAATTCGCGCATTCCGACATCGATTCCCCGTTTGCCGAAATTCAGTTGCCTTTGGATTTCGGGTGAGCCCTCTTGAGCATGTATGCTTCTGCTACTTGTTCTACATCAGACTTCTTCCGCAAATGGGGAAACGCTTTGACTCCTTAAATTCGCGCATTCCGACTTCGATTCCCCGTTTGCCGAAATTCAGTTGCCTTTGGATTTCGAGTGAGCCCTCTTGAGCATGTATGCTTCCGCTACTTGTTCTACATCAAACTTCTTCCACAAACGGGGAAAAGTTTTGACTCGGTGAATTTCGCGGCATTCCGACTTCGATTCCCCGTTTGCCGAAATTCAGTTGCCTTTGAATTTCTGGTGATCCCTCTTGAGCATGTATGCTTCCGCTACTTGTTCAACATCAGACTTCTTCCGCAAACGTGAAACGCTTTGACTCGGTGAATTTCGCCGTATTCCGACTTCGATTCCCCGTTTGCCGAAATTCAGTTGCCTTTGAATTTCGGGTGACCCCTCTTTAGCATCTATGCTTCCGCTACTTGTTCTACATCAGACTTCTTCCGCAAACGGGGAAAAGTTTTGACTCGGTGAATTTCGCGGCATTCCGACTTCGATTCCCCGTTTGCCGAAATTCAGTTGCCTTTGAATTTCTGGTGATCCCTCTTGAGCATGTATGCTTCTGCTTCTTATTCAACATCAGACTTCTTCTGCAAACGGGGAAACGCTTTGACTCGGTGACTTTCGCAGCATTCCGACTTCGATTCCCCGTTTGCCGAAATTCAGTTGCCTTTGAATTTCTGTTGATCCCTCTTGAGCATGTATGCTTCTGCTACTTGTTCTACATGCGACTTCTTCCGCAAACGGGGAAACGATTTGACTCGGTGAATTTCGCGGCATTCGGACTTCGATTCCTCGTTTGCCGAAATTCAGTTGCCTTTGAATTTCAGGTGACCCCTCTTGAGCATGTATGCTTCTGCTACTTGTTCTACATCAGACTTCTTCCGCAAATGGGGAAACGCTTTGACTCGGTGAATTTCGCGGCATTCCGACTTCGATTCCCCGTTTGCCGAAATTCTATTGCCTTTGAATTTCGGGTGAGCCCTCTTGAGCATGTATGCTTCTGCTACTTGTTCTACATCAGACTTCTTTCGCAAACGGGGAAAAGTTTTGACTCGGTGAATTTCGCGGCATTCCGACTTCGATTCCCCGTTTGTCGAAATTCTATTGCCTTTGAATTTCGGGTGAGCCCTCTTAAGCATGTATGCTTCTGCTACTTGTTCTAAATCAGACTTCTTTCGCAAACGGGGAAAAGTTTTGACTCGGTGAATTTCACGGCATTCCGACTTCGATTCCCCGTTTGCCGAAATTCTATTGCCTTTTAATTTCGAGTGACCCCTCTTGAGCATGTATGCTTCTGCTACTTGTTCTACATCAGACTTCTTCCGCAAATGGGGAAACGCTTTGACTCCTTAAATTCGCGCATTCCGACTTCGACTCCCCGTTTGCCGAAATTCAGTTGCCTTTGGATTTCGAGTGAGCCCTCTTGAGCATGTATGCTTCCGCTACTTGTTCTACATCAGACTTCTTCCACAAACGGGGAAAAGTTTTGACTCGGTGAATTTCGCGGCATTCCGACTTCGATTCCCCGTTTGCCGAAATTCAGTTGCCTTTGAATTTCTAGTGATCCCTCTTGAGCATGTATGCTTCTGCTCCTTGTTCTAAATCAGACTTCTTCCGTAAACGGGGAAACGCTTTGACTCGGTGAATTTTGAGGCATTCTGACTTCGATTCCCCGTTTGCCGAAATTCAGTTGCCTTTGAATTTCGGGTGACCCATCTTGAGCATGTATGCTTCTGCTACTTGTTCTACATCAGACTTCTTCCACAAAAGGGGAAACGCTTTGACTCGGTGAATTTCGCGGCATTCCGACTTCGATTCCCTGTTTGCCGAAATTCAGTTGCCTTTGAATTTCTGGTGATCCCTCTTGAGCATGTATGCTTCTGCTACTTGTTCTACATCAGACTTCTTCCGCAAACGGGGAAACGCTTTGACTCGGTGAATTTCGCGGCATTCCGACTTCGATTCCCCGTTTGCCGAAATTCAGTTGCCTTTGGATTTCGGGTGACCCCTCTTGAGCATGTATGCTTCCGCTACTTGTTCAACATCAGACTTCTTCCGCAAACGTGAAACGCTTTGACTCGGTGAATTTCGTGGTATTCCGACTTCGATTCCCTGTTTGCCGAAATTCAGTTGCCTTTGAATTTCGGGTGACCCCTCTTTAGCATCTATGCTTCCGCTACTTGTTCTACATCAGACTTCTTCCGCAAACGGGGAAAAGTTTTGACTCGGTGAATTTCGCGGCATTCGGACTTCGATTCCTCGTTTGCCGAAATTCAGTTGCCTTTGAATTTCGGGTGACCCCTCTTGAGCATGTATGCTTCTGCTACTTGTTCTACATCAGACTTCTTCCGCAAATGGGGAAACGCTTTGACTCGGTGAATTTCGCGGCATTCCGACTTCGATTCCCCGTTTGCCGAAATTCTATTGCCTTTGAATTTCGGGTGAGCCCTCTTGAGCATGTATGCTTCTGCTACTTGTTCTACATCAGACTTCTTTCGCAAACGGGGAAAAGTTTTGACTCGGTGAATTTCGCGGCATTCCGACTTCGATTCCCCGTTTGTCGAAATTCTATTGCCTTTGAATTTCGGGTGAGCCCTCTTAAGCATGTATGCTTCTGCTACTTGTTCTAAATCAGACTTCTTTCGCAAACGGGGAAAAGTTTTGACTCGGTGAATTTCACGGCATTCCGACTTCGATTCCCCGTTTGCATAAATTCTATTGCCTTTGAATTTCGAGTGACCCCTCTTGAGCATGTATGCTTCTGCTACTTGTTCTACATCAGACTTCTTCCGCAAATGGGGAAACGCTTTGACTCCTTAAATTCGCGCATTCCGACTTCGACTCCCCGTTTGCCGAAATTCAGTTGCCTTTGGATTTCGAGTGAGCCCTCTTGAGCATGTATGCTTCCGCTACTTGTTCTACATCAGACTTCTTCCACAAACGGGGAAAAGTTTTGACTCGGTGAATTTCGCGGCATTCCGACTTCGATTCCCCGTTTGCCGAAATTCAGTTGCCTTTGAATTTCTAGTGATCCCTCTTGAGCATGTATGCTTCTGCTCCTTGTTCTAAATCAGACTTCTTCCGTAAACGGGGAAACGCTTTGACTCGGTGAATTTTGCTGCATTCTGACTTCGATTCCCCGTTTGCCGAAATTCAGTTGCCTTTGAATTTCGGGTGACCCATCTTGAGCATGTATGCTTCTGCTACTTGTTCTACATCAGACTTCTTCCATAAAAGGGGAAACGCTTTGACTCGGTGAATTTCGCGGCATTCCGACTTCGATTCCCCGTTTGCCGAAATTCAGTTGCCTTTGAATTTCTGGTGATCCCTCTTGAGCATGTATGCTTCTGCTACTTGTTCTACATCAGACTTCTTCCACAAACGGGGAAACGCTTTGACTCGGTGACTTTCGCAGCATTCCGACTTCGATTCCCCGTTTGCCGAAATTCAGTTGCCTTTGAATTTCTGGTGATCCCTCTTGAGCATGTATGCTTCTGCAACTTGTTCTATATCAGACTTCTTCCGCAAACGGGGAAACGCTTTGACTCGGTGAATTTCGCGGTATTCCGACTTCGATTCCCCGTTTGCCGAAATTCAGTTGCCTTTGAATTTCGGGTGACCCCTCTTTAGCATCTATGCTTCTGCTACTTGTTCTACATCAGACTTCTTCCGCAAACGGGGAAACGCTTTGACTCAGTGACTTTCGCAGCATTCCGACTTCGATTCCCCGTTTGCCGAAATTCAGTTGCCTTTGAATTTCTGTTGATCCCTCTTGAGCATGTATGCTTCTGCTACTTGTTCTACATTAGACTTGTTCCGCAAACGGGGAAACGCTCTGACTCGGTGAATTTCGCGGCATTCGGACTTCGATTCCCCGTTTGCCGAAATTCAGTTGCCTTTGAATTTCTGTTGATCCCTCTTGAGCATGTATGCTTCTGCTACTTGTTCTACATTAGACTTCTTCCGCAAATGGGGAAACGTTTTGACTCGGTGAATTTCGCGGCATTTCGACTTCGATTCCCCGTTTGCCGAAATTCAGTTGCCTTTGAATTTCTGGTGATCCCTCTTGAGCATGTATGCTTCTGCTACTTGTTCTACATCAGACTTCTTCCGCAAATGGGGAAACGCTTTGACTCGGTGAATTTCGCGGCATTTCGACTTCGATTCCCCGTTTGCCGAAATTCAGTTGCCTTTGGATTTCGAGTGAGCCCTCTTGAGCATGTATGCTTCTGCTACTTGTTCTACATCAGACTTCTTCCACAAAAGGGGAAACGCTTTGACTCGGTGAATTTTGCGGCATTCTGACTTCGATTCCCCGTTTGTCGAAATTCAGTTGCCTTTGAATTTCAGGTGACCCATCTTGAGCATGTATGCTTCCGCTACTTGTTCTACATCAGACTTCTTCCGCAAACGGGGAAACGCTTTGACTCGATGAATTTCGCGGCATTCCGACTTCGATTCCCAGTTTGCCGAAATTCAGTTGCCTTTGAATTTCGGGTGACCCCTCTTTAGCATCTATGCTTCTGCTACTTGTTCTACATCAGACTTCTTCCGCAAACGGGGAAACGCTTTGACTCAGTGACTTTCGCAGCATTCCGACTTCGATTCCCCGTTTGCCGAAATTCAGTTGCCTTTGAATTTCTGTTGATCCCTCTTGAGCATGTATGCTTCTGCTACTTGTTCTACATTAGACTTCTTCCGCAAACGGGGAAACGCTTTGACTCGGTGAATTTCGCGGCATTCCGACTTCGATTCCCCGTTTGCCGAAATTCAGTTGCCTTTGAGTTTCGGGTGACCCATCTTGAGCATGTATGTTTCTGCTACTTGTTCTACATCAGACTTCTTCCGCAAACGGGGAAACGCTTTGACTCGGTGAATTTTGCTGCATTCTGACTTCGATTCCCCGTTTGCCGAAATTCAGTTGCCTTTGAATTTCGGGTGACCCCTCTTGAGCATGTATGCTTCTGCTAGTTGTTCTACATCAGACTGCTTCCGCAAATGGGGAAACGCTTTGACTCGGTGAATTTCGCGGCATTTCGACTTCGATTCCCCGTTTGCCGAAATTCAGTTGCCTTTGAATTTCTGGTGATCTCTCTTGAGCATGTATGCTTCTGCTACTTGTTCTACATCAGACTTCTTCTGCAAACGGGGAAACTCTTTGACTCGGTGAATTTCGCGGCATTCCGACTTCGATTCCCCGTTTGCCGAAATTCAGTTGCCTTTGGATTTCGAGTGAGCCCTCTTGAGCATGTATGCTTCCGCTACTTGTTCTACATCAGACTTCTTCCACAAACGGGGAAAAGTTTTGACTCGGTGAATTTCGCGGCATTCTGACTTCGATTCCCCGTTTGCCGAAATTCAGTTGCCTTTGGATTTCGAGTGAGCCCTCTTGAGCATGTATGCTTCCGCTACTTGTTCTACATCAGACTTCTTCCACAAACGGGGAAAAGTTTTGACTCGGTGAATTTCGCGGCATTCCGACTTCGATTCCCCGTTTGCCGAAATTCAGTTGCCTTTGAATTTCTGGTGATCCCTCTTGAGCATGTATGCTTCTGCTCCTTGTTCTAAATCAGACTTCTTCCGTAAACGGGGAAACGCTTTGACTCAGTGAATTTTGCGGCATTCTGACTTCGATTCCCCGTTTGCCGAAATTCAGTTGCCTTTGAATTTCGGGTGACCCATCTTGAGCATGTATGTTTCTGCTACTTGTTCTACATCAGACTTCTTCCGCAAACGGGGAAACGCTTTGACTCGGTGAATTTTGCTGCATTCTGACTTCGATTCCCCGTTTGCCGAAATTCAGTTGCCTTTGAATTTCGGGTGACCCCTCTTGAGCATGTATGCTTCTGCTAGTTGTTCTACATCAGACTGCTTCCGCAAATGGGGAAACGCTTTGACTCGGTGAATTTCGCGGCATTTCGACTTCGATTCCCCGTTTGCCGAAATTCAGTTGCCTTTGAATTTCTGGTGATCTCTCTTGAGCATGTATGCTTCTGCTACTTGTTCTACATCAGACTTCTTCTGCAAACGGGGAAACTCTTTGACTCGGTGAATTTCGCGGCATTCCGACTTCGATTCCCCGTTTGCCGAAATTCAGTTGCCTTTGAATTTCGGGTGACCCCTCTTGAGCATGTATGCTTCTGCTACTTGTTCTACATCAGACTTCTTCCGCAAATGGGGAAACGCTTTGACTCCTTAAATTCGCGCATTCCGACTTCGACTCCCCGTTTGCCGAAATTCAGTTGCCTTTGGATTTCGAGT
This sequence comes from Populus alba x Populus glandulosa, assembly GCA_033617975.1. Lineage (NCBI taxonomy): Eukaryota > Viridiplantae > Streptophyta > Magnoliopsida > Malpighiales > Salicaceae > Populus > Populus alba x Populus glandulosa. Next base: position 3,680,984 of record CM066146.1, read on the forward strand.
GAGCCCTCTTGAGCATGTATGCTTCCGCTACTTGTTCTACATCAGACTTCTTCCACAAACGGGGAAAAGTTTTGACTCGGTGAATTTCGCGGCATTCTGACTTCGATTCCCCGTTTGCCGAAATTCAGTTGCCTTTGAATTTCTGGTGATCCCTCTTGAGCATGTATGCTTCTGCTCCTTGTTCTAAATCAGACTTCTTCCGTAAACGGGGAAACGCTTTGACTCGGTGAATTTCGCGGCATTCGGACTTCGATTCCCCGTTTGCCGAAATTCAGTTGCCTTTGAATTTCTGGTGATCCCTCTTGAGCATGTATGCTTCTGCTCCTTGTTCTAGATCAGACTTCTTCCGTAAACGGGGAAACGCTTTGACTCGGTGAATTTCGCGGCATTCGGACTTCGATTCCCCGTTTGCCGAAATTCAGTTGCCTTTGAATTTCTGTTGATCCCTCTTGAGCATGTATGCTTCTGCTACTTGTTCTACATTAGACTTCTTCCGCAAACGGGGAAACGCTTTCACTCGGTGAATTTCGCGGCATTCCGACTTCGATTCCCCGTTTGCCGAAATTCAGTTGCCTTTGAATTTCGGGTGACCCCTCTTGAGCATGTATGCTTCTGCTACTTGTTCTACATCAGACTTCTTCCGCAAATGGGGAAACGCTTTGACTCGGTGAATTTCGCGGCATTCCGACTTCGATTCCCCGTTTGCCGAAATTCTATTGCCTTTAAATTTCGGGTGAGCCCTCTTGAGCATGTATGCTTCTGCTACTTGTTCTACATCAGACTTCTTTCGCAAACGGGGAAACGCTTTGACTCGGTGAATTTCGCGGCATTCCGACTTCGATTCCCCGTTTGTCGAAATTCTATTGCCTTTGAATTTCGAGTGAGCCCACTTGAGCATGTATGCTTCTGCTACTTGTTCTACATCAGACTTCTTCCGCAAACGGGGAAACGCTTTGACTCGGTGAATTTCGCGGCATTCCGACTTCGATTCCCCGTTTGCCGAAATTCAGTTGCCTTTGGATTTCGGGTGACCCCTCTTGAGCATGTATGCTTCCGCTACTTGTTCAACATCAGACTTCTTCCGAAAACGTGAAACGCTTTGACTCGGTGAATTTCGCGGTATTCCGACTTCGATTCCCCGTTTGCCGAAATTCAGTTGCCTTTGAATTTCGGGTGACCCCTCTTTAGCATCTATGCTTCTGCTACTTGTTCTACATCAGACTTCTTCCGCAAACGGGGAAACACTTTGACTCAGTGACTTTCGCAGCATTCCGACTTCGATTCCCCGTTTGCCGAAATTCAGTTGCCTTTGAATTTCTGTTCATCCCTCTTGGGCATGTATGCTTCTGCTACTTGTTCTACATCAGACTTCTTCCTCAAACGGGGAAACGCTTTGACTCGGTGACTTTCGCAGCATTCCGACTTCGATTCCCCGTTTGCCGAAATTCAGTTGCCTTTGAATTTCTGGTGATCCCTCTTGAGCATGTATGCTTCTGCAACTTGTTCTACATCAGACTTCTTCCGCAAACGGGGAAACGCTTTGACTCGGTGAATTTCGCGGTATTCCGACTTCGATTCCCCGTTTGCCGAAATTCAGTTGCCTTTGAATTTCGGGTGACCCCTCTTTAGCATGTATGCTTCTGCTACTTGTTCTACATCAGACTTCTTTCGCAAACGGGGAAACGCTTTGACTCGGTGAATTTCGCGGCATTCCGACTTCGATTCCCCGTTTGCCGAAATTCTATTGCCTTTGAATTTCGGGTGAGCCCTCTTGAGCATGTATGCTTCTGCTACTTGTTCTACATCAGACTTCTTTCGCAAACGGGGAAACGCTTTGACTCGGTGAATTTCGCGGCATTCCGACTTCGATTCCCCGTTTTTCGAAATTCTATTGCCTTTGAATTTCGAGTGAGCCCACTTGAGCATGTATGCTTCTGCTACTTGTTCTACATCAGACTTCTTCCGCAAACGGGGAAACGCTTTGACTCGGTGAATTTCACGGCATTCCGACTTCGATTCCCTGTTTGCCGAAATTCAGTTGCCTTTGGATTTCGGGTGACCCCTCTTGAGCATGTATGCTTCCGCTACTTGTTCAACATCAGACTTCTTCCGCAAACGTGAAACGCTTTGACTCGGTGAATTTCGCGGTATTCCGACTTCGATTCCCCGTTTGCCGAAATTCAGTTGCCTTTGAATTTCGGGTGACCCCTCTTGAGCATGTATGCTTCTGCTACTTGTTCTACATCAGACTTCTTCCGCAAATGGGGAAACGCTTTGACTCCTTAAATTCACGCATTCCGACTTCGATTCCCCGTTTGCCGAAATTCAGTTGCCTTTGGATTTCGAGTGAGCTCTCTTGAGCATGTATGCTTCCGCTACTTGTTCTACAACAGACTTCTTCCACAAACGGGGAAAAGGTTTGACTCGGTGAATTTCGCGGCATTCCGACTTCGATTCCCCGTTTGCCGAAATTCAGTTGCCTTTGAATTTCTGGTGATCCCTCTTGAGCATGTATGCTTCTGCTACTTGTTCTACATCAGACTTCTTCCGCAAACGGGGAAACGCTTTGACTCGGTGACTTTCGCAGCATTCCGACTTCGATTCCCCGTTTGCCGAAATTCAGTTGCCTTTGAATTTCTGGTGATCCCTCTTGAGCATGTATGCTTCTGCAACTTGTTCTATATCAGACTTCTTCCGCAAACGGGGAAACGCTTTGACTCGGTGAATTTCGCGGTATTCCGACTTCGATTCCCCGTTTGCCGAAATTCAGTTGCCTTTGAATTTCGGGTGACCCCTCTTTAGCATCTATGCTTCTGCTACTTGTTCTACATCAGACTTCTTCCGCAAACGGGGAAACGCTTTGACTCAGTGACTTTCGCAGCATTCCGACTTCGATTCCCCGTTTGTCGAAATTCAGTTGCCTTTGAATTTCGGGTGACCCCTCTTTAGCATCTATGCTTCTGCTACTTGTTCTACATCAGACTTCTTCCGCAAACGGGGAAACGCTTTGACTCAGTGACTTTCGCAGCATTCCGACTTCGATTCCCCGTTTGCCGAAATTCAGTTGCCTTTGAATTTCTGTTGATCCCTCTTGAGCATGTATGCTTCTGCTACTTGTTCTACATTAGACTTCTTCCGCAAACGGGGAAACGCTCTGACTCGGTGAATTTCGCGGCATTCGGACTTCGATTCCCCGTTTGCCGAAATTCAGTTGCCTTTGAATTTCGGGTGACCCCTCTTTAGCATCTATGCTTCTGCTACTTGTTCTACATCAGACTTCTTCCGCAAACGGGGAAACGCTTTGACTCAGTGACTTTCGCAGCATTCCGACTTCGATTCCCCGTTTGTCGAAATTCAGTTGCCTTTGAATTTCGGGTGACCCCTCTTTAGCATCTATGCTTCTGCTACTTGTTCTACATCAGACTTCTTCCGCAAACGGGGAAACGCTTTGACTCAGTGACTTTCGCAGCATTCCGACTTCGATTCCCCGTTTGCCGAAATTCAGTTGCCTTTGAATTTCTGTTGATCCCTCTTGAGCATGTATGCTTCTGCTACTTGTTCTACATTAGACTTCTTCCGCAAACGGGGAAACGCTCTGACTCGGTGAATTTCGCGGCATTCGGACTTCGATTCCCCGTTTGCCGAAATTCAGTTGCCTTTGAATTTCTGTTGATCCCTCTTGAGCATGTATGCTTCTGCTACTTGTTCTACATTAGACTTCTTCCGCAAATGGGGAAACGTTTTGACTCGGTGAATTTCGCGGCATTTCGACTTCGATTCCCCGTTTGCCGAAATTCAGTTGCCTTTGAATTTCTGGTGATCCCTCTTGAGCATGTATGCTTCTGCTACTTGTTCTACATCAGACTTCTTCCGCAAATGGGGAAACGCTTTGACTCGGTGAATTTCGCGGCATTTCGACTTCGATTCCCCGTTTGCCGAAATTCAGTTGCCTTTGGATTTCGAGTGAGCCCTCTTGAGCATGTATGCTTCTGCTACTTGTTCTACATCAGACTTCTTCCACAAAAGGGGAAACGCTTTGACTCGGTGAATTTTGCGGCATTCTGACTTCGATTCCCCGTTTGTCGAAATTCAGTTGCCTTTGAATTTCAGGTGACCCATCTTGAGCATGTATGCTTCCGCTACTTGTTCTACATCAGACTTCTTCCGCAAACGGGGAAACGCTTTGACTCGATGAATTTCGCGGCATTCCGACTTCGATTCCCAGTTTGCCGAAATTCCGTTGCCTTTGAATTTCGGGTGACCCCTCTTTAGCATCTATGCTTCTGCTACTTGTTCTACATCAGACTTCTTCCGCAAACGGGGAAACGCTTTGACTCCGTGACTTTCGCAGCATTCCGACTTCGATTCCCCGTTTGCCGAAATTCAGTTGCCTTTGAATTTCTGTTGATCCCTCTTGAGCATGTATGCTTCTGCTACTTGTTCTACATTAGACTTCTTCCGCAAACGGGGAAACGCTTTGACTCGGTGAATTTCGCGGCATTCCGACTTCGATTCCCCGTTTGCCGAAATTCAGTTGCCTTTGAATTTCGGGTGACCCGTCTTGAGCATGTATGCTTCTGCTACTTGTTCTACATCAGACTTCTTCCGCAAATGGGGAAACGCTTTGACTCGGTGAATTTCGCGGCATTTCGACTTCGATTCCCCGTTTGCCGAAATTCAGTTGCCTTTGAATTTCTGGTGATCTCTCTTGAGCATGTATGCTTCTGCTACTTGTTCTACATCAGACTTCTTCTGCAAACGGGGAAACTCTTTGACTCGGTGAATTTCGCGGCATTCCGACTTCGATTCCCCGTTTGCCGAAATTCAGTTGCCTTTGAATTTCGGGTGACCCCTCTTGAGCATGTATGCTTCTGCTACTTGTTCTACATCAGACTTCTTCCGCAAATGGGGAAACGCTTTGACTCCTTAAATTCGCGTATTCCGACTTCGACTCCCCGTTTGCCGAAATTCAGTTGCCTTTGGATTTCGGGTGACCCCTCTTGAGCATGTATGCTTCCGCTACTTGTTCAACATCAGACTTCTTCCGCAAACGTGAAACGCTTTGACTCGGTGAATTTCGCGGTATTCCGACTTCGATTCCCCGTTTGCCGAAATTCAGTTGCCTTTGAATTTCGGGTGACCCCTCTTTAGCATCTATGCTTCTGCTACTTGTTCTACATCAGACTTCTTCCGCAAACGGGGAAACGCTTTGACTCAGTGACTTTCGCAGCATTCCGACTTCGATTCCCCGTTTGCCGAAATTCAGTTGCCTTTGAATTTCTGTTCATCCCTCTTGGGCATGTATGCTTCTGCTACTTGTTCTACATCAGACTTCTTCCTCAAACGGGGAAACGCTTTGACTCGGTGACTTTCGCAGCATTCCGACTTCGATTCCCCGTTTGCCGAAATTCAGTTGCCTTTGAATTTCTGGTGATCCCTCTTGAGCATGTATGCTTCTGCAACTTGTTCTACATCAGACTTCTTCCGCAAACGGGGAAACGCTTTGACTCGGTGAATTTCGCGGTATTCCGACTTCGATTCCCCGTTTGCCGAAATTCAGTTGCCTTTGAATTTCGGGTGACCCCTCTTTAGCATGTATGCTTCTGCTACTTGTTCTACATCAGACTTCTTTCGCAAACGGGGAAACGCTTTGACTCGGTGAATTTCGCGGCATTCCGACTTCGATTCCCCGTTTGCCGAAATTCTATTGCCTTTGAATTTCGGGTGAGCCCTCTTGAGCATGTATGCTTCTGCTACTTGTTCTACATCAGACTTCTTTCGCAAACGGGGAAACGCTTTGACTCGGTGAATTTCGCGGCATTCCGACTTCGATTCCCCGTTTTTCGAAATTCTATTGCCTTTGAATTTCGAGTGAGCCCACTTGAGCATGTATGCTTCTGCTACTTGTTCTACATCAGACTTCTTCCGCAAACGGGGAAACGCTTTGACTCGGTGAATTTCACGGCATTCCGACTTCGATTCCCTGTTTGCCGAAATTCAGTTGCCTTTGGATTTCGGGTGACCCCTCTTGAGCATGTATGCTTCCGCTACTTGTTCAACATCAGACTTCTTTCGCAAACGTGAAACGCTTTGACTCGGTGAATTTCCCGGTATTCCGACTTCGATTCCCCGTTTGCCGAAATTCTATTGCCTTTGAATTTCGGGTGAGCCCTCTTGAGCATGTATGCTTCTGCTACTTGTTCTACATCAGACTTCTTTCGCAAACGGGGAAACGCTTTGACTCGGTGAATTTCGCGGCATTCCGACTTCGATTCCCCGTTTTTCGAAATTCTATTGCCTTTGAATTTCGAGTGAGCCCTCTTGAGCATGTATGCTTCCGCTACTTGTTCTACAACAGACTTCTTCCACAAACGGGGAAAAGGTTTGACTCGGTGAATTTCGCGGCATTCCGACTTCGATTCCCCGTTTGCCGAAATTCAGTTGCCTTTGAATTTCTGGTGATCCCTCTTGAGCATGTATGCTTCTGCTACTTGTTCTACATCAGACTTCTTCCGCAAACGGGGAAACGCTTTGACTCGGTGACTTTCGCAGCATTCCGACTTCGATTCCCCGTTTGCCGAAATTCAGTTGCCTTTGAATTTCGGGTGATCCCTCTTGAGCATGTATGCTTCTGCAACTTGTTCTATATCAGACTTCTTCCGCAAACGGGGAAACGCTTTGACTCGGTGAATTTCGCGGTATTCCGACTTCGATTCCCCGTTTGCCGAAATTCAGTTGCCTTTGAATTTCGGGTGACCCCTCTTTAGCATCTATGCTTCTGCTACTTGTTCTACATCAGACTTCTTCCGCAAACGGGGAAACGCTTTGACTCAGTGACTTTCGCAGCATTCCGACTTCGATTCCCCGTTTGTCGAAATTCAGTTGCCTTTGAATTTCGGGTGACCCCTCTTTAGCATCTATGCTTCTGCTACTTGTTCTACATCAGACTTCTTCCGCAAACGGGGAAACGCTTTGACTCAGTGACTTTCGCAGCATTCCGACTTCGATTCCCCGTTTGCCGAAATTCAGTTGCCTTTGAATTTCTGTTGATCCCTCTTGAGCATGTATGCTTCTGCTACTTGTTCTACATTAGACTTGTTCCGCAAACGGGGAAACGCTCTGACTCGGTGAATTTCGCGGCATTCGGACTTCGATTCCCCGTTTGCCGAAATTCAGTTGCCTTTGAATTTCTGTTGATCCCTCTTGAGCATGTATGCTTCTGCTACTTGTTCTACATTAGACTTCTTCCGCAAATGGGGAAACGTTTTGACTCGGTGAATTTCGCGGCATTTCGACTTCGATTCCCCGTTTGCCGAAATTCAGTTGCCTTTGAATTTCTGGTGATCCCTCTTGAGCATGTATGCTTCTGCTACTTGTTCTACATCAGACTTCTTCCGCAAATGGGGAAACGCTTTGACTCGGTGAATTTCGCGGCATTTCGACTTCGATTCCCCGTTTGCCGAAATTCAGTTGCCTTTGGATTTCGAGTGAGCCCTCTTGAGCATGTATGCTTCTGCTACTTGTTCTACATCAGACTTCTTCCACAAAAGGGGAAACGCTTTGACTCGGTGAATTTTGCGGCATTCTGACTTCGATTCCCCGTTTGTCGAAATTCAGTTGCCTTTGAATTTCAGGTGACCCATCTTGAGCATGTATGCTTCCGCTACTTGTTCTACATCAGACTTCTTCCGCAAACGGGGAAACGCTTTGACTCGATGAATTTCGCGGCATTCCGACTTCGATTCCCAGTTTGCCGAAATTCAGTTGCCTTTGAATTTCGGGTGACCCCTCTTTAGCATCTATGCTTCTGCTACTTGTTCTACATCAGACTTCTTCCGCAAACGGGGAAACGCTTTGACTCAGTGACTTTCGCAGCATTCCGACTTCGATTCCCCGTTTGCCGAAATTCAGTTGCCTTTGAATTTCTGTTGATCCCTCTTGAGCATGTATGCTTCTGCTACTTGTTCTACATTAGACTTCTTCCGCAAACGGGGAAACGCTTTGACTCGGTGACTTTCGCAGCATTCCGACTTCGATTCCCCGTTTGCCGAAATTCAGTTGCCTTTGAATTTCGGGTGACCCCTCTTGAGCATGTATGCTTCTGCTACTTGTTCTACATCAGACTTCTTCCGCAAATGGGGAAACGCTTTTACTCGGTGAATTTCGCGGCATTTCGACTTCGATTCCCCGTTTGCCGAAATTCAGTTGCCTTTGAATTTCTGGTGATCTCTCTTGAGCATGTATGCTTCTGCTACTTGTTCTACATCAGACTTCTTCTGCAAACGGGGAAACTCTTTGACTCGGTGAATTTCGCGGCATTCCGACTTCGATTCCCCGTTTGCCGAAATTCAGTTGCCTTTGAATTTCGGGTGACCCCTCTTGAGCATGTATGCTTCTGCTACTTGTTCTACATCAGACTACTTCCGCAAATGGGGAAACGCTTTGACTCCTTAAATTCGCGCATTCCGACTTCGACTCCCCGTTTGCCGAAATTCAGTTGCCTTTGGATTTCGAGTGAGCCCTCTTGAGCATGTATGCTTCCGCTACTTGTTCTACATCAGACTTCTTCCACAAACGGGGAAAAGTTTTGACTCGGTGAATTTCGCGGCATTCCGACTTCGATTCCCCGTTTGCCGAAATTCAGTTGCCTTTGAATTTCTGGTGATCCCTCTTGAGCATGTATGCTTCTGCTCCTTGTTCTAAATCAGACTTCTTCCGTAAACGGGGAAACGCTTTGACTCGGTGAATTTCGCGGCATTCGGACTTCGATTCCCCGTTTGCCGAAATTCAGTTGCCTTTGAATTTCTGGTGATCCCTCTTGAGCATGTATGCTTCTGCTCCTTGTTCTAAATCAGACTTCTTCCGTAAACGGGGAAACGCTTTGACTCGGTGAATTTCGCGGCATTCGGACTTCGATTCCCCGTTTGCCGAAATTCAGTTGCCTTTGAATTTCTGTTGATCCCTCTTGAGCATGTATGCTTCTGCTACTTGTTCTACATTAGACTTCTTCCGCAAACGGGGAAACGCTTTCACTCGGTGAATTTCGCGGCATTCCGACTTCGATTCCCCATTTGCCGAAATTCAGTTGCCTTTGAATTTCGGGTGACCCCTCTTGAGCATGTATGCTTCTGCTACTTGTTCTACATCAGACTTCTTCCGCAAATGGGGAAACGCTTTGACTCGGTGAATTTCGCGGCATTCCGACTTCGATTCCCCGTTTGCCGAAATTCTATTGCCTTTAAATTTCGGGTGAGCCCTCTTGAGCATGTATGCTTCTGCTACTTGTTCTACATCTGACTTCTTCCGCAAACGGGGAAACGCTTTCACTCGGTGAATTTCGCGGCATTCCGACTTCGATTCCCCGTTTGTCGAAATTCTATTGCCTTTGAATTTCGAGTGAGCCCACTTGAGCATGTATGCTTCTGCTACTTGTTCTACATCAGACTTCTTCCGCAAACGGGGAAACGCTTTGACTCGGTGAATTTCGCGGCATTCCGACTTCGATTCCCCGTTTGCCGAAATTCAGTTGCCTTTGGATTTCGGGTGACCCCTCTTGAGCATGTATGCTTCCGCTACTTGTTCAACATCAGACTTCTTCCGCAAACGTGAAACGCTTTGACTCGGTGAATTTCGCGGTATTCCGACTTCGATTCCCCGTTTGCCGAAATTCAGTTGCCTTTGAATTTCGGGTGACCCCTCTTTAGCATCTATGCTTCTGCTACTTGTTCTACATCAGACTTCTTCCGCAAACGGGGAAACGCTTTGACTCAGTGACTTTCGCAGCATTCCGACTTCGATTCCCCGTTTGCCGAAATTCAGTTGCCTTTGAATTTCTGTTCATCCCTCTTGGGCATGTATGCTTCTGCTACTTGTTCTACATCAGACTTCTTCCTCAAACGGGGAAACGCTTTGACTCGGTGACTTTCGCAGCATTCCGACTTCGATTCCCCGTTTGCCGAAATTCAGTTGCCTTTGAATTTCTGGTGATCCCTCTTGAGCATGTATGCTTCTGCAACTTGTTCTACATCAGACTTCTTCCGCAAACGGGGAAACGCTTTGACTCGGTGAATTTCGCGGTATTCCGACTTCGATTCCCCGTTTGCCGAAATTCAGTTGCCTTTGAATTTCGGGTGACCCCTCTTTAGCATGTATGCTTCTGCTACTTGTTCTACATCAGACTTCTTTCGCAAACGGGGAAACGCTTTGACTCGGTGAATTTCGCGGCATTCCGACTTCGATTCCCCGTTTGCCGAAATTCTATTGCCTTTGAATTTCGGGTGAGCCCTCTTGAGCATGTATGCTTCTGCTACTTGTTCTACATCAGACTTCTTTCGCAAACGGGGAAACGCTTTGACTCGGTGAATTTCGCGGCATTCCGACTTCGATTCCCCGTTTTTCGAAATTCTATTGCCTTTGAATTTCGAGTGAGCCCTCTTGAGCATGTATGCTTCCGCTACTTGTTCTACAACAGACTTCTTCCACAAACGGGGAAAAGGTTTGACTCGGTGAATTTCGCGGCATTCCGACTTCGATTCCCCGTTTGCCGAAATTCAGTTGCCTTTGAATTTCTGGTGATCCCTCTTGAGCATGTATGCTTCTGCTACTTGTTCTACATCAGACTTCTTCCGCAAACGGGGAAACGCTTTGACTCGGTGACTTTCGCAGCATTCCGACTTCGATTCCCCGTTTGCCGAAATTCAGTTGCCTTTGAATTTCGGGTGACCCCTCTTGAGCATGTATGCTTCTGCTACTTGTTCTACATCAGACTTCTTCCGCAAATGGGGAAACGCTTTGACTCCTTAAATTCACGCATTCCGACTTCGATTCCCCGTTTGCCGAAATTCAGTTGCCTTTGGATTTCGAGTGAGCTCTCTTGAGCATGTATGCTTCCGCTACTTGTTCTACAACAGACTTCTTCCACAAACGGGGAAAAGGTTTGACTCGGTGAATTTCGCGGCATTCCGACTTCGATTCCCCGTTTGCCGAAATTCAGTTGCCTTTGAATTTCTGGTGATCCCTCTTGAGCATGTATGCTTCTGCTCCTTGTTCTAAATCAGACTTCTTCCATAAACGGGGAAACGCTTTGACTCGGTGAATTTTGCGGCATTCTGACTTCGGTTCCCCGTTTGCCGAAATTCAGTTGCCTTTGAATTTCGGATGACCCATCTTGAGCATGTATGTTTCTGCGACTTGTTCTACATCAGACTTCTTCCACAAAAGGGGAAACGCTTTGACTCGGTGTATTTCGCGGCATTCCGACTTCGATTCCCCGTTTACCGAAATTCAGTTGCCTTTGAATTTCTGGTGATCCCTCTTTAGCATCTATGCTTCTGCTACTTGTTCTACATCAGACTTCTTCCGCAAACGGGGAAACGCTTTGACTCAGTGACTTTCGCAGCATTCCGACTTCGATTCCCCGTTTGCCGAAATTCAGTTGCCTTTGAATTTCTGTTGATCCCTCTTGAGCATGTATGCTTCTGCTACTTGTTCTACATTAGACTTCTTCCGCAAACGGGGAAACGCTTTGACTCGGTGAATTTCGCGGCATTCCGACTTCGATTCCCCGTTTGCCGAAATTCAGTTGCCTTTGAATTTCGGGTGACCCCTCTTTAGCATGTATGCTTCTGCTACTTGTTCTACATCAGACTTCTTCCGCAAATGGGGAAACGCTTTAACTCGGTGAATTTCGCGGCATTTCGACTTCGATTACCCGTTTGCCGAAATTCAGTTGCCTTTGGATTTCGAGTAAGCCCTCTTAAGCATGTATGCTTCTGCTACTTGTTCTACATCATACTTCTTCCACAAAAGGGGAAACGCTTTGACTCGGTGAATTTTGCGGCATTCTGATTTCGATTCCCCGTTTGTCGAAATTCAGTTGCCTTTGAATTTCAGGTGACCCATCTTGAGCATGTATGCTTCCGCTACTTGTTCTACATCAGACTTCTTCCGCAAACGGGGAAACGCTTTGACTCGGTGAATTTCGTGGCATTCCGACTTCGATTCCCCGTTTGCCGAAATTCAGTTGCCTTTGAATTTCTGGTGATCCCTCTTGAGCATGTATGCTTCTGCTTCTTATTCTACATCAGACTTCTTCTGCAAACAGGGAAACTCTTTGACTCGGTGAATTTCGCGGCATTCCGACTTCGATTCCCCGTTTGCCGAAATTCAGTTGCCTTTGAATTTCGGGTGACCCCTCTTGAGCATGTATGCTTCTGCTACTTGTTCTACATCAGACTTCTTCCGCAAATGGGGAAACGCTTTGACTCCATAAATTCGCGCATTCCGACTTCGACTCCCCGTTTGCCGAAATTCAGTTGCCTTTGGATTTCGAGTGAGCCCTCTTGAGCATGTATGCTTCCGCTACTTGTTCTACATCAGACTTCTTCCACAAACGGGGAAAAGTTTTGACTCGGTGAATTTCGCGGCATTCCGACTTCGATTCCCCGTTTGCCGAAATTCAGTTGCCTTTCAATTTCTGGTGATCCCTCTTGAGCATGTATGCTTCTGCTCCTTGTTCTAAATCAGACTTCTTCCGTAAACGGGGAAACGCTTTGACTCGGTGAATTTTGCGGCATTCTGACTTCGATTCCCCGTTTGCCGAAATTCAGTTGCCTTTGAATTTCAGGTGACCCATCTTGAGCATGTATGCTTCTGCTACTTGTTCTACATCAGACTTCTTCCACAAAAGGGGAAACACTTTGACTCGGTGAATTTCGCGGCATTCCGACTTCGATTCCCCCTTTGCCGAAATTCAGTTGCCTTTGAATTTCTGGTGATCCCTCTTGAGCATGTATGCTTCTGCTACTTGTTCTACATCAGACTTCTTCCGCAAACGGGGAAACGCTTTGACTCGGTGACTTTCGCAGCATTCCGACTTCGATTCCCCGTTTGCCGAAATTCAGTTGCCTTTGAATTTCTAGTGATCCCTCTTGAGCATGTATGCTTCTGCAACTTGTTCTACATCAGACTTCTTCCGCAAACTGGGAAACGCTTTGACTCGGTGAATTTCGCGGTATTCCGACTTCGATTCCCCGTTTGCCGAAATTCAGTTGCCTTTGAATTTCGGGTGACCCCTCTTTAGCATCTATGCTTCTGCTACTTGTTCTACATCAGACTTCTTCCGCAAACGGGGAAACGCTTTGACTCAGTGACTTTCGCAGCATTCCGACTTCGATTCCCCGTTTGCCGAAATTCAGTTGCCTTTGAATTTCTGTTGATCCCTCTTGAGCATGTATGCTTCTGCTACTTGTTCTACATTAGACTTCTTCCGCAAACGGGGAAACGCTTTGACTCGGTGAATTTCGCGGCATTCGGACTTCGATTCCCCGTTTGCCGAAATTCAGTTGCCTTTGAATTTCGGGTGACCCCTCTTGAGCATGTATGCTTCTGCTACTTGTTCTACATCAGACTTCTTCCGCAAATGGGGAAACGCTTTGACTCGGTGAATTTCGCGGCATTCCGACTTCGATTCCCCGTTTACCGAAATTCAGTTGCCTTTGAATTTCTGGTGATCCCTCTTGAGCATGTATGCTTCTGCTACTTGTTCTACATCAGACTTCTTCCGCAAACGGGGAAACGCTTTGACTCGGTGACTTTCGCAGCATTCCGACTTCGATTCCCCGTTTGCCGAAATTCAGTTGCCTTTGAATTTCTGGTGATCCCTCTTGAGCATGTATGCTTCTGCAACTTGTTCTACATCAGACTTCTTCCGCAAACGGGGAAACGCTTTGACTCGGTGAATTTCGCGGTATTCCGACTTCGATTCCCCGTTTGCTGAAATTCAGTTGCCTTTGAATTTCGGGTGACCCCTCTTTAGCATCTATGCTTCTGCTACTTGTTCTACATCAGACTTCTTCCGCAAACGGGGAAACGCTTTGACTCTGTGACTTTCGCCGCATTCCGACTTCGATTCCCCGTTTGCCGAAATTCTATTGCCTTTGAATTTCGAGTGAGCCCACTTGAGCATGTATGCTTCTGCTACTTGTTCTACATCAGACTTCTTCCGCAAAGGGGGAAACGCTTTGACTCCTTAAATTCGCGCATTCCGTCTTCGATTCCCCGTTTGCCGAAATTCAGTTGCCTTTGAATTTCGGGTGAGCCCTCTTGAGCATGTATGCTTCTGCTACTTGTTCTACATCAGACTTCTTCCGCAAACGGGGAAACGCTTTGACTCGGTGAATTTCGCGGCATTCCGACTTCGATTCCCCGTTTGCCGAAATTCTGTTGCCTTTGGATTTCGGGTGAGCCCTCTTGAGCATGTATGCTTCTGCTACTTGTTCTACATCAGACTTCTTCCGCAAACGGGGAAACGCTTTGACTCGGTGAATGTCGCGGCATTCCGACTTCGATTCCCCGTTTGCCAAAATTCAGTTGCCTTTGGATTTCGAGTGAGCCCTCTTGAGCATGTATGCTTCCGCTACTTGTTCTACATCAGACTTCTTCCGCAAACGGGGAAAAGTTTTGACTCGGTGAATTTCGCGGCATTCCGACTTCGATTCCCCGTTTGCTGAAATTCAGTTGCCTTTGAATTTCTGGTGATCCCTCTTGAGCATGTATGCTTCTGCTCCTTGTTCTAAATCAGACTTCTTCCGTAAACGGGGAAACGCTTTGACTCGGTGAATTTCGCGGCATTCTGACTTCGATTCCCCGTTTGCCGAAATTCAGTTGCCTTTGAATTTCGGGTGACCCATCTTGAGCATGTATGCTTCTGCTACTTGTTCTACATTAGACTTCTTCCGCAAACGGGGAAACGCTTTGACTCGGTGAATTTCGCGGCATTCCGCCTTCGATTCCCCGTTTGCCGAAATTCAGTTGCCTTTGAATTTCTGGTGATCCCTCTTGAGCATGTATGCTTCTGCTCCTTTTTCTAAATCAGACTTCTTTCGCAAACGGGGAAACGCTTTGACTCGGTGAATTTAGCGGCATTTCGACTTCGATTCCCCGTTTGCCGAAATTCAGTTGCCTTTGGATTTCTGGTGATCCCTCTTGAGCATGTATGCTTCCGCTACTTGTTCTACATCAGACTTATTCCGCAAACGGGGAAACACCTTGACTCGGTGAATTTCGCGGCATTCCGACTTCGATTCCCCGTTTGCCGAAATTCAGTTGCCTTTGAATTTCGGGTGACCCCTCTTGAGCATGTATGCTTCTGCTACTTGTTCTACATTAGACTTCTTCCGCCAACGGGGAAACGCTTTGACTCGGTGAATTTCGCGGCATTCCGCCTTCGATTCCCCGTTTGCCGAAACTCAGTTGCCTTTAAATTTCTGTTGATCCCTCTTGAGCATGTATGCTTCTGCTACTTGTTCTACATCAGACTTCTTCCGCAAACGGGGAAACACTTTGACTCGGTGAATTTCGCGGCATTCCGACTTCGATTCCCCGTTTGCCGAAATTCAGTTGCCTTTGAATTTCGGGTGACCCCTCTTGAGCATGTATGCTTCTGCTACTTGTTCTACATCAGACTTCTTCCGCAAATGGGGAAACGCTTTGACTCGGTGAATTTCGCGGCATTCTGACTTCGATTCCCCGTTTGCCGAAATTCAGTTGCCTTTGGATTTCGGGTGAGCCCTCTTGAGCATGTATGCTTCTGCTACTTGGTCTACATCAGACTTCTTCCGCAAACGGGGAAACGCTTTAAATTGGTGAATTTCGCGGCATTCCGACTTCGATTCCCCGTTTGTCGAAATTCTATTGCCTTTGAATTTCGATTGAGCCCACTTGAGCATGTATGCTTCCGCTACTTGTTCTACATCAGACTTCTTCCGCAAACGGGGAAAAGTTTTGACTCGGTGAATTTCGCGGCATTCCGACTTCGATTCCCCGTTTGCTGAAATTCAGTTGCCTTTGAATTTCTGGTGATCCCTCTTGAGCATGTATGCTTCTGCTCCTTGTTCTCAATCAGACTTCTTCCGTAAACGGGGAAACGCTTTGACTCGGTGAATTTCGCGGCATTCTGACTTCGATTCCCCGTTTGCCGAAATTCAGTTGCCTTTGAATTTCGGGTGACCCATCTTGAGCATGTATGCTTCTGCTACTTGTTCTACATTAGACTTCTTCCGCAAACGGGGAAACGCTTTGACTCGGTGAATTTCGCGGCATTCCGCCTTCGATTCCCCGTTTGCCGAAATTCAGTTGCCTTTGAATTTCTGGTGATCCCTCTTGAGCATGTATGCTTCTGCTCCTTGTTCTAAATCAGACTTCTTTCGCAAACGGGGAAACGCTTTGACTCGGTGAATTTAGCGGCATTTCGACTTCGATTCCCCGTTTGCCGAAATTCAGTTGCCTTTGGATTTCTGGTGATCCCTCTTGAGCATGTATGCTTCTGCTACTTGTTCTACATCAGACTTATTCCGCAAACGGGGAAACACCTTGACTCGGTGAATTTCGCGGCATTCCGACTTCGATTCCCCGTTTGCCGAAATTCAGTTGCCTTTGAATTTCGGGTGACCCCTCTTGAGCATGTATGCTTCTGCTACTTGTTCTACATTAGACTTCTTCCGCAAACGGGGAAACGCTTTGACTCGGTGAATTTCGCGGCATTCCGCCTTCGATTCCCCGTTTGCCGAAACTCAGTTGCCTTTAAATTTCTGTTGATCCCTCTTGAGCATGTATGCTTCTGCTACTTGTTCTACATCAGACTTCTTCCGCAAACGGGGAAACGCTTTGACTCGGTGAATTTCGCGGCATTCCGACTTCGATTCCCCGTTTGCCGAAATTCAGTTGCCTTTGAATTTCGGGTGACCCCTCTTGAGCATGTATGCTTCTGCTACTTGTTCTACATCAGACTTCTTCCGCAAATGGGGAAACGCTTTGACTCGGTGAATTTCGCGGCATTCTGACTTCGATTCCCCGTTTGCCGAAATTCAGTTGCCTTTGGATTTCGGGTGAGCCCTCTTGAGCATGTATGCTTCTGCTACTTGTTCTACATCAGACTTCTTCCGCAAACGGGGAAACGCTTTAAATTGGTGAATTTCGCGGCATTCCGACTTCGATTCCCCGTTTGTCAAAATTCTATTGCCTTTGAATTTCGATTGAGCCCACTTGAGCATGTATGCTTCTGCTACTTGTTCTACATCAGACTTCTTCCGCAAAGGGGGAAACTCCTTGACTCGGTGAATTTTGCGGCATTCCGACTTCGATTCCCCGTTTGCCGAAATTCAGTTGCCTTTGGATTTTGGGTGACCCCTCTTGAGCATGTATGCTTCTGCTACTTGTTCTACATCAGACTTCTTCCGCAAACGGGGAAACGCTTTGACTCGGTGAATTTCGCGGCATTCCGACTTCGATTCCCCGTTTGCCGAAATTCAGTTGCCTTTGGATTTCGGGTGAGCCCTCTTGAGCATGTATGCTTCTGCTACTTGTTCTACATCAGACTTCTTCCGCAAACGGGGAAACACCTTGACTCGGTGAATTTCGCGGCATTCCGACTTCCATTCCCCGTTTGCCGAAATTCAGTTGCCTTTGGATTTCGGGTGAGCCCTCTTGAGCATGTATGCTTCTGCTACTTGTTCTACATCAGACTTCTTCCGCAAACGGTGAAACGCCTTGACTCGGTGAATTTCGCGGCATTCCGACTTCAATTCCGCGTTTGCCGAAATTCAGTTGCCTTTGAATTTCGGGTGAGCCCTCTTGAGCATGTATGCTTCTGCTACTTGTTCTACATCAGACTTCTTTCGCAAACGGGGAAACGCGTTGACTCGGTGAATTTCGCGGCATTCGGACTTCGATTCCCCGTTTGCCGAAATTCAATTGCCTTTGGATTTCGGGTGAGCCCTCTTGAGCATGTATGCTTCTGCTAGTTGTTCTACATCAGACTTCTTCCGCAAATGGGGAAACTCCTTGACTCGGTGAATTTCACGACATTCCGACTTCCATTCCCCGTTTGTCGAAATTCTATTGCCTTTGAATTTCGGGTGAGCCCTCTTGAGCATGTATGCTTCCGCTACTTGTTCTACATCAGACTTCTTTCGCAAACGGGGAAACGCTTTGACTCGGTAAATTTCGCGGCATTCCGACTTCGATTCCCAGTTTGTCGAAATTCTATTGCCTTTGAATTTCGGGTGAGCCCTCTTGAGCATGTATGCTTCTGCTACTTGTTCTACATCAGACTTCTTCCGCAAAGGGGGAAACTCCTTGACTCGGTGAATTTTGCGGCATTCCGACTTCGATTCCCCGTTTGCCGAAATTCAGTTGCCTTTGGATTTTGGGTGACCCCTCTTGAGCATGTATGCTTCTGCTACTTGTTCTACATCAGACTTCTTCCGCAAACGGGGAAACGCTTTGACTCGGTGAATTTCGCGGCATTTCGACTTCGATTCCTCGTTTGCCGAAATTCAGTTGCCTTTGGATTTCTGGTGATCCCTCTTGAGCATGTATGCTTCCGCTACTTGTTCTACATCAGACTTCTTCCGCAAACGGGGAAACGCTTTGACTCGGTGACTTTCGCAGCATTCCAACTTCGATTCCCCGTTTGCCGAAATTCAGTTGCCTTTGAAATTGTGGTGATCCCTCTTGAGCATGTATGCTTCGGCAACTTGTTCTACATCAGACTTCTTCGGCAAACGGGGAAACGCTTTGACTCGGTGAATTTCGCGGTATTCCGACTTCGATTCCCCGTTTGCCGAAATTCAATTGCCTTTGAATTTCGGGTGACCCCTCTTTAGCATCTATGCTTCTGCTACTTGTTCTACATCAGACTTCTTCCGCAAACGGGGAAACGCTTTGACTCTGTGAATTTCGCGGCATTCGGACTTCGATTCCCCGTTTGCCGAAATTCAATTACCTTTGGATTTCGGGTGAGCCCTCTTGAGCATGTATGCTTCTGCTAGTTGTTCTACATCAGACTTCTTCCGCAAACGGGGAAATGCCTTGACTCGGTGAATTTCGCGGCATTCCGACTTCGATTCCCCGTTTGCCGAAATTCAGTTGCCTTTGGATTTCGGGTGAGCCCTCTTGAGCATGTATGCTTCTGCTACTTGTTCTACATCAGACTTCTTCCGCAAACGGGGAAACGCTTTAAATTGGTGAATTTCGCGGCATTCCGACTTCGATTCCCCATTTTTCGAAATTCAGTTGCCTTTGAATTTCGGGTGACCCCTCTTGAGCATGTATGCTTCTGCTACTTGTTCTACATCAGACTTCTTCCGCAAACGGGGAAACTCCTTGACTCGGTGAATTTCACGACATTCCGACTTCAATTCCCCGTTTGTCGAAATTCTATTGCCTTTGAATTTCGGGTGACCCCTCTTGAGCATGTATGCTTCTGCTACTTGTTCTACATCAGACTTCTTCCGCAAATGGGGAAACGCTTTGACTCAGTGAATTTCGTGGCATTCCGACTTCGATTCCCCGTTTGCCGAAATTCAGTTGCCTTTGGATTTCGGGTGACCCCTCTTGAGCATGTATGCTTCCGCTACTTGTTCTACATCAGACTTCTTCCGCAAATGGGGAAACGCTTTGACTCAGTGAATTTCGCGGCATTCCGACTTCGATTCCCCGTTTGCCGAAATTCAGTTGCCTTTGGATTTCGGGTGACCCCTCTTGAGCATGTATGCTTCCGCTACTTGTTCTACATTAGACTTCTTCCGCAAACGGGCAAACGCGTTGACTCGGTGAATTTCGCGGCATTCCGACTTCGATTCCCCGTTTGCCGAAATTCAGTTGCCTTTGGATTTCGGGTGAGCCCTCTTGAGCATGTATGCTTCTGCTACTTGTTCTACATCAGACTTCTTCCGCAAACGGTGAAACGCCTTGACTTGGTGAATTTCGCGGCATTCCGACTTCAATTCCGCGTTTGCCGAAATTCAGTTGCCTTTGAATTTCGGGTGAGCCCTCTTGAGCATGTATGCTTCTGCTACTTGTTCTACATCAGACTTCTTTCGCAAACGGGGAAACGCTTTGACTCGGTGAATTTCGCGGCATTCGGACTTCGATTCCCCGTTTGCCGAAATTCAATTGCCTTTGGATTTCGGGTGAGCCCTCTTGAGCATGTATGCTTCTGCTAGTTGTTCTACATCAGACTTCTTCCGCAAATGGGGAAACTCCTTGACTCGGTGAATTTCACGACATTCTGACTTCAATTCCCCGTTTGTCGAAATTCTATTGCCTTTGAATTTCGGGTGAGCCCTCTTGAGCATGTATGCTTCCGCTACTTGTTCTACATCAGACTTCTTTCGCAAACGGGGAAACGCTTTGACTCGGTGAATTTCACGGCATTCGGACTTCGATTCCCCGTTTGCCGAAATTCAATTGCCTTTGGATTTCGGGTGAGCCCTCTTGAGCATGTATGCTTCTGCTAGTTGTTCTACATCAGACTTCTTCCGCAAACGGGGAAATGCCTTGACTCGGTGAATTTCGCGGTATTCCGACTTCGATTCCCCGTTTGCCGAAATTCAGTTGCCTTTGCATTTCGGGTGAGCCCTCTTGAGCATGTATGCTTCTGCTACTTGTTCAACATCAGACTTCTTCCGCAAACGGGGAAACGCTTTAAATTGGTGAATTTCGCGGCATTCCGACTTCGATTCCCCATTTTTCAAAATTCTATTGCCTTTGAATTTCGGGTGAGCCCTCTTGAGCATGTATGCTTCCGCTACTTGTTCTACATCAGACTTCTTTCGCAAACGGGGAAACGCTTTGACTCCGTGAATTTAGCGGCATTTCGACTTCGATTCCCCGTTTGCCGAAATTCAGTTGCCTTTGAATTTCGGGTGACCCCTCATTAGCATCTATGCTTCTGCTACTTGTTCTACATCAGACTTCTTCCGCAAACGGGGAAACGCTTTGACTCTGTGAATTTCGCGGCATTCGGACTTCGATTCCCCGTTTGCCGAAATTCAATTGCCTTTGGATTTCGGGTGAGCCCTCTTGAGCATGTATGCTTCTGCTAGTTGTTCTACATCAGACTTCTTCCGCAAACGGGGAAATGCCTTGACTCGGTGAATTTCGCGGCATTCCGACTTCGATTCCCCGTTTGCCGAAATTCAGTTGCTTTGGATTTCGGGTGAGCCCTCTTGAGCATGTATGCTTCTGCTACTTGTTCAACATCAGACTTCTTCCGCAAACGGGGAAACGCTTTAAATTGGTGAATTTCGCGGCATTCCGACTTCGATTCCCCATTTTTCGAAATTCAGTTGCCTTTGAATTTCGGGTGACCCCTCTTGAGCATGTATGCTTCTGCTACTTGTTCTACATCAGACTTCTTCCGCAAACGGGGAAACTCCTTGACTCGGTGAATTTCACGATATTCCGACTTCAATTCCCCGTTTGCCGAAATTCAGTTGCCTTTGGATTTCGGGTGACCCCTCTTGAGCATGTATGCTTCCGCTACTTGTTCTACATCAGACTTCTTCCGCAAATGGGGAAACGCCTTGACTCGGTGAATTTCACGGCATTCCGACTTCGATTCCCCGTTTGTCGAAATTCTATTGCCTTTGAATTTCGGGTGAGCCCTCTTGAGCATGTATGCTTCCGCTACTTGTTCTACATCAGACTTCTTTCGCAAACGGGGAAACGCTTTGACTCGGTGAATTTAGCGGCATTTCGACTTCGATTCCCCGTTTGCCGAAATTCAGTTGCCTTTGGATTTCTGGTGATCCCTCTTGAGCATGTATGCTTCCGCTACTTGTTCTCCATCAGACTTCTTCCGCAAACGGGGAAACGCTTTGACTCGGTGACTTTCGCAGAATTCCGACTTCGATTCCCCGTTTGCCGAAATTCAGTTGCCTTTGAATTTGTGGTGATCCCTCTTGAGCATGTATGCTTCGGCAACTTGTTCTACATCAGACTTCTTCGGCAAACGGGGAAACGCTTTGACTCGGTGAATTTCGCGGTATTCCGACTTCGATTCCCCGTTTGCCGAAATTCATTTGCCTTTGAATTTCGGGTGAGCCCTCTTGAGCATGTATGCTTCCGCTACTTGTTCTACATCAGACTTCTTCCGCAAACGGGGAAACGCCTTGACTCGGTGAATTTCACGGCATTCCGACTTCGATTCCCCGTTTGTCGAAATTCTATTGCCTTTGAATTTCGGGTGAGCCCTCTTGAGCATGTATGCTTCCGCTACTTGTTCTACATCAGACTTCTTTCGCAAACGGGGAAACGCTTTGACTCCGTGAATTTAGCGGCATTTCGACTTCGATTCCCCGTTTGCCGAAATTCAGTTGCCTTTGGATTTCTGGTGATCCCTCTTGAGCATGCATGCTTCCGCTACTTGTTCTACATCAGACTTCTTCCGCAAACGGGGAAACGCTTTGACTCGGTGACTTTCGCAGCATTCCGACTTCGATTCCCCGTTTGCCGAAATTCAGTTGCCTTTGAATTTTTGGTGATCCTTCTTGAGCATGTATGCTTCTGCAACTTGTTCTACATCAGACTTCTTCTGCAAACGGGGAAACGCTTTGACTCGGTGAATTTCGCGGTATTCCGACT
Organism: Populus alba x Populus glandulosa; assembly: GCA_033617975.1. Taxonomy (NCBI): domain Eukaryota; kingdom Viridiplantae; phylum Streptophyta; class Magnoliopsida; order Malpighiales; family Salicaceae; genus Populus; species Populus alba x Populus glandulosa. Next base: position 3,703,412 of record CM066146.1, read on the forward strand.
TCGATTCCCCGTTTGCCGAAATTCAGTTGCCTTTGAATTTCGGGTGACCCCTCTTTAGCATCTATGCTTCTGCTACTTGTTCTACATCAGACTTCTTCCGCAAACGGGGAAACGCTTTGACTCTGTGAATTTCGCGGCATTCGGACTTCGATTCCCCGTTTGCCGAAATTCAATTGCCTTTGGATTTCGGGTGAGCCCTCTTGAGCATGTATGCTTCTGCTAGTTGTTCTACATCAGACTTCTTCCGCAAACGGGGAAATGCCTTGACTCGGTGAATTTCGCGGCATTCCGACTTCGATTCCCCGTTTACCGAAATTCAGTTGCCTTTGGATTTCGGGTGAGCCCTCTTGAGCATGTATGCTTCTGCTACTTGTTCTACATCAGACTTCTTCCGCAAATGGGGAAACGCTTTAAATTGGTGAATTTCGCGGCATTCCGACTTCGATTCCCCATTTTTCGAAATTCAGTTGCCTTTGAATTTCGGGTGACCCCTCTTGAGCATGTATGCTTCTGCTACTTGTTCTACATCAGACTTTTTCCGCAAACGTGGAAACTCCTTGACTCGGTGAATTTCACGACATTCCGACTTCAATTCCCCGTTTGTCGAAATTCTATTGCCTTTGAATTTCGGGTGAGCCCTCTTGAGCATGTATGCTTCCGCGACTTGTTCTACATCAGACTTCTTCCGCAAACGGGGAAACGCTTTGACTCGGTGAATTTCGCGGCATTCCGACTTCGATTCCCCGTTTGTCGAAATTCTATTGCCTTTGAATTTCGGGTGAGCCCTCTTGAGCATGTATGCTTCCGCTACTTGTTCTACATCAGACTTCTTCCGCAAACGGGGAAACGCCTTGACTCGGTGAATTTCACGGCATTCAGACTTCGATTCCCCGTTTGTCGAAATTCTATTGCCTTTGAATTTCGGGTGAGCCCTCTTGAGCATGTATGCTTCCGCGACTTGTTCTACATCAGACTTCTTTCGCAAACGGGGAAACGCTTTGACTCGGTGAATTTCGCGGCATTCCGACTTCGGTTCCCCGTTTGCCGAAATTCAGTTGCCTTTGAATTTCGGGTGACCCCTTTTTAGCATCTATGCTTCTGCTACTTGTTCTACATCAGACTTCTTCCGCAAACGGGGAAACGCTTTGACTCTGTGAATTTCGCGGCATTCGGACTTCGATTCCCCGTTTGCCGAAATTCAATTGCCTTTGGATTTCGGGTGAGCCCTCTTGAGCATGTATGCTTCTGCTAGTTGTTCTACATCAGACTTCTTCCGCAAACGGGGAAATGCCTTGACTCGGTGAATTTCGCGGCATTCCGACTTCGATTCCCCGTTTGCCGAAATTCAGTTGCCTTTGGATTTCGGGTGAGCCCTCTTGAGCATGTATGCTTCTGCAACTTGTTCTACATCAGACTTCTTCTGCAAACGGGGAAACGCGTTGACTCGGTGAATTTCGCGGTATTCCGACTTCGATTCCCCGTTTGCCGAAATTCAGTTGCCTTTGAATTTCGGGTGACCCCTTTTTAGCATCTATGCTTCTGCTACTTGTTCTACATCAGACTTCTTCCGCAAACGGGGAAACGCTTTGACTCTGTGAATTTCGCGGCATTCGGACTTCGATTCCCCGTTTGCCGAAATTCAATTGCCTTTGGATTTCGGGTGAGCCCTCTTGAGCATGTATGCTTCTGCTAGTTGTTCTACATCAGACTTCTTCCGCAAACGGGGAAATGCCTTGACTCGGTGAATTTCGCGGCATTCCGACTTCGATTCCCCGTTTGCTGAAATTCAGTTGCCTTTGGATTTCGGGTGAGCCCTCTTGAGCATGTATGCTTCTGCTACTTGTTCTACATCAGACTTCTTCCGCAAACGGGGAAACGCTTTAAATTGGTGAATTTCGCGGCATTCCGACTTCGATTCCCCATTTTTCGAAATTCAGTTGCCTTTGAATTTCGGGTGACCCCTCTTGAGCATGTATGCTTCTGCTACTTGTTCTACATCAGACTTTTTCCGCAAACAGGGAAACTCCTTGACTCGGTGAATTTCACGACATTCCGACTTCAATTCCCCGTTTGTCGAAATTCTATTGCCTTTGAATTTCGGGTGAGCCCTCTTGAGCATGTATGCTTCCGCGACTTGTTCTACATCAGACTTCTTTCGCAAACGGGGAAACGCTTTGACTCGGTGAATTTCGCGGCATTCCGACTTCGATTCCCCGTTTGTCGAAATTCTATTGCCTTTGAATTTCGGGTGAGCCCTCTTGAGCATGTATGCTTCCGCTACTTGTTCTACATCAGACTTCTTCCGCAAACGGGGAAACGCCTTGACTCGGTGAATTTCACGGCATTCAGACTTCGATTCCCCGTTTGTCGAAATTCTATTGCCTTTGAATTTCGGGTGAGCCCTCTTGAGCATGTATGCTTCCGCTACTTGTTCTACATCAGACTTCTTCCGCAAACGGGGAAACGCCTTGACTCGGTGAATTTCACGGCATTCCGACTTCGATTCCCCGTTTGTCGAAATTCTATTGCCTTTGAATTTCGGGTGAGCCCTCTTGAGCATGTATGCTTCCGCTACTTGTTCTACATCAGACTTCTTTCGCAAACGGGGAAACGCTTTGACTCCGTGAATTTAGCGGCATTTCGACTTCGATTCCCCGTTTGCCGAAATTCAGTTGCCTTTGGATTTCTGGTGATCCCTCTTGAGCATGTATGCTTCCGCTACTTGTTCTACATCAGACTTCTTCCGCAAACGGGGAAACGCTTTGACTCGGTGACTTTCGCAGCATTCCGACTTCGATTCCCCGTTTGCCGAAATTCAGTTGCCTTTGAATTTTTGGTGATCCCTCTTGAGCATGTATGCTTCTGCAACTTGTTCTACATCAGACTTCTTCTGCAAACGGGGAAACGCGTTGACTCGGTGAATTTCGCGGTATTCCGACTTCGATTCCCCGTTTGCCGAAATTCAGTTGCCTTTGAATTTCGGGTGACCCCTCTTTAGCATCTATGCTTCTGCTACTTGTTCTACATCAGACTTCTTCCGCAAACGGGGAAACGCTTTGACTCTGTGAATTTCGCGGCATTCGGACTTCGATTCCCCGTTTGCCGAAATTCAATTGCCTTTGGATTTCGGGTGAGCCCTCTTGAGCATGTATGCTTCTGCTAGTTGTTCTACATCAGACTTCTTCCGCAAACGGGGAAATGCCTTGACTCGGTGAATTTCGCGGCATTCCGACTTCGATTCCCCGTTTGCCGAAATTCAGTTGCCTTTGGATTTCGGGTGAGCCCTCTTGAGCATGTATGCTTCTGCTACTTGTTCTACATCAGACTTCTTCCGCAAACGGGGAAACGCTTTAAATTGGTGAATTTCGCGGCATTCCGACTTCGATTCCCCATTTTTCGAAATTCAGTTGCCTTTGAATTTCGGGTGACCCCTCTTGAGCATGTATGCTTCTGCTACTTGTTCTACATCAGACTTCTTCCGCAAACGGGGAAACTCCTTGACTCGGTGAATTTCACGACATTCCGACTTCAATTCCCCGTTTGTCGAAATTCTATTGCCTTTGAATTTCGGGTGAGCCCTCTTGAGCATGTATGCTTCCGCGACTTGTTCTACATCAGACTTCTTTCGCAAACGGGGAAACGCTTTGACTCGGTGAATTTCGCGGCATTCCGACTTCGATTCCCCGTTTGTCGAAATTCTATTGCCTTTGAATTTCGGGTGAGCCCTCTTGAGCATGTATGCTTCCGCTACTTGTTCTACATCAGACTTCTTCCGCAAACGGGGAAACGCCTTGACTCGGTGAATTTCACGGCATTCAGACTTCGATTCCCCGTTTGTCGAAATTCTATTGCCTTTGAATTTCGGGTGAGTCCTCTTGAGCATGTATGCTTCCGCTACTTGTTCTACATCAGACTTCTTCCGCAAACGGGGAAACGCCTTGACTCGGTGAATTTCACGGCATTCCGACTTCGATTCCCCGTTTGTCGAAATTCTATTGCCTTTGAATTTCGGGTGAGTCCTCTTGAGCATGTATGCTTCCGCTACTTGTTCTACATCAGACTTCTTTCGCAAACGGGGAAACGCTTTGACTCGGTGAATTTAACGGCATTTCGACTTCGATTCCCCGTTTGCCGAAATTCAGTTGCCTTTGGATTTCTGGTGATCCCTCTTGAGCATGTATGCTTCCGCTACTTGTTCTACATCAGACTTCTTCCGCAAACGGGGAAACGCTTTGACTCGGTGACTTTCGCAGCATTCCGACTTCGATTCCCCGTTTGCCGAAATTCAGTTGCCTTTGAATTTTTGGTGATCCCTCTTGAGCATGTATGCTTCTGCAACTTGTTCTACATCAGACTTCTTCTGCAAACGGGGAAACGCTTTGACTCGGTGAATTTCGCGGCATTCCGACTTCGATTCCCCGTTTGTCGAAATTCTATTGCCTTTGAATTTCGGGTGAGTCCTCTTGAGCATGTATGCTTCCGCTACTTGTTCTACATCAGACTTCTTTCGCAAACGGGGAAACGCTTTGACTCGGTGAATTTAACGGCATTTCGACTTCGATTCCCCGTTTGCCGAAATTCAGTTGCCTTTGGATTTCTGGTGATCCCTCTTGAGCATGTATGCTTCCGCTACTTGTTCTACATCAGACTTCTTCCGCAAACGGGGAAACGCTTTGACTCGGTGACTTTCGCAGCATTCCGACTTCGATTCCCCGTTTGCCGAAATTTAGTTGCCTTTGAATTTTTGGTGATCCCTCTTGAGCATGTATGCTTCTGCAACTTGTTCTACATCAGACTTCTTCTGCAAACGGGGAAACGCTTTGACTCGGTGAATTTCGCGGCATTCAGACTTCGATTCCCCGTTTGTCGAAATTCTATTGCCTTTGAATTTCGGGTGAGCCCTCTTGAGCATGTATGCTTCCGCGACTTGTTCTACATCAGACTTCTTCCGCAAACGGGGAAACGCCTTGACTCGGTGAATTTCACGGCATTCAGACTTCGATTCCCCGTTTGTCGAAATTCTATTGCCTTTGAATTTCGGGTGAGTCCTCTTGAGCATGTATGCTTCCGCTACTTGTTCTACATCAGACTTCTTCCGCAAACGGGGAAACGCCTTGACTCGGTGAATTTCACGGCATTCCGACTTCGATTCCCCGTTTGTCGAAATTCTATTGCCTTTGAATTTCGGGTGAGTCCTCTTGAGCATGTATGCTTCCGCTACTTGTTCTACATCAGACTTCTTTCGCAAACGGGGAAACGCTTTGACTCGGTGAATTTAACGGCATTTCGACTTCGATTCCCCGTTTGCCGAAATTCAGTTGCCTTTGGATTTCTGGTGATCCCTCTTGAGCATGTATGCTTCCGCTACTTGTTCTACATCAGACTTCTTCCGCAAACGGGGAAACGCTTTGACTCGGTGACTTTCGCAGCATTCCGACTTCGATTCCCCGTTTGCCGAAATTCAGTTGCCTTTGAATTTTTGGTGATCCCTCTTGAGCATGTATGCTTCTGCAACTTGTTCTACATCAGACTTCTTCTGCAAACGGGGAAACGCTTTGACTCGGTGAATTTCGCGGCATTCCGACTTCGATTCCCCGTTTGTCGAAATTCTATTGCCTTTGAATTTCGGGTGAGTCCTCTTGAGCATGTATGCTTCCGCTACTTGTTCTACATCAGACTTCTTTCGCAAACGGGGAAACGCTTTGACTCGGTGAATTTAACGGCATTTCGACTTCGATTCCCCGTTTGCCGAAATTCAGTTGCCTTTGGATTTCTGGTGATCCCTCTTGAGCATGTATGCTTCCGCTACTTGTTCTACATCAGACTTCTTCCGCAAACGGGGAAACGCTTTGACTCGGTGACTTTCGCAGCATTCCGACTTCGATTCCCCGTTTGCCGAAATTTAGTTGCCTTTGAATTTTTGGTGATCCCTCTTGAGCATGTATGCTTCTGCAACTTGTTCTACATCAGACTTCTTCTGCAAACGGGGAAACGCTTTGACTCGGTGAATTTCGCGGCATTCAGACTTCGATTTCCCGTTTGTCGAAATTCTATTGCCTTTGAATTTCGGGTGAGCCCTCTTGAGCATGTATGCTTCCGCGACTTGTTCTACATCAGACTTCTTTCGCAAACGGGGAAACGCTTTGACTCGGTGAATTTCGCGGCATTCCGACTTCGATTCCCCGTTTGTCGAAATTCTATTGCCTTTGAATTTCGGGTGAGCCCTCTTGAGCATGTATGCTTCCGCTACTTGTTCTACATCAGACTTCTTCCGCAAACGGGGAAACGCCTTGACTCGGTGAATTTCACGGCATTCAGACTTCGATTCCCCGTTTGTCGAAATTCTATTGCCTTTGAATTTCGGGTGAGCCCTCTTGAGCATGTATGCTTCCGCGACTTGTTCTACATCAGACTTCTTTCGCAAACGGGGAAACGCTTTGACTCGGTGAATTTCGCGGCATTCCGACTTCGATTCCCCGTTTGCCGAAATTCAGTTGCCTTTGAATTTCGGGTGACCCCTTTTTAGCATCTATGCTTCTGCTACTTGTTCTACATCAGACTTCTTCCGCAAACGGGGAAACGCTTTGACTCTGTGAATTTCGCGGCATTCGGACTTCGATTCCCCGTTTGCCGAAATTCAATTGCCTTTGGATTTCGGGTGAGCCCTCTTGAGCATGTATGCTTCTGCTAGTTGTTCTACATCAGACTTCTTCCGCAAACGGGGAAATGCCTTGACTCGGTGAATTTCGCGGCATTCCGACTTCGATTCCCCGTTTGCCGAAATTCAGTTGCCTTTGGATTTCGGGTGAGCCCTCTTGAGCATGTATGCTTCTGCAACTTGTTCTACATCAGACTTCTTCTGCAAACGGGGAAACGCGTTGACTCGATGAATTTCGCGGTATTCCGACTTCGATTCCCCGTTTGCCGAAATTCAGTTGCCTTTGAATTTCGGGTGACCCCTTTTTAGCATCTATGCTTCTGCTACTTGTTCTACATCAGACTTCTTCCGCAAACGGGGAAACGTTTTGACTCTGTGAATTTCGCGGCATTCGGACTTCGATTCCCCGTTTGCCGAAATTCAATTGCCTTTGGATTTCGGGTGAGCCCTCTTGAGCATGTATGCTTCTGCTAGTTGTTCTACATCAGACTTCTTCCGCAAACGGGGAAATGCCTTGACTCGGTGAATTTCGCGGCATTCCGACTTCGATTCCCCGTTTGCCGAAATTCAGTTGCCTTTGGATTTCGGGTGAGCCCTCTTGAGCATGTATGCTTCTGCTACTTGTTCTACATCAGACTTCTTCCGCAAACGGGGAAACGCTTTAAATTGGTGAATTTCGCGGCATTCCGACTTCGATTCCCCATTTTTCGAAATTCAGTTGCCTTTGAATTTCGGGTGACCCCTCTTGAGCATGTATGCTTCTGCTACTTGTTCTACATCAGACTTTTTCCGCAAACAGGGAAACTCCTTGACTCGGTGAATTTCACGACATTCCGACTTCAATTCCCCGTTTGTCGAAATTCTATTGCCTTTGAATTTCGGGTGAGCCCTCTTGAGCATGTATGCTTCCGCGACTTGTTCTACATCAGACTTCTTTCGCAAACGGGGAAACGCTTTGACTCGGTGAATTTCGCGGCATTCCGACTTCGATTCCCCGTTTGTCGAAATTCTATTGCCTTTGAATTTCGGGTGAGCCCTCTTGAGCATGTATGCTTCCGCTACTTGTTCTACATCAGACTTCTTCCGCAAACGGGGAAACGCCTTGACTCGGTGAATTTCACGGCATTCAGACTTCGATTCCCCGTTTGTCGAAATTCTATTGCCTTTGAATTTCGGGTGAGCCCTCTTGAGCATGTATGCTTCCGCGACTTGTTCTACATCAGACTTCTTTCGCAAACGGGGAAACGCTTTGACTCGGTGAATTTCGCGGCATTCCGACTTCGATTCCCCGTTTGCCGAAATTCAGTTGCCTTTGAATTTCGGGTGACCCCTTTTTAGCATCTATGCTTCTGCTACTTGTTCTACATCAGACTTCTTCCGCAAACGGGGAAACGCTTTGACTCTGTGAATTTCGCGGCATTCGGACTTCGATTCCCCGTTTGCCGAAATTCAATTGCCTTTGGATTTCGGGTGAGCCCTCTTGAGCATGTATGCTTCTGCTAGTTGTTCTACATCAGACTTCTTCCGCAAACGGGGAAATGCCTTGACTCGGTGAATTTCGCGGCATTCCGACTTCGATTCCCCGTTTGCCGAAATTCAGTTGCCTTTGGATTTCGGGTGAGCCCTCTTGAGCATGTATGCTTCTGCAACTTGTTCTACATCAGACTTCTTCTGCAAACGGGGAAACGCGTTGACTCGATGAATTTCGCGGTATTCCGACTTCGATTCCCCGTTTGCCGAAATTCAGTTGCCTTTGAATTTCGGGTGACCCCTTTTTAGCATCTATGCTTCTGCTACTTGTTCTACATCAGACTTCTTCCGCAAACGGGGAAACGTTTTGACTCTGTGAATTTCGCGGCATTCGGACTTCGATTCCCCGTTTGCCGAAATTCAATTGCCTTTGGATTTCGGGTGAGCCCTCTTGAGCATGTATGCTTCTGCTAGTTGTTCTACATCAGACTTCTTCCGCAAACGGGGAAATGCCTTGACTCGGTGAATTTCGCGGCATTCCGACTTCGATTCCCCGTTTGCCGAAATTCAGTTGCCTTTGGATTTCGGGTGAGCCCTCTTGAGCATGTATGCTTCTGCTACTTGTTCTACATCAGACTTCTTCCGCAAACGGGGAAACGCTTTAAATTGGTGAATTTCGCGGCATTCCGACTTCGATTCCCCATTTTTCGAAATTCAGTTGCCTTTGAATTTCGGGTGACCCCTCTTGAGCATGTATGCTTCTGCTACTTGTTCTACATCAGACTTTTTCCGCAAACAGGGAAACTCCTTGACTCGGTGAATTTCACGACATTCCGACTTCAATTCCCCGTTTGTCGAAATTCTATTGCCTTTGAATTTCGGGTGAGCCCTCTTGAGCATGTATGCTTCCGCGACTTGTTCTACATCAGACTTCTTTCGCAAACGGGGAAACGCTTTGACTCGGTGAATTTCGCGGCATTCCGACTTCGATTCCCCGTTTGTCGAAATTCTATTGCCTTTGAATTTCGGGTGAGCCCTCTTGAGCATGTATGCTTCCGCTACTTGTTCTACATCAGACTTCTTCCGCAAACGGGGAAACGCCTTGACTCGGTGAATTTCACGGCATTCAGACTTCGATTCCCCGTTTGTCGAAATTCTATTGCCTTTGAATTTCGGGTGAGCCCTCTTGAGCATGTATGCTTCCGCTACTTGTTCTACATCAGACTTCTTCCGCAAACGGGGAAACGCCTTGACTCGGTGAATTTCACGGCATTCCGACTTCGATTCCCCGTTTGTCGAAATTCTATTGCCTTTGAATTTCGGGTGAGTCCTCTTGAGCATGTATGCTTCCGCTACTTGTTCTACATCAGACTTCTTTCGCAAACGGGGAAACGCTTTGACTCGGTGAATTTAACGGCATTTCGACTTCGATTCCCCGTTTGCCGAAATTCAGTTGCCTTTGGATTTCTGGTGATCCCTCTTGAGCATGTATGCTTCCGCTACTTGTTCTACATCAGACTTCTTCCGCAAACGGGGAAACGCTTTGACTCGGTGACTTTCGCAGCATTCCGACTTCGATTCCCCGTTTGCCGAAATTCAGTTGCCTTTGAATTTTTGGTGATCCCTCTTGAGCATGTATGCTTCTGCAACTTGTTCTACATCAGACTTCTTCTGCAAACGGGGAAACGCTTTGACTCGGTGAATTTCGCGGCATTCCGACTTCGATTCCCCGTTTGTCGAAATTCTATTGCCTTTGAATTTCGGGTGAGTCCTCTTGAGCATGTATGCTTCCGCTACTTGTTCTACATCAGACTTCTTTCGCAAACGGGGAAACGCTTTGACTCGGTGAATTTAACGGCATTTCGACTTCGATTCCCCGTTTGCCGAAATTCAGTTGCCTTTGGATTTCTGGTGATCCCTCTTGAGCATGTATGCTTCCGCTACTTGTTCTACATCAGACTTCTTCCGCAAACGGGGAAACGCTTTGACTCGGTGACTTTCGCAGCATTCCGACTTCGATTCCCCGTTTGCCGAAATTTAGTTGCCTTTGAATTTTTGGTGATCCCTCTTGAGCATGTATGCTTCTGCAACTTGTTCTACATCAGACTTCTTCTGCAAACGGGGAAACGCTTTGACTCGGTGAATTTCGCGGCATTCAGACTTCGATTCCCCGTTTGTCGAAATTCTATTGCCTTTGAATTTCGGGTGAGCCCTCTTGAGCATGTATGCTTCCGCGACTTGTTCTACATCAGACTTCTTCCGCAAACGGGGAAACGCCTTGACTCGGTGAATTTCACGGCATTCAGACTTCGATTCCCCGTTTGTCGAAATTCTATTGCCTTTGAATTTCGGGTGAGTCCTCTTGAGCATGTATGCTTCCGCTACTTGTTCTACATCAGACTTCTTCCGCAAACGGGGAAACGCCTTGACTCGGTGAATTTCACGGCATTCCGACTTCGATTCCCCGTTTGTCGAAATTCTATTGCCTTTGAATTTCGGGTGAGTCCTCATGAGCATGTATGCTTCCGCTACTTGTTCTACATCAGACTTCTTTCGCAAACGGGGAAACGCTTTGACTCGGTGAATTTAACGGCATTTCGACTTCGATTCCCCGTTTGCCGAAATTCAGTTGCCTTTGGATTTCTGGTGATCCCTCTTGAGCATGTATGCTTCCGCTACTTGTTCTACATCAGACTTCTTCCGCAAACGGGGAAACGCTTTGACTCGGTGACTTTCGCAGCATTCCGACTTCGATTCCCCGTTTGCCGAAATTCAGTTGCCTTTGAATTTTTGGTGATCCCTCTTGAGCATGTATGCTTCTGCAACTTGTTCTACATCAGACTTCTTCTGCAAACGGGGAAACGCTTTGACTCGGTGAATTTCGCGGCATTCCGACTTCGATTCCCCGTTTGTCGAAATTCTATTGCCTTTGAATTTCGGGTGAGTCCTCTTGAGCATGTATGCTTCCGCTACTTGTTCTACATCAGACTTCTTTCGCAAACGGGGAAACGCTTTGACTCGGTGAATTTAACGGCATTTCGACTTCGATTCCCCGTTTGCCGAAATTCAGTTGCCTTTGGATTTCTGGTGATCCCTCTTGAGCATGTATGCTTCCGCTACTTGTTCTACATCAGACTTCTTCCGCAAACGGGGAAACGCTTTGACTCGGTGACTTTCGCAGCATTCCGACTTCGATTCCCCGTTTGCCGAAATTTAGTTGCCTTTGAATTTTTGGTGATCCCTCTTGAGCATGTATGCTTCTGCAACTTGTTCTACATCAGACTTCTTCTGCAAACGGGGAAACGCTTTGACTCGGTGAATTTCGCGGCATTCAGACTTCGATTCCCCGTTTGTCGAAATTCTATTGCCTTTGAATTTCGGGTGAGCCCTCTTGAGCATGTATGCTTCCGCGACTTGTTCTACATCAGACTTCTTTCGCAAACGGGGAAACGCTTTGACTCGGTGAATTTCGCGGCATTCCGACTTCGATTCCCCGTTTGTCGAAATTCTATTGCCTTTGAATTTCGGGTGAGCCCTCTTGAGCATGTATGCTTCCGCTACTTGTTCTACATCAGACTTCTTCCGCAAACGGGGAAACGCCTTGACTCGGTGAATTTCACGGCATTCAGACTTCGATTCCCCGTTTGTCGAAATTCTATTGCCTTTGAATTTCGGGTGAGCCCTCTTGAGCATGTATGCTTCCGCGACTTGTTCTACATCAGACTTCTTTCGCAAACGGGGAAACGCTTTGACTCGGTGAATTTCGCGGCATTCCGACTTCGATTCCCCGTTTGCCGAAATTCAGTTGCCTTTGAATTTCGGGTGACCCCTTTTTAGCATCTATGCTTCTGCTACTTGTTCTACATCAGACTTCTTCCGCAAACGGGGAAACGCTTTGACTCTGTGAATTTCGCGGCATTCGGACTTCGATTCCCCGTTTGCCGAAATTCAATTGCCTTTGGATTTCGGGTGAGCCCTCTTGAGCATGTATGCTTCTGCTAGTTGTTCTACATCAGACTTCTTCCGCAAACGGGGAAATGCCTTGACTCGGTGAATTTCGCGGCATTCCGACTTCGATTCCCCGTTTGCCGAAATTCAGTTGCCTTTGGATTTCGGGTGAGCCCTCTTGAGCATGTATGCTTCTGCAACTTGTTCTACATCAGACTTCTTCTGCAAACGGGGAAACGCGTTGACTCGATGAATTTCGCGGTATTCCGACTTCGATTCCCCGTTTGCCGAAATTCAGTTGCCTTTGAATTTCGGGTGACCCCTTTTTAGCATCTATGCTTCTGCTACTTGTTCTACATCAGACTTCTTCCGCAAACGGGGAAACGCTTTGACTCTGTGAATTTCGCGGCATTCGGACTTCGATTCCCCGTTTGCCGAAATTCAATTGCCTTTGGATTTCGGGTGAGCCCTCTTGAGCATGTATGCTTCTGCTAGTTGTTCTACATCAGACTTCTTCCGCAAACGGGGAAATGCCTTGACTCGGTGAATTTCGCGGCATTCCGACTTCGATTCCCCGTTTGCCGAAATTCAGTTGCCTTTGGATTTCGGGTGAGCCCTCTTGAGCATGTATGCTTCTGCTACTTGTTCTACATCAGACTTCTTCCGCAAACGGGGAAACGCTTTAAATTGGTGAATTTCGCGGCATTCCGACTTCGATTCCCCATTTTTCGAAATTCAGTTGCCTTTGAATTTCGGGTGACCCCTCTTGAGCATGTATGCTTCTGCTACTTGTTCTACATCAGACTTTTTCCGCAAACAGGGAAACTCCTTGACTCGGTGAATTTCACGACATTCCGACTTCAATTCCCCGTTTGTCGAAATTCTATTGCCTTTGAATTTCGGGTGAGCCCTCTTGAGCATGTATGCTTCCGCGACTTGTTCTACATCAGACTTCTTTCGCAAACGGGGAAACGCTTTGACTCGGTGAATTTCGCGGCATTCCGACTTCGATTCCCCGTTTGTCGAAATTCTATTGCCTTTGAATTTCGGGTGAGCCCTCTTGAGCATGTATGCTTCCGCTACTTGTTCTACATCAGACTTCTTCCGCAAACGGGGAAACGCCTTGACTCGGTGAATTTCACGGCATTCAGACTTCGATTCCCCGTTTGTCGAAATTCTATTGCCTTTGAATTTCGGGTGAGCCCTCTTGAGCATGTATGCTTCCGCTACTTGTTCTACATCAGACTTCTTCCGCAAACGGGGAAACGCCTTGACTCGGTGAATTTCACGGCATTCCGACTTCGATTCCCCGTTTGTCGAAATTCTATTGCCTTTGAATTTCGGGTGAGCCCTCTTGAGCATGTATGCTTCCGCTACTTGTTCTACATCAGACTTCTTTCGCAAACGGGGAAACGCTTTGACTCCGTGAATTTAGCGGCATTTCGACTTCGATTCCCCGTTTGCCGAAATTCAGTTGCCTTTGGATTTCTGGTGATCCCTCTTGAGCATGTATGCTTCCGCTACTTGTTCTACATCAGACTTCTTCCGCAAACGGGGAAACGCTTTGACTCGGTGACTTTCGCAGCATTCCGACTTCGATTCCCCGTTTGCCGAAATTCAGTTGCCTTTGAATTTTTGGTGATCCCTCTTGAGCATGTATGCTTCTGCAACTTGTTCTACATCAGACTTCTTCTGCAAACGGGGAAACGCGTTGACTCGGTGAATTTCGCGGTATTCCGACTTCGATTCCCCGTTTGCCGAAATTCAGTTGCCTTTGAATTTCGGGTGACCCCTCTTTAGCATCTATGCTTCTGCTACTTGTTCTACATCAGACTTCTTCCGCAAACGGGGAAACGCTTTGACTCTGTGAATTTCGCGGCATTCGGACTTCGATTCCCCGTTTGCCGAAATTCAATTGCCTTTGGATTTCGGGTGAGCCCTCTTGAGCATGTATGCTTCTGCTAGTTGTTCTACATCAGACTTCTTCCGCAAACGGGGAAATGCCTTGACTCGGTGAATTTCGCGGCATTCCGACTTCGATTCCCCGTTTGCCGAAATTCAGTTGCCTTTGGATTTCGGGTGAGCCCTCTTGAGCATGTATGCTTCTGCTACTTGTTCTACATCAGACTTCTTCCGCAAACGGGGAAACGCTTTAAATTGGTGAATTTCGCGGCATTCCGACTTCGATTCCCCATTTTTCGAAATTCAGTTGCCTTTGAATTTCGGGTGACCCCTCTTGAGCATGTATGCTTCTGCTACTTGTTCTACATCAGACTTCTTCCGCAAACGGGGAAACTCCTTGACTCGGTGAATTTCACGACATTCCGACTTCAATTCCCCGTTTGTCGAAATTCTATTGCCTTTGAATTTCGGGTGAGCCCTCTTGAGCATGTATGCTTCCGCGACTTGTTCTACATCAGACTTCTTTCGCAAACGGGGAAACGCTTTGACTCGGTGAATTTCGCGGCATTCCGACTTCGATTCCCCGTTTGTCGAAATTCTATTGCCTTTGAATTTCGGGTGAGCCCTCTTGAGCATGTATGCTTCCGCTACTTGTTCTACATCAGACTTCTTCCGCAAACGGGGAAACGCCTTGACTCGGTGAATTTCACGGCATTCAGACTTCGATTCCCCGTTTGTCGAAATTCTATTGCCTTTGAATTTCGGGTGAGTCCTCTTGAGCATGTATGCTTCCGCTACTTGTTCTACATCAGACTTCTTCCGCAAACGGGGAAACGCCTTGACTCGGTGAATTTCACGGCATTCCGACTTCGATTCCCCGTTTGTCGAAATTCTATTGCCTTTGAATTTCGGGTGAGTCCTCTTGAGCATGTATGCTTCCGCTACTTGTTCTACATCAGACTTCTTTCGCAAACGGGGAAACGCTTTGACTCGGTGAATTTAACGGCATTTCGACTTCGATTCCCCGTTTGCCGAAATTCAGTTGCCTTTGGATTTCTGGTGATCCCTCTTGAGCATGTATGCTTCCGCTACTTGTTCTACATCAGACTTCTTCCGCAAACGGGGAAACGCTTTGACTCGGTGACTTTCGCAGCATTCCGACTTCGATTCCCCGTTTGCCAAAATTCAGTTGCCTTTGAATTTTTGGTGATCCCTCTTGAGCATGTATGCTTCTGCAACTTGTTCTACATCAGACTTCTTCTGCAAACGGGGAAACGCTTTGACTCGGTGAATTTCGCGGCATTCCGACTTCGATTCCCCGTTTGTCGAAATTCTATTGCCTTTCGATTTCGGGTGAGCCCTCTTGAGCATGTATGCTTCTACTACTTGTTCTACATCAGACTTCTTCCGCAAACGGGGAAACGCTTTGACTAGGTGAATTTCGCGGCATTCCGACTTCGATTCCCCGTTTGCCGAAATTCAGTTGCCTTCGGATTTCGGGTGACCCCTCTTGAGCATGTATGCTTCTACTACTTGTTCTACATCAGACTTCTTCCGCAAACGGGGAAACGCTTTGACTCGGTGAATTTCGCGGCATTTCGACTTCGATTCCCCGTTTGCCGAAATTCAGTTGCCTTTGGATTTCGGGTGACCCCTCTTGAGCATGTACGCTTCCGCTACTTGTTCTACATCAGACTTCTTCCGCAAACGGGGAAACGCTTTGACTCGGTGACTTTCGCAGCATTCCGACTTCGATTCCCCGTTTGCCGAAATTCAGTTGCCTTTGAATTTTTGGTGATCCCTCTTGAGCATGTATGCTTCTGCAACTTGTTCTACATCAGACTTCTTCTGCAAACGGGGAAACGCGTTGACTCGGTGAATTTCGCGGTATTCCGACTTCGATTCCCCGTTTGCCGAAATTCAGTTGCCTTTGAATTTCGGGTGACCCCTCTTTAGCATCTATGCTTCTGCTACTTGTTCTACATCAGACTTCTTCCGCAAACGGGGAAACGCTTTGACTCTGTGAATTTCGCGGCATTCGGACTTCGATTCCCCGTTTGCCGAAATTCAATTGCCTTTGGATTTCGGGTGAGCCCTCTTGAGCATGTATGCTTCTGCTAGTTGTTCTACATCAGACTTCTTCCGCAAACGGGGAAATGCCTTGACTCGGTGAATTTCGCGGCATTCCGACTTCGATTCCCCGTTTGCCGAAATTCAGTTGCCTTTGGATTTCGGGTGAGCTCTCTTGAGCATGTATGCTTCTGCTACTTGTTCTACATCAGACTTCTTCCGCAAACGGGGAAACGCTTTAAATTGGTGAATTTCGCGGCATTCCGACTTCGATTCCCCATTTTTCGAAATTCAGTTGCCTTTGAATTTCGGGTGACCCCTCTTGAGCATGTATGCTTCTGCTACTTGTTCTACATCAGACTTCTTCCGCAAACGGGGAAACTCCTTGACTCGGTGAATTTCACGACATTCCGACTTCAATTCCCCGTTTGTCGAAATTCTATTGCCTTTGAATTTCGGGTGAGCCCTCTTGAGCATGTATGCTTCCGCGACTTGTTCTACATCAGACTTCTTTCGCAAACGGGGAAACGCTTTGACTCGGTGAATTTCGCGGCATTCCGACTTCGATTCCCCGTTTGTCGAAATTCTATTGCCTTTGAATTTCGGGTGAGCCCTCTTGAGCATGTATGCTTCCTCTACTTGTTCTACATCAGACTTCTTCCGCAAACGGGGAAACGCCTTGACTCGGTGAATTTCACGGCATTCAGACTTCGATTCCCCGTTTGTCGAAATTCTATTGCCTTTGAATTTCGGGTGAGTCCTCTTGAGCATGTATGCTTCCGCTACTTGTTCTACATCAGACTTCTTCCGCAAACGGGGAAACGCTTTGACTCGGTGAATTTCGCGGCATTTCAACTTCGATTCCCCGTTTGCCGAAATTCAGTTGCCTTTGGATTTCGGGTGACCCCTCTTGAGCATGTACGCTTCTGCTACTTGTTCTACATCAGACTTCTTCCGCAAACGGGGAAACGCTTTGACTCGGTGACTTTCGCAGCATTCCGACTTCGATTCCCCGTTTGCCGAAATTCAGTTGCCTTTGAATTTTTGGTGATCCCTCTTGAGCATGTATGCTTCTGCAACTTGTTCTACATCAGACTTCTTCTGCAAACGGGGAAACGCGTTGACTCGGTGAATTTCGCGGTATTCCGACTTCGATTCCCCGTTTGCCGAAATTCAGTTGCCTTTGAATTTCGGGTGACCCCTCTTTAGCATCTATGCTTCTGCTACTTGTTCTACATCAGACTTCTTCCGCAAACGGGGAAACGCTTTGACTCTGTGAATTTCGCGGCATTCGGACTTCGATTCCCCGTTTGCCGAAATTCAATTGCCTTTGGATTTCGGGTGAGCCCTCTTGAGCATGTATGCTTCTGCTAGTTGTTCTACATCAGACTTCTTCCGCAAACGGGGAAATGCCTTGACTCGGTGAATTTCGCGGCATTCCGACTTCGATTCCCCGTTTGCCGAAATTCAGTTGCCTTTGGATTTCGGGTGAGCCCTCTTGAGCATGTATGCTTCTGCTACTTGTTCTACATCAGACTTCTTCCGCAAACGGGGAAACGCTTTAAATTGGTGAATTTCGCGGCATTCCGACTTCGATTCCCCATTTTTCGAAATTCAGTTGCCTTTGAATTTCGGGTGACCCCTCTTGAGCATGTATGCTTCTGCTACTTGTTCTACATCAGACTTCTTCCGCAAACGGGGAAACTCCTTGACTCGGTGAATTTCACGACATTCCGACTTCAATTCCCCGTTTGTCGAAATTCTATTGCCTTTGAATTTCGGGTGAGCCCTCTTGAGCATGTATGCTTCCGCGACTTGTTCTACATCAGACTTCTTTCGCAAACGGGGAAACGCTTTGACGCGGTGAATTTCGCGGCATTCCGACTTCGATTCCCCGTTTGTCGAAATTCTATTGCCTTTGAATTTCGGGTGAGCCCTCTTGAGCATGTATGCTTCCTCTACTTGTTCTACATCAGACTTCTTCCGCAAACGGGGAAACGCCTTGACTCGGTGAATTTCACGGCATTCAGACTTCGATTCCCCGTTTGCCGAAATTCAATTGCCTTTGGATTTCGGGTGAGCCCTCTTGAGCATGTATGCTTCTGCTAGTTGTTCTACATCAGACTTCTTCCGCAAACGGGGAAATGCCTTGACTCGGTGAATTTCGCGGCATTCCGACTTCGATTCCCCGTTTGCCGAAATTCAGTTGCCTTTGGATTTCGGGTGAGCTCTCTTGAGCATGTATGCTTCTGCTACTTGTTCTACATCAGACTTCTTCCGCAAACGGGGAAACGCTTTAAATTGGTGAATTTCGCGGCATTCCGACTTCGATTCCCCATTTTTCGAAATTCAGTTGCCTTTGAATTTCGGGTGACCCCTCTTGAGCATGTATGCTTCTGCTACTTGTTCTACATCAGACTTCTTCCGCAAACGGGGAAACTCCTTGACTCGGTGAATTTCACGACATTCCGACTTCAATTCCCCGTTTGTCGAAATTCTATTGCCTTTGAATTTCGGGTGAGCCCTCTTGAGCATGTATGCTTCCGCGACTTGTTCTACATCAGACTTCTTTCGCAAACGGGGAAACGCTTTGACTCGGTGAATTTCGCGGCATTCCGACTTCGATTCCCCGTTTGTCGAAATTCTATTGCCTTTGAATTTCGGGTGAGCCCTCTTGAGCATGTATGCTTCCTCTACTTGTTCTACATCAGACTTCTTCCGCAAACGGGGAAACGCCTTGACTCGGTGAATTTCACGGCATTCAGACTTCGATTCCCCGTTTGTCGAAATTCTATTGCCTTTGAATTTCGGGTGAGTCCTCTTGAGCATGTATGCTTCCGCTACTTGTTCTACATCAGACTTCTTCCGCAAACGGGGAAACGCTTTGACTCGGTGAATTTCGCGGCATTTCAACTTCGATTCCCCGTTTGCCGAAATTCAGTTGCCTTTGGATTTCGGGTGACCCCTCTTGAGCATGTACGCTTCTGCTACTTGTTCTACATCAGACTTCTTCCGCAAACGGGGAAACGCTTTGACTCGGTGACTTTCGCAGCATTCCGACTTCGATTCCCCGTTTGCCGAAATTCAGTTGCCTTTGAATTTTTGGTGATCCCTCTTGAGCATGTATGCTTCTGCAACTTGTTCTACATCAGACTTCTTCTGCAAACGGGGAAACGCTTTGACTCGGTGAATTTCGCGGCATTCCGACTTCGATTCCCCGTTTGTCGAAATTCTATTGCCTTTCGATTTCGGGTGAGCCCTCTTGAGCATGTATGCTTCTACTACTTGTTCTACATCAGACTTCTTCCGCAAACGGGGAAACGCTTTGACTAGGTGAATTTCGCGGCATTCCGACTTCGATTCCCCGTTTGCCGAAATTCAGTTGCCTTCGGATTTCGGGTGACCCCTCTTGAGCATGTATGCTTCTACTACTTGTTCTACATCAGACTTCTTCCGCAAACGGGGAAACGCTTTGACTCGGTGAATTTCGCGGCATTTCGACTTCGATTCCCCGTTTGCCGAAATTCAGTTGCCTTTGGATTTCGGGTGACCCCTCTTGAGCATGTACGCTTCCGCTACTTGTTCTACATCAGACTTCTTCCGCAAACGGGGAAACGCTTTGACTCGGTGACTTTCGCAGCATTCCGACTTCGATTCCCCGTTTGCCGAAATTCAGTTGCCTTTGAATTTTTGGTGATCCCTCTTGAGCATGTATGCTTCTGCAACTTGTTCTACATCAGACTTCTTCTGCAAACGGGGAAACGCGTTGACTCGGTGAATTTCGCGGTATTCCGACTTCGATTCCCCGTTTGCCGAAATTCAGTTGCCTTTGAATTTCGGGTGACCCCTCTTTAGCATCTATGCTTCTGCTACTTGTTCTACATCAGACTTCTTCCGCAAACGGGGAAACGCTTTGACTCTGTGAATTTCGCGGCATTCGGACTTCGATTCCCCGTTTGCCGAAATTCAATTGCCTTTGGATTTCGGGTGAGCCCTCTTGAGCATGTATGCTTCTGCTAGTTGTTCTACATCAGACTTCTTCCGCAAACGGGGAAATGCCTTGACTCGGTGAATTTCGCGGCATTCCGACTTCGATTCCCCGTTTGCCGAAATTCAGTTGCCTTTGGATTTCGGGTGAGCTCTCTTGAGCATGTATGCTTCTGCTACTTGTTCTACATCAGACTTCTTCCGCAAACGGGGAAACGCTTTAAATTGGTGAATTTCGCGGCATTCCGACTTCGATTCCCCATTTTTCGAAATTCAGTTGCCTTTGAATTTCGGGTGACCCCTCTTGAGCATGTATGCTTCTGCTACTTGTTCTACATCAGACTTCTTCCGCAAACGGGGAAACTCCTTGACTCGGTGAATTTCACGACATTCCGACTTCAATTCCCCGTTTGTCGAAATTCTATTGCCTTTGAATTTCGGGTGAGCCCTCTTGAGCATGTATGCTTCCGCGACTTGTTCTACATCAGACTTCTTTCGCAAACGGGGAAACGCTTTGACTCGGTGAATTTCGCGGCATTCCGACTTCGATTCCCCGTTTGTCGAAATTCTATTGCCTTTGAATTTCGGGTGAGCCCTCTTGAGCATGTATGCTTCCTCTACTTGTTCTACATCAGACTTCTTCCGCAAACGGGGAAACGCCTTGACTCGGTGAATTTCACGGCATTCAGACTTCGATTCCCCGTTTGTCGAAATTCTATTGCCTTTGAATTTCGGGTGAGTCCTCTTGAGCATGTATGCTTCCGCTACTTGTTCTACATCAGACTTCTTCCGCAAACGGGGAAACGCTTTGACTCGGTGAATTTCGCGGCATTTCAACTTCGATTCCCCGTTTGCCGAAATTCAGTTGCCTTTGGATTTCGGGTGACCCCTCTTGAGCATGTACGCTTCTGCTACTTGTTCTACATCAGACTTCTTCCGCAAACGGGGAAACGCTTTGACTCGGTGACTTTCGCAGCATTCCGACTTCGATTCCCCGTTTGCCGAAATTCAGTTGCCTTTGAATTTTTGGTGATCCCTCTTGAGCATGTATGCTTCTGCAACTTGTTCTACATCAGACTTCTTCTGCAAACGGGGAAACGCGTTGACTCGGTGAATTTCGCGGTATTCCGACTTCGATTCCCCGTTTGCCGAAATTCAGTTGCCTTTGAATTTCGGGTGACCCCTCTTTAGCATCTATGCTTCTGCTACTTGTTCTACATCAGACTTCTTCCGCAAACGGGGAAACGCTTTGACTCTGTGAATTTCGCGGCATTCGGACTTCGATTCCCCGTTTGCCGAAATTCAATTGCCTTTGGATTTCGGGTGAGCCCTCTTGAGCATGTATGCTTCTGCTAGTTGTTCTACATCAGACTTCTTCCGCAAACGGGGAAATGCCTTGACTCGGTGAATTTCGCGGCATTCCGACTTCGATTCCCCGTTTGCCGAAATTCAGTTGCCTTTGGATTTCGGGTGAGCCCTCTTGAGCATGTATGCTTCTGCTACTTGTTCTACATCAGACTTCTTCCGCAAACGGGGAAACGCTTTAAATTGGTGAATTTCGCGGCATTCCGACTTCGATTCCCCATTTTTCGAAATTCAGTTGCCTTTGAATTTCGGGTGACCCCTCTTGAGCATGTATGCTTCTGCTACTTGTTCTACATCAGACTTCTTCCGCAAACGGGGAAACTCCTTGACTCGGTGAATTTCACGACATTCCGACTTCAATTCCCCGTTTGTCGAAATTCTATTGCCTTTGAATTTCGGGTGAGCCCTCTTGAGCATGTATGCTTCCGCGACTTGTTCTACATCAGACTTCTTTCGCAAACGGGGAAACGCTTTGACGCGGTGAATTTCGCGGCATTCCGACTTCGATTCCCCGTTTGTCGAAATTCTATTGCCTTTGAATTTCGGGTGAGCCCTCTTGAGCATGTATGCTTCCTCTACTTGTTCTACATCAGACTTCTTCCGCAAACGGGGAAACGCCTTGACTCGGTGAATTTCACGGCATTCAGACTTCGATTCCCCGTTTGCCGAAATTCAATTGCCTTTGGATTTCGGGTGAGCCCTCTTGAGCATGTATGCTTCTGCTAGTTGTTCTACATCAGACTTCTTCCGCAAACGGGGAAATGCCTTGACTCGGTGAATTTCGCGGCATTCCGACTTCGATTCCCCGTTTGCCGAAATTCAGTTGCCTTTGGATTTCGGGTGAGCTCTCTTGAGCATGTATGCTTCTGCTACTTGTTCTACATCAGACTTCTTCCGCAAACGGGGAAACGCTTTAAATTGGTGAATTTCGCGGCATTCCGACTTCGATTCCCCATTTTTCGAAATTCAGTTGCCTTTGAATTTCGGGTGACCCCTCTTGAGCATGTATGCTTCTGCTACTTGTTCTACATCAGACTTCTTCCGCAAACGGGGAAACTCCTTGACTCGGTGAATTTCACGACATTCCGACTTCAATTCCCCGTTTGTCGAAATTCTATTGCCTTTGAATTTCGGGTGAGCCCTCTTGAGCATGTATGCTTCCGCGACTTGTTCTACATCAGACTTCTTTCGCAAACGGGGAAACGCTTTGACTCGGTGAATTTCGCGGCATTCCGACTTCGATTCCCCGTTTGTCGAAATTCTATTGCCTTTGAATTTCGGGTGAGCCCTCTTGAGCATGTATGCTTCCTCTACTTGTTCTACATCAGACTTCTTCCGCAAACGGGGAAACGCCTTGACTCGGTGAATTTCACGGCATTCAGACTTCGATTCCCCGTTTGTCGAAATTCTATTGCCTTTGAATTTCGGGTGAGTCCTCTTGAGCATGTATGCTTCCGCTACTTGTTCTACATCAGACTTCTTCCGCAAACGGGGAAACGCTTTGACTCGGTGAATTTCGCGGCATTTCAACTTCGATTCCCCGTTTGCCGAAATTCAGTTGCCTTTGGATTTCGGGTGACCCCTCTTGAGCATGTACGCTTCTGCTACTTGTTCTACATCAGACTTCTTCCGCAAACGGGGAAACGCTTTGACTCGGTGACTTTCGCAGCATTCCGACTTCGATTCCCCGTTTGCCGAAATTCAGTTGCCTTTGAATTTTTGGTGATCCCTCTTGAGCATGTATGCTTCTGCAACTTGTTCTACATCAGACTTCTTCTGCAAACGGGGAAACGCGTTGACTCGGTGAATTTCGCGGTATTCCGACTTCGATTCCCCGTTTGCCGAAATTCAATTGCCTTTGGATTTCGGGTGAGCCCTCTTGAGCATGTATGCTTCTGCTAGTTGTTCTACATCAGACTTCTTCCGCAAACGGGGAAATGCCTTGACTCGGTGAATTTCGCGGCATTCCGACTTCGATTCCCCGTTTGCCGAAATTCAGTTGCCTTTGGATTTCGGGTGAGCCCTCTTGAGCATGTATGCTTCTGCTACTTGTTCTACATCAGACTTCTTCCGCAAACGGGGAAACGCTTTAAATTTGTGAATTTCGCGGCATTCCGACTTCGATTCCCCATTTTTCGAAATTCAGTTGCCTTTGAATTTCGGGTGACCCCTCTTGAGCATGTATGCTTCTGCTACTTGTTCTACATCAGACTTCTTCCGCAAACGGGGAAACTCCTTGACTCGGTGAATTTCACGACATTCCGACTTCAATTCCCCGTTTGTCGAAATTCTATTGCCTTTGAATTTCGGGTGAGCCCTCTTGAGCTTGTATGCTTCCGCGACTTGTTCTACATCAGACTTCTTTCGCAAACGGGGAAACGCTTTGACTCGGTGAATTTCGCGGCATTCCGACTTCGATTCCCCGTTTGTCGAAATTCTATTGCCTTTGAATTTCGGGTGAGCCCTCTTGAGCATGTATGCTTCCTCTACTTGTTCTACATCAGACTTCTTCCGCAAACGGGGAAACGCCTTGACTCGGTGAATTTCACGGCATTCAGACTTCGATTCCCCGTTTGTCGAAATTCTATTGCCTTTGAATTTCGGGTGAGTCCTCTTGAGCATGTATGCTTCCGCTACTTGTTCTACATCAGACTTCTTCCGCAAACGGGGAAACGCCTTGACTCGGTGAATTTCACGGCATTCCGACTTCGATTCCCCGTTTGTCGAAATTCTATTGCCTTTGAATTTCGGGTGAGCCCTCTTGAGCATGTATGCTTCCGCTACTTGTTCTACATCAGACTTCTTTCGCAAACGGGGAAAGGCTTTGACTCGGTGAATTTAACGGCATTTCGACTTCGATTCCCCGTTTGCCGAAATTCAGTTGCCTTTGGATTTCTGGTGATCCCTCTTGAGCATGTATGCTTCCGCTACTTGTTCTACATCAGACTTCTTCCGCAAACGGGGAAACGCTTTGACTCGGTGACTTTCGCAGCATTCCGACTTCGATTCCCCGTTTGCCGAAATTCAGTTGCCTTTGAATTTTTGGTGATCCCTCTTGAGCATGTATGCTTCTGCAACTTGTTCTACATCAGACTTCTTCTGCAAACGGGGAAACGCTTTGACTCGGTGAATTTCGCGGCATTCCGACTTCGATTCCCTGTTTGTCGAAATTCTATTGCCTTTCGATTTCGGGTGAGCCCTCTTGAGCATGTATGCTTCTACTACTTGTTCTACATCAGACTTCTTTCGCAAACGGGGAAACGCTTTGACTAGGTGAATTTCGCGGCATTCCGACTTCGATTCCCCGTTTGCCGAAATTCAGTTGCCTTCGGATTTCGGGTGACCCCTCTTGAGCATGTATGCTTCTACTACTTGTTCTACATCAGACTTCTTCCGCAAACGGGGAAACGCTTTGACTCGGTGAATTTCGCGGCATTTCGACTTCGATTCCCCGTTTGCCGAAATTCAGTTGCCTTTGGATTTCGGGTGACCCCTCTTGAGCATGTACGCTTCTGCTACTTGTTCTACATCAGACTTCTTCCGCAAACGGGGAAACGCTTTGACTCGGTGAATTTCGCGGCATTCCGACTTCGATTCCCCGTTTGCCGAAATTCAGTTGCCTTTGAATTTCTGGTGACCCCTCTTGAGCATGTATGCTTTTGCTACTTGTTCTACATCAGACTTCTCTCGCAAACGGGGAAACGCTTTGACTCGGTGAATTTCGCGGCATTCCGACTTCGATTCCCTGTTTGCCGAAATTCAGTTGCCTTTGGATTTCGGGTGACCCCTCTTGAGCATGTATGCTTCCGCTACTTGTTCTACATCAGACTTCTTCCGCAAACGGGGAAACGCTTTGACTCGGTGAATTTCGTGCCATTCCGACTTCGATTCCCCGTTTGCCGAAATCCAGTTGCCTTTGAATTTCGGGTGACCCCTCTTGAGCATGTATGCTTCTGCTACTTGTTCTACATCAGACTTCTTCCGCAAACGGGGAGACGCTTAGACTCGGTGAATTTCGCGGCATTCCGATTTCGATTCCCCGTTTGCCGAAATTCAATTGCCTTTGGATTTCGGGTGAGCCCTCTTGAGCATGTATGCTTCCGCTACTTGTTCTACATCAGACTTCTTCTGCAAACGGGGAAACGCTTTGACTCGGTGAATTTCGCGGCATTCCGACTTCGATTCCCCGGTTGCCGAAATTCAGTTGTCTTTGAATTTCGGGTGACCCCTCTTGAGCATGTATGCTTCTGCTACTTGTTCTACATCAGACTTCTTCCGCAAACGGGGAAACACTTTGACTCGTTGAATTTCGTGCCATTCCGACTTCGATTCCCCGTTTGCCGAAATTCAGTTGCCTTTGAATTTCTGGTGATCCCTCTTGAGCATGTATGCTTCTGCTCCTTGTTCTAAATTAAACTTCTTCTGCAAATGGCGAAACGCTTTGACTCGTTGAATTTCGCGGAATTCAAATTTCAATGCCCCGGTTGCCGAAATTCAGTACCCTTTGAATTTCTGGTGATCCCACTTGAGCTTGGATGCTTCTGCTACTTGTTCTACATCAGACTTCTTCTACAAAAGGGGAACCTCTTTGACTCGGTGAATTTGTCGGCATTCCAACTTCGATGCCCCGGTTGCCGAAATTCAGTTGCCTTTGAATTTCTGGTGACCCCTCTTGAGCATGTATGCTTCTGCTAGTTGTTCTACATCACACTTCTTCCACAAACGAGAAAACGCTTTGACTCGGTGAGTTTCGCGGAATTCCAAATTCAATGCCCCGGTTGCCGAAATTCAGTTCCCTTTGAATTTCTGGTGATCCCACTTGAGCTTGGATGCTTCTGCTACTTGTTCTACATCAGACTTCTTCCACAAACGGGGAAACGCTTCGACTCGGTGAATTTCGCGGCATTCCGACTTCGATTCCCCGGTTGCCGAAATTCAGTTGTCTTTGAATTTCGGGTGACCCCTCTTGAGCATGTATGCTTCCGCTACTTGTTCTACATCAGAATTCTTCCGCAAACGGGGAAACGCTTTGTGTAACAACCCGGCTTTCCAAGCCCAAAACACAATAAGTTTTTTTTTTTTTTATGCATTCAATCCACATGGTGCCGGCAATCAATGAATCTAAATCCTCACATCATCGAAATACAATCCATACAATCAACATTTCATTTCAAAGTGAATCTTACACAAACACGTAATATTAAGGTTGCTTGATTTGAAGTTCATATTAAAAATATATACATAGACACGAGTTTACAGTCTTCTCCTACTAATAGTCATCACAATTTTAAACAAAAAGGATCTAATAAAAGTTATACATTCAGTACATTGATCCATACAAAATACATTGTGATTTAAGATACATCTACATAATTCCTTGCAAAATAGGTTCCCGTGTATCGGGTTTCCTAGACATCTCGTTGGTGTGAAGTCCCTGCAGCAGTACAAACATTTAAGAGAATGCAAATATTTAATAATAATAAGAATGGTAACTCACGGTTTGGCAATTAAATAAAACATTAACAATTATAATTTCTTCATGTATTTGCTACAACAACTAGTAGTACATATAGATACACAAGTTTTCGGATGCCATTCGCCAAAACTAGTCATTCATTTGTGTCGGCCATCCATGGCGAAAGCTGCGTCGCTGCCGATCCAAAATCGGCAGCAGAAACTGCATTGCTGCTGATTCAGAATCGGCAGCGGAATCTGCGTCGCTACTGATTTCTGTATCGGCAGCGGAATCTGGGTCGCTGCCGATCCAGAATCGGCAGCGGAAATCTGCGTCGCTGCCGATCCAGAATCGGCAGCGCAATCTGCGTCGCTGCCGATCCAGAATCGGCAGCGGAATCTGCGTCGCTGCCGATTTCTGCATCGGCAGCGAAGTCACTCTTTTATCCCGGCCATCCTTCCGTTTGGATGCCATTAGCCGAAGCTAATCAGTCCTTCATCCCGGCCATCCATTCGGACGCCATTAGCCAAAGCTAATCATTCTTTGTCCCGGCCATCCGTTGGGATGCCATTAGCCGAAGCTAATCACTCCTTTGTCCCGGCCATCCTTTCGGATGCCATTAGCCGAAGCTAATCATTCTTTGTCCCGGCCATCCCTTCGGACGCCATTAGCCGAAGCTAATCACTCTTTTGTCCCGGCCATCCGTTTGGATGCCATTAGCCGAAGCTAATCACTCTTTTGTCCCGGCCATCCATTCGGATGCCATTAGCCGAAGCTAATCAATCTTTAATCATCATTTAAGCGTTCAACAATCTAATATCGGTTCTAACATATGATAGTACTCAAGTTAAAATATTTCAAGATTCAACGTAAGAAAATGGAAGGTGCAAGTCACCTACCTGCTCCACCTGTGGGTCGATCCTGTCTTGATGATGGTCCAATCCCGACCGCACCACCTAAGACATCAATGGTCACAAATCAGCACAATTGTATTTATTTTATTTTTGAATCATACTCATCATCACACTTATTTCAAGAGTTCATATGTTCACATTCAAGTGTTCCATATTTTACACCATCATAACATGAGATTGTTACTAGCATTTAAGTCATTCCTGCCTAGGAGGCTTATTGTAGGAATTCGGCAGCGAGAACTGGTTCGCTGCGGGCTGCCAGTTTGCTGCGCAACACACAAATCGGCAGCGAATATCAATTCGCTGCAGTACGTTCCGTTGCGGCAGCGAAACAGAATTTCGCTGCGCAACACACAAATCGGCAGTGAATATCAATTCGCTGCAGCAGGTTCGGTTGCGGCAGCGAAACAGAATTTCGCTGCGCAACACACAAATCGGCAGCGAATATCAATTCGCTGCAGCAGGTTCCGTTGCGGCAGCGAAACATAATTTCGCTGCGCAACACACAAATCGGCAGCGAATATCAATTCGCTGCAGGAGATTCAGTTGCGGCAGCGAAACAGAATTTCGCTGTGCAACACACAAATCGGCAGCGAATATCAATTCGCTGTAGCAGGTTTCGTTGCGGCAGCGAAACAAAATTTCGCTGCGCAACACACAAATCGGCAGCGAATATCAATTCGCTGCAGGAGATTCAGTTGCGGCAGCGAAACAGAATTTCGCTGCGCAACACACAAATCGGCAGCGAATATCAATTCGCTGCAGCAGGTTCCGTTGCGGCAGCGAAACAGAATTTCGCTGCGCAACACACAAATCGGCAGCGAATATCAATTCGCTGCAGGAGGTTCCGTTGCGGCAGCGAAACAGAATTTCGCTGCGCAACACACAAATCGGCAGCGAATATCAATTCGCTGCAGCAGGTTCCGTTGCGGCAGCGAAATTCTACACAACTCGGAACCATCAATTTCAGCACATAGTTCTTCAACAAAATTCCAGCAATAACATCACAGCAAAACACATTAAATTCCAGTACTAACATCACAGCAGAACACATT
The DNA here is from genome assembly GCA_033617975.1 of Populus alba x Populus glandulosa. NCBI lineage: Eukaryota > Viridiplantae > Streptophyta > Magnoliopsida > Malpighiales > Salicaceae > Populus > Populus alba x Populus glandulosa. The sequence goes on from CM066146.1 coordinate 3,732,236, forward strand.
AAATTCCAGCAAGAACATCACAGCATAACACATTAAATTCCAGCACTAACATCACAGCAGAACACATTAAATTCCAGGAAGAACATCACAGCAGAACACATTAATTGCAGCAACAATCATCACAACAGAACACATTAATTCTAGCAGCAACATCACAACAGAAGACATTTAATTTCAGCAGAACACACACACACATGCATGGTGGCCTACCCCATAGTTAAAGCCAGCTTCTACCATAATTGTTAGATGTTCTGAAATTGACTTTATTTCACTTCTGTTTGCTAGTTCTCCTATTTAATTTCAGTTTCCCCCATAGTTGGCTTAGGTCTTAGATCAATTTTTTTCTTAGGGTTTTTCTTCTTCATTTTCGTTTTTGATTTTAAGGGGGAGAGGAAAGGGAGTTCCATGACTCATACCTTCTGAATTTAACTAAGTTTGAGGAAGGTTTGACACTATTCTTTTCTCTTCAGCTGCTGGTTCTCTTCCTTCTTCTTCCTCTCACGTTTTCCAGCTCTCTTTTTCCTCTCCTCTATGCAGCTGCCCACTCCTCTCTCAAGGTCTCATCTCTCCCTCACAAGCTCACAGACACTCTACTAGTTTGATTCACGTTTTTGATGTGAAAGGGGAAGGGAAGAATGACATGCAGCTGCTGGTTTGGGAAGAAGATGAGTCATTCTCTCTCCCCTCTTTGTATTTATACTACCCATCAAATGAATTGGGTTGTTTGGGGGTTGGTTTAGGTGTGTCCTTATCCTTGTTTGGTTTATCTAAAACCAGTTTTACCCCTCCCTCCCAGCTGTGCGTCACTGTTGATTGAGAAATCGGCAGCGAAATCTGCGTCGCTGCCGATTTCTGCATCGGCAGCGAAAACTGCGTCGCTGCCCAATCCAGAATCGGCAGCGAAAATTGCGTCGCTGCCAAAACCAGAATCGGCAGCGAAAACTGCGTCGCTGCCGAATCCAGAATCGGCAGCGAAAACTGCGTCGCTGCCGATTTCTGCATCGGCAGCGAAAACTGCATTCATCACTATCTTTCTCTCTCTCTTTCTCTTTAAATATATATATATATAGACATATATATATTTTCGTTTGGGTGTTTACACTTTGACTCGGTGAATTTCGCGGCATTCCGACTTTGATTCCCCGGTTGCCGAAATTCAGTTGCCTTTGAATTTCGGGTGACCCCTCTTGAGCATGTATGCTTCAGCTACTTGTTCTACATCAGACTTCTTCCGCAAAAGGGGAAACGCTTTGACTCGGTGAATTTCGCGGCATTCCGACTTCGATTCCCCGTTTGCCGAAATTCAGTTGCCTTTGGATTTCGGGTGACCCCTCTTGAGCATGTATGCTTCCGCTACTTGTTCTACATCAGACTTCTTCCGCAAACGGGGAAACGCTTTGACTCGGTGAATTTCGTGCCATTCCGACTTCGATTCCCCGTTTGCCGAAATTCAGTTGCCTTTGAATTTCGGGTGACCCCTCTTGAGCATGTATGCTTCTGCTACTTGTTCTACATCAGACTTCTTCCGCAAACGGGGAAACGCTTTGACTCGGTGAATTTCGCGGCATTCCGACTTCGATTCCCCGTTTGCCGAAATTCAGTTGCCTTTGAATTTCGGGTGACCCCTCTTGAGCATGTATGCTTCTGCTACTTGTTCTACATCAGACATCTTCCGCAAACGGGGAAACGTTTTGACTCGGTGACTTTCGTGCCATTCCGACTTCGATTCCCCGTTTGCCGAAATTCAGTTGCCTTTGAATTTCTGGTGATCCCTCTTGAGCATGTATGCTTCTGCTCCTTGTTCTAAATTAAACTTCTTCTGCAAATGGCGAAACGCTTTGACTCGTTGACTGTCGTGAAATTCAAATTTCAATGCCCCGGTTGCCGAAATTCAGTACCCTTTGAATTTCTGGTGATCCCACTTGAGCTTGGATGCTTCTGCTACTTGTTCTACACCAGACTTCTTCTACAAACGGGGAAACGGTTTGACTCGGTGAATTTTGCGGCATTCCGACTTCGATTCCCCGTTTGCCGTAATTCAGTTGCCTTTGGATTTCGGGTGACCCCTCTTGAGCATGTATGCTTCTGCTACTTGTTCTACATCACACTTCTTCCACAAACGGGAAAACGCTTTGAATTGGTGAGTTTCGCGGAATTCCAATTTCAATGCCCCGGTTGCCGAAATTCAGTTCCCTTTGAATTTCTGGTGATCCCACTTGAGCTTGGATGCTTCTGCTACTTGTTCTACATCAGACTTCTTCCATAAACGGGGAAACGCTTTGACTCGGTGAATTTCGCGGCATTCCGACTTCGATTCCCCGGTTGCCGAAATTCAGTTGTCTTTGAATTTCGGTTGACCCCTCTTGAGCATGTATGCTTCTGCTACTTGTTCTACATCAGACTTCTTCCGCAAACGGGGAGACGCATTGACTCGGTGAATTTCGCGGCATTCCGATTTCAATTCCCCGTTTGCCGAAATTCAATTGCCTTTGGATTTCGGGTGACCCCTCTTGAGCATGTATGCTTCAGGTACTTGTTCTACATCGGACTTCTTCCGCAAAAGGGGAAACACTTTGACTCGGTGAATTTCGCGGCATTCCGACTTTGATTCCCCGGTTGCCGAAATTGAGTTGCCTTTGAATTTCGGGTGACCCCTCTTGAGCATGTATGCTTCAGGTACTTGTTCTACATCAGACTTCTTCCGCAAACGGGGAGACGCTTTGACTCGGTGAATTTCGCGGCATTCCGATTTCGATTCCCCGTTTGCCGAAATTCAATTGCCTTTGGATTTCGGGTGACCCCTCTTGAGCATGTATGCTTCAGGTACTTGTTCTACATCGGACTTCTTCCGCAAAAGGGGAAACCCTTTGACTCGGTGAATTTCGCGGCATTCCAACTTTGATTCCCCGGTTGCCGAAATTCAGTTGCCTTTGAATTTCGGGTGACCCCTCTTGAGCATGTATGCTTCAGGTACTTGTTCTACATCGGACTTCTTCCGCAAAAGGGGAAACGCTTTGCCTCGGTGAATTTCGCGGCATTCCGACTTCGATTCCCCGTTTGCCGAAATTCAGTTGCCTTTGGATTTCGGGTGAACCCTCTTGAGCATGTATGCTTCTGCTACTTGTTCTACATCAGACTTCTTCCGCAAACGAGGAAACGCTTTGACTCGGTGACTTTCGTGCCATTCCGACTTCGATTCCCCGTTTGCCGAAATTCAGTTGCCTTTGAATTTCTGGTGATCCCTCTTGAGCATGTATGCTTCTGCTCCTTGTTCTAAATTAAACTTCTTCTGCAAATGGCGAAACGCTTTGACTCGTTGACTGTCGTGAAATTCAAATTTCAATGCCCCGGTTGCCGAAATTCAGTACCCTTTGAATTTCTGGTGATCCCACTTGAGCTTGGATGCTTCTGCTACTTGTTCTACACCAGACTTCTTCTACAAACGGGGAAACGGTTTGACTCGGTGACTTTCGCAGCATTCCGACTTCGATTCCCCGTTTGCCGAAATTCAGTTGCCTTTGAATTTTTGGTGATCCCTCTTGAGCATGTATGCTTCTGCAACTTGTTCTACATCAGACTTCTTCTGCAAACGGGGAAACGCTTTGACTCGGTGAATTTCGCGGCATTCCGACTTCGATTCCCCGTTTGTCGAAATTCTATTGCCTTTGAATTTCGGGTGAGTCCTCTTGAGCATGTATGCTTCCGCTACTTGTTCTACATCAGACTTCTTTCGCAAACGGGGAAACGCTTTGACTCGGTGAATTTAACGGCATTTCGACTTCGATTCCCCGTTTGCCGAAATTCAGTTGCCTTTGGATTTCTGGTGATCCCTCTTGAGCATGTATGCTTCCGCTACTTGTTCTACATCAGACTTCTTCCGCAAACGGGGAAACGCTTTGACTCGGTGAATTTCGCGGCATTCCGACTTCGATTTCCCGTTTGCCGAAATTCAGTTGCCTTTGGATTTCGGGTGACCCCTCTTGAGCATGTATGCTTCCGCTACTTGTTCTACATCAGACTTCTTCCGCAAACGGGGAAACGCTTTGACTCGGTAAATTTCGCGGCATTCCGACTTCGATTCCTCGTTTGCCGAACTTCAGTTGCCTTTGGATTTCGGGTGACCCTTCATGAGCATGTATGCTTCCGCTACTTGTTCTACATCAGACTTCTTCCGCAAACGGGGAAACGCTTTGACTCGGTGAATTTCGCGGCATTCCGACTTCGATTCCTCGTTTGCCGAAATTCAGTTGCCTTTGGATTTCGGGTGACCCCTCTTGAGCATGTATGCTTCCGCTACTTGTTCTACATCAGACTTCTTCCGCAAACGGGGAAACGCTTTGACTCGGTGAATTTCGCGGCATTCCGACTTCGATTCCCCGTTTGCCGAAATTCAGTTGCCTTTGGATTTCGGGTGACCCCTCTTGAGCATGTATGCTTCTGCTACTTGTTCTACATCACACTTCTTCCACAAACGGGAAAACGCTTTGAATTGGTGAGTTTCGCGGAATTCCAATTTCAATGCCCCGGTTGCCGAAATTCAGTTCCCTTTGAATTTCTGGTGATCCCACTTGAGCTTGGATGCTTCTGCTACTTGTTCTACATCAGACTTCTTCCGCAAACAGGGAAACGCTTTGACTCGGTGAATTTCGCGGCATTCCGACTTCGATTCCCTGTTTGCCAAAATTCAGTTGCCTTTGGATTTCGGGTGACCCCTCTTGAGCATGTATGCTTCCGCTACTTGTTCTACATCAGACTTCTTCCGCAAACGGGGAAACGCTTTGACTCGGTGAATTTCGCGGCATTCCGACTTCGATTCCCCGGTTGCCGAAATTCAGTTGTCTTTGAATTTCGGGTGACCCCTCTTGAGCATGTATGCTTCTGCTACTTGTTCTACATCAGACTTCTTCCGCAAACGGGGAAACGCTTTGACTCGGTGAATTTCGCGGCATTCCGACTTCGATTTCCAGTTTGCCGAAATTCAGTTTCCTTTGGATTTCGGGTGACCCCTCTTGAGCATGTATGCTTCCGCTACTTGTTCTACATCAGACTTCTTCCGCAAACGGGGAAACGCTTTGACTCGGTGAATTTCGCGGCATTCCGACTTCGATTCCCCGTTTGCCGAAATTCAGTTGCCTTTGGATTTCGGGTGAACCCTCTTGAGCATGTATGCTTCTGCTACTTGTTCTACATCAGACTTCTTCCGCAAACGGGGAAACGCTTTGACTCGGTGAATTTCGCGGCATTCCGACTTCGATTTCCCGTTTGCCGAAATTCAGTTGCCTTTGGATTTCGGGTGACCCCTCTTGAGCATGTATGCTTCTGCTACTTGTTCTACATCAGACTTCTTCCGCAAACGGGGAAACGCTTTGACTCGGTGCTCGGTGAATTTCGCGGATTGCGACTTCAATTCCCCGTTCGCCGAAATTCAGTTGCCTTTGGATTTCGGGTGACCCCTCTTGAGCATGTATGCTTCCGCTACTTGTTCTACATCAGACTTCTTCCGCAAACGGGGAAACGCTTTGACTCGGTGAATTTCGCGGTATTCCGACTTCGATTCCTAGTTTGCCGAAATTCAGTTGCCTTTGGATTTCGGGTGACCCCTCTTGAGCATGTATGCTTCTGCTACTTGTTCTACATCAGACTTCTTCCGCAAACGGGGAAACGCTTTGACTTGGTGAATTTCGCGGCATTCCGACTTCGATTCCCCGTTTGCCGAAATTCAGTTGCCTTTGAATTTCTGGTGATCCCACTTGAGCTTGGATGCTTCTGCTACTTGTTCTACATCAGACTTCTTCCACAAACGGGGAAACGCTTTGACTCGGTGAATTTTGCGGCATTCTGACTTCGATTCCCCGTTCGCCGAAATTCAGTTGCCTTTGGATTTCGGGTGACCCCTCTTGAGCATGTATGCTTCCGCTACTTGTTCTACATCAGACTTCTTCCGCAAACGGGGAAACGCTTTGACTCGGTGAATTTCGCGGTATTCCGACTTCAATTCCCCGTTTGCCGAAATTCAGTTGCCTTTGGATTTCGGGTGACCCCTCTTGAGCATGTATGCTTCCGCTACTTGTTCTACATCAGACTTCCTCCGCAAACGGGGAAACGCTTTCACTCGGTGAATTTCGCGGTATTCCGACTTCGATTCCCCGTTTGCCGAAATTCAGTTGCCTTTGAATTTCTGGTGATCCCACTTGAGCTTGGATGCTTCTGCTACTTGTTCTACATCAGACTTCTTCCACAAACGGGGAAACGCTTTGACTCGGTGAATTTTGCGGCATTCTGACTTCGATTCCCCGGTTGCCGAAATTCAGTTGCCTTTGAATTTCGGGTGACCCCTCTTGAGCATGTATGCTTCTGCTACTTGTTCTACACCAGACTTCTTCCGCAAACGGGGAGACGCTTTGACTCGGTGAATTTCGCGGCATTCCGATTTCGATTCCCTGTTTGCCGAAATTAAATTGACTTTGGATTTCGGGTGAGCCCTCTTGAGCATGTATGCTTCCGCTACTTGTTCTACATCAGACTTCTTCCGCAAACGGGGAAACGCTTTGACTCGGTGAATTTCGCGGCATTCCGACTTCGATTCCCCGTTTGCCGAAATTCAGTTGCCTTTGGATTTCGGGTGAGCCCTCTTGAGCATGTATGCTTCCGCTACTTGTTCTACATCAGACTTCTTCCGCAAACGAGGAAACGCTTTCACTCGGTGAATTTCACGGTATTCCGACTTCAATTCCCCGTTTGCCGAAATTCAGTTGCCTTTGAATTTCTCGTGATCCCTCTTGACCATGTATGCTTCTGCTCCTTGTTCTAAATCAGACTTCTTCCGCAAATGGGAAAACGCTTTGACTCGGTGAATTTCGCGGCATTCCGACTTCGATTCCCCGTTTGCCGAAATTCAGTTGCCTTTGAATTTCGGGTGAGCCCTCTTGAGCATGTATGCTTCCGCTCCTTGTTCTAAATCAGACTTCTTCCGCAAATGGGGAAACGCTTTGACTCGGTGAATTTCGCGGCATTCCGACTTCGATTCCCCGTTTGCCGAAATTCAGTTGCCTTTGAATTTCGGGTGAGCCCTCTTGAGCATGTATGCTTCCGCTACTTGTTCTACATCAGACTTCTTCCGCAAACGGGGAAACGCTTTGACTCGGTGAATTTCGCGGCATTCCGACTTCGATTCCTCGTTTGCCGAAATTCAGTTGCCTTTGGATTTCGGGTGACCCCTCTTGAGCATGTATGCTTCCGCTACTTGTTCTACATCAGACTTCTTCCGCAAACGGGGAAACGCTTTGACTCGGTGAATTTCGCGGCATTGCGACTTCAATTCCCCGTTTGCCGAAATTCAGTTGCCTTTGGATTTCGGGTGACCCCTCTTGAGCATGTATGCTTCCGCTACTTGTTCTACATCAGACTTCTTCCGCAAACGGGGAAACGCTTTGACTCGGTGAATATCGCGGTATTCCGACTTCGATTCCCCGTTTGCTGAAATTCAGTTGCCTTTGGATTTCGGGTGACCCCTCTTGAGCATGTATGCTTCCGCTACTTGTTCTACATCAGACTTCTTCCGCAAACGGGGAAATGCTTTCACTCGGTGAATTTCGCGGTATTCCGACTTCGATTCCCCGTTTGCTGAAATTCAGTTGCCTTTGGATTTCGGGTGACCCCTCTTGAGCATGTATGCTTCCGCTACTTGTTCTACATCAGACTTCTTCCGCAAACGGGGAAACGCTTTCACTCGGTGAATTTCGCGGTATTCCGACTTCGATTCCCCGTTTGCCGAAATTCAGTTGCCTTTGGATTTCGGGTGACCCCTCTTGAGCATGTATGCTTCCGCTACTTGTTCTACATCAGACTTCTTCCGCAAACGGGGAAACGCTTTCACTCGGTGAATTTCGCGGTATTCCGACTTCGATTCCCCGTTTGCCGAAATTCAGTTGCCTTTGGATTTCGGGTGAACCCTCTTGAGCATGTATGCTTCCGCTCCTTGTTCTACACCAGACTTCTTCCGCAAACGGGGAGACGCTTTGACTCGGTGAATTTCGCGGCATTCCGATTTCGATTCCCTGTTTGCCGAAATTAAATTGACTTTGGATTTCGGGTGAGCCCTCTTGAGCATGTATGCTTCCGCTACTTGTTCTACATCAGACTTCTTCCGCAAACGGGGAAACGCTTTGACTCGGTGAATTTCGCGGCATTCCGACTTCGATTCCCCGTTTGCCGAAATTCAGTTGCCTTTGGATTTCGGGTGAGCCCTCTTGAGCATGTATGCTTCCGCTACTTGTTCTACATCAGACTTCTTCCGCAAACGAGGAAACGCTTTCACTCGGTGAATTTCACGGTATTCCGACTTCAATTCCCCGTTTGCCGAAATTCAGTTGCCTTTGAATTTCTCGTGATCCCTCTTGACCATGTATGCTTCTGCTCCTTGTTCTAAATCAGACTTCTTCCGCAAATGGGAAAACGCTTTGACTCGGTGAATTTCGCGGCATTCCGACTTCGATTCCCCGTTTGCCGAAATTCAGTTGCCTTTGAATTTCGGGTGAGCCCTCTTGAGCATGTATGCTTCCGCTCCTTGTTCTAAATCAGACTTCTTCCGCAAATGGGGAAACGCTTTGACTCGGTGAATTTCGCGGCATTCCGACTTCGATTCCCCGTTTGCCGAAATTCAGTTGCCTTTGAATTTCGGGTGAGCCCTCTTGAGCATGTATGCTTCCGCTACTTGTTCTACATCAGACTTCTTCCGCAAACGGGGAAACGCTTTGACTCGGTGAATTTCGCGGCATTCCGACTTCGATTCCTCGTTTGCCGAAATTCAGTTGCCTTTGGATTTCGGGTGACCCCTCTTGAGCATGTATGCTTCCGCTACTTGTTCTACATCAGACTTCTTCCGCAAACGGGGAAACGCTTTGACTCGGTGAATTTCGCGGCATTGCGACTTCAATTCCCCGTTTGCCGAAATTCAGTTGCCTTTGGATTTCGGGTGACCCCTCTTGAGCATGTATGCTTCCGCTACTTGTTCTACATCAGACTTCTTCCGCAAACGGGGAAACGCTTTGACTCGGTGAATATCGCGGTATTCCGACTTCGATTCCCCGTTTGCTGAAATTCAGTTGCCTTTGGATTTCGGGTGACCCCTCTTGAGCATGTATGCTTCCGCTACTTGTTCTACATCAGACTTCTTCCGCAAACGGGGAAATGCTTTCACTCGGTGAATTTCGCGGTATTCCGACTTCGATTCCCCGTTTGCTGAAATTCAGTTGCCTTTGGATTTCGGGTGACCCCTCTTGAGCATGTATGCTTCCGCTACTTGTTCTACATCAGACTTCTTCCGCAAACGGGGAAACGCTTTCACTCGGTGAATTTCGCGGTATTCCGACTTCGATTCCCCGTTTGCCGAAATTCAGTTGCCTTTGGATTTCGGGTGAACCCTCTTGAGCATGTATGCTTCCGCTCCTTGTTCTACATCAGACTTCTTCCGCAAACGGGGAAACGCTTTGACTCGGTGAATTTCGCGGCATTCCGACTTCGATTCCGCGGTTGCCGAAATTCAGTTGTCTTTGAATTTCGGGTGACCCCTCTTGAGCATGTATGCTTCCGCTACTTGTTCTACATCAGACTTCTTCCGCAAACGGGGAAACGCTTTGACTCGGTGAATTTTGCGACATTCCGACTTCGATTTCCAGTTTGCCGAAATTCAGTTGCCTTTGGATTTCGGGTGACCCCTCTTGAGCATGTATGCTTCTGCTACTTGTTCTACATCAGACTTCTTCCGCAAACGGGGAAACGCTTTGACTTGGTGAATTTCGCGGCATTGCGACTTCAATTCCCCGTTTGCCGAAATTCAGTTGCCTTTGGATTTCGGGTGACCCCTCTTGAGCATGTATGCTTCCGCTACTTGTTCTACATCAGACTTCTTCCGCAAACGGGGAAACGCTTTGACTCGGTGAATATCGCGGTATTCCGACTTCGATTCCCCGTTTGCCGAAATTCAGTTGCCTTTGGATTTCGGGTGACCCCTCTTGAGCATGTATGCTTCCGCTACTTGTTCTACATCAGACTTCTTCCGCAAACGGGGAAATGCTTTCACTCGGTGAATTTCGCGGTATTCCGACTTCGATTCCCCGTTTGCTGAAATTCAGTTGCCTTTGGATTTCGGGTGACCCCTCTTGAGCATGTATGCTTCCGCTACTTGTTCTACATCAGACTTCTTCCACAAACGGGGAAACGCTTTGACTCGGTGAATTTTGCGGCATTCTGACTTCGATTCCCCGGTTGCCGAAATTCAGTTGCCTTTGAATTTCGGGTGACCCCTCTTGAGCATGTATGCTTCTGCTACTTGTTCTACACCAGACTTCTTCCGCAAACGGGGAGACGCTTTGACTCGGTGAATTTCGCGGCATTCCGATTTCGATTCCCTGTTTGCCGAAATTAAATTGACTTTGGATTTCAGGTGAGCCCTCTTGAGCATGTATGCTTCCGCTACTTGTTCTACATCAGACTTCTTCCGCAAACGGGGAAACGCTTTGACTCGGTGAATTTCGCGGCATTCCGACTTCGATTCCCCGTTTGCCGAAATTCAGTTGCCTTTGGATTTCGGGTGAGCCCTCTTGAGCATGTATGCTTCCGCTACTTGTTCTACATCAGACTTCTTCCGCAAACGAGGAAACGCTTTCACTCGGTGAATTTCACGGTATTCCGACTTCAATTCCCCGTTTGCCGAAATTCAGTTGCCTTTGAATTTCTCGTGATCCCTCTTGACCATGTATGCTTCTGCTCCTTGTTCTAAATCAGACTTCTTCCGCAAATGGGGAAACGCTTTGACTCGGTGAATTTCGCGGCATTCCGACTTCGATTCCCCGTTTGCCGAAATTCAGTTGCCTTTGAATTTCGGGTGAGCCCTCTTGAGCATGTATGCTTCCGCTCCTTGTTCTAAATCAGACTTCTTCCGCAAATGGGGAAACGCTTTGACTCGGTGAATTTCGCGGCATTCCGACTTCGATTCCCCGTTTGCCGAAATTCAGTTGCCTTTGAATTTCGGGTGAGCCCTCTTGAGCATGTATGCTTCCGCTACTTGTTCTACATCAGACTTCTTCCGCAAACGGGGAAACGCTTTGACTCGGTGAATTTCGCGGCATTCCGACTTCGATTCCTCGTTTGCCGAAATTCAGTTGCCTTTGGATTTCGGGTGACCCCTCTTGAGCATGTATGCTTCTGCTACTTGTTCTACATCAGACTTCTTCCGCAAACGGGGAAACGCTTTGACTCGGTGAATTTCGCGGCATTGCGACTTCAATTCCCCGTTTGCCGAAATTCAGTTGCCTTTGGATTTCGGGTGACCCCTCTTGAGCATGTATGCTTCCGCTACTTGTTCTACATCAGACTTCTTCCGCAAACGGGGAAACGCTTTGACTCGGTGAATATCGCGGTATTCCGACTTCGATTCCCCGTTTGCCGAAATTCAGTTGCCTTTGGATTTCGGGTGACCCCTCTTGAGCATGTATGCTTCCGCTACTTGTTCTACATCAGACTTCTTCCGCAAACGGGGAAATGCTTTCACTCGGTGAATTTCGCGGTATTCCGACTTCGATTCCCCGTTTGCTGAAATTCAGTTGCCTTTGGATTTCGGGTGACCCCTCTTGAGCATGTATGCTTCCGCTACTTGTTCTACATCAGACTTCTTCCGCAAACGGGGAAACGCTTTCACTCGGTGAATTTCGCGGTATTCCGACTTCGATTCCCCGTTTGCCGAAATTCAGTTGCCTTTGGATTTCGGGTGAACCCTCTTGAGCATGTATGCTTCCGCTCCTTGTTCTACATCAGACTTCTTCCGCAAACGGGGAAACGCTTTGACTCGGTGAATTTCGCGGCATTCCGACTTCGATTCCGCGGTTGCCGAAATTCAGTTGTCTTTGAATTTCGGGTGACCCCTCTTGAGCATGTATGCTTCCGCTACTTGTTCTACATCAGACTTCTTCCGCAAACGGGGAAACGCTTTGACTCGGTGAATTTTGCGACATTCCGACTTCGATTTCCAGTTTGCCGAAATTCAGTTGCCTTTGGATTTCGGGTGACCCCTCTTGAGCATGTATGCTTCTGCTACTTGTTCTACATCAGACTTCTTCCGCAAACGGGGAAACGCTTTGACTTGGTGAATTTCGCGGCATTGCGACTTCAATTCCCCGTTTGCCGAAATTCAGTTGCCTTTGGATTTCGGGTGACCCCTCTTGAGCATGTATGCTTCCGCTACTTGTTCTACATCAGACTTCTTCCGCAAACGGGGAAACGCTTTGACTCGGTGAATATCGCGGTATTCCGACTTCGATTCCCCGTTTGCCGAAATTCAGTTGCCTTTGGATTTCGGGTGACCCCTCTTGAGCATGTATGCTTCCGCTACTTGTTCTACATCAGACTTCTTCCGCAAACGGGGAAATGCTTTCACTCGGTGAATTTCGCGGTATTCCGACTTCGATTCCCCGTTTGCTGAAATTCAGTTGCCTTTGGATTTCGGGTGACCCCTCTTGAGCATGTATGCTTCCGCTACTTGTTCTACATCAGACTTCTTCCGCAAACGGGGAAACGCTTTGACTCGGTGAATTTCGCGGCATTCCGACTTCGATTCCCCGTTTGCCGAAATTCAGTTGCCTTTGGATTTCGGGTGAACCCTCTTGAGCATGTATGCTTCTGCTACTTGTTCTACATCAGACTTCTTCCGCAAACGGGGAAACGCTTTGACTCGGTGACTTTCGCGGCATTCCGACTTCGATTCCCCGTTTGCCGAAATTCAGTTGCCTTTGGATTTCGGGTGAACCCTCTTGAGCATGTATGCTTCTGCTACTTGTTCTACATCAGACTTCTTCCGCAAACGGGGAAACGCTTTGACTCGGTGAATTTCGCGGCATTCCGACTTCGATTTCCCGTTTGCCGAAATTCAGTTGCCTTTGGATTTCGGGTGACCCCTCTTGAGCATGTATGCTTCTGCTACTTGTTCTACATCAGACTTCTTCCGCAAACGGGGAAACGCTTTGACTTGGTGAATTTCGCGGCATTGCGACTTCAATTCCCCGTTTGCCGAAATTCAGTTGCCTTTGGATTTCGGGTGACCCCTCTTGAGCATGTATGCTTCCGCTACTTGTTCTACATCAGACTTCTTCCGCAAACGGGGAAACGCTTTGACTCGGTGAATTTCGCGGTATTCCGACTTCGATTCCCCGTTTGCCGAAATTCAGTTGCCTTTGGATTTCGGGTGACCCCTCTTGAGCATGTATGCTTCCGCTACTTGTTCTACATCAGACTTCTTCCGCAAACGGGGAAACGCTTTCACTCGGTGAATTTCGCGGTATTCCGACTTCGATTCCCCGTTTGCTGAAATTCAGTTGCCTTTGGATTTCGGGTGACCCCTCTTGAGCATGTATGCTTCCGCTACTTGTTCTACATCAGACTTCTTCCGCAAACGGGGAAACGCTTTCACTCGGTGAATTTCGCGGTATTCCGCTTCGATTCCCTGTTTGCCGAAATTCAGTTGCCTTTGAATTTCTGGTGATCCCACTTGAGCTTGGATGCTTGTGCTACTTGTTGTACATCAGACTTCTTCCACAAACGGGGAAACGCTTTGACTCGGTGAATTTCGCGGCATTCTGACTTCGATTCCCCGGTTGCCGAAATTCAGTTGCCTTTGAATTTCGGGTGACCCCTCTTGAGCATGTATGCTTCTGCTACTTGTTCTACACCAGACTTCTTCCGCAAACGGGGAGACGCTTTGACTCGGTGAATTTCGCGGCATTCCGATTTCGATTCCCTGTTTGCCGAAATTAAATTGACTTTGGATTTCGGGTGAGCCCTCTTGAGCATGTATGCTTCCGCTACTTGTTCTACATCAGACTTCTTCCGCAAACGGGGAAACGCTTTGACTCGGTGAATTTCGCGGCATTCCGACTTCGATTCCCCGTTTGCCGAAATTCAGTTGCCTTTGGATTTCGGGTGAGCCCTCTTGAGCATGTATGCCTCCGCTACTTGTTCTACATCAGACTTCTTCCGCAAACGAGGAAACGCTTTCACTCGGTGAATTTCACGGTATTCCGACTTCAATTCCCCGTTTGCCGAAATTCAGTTGCCTTTGAATTTCTCGTGATCCCTCTTGACCATGTATGCTTCTGCTCCTTGTTCTAAATCAGACTTCTTCCGCAAATGGGGAAACGCTTTGACTCGGTGAATTTCGCGGCATTCCGACTTCGATTCCCCGTTTGCCGAAATTCAGTTGCCTTTGAATTTCGGGTGACCCCTCTTGAGCATGTATGCTTCTGCTACTTGTTCTACATCAGACTTCTTTCGCAAACGGGGAAACGCTTTGACTCGGTGAATTTGGCGGCATTCCGACTTCGATGCCCCGGTTGCTGAAATTCAGTTGCCTTTGAATTTCTGGTGACCCCTCTTGAGCATGTATGCTTCTGCTAGTTGTTCTACATCAGACTTCTTCCGCAAATGGGGAAACGCTTTCACTCGGTGAATTTCGCGGTATTCCGACTTCGATTCCCCGTTTGCCGAAATTTAGTTGCCTTTGAATTTCTGGTGATCCCTCTTGAGCATGTATGCTTCTGCTCCTTGTTCTAAATCAGACTTCTTCCGCAAATGGGGAAACGCTTTCACTCGGTGAATTTCGCGGCATTCCGACTTCGATTCCTCGTTTGCCGAAATTCAGTTGCCTTTGAATTTCGGGTGAGCCCTCTTGAGCATGTATGCTTCCGCTACTTGTTCCACATCAGACTTCTTCCGCAAACGGGGAAACGCTTTGACTCGGTGAATTTCGCGGCATTCCGACTTCGATTCCCCGTTTGCCGAAATTCAGTTGCCTTTGGATTTCGGGTGACCCCTCTTGAGCATGTATGCTTCTTCTACTTGTTCTACATCAAACTTCTTCCGCAAACGGGGAAACGCTTTGACTCGGTGAATTTCGCGGCATTTCGACTTCGATTCCCCGTTTGCCGAAATTCAGTTGCCTTTGGATTTCGGGTGACCCCTCTTGAGCATGTATGCTTCTGCTACTTATTCTACATTAGACTTCTTTCGAAAACGGGGAAACGCTTTGACTCGGTGAATTTCACGGCATTCCGACTTCGATTCCCCGTTTGCCGAAATTCAGTTGCCTTTGGATTTCGGGTGACCCCTCTTCAGCATGTATGCTTCCGCTACTTGTTCTACATCAGACTTCTTCCGCAAACGGGGAAACGCTTTGACTCGGTGAATTTCGCGGCATTCCGACTTCGATTCCCCGTTTGCCGAAATTCAGTTGCCTTTGAATTTCGGGTGACCCCTCTTGAGCATGTATGCTTCTGCTACTTGTTCTACATCAGACTTCTTTCGCAAACGGGGAAACACTTTGACTCGGTGAATTTTGCGTTATTCCGACTTCGATGCCCCGGTTGCTGAAATTCAGTTGCCTTTAAATTTCTGGTGACCCCTCTTGAGCATGTATGCTTCTGCTAGTTGTTCTACATCACACTTCTTCCACAAACGGGAAAAAGCTTTGACTCGGTGAGTTTCGTGGAATTCCAATTTCAATACCCCGGTTGCCGAAATTCAGTTCCCTTTGAATTTCTGGTGATCCCACTCGAGCTTGGATGCTTCTGCTACTTGTTCTACATCAGACTTCTTCCACAAACGGGGAAACGCTTTGACTCGGTGAATTTCGCGGCATTCCGACTTCGATTCCTCGGTTGCCGAAATTCAGTTGCCTTTGAATTTCGGGTGACCCCTCTTGAGCATGTATGCTTCCGCTACTTGTTCTACACCAGACTTCTTCCGCAACGGGGAGACGCTTTGACTCGGTGAATTTCGCGGCATTTCGACTTTGATTCCCCGTTTGCCGAAATTCAGTTGCGTTTGGATTTCGGTGACCCCTCTTGAGCATGTATGCTTCCGCTACTTGTTCAACATCAGACTTCTTCCGCAAACGGGGAAACGCTTTGACTCGGTGAATTTCGCGGCATTCCGACTTCGATTCCCCGTTTGCCGAAATTCAGTCGCCTTTGGATTTCGGGTGACCCCTCTTGAGCATGTATGCTTCTGCTACTTATTCTACATTAGACTTCTTTCGAAAACGGGGAAACACTTTGACTCGGTGAATTTCACGGCATTCCGACTTCGATTCCCCGTTTGCCGAAATTCAGTTGCCTTTGGATTTCGGGTGACCCCTCTTCAGCATGTATGCTTCCGCTACTTGTTCTACATCAGACTTCTTCCGCAAACGGGGAAACGCTTTGACTCGGTGAATTTCGCGGCATTCCGACTTCGATTCCCCGTTTGCCGAAATTCAGTTGCCTTTGAATTTCGGGTGACCCCTCTTGAGCATGTATGCTTCTGCTACTTGTTCTACATCAGACTTCTTTCGCAAACGGGGAAACACTTTGACTCGGTGAATTTTGCGTTATTCCGACTTCGATGCCCCGGTTGCTGAAATTCAGTTGCCTTTAAATTTCTGGTGACCCCTCTTGAGCATGTATGCTTCTGCTAGTTGTTCTACATCACACTTCTTCCACAAACGGGAAAAAGCTTTGACTCGGTGAGTTTCGTGGAATTCCAATTTCAATACCCCGGTTGCCGAAATTCAGTTCCCTTTGAATTTCTGGTGATCCCACTCGAGCTTGGATGCTTCTGCTACTTGTTCTACATCAGACTTCTTCCACAAACGGGGAAACGCTTTGACTCGGTGAATTTCGCGGCATTCCGACTTCGATTCCTCGGTTGCCGAAATTCAGTTGCCTTTGAATTTCGGGTGACCCCTCTTGAGCATGTATGCTTCCGCTACTTGTTCTACACCAGACTTCTTCCGCAACGGGGAGACGCTTTGACTCGGTGAATTTCGCGGCATTTCGACTTTGATTCCCCGTTTGCCGAAATTCAGTTGCGTTTGGATTTCGGTGACCCCTCTTGAGCATGTATGCTTCCGCTACTTGTTCAACATCAGACTTCTTCCGCAAACGGGGAAACGCTTTGACTCGGTGAATTTCGCGGCATTCCGACTTCGATTCCCCGTTTGCCGAAATTCAGTCGCCTTTGGATTTCGGGTGACCCCTCTTGAGCATGTATGCTTCTGCTACTTATTCTACATTAGACTTCTTTCGAAAACGGGGAAACGCTTTGACTCGGTGAATTTCACGGCATTCCGACTTCGATTCCCCGTTTGCCGAAATTCAGTTGCCTTTGGATTTCGGGTGACCCCTCTTCAGCATGTATGCTTCCGCTACTTGTTCTACATCAGACTTCTTCCGCAAACGGGGAAACGCTTTGACTCGGTGAATTTCGCGGCATTCCGACTTCGATTCCCCGTTTGCCGAAATTCAGTTGCCTTTGAATTTCGGGTGACCCCTCTTGAGCATGTATGCTTCTGCTACTTGTTCTACATCAGACTTCTTTCGCAAACGGGGAAACACTTTGACTCGGTGAATTTTGCGTTATTCCGACTTCGATGCCCCGGTTGCTGAAATTCAGTTGCCTTTAAATTTCTGGTGACCCCTCTTGAGCATGTATGCTTCTGCTAGTTGTTCTACATCACACTTCTTCCACAAACGGGAAAAAGCTTTGACTCGGTGAGTTTCGTGGAATTCCAATTTCAATACCCCGGTTGCCGAAATTCAGTTCCCTTTGAATTTCTGGTGATCCCACTCGAGCTTGGATGCTTCTGCTACTTGTTCTACATCAGACTTCTTCCACAAACGGGGAAACGCTTTGACTCGGTGAATTTCGCGGCATTCCGACTTCGATTCCTCGGTTGCCGAAATTCAGTTGCCTTTGAATTTCGGGTGACCCCTCTTGAGCATGTATGCTTCCGCTACTTGTTCTACACCAGACTTCTTCCGCAACGGGGAGACGCTTTGACTCGGTGAATTTCGCGGCATTTCGACTTTGATTCCCCGTTTGCCGAAATTCAGTTGCGTTTGGATT
This sequence comes from Populus alba x Populus glandulosa, assembly GCA_033617975.1. Lineage (NCBI taxonomy): Eukaryota > Viridiplantae > Streptophyta > Magnoliopsida > Malpighiales > Salicaceae > Populus > Populus alba x Populus glandulosa. The sequence continues at coordinate 3,750,167 of CM066146.1, forward strand.
TCGGTGACCCCTCTTGAGCATGTATGCTTCCGCTACTTGTTCTACATCAGACTTCTTCCGCAAACGGGGAAACGCTTTGACTCGGTGAATTTCGCGGCATTCCGACTTCGATTCCCCGTTTGCCGAAATTCAGTCGCCTTTGAATTTCGGGTGACCCCTCTTGAGCATGTATGCTTCTGCTACTTGTTCTACATCAGACTTCTTTCGCAAACGGGGAAACACTTTGACTCGGTGAATTTTGCGTTATTCCGACTTCGATCCCCCGGTTGCTGAAATTCAGTTACCTTTAAATTTCTGGTGACCCCTCTTGAGCATGTATGCTTCTGCTAGTTGTTCTACATCACACTTCTTCCACAAACGGGAAAAAGCTTTGACTCGGTGAGTTTCGCGGAATTCCAATTTCAATGCCCCGGTTGCCGAAATTCAGTTCCCTTTGAATTTCTGGTGATCCCACTCGAGCTTGGATGCTTCTGCTACTTGTTCTACATCAGACTTCTTCCACAAACGGGGAAACGCTTTGACTCGGTGAATTTCGCGGCATTCCGACTTCGATTCCTCGGTTGCCGAAATTCAATTGCCTTTGAATTTCGGGTGACCCCTCTTGAGCATGTATGCTTCTGCTACTTGTTCTACACCAGACTTCTTCCGCAACGGGGAGACGCTTTGACTCGGTGAATTTCGCGGCATTTCGACTTCGATTCCCCGTTTGCCGAAATTCAGTTGCCTTTGGATTTCGGTGACCCCTCTTGAGCATGTATGCTTCCGCTACTTGTTCTACATCAGACTTTTTCCGCAAACGGGGAAACGCTTTGACTCGGTGAATTTCGCGGCATTCCGACTTCGATTCCTCGTTTGCCGAAATTCAGTTGCCTTTGGATTTCGGGTGACCCCTCTTGAGCATGTATGCTTCTTCTACTTGTTCTACATCAGACTTCTTCCGCAAACGGGGAAACGCTTTGACTCGGTGAATTTCGCGGCATTTCGACTTCGATTCCCCGTTTGCCGAAATTCAGTTGCCTTTGTATTTCGGGTGACCCCTCTTGAGCATGTATGCTTCTGCTACTTGTTCTACATCAGACTTCTTCCGCAAACGGGGAAACGCTTTGACTCGGTGAATTTCGTGCCATTCCGACTTCGATTCCCCGTTTGCCGAAATTCAGTTGCCTTTGAATTTCAGGTGATGCATCTTGAGCATGTATGCTTCTGGTCCTTGTTCTAAATTAAACTTCTTCTGCTAATGGCGAAACGCTTTGACTCGTTGAGTTTCGCGGAATTCAAATTTCAATGCCCCGGTTGCCGAAATTCAGTACCCTTTGAATTTCTGGTGAACCCACTTGAGCTTGGATGCTTCTGCTACTTGTTCTACATCAGACTTCTTCTACAAACGGGGAAACGCTTTGACTCGGTGAATTTTGCGGCATTCCGACTTCGATGCCCCGATTGCCGAAATTCAGTTGCATTTGAATTTCTGGTGACCCCTCTTGAGCTTGTATGCTTCAGCTAGTTGTTCTACATCACACTTCTTCCACAAACGGGAAAAAGCTTTGACTCGGTGAGTTTCGCGGAATTCCAATTTCAATGGCCCGGTTGCCGAACTTCAGTTCCCTTTGAATTTTTGGTGATCCCTCTTGAGCATGTATGCTTCTGCTACTTGTTCTACACCAGACTTCTTCCGCAAACGGGGAGACGCTTTGACTCGGTGAATTTCGCGGCATTCCGATTTCGATTCCCCGTTTGCCGAAATTCAATTGACTTTGGATTTCGGGTGAGCCCTCTTGAGCATGTATGCTTCCGCTACTTGTTCTACATCAGACTTCTTCCGCAAACGGGGAAACGCTTTGACTCGGTGAATTTCGCGGCATTCCGACTTCGATGCCCTGGTTGCCGAAATTCAGTTGCCTTTGAATTTCTAGTGATCCCACTTGAGCTTGGATGCTTCTGCTACATGTTCTAAATCTGACTTCTTCCGCAAATGGCAAAACGCTTTGACTCGGTGAGTTTTGCAGAATTCCGACTTCGATGCCCCGGTTGCCGAAATTCAGTTGCCTTTGAATTTCGGGTGAACCCTCTTGAGCATGTATGCTACTGCTACTTGTTCTACATTAGACTTCTTCCGCAAATGGGGAAACGCTTTCACTCGATGAATTTTGCGGCATTCCAACTTCAATTCCCCGTTTTCCGAAATTCAGTTGCCTTTTAATTTCGGGTGAGCGCTCTTGAGCATGTATGCTTCCGCTACTTGTTCTACATCAGACTTCTTCCGCAAACGGGGAAACGCTTTGACTCGGTGAATTTCGCGGCATTCCGACTTCGATGCCCCGGTTGCCGAAATTTAGTTGCCTTTGAATTTCTGGTGATCCCACTTGAGCTTGGATGCTTCAGCTACTCGTTCTACATCAGACTTCTTCCACAAACGGCGAAACGCTTTGACTCGGTGAATTTCGCAGCATTCCGACTTCGATTCCCCGTTTTCCGAAATTCAATTGCCTTTGAATTTCGGGTGATCCCTCTTGACCATGTATGCTTCTGCTACTTGTTCTACATCAGACTTCTTCGTGAAACGGCGAAACGCTTTGCCACGGTGTGTTTCGCGCCCTTCCGACTTCGAGTCCCCGGTTGCCGAAATTCAGTTGCCTTTGAATTTCGGGTGACCCCTCTTGAGCATGTATGCTTCGGCTACTTGTTCTACATCAGACTTCTTCCGCAAACGAGGAAACGCTTTGACTCGGTGAATTTCGTGCCATTCCGACTTCGATTCCCCGTTTCCCGAAATTCAGTTGCCTTTGAATTTCTGGTGATCCCTCTTGAGCATGTATGCTTCTGCTCGTTCTAAATTAAACTTCTTCTGCAAATGGCGAAACGCTTTGACTCGTTGAGTTTCGCGGTATTCCCACTTCTATGTGCCGGTTGCCGAAATTCAGTTGCCTTTGAATTTCGGGTGACCCCTCTTGAGCATGTATGCTTCTGCTACTTGTTCTACATCACACTTCTTCTGCAAACGGGAAAACGCTTTGACTCGGTGAATTTCGCCGCATTCCGACTTCGATGTCCCGGTTGCCGAAATTCAGTTGCCTTTGAAATTCTGGTGATCCCACTTGACCTTGGATGCTTCTGCTACTTGTTCTACATCAGACTTCTTCCACAAACGGGGAAAGGCTTTGACTCGGTGAATTTCGCGGCATTCCGCCTTCGATTCCCCGGTTGCCGAAATTCAGTTGCCTTTGAATTTCGGGTGACCCCTCTTGAGCATGTATGCTTCTGCTACTTGTTCTACATCAGACTTCTTCCGCAAACGGGGAAACGCTTTGACTCGGTGAATTTCGTGCCATTCCGACTTCGATTCCCCGTTTGCCAAAATTCAGTTGCCTTTGAATTTCTGGTGATCCCTCTTGAGCATGTATGCTTCTGCTCCTTGTTCTAAATTAAATTTCTTCTGCAAATGGCGAAACGCTTTGACTCGTTGAGTTTCGCGGAATTCAAATTTCAATGCCCCGGTTGCCGAAATTCAGTACCCTTTGAATTTCTGGTGATCCCACTTGAGCTTGGATGCTTCTGCTACTTGTTCTACATCAGAACAAACGGGGAAACGCTTTGACTCGATGAATTTTGCGGCATTCCGACTTCGATGGCCCAGTTGCCGAAATTCAGTTGCCTTTGAATTTCTGGTGCCCCTCTTGAGCATGTATGCTTCTGCTAGTTGTTCTACATCACACTTCTTCCACAAATGGGAAAAAGCTTTGACTCGGTGAGTTTCGCGGAATTCCAATTTCAATGCCCCGGTTGCCGAACTTCAGTTCCCTTTGAATTTCTGGTGATCCCACTTGAGCTTGGATGCTTCTGCTACTTGTTCTACATCAGACTTCTTCCACAAACGGGGAAAGGCTTTGACTCGGTGAATTTCGTGGCATTCCGACTTCGATTCCCCGGTTGCCGAAATTCAGTTGCCTTTGAATTTCGGGTGACCCCTCTTGAGCATGTATGCTTCTGCTACTTGTTCTACACCAGACTTCTTCCGCAAACGGGGAGACGCTTTGACTCGGTGAATTTCGCGGCATTCCGATTTCGATTCCCCGTTAGCCGAAATTCAATTGACTTTGGATTTCGGGTGAGCCCTCTTGAGCATGTATGCTTCTGCTACTTGTTCTACACCAGACTTCTTCCGCAAACTGGGAGACGCTTTGACTCGGTGAATTTCGCGGCATTCCGATTTCGATTCCCCGTTTGCCGAAATTCAATTGACTTTGGATTTCGGGTGAGCCCTCTTTAGCATGTATGCTTCCGCTACTTGTTCTACATCAGACTTCTTCCGCAAACGGGGAAACGCTTTCACTCGGTGAATTTCGCGGGATTCCAACTTCGATTCCCCGTTTGCCGAAATTCAGTTGCCTTTGAATTTCTGGTGACCCCTCTTGAGCATGTATGCTTCTGCTACTTGTTCTACATTAGACTTCTTCCGAAAACGGGGAAACGCTTTGACTCGGTGAATTTCGCGGCATTCCGACTTCGATTCCCCGTTTGCCGAAATTCAATTGCCTTTGAATTTCGGGTGAGCCCTCTTGAGCATGTATGCTTCCGCTACTTGTTCTACATCAGACTTCTTCCGCAAACGGGGAAACGCTTTGACTCGGTGAATTTCGCGGCATTCCGACTTCGATGCCCTGGTTGCCGAACTTCAGTTGCCTTTGAATTTCTGGTGATCCCACTTGAGCTTGGATGCTTCTGCTACATGTTCTAAATCTGACTTCTTCCGCAAATGGCAAAACGCTTTGACTCGGTGAGTTTCGCAGAATTCCGACTTCGATGCCCCGGTTGCCGAAATTCAGTTGCCTTTGAATTTCGGGTGAACCCTCTTGAGAAGTATGCTACTGCTACTTGTTCTACATTAGACTTCTTCCGCAAACGGGGAAACGCTTTGACTCGGTGAATTTCGCGGCATTCCGATTTCGATTCCCCGTTTGCCGAAATTCAATTGACTTTGGATTTCGGGTGAGCCCTCTTTAGCATGTATGCTTCCGCTACTTGTTCTACATCAGACTTCTTCCGCAAACGGGGAAACGCTTTCACTCGGTGAATTTCGCGGGATTCCAACTTCGATTCCCCGTTTGCCGAAATTCAGTTGCCTTTGAATTTCTGGTGACCCCTCTTGAGCATGTATGCTTCGGCTACTTGTTCTACATTAGACTTCTTCCGAAAACGGGGAAACGCTTTGACTCGGTGAATTTCGCGGCATTCCGACTTCGATTCCCCGTTTGCCGAAATTCAATTGCCTTTGAATTTCGGGTGAGCCCTCTTGAGCATGTATGCTTCCGCTACTTGTTCTACATCAGACTTCTTCCGCAAACGGGGAAACGCTTTGACTCGGTGAATTTCGCGGCATTCCGACTTCGATTCCCCGTTTGCCGAAATTCAGTTGCCTTTGGATTTCGGGTGACCCCTCTTGAGCATGTATGCTTCTTCTACTTGTTCTATATCAGACTTCTTCCGCAAACGGGGAAACGCTTTGACTCGGTAAATTTCGCGGCATTTCGACTTCGATTCCCCGTTTGCCGAAATTCAGTTGCCTTTGTATTTCGGGTGACCCCTCTTGAGCATGTATGCTTCTGCTACTTGTTCTACATCAGACTTCTTCCGCAAACGGGGAAACGCTTTGACTCGGTGAATTTCGTGCCATTCCGACTTTGATTCCCCGTTTGCCGAAATTCAGTTGCCTTTGAATTTCTGGTGATCCCTCTTGAGCATGTATGCTTCTGCTACTTGTTCTACATCAGACTTCTTCCGCAAACGGGGAAACGCTTTCACTCGATGAATTTCGCGGCATTCCGACTTCAATTCCCCGTTTGCCGAAATTCAGTTGCCTTTGAATTTCGGGTGAGCGCTCTTGAGCATGTATGCTTCCGCTACTTGTTCTACATCAGACTTCTTCCGCAAACGGGGAAACGCTTTGACTCGGTGAATTTCGCGGCATTCCGACTTCGATGCCCTGGTTGCCGAAATTCAGTTGCCTTTGAATTTCTGGTGATCCCACTTGAGCTTGGATGCTTCTGCTACATGTTCTAAATCTGACTTCTTCCGCAAATGGCAAAACGCTTTGACTCGGTGAGTTTCGCAGAATTCCGACTTCGATGCCCCGGTTGCCGAAATTCAGTTGCCTTTGAATTTCGGGTGAACCCTCTTGAGCATGTATGCTACTGCTACTTGTTCTACATTAGACTTCTTCCGCAAACGGGGAAACGCTTTGACTCGGTGAATTTCACGGCATTCCGATTTCGATTCCCCGTTTGCCGAAATTCAATTGACTTTGGATTTCGGGTGAGCCCTCTTTAGCATGTATGCTTCCGCTACTTGTTCTACATCAGACTTCTTCCGCAAACGGGGAAACGCTTTCACTCGGTGAATTTCGCGGGATTCCAACTTCGATTCCCCGTTTGCCGAAATTCAGTTGCCTTTGAATTTCTGGTGACCCCTCTTGAGCATGTATGCTTCTGCTACTTGTTCTACATTAGACTTCTTCCGAAAACGGGGAAACGCTTTGACTCGGTGAATTTCGCGGCATTCCGACTTCGATTCCCCGTTTGCCGAAATTCAATTGCCTTTGAATTTCAGGTGAGCCCTCTTGAGCATGTATGCTTCCGCTACTTGTTCTACATCAGACTTCTTCCGCAAACGGGGAAACACTTTGACTCGGTGAATTTCGCGGCATTCCGACTTCGATTCCCCGTTTGCCGAAATTCAGTTGCCTTTGTATTTCGGGTGACCCCTCTTGAGCATGTATGCTTCTGCTACTTGTTCTACATCAGACTTCTTCCGCAAACGGGGAAACGCTTTGACTCGGTGAATTTCGCGGCATTCCGACTTCGATTCCCCGTTTGCCGAAATTCAGTTGCCTTTGGATTTCGGGTGACCCCTCTTGAGCATGTATGCTTCTTCTACTTGTTCTATATCAGACTTCTTCCGCAAACAGGGAAACGCTTTGACTCGGTAAATTTCGCGGCATTTCGACTTCGATTCCCCGTTTGCCGAAATTCAGTTGCCTTTGTATTTCGGGTGACCCCTCTTGAGCATGTATGCTTCTGCTACTTGTTCTACATCAGACTTCTTCCGCAAACGGGGAAACGCTTTGACTCGGTGAATTTCGTGCCATTCCGACTTCGATTCCCCGTTTGCCGAAATTCAGTTGCCTTTGAATTTCTGGTGATCCCTCTTGAGCATGTATGCTTCTGCTACTTGTTCTACATCAGACTTCTTCCGCAAACGGGGAAACGCTTTCACTCGATGAATTTCGCGGCATTCCGACTTCGATTCCCCGTTTGCCGAAATTCAGTTGCCTTTGAATTTCGGGTGAGCGCTCTTGAGCATGTATGCTTCCGCTACTTGTTCTACATCAGACTTCTTCCGCAAACGGGGAAACGCTTTGACTCGGTGAATTTCGCGGCATTCCGACTTCGATGCCCTGGTTGCCGAAATTCAGTTGCCTTTGAATTTCTGGTGATCCCACTTGAGCTTGGATGCTTCTGCTACATGTTCTAAATCTGACTTCTTCCGCAAATGGCAAAACGCTTTGACTCGGTGAGTTTCGCAGAATTCCGACTTCGATGCCCCGGTTGCCGAAATTCAGTTGCCTTTGAATTTCGGGTGAACCCTCTTGAGCATGTATGCTACTGCTACTTGTTCTACATTAGACTTCTTCCGAAAACGGGGAAACGCTTTCACTCGATGAATTTTGCGGCATTCCAACTTCAATTCCCCGTTTTCCGAAATTCAGTTGCCTTTTAATTTCGGGTGAGCGCTCTTGAGCATGTATGCTTCCGCTACTTGTTCTACATCAGACTTCTTCCGCAAACGGGGAAACGCTTTGACTCGGTGAATTTCGCGGCATTCCGACTTCGATGCCCCGGTTGCCGAAATTTAGTTGCCTTTGAATTTCTGGTGATCTCACTTGAGCTTGGATGCTTCAGCTACTCGTTCTACATCAGACTTCTTCCACAAACGGCGAAACGCTTTGACTCGGTGAGTTTCACGGAATTCCAATTCCAATGCCCCGGTTGCCGAAATTCAGATCCCTTTGAATTTCTCGTGATCCCACTTGAGCTTGGATGCTTCTGCTACTTGTTCTACATCAAACTTCTTCCACAAACGGGGAAACGCTTTGACTCGGTGAATTTCGCAGCATTCCGACTTCGATTCCCCGTTTTCCGAAATTCAATTGCCTTTTAATTTCGAGTGATCCCTCTTGACCATGTATGCTTCTGCTACTTGTTCTACATCAGACTTCTTCGTGAAACGGCGAAACGCTTTGCCACGGTGTGTTTCGCGCCCTTCCGACTTCGAGTCCCCGGTTGCCGAAATTCAGTTGCCTTTGAATTTCGGGTGACCCCTCTTGAGCATGTATGCTTCTGCTACTTGTTCTACATCAGACTTCTTCCGCAAACGAGGAAACTCTTTGACTCGGTGAATTTCGTGCCATTCCGACTTCGATTCCCCGTTTCCCGAAATTCAGTTGCCTTTGAATTTCTGGTGATCCCTCTTGAGCATGTATGCTTCTGCTCCTTGTTCTAAATTAAACTTCTTCTGCAAATGGCGAAACGCTTTGACTCGTTGAGTTTCGCGGTATTCCCACTTCTATGCGCCGGTTGCCGAAATTCAGTTGCCTTTGAATTTCGGGTGACCCCTCTTGAGCATGTATGCTTCTGCTACTTGTTCTACATCACACTTCTTCTGCAAACGGGAAAACGCTTTGACTCGGTGAATTTCGCCGCATTCCGACTTCGATGTCCCGGTTGCCGAAATTCAGTTGCCTTTGAATTTCTGGTGATCCCACTTGACCTTGGATGCTTCTGCTACTTGTTCTACATCAGACTTCTTCCACAAACGGGGAAAGGCTTTGACTCGGTGAATTTCGCGGCATTCCGCCTTCGATTCCCCGGTTGCCGAAATTCAGTTGCCTTTGAATTTCGGGTGACCCCTCTTGAGCATGTATGCTTCTGCTACTTGTTCTACATCAGACTTCTTCCGCAAACGGGGAAACGCTTTGACTCGGTGAATTTCGTGCCATTCCGACTTCGATTCCCCGTTTGCTGAAATTCAGTTGCCTTTGAATTTCTGGTGATCCCTCTTGAGCATGTATGCTTCTGCTCCTTGTTCTAAATTAAACTTCTTCTGCAAATGGCGAAACGCTTTGACTCGTTGAGTTTCGCGGAATTCAAATTTCAATGCCCCGGTTGCCGAACTTCAGTTCCCTTTGAATTTCTGGTGATCCCACTTGAGCTTGGATGCTTCTGCTACTTGTTCTACATCAGACTTCTTCCACAAACGGGGAAAGGCTTTGACTCGGTGAATTTCGCGGCATTCCGACTTCGATTCCCCGGTTGCCGAAATTCAGTTGCCTTTGAATTTCGGGTGACCCCTCTTGAGCATGTATGCTTCTGCTACTTGTTCTACACCAGACTTCTTCCGCAAACGGGGAGACGCTTTGACTCGGTGAATTTCGCGGCATTCCGATTTCGATTCCCCGGTTGCCGAAATTCAGTTGCCTTTGAATTTCGGGTGACCCCTCTTGAGCATGTATGCTTCTGCTACTTGTTCTACACCAGACTTCTTCCGCAAACGGGGAGACGCTTTGACTCGGTGAATTTCGCGGCATTCCGATTTCGATTCCCCGTTTGCCGAAATTCAATTGACTTTGGATTTCGGGTGAGCCCTCTTGAGCATGTATGCTTCTGCTACTTGTTCTACACCAGACTTCTTCCGCAAACTGGGAGACGCTTTGACTCGGTGAATTTCGCGGCATTCCGATTTCGATTCCCCGTTTGCCGAAATTCAATTGACTTTGGATTTCGGGTGAGCCCTCTTTAGCATGTATGCTTCCGCTACTTGTTCTACATCAGACTTCTTCCGCAAACGGGGAAACGCTTTCACTCGGTGAATTTCGCGGGATTCCAACTTCGATTCCCCGTTTGCCGAAATTCAGTTGCCTTTGAATTTCTGGTGACCCCTCTTGAGCATGTATGCTTCTGCTACTTGTTCTACATTAGACTTCTTCCGAAAACGGGGAAACGCTTTGACTCGGTGAATTTCGCGGCATTCCGACTTTGATTCCCCGTTTGCCGAAATTCAGTTGCATTTGTATTTCGGGTGACCCCTCTTGAGCATGTATGCTTCTGCTACTTGTTCTACATCAGACTTCTTCCGCAAACGGGGAAACGCTTTGACTCGGTGAATTTCGTGCCATTCCGACTTCGATTCCCCGTTTGCCGAAATTCAGTTGCCTTTGAATTTCTGGTGATCCCTCTTGAGCATGTATGCTTCTGCTCCTTGTTCTAAAGTAAACTTCTTCTACAAATGGCGAAACGCTTTGACTCGTTGAGTTTCGCGGAATTCAAATTTCAATGCCCCGGTTGCCGAAATTCAGTACCCTTTGAATTTCTGCTGATCCCACTTGAGCTTGGATGCTTCTGCTACTTGTTCTACATCAGACTTCTTCTACAAACGGGGAAACGCTTTGACTCGATGAATTTTGCGGCATTCCGACTTCGATGGCCCAGTTGCCGAAATTCAGTTGCCTTTGAATTTCTGGTGACCCCTCTTGAGCATGTATGCTTCTGCTAGTTGTTCTACATCAGACTTCTTCCACAAACGGGAAAAAGCTTTGACTCGGTGAGTTTCGCGGAATTCCAATTTCAATGCCCCGGTTGCCGAACTTCAGTTCCCTTTGAATTTCTGGTGATCCCACTTGAGCTTGGATGCTTCTGCTACTTGTTCTACATCAGACTTCTTCCACAAACGGGGAAAGGCTTTGACACGGTGAATTTCGCGGCATTCCGACTTCGATTCCCCGGTTGCCGAAATTCAGTTGCCTTTGAATTTCGGGTGACCCCTCTTGAGCATGTATGCTTCTGCTACTTGTTCTACACCAGACTTCTTCCGCAAACGGGGAGACGCTTTGACTCGGTGAATTTCGCGGCATTTCGATTTCGATTCCCCGTTTGCCGAAATTCAATTGACTTTGGATTTCGGGTGAGCCCTCTTGAGCATGTATGCTTCTGCTACTTGTTCTACACCAGACTTCTTCCGCAAACTGGGAGACGCTTTGACTCGGTGAATTTCGCGGCATTCCGATTTCGATTCCCCGTTTGCCGAAATTCAATTGACTTTGGATTTCGGGTGAGCCCTCTTTAGCATGTATGCTTCCGCTATTTGTTCTACATCAGACTTCTTCCGCAAACGGGGAAACGCTTTCACTCGGTGAATTTCGCGGGATTCCAACTTCGATTCCCCGTTTGCCGAAATTCAGTTGCCTTTGAATTTCTGGTGACCCCTCTTGAGCATGTATGCTTCTGCTACTTGTTCTACATTAGACTTCTTCCGAAAACGGGGAAACGCTTTGACTCGGTGAATTTCGCGGCATTCCGACTTTGATTCCCCGTTTGCCGAAATTCAATTGCCTTTGAATTTCGGGTGAGCCCTCTTGAGCATGTATGCTTCCGCTACTTGTTCTACATCAGACTTCTTCCGCAAACGGGGAAACGCTTTGACTCGGTAAATTTCGCGGCATTCCGACTTCGATTCCCCGTTTGCCGAAATTCAGTTGCCTTTGGATTTCGGGTGACCCCTCTTGAGCATGTATGCTTCTGCTACTTGTTCTACATCAGACTTCTTCCGCAAACGGGGAAACGCTTTGACTCGGTGAATTTCGTGCCATTCCGACTTCGATTCCCCGTTTGCCGAAATTCAGTTGCCTTTGAATTTCTGGTGATCCCTCTTGAGCATGTATGCTTCTGCTCCTTGTTCTAAATTAAACTTCTTCTGCAAATGGCGAAACGCTTTGACTCGTTGAGTTTCGCGGAATTCAAATTTCAATGCCCCGGTTGCCGAAATTCAGTACCCTTTGAATTTCTGGTGATCCCGCTTGAGCTTGGATGCTTCTGCTACTTGTTCTACATCAGACTTCTTCTACAAACGGGGAAACGCTTTGACTCGATGAATTTTGCGGCATTCCTACTTCGATGCCCCAGTTGCCGAAATTCAGTTGCCTTTGAATTTCTGGTGACTCCTCTTGAGCATGTATGCTTCTGCTACTTGTTCTACATTAGACTTCTTCCGAAAACGGGGAAACGCTTTGACTCGGTGAATTTCGCGGCATTCCGACTTTGATTCCCCGTTTGCCGAAATTCAATTGCCTTTGAATTTCGGGTGAGCCCTCTTGAGCATGTATGCTTCCGCTACTTGTTCTACATCAGACTTCTTCCGCAAACGGGGAAACGCTTTGACTCGGTAAATTTCGCGGCATTCCGACTTCGATTCCCCGTTTGCCGAAATTCAGTTGCCTTTGGATTTCGGGTGACCCCTCTTGAGCATGTATGCTTCTGCTACTTGTTCTACATCAGACTTCTTCCGCAAACGGGGAAACGCTTTGACTCGGTGAATTTCGTGCCATTCCGACTTCGATTCCCCGTTTGCCGAAATTCAGTTGCCTTTGAATTTCTGGTGATCCCTCTTGAGCATGTATGCTTCTGCTCCTTGTTCTAAATTAAACTTCTTCTGCAAATGGCGAAACGCTTTGACTCGTTGAGTTTCGCGGAATTCAAATTTCAATGCCCCGGTTGCCGAACTTCAGTTCCCTTTGAATTTCTGGTGATCCCACTTGAGCTTGGATGCTTCTGCTACTTGTTCTACATCAGACTTCTTCCACAAACGGGGAAAGGCTTTGACTCGGTGAATTTCGCGGCATTCCGACTTCGATTCCCCGGTTGCCGAAATTCAGTTGCCTTTGAATTTCGGGTGACCCCTCTTGAGCATGTATGCTTCTGCTACTTGTTCTACACCAGACTTCTTCCGCAAACGGGGAGACGCTTTGACTCGGTGAATTTCGCGGCATTCCGATTTCGATTCCCCGTTTGCCGAAATTCAATTGACTTTGGATTTCGGGTGAGCCCTCTTGAGCATGTATGCTTCTGCTACTTGTTCTACACCAGACTTCTTCCGCAAACTGGGAGACGCTTTGACTCGGTGAATTTCGCGGCATTCCGATTTCGATTCCCCGTTTGCCGAAATTCAATTGACTTTGGATTTCGGGTGAGCCCTCTTTAGCATGTATGCTTCCGCTACTTGTTCTACATCAGACTTCTTCCGCAAACGGGGAAACGCTTTCACTCGGTGAATTTCGCGGGATTCCGACTTCGATTCCCCGTTTGCCGAAATTCAGTTGCCTTTGAATTTCTGGTGACCCCTCTTGAGCATGTATGCTTCTGCTACTTGTTCTACATTAGACTTCTTCCGAAAACGGGGAAACGCTTTGACTCGGTGAATTTCGCGGCATTCCGACTTCGATTCCCCGTTTGCCGAAATTCAATTGCCTTTGAATTTCGGGTGAGCCCTCTTGAGCATGTATGCTTCCGCTACTTGTTCTACATCAGACTTCTTCCGCAAACAGGGAAACGCTTTGACTTGGTGAATTTCGCGGCATTCCGACTTCGATTCCCCATTTGCCGAAATTCAGTTGCCTTTGGATTTCGGGTGAGCCCTCTTGAGCATGTATGCTTCTTCTACTTGTTCTACATCAGACTTCTTCCACAAACGGGGAAACGCTTTGACTCGGTGAATTTCGCTGCATTTCGACTTCGATTCCCCGTTTGCCGAAATTCAGTTGCCTTTGTATTTTGGGTGACCCCTCTTGAGCATGTATGCTTCTGCTACTTGTTCTACATCAGACTTCTTCCGCAAATGGGGAAACGCTTTGACTCGGTGAATTTCGTGCCATTCTGACTTCGATTCCCTGTTTGCCGAAATTCAGTTGCCTTTGAATTTCTGGTGATCCCTCTTGAGCATGTATGCTTCTGCTCCTTGTTCTAAATTAAACTTCTTCTGCAAATGGCGAAACGCTTTGACTCGTTGAGTTTCGCGGAATTCAAATTTCAATGCCCCGGTTGCCGAAATTCAGTACCCTTTGAATTTCTGGTGATCCCACTTGAGCTTGGATGCTTCTGCTACTTGTTCTACATCAGACTTCTTCCACAAACGGGGAAAGGCTTTGACTCGGTGAATTTCGCGGCATTCCGACTTCGATTCCCCGGTTGCCGAAATTCAGTTGCCTTTGAATTTCGGGTGACCCCTCTTGAGCATGTATGCTTCTGCTACTTGTTCTACACCAGGCTTCTTCCGCAAACGGGGAGACGCTTTGACTCGGTGAATTTCGCGGCATTCCGATTTCGATTCCCCGTTTGCCGAAATTCAATTGACTTTGGATTTCGGGTGAGCCCTCTTGAGCATGTATGCTTCTGCTACTTGTTCTACATTAGACTTCTTCCGAAAACGGGGAAACGCTTTGACTCGGTGAATTTCACGGCATTCCGACTTGGATTCCCCGGTTGCCGAAATTCAGTTGCCTTTGAATTTCGAGTGACCCCTCTTGAGCATGTATGCTTCAGCTACTTGTTCTACATCAGACTTCTTCCGAAAACGGGGAAACGCTTTGACTCGGTGATTTTCGCGGCATTCCGATTTCGATTCCCCGTTTGCCGAAATTCAATTGACTTTGGATTTCGGGTGAGCCCTCTTGAGCATGTATGCTTCTGCTACTTGTTCTACACCAGACTTCTTCCGCAAACTGGGAAACGCTTTGACTCGGTGAATTTCGCGGCATTCCGACTTCGATTCCCCGTTTGCCGAAATTCAGTTGGCTTTGGATTTCGGGTGACCCCTCTTGAGCATGTATGCTTTTGCTACTTGTTCTACATCAGACTTCTTCCGCAAACAGGGAAACGCTTTGACTCGGTGAATTTCGCGGCATTCCGACTTCGATTCCCCGTTTGCCGAAATTCTGTTGCCTTTGGATTTCGGGTGAGCCCTCTTGAGCATGTATCCTTCTGCTACTTGTTCTACATCAGACTTCTTCCGCAAACGGGGAAACGCTTTGACTCGGTGAATGTCGCGGCATTCCGACTTCGATTCCCCGTTTGCCAAAATTCAGTTGCCTTTGGATTTCGAGTGAGCCCTCTTGAGCATGTATGCTTCCGCTACTTGTTCTACATCAGACTTCTTCCGCAAACGGGGAAAAGTTTTGACTCGGTGAATTTCGCGGCATTCCGACTTCGATTCCCCGTTTGCTGAAATTCAGTTGCCTTTGAATTTCTGGTGATCCCTCTTGAGCATGTATGCTTCTGCTCCTTGTTCTAAATCAGACTTCTTCCGTAAACGGGGAAACGCTTTGACTCGGTGAATTTTGCGGCATTCTGACTTCGATTCCCCGTTTGCCGAAATTCAGTTGCCTTTGAATTTCGGGTGACCCATCTTGAGCATGTATGCTTCTGCTACTTGTTCTACATCAGACTTCTTCCACAAAAGGGGAAACGCTTTGACTCGGTGAATTTCGCGGCATTCCGACTTCGATTCCCCGTTTGCCGAAATTCTGTTGCCTTTGGATTTCGGGTGAGCCCTCTTGAGCATGTATGCTTCTGCTACTTGTTCTACATCAGACTTCTTCCGCAAACGGGGAAACGCTTTGACTCGGTGAATGTCGTGGCATTCCGACTTCGATTCCCCGTTTGCCAAAATTCAGTTGCCTTTGGATTTCGAGTGAGCCCTCTTGAGCATGTATGCTTCCGCTACTTGTTCTACATCAGACTTCTTCCGCAAACGGGGAAAAGTTTTGACTCGGTGAATTTCGCGGCATTCCGACTTCGATTCCCCGTTTGCTGAAATTCAGTTGCCTTTGAATTTCTGGTGATCCCTCTTGAGCATGTATGCTTCTGCTCCTTGTTCTAAATCAGACTTCTTCCGTAAACGGGGAAACGCTTTGACTCGGTGAATTTTGCGGCATTCTGACTTCGATTCCCCGTTTGCCGAAATTCAGTTGCCTTTGAATTTCGGGTGACCCATCTTGAGCATGTATGCTTCTGCTACTTGTTCTACATCAGACTTCTTCCGCAAACAGGGAAACGCTTTGACTCGGTGAATTTCGCGGCATTCCGACTTCGATTCCCCATTTGCCGAAATTCAGTTGCCTTTGAATTTCGGGTGACCCATCTTGAGCATGTATGCTTCCGCTACTTGTTCTACATCAGACTTCTTCCGCAAACGGGGAAAAGTTTTGACTCGGTGAATTTCGCGGCATTCCGACTTCGATTCCCCGTTTGCTGAAATTCAGTTGCCTTTGAATTTCTGGTTATCCCTCTTGAGCATGTATGCTTCTGCTCCTTGTTCTAAATCAGACTTCTTCCGTAAACGGGGAAACGCTTTGACTCGGTGAATTTTGCGGCATTCTGACTTCGATTCCCCGTTTGCCGAAATTCAGTTGCCTTTGAATTTCGGGTGACCCATCTTGAGCATGTATGCTTCTGCTACTTGTTCTACATCAGACTTCTTCCGCAAACAGGGAAACGCTTTGACTCGGTGAATTTCGCGGCATTCCGACTTCGATTCCCCATTTGCCGAAATTCAGTTGCCTTTGGATTTCGGGTGAGCCCTCTTGAGCATGTATGCTTCTTCTACTTGTTCTACATCAGACTTCTTCCACAAACGGGGAAACGCTTTGACTCGGTGAATTTCGCGGCATTTCGACTTCGATTCCCCGTTTGCCGAAATTCAGTTGCCTTTGTATTTTGGGTGACCCCTCTTGAGCATGTATGCTTCTGCTACTTGTTCTACATCAGACTTCTTCCGCAAATGGGGAAACGCTTTGACTCGGTGAATTTCGTGCCATTCCGACTTCGATTCCCCGTTTGCCGAAATTCAGTTGCCTTTGAATTTCTGGTGATCCCTCTTGAGCATGTATGCTTCTGCTCCTTGTTCTAAATTAAACTTCTTCTGCAAATGGCGAAACGCTTTGACTCGTTGAGTTTCGCGGAATTCAAATTTCAATGCCCCGGTTGCCGAAATTCAGTACCCTTTGAATTTCTGGTGATCCCACTTGAGCTTGGATGCTTCTGCTACTTGTTCTACATCAGACTTCTTCCACAAACGGGGAAAGGCTTTGACTCGGTGAATTTCGCGGCATTCCGACTTCGATTCCCCGGTTGCCGAAATTCAGTTGCCTTTGAATTTCGGGTGACCCCTCTTGAGCATGTATGCTTCTGCTACTTGTTCTACACCAGGCTTCTTCCGCAAACGGGGAGACGCTTTGACTCGGTGAATTTCGCGGCATTCCGATTTCGATTCCCCGTTTGCCGAAATTCAATTGACTTTGGATTTCGGGTGAGCCCTCTTGAGCATGTATGCTTCTGCTACTTGTTCTACATCAGACTTCTTCCGCAAATGTGGAAACGCTTTGACTCGGTGAATTTCGCGGCATTACGACTTGGATTCCCCGGTTGTCGAAATTCAGTTGCCTTTGAATTTCGGGTGACCCCTCTTGAGCATGTATGCTTCAGCTACTTGTTCTACATCAGACTTCTTCCGAAAACGGGGAAACGCTTTGACTCGGTGATTTTCGCGGCATTCCGACTTCGATTCCCCGTTTGCCGAAATTCAATTGCCTTTGAATTTCGGGTGAGCCCTCTTGAGCATGTATGCTTCCGCTACTTGTTCTACATCAGACTTCTTCCGCAAACGGGGAAACGCTTTGACTCGGTGAATTTCGCGGCATTCCGACTTCGATTCCCCGTTTGCCGAAATTCAGTTGGCTTTGGATTTCGGGTGACCCCTCTTGAGCATGTATGCTTCTTCTACTTGTTCTACATCAGACTTCTTCCGCAAACGGGGACACGCTTTGACTCGTTGAATATCGCGGCATTTCGACTTCGATTCCCCGTTTGCCGAAATTCTGTTGCCTTTGTATTTCGGGTCACCCCTCTTGAGCATGTATGCTTCTGCTACTTGTTCTACATCAGACTTCTTCCGCAAACGGGGAAACGCTTTGACTCGGTGAATTTCGTGCCATTCCGACTTCAATTCCCCGTTTGCCGAAATTCAGTTGCCTTTGAATTTCTGGTGATCCCTCTTGAGCATGTATGCTTCTGCTACTTGTTCTACATCAGACTTCTTCCGCAAATGGGGAAACGCTTTGACTCGGTGAATTTCGCGGCATTCCGACTTGGATTCCCCGGTTGCCGAAATTCAGTTGCCTTTGAATTTCGGGTGACCCCTCTTGAGCATGTATGCTTCAGCTACTTGTTCTACATCACACTTCTTCCGAAAACGGGGAAACGCTTTGACTCGGTGATTTTCGCGGCATTCCGACTTCGATTCCCCGTTTGCCGAAATTCAATTGCCTTTGAATTTCGGGTGAGCCCTCTTGAGCATGTATGCTTCCGCTACTTGTTCTACATCAGACTTCTTCCGCAAACGGGGAAACGCTTTGACTCGGTGAATTTCGCGGCATTCCGACTTCGATTCCCCGTTTGCCGAAATTCAGTTGCCTTTGGATTTCGGGTGACCCCTCTTGAGCATGTATGCTTCTGCTACTTGTTCTACATCAGACTTCTTCCGCAAACGGGGAAACGCTTTGACTCGGTGAATTTCGTGCCATTCCGACTTCGATTCCCCGTTTGCCGAAATTCAGTTGCCTTTGAATTTCTGGTGATCCCTCTTGAGCATGTATGCTTCTGCTCCTTGTTCTAAATTAAACTTCTTTTGCAAATGGCGAAACGCTTTGACTCGTTGAGTTTTGCGGAATTCAAATTTCAATGCCCCGGTTGCCGAAATTCAGTACCCTTTGAATTTCTGGTGATCCCACTTGAGCTTGGATGCTTCTGCTACTTGTTCTACATCAGACTTCTATCACAAACGGGGAAAGGCTTTGACTCGGTGAATTTCGCGGCATTCCGACTTCGATTCCCCGGTTGCCGAAATTCAGTTGCCTTTGAATTTCGGGGTGACCCCTCTTGAGCATGTATGCTTCCGCTACTTGTTCTACATCAGACTTCTTCCGCAAACGGGGAAACGCTTTGACTCGGTGAATTTCCCGGTATTCCTACTTCGATTCACCGTTTGCCGAAATTCAGTTGCCTTTGAATTTCTGGTGATCCCTCTTGAGCTTGGATGCTTCTGCTCCTTGTTCTAAATCAGATTTCTTCCGCAAACGGGGAAACGCTTTGACTCGGTGAATTTCGCGGCATTTCGACTTCGATTCCCCGTTTGCCAAAATTCAGTTGCCTTTGGATTTCGGGTGAGCCCTCTTGAGCATGTATGCTTCTGCTACTTGTTCTACATCAGACTTCTTCCGCAAACGGGGAAACGCTTTGACTTGGTGAATTTCGCGGCATTCTGACTTCGATTCCTCGGTTACCGAAATTCAGTTGCCTTTGAATTTCGGGTGACCACTTTTGAGCATGTATGCTTCTGCTACTTGTTCTACATCAGACTTCTTTCGCAAACGGGGAAACGCTTTGACTCGGTGAATTTCGCGGCATTCCGACTTCGATTCCCCGTTTGCCGAAATTCAGTTGCCTTTGGATTTCGGGTGAGCCCTCTTGAGCATGTATGCTTCCGCTACTTGTTCTACATCAGACTTCTTCCGGAAACGGGGAAACGCTTTGACTCGGTGAATTTCGCGGTATTCCGACGTCGATTCCCCGTTTGCCGAAATTTAGTTGCCTTTGAATTTCTGGTGATCCCTCTTGAGCATGTATGCTTCTGCTCCTTGTTCTAAATCAGATTGCTTCCGCAAACGGGGAAACGCTTTGACTCGGTGAATTTCGCAGCATTCCGACTTCGATTTCCCGTTTGCCGAAATTCAGTTGCTTTTGAATTTCGGGTGACCCCTCTTGAGCATGTATGCTTCTGCTACTTGTTCTACATCAGACTTCTTCCGTAAACAGTGAAACGCTTTGACTCGGTGAATTTCGCGGCATTCCGACTTCGATTCCCTGTTTCCGAAATTCAGTTGCCTTTGGATTTAGGGTGAGCCCTCTTGAGCATGTATGCTTCCGCTACTTGTTCTACATCAGACTTCTTCCGCAAACGGGGAAACGCTTTGACTCGGTGAATTTCGCGGCATTCCGACTTCGATTCCCCGTTTGCCGAAATTCACTTGCCTTTGAATTTCTGGTGATCCCTCTTGAGCATGTATGCTTCTGCTCCTTGTTCTAAATCAAACTTCTTCTGCAAATGGCGAAACGCTTTGACTCGTTGAGTTTCGTGGCATTCCCACTTCGATGCCCCGGTTGCCGAAATTCAGTTGCCTTTGAATTTCGGGTGACCCCTCTTGAGCATGTATGCTTCTGCTACTTGTTCTACATCAGACTTCTTCTGCAAACGGGAAAACGCTTTGACTCGGTGAATTTCGCGGCATTCCGACTTCAATTCCCCGTTTGCCGAAATTTAGTTGCCTTTGAATTTCTGGTGATCCCTCTTGAGCATGTATGCTTCTGCTCCTTGTTCTAAATCAAACTTCTTCTGCAAATGGCGAAACACTTTGACTCGTTGTGTTTCGTGACATTCCCACTTCGATGCCCCGGTTGCCGAAATTCAGTTGCCTTTGAATTTCAGGTGACACCTCTTGAGCATGTATGCTCCTGCTACTTGTTCTACATCAGACTTCTTCTGCAAACGGGAAAACGTTTTGACTCGGTGAATTTCGCGGCATTCCGAATTCGATGCCCCGGTTGCCGAAATTCAGTTGCCTTTGAATTTCGGGTGAGCCCTCTTGAGCATGTATGCTTCTGCTACTTGTTCTACATCAGACTTCTTCCGCAAACGGGGAAATGCTTTAAATTGGTGAATTTCGCGGCATTCCGACTTCGATTCCCGTTTTCCGAAATTCAGTTGCCTTTGAATTTCGGGTGACCCCTCTTGACCATGTATGCTTCTGCTACTTGTTCTACATCAGACTTCTTCCTGAAACGGCGAAACGCTTTGCCACGGTGAGTTTCGCGGCATACCGACTTCGATTCCCCGGTTGCCGAAATTCAGTTGCCTTTGAATTTCGGGTGACCCCTCTTGAGCATGTATGCTTCTGCTACTTGTTCTACATCAGACTTCTTTCGCAAACGGGGAAACGCTTTGACTCGGTGAATTTCGTGGCATTCCGCCTTCGATTCCCCGTTTGCCGAAATTCAGTTGCCTTTGGATTTCGGGTGAGCCCTCTTGAGCATGTATGCTTCCGCTACTTGTACTACATCAGACTTCTTCCGCAAACGGGGAAACGCTTTGACTCGGTGAATTTCACGGCATTACGACTTCGATTCCCCGTTTGCCGAAATTCAGTTGCCTTTGAATTTCGGGTGAGCCCTCTTGAGCATGTATGCTTCTGCTACTTGTTCTACATCAGACTTCTTCCGCAAACGGGGAAACGCTGAGACTCGGTGAATTTCGCGGCATTCTGACTTCGTTTCCCCGTTCGCCGAAATTTAGTTGCCTTTGGATTTCGGGTGACCCCTCTTGAGCATGTATGCTTCCGCTACTTGTTCTACATCAGACTTCTTCCGCAAATGGGGAAACGCTTTGACTCGGTTAATTTCGCGGCATTCCGATTTCGATTCCCCGTTTGCCGAAATTCAGTTGCCTTTGGATTTCGGGTAAGCCCTCTTGAGCATGTATGCTTCTGCTACTTGTTCTACATCAGACTTCTTCCGCAAACGGGGAAACGCTTTGACTCGGTGAATTTCACGGCTTTACGACTTCGATTCCCCGTTTGCCTAAATTCAGTTGCCTTTGATTTTCGGGCGAGCCCTCTTGAGCATGTATGCTTCTGCTACTTGTTCTACATCAGACTTCTTCCGCAAACGGGGAAACGCTGAGACTCGGTGAATTTCGCTGCATTCTGACTTCGTTTCCCCGTTCGCCGAAATTCAGTTGCCTTTGGATTTCGGGTGACCCCTCTTGAGCATGTATGCTTCTGCTACTTGTTCTACATCAGATTTCTTCCGCAAATGGCGAAACGCTTTGACTCGTTGAGTTTCACGGCATTCCGACTTCGTTTCCCCATTTGCCGAAATTTAGTTGCTTTGAATTTCGGGTGACCCCTCTTGAGCATGTATGCTTCTGCTACTTGTTCTACATCAGACTTCTTCCGCAAACGGGGAAACGCTTTGACTCGGTGAATTTCGAGGAGTTCCGACTTCGATTCCCCGTTTGCCGAAATTCAGTTGCCTTTGGATTTTGGGTGACCGCTCTTGAGCATGTATGCTTTTGCTACTTGTTCTACATCAGACTTCTTCCGCAAACGGGGAAACGCTTTAAATTGGTGAATTTCGCGGCATTCCGACTTCGATTCCCGTTTTCCGAAAATCAGTTGCCTTTGAATTTCGGGTGACCCCTCTTGACCATGTATGCTTCTGCTACTTATTCTAAATCAGACTTTTTCCGCAAACAGCGAAACGCTTTGACTCGGTGAGTTTCGCGGAATTCCAACTTCGATGCTCCGGTTGCCGAAATTCAGTTGCCTTTGAATTTCGGGTGATTCCTCTACAGCATGTATGCTTCTGCTACTTGTTCTACATCAGACTTCTTCCGCAAACGGGGAAACGCTTTGACTCGGTCACTTTCGCGGCATTCCGACTTCGATTCCCCGTTTGCCGAAATGCAGTTGCCTTTGAATTTCGGGTGACCCCTCTTGACCATGTATGCTTCTGCTACTTGTTCTACATCAGACTTCTTCCGCAAACGGGGAAACGCTTTAAATTGGTGAATTTCGCGGCATTCCGACTTCGATTCCCGTTTTCCGAAAATCAGTTGCCTTTGAATTTCGGGTGACCCCTCTTGACCATGTATGCTTCTGCTACTTATTCTAAATCAGACTTTTTCCGCAAACAGCGAAACGCTTTGACTCGGTGAGTTTCGCGGAATTCCAACTTCGATGCTCCGGTTGCCGAAATTCAGTTGCCTTTGAATTTCGGGTGATTCCTCTAGAGCATGTATGCTTCTGCTACTTGTTCTACATCAGACTTCTTCCGCAAACGGGGAAACGCTTTGACTCGGTCATTTTCGCGGCATTCCGACTTCGATTCCCCGTTTGCCGAAATGCAGTTGCCTTTGAATTTCGGGTGACCCCTCTTGACCATGTACGCTTCTGCTACTTGTTCTACATCAGACTTCTTCATGGAACGGCGAAACGCTTTGCCACGGTGAGTTTCGCGGCATTCCGACTTCGATTCCCCGGTTCCCGAAATTTAGTTGCCTTTGAATTTCGGGTGACCCCTCTTGAGCATGTATGCTTCTGCTACTTGTTCTACATCAGACTTCTTCCGCAAACGGGGAAACGCTTTGACTGGTGAATTTCGCGGCATTCCGACTTCGTTTCCCCGTTTGCCGAAATTCAGTTGCTTGTGGATTTCGGGTGACCCCTCTTGAGCATGTATGCTTCCGCTACTTGTTCTACATCAGACTTCTTCCGGAAACGGGGAAACGCTTTGACTCGGTGAATTTCGCGGCATTCCGACTTCGATTCCCCGTTTGCCAAAATTCAGTTGCCTTTGAATTTCAAGTGACCCCTCTTAAGCATGTATGCTTCTGCTACTTGTTCTACATCAGACCTCTTCCGCAAACGGGGAAACGCTTTGACTCGGTGAATTTCGTGGCATTCCGCTTTCGATTCCCCGTTTGCCGAAATTCAGTTGCCTTTAGATTTCGGGTGAGCCCTCTTGAGCATGTATGCTTCCGCTACTTGTACTACATCAGACTTCTTCCGCAAACGGGGAAACGCTTTGACTCGGTGAATTTCCCGGCATTACGAATTCGATTCCCCGTTTGCCGAAATTCAGTTGCCTTTGAATTTCGGGTGAGCCCTCTTGAGCATGTATGCTTCTGCTACTTGTTCTACATCAGACTTCTTCCGCAAACGGGGAAACGCTGAGACTCGGTGAATTTCGCGGCATTCTGACTTCGTTTCCCCGTTCGCCGAAATTCAGTTGCCTTTGGATTTCGGGTGACCCCTCTTGAGCATGTATGCTTCTGCTACTTGTTCTACATTAGATTTCTTCCGCAAATGGCGAAACGCTTTGACTCGTTGAGTTTTGCGGCATTCGGACTTCGATGCCCCGGTTGCCGAAATTCAATTGCCTTTGAATTTCGGGTGACCCCTCTTGAGCATGTAGGCTTCTGCTACTTGTTCTAAATCAGACTTCTTCCGCAAACAGCGAAACGCTTTGACTCGGTGAGTTTCGCAGAATTCCAACTTCGATGCCCCGGTTGCCGAAATTCAGTTGCCTTTGAATTTCGGGTGATTACTCTAGAGCATGTATGCTTCTGCTACTTGTTCTACATCAGACTTCTTCCACAAACGGCGAAACGCTTTGACTCTGTTACTTTCGCGGCATTCCGACTTCGATTCCCCGTTTGCCGAAATGTAGTTGCCACTTTGATGCCCCGGTTGCCGAAATTCAGTTGCCTTTGAATTTCGGGTGATCCCACTTGAGCTTGGATGCTTCTCCTACTCGTTCTACATCAGACTTCTTCCACAAACAGCAAAACACTTTGACTCGGTGACTTTCGCGGCATTCCGACTTCGATTCCACATTTGCCGAAATTGAATTGCCTTTGAATTTCGGGTGACCCCTCTTGAGCATGTATGCTTCTGCTACTTGTTCTAAATCAGACTTCTTCCGCAAACGGGGAAACACTTTAAATTGGTGAATTTCGCGGCATTCCGACTTCGATTCCCGTTTTCCGAAATTTAGTTGCCTTTGAATTTCGGGTGACCCCTCTTGACCATGTATGCTTCTGCTACTTGTTCTACATCAGACTTCTTCCTGAAACGGCGAAACGCTTTGCCACGGTGAGTTTCGCGGCATTCCGACTTCGATTCCCCGGTTGCCGAAATTCAGTTGCCTTTGAATTTCGGGTGACCCCTCTTGAGCATGTATGCTTCTGCTACTTGTTCTACATCAGACTTCTTCCGCAAACGGGGAGACGCTTTGACTCGGTGAATTTCGCGGCATTCCGATTTCGATTCCCCGTTTGCCGAAATTCAATTGACTTTGGATTTCGGGTGAGCCCTCTTGAGCATGTATGCTTCCGCTACTTGTTCTACATCAGACTTTTTCCGCAAACGGGGAAACGCTTTGACTCGGTGAATTTCGCGGCATTCCGACTTCGATTCCCCGTTTGCCGAAATTCAGTTGCCTTTGGATTTTGGGTGACCCCTCTTGAGCATGTATGCTTTTGCTACTTGTTCTACATCAGACTTCTTCCGCAAACGGGGAAACGGCTTGACTCGGTGAATTTCGCGGCATTCCGACTTCGATTCCCGTTTGCCGAAATTCAGTTGCCTTTCAATTTCGGGTGACCCCTCTTGACCATGTATGCTTCTGCTACTTGTTCTACATCAGACTTCTTCCGCAAACGGGGAAACGCTTTAAATTGGTGAATTTCGCGGCATTCCGACTTCGATTCCCGTTTTCCGAAAATCAGTTGCCTTTGAATTTCGGGTGACCCCTCTTGACCATGTATGCTTCTGCTACTTATTCTAAATCAGACTTTTTCCGCAAACAGCGAAACGCTTTGACTCGGTGAGTTTCGCGGAATTCCAACTTCGATGCTCCGGTTGCCGAAATTCAGTTGCCTTTGAATTTCGGGTGATTCCTCTAGAGCATGTATGCTTCTGCTACTTGTTCTACATCAGACTTCTTCCGCAAAAGGGGAAACGCTTTGACTCGGTCACTTTCGCGGCATTCCGACTTCGATTCCCCGTTTGCCGAAATGCAGTTGCCTTTGAATTTCGGGTGACCCCTCTTGACCATGTATGCTTCTGCTACTTGTACTACATCAGACTTCTTCCGCAAACGGGGAAACGCTTTGACTCGGTGAATTTCACGGCATTACGAATTCGATTCCCCGTTTGCCGAAATTCAGTTGCCTTTGAATTTCGGGTGAGCCCTCTTGAGCATGTATGCTTCTGCTACTTGTTCTACATCAGACTTCTTCCGCAAACGGGGAAACGCTGAGACTCGGTGAATTTCGCGGCATTCTGACTTCGTTTCCCCGTTCGCCGAAATTCAGTTGCCTTTGGATTTCGGGTGACCCCTCTTGAGCATGTATGCTTCTGCTACTTGTTCTACATTAGATTTCTTCCGCAAATGGCGAAACGCTTTGACTCGTTGAGTTTTGCGGCATTCGGACTTCGATGCCCCGGTTGCCGAAATTCAATTGCCTTTGAATTTCGGGTGACCCCTCTTGAGCATGTAGGCTTCTGCTACTTGTTCTAAATCAGACTTCTTCCGCAAACAGCGAAACGCTTTGACTCGGTGAGTTTCGCAGAATTCCAACTTCGATGCCCCGGTTGCCGAAATTCAGTTGCCTTTGAATTTCGGGTGATTACTCTAGAGCATGTATGCTTCTGCTACTTGTTCTACATCAGACTTCTTCCACAAACGGCGAAACGCTTTGACTCTGTTACTTTCGCGGCATTCCGACTTCGATTCCCCGTTTGCCGAAATGTAGTTGCCACTTTGATGCCCCGGTTGCCGAAATTCAGTTGCCTTTGAATTTCGGGTGATCCCACTTGAGCTTGGATGCTTCTCCTACTCGTTCTACATCAGACTTCTTCCACAAACAGCAAAACACTTTGACTCGGTGACTTTCGCGGCATTCCGACTTCGATTCCACATTTGCCGAAATTGAATTGCCTTTGAATTTCGGG
The DNA here is from genome assembly GCA_033617975.1 of Populus alba x Populus glandulosa. Lineage (NCBI taxonomy): Eukaryota > Viridiplantae > Streptophyta > Magnoliopsida > Malpighiales > Salicaceae > Populus > Populus alba x Populus glandulosa. The sequence continues at coordinate 3,776,676 of CM066146.1, forward strand.
TGACCCCTCTTGAGCATGTATGCTTCTGCTACTTGTTCTAAATCAGACTTCTTCCGCAAACGGGGAAACACTTTAAATTGGTGAATTTCGCGGCATTCCGACTTCGATTCCCGTTTTCCGAAATTTAGTTGCCTTTGAATTTCGGGTGACCCCTCTTGACCATGTATGCTTCTGCTACTTGTTCTACATCAGACTTCTTCCTGAAACGGCGAAACGCTTTGCCACGGTGAGTTTCGCGGCATTCCGACTTCGATTCCCCGGTTGCCGAAATTCAGTTGCCTTTGAATTTCGGGTGACCCCTCTTGAGCATGTATGCTTCGGCTACTTGTTCTACATCAGACTTCTTCCGCAAACGGGGAGACGCTTTGACTCGGTGAATTTCGCGGCATTCCGATTTCGATTCCCCGTTTGCCGAAATTCAATTGACTTTGGATTTCGGGTGAGCCCTCTTGAGCATGTATGGTTCCGCTACTTGTTCTACATCAGACTTTTTCCGCAAACGGGGAAACGCTTTGACTCGGTGAATTTCGCGGCATTCCGACTTCGATTCCCCGTTTGCCGAAATTCAGTTGCCTTTGGATTTTGGGTGACCCCTCTAGAGCATGTATGCTTTTGCTACTTGTTCTACATCAGACTTCTTCCGCAAACGGGGAAACGGCTTGACTCGGTGAATTTCGCGGCATTCCGACTTCGATTCCCGTTTGCCGAAATTCAGTTGCCTTTCAATTTCGGGTGACCCCTCTTGACCATGTATCCTTCTGCTACTTGTTCTACATCAGACTTCTTCCGCAAACGGGGAAACGCTTTAAATTGGTGAATTTCGCGGCATTCCGACTTCGATTCCCGTTTTCCGAAAATCAGTTGCCTTTGAATTTCGGGTGACCCCTCTTGACCATGTATGCTTCTGCTACTTATTCTAAATCAGACTTTTTCCGCAAACAGCGAAACGCTTTGACTCGGTGAGTTTCGCGGAATTCCAACTTCGATGCTCCGGTTGCCGAAATTCAGTTGCCTTTGAATTTCGGGTGATTCCTCTACAGCATGTATGCTTCTGCTACTTGTTCTACATCAGACTTCTTCCGCAAACGGGGAAACGCTTTGACTCGGTCACTTTCGCGGCATTCCGACTTCGATTCCCCGTTTGCCGAAATGCAGTTGCCTTTGAATTTCGGGTGACCCCTCTTGACCATGTATGCTTCTGCTACTTGTTCTACATCAGACTTCTTCCGCAAACGGGGAAACGCTTTGAATTGGTGAATTTCGCGGCATTCCGACTTCGATTCCCGTTTTCAGAAAATCAGTTGCCTTTGAATTTCGGGTGACCCCTCTTGACCATGTATGCTTCTGCTACTTGTTCTACATCAGACTTCTTCCTGAAACGGCGAAACGCTTTGCCACGGTGAGTTTCGCGGCATTCCGACTTCGATTCCCCGGTTGCCGAAATTCAGTTGCCTTTGAATTTCGGGTGACCCCTCTTGAGCATGTATGCTTCGGCTACTTGTTCTACATCAGACTTCTTCCGCAAACGGGGAAACGCTGAGACTCGGTGAATTTCGCGGCATTCTGACTTCGTTTCCCCGTTCGCCGAAATTCAGTTGCCTTTGGATTTCGGGTGACCCCTCTTGAGCATGTATGCTTCTGCTACTTGTTCTACATTAGATTTCTTCCGCAAATGGCGAAACGCTTTGACTCGTTGAGTTTTGCGGCATTCGGACTTCGATGCCCCGGTTGCCGAAATTCAATTGCCTTTGAATTTCGGGTGACCCCTCTTGAGCATGTAGGCTTCTGCTACTTGTTCTAAATCAGACTTCTTCCGCAAACAGCGAAACGCTTTGACTCGGTGAGTTTCGCAGAATTCCAACTTCGATGCCCCGGTTGCCGAAATTCAGTTGCCTTTGAATTTCGAGTGATTACTCTAGAGCATGTATGCTTCTGCTACTTGTTCTACATCAGACTTCTTCCACAAACGGCGAAACGCTTTGACTCTGTTACTTTCGCGGCATTCCGACTTCGATTCCCCGTTTGCCGAAATGTAGTTGCCACTTTGATGCCCCGGTTGCCGAAATTCAGTTGCCTTTGAATTTCGGGTGATCCCACTTGAGCTTGGATGCTTCTCCTACTCGTTCTACATCACACTTCTTCCACAAACAGCAAAACACTTTGACTCGGTGACTTTCGCGGCATTCCGACTTCGATTCCCAATTTGCCGAAATTGAATTGCCTTTGAATTTCGGGTGACCCCTCTTGAGCATGTATGCTTCTGCTACTTGTTCTAAATCAGACTTCTTCCGCAAACGGGGAAACGCTTTAAATTGGTGAATTTCGCGGCATTCCGACTTCGATTCCCGTTTTCCGAAATTTAGTTGCCTTTGAATTTCGGGTGACCCCTCTTGACCATGTATGCTTCTGCTACTTGTTCTACATCAGACTTCTTCCTGAAACGGCGAAACGCTTTGCCACGGTGAGTTTCGCGGCATTCCGACTTCGATTCCCCGGTTGCCGAAATTCAGTTGCCTTTGAATTTCGGGTGACCCCTCTTGAGCATGTATGCTTCTGCTACTTGTTCTACATCAGACTTCTTCCGCAAACGGGGAGACGCTTTGACTCGGTGAATTTCGCGGCATTCCGATTTCGATTCCCCGTTTGCCGAAATTCAATTGACTTTGGATTTCGGGTGAGCCCTCTTGAGCATGTATGCTTCTGCTACTTGTTCTACATCAGACTTCTTCCGCAAACGGGGAGACGCTTTGACTCGGTGAATTTCGCGGCATTCCGATTTCGATTCCCCGTTTGCCGAAATTCAATTCACTTTGGATTTCGGGTGAGCCCTCTTGAGCATGTATGCTTCTGCTACTTGTACTACATCAGACTTCTTCCGCAAACGGGGAAACGCTTTGACTCGGTGAATTTCACGGCATTACGAATTCGATTCCCCGTTTGCCGAAATTCAGTTGCCTTTGAATTTCGGGTGAGCCCTCTTGAGCATGTATGCTTCTGCTACTTGTTCTACATTAGATTTCTTCCGCAAATGGCGAAACGCTTTGACTCGTTGAGTTTTGCGGCATTCGGACTTCGATGCCCCGGTTGCCGAAATTCAATTGCCTTTGAATTTCGGGTGACCCCTCTTGAGCATGTAGGCTTCTGCTACTTGTTCTAAATCAGACTTCTTCCGCAAACAGCGAAACGCTTTGACTCGGTGAGTTTCGCAGAATTCCAACTTCGATGCCCCGGTTGCCGAAATTCAGTTGCCTTTGAATTTCGAGTGATTACTCTAGAGCATGTATGCTTCTGCTACTTGTTCTACATCAGACTTCTTCCACAAACGGCGAAACGCTTTGACTCTGTTACTTTCGCGGCATTCCGACTTCGATTCCCCGTTTGCCGAAATGTAGTTGCCACTTTGATGCCCCGGTTGCCGAAATTCAGTTGCCTTTGAATTTCGGGTGATCCCACTTGAGCTTGGATGCTTCTCCTACTCGTTCTACATCACACTTCTTCCACAAACAGCAAAACACTTTGACTCGGTGACTTTCGCGGCATTCCGACTTCGATTCCCAATTTGCCGAAATTGAATTGCCTTTGAATTTCGGGTGACCCCTCTTGAGCATGTATGCTTCTGCTACTTGTTCTAAATCAGACTTCTTCCGCAAACGGGGAAACGCTTTAAATTGGTGAATTTCGCGGCATTCCGACTTCGATTCCCGTTTTCCGAAATTTAGTTGCCTTTGAATTTCGGGTGACCCCTCTTGACCATGTATGCTTCTGCTACTTGTTCTACATCAGACTTCTTCCTGAAACGGCGAAACGCTTTGCCACGGTGAGTTTCGCGGCATTCCGACTTCGATTCCCCGGTTGCCGAAATTCAGTTGCCTTTGAATTTCGGGTGACCCCTCTTGAGCATGTATGCTTCTGCTACTTGTTCTACATCAGACTTCTTCCTGAAACGGCGAAACGCTTTGCCACGGTGAGTTTCGCGGCATTCCGACTTCGATTCCCCGGTTGCCGAAATTCAGTTGCCTTTGAATTTCGGGTGACCCCTCTTGAGCATGTATGCTTCTGCTACTTGTTCTACATCAGACTTCTTCCGCAAACGGGGAGACGCTTTGACTCGGTGAATTTCGCGGCATTCCGATTTCGATTCCCCGTTTGCCGAAATTCAATTGACTTTGGATTTCGGGTGAGCCCTCTTGAGCATGTATGCTTCCGCTACTTGTTCTACATCAGACTTTTTCCGCAAACGGGGAAACGCTTTGACTCGGTGAATTTCGCGGCATTCCGACTTCGATTCCCCGTTTGCCGAAATTCAGTTGCCTTTGGATTTTGGGTGACCCCTCTTGAGCATGTATGCTTTTGCTACTTGTTCTACATCAGACTTCTTCCGCAAACGGGGAAACGGCTTGACTCGGTGAATTTCGCGGCATTCCGACTTCGATTCCCGTTTGCCGAAATTCAGTTGCCTTTCAATTTCGGGTGACCCCTCTTGACCATGTATGCTTCTGCTACTTGTTCTACATCAGACTTCGTCCGCAAACGGGGAAACGCTTTAAATTGGTGAATTTCGCGGCATTCCGACTTCGATTCCCGTTTTCCGAAAATCAGTTGCCTTTGAATTTCGGGTGACCCCTCTTGACCATGTATGCTTCTGCTACTTATTCTAAATCAGACTTTTTCCGCAAACAGCGAAACGCTTTGACTCGGTGAGTTTCGCGGAATTCCAACTTCGATGCTCCGGTTGCCGAAATTCAGTTGCCTTTGAATTTCGGGTGATTCCTCTAGAGCATGTATGCTTCTGCTACTTGTTCTACATCAGACTTCTTCCGCAAAAGGGGAAACGCTTTGACTCGGTCACTTTCGCGGCATTCCGACTTCGATTCCCCGTTTGCCGAAATGTAGTTGCCTTTGAATTTCGGGTGACCCCTCTTGACCATGTATGCTTCTGCTACTTGTACTACATCAGACTTCTTCCGCAAACGGGGAAACGCTTTGACTCGGTGAATTTCACGGCATTACGAATTCGATTCCCCGTTTGCCGAAATTCAGTTGCCTTTGAATTTCGGGTGAGCCCTCTTGAGCATGTATGCTTCTGCTACTTGTTCTACATCAGACTTCTTCCGCAAACGGGGAAACGCTGAGACTCGGTGAATTTCGCGGCATTCTGACTTCGTTTCCCCGTTCGCCGAAATTCAGTTGCCTTTGGATTTCGGGTGACCCCTCTTGAGCATGTATGCTTCTGCTACTTGTTCTACATTAGATTTCTTCCGCAAATGGCGAAACGCTTTGACTCGTTGAGTTTTGCGGCATTCGGACTTCGATGCCCCGGTTGCCGAAATTCAATTGCCTTTGAATTTCGGGTGACCCCTCTTGAGCATGTAGGCTTCTGCTACTTGTTCTAAATCAGACTTCTTCCGCAAACAGCGAAACGCTTTGACTCGGTGAGTTTCGCAGAATTCCAACTTCAATGCCCCGGTTGCCGAAATTCAGTTGCCTTTGAATTTCGGGTGATTACTCTAGAGCATGTATGCTTCTGCTACTTGTTCTACATCAGACTTCTTCCACAAACGGCGAAACGCTTTGACTCTGTTACTTTCGCGGCATTCCGACTTCGATTCCCCGTTTGCCGAAATGTAGTTGCCACTTTGATGCCCCGGTTGCCGAAATTCAGTTGCCTTTGAATTTCGGGTGATCCCACTTGAGCTTGGATGCTTCTCCTACTCGTTCTACATCAGACTTCTTCCACAAACAGCAAAACACTTTGACTCGGTGACTTTCGCGGCATTCCGACTTCGATTCCACATTTGCCGAAATTGAATTGCCTTTGAATTTCGGGTGACCCCTCTTGAGCATGTATGCTTCTGCTACTTGTTCTAAATCAGACTTCTTCCGCAAACGGGGAAACGCTTTAAATTGGTGAATTTCGCGGCATTCCGACTTCGATTCCCGTTTTCCGAAATTTAGTTGCCTTTGAATTTCGGGTGACCCCTCTTGACCATGTATGCTTCTGCTACTTGTTCTACATCAGACTTCTTCCTGAAACGGCGAAACGCTTTGCCACGGTGAGTTTCGCGGCATTCCGACTTCGATTCCCCGGTTGCCGAAATTCAGTTGCCTTTGAATTTCGGGTGACCCCTCTTGAGCATGTATGCTTCGGCTACTTGTTCTACATCAGACTTCTTCCGCAAACGGGGAGACGCTTTGACTCGGTGAATTTCGCGGCATTCCGATTTCGATTCCCCGTTTGCCGAAATTCAATTGACTTTGGATTTCGGGTGAGCCCTCTTGAGCATGTATGCTTCCGCTACTTGTTCTACATCAGACTTTTTCCGCAAACGGGGAAACGCTTTGACTCGGTGAATTTCGCGGCATTCCGACTTCGATTCCCCGTTTGCCGAAATTCAGTTGCCTTTGGATTTTGGGTGACCCCTCTTGAGCATGTATGCTTCTGCTACTTGTTCTAAATCAGACTTCTTCCGCAAACGGGGAAACGCTTTAAATTGGTGAATTTCGCGGCATTCCGACTTCGATTCCCGTTTTCCGAAATTTAGTTGCCTTTGAATTTCGGGTGACCCCTCTTGACCATGTATGCTTCTGCTACTTGTTCTACATCAGACTTCTTCCTGAAACGGCGAAACGCTTTGCCACGGTGAGTTTCGCGGCATTCCGACTTCGATTCCCCGGTTGCCGAAATTCAGTTGCCTTTGAATTTCGGGTGACCCCTCTTGAGCATGTATGCTTCTGCTACTTGTTCTACATCAGACTTCTTCCGCAAACGGGGAGACGCTTTGACTCGGTGAATTTCGCGGCATTCCGATTTCGATTCCCCGTTTGCCGAAATTCAATTGACTTTGGATTTCGGGTGAGCCCTCTTGAGCATGTATGCTTCTGCTACTTGTTCTACATCAGACTTCTTCCGCAAACGGGGAAACGCTTTGACTCGGTGAATTTCACGGCATTACGAATTCGATTCCCCGTTTGCCGAAATTCAGTTGCCTTTGAATTTCGGGTGAGCCCTCTTGAGCATGTATGCTTCTGCTACTTGTTCTACATTAGATTTCTTCCGCAAATGGCGAAACGCTTTGACTCGTTGAGTTTTGCGGCATTCGGACTTCGATGCCCCGGTTGCCGAAATTCAATTGCCTTTGAATTTCGGGTGACCCCTCTTGAGCATGTAGGCTTCTGCTACTTGTTCTAAATCAGACTTCTTCCGCAAACAGCGAAACGCTTTGACTCGGTGAGTTTCGCAGAATTCCAACTTCGATGCCCCGGTTGCCGAAATTCAGTTGCCTTTGAATTTCGGGTGATTACTCTAGAGCATGTATGCTTCTGCTACTTGTTCTACATCAGACTTCTTCCACAAACGGCGAAACGCTTTGACTCTGTTACTTTCGCGGCATTCCGACTTCGATTCCCCGTTTGCCGAAATGTAGTTGCCACTTTGATGCCCCGGTTGCCGAAATTCAGTTGCCTTTGAATTTCGGGTGATCCCACTTGAGCTTGGATGCTTCTCCTACTCGTTCTACATCACACTTCTTCCACAAACAGCAAAACACTTTGACTCGGTGACTTTCGCGGCATTCCGACTTCGATTCCCAATTTGCCGAAATTGAATTGCCTTTGAATTTCGGGTGACCCCTCTTGAGCATGTATGCTTCTGCTACTTGTTCTAAATCAGACTTCTTCCGCAAACGGGGAAACGCTTTAAATTGGTGAATTTCGCGGCATTCCGACTTCGATTCCCGTTTTCCGAAATTTAGTTGCCTTTGAATTTCGGGTGACCCCTCTTGACCATGTATGCTTCTGCTACTTGTTCTACATCAGACTTCTTCCTGAAACGGCGAAACGCTTTGCCACGGTGAGTTTCGCGGCATTCCGACTTCGATTCCCCGGTTGCCGAAATTCAGTTGCCTTTGAATTTCAGGTGACCCCTCTTGAGCATGTATGCTTCTGCTACTTGTTCTACATCAGACTTCTTCCGCAAACGGGGAGACGCTTTGACTCGGTGAATTTCGCGGCATTCCGATTTCGATTCCCCGTTTGCCGAAATTCAATTGACTTTGGATTTCGGGTGAGCCCTCTTGAGCATGTATGCTTCTGCTACTTGTTCTACATCAGACTTCTTCCGCAAACGGGGAAACGCTTTGACTCGGTGAATTTCACGGCATTACGAATTCGATTCCCCGTTTGCCGAAATTCAGTTGCCTTTGAATTTCGGGTGAGCCCTCTTGAGCATGTATGCTTCTGCTACTTGTTCTACATTAGATTTCTTCCGCAAATGGCGAAACGCTTTGACTCGTTGAGTTTTGCGGCATTCGGACTTCGATGCCCCGGTTGCCGAAATTCAATTGCCTTTGAATTTCGGGTGACCCCTCTTGAGCATGTAGGCTTCTGCTACTTGTTCTAAATCAGACTTCTTCCGCAAACAGCGAAACGCTTTGACTCGGTGAGTTTCGCAGAATTCCAACTTCGATGCCCCGGTTGCCGAAATTCAGTTGCCTTTGAATTTCGGGTGATTACTCTAGAGCATGTATGCTTCTGCTACTTGTTCTACATCAGACTTCTTCCACAAACGGCGAAACGCTTTGACTCTGTTACTTTCGCGGCATTCCGACTTCGATTCCCCGTTTGCCGAAATGTAGTTGCCACTTTGATGCCCCGGTTGCCGAAATTCAGTTGCCTTTGAATTTCGGGTGATCCCACTTGAGCTTGGATGCTTCTCCTACTCGTTCTACATCAGACTTCTTCCACAAACAGCAAAACACTTTGACTCGGTGACTTTCGCGGCATTCCGACTTCGATTCCCAATTTGCCGAAATTGAATTGCCTTTGAATTTCGGGTGACCCCTCTTGAGCATGTATGCTTCTGCTACTTGTTCTAAATCAGACTTCTTCCGCAAACGGGGAAACGCTTTAAATTGGTGAATTTCGCGGCATTCCGACTTCGATTCCCATTTTCCGAAATTTAGTTGCCTTTGAATTTCGGGTGACCCCTCTTGAGCATGTATGCTTCTGCTACTTGTTCTAAATCAGACTTTTTCCGCAAACAGCGAAACGCTTTGACTCGATGAGTTTCGCGGAATTCCAACTTCGATGCCCCGGTTGCCGAAATTCAGTTGCCTTTGAATTTCGGGTGATTCCTCTAGAGCATGTATGCTTCTGCTACTTGTTCTACATCAGACTTCTTCCGCAAACGGGGAAACGCTTTGACTCGGTCACTTTCGCGGCATTCCGACTTCGATTCCCCGTTTGCCGAAATGCAGTTGCCTTTGAATTTCGGGTGACCCCTCTTGAGCATGTATGCTTCTGCTACTTGTTCTACATCAGACTTCTTTCGCAAACGGGGAAACGCTTTGACTCGGTGAATTTCGCGGCATTCCGACTTCGTTTCCCCGTTTGCCGAAATTTAGTTGCTTTGAATTTCGGGTGACCCCTCTTGAGCATGTATGCTTCTGCTACTTGTTCTACATCAGACTTCTTCCGCAAACGGGGAAACGCTTTGACTCGGTTAATCTCGAGGAGTTCCGACTTCGTTTCCCCGTTTGCCGAAATTCAGTTGCCTTTGGATTTCGGGTGAGCCCTCTTGAGCATGTATGCTTCTGCTACTTCTTCTACATCAGATTTCTTCCGCAAATGGCGAAACGCTTTGACTCGTTGAGTTTCGCGGCATTCGAACTTCGATGCCCCGGTTGCCGAAATTCAATTGCCTTTGAATTTCGGGTGACCCCTCTTGAGCATGTAGGCTTCTGCTACTTGTTCTACATCAGACTTCTTCCGCAAACGAGGAAATGCTTTGACTCGGTGAATTTCACGGCATTCCGACTTCGTTTCCCCGTTTGCCGAAATTTAGTTGCTTTGAATTTCGGGTGACCCCTCTTGAGCATGTATGCTTCTGCTACTTGTTCTACATCAGACTTCTTCCGCAAACGGGGAAACGCTTTGACTCGGTGAATTTCGAGGAGTTCCGACTTCGATTCCCCGTTTGCCGAAATTCAGTTGCCTTTGGATTTCGGGTGACCCCTCTTGAGCATGTATGCTTCTGCTACTTGTTCTACATCAGACTTCTTCCGCAAACGGGGAAACGACTTGACTCGGTGAATTTCGCGGCATTCCGACTTCGATTCCCGTTTGCCGAAATTCAGTTGCCTTTCAATTTCGGGTGACCCCTCTTGACCATGTATGCTTCTGCTACTTGTTCTACATCAGACTTCTTCCGCAAACGGGGAAACGCTTTAAATTGGTGAATTTCGCGGCATTCCGACTTCGATTCCCGTTTTCCGAAAATCAGTTGCCTTTGAATTTCGGGTGACCCCTCTTGACCATGTATGCTTCTGCTACTTATTCTAAATCAGACTTTTTCCGCAAACAGCGAAACGCTTTGACTCGGTGAGTTTCGCGGAATTCCAACTTCGATGCCCCGGTTGCCGAAATTCAGTTGCCTTTGAATTTCGGGTGATTCCTCTAGAGCATGTATGCTTCTGCTACTTGTTCTACATCAGACTTCTTCCGCAAACGGGGAAACGCTTTGACTCGGTCACTTTCGCGGCATTCCGACTTCGATTCCCCGTTTGCCGAAATGCAGTTGCCTTTGAATTTCGGGTGACCCCTCTTGAGCATGTATGCTTCTGCTACTTGTTCTACATCAGACTTCTTTCGCAAACGGGGAAACGCTTTGACTCGGTGAATTTCGTGGCATTCCGCCTTCGATTCCCCGTTTGCCGAAATTCAGTTGCCTTTGGATTTTGGGTGACCCCTCTTGAGCATGTATGCTTTTGCTACTTGTTCTACATCAGACTTCTTCCGCAAACGGGGAAACGGCTTGACTCGGTGAATTTCGCGGCATTCCGACTTCGATTCCCGTTTGCCGAAATTCAGTTGCCTTTCAATTTCGGGTGACCCCTCTTGACCATGTATGCTTCTGCTACTTGTTCTACATCAGACTTCTTCCGCAAACGGGGAAACGCTTTAAATTGGTGAATTTCGCGGCATTCCGACTTCGATTCCCGTTTTCCGAAAATCAGTTGCCTTTGAATTTCGGGTGACCCCTCTTGACCATGTATGCTTCTGCTACTTATTCTAAATCAGACTTTTTCCGCAAACAGCGAAACGCTTTGACTCGGTGAGTTTCGCGGAATTCCAACTTTGATGCCCCGGTTGCCGAAATTCAGTTGCCTTTGAATTTCGGGTGATTCCTCTAGAGCATGTATGCTTCTGCTACTTGTTGTACATCAGACTTCTTCCGCAAACGGGGAAACGCTTTGACTTGGTCACTTTCGCGGCATTCCGACTTCGATTCCCCGTTTGCCGAAATGCAGTTGCCTTTGAATTTCGGGTGACCCCTCTTGAGCATGTATGCTTCTGCTACTTGTTCTACATCAGACTTCTTTCGCAAACGGGGAAACGCTTTGACTCGGTGAATTTCGTGGCATTCCGCCTTCGATTCCCCGTTTGCCGAAATTCAGTTGCCTTTGGATTTCGGGTGAGCCCTCTTAAGCATGTATGCTTCCGCTACTTGTACTACATCAGACTTCTTCCGCAAACGGGGAAACGCTTTGACTCGGTGAATTTCACGGCATTACGACTTCGATTCCCCGTTTGCCGAAATTCAGTTGCCTTTGAATTTCGGGTGAGCCCTCTTGAGCATGTATGCTTCTGCTACTTGTTCTACATCAGACTTCTTCCGCAAACGGGGAAACGCTGAGACTCGGTGAATTTCACGGCATTCTGACTTCGTTTCCCCGTTCGCCGAAATTTAGTTGCCTTTGGATTTCGGGTGACCCCTCTTGAGCATGTATGCTTCCGCTACTTGTTCTACATCAGACTTCTTCCGCAAATGGGGAAACGCTTTGACTCGGTTAATTTCGCGGCATTCCGATTTCGATTCCCCGTTTGCCGAAATTCAGTTGCCTTTGGATTTCGGGTGACCCCTCTTGAGCATGTATGCTTCTGCTACTTGTTCTACATCAGACTTCTTCCGCAAACGGGGAAACGACTTGACTCGGTGAATTTCGCGGCATTCCGACTTCGATTCCCGTTTGCCGAAATTCAGTTGCCTTTCAATTTCGGGTGACCCCTCTTGACCATGTATGCTTCTGCTACTTGTTCTACATCAGACTTCTTCCGCAAACGGGGAAACGCTTTAAATTGGTGAATTTCGCGGCATTCCGACTTCGATTCCCGTTTTCCGAAAATCAGTTGCCTTTGAATTTCGGGTGACCCCTCTTGACCATGTATGGTTCTGCTACTTATTCTAAATCAGACTTTTTCCGCAAACAGCGAAACGCTTTGACTCGGTGAGTTTCGCGGAATTCCAACTTCGATGCCCCGTTTGCCGAAATGCAGTTGCCTTTGAATTTCGGGTGACCCCTCTTGAGCATGTATGCTTCTGCTACTTGTTCTACATCAGACTTCTTCCGCAAACGGGGAAACGCTTTGACTCGGTCACTTTCGCGGCATTCCGACTTCGATTCCCCGTTTGCCGAAATGCAGTTGCCTTTGAATTTCGGGTGACCCCTCTTGAGCATGTATGCTTCTGCTACTTGTTCTACATCAGACTTCTTTCGCAAACGGGGAAACGCTTTGACTCGGTGAATTTCGCGGCATTCCGACTTCGTTTCCCCGTTTGCCGAAATTTAGTTGCTTTGAATTTCGGGTGACCCCTCTTGAGCATGTATGCTTCTGCTACTTGTTCTACATCAGACTTCTTCCGCAAACGGGGAAACGCTTTGACTCGGTTAATCTCGAGGAGTTCCGACTTCGTTTCCCCGTTTGCCGAAATTCAGTTGCCTTTGGATTTCGGGTGAGCCCTCTTGAGCATGTATGCTTCTGCTACTTCTTCTACATCAGATTTCTTCCGCAAACAGCGAAACGCTTTGACTCGGTGAGTTTCGCGGCATTCGAACTTCGATGCCCCGGTTGCCGAAATTCAATTGCCTTTGAATTTCGGGTGACCCCTCTTGAGCATGTAGGCTTCTGCTACTTGTTCTACATCAGACTTCTTCCGCAAACGAGGAAATGCTTTGACTCGGTGAATTTCACGGCATTCCGACTTCGTTTCCCCGTTTGCCGAAATTTAGTTGCTTTGAATTTCGGGTGACCCCTCTTGAGCATGTATGCTTCTGCTACTTGTTCTACATCAGACTTCTTCCGCAAACGGGGAAACGCTTTGACTCGGTGAATTTCGAGGAGTTCCGCCTTCGATTCCCCGTTTGCCGAAATTCAGTTGCCTTTGGATTTCGGGTGAGCCCTCTTAAGCATGTATGCTTCCGCTACTTGTACTACATCAGACTTCTTCCGCAAACGGGGAAACGCTTTGACTCGGTGAATTTCACGGCATTACGACTTCGATTCCCCGTTTGCCGAAATTCAGTTGCCTTTGAATTTCGGGTGAGCCCTCTTGAGCATGTATGCTTCTGCTACTTGTTCTACATCAGACTTCTTCCGCAAACGGGGAAACGCTGAGACTCGGTGAATTTCGCGGCATTCTGACTTCGTTTCCCCGTTCGCCGAAATTTAGTTGCCTTTGGATTTCGGGTGACCCCTCTTGAGCATGTATGCTTCCGCTACTTGTTCTACATCAGACTTCTTCCGCAAATGGGGAAACGCTTTGACTCGGTTAATTTCGCGGCATTCCGATTTCGATTCCCCGTTTGCCGAAATTCAGTTGCCTTTGGATTTCGGGTGAGCCCTCTTGAGCATGTATGCTTCTGCTACTTGTTCTACATCAGACTTCTTCTGCAAACGGGGAAACGCTTTGACTCGGTGAATTTCACTGCTTTACGACTTCGATTCCCCGTTTGCCGAAATTCAGTTACCTTTGAATTTCGGGTGAGCCCTCTTGAGCATGTATGCTTCTGCTACTTGTTCTACATCAGACTTCTTCCGCAAACGGGGAAACGCTGAGACTCGGTGAATTTCGCGGCATTCTGACTTCGTTTCCCCGTTCGCCGAAATTTAGTTGCCTTTCAATTTCGGGTGACCCCTCTTGACCATGTATGCTTCTGCTACTTGTTCTACATCAGACTTCTTCCGCAAACGGGGAAACGCTTTAAATTGGTGAATTTCGCGGCATTCCGACTTCGATTCCCGTTTTCCGAAAATTAGTTGCCTTTGAATTTCGGGTGACCCCTCTTGACCATGTATGCTTCTGCTACTTATTCTAAATCAGACTTTTTCCGCAAACAGCGAAACGCTTTGACTCGGTGAGTTTCGCGGAATTCCAACTTCGATGCTCCGGTTGCCGAAATTCAGTTGCCTTTGAATTTCGGGTGATTCCTCTAGAGCATGTATGCTTCTGCTACTTGTTCTACATTAGACTTCTTCCACAAACGGGGAAACGCTTTGACTCGGTCACTTTCGCGGCATTCCGACTTCGATTCCCCGTTTGGCGAAATGCAGTTGCCTTTGAATTTCGGGTGACCCCTCTTGACCATGTATGCTTCTGCTACTTGTTCTACATCAGACTTCTTCATGGAACGGCGAAACGCTTTGCCACGCTGAGTTTCGCGGCATTCCGACTTCGATTCCCCGGTTCCCGAAATTCAGTTGCCTTTGAATTTCGGGTGACCCCTCTTGAGCATGTATGATTCTGCTACTTGTTCTACATCAGACTTCTTCCGCAAACGGGGAAACGCTTTGACTGGTGAATTTCGCGGCATTCCGACTTCGTTTCCCCGTTTGCCAAAATTCAGGTTCTTGTGGATTTCGGGTGACCCCTCTTGAGCATGTATGCTTCCGCTACTTGTTCTACATCAGACTTCTTCCGGAAACGGCGAAACGCTTTGACTCGTTGAGTTTCGCGGCATTCGGACTTCGATGCCCCGGTTGCCGAAATTCAATTGCCTTTGAATTTCTGGTGACCCCTCTTGAGCATGTAGGCTTCTGCTACTTGTTCTACATCAGACTTCTTCCGCAAATGAGGAAACGCTTTGACTCGGTGAATTTCACGGCATTCCGACTTCGTTTCCCCGTTTGCCGAAATTTAGTTGCTTTGAATTTCGGGTGACCCCTCTTGAGCATGTATGCTTCTGCTACTTGTTCTACATCAGACTTCTTCCGCAAACGGGGAAACGCTTTGACTCGGTGAATTTCGAGGAGTTCCGACTTCGATTCCCCGTTTGCCGAAATTCAGTTGCCTTTGGATTTCGGGTGACCCCTCTTGAGCATGTATGCTTCCGCTACTTGTTCTACATCAGACTTCTTCCGGAAACGGGGAAACGCTTTGACTCGGTGAATTTCGCGGCATTCCGACTTCGATTCCCCGTTTGCCAAAATTCAGTTGCCTTTGAAATTCGAGTGACCCCTCTTAAGCATGTATGCTTCTGCTACTTGTTCTACATCAGACCTCTTCCGCAAACGGGGAAACGCTTTGACTGGGTGAATTTCGCGGCATTCCGCTTTCGATTCCCCGTTGGCCGAAATTCAGTTGCCTTTGAATTTCGAGTGACCCCTCTTAAGCATGTATGCTTCTGCTACTTGTTCTACATCAGACCTCTTCCGCAAACGGGGAAACGCTTTGACTCGGTGAATTTCGTGGCATTCCGCCTTCGATTCCCCGTTTGCCGAAATTCAGTTGCCTTTGGATTTCGGGTGAGCCCTCTTGAGCATGTATGCTTCCGCTACTTGTTCTACATCAGATTTCTTCCGCAAATGGCGAAACGCTTTGACTCGTTGAGTTTCGCGGCATTCGGACTTCGATGCCCCGGTTGCCGAAATTCAATTGCCTTTGAATTTCGGGTGACCCCTCTTGAGCATGTAGGCTTCTGCTACTTGTTCTACATCAGACTTCTTCCGCAAATGAGGAAACGCTTTGACTCGGTGAATTTCACGGCATTCCGACTTCGATTCCCCGTTTGCCGAAATTCAGTTGCCTTTGAATTTCAGGTGACCCCTCTTGAGCATGTATGCTTCTGCTACTTGTTCTACATCAGACTTCTTCTGCAAACGGGGAAACGCTTTCAATCGGTGAATTTCGCGTCATTCTGACTTCGATTCCCCGTTTCCCGAAATTCAGTTGCGTTTGGATTTCGGGTGACCCCTCTTGAGCTTGTATGCTTCTGCTACTTCTTCTAAATCAGACTTCTTCCGCAAAGAGCGAAACGCTTTGACTCGGTGAGTTTCGCGGAATTGCAACTTCGATGCCCCGGTTGTCGAAATTCAGTTGCCTTTGAATTTCGGGTGATTCCTCTAGAGCATGTATGCTTCCGCTACTTGTTCTACATCAGACGTCTTCCGCAAACGGGGAAACGCTTTGACTCGGTGACTTTCACGGCATTCCGACTTCGATTCCCCGTTTGCCGAAATTCAGTTGCCTTTCAATTTCGGGTGACCCCTCTTGACCATGTATGCTTCTGCTACTTGTTCTACATCAGACTTCTTCCGCAAACGGGGAAACGCTTTAAATTGGTGAATTTCGCGGCATTTCGACTTCGATTCCCGTTTTCCGAAATTCAGTTGCCTTTGAATTTCGGGTGACCCCTCTTGACCATGTATGCTTCTGCTACTTGTTCTACATCAGACTTCTTCATGGAACGGCGAAACGCTTTGCCACGGTCAGTTTCGCGGCATTCCGACTTCGATTCCCCGGTTCCCGAAATTCAGTTGCCTTTGAATTTCGGGTGACCCCTCTTGAGCATGTATGCTTCTGCTACTTGTTCTACATCAGACTTCTTCCGCAAACGGGGAAACGCTTTGACTGGTGAATTTCGCGGCATTCCGACTTCGTTTCACCGTTTGCCGAAATTCAGTTGCTTTTGGATTTCGGGTGACCCCTCTTGAGCATGTATGCTTCCGCTACTTGTTCTACATCAAACTTCTTCCGGAAACGGGGAAACGCTTTGACTCGGTGAATTTCGCGGCATTCCGACTTCGATTCCCCGTTTGCCAAAATTCAGTTGCCTTTGAATTTCGAGTGACCCCTCTTAAGCATGTATGCTTCTGCTACTTGTTCTACATCAGACCTCTTCCGCAAACGGGGAAACGCTTTGACTCGGTGAATTTCGTGGCATTCCGCCTTCGATTCCCCGTTTGCCGAAATTCAGTTGCCTTTGGATTTCGGGTGAGCCCTCTTGAGCATGTATGCTTCCGCTACTTGTACTACATCAGACTTCTTCCGCAAACGGGGAAACGCTTTGACTCGGTGAATTTCACGGCATTACGACTTCGATTCCCCGTTTGCCGAAATTCAGTTGCCTTTGAATTTCGGGTGAGCCCTCTTGAGCATGTATGCTTCTGCTACTTGTTCTACATCAGACTTCTTCCGCAAACGGGGAAACGCTGAGACTCGGTGAATTTCGCGGCATTCTGACTTCGTTTCCCCGTTCGCCGAAATTCAGTTGCCTTTGGATTTCGGGTGACCCCTCTTGAGCATGTATGCTTCTGCTACTTGTTCTACATCAGATTTCTTCCGCAAATGGCGAAACGCTTTGACTCGTTGAGTTTCGCGGCATTCGGACTTCGATGCCCCGGTTGCCGAAATTCAATTGCCTTTGAATTTCGGGTGACCCCTCTTGAGCATGTAGGCTTCTGCTACTTGTTCTACATCAGACTTCTTCCGCAAACGAGGAAACGCTTTGACTCGGTGAATTTCACGGCATTCCAACTTCGATTCCCCGTTTGCCGAAATTCAGTTGCCTTTGAATTTCTGGTGATCCCTCTTGAGCATGTATGCTTCTGCTCCTTGTTCTACATCAGACTTCTTCCGCAAACGGGGAAACGCTTTGACTGGTGAATTTCGCGGCATTCCGACTTCGTTTCCCCGTTTGCCGAAATTCAGTTGCCTTTGAATTTCGGGTGAGCCCTCTTGAGCATGTATGCTTCCGCTACTTGTACTACATCAGACTTCTTCCGCAAACGGGGAAACACTTTAAATTGGTGAATTTCGCGGCATTCCGACTTCGATTCCCGTTTTCCGAAATTCAGTTGCCTTTGAATTTCGGGTGACCCCTCTTGACCATGTATGCTTCTGCTACTTGTTCTACATCAGACTTCTTCATGGAACGGCGAAACGCTTTGCCACGGTGAGTTTCGCGGCATTCCGACTTCGATTCCCCGGTTCCCGAAATTCAGTTGCCTTTGAATTTCGGGTGACCCCTCTTGAGCATGTATGCTTCTGCTACTTGTTCTACATCAGACTTCTTCCGCAAACGGGGAAACGCTTTGACTGGTGAATTTCGCGGCATTCCGACTTCGTTTCCCCGTTTGCCGAAATTCAGTTGCTTTTGGATTTCGGGTGACCCCTCTTGAGCATGTATGCTTCCGCTACTTGTTCTACATCAGACTTCTTCCGGAAACGGGGAAACGCTTTGACTCGGTGAATTTCGCGGCATTCCGACTTCGATTCCCCGTTTGCCAAAATTCAGTTGCCTTTGAATTTCGAGTGACCCCTCTTCAGCATGTATGCTTCTGCTACTTGTTCTACATCAGACCTCTTCCGCAAACGGGGAAACGCTTTGACTCGGTGAATTTCGTGGCATTCCGCCTTCGATTCCCCGTTTGCTGAAATTCAGTTGCCTTTGGATTTCGGGTGAGCCCTCTTGAGCATGTATGCTTCCGCTACTTGTACTACATCAGACTTCTTCCGCAAACGGGGAAACGCTTTAAATTGGTGAATTTCGCGGCATTCCGACTTCGATTCCCGTTTTCCGAAATTCAGTTGCCTTTGAATTTCGGGTGACCCCTCTTGACCATGTATGCTTCTGCTACTTGTTCTACATCAGACTTCTTCATGGAACGGCGAAACGCTTTGCCACGGTGAGTTTCGCGGCATTCCGACTTCGATTCCCCGGTTCCCGAAATTCAGTTGCCTTTTAATTTCGGGTGACCCCTCTTGAGCATGTATGCTTCTGCTACTTGTTCTACATCAGACTTCTTCCGCAAACGGGGAAACGCTTTGACTGGTGAATTTCGCGGCATTCCGACTTCGTTTCCCCATTTGCCGAAATTCAGTTGCTTTTGCATTTCGGGTGACCCCTCTTGAGCATGTATGCTTCCGCTACTTGTTCTACATCAGACTTCTTCCGGAAACGGGGAAGCGCTTTGACTCGGTGAATTTCGCGGCATTCCGACTTCGATTCCCCGTTTGCCAAAATTCAGTTGCCTTTGAATTTCGAGTGACACCTCTTAAGCATGTATGCTTCTGCTACTTGTTCTACATCAGACCTCTTCCGCAAACGGGGAAACGCTTTGACTCGGTGAATTTCGTGGCATTCCGCCTTCGATTCCCCGTTTGCCGAAATTCAGTTGCCTTTGGATTTCGGGTGAGCCCTCTTGAGCATGTATGCTTCCGCTACTTGTACTACATCAGACTTCTTCCGCAAACGGGGAAACGCTTTGACTCGGTGAATTTCACGTCATTACGACTTCGATTCCCCGTTTGCCGAAATTCAGTTGCCTTTGAATTTCGGGTGAGCCCTCTTGAGCATGTATGCTTCTGCTACTTGTTCTACATCAGACTTCTTCCGCAAACGGGGAAACGCTGAGACTCGGTGAATTTCGCGGCATTCTGACTTCGTTTCCCCGTTCGCCGAAATTCAGTCGCCTTTGGATTTCGGGTGACCCCTCTTGAGCATGTATGCTTCCGCTACTTGTTCTACATCAGACTTCTTCCGCAAATGGGGAAACGCTTTGACTCGGTTAATTTCGCGGCATTCCGACTTCGATTCCCCGTTTGCCGAAATTCAGTTGCCTTTGGATTTCGGGTGAGCCCTCTTGAGCATGTATGCTTCTGCTACTTGTTCTACATCAGATTTCTTCCGCAAATGGCGAAACGCTTTGACTCGTTGAGTTTCGCGGCATTCGGACTTCGATGCCCCGGTTGCCGAAATTCAATTGCCTTTGAATTTCAGGTGACCCCTCTTGAGCATGTAGGCTTCTGCTACTTGTTCTACATCTGACTTCTTCCGCAAACGAGGAAACGCTTTGACTCGGTGAATTTCACCACATTCTGACTTCGATTCCCCGTTTGCCGAAATTCAGTTGCCTTTGAATTTCTGGTGATCCCTCTTGAGCATGTATGCTTCTGCTCCTTGTTCTACATCAGACTTCTTCTGCAAATGGCGAAACGCTTTGACTCGGTGAATTTCGCAGAGTTCCGACTTCGATTCCCCGTTTGCCGAAATTCAGTTGCCTTTGGATTTCGGGTGACCCCTCTTGAGCATGTATGCTTCCGCTACTTGTTCTACATCAGACTTCTTCCGCAAACGGGGAAACGCTTTGACTCGGTGACTTTCGCGGCATTTCGACTTCGATTCCCAATTTGCCGAAATTCAGTTGCCTTTGAATTTCGGGTGACCCCTCTTGAGCATGTATGCTTCTGCTACTTGTCCTACATCAGACTTCTTCCTCAAACGGGGAAACGCTTTGACTCGGTGAATTTCGCGGCATTCCGACTTCGATTCCCCGGTTGCCGAAATTCAGTTGCCTTTGAGTTTCGGGTGATCCCTCTTGATCATGTATGCTTCTGCTACTTGTTCTAAAATAGACTTCCTTCCGCAAATGGCGAAATGCTTTAACTCGGTGAGTTTCGCGGCATTCCGACTTTGATGCCCCGGTTGCCGAAATTCAGTTGCCTTTGAATTTCGGGTGATCCCTCTTGATCATGTATGCTTCTGCTACTTGTTCTAAAAAAGACTTCCTTCCGCAAATGGCGAAATGCTTTAATTCCATGAGTTTCGCGGCATTCCGACTTCGATGCCCCGGTTACCGAAATCCATTTGCCTTTGAATGTCGGGTGATCCCTCTTGAGCATGTATACTGCTGTTACTTCTTCTACATCAGACTTCTTCCACAAACGGGGAAACGCTTTGACTCGGTGAATTTCACGGCATTCCGACTTTGATTCCCCGTTTGCCGAAATTCAGTTGCCTTTGAATTTCTGGTGATCCATCTTGAGCATGTATGCTTCTGCTCCTTGTTCTACATCAGACTTCTTCCGCAAATGGCGAAACGCTTTGACTCGTTGAGTTTCGCTGCATTCCGACTTCGATGCCACGGTTGCCGAAATTCAGTTGCCTTTGAATTTCGGGTGACCCCTCTTGAGCATGTGTGCTTCTGCTACTTGTTCTACATCAGACTTCTTCCGCAAACGGGGAAACGCTTTGACTCGATGAATTTCGCGGCATTCCGACTTCGATTCCCCGTTTGCCGAAATTCAGTTGCCTTTGAATTTCTGGTGATCCCTCTTGAGCATGTATGCTTCTGCTCCTTGTTCTAAATCAAACTTCTTCTGCAAATGGCGAAACGCTTTGACTTGGTGAGTTTCGCGGAATTCCAACTTCGATGCCCCGGTTGCCGAAATTCAGTTGCCTTTGAATTTCGGGTGATCCCTCTAGAGCATGTATGCTTCCGCTACTTGTTCTACATCAGACTTCTTCCGCAATGGGCGAAACGCTTTGACTCGTTCAGTTTCGTGGCATTCCTACTTCGATGCCCCGGTTGCCGAAATTCAGTTGCCTTTGAATTTCGGGTGACCCCTCTTGAGCATGTATTCTTCCGCTACTTGTTCTACATCAGACTTCTTCCGCAAACGGGGAAACGCTTTGACTTGGTGAATTTGACGGCATTCCGACTTCGATTCCCCGTTTGCTGAAATTCAGTTGCCTTTGAATTTCTGGTGATCCCTCTTGAGCATGTATGCTTCTGCTCCTTGTTCTAAATCAAACTTCTTCTGCAAACGGGGAAACGCTTTGACTCCGTGGATTTCGCGGCATTCCGACTTTGATTCCCCGTTTGCCGAAATTCAGTTGCCTTTGAATTTCTGGTGATCCGTCTTGAGCATGTATGCTTCTGCTCCTTGTTCTACATCAGACTTCTTCCGCAAATGGCGAAACGCTTTGACTCGTTGAGTTTCGCGGCATTCCGACTTCGATGCCACGGTTGCCGAAATTCAGTTGCCTTTGAATTTCGGGTGACCCCTCTTGAGCATGTGTGCTTCTGCTACTTGTTCTACATCAGACTTCTTCCGCAAACGGGGAAACGCTTTGACTCGATGAATTTCGCGGCATTCCGACTTCGATTCCCCGTTTGCCGAAATTCAGTTGCCTTTGAATTTCTGGTGATCCCTCTTGAGCATGTATGCTTCTGCTCCTTGTTCTAAATCAAACTTCTTCTGCAAATGGCGAAACGCTTTGACTTGGTGAGTTTCGCGGAATTCCAACTTCGATGCCCCGGTTGCCGAAATTCAGTTGCCTTTGAATTTCGGGTGATCCCTCTAGAGCATGTATGCTTCCGCTACTTGTTCTACATCAGACTTCTTCCGCAATGGGCGAAACGCTTTGACTCGTTCAGTTTCGTGGCATTCCTACTTCGATGCCCCGGTTGCCGAAATTCAGTTGCCTTTGAATTTCGGGTGACCCCTCTTGAGCATGTATTCTTCCGCTACTTGTTCTACATCAGACTTCTTCCGCAAACGGGGAAACGCTTTGACTTGGTGAATTTCACGGCATTCCGACTTCGATTCCCCGTTTGCTGAAATTCAGTTGCCTTTGAATTTCTGGTGATCCCTCTTGAGCATGTATGCTTCTGCTCCTTGTTCTAAATCAAACTTCTTCTGCAAATGGCGAAATGCTTTGACTCGTTCAGTTTCGTGGCATTCCTACTTCGATGCCCCGGTTGCCGAAATTCAGTTGCCTTTAGATTTCGGGGGAGCCCTCTTGAGCATGTATGCTTCTGCTACTTGTTCTACATTAGACTTCTTCCGCAAACGGGGAAACGCTTTAACTCGGTGAATTTCGCAGCATTCCGACTTCGATGCCCCGGTTGCCGAAATTCAGTTGCTTTTTAATTTCGGGTGACCCCTCTTGAGCATGTATGCTTCTGCTACTTGTACTACATCAGACTTCTTCCGCAAACGGGGAAACGCTTTCACTTGGTGAATTTCGCGGCATTCCGACTTCGATTCCTAGTTTGTCGAAATTTAGTTGCCTTTGGATTTCGGGTGAGCCCTCTTGAGCATGTAGGCTTCCGCTACTTGTTCTACATCAGACTTCTTCCGCAAACGGGGAAACGCTTTGACTCGGTGAATTTCGCGGCATTCCGACTTTGATTCCCCGTTTGCCGAAATTCAGTTGCCTTTGAATTTCGGGTGACCTCTCTTGAGCATGTATGCTTCTGCTACTTGTTCTACATCAGACTTCTTCCCCAAAGGGGAAACGCTTTGACTCGGTGAATTTCACGGCATTCCGACTTCGATTCCCCGTTTGCCGAAATTCAGTTGCCTTTGAATTTCTGGTGATCCCTCTTGAGCATGTATGCTTCTGCTCCTTGTTCTAAATCACAATTCTTCTGCAAATGGCGAAACGCTTTGACTTGGTGAGTTTCGCAGAATTCCAACTTCGATGCCCCGGTTGCCGAAATGCAGTTGCCTTTGAATTTCGGGTGATCCCTCTAGAGCATGTATGCTTCCGCTACTTGTTCTACATCAGACTTCTTCCGCAAACGGGGAAACGCTTTGACTCGGTGACTTTCGCGGCATTCCGACTTCGATTCCCCGTTTGCTGAAATTCAGTTGCCTTTGAATTTCTGGTGATCCCTCTTGAGCATGTATGCTTCTGCTACTTGTTCTACAGCAGATTTCTTCCGCAAACGGGGAAACGCTTTAAATTGGTGAATTTCGCGGCATTCCGACTTCGATTCCCGTTTTCCGAAATTCAATTGCCTTTGAATTTCGGGTGACCCCTCTTGACCATGTATGCTTCTGCTACTTGTTCTACATCAGACTTCTTCTACAAATGGCGAAACGCTTTGCCACAGTGAGTTTCGTGGCATTCCGACTTCGATTCCCCGGTTCCCGAAATTCAGTTGGCTTTAAATTTCGGGTGACCCCTCTTGAGCATGTATGCTTATGCTACTTGTTCTACATTAGACTTCTACCTCAAACGGCGAAACGCTTTGCCACGGTGAGTTTCGCGGCATTCCGACTTCGATTTCCCGGTTACCGAAATTCAGTTGCCTTTGAATTTCAGGTGACCCCTCTTGAGCATGTATGCTTCTGATACTTGTTCTACATCAGACTTCTTCCGCAAACGGGGAAACGCTTTAAATCGATGAATTTCGCGGCATTCCGACTTCGATTCCTCGTTTTCTAAAATTCAGTTGCCTTTGGATTTCGGGTGATCCCTATTAAGCATGTAAGCTTCTGCTACTTGTTCTACATCAAACTTCTTTCCTCAAACGGCGAAACGCTTTGCCACGATGAGTTTCGCGGCATTCCGACTTCGATGCCCCGGTTACCGAAATTCAGTTGCCTTTGATTTTCGGGTGACCCCTCTTGAGTATGTATGCTTCTGCTACTTGTTCTACATCAGACTTCTTCCGCAAACGGGGAAACGCTTTGACTCGGTGACTTTCGCGGCATTCCGACTTCGATTCCCCGTGTGCCAAAATTCGGTTGCCTTTGGATTTCGGGTGACCCCTCTTTATCATGTATGCTTCTGCTACTTATTCTACATCAGACTTCTTCCGCAAACGGGGAAACGCTTTGACTCGGTGATTTCGCGGCAATCCGACTTCGATTCCCTTTTTGCCGAAATTCAGTTGCCTTTGAATTTCTGGTGATCCCTCTTGACCATGTATGCTTCTGCTCCTTGTTCTAAATCAGACTTCTTCTGCAAATGGCAAAACACTTTGACTCGTAGAGTTTCATGGCATTCCGACTTCGATGCCCCGGTTGTCGAAATTCAGTTGCCTTTGAATTTCGGGTGACCCCTCTTGAGCATGTATGCTTCTGCTACTTGTTCTACATCAGACTTCTTCCGCAAACGGGGAAACGCTTTGACTAGGTAAATTTCGCGGCATTCCGACTTCGATTCCCCGTTTGCCGAAATTCAGTTGCCTTTGAATTTAGGGTGACCCCTCTTGAGCATGTGAGCTTCTACTACTTGTTCTACATCAGACTTCTTCCGCAAACGGGGAAACGCTTTGACTCGGTGAATTTTGCGGCATTCCGACTTTGATTCCCCGTTTGCCGAAATTCAGTTGACTTTGAATTTCGGGTGACCCCTCTTGAGCATGTATGCTTCTGCTCCTTGTTCTAAATCACAATTCTTCTGCAAATGGCGAAACGCTTTGACTTGGTGAGTTTCGCGGAATTCCTACTTCGATGCCCCGGTTGCCGAAATGCAGTTGCCTTTGAATTTCGGGTGATCCCTCTAGAGCATGTATGCTTCCGCTACTTGTTCTACATCAGACTTCTTCCGCAAACGGGGAAACGCTTTGACTCGGTGACTTTCGCGGCATTCCGACTTCGATTCCCCGTTTGCTGAAATTCAGTTGCCTTTGAATTTCTGGTGATCCCTCTTGAGCATGTATGCTTCTGCTACTTGTTCTACAGCAGACTTCTTCCGCAAACGGGGAAACGCTTTAAATTGGTGAATTTCGCGGCATTCCGACTTCGATTCCCGTTTTCCGAAATTCAGTTGCCTTTGAATTTCGGGTGACCCCTCTTGACCATGTATGCTTCTGCTACTTGTTCTACATCAGACTTCTTCTACAAATGGCGAAACGCTTTGCCACAGTGAGTTTCGTGGCATTCGGACTTCGATTCCCCGGGTCCCGAAATTCAGTTGGCTTTGAATTTTGGGTGACCCCTCTTGAGCATGTATGCTTATGCTACTTGTTCTACATTAGACTTCTACGTCAAACGGCGAAACGCTTTGCCACGGTGAGTTTCGCGGCATTCCGACTTCGATTCCCCGGTTACCGAAATTCAGTTGCCTTTGAATTTCGGGTGACCCCTCTTGAGCATGTATGCTTCTGATACTTGTTCTACATCAGACTTCTTCCGCAAACGGGGAAACGCTTTAAATCGATGAATTTCTCGGCATTCCGACTTCGATTCCTCGTTTTCTAAAATTCAGTTGCCTTTGGATTTCGGGTGATCCCTATTAAGCATGTAAGCTTCTGCTACTTGTTCTACATCAAACTTCTTTCCTCAAACGGCGAAACGCTTTGCCACGATGAGTTTCGCGGCATTCCGACTTCGATGCCCCGGTTACCGAAATTCAGTTGCCTTTGAATTTCGGGTGACCCCTCTTGAGTATGTATACTTCTGCTACTTATTCTACATCAGACTTCTTCCGCAAACGGGGAAACGCTTTGACTCGGTGAATTTCGCGGCATTCCGACTTCGATTCCCTTTTTGCCGAAATTCAGTTGCCTTTGAATTTCTGGTGATCCCTCTTGACCATGTATGCTTCTGCTCCTTGTTCTAAATCAGACTTCTTCTGCAAATGGCGAAACGCTTTGACTCGTAGAGTTTCATGGCATTCCGACTTCGATGCCCCGGTTGTCGAAATTCAGTTGCCTTTGAATTTCGGGGTGACCCCTCTTGAGCATGTGTGCTTCTGCTACTTGTTCTACATCAGACTTCTTCCGCAAACGGGGAAATGCTTTGACTAGGTATATTTCGCGGCATTCCGACTTCGATTCCCCGTTTGCCGAAATTCAGTTGCCTTTGAATTTGGGGTGACCCCTCTTGAGCATGTGAGCTTCTGCTACTTGTTCTACATCAGACTTCTTCCGCAAACGGGGAAACGCTTTGACTCGGTGAATTTCGCGGCATTCCGACCTCGATTCCCCGTTTGCCGAAATTCAGTTGCCTTTGAATTTCGGGTGACCCCTCTTGAGCATGTATGCTTCTGCTACTTGTTCTACATCAGACTTCTTCCGCAAACGGGGAAACGCTTTGACTCGGTGAATTTCGCGGTATTCCGACTTCGATTCCCCGTTTGCCGAAATTCAGTTGCCTTTGAATTTCTGGTGATCCCTCTTGAGCATGTATGCTTCTGTTCCTTGTTCTAAATCAGACTTCTTCCGCAAATGGCGAAACGCTTTGACTCGGTGAGTTTCGCGGCATTCCGACTTCGATTCCCCGTTTGCCGAAATTCAGTTGCCTTTGAATGTCTGGTAATCCCTCTTGAGCATGTATGCTTCTGCTACTTGTTCTACATCAGACTTCTTCCGCAAACGGGGAAACGCTTTGACTCGTTGAATTTCGCGGCATTCCGACCTCAATTCCTCGTTTGCCGAAATTCATTTGCCTTTGAATTTCGGGTGACCCCTCTTGAGCATGTATGCTTCTGATACTTGTTCTACATCAGACTTCTTCCGCAAACGGGGAAACGCTTTAAATCGATGAATTTCTCGGCATTCCGACTTCGATTCCTCGTTTTCTAAAATTCAGTTGCCTTTGGATTTCGGGTGATCCCTATTAAGCATGTAAGCTTCTGCTACTTGTTCTACATCAAACTTCTTTCCGCAAACGGCGAAACGCTTTGCCACGGTGAGTTTCGCGGCATTCCGACTTCGATTCCCTAGTTGCCGAAATTCAGTTCCCTTTGAATTTCGGGTGACCGCTCTTGAGCATGTATGCTTCTGCTACTTGTTCTACATCAGACTTCTTCCACAAACGGGGAAACGCTTTGACTCGGTGAATTTCGTGGCATTCCGACTTCGATTCCCCGGTTGCCGAAATTCAGTTGCCTTTGAATTTCGGGTGACCCGTCTTGAGCATGTATGCTTCTACTACTTGTTCTACATCAGACTTCTTCCGCAAACGGGGAAACGCTTTGCCACGGTGAATTTCGCGGCATTCCGACCTCGATTCCCCGTTTGCCGAAATTTAGTTGCCTTTGCATTTCGGGTGACCCCTCTTGAGCATGTATGCTTCTGTTACTTGTTCTACATCAGACTTCTTCCGCAAACGGGGAAACGCTTTGACTAGGTAAATTTCGCGGCATTCCGACTTCGATTCCCCGTTTGCCGAAATTCAGTTGCCTTTGAATTTCTGGTGATCCCTCTTGAGCATGTATGCTTCTGCTCCTTGTTCTAAATCAGACTTCTTCCGCAAACGGGGAAACGCTTTGACTCGGTGAATTTCGTAACATTCCGACTTCGATTCCCCGTTTGCCGAAATTCAGTTGCCTTAAAATTTCGGGTGACCCCTCTTGAGCATGTATGCTTCTGCTACTTGTTCTACATCAGACTTCTTTCGCAAACGGCGAAACGCTTTGCCACGGTGAGTTTCGCGGCATTCCGACTTCGATTCCCCGGTTGCCGAAATTCAGTTGCCTTTGAATTTCGGGTGACCTGTCATGAGCATGTATGCTTCTGCTACTTGTTCTCCATCAGACTTCTTCCGCAAACGGGGAAACGCTTTGCCACGGTGAATTTCGCGGCATTCCGACCTCGATTCCCCGTTTGCCGAAATTCAGTTGCCTTTGAATTTCGGGTGACCCCTCTTGAGCATGTATGCTTCTGCTACTTGTTCTACATCAGACTTCTTCCGCAAACGGGGAAACGCTTTGACTCGGTGAATTTCGCGGTATTCCGACTTCGATTCCCCGTTTGCCGAAATTCAGTTGCCTTTGAATTTCTGGTGATCCCTCTTGAGCATGTATGCTTCTGTTCCTTGTTCTAAATCAGACTTCTTCCGCAAATGGCGAAACGCTTTGACTCGGTGAGTTTCGCGGCATTCAGACTTCGATGCCCCGGTTGCCGAAATTCAGTTGCCTTTGAATTTCTGGTGATCCCTCTTGAGCATGTATGCTTCTGCTCCTTGTTCTAAATCAGACTTCTTCTGCAAATGGCGAAAC
Organism: Populus alba x Populus glandulosa; assembly: GCA_033617975.1. Classification (NCBI taxonomy): domain Eukaryota; kingdom Viridiplantae; phylum Streptophyta; class Magnoliopsida; order Malpighiales; family Salicaceae; genus Populus; species Populus alba x Populus glandulosa. Next base: position 3,805,256 of record CM066146.1, read on the forward strand.
GCTTTGAGTCGTTGAGTTTCACGGCATTCCGACTTCGATGCCCCGGTTGCCGAAATTCAGTTGCCTTTGAATTTCGGGTGACCCCTCTTGAGTTTGTATGCTTCTGCTACTTGTTCTACATCAGACTTCTTCCGAAAACGGGGAAACGCTTTGACACGGTGAATTTCGCGGCATTCCGACTTCGATTCCTCGTTTGCCGAAATTCAGTTGCCTTTGAATTTCTGGTGATCCCTCTTGAGCATCTATGCTTCTGCTCCTTGTTCTAAATCAGACTTCTTCTGCAAATGGCGAAACGCTTTGAGTCGTTGAGTTTCACGGCATTCCGACTTCGATGCCCCGGTTGCCGAAATTCAGTTGCCTTTGAATTTCGTGTGACCCCTCTTGAGCATGTATGCTTCTGCTACTTGTTCTAAATCAGACTTCTTCTGCAAATGGCGAAACGCTTTGCCACAGTGAGTTTCGCGGCATTCCGACTTCGATTCCCCGTTTGACAAAATTCAGTTGCCTTTGAATTTCGGGTGACCCCTCTTGAGCATGTATGCTTCTGCTACTTGTTCTAAATCAGACTTCTTCTGCAAATGGCGAAACACTTTGCCACAGTGAGTTTCGCGGCATTCCGACTTCGATTCCCTGTTTGCCGAAATTCAGTTGCCTTTGAATTTCGGGTGACCCCTCTTGAGCATGTATGGTTCTGCTACTTGTTCTACATCAGACATCTTCCGCAAACGGCGAAACGCTTTGCCACGGTGACTTTCGCGGCATTTCGACTTCGATTCCCCGTTTGCCGAAATTCAGTTCCCTTTGAATTTCGGGTGACCTCTCTTGAGCATGTATGCTTCTGCTACTTGTTCTACATCAGACTTCTTCCGCAAACGGGGAAACGCTTTGACTCGGTGACTTTCGTGGCATTCCGACTTCGATTCCCCGGTTGCCGAAATTCAGTTCCCTTTGAATTTCGGGTGACCTGTCATGAGCATGTATGCTTCTGCTACTTGTTCTCCATCAGACTTCTTCCGCAAATGGGGAAACGCTTTGCCACGGTGAATTTCGCGGCATTCCGACCTCGATTCCCCGTTTGCCGAAATTCAGTTGCCTTTGAATTTCGGGTGACCCCTCTTTAGCATGTATGCTTCTGCTACTTGTTCTACATCAGACTTCTTCCGCAAACGGGGAAACGCTTTGACTCGGTGAATTTCGCGGCATTCCGACCTCGATTCCCCGTTTGCGGAAATTCAGTTGCCTTTGAATTTCTGGTGATCCCTCTTGAGCATGTATGCTTCTGCTCCTTGTTCTAAATCAGACTTCTTCCGCAAACGAGGAAACGCTTTGACTCGGTGAGTTTCGCGACATTCCGACTTCGATGCCCCAGTTGCCGAAATTCAGTTGCCTTTGAATTTCTGGGGATCCCTCTTGAGCATGTATGCTTCTTCTCCTTGTTCTAAATCAGACTTCTTCTGCAAATGGCGAAACGGTTTGACTCGTAGAGTTTCACGGCATTCCGACTTCGATGCCCCGGTTGCCGAAATTCAGTTGCCTTTGAATTTCGGGTGACCCCTCTTGAGCATGTATGCTTCTGCTACTTGTTCTACATCAGACTTCTTCCGCAAATGGGGAAACGCTTTGACTCCTTAAATTCGCGCATTCCGTCTTCGATTCCCCGTTTGCCGAAATTCAGTTGCCTTTGGATTTCGAGTGAGCCCTCTTGAGCATGTATGCTTCCGCTACTTGTTCTACATCAGACTTCTTCCACAAACGGGGAAATTTTTTGACTCGGTGAATTTCGCGGCATTCCGACTTCGATTCCCCGTTTGCCGAAATTCAGTTGCCTTTGAATTTCTGGTGATCCCTCTTGAGCATGTATGCTTCTGCTCCTTGTTCTAAATCAGACTTCTTCCGCAAACGGGGAAACGCTTTGACTCGGTAAGTTTCGCGGAATTCCAATTTCAATGCCCCGGTTGCCGAAATTCAGTTCCCTTTGAATTTCTGGTGATCCCTCGTGAGCATGTATGCTCCTGCTCCTTCTTCTAAATCAGACTTCTTCTGCAAATGGCGAAACGCTTTGACTGGGTGAGTTTCGCGGCATTCCGACTTCGATGCCCCGGTTGCCGAAATTCAGTTCCGTTTGAATTTCGGGTGACCCCTCTTGAGCATGTATGCTTTTGCTACTTGTTCTACATCAGACTTCTTCCGCAAACGGGGAAACGCTTTGACTCGGTGAATTTCGTAACATTCCGACTTCGATTCCCCGTTTGCCGAAATTCAGTTGCCTTTGAATTTCGGGTGAGCCCTCTTGAGCATGTATGCTTCTGCTACTTGTTCTAAATCAGACTTCTTCTGCAAATGGCGAAACGCTTTGCCACAGTGAGTTTCGCGGCATTCCGACATCGATTCCCCGTTTGCTGAAATTCAGTTGCCTTTGAATTTCGGGTGACCCCTCTTGAGCATGTATGCTTCTGCTACTTGTTCTAAATCAGACTTCTTCTGCAAATGGCGAAACGCTTTGCCACAGTGAGTTTCGCGGCATTCCGACATCGATTCCCCGTTTGCTGAAATTCAGTTGCCTTTGAATTTCGGGTGACCCCTCTTGAGCATGTATGCTTCTGCTACTTGTTCTAAATCAGACTTCTTCTGCAAATTGCGAAACGCTTTGCCACAGTGAGTTTCGCGGCATTCCGACTTCGATTCCCCGTTTGCCGAAATTCAGTTGCCTTTGAATTTCGGGTGACCCCTCTTGAGCATGTATGCTTCTGCTCCTTGTTCTAAATCAGACTTCTTCCGCAAACGAGGAAACGCTTTGACTCGGTGAGTTTCGCGACATTCCGACTTCGATGCCCCGGTTGCCGAAATTCAGTTGCCTTTGAATTTCTGGTGATCCCTCTTGAGCATGTATGCTTCTTCTCCTTGTTCTAAATCAGACTTCTTCTGCAAATGGCGAAACGGTTTGACTCGTAGAGTTTCACGGCATTCTGACTTCGATGCCCTGGTTGCCGAAATTCAGTTGCCTTTGAATTTCGGGTGACCCCTCTTGAGCATGTATGCTTCTGCTACTTGTTCTACATCAGACTTCTTCCGCAAACGGGGAAACGCTTTGACTCGGTGAATTTCGCGGCATTCAGACTTCGATTCCCCGTTTGCCGAAATTCAGTTGCCTTTGAATTTCGGGTGACCCATCTTGAGCATGTATGCTTCTGCTACTTGTTCTACATCAGACTTCTTCTGCAAACGGGGAAACGCTTTGACTCGGTGAATTTCGCGGCATTCCGACTTCGATTCCCCGTTTGCCGCAATTCAGTTGCCTTTGAATTTCTGGTGATCCCTCTTGAGCATGTATGCTTCTGTTCCTTGTTCTAAATCAGACTTCTTCCGCAAATGGCGAAACGCTTTGACTCGGTGAGTTTCGCGGCATTCAGACTTCGATGCCCCGGTTGCCGAAATTCAGTTGCCTTTGAATTTCTGGTGATCCCTCTTGAGCATGTATGCTTCTGCTCCTTGTTCTAAATCAGACTTCTTCTGCAAATGGCGAAACGCTTTGAGTCGTTGAGTTTCGCGGCATTCCAACTTCGATGCCCCGGTTGCCGAAATTCAGTTGCCTTTGAATTTCGGGTGACCCCTCTTTAGTTTGTATGCTTCTGCTACTTGTTCTAAATCAGACTTCTTCCGAAAACGAGGAAACGCTTTGACTCGGTGAATTTCGCGGCATTCCAACTTCGATTCCCCGTTTGCCGAAATTCAGTAGCCTTTGAATTTCTGGTGATCCCTCTTCAGCATGTATGCTTCTGTTCCTTGTTCTAAATCAGACTTCTTCCGCAAATGGCGAAACGCTTTGACTCGGTGAGTTTCGCGGCATTCAGACTTCGATGCCCCGGTTGCCGAAATTCAGTTCCCTTTGAATTTCTGGTGATCCCTCTTGAGCATGTATGCTTCTGCTCCTTCTTCTAAATCAGACTTCTTCTGCAAATGGCGAAACGCTTTGACTGGATGAGTTTCACGGCATTCCGACTTCGATGCCCCGGTTGCCGAAATTCAGTTCCCTTTGAATTTCGGGTGACCCCTCTTGAGCATGTATGCTTTTGCTACTTGTTCTACATCAGACTTCTTCCGCAAACAGGGAAACGCTTTGACTCGGTGAATTTCGTAGCATTCCGACTTCGATTCCCCGTTTTCCGAAATTCAGTTGCCTTTGAATTTCTGGTGATCCCTCTTGAGCATGTATGCTTCTGCTACTTGTTCTACATCAGACTTCTTCCGCAAACGGGGAAACGCTTTGACTGGGTGACTTTCGCGACATTCCGACATCAATTCCCCGTTTGCTGAAATTCAGTTGCCTTTGAATTTCGGGTGACCCCTCTTGAGCATGTATGCTTCTGCTACTTGTTCTAAATCAGACTTCTTCTGCAAATGGCGAAACGCTTTGCCACAGTGAGTTTCGCGGCATTCCGACTTCGATTCCCCGTTTGACAAAATTCAGTTGCCTTTGAATTTCGGGTGACCCCTCTTGAGCATGTATGCTTCTGCTACTTGTTCTACATCAGACTTCTTCCGCAAACGGCGAAACGCTTTGCCACGGTGAGTTTCGCGGCATTCCGACTTCGATTCCCCAGGTGCGGAAATTCAGTTCCCTTTGAATTTCGGGTGACCTCTCTTGAGCATGTATGCTTCTGCTACTTGTTCTACATCAGACTTCTTCCACAAACGGGGAAACGCTTTGACTCGGTGAATTTCGTGGCATTCCGACTTCGATTCCCCGGTTGCCGAAATTCAGTTGCCTTTGAATTTCGGGTGACCTGTCATGAGCATGTATGCTTCTACTACTTGTTCTCCATCAGACTTCTTCCGCAAACGGGGAAACGCTTTGACTCGGTGCATTTCGCGGCATTCCGACCTCGATTCCCCGTTTGACGAAATTCAGTTGCCTTTGAATTTCGGGTGACCCCTCTTGAGCATGTATGCTTCTGCTACTTGTTCTACATCAGACTTATTCCGCAAACGGGGAAACGCTTTGACTCGGTGAATTTCGCGGCATTCCGACTTGGATTCCCCGTTTGCCGAAATTCAGTTGCCTTTGAATTTCGGGTGACCCCTCTTGAGCATGTGAGCTTCTGCTACTTGTTCTACATCAGACTTCTTCCGCAAAAGGGGAAACGCTTTGACTCGGTGAATTTCGTAGCATTCCGACTTCGATTCCCCGTTTTCCGAAATTCAGTTGCCTTTGAATTTCTGGTGATCCCTCTTGAGCATGTATGCTTCTGCTACTTGTTCTACATCAGACTTCTTCCGCAAACGGGGAAACGCTTTGACTGGGTGACTTTCGCGGCATTCCGACATCGATTCCCCGTTTGCTGAAATTCAGTTGCCTTTGAATTTCGGGTGACCCCTCTTGAGCATGTATGCTTCTGCTACTTGTTCTAAATCAGACTTCTTCTGCAAATGGCGAAACGCTTTGCCACAGTGAGTTTCGCGGCATTCCGACTTCGATTCCCCGTTTGCCAAAATTCAGTTGCCTTTGAATTTCGGGTGACCCCTCTTGAGCATGTATGCTTCTGCTACTTGTTCTACATCAGACTTCTTCCGCAAACGGCGAAACGCTTTTCCACGGTGAGTTTCGCGGCATTCCGACTTCGATTCCCCAGGTGCGGAAATTCAGTTCCCTTTGAATTTCGGGTGACCTCTCTTGAGCATGTATGCTTCTGCTACTTGTTCTACATCAGACTTCTTCCGCAAACGGGGAAACGCTTTGACTCGGTGAATTTCGTGGCATTCCGACTTCGATTCCCCGGTTGCCGAAATTCAGTTGCCTTTGAATTTCGGGTGACCTGTCATGAGCATGTATGCTTCTACTACTTGTTCTCCATCAGACTTCTTCCGCAAACGGGGAAACGCTTTGCCACGGTGAATTTCGCGGCATTCCGACCTCGATTCCCCGTTTGACGAAATTCAGTTGCCTTTGAATTTCGGGTGACCCCTCTTGAGCATGTATGCTTCTGCTACTTGTTCTACATCAGACTTCTTCCGCAAACGGGGAAACGCTTTGACTCGGTGAATTTCGTGGCATTCCGACTTCGATGCCCAGGTTGCCGAAATTCAGTTGCCTTTGAATTTCGGGTGAACCCTCTTGAGCATGTATGCTTCTGCTACTTGTTCTACATCAGACTTCTTCCGCAAACGGGGAAACGCTTTGACTCGGTGAATTTCGCGGCATTCCGACTTCGATGCCCCGTTTGTCGAAATTCAGTTGCCTTTGAATTTCGGGTGACCCCTCTTGAGCATGTGAGCTTCTGCTACTTGTTCTACATCAAACTTCTTCCAGAAACTGGGAAACGCTTTGACTCGGTGAATTTCGCGGTATTCCGTCTTCGATTCCCCGTTTGCCGAAATTCAGTTGCCTTTGAATTTCGGGTGATCTCTCTTGAGCATGTATGCTTCTGCTACTTGTTCTACATCAGACGTCTTCCGCAAACGGGGAAACGCTTTGACTCGGTGAATTTCGCGGAATTCCGACTTCGATTCCCTGTTTGCTGAAATTCAGTTGCCTATGAATTTCGGGTGATCCCTCTTGAGCATGTATGCTTCTGCTCCTTGTTCTACATCAGACTTCTCCTGCAAACGGCGAAACGCTTTGACTCAGTGAGTTTCGCGGCATTCCGGCTTCGATTCCCCGTTTGCCGAAATTCAGTTGCCTTTGAATTTCGGGTGACCCCTATTGAGCATGTATGCTTCTGCTACTTGTTCTACATCAGACTTCTTCCGCAAACGGGGAAACGCTTTGACTAGTTGAGTTTCACGGCATTCGGACTTCGATTCCCCGTTTGTCGAAACTCAATTGCATTTGAATTTCTGGTGATCCCTCTAGAGCATGTATGCTTCTGCTACTTGTTCTACATCAGACTTCTTCCGCAAACGGGGAAACGCTTTGACTCGGTGAATTTCGCGGCATTCCGACTTCGATTCCCCGTTTGCCGAAATTCAGTTGCCTTTGAATTTCTGGTGAGCCCTCTTGAGCATGTATGCTTCTGCTCCTTGTTCTAAATCAGACTTCTTCTGCAAATGGCGAAACGCGTTGACTCGTTGAGTTTCACGGCATTCCGACTTCGATTCCCCGTTTGCCGAAATTCAGTTGCCTTTGAATTTCAGGTGATCCCTCTTGAGCATGTATGCTTCTGCTACTTGTTCTACATCAGACTTCTTCCGCAAACGGGGAAACGCTTTGACTCGGTGAATTTCGCGGCATTCCAACTTCGATTCCCCGTTTGTCGAAATTCAGTTGCCTTTGAATTTCGGGTGACCCCTCTTGAGCATGTATGCTTCTGCTCCTTGTTCTAAATCAGACTTCGTCCGCAAATGGCGAAACGCTTTGACTCGGTGAGTTTCGCGGCATTCCGACTTCGATGCCCCGGTTGCCGAAATTCAGTTGCCTTTGAATTTCGGGTGACCCGTCATGAGCATGTATGCTTCTGCTACTTGTTCTACATCAGACTTCTTCCGCAAACGGGGAAACGCTTTGACTCGGTGAATTTCGCGGAAATCCGACTTCGATTCCCTGTGTGCCGAAATTCAGTTGCCTTTGAATTTCTGGTGATCCCTCTTGAGCATGTATGCTTCTGCTCCTTGTTCTAAATCAGACTTCTTCCGCAAACGAGGAAACGCTTTGACTCGGTGAGTTTCGCGACATTCCGACTTCGATGCCCCGGTTGCCGAATTTCAGTTGCCTTTGAATTTCGGGTGACCCCTCTTGAGCATGTATGCTTCTGCTCCTTGTTCTACATCAGACTTCTTCCGCAAACGGGGAAACACTTAGACTCGGTGAATTTCGCGGCATTCCGACTTCGATTCCCCGTTTGCAGAAATTTAGTTGCCTTTGAATTTCGGGTGACCCCTCTTGAGCATGTATGCTTCTGCTACTTGTTCTACATCAGACTTCTTCCGCAAACGGGGAAACGCTTTGACTCGGTGTATTTCGCGGCATTCCGACTTCGATTCCCCGTTTGCCAAAATTCAGTTGCCTTTGAATTTCTGGTGATCCCTCTTGAGCATGTATGTTTCTGCTACTTGTTCTACATCAGACTTCTTCCGCAAACGAGGAAACGCTTTGACTCGGTGAATTTCGCGGCATTCCGATTTCAATTCCCCGTTTGCCGAAATTCAGTTGCCTTTGAATTTCTGGTGATCCCTCTTGAGCATGTATGCTTCTGCTCCTTGTTCTAAATCATACTTCTTCTGCAAATGGCGAAACGCTTTGACTCTGTGAGTTTCGTGGCATTCCGACTTCGATGCCCAGGTTGCCGAAATTCAGTTGCCTTTGAATTTCGGGTGACCACTCTTGAGCATGTATGCTTCTGCTTCTTGTTCTAAATCAGACTTGTTCCGCAAATGGCGAAACGCTTTGACTCGGTGAGTTTCGCGGCATTCCGACTTCGATGCCCCGGTTGCCGAAATTCAGTTGCCTTTGAATTTCGGGTGACCCGTCATGAGCATGTATGCTTCTGCTACTTGTTCTACATCAGACTTCTTCCGCAAACGGGGAAACGCTTTGACTCGGTGAATTTCGCGGCATTCCGACTTCGATTCCCCGGTTGCCGAAATTCAGTTGCCTTTGAATTTCGGGTGACCCGTCATGAGCATGTATGCTTCTGCTACTTGTTCTACATCAGACTTCTTCCGCAAACGGGGAAACGCTTTGACTCGGTGAATTTCGCGGCATTCCGATTTCGATTCCCCGTTTGCCGAAATTCAGTTGCCTTTGAATTTCTGGTGATCCCTCTTGAGCATGTATGCTTCTGCTCCTTGTTCTAAATCATACTTCTTCTGCAAATAGCGAAACGCTTTGACTCTGTGAGTTTCGTGGCATTCCGACTTCGATGCCCAGGTTGCCGAAATTCAGTTGCCTTTGAATTTCGGGTGACCACTCTTGAGCATGTATGCTTCTGCTCCTTGTTCTAAATCAGACTTGTTCCGCAAATGGGGAGACGCTTTGACTCGGTGAGTTTCACGGCATTCCGACTTCGATTCCCTGTTTGCCGAAATTCAGTTGCCTTTGAATTTCTGGTGATCCCTCTTGAGCATGTATGCTTCTGCTCCTTGTTCTAAATCAGACTTCTTCTGCAAATGGCGAAACGCTTTGACTCGTTGAGTTTCACGGCATTCCGACTTCGATGCCCCGGTTGCCGAAATTCAGTTGCCTTTGAATTTCGGGTGACCCCTCTTGAGCATGTATGCTTCTGGTACTTGTTCTACATCAGACTTCTTCCGCAAAAGGGGAAACGCTTTGACACGGTGAATTTCACGGCATTCCGACTTCGATTCCCCGTTTGCCGAAATGCAGTTGCCTTTGAATTTCTAGTGATCCCTCTTGAGCATGTATGCTTCTACTCCTTGTTCTAAATCAGACTTCTACTGCAAATGGCGAAACGCTTTGACTCGGTGAATTTCGCGGCATTCCGACTTCGATTCCCCGGTTGCCGAAATTCAGTTGCCTTTGAATTTCGGGTGACCCGCCTTGAGCATGTATGCTTCTGCTCCTTGTTCTAAATCAGACTTCTTCTGCAAATGGCGAAACGCTTTGACTCGTTGAGTTTCACGGCATTCCGACTTCGATGCCCCGGTTGCCGAAATTCAGTTGCCTTTGAATTTCTGGTGATCCCTCTTGAGCATGTATGCTTCTGCTACTTGTTCTACATCAGACTTCTTCCGCAAATGGGGAGACGCTTTGACTCGGTGAGTTTCGAGGCATTCCGACTTCGATTCCCCGTTTGCCGAAATTCAGTTGCCTTTGAATTTCTGGTGATCCCTCTTGAGCATGTATGATTCTGCTCCTTGTTCTAAATCATACTTCTTCTGCAAATAGCGAAACGCTTTGACTCTGTGAGTTTCGTGGCATTCCGACTTCGATGCCCAGGTTGCCGAAATTCAGTTGCCTTTGAATTTCGGGTGACCACTCTTGAGCATGTATGCTTCTGCTCCTTGTTCTAAATCAGACTTGTTCCGCAAATGGCGAAACGCTTTGACTCGGTGAGTTTCGCGGCATTCCGACTTCGATGCCCCGGTTGCCGAAATTCAGTTGCCTTTGAATTTCGGGTGACCCGTCATGAGCATGTATGCTTCTGCTACTTGTTCTACATCAGACTTCTTCCGCAAACGGGGAAACGCTTTGACTCGGTGAATTTCGCGGCATTCCGATTTAGATTCCCCGTTTGCCGAAATTCAGTTGCCTTTGATTTTCGGGTGACCCCTCTTGAGCATGTATGCTTCTGCTACTTGTTCTACATCAGACTTCTTCCGCAAATGGGGAGACGCTTTGACTCGGTGAGTTTCGCGGCATTCCGACTTCGATTCCCTGTTTGCCGAAATTCAGTTGCCTTTGAATTTCTGGTGATCCCTCTTGAGCATGTATGCTTCTGCTCCTTGTTCTAAATCAGACTTCTTCTGCAAATGGCGAAACGCTTTGACTCGTTGAGTTTCACGGCATTCCGACTTCGATGCCCCGGTTGCCGAAATTCAGTTGCCTTTGAATTTCGGGGACCCCTCTTGAGCATGTATGCTTCTGCTACTTGTTCTACATCAGACTTCTTCCGCAAACGAGGAAACGCTTTGACTCGGTGAATTTCGCGGCATTCCGACTTCGATGCCCCGGTTGCCGAAATTCAGTTGCCTTTGAATTTCGGGTGACCCCTCTTGAGCATGTATGCTTCTGCTACTTGTTCTACATCAGACTTCTTCCGCAAAAGGGGAAACGCTTTGACACGGTGAATTTCACGGCATTCCGAATTCGATTCCCCGTTTGCCAAAATTCAGTTGCCTTTGAATTTCTGGTGATCCCTCTTGAGCATGTATGCTTCTGCTCCTCGTTCTAAATCACACTTCTTCTGCAAATGGCGAAACGCTTTGACTCGTTGAGTTTCCCGGCATTCCGATTCGATGCCCCGGTTGCCGAAATTCAGTTGCCTTTGAATTTCGGGTGACCCCTCTTGAGCATGTATGCTTCTGCTACTTGTTCTACATCAGACTTCTTCCGCAAACGGGGAAACGCTTTGACTTGGTGAATTTCGCGGCATTCCGACTTCGATTCCCCGTTTGCCGAAATTCAGTTGCCTTTGAATCTCGGGTGACCCCTCTTGAGCATGTATGCTTCTGCTCCTTGTTCTAAATCAGACTTCTTCTGCAAATGGCGAAACGCTTTGACTCTATGAGTTTCGTGGCATTCCGACTTCGATGCCCAGGTTGCCGAAATTCAGTTGCCTTTGAATTTCGGGTGACCACTCTTGAGCATGTATGCTTCTGCTCCTTGTTCTAAATCAGACTTGTTCCGCAAATGGCGAAACGCTTTGACTCGGTGAGTTTCGCGGCATTCCGACTTCGATGCCCCGGTTGCCGAAATTCAGTTGCCTTTGAATTTCGGGTGACCCGTCTTGAGCATGTATGCTTCTGCTACTTGTTTAACATCAGACTTCTTCCGCAAATGGGGAGACGCTTTGACTCGGTGAGTTTCGCGGCATTCCGACTTCGATTCCCCGTTTGCCGAAATTCAGTTGCCTTTGAATTTCTGGTGATCCCTCTTGAGCATGTATGCTTCTGCTCCTTCTTCTAAATCAGACTTCTTCTGCAAATGGCGAAACGCTTTGACTCGTTGAGTTTCACGGCATTCCGACTTCGATGCCCCGGTTGCCGAAATTCAGTTGCCTTTGAATTTCGGGTGACCCCTCTTGAGCATGTATGCTTCTGCTACTTGTTCTACATCAGACTTCTTCCGCAAAAGGGGAAACGCTTTGACACGGTGAATTTCACGGCATTCCGACTTCGATTCCCCGTTTGCCGAAATTCAGTTGCCTTTGAATTTCTGGTGATCCCTCTTGAGCATGTATGCTTCTGCTACTTGTTCTACATCAGACTTCTTCCGCAAACGAGGAAACGCTTTGACTCGGTGAATTTCGCGGCATTCCGACTTCGAAGCCCCGGTTGCCGAAATTCAGTTGCCTTTGAATTTCGGGTGACCCCTCTTGAGAATGTATGCTTCTGCCACTTGTTCTACATCAGACTTCTTCCGCAAACGGGGAAACGCTTTGACTCGGTGAATTTCGCGGCATTCCGACTTCGATTCCCCGTTTGCCGAAATTCAGTTGCCTTTGAATTTCGGGTGACCCCTCTTGAGCATGTATGCTTCTGCTACTTGTTCTACATCAGACTTCTTCCGCAAACGGGGAAACGCTTTGACTCGGTGTATTTCGCGGCATTCCGACTTCGATTCCCCGTTTGCCAAAATTCAGTTGCCTTTGAATTTCTGGTGATCCCTCTTGAGCATGTATGCTTCTGCTACTTGTTCTGCATCAGACTTCTTCCGCAAACGAGGAAACGCTTTGACTCGGTGAATTTCGCGGCATTCCGACTTCGATTCCCCGTTTGCCGAAATTCAGTTGCCTTTGAATTTCTGGTGATCCCTCTTGAGCATGTATGCTTCTGCTCCTCGTTCTAAATCACACTTCTTCTGCAAATGGCGAAACGCTTTGACTCGTTGAGTTTCACGGCATTCCGACTTCGATGCCCCTGTTGCCGAAATTCAGTTGCCTTTGAATTTCTGGTGACCCCTCTTGAGCATGTATGCTTCTGCTACTTGTTTTACATCAGACTTCTTCCGCAAACGGGGAAACGCTTTGACTTGGTGAATTTCGCAGCATTCCGACTTCGATTCCCCGTTTGCCGAAATTCAGTTGCCTTTGAATCTCGGGTGACCCCTCTTGAGGATGTATGCTTCTGCTACTTGTTCTACATCAGACTTCTTCCGCAAACGGGGAAACGCTTTGACTCGGTGAATTTCGAGGCATTCCGACTTCGATTCCCCGTTTGCCGAAATTCAGTTGCCTTTGAATTTCGGGTGACCCCTCTTGAGCATGTATGCTTCTGCTACTTGTTCTACATCAGACTTCTTCCGCAAATGGAGAGACGCTTTGACTCGGTGAGTTTCGCGGCATTCCGACTTCGATTCCCTGTTTGCCGAAATTCAGTTGCCTTTGAATTTCTGGAGATCCCTCTTGAGCATGTATGCTTCTGCTCCTTGTTCTAAATCAGACTTCTTCCGCAAATGGCGAAACGCTTTGACTCGGTGAATTTCGCGGCATTCCGACTTCGATTCCCCGGTTGCCGAAATTCAGTTGCCTTTGAATTTCGGGTGACCCGTCTTGAGCATGTATGCTTCTGCTACTTGTTTAACATCAGACTTCTTCCGCAAATGGGGAGACGCTTTGACTCGGAGAGTTTCGCGGCATTCCGACTTCGATTCCCCGTTTGCCGAAATTCAGTTGCCTTTGAATTTCTGGTGATCCCTCTTGAGCATGTATGCTTCTGCTCCTTGTTCTAAATCATACTTCTTCTGCAAATGGTGAAACGCTTTGACTCTGTGAGTTTCGTGGCATTCCGACTTCGATGCCCAGGTTGGCGAAATTCAGTTGCCTTTGAATTTCGGGTGACCCCTCTTGAGCATGTATGCTTCTGCTCCTTGATCTAAATCAGACTTCTTCCGCAAATGGCGAAACGCTTTGACTCGGTGAGTTTCGCGGCATTCCGACTTCGATGCCACGGTTGCCGAAATTCAGTTGCCTTTGAATTTCGGGTGACCCCTCTTGAGCATGTATGCTTCTGCCACTTGTTCAACATCAGACTTCTTCCGCAAATGGGGAGACGCTTTGACTCGGTGAGTTTCGCGGCATTCCGACTTCGATTCCCTGTTTGCCGAATTCAGTTGCCTTTGAATTTCTGGTGATCCCTCTTGAGCATGTATGCTTCTGCTCCTTGTTCTAAATCAGACTTCTTCTGCAAATGGCGAAACGCTTTGACTCGTTGAGTTTCACGGCATTCCGACTTCGATGCCCCGGTTGCCGAAATTCAGTTGCCTTTGAATTTCGGGTGACCCCTCTTGAGCATGTATGCTTCTGCTCCTTGATCTAAATCAGACTTCTTCCGCAAATGGAGAAACGCTTTGACTCGGTGAGTTTCGCGGCATTCCGACTTCGATGCCCCGGTTGCCGAAATTCAGTTGCCTTTGAATTTCGGGTGACCCCTTTTGAGCATGTATGCTTCTGCCACTTGTTCTACATCAGACTTCTTCCGCAAACGGGGAAACGCTTTGACTCGGTGAATTTCGCGGCATTTCGACTTCGATTCCCCGTTTGCCGAAATTCAGTTGCCTTTGAATTTCGGGTGACCCCTCTTGAGCATGTATGCTTCTGCTCCTTGTTCTACATCAGACTTCTTCCGCAAACGGGGAAACGCTTTGACTCGGTGTATTTCGTGGCATTCCGACTTCGATTCCCCGTTTGCCAAAATTCAGTTGCCTTTGAATTTCTGGTGATCCCTCTTGAGCATGTATGCTTCTGCTACTTGTTCTACATCAGACTTCTTCCGCAAACGAGGAAACGCTTTGACTCGGTGAATTTCGCGGCATTCCGACTTCGATTCCCCGTTTGCCGAAATTCAGTTGCCTTTGAATTTCGGGTGACCCCTCTTGAGCATGTATGCTTCTGCTCCTCGTTCTAAATCACACTTCTTCTGCAAATGGCGAAACGCTTTGACTCGTTGAGTTTCACGGCATTCCGACTTCGATGCCCCTGTTGCCGAAATTCAGTTGCCTTTGAATTTCTGGTGACCCCTCTTGAGCATGTATGCTTCTGCTACTTGTTTTACATCAGACTTCTTCCGCAAACGGGGAAACGCTTTGACTTGGTGAATTTCGCAGCATTCCGACTTCGATTCCCCGTTTGCCGAAATTCAGTTGCCTTTGAATCTCGGGTGACCCCTCTTGAGGATGTATGCTTCTGCTACTTGTTCTACATCAGACTTCTTCCGCAAACGGGGAAACGCTTTGACTCGGTGAATTTCGAGGCATTCCGACTTCGATTCCCCGTTTGCCGAAATTCAGTTGCCTTTGAATTTCGGGTGACCCCTCTTGAGCATGTATGCTTCTGCTACTTGTTCTACATCAGACTTCTTCCGCAAATGGAGAGACGCTTTGACTCGGTGAGTTTCGCGGCATTCCGACTTCGATTCCCTGTTTGCCGAAATTCAGTTGCCTTTGAATTTCTGGAGATCCCTCTTGAGCATGTATGCTTCTGCTCCTTGTTCTAAATCAGACTTCTTCCGCAAATGGCGAAACGCTTTGACTCGGTGAATTTCGCGGCATTCCGACTTCGATTCCCCGGTTGTCGAAATTCAGTTGCCTTTGAATTTCGGGTGACCCGTCTTGAGCATGTATGCTTCTGCTACTTGTTTAACATCAGACTTCTTCCGCAAATGGGGAGACGTTTTGACTCGGAGAGTTTCGCGGCATTCCGACTTCGATTCCCCGTTTGCCGAAATTCAGTTGCCTTTGAATTTCTGGTGATCCCTCTTGAGCATGTATGCTTCTGCTCCTTGTTCTAAATCATACTTCTTCTGCAAATGGTGAAACGCTTTGACTCTGTGAGTTTCGTGGCATTCCGACTTCGATGCCCAGGTTGGCGAAATTCAGTTGCCTTTGAATTTCGGGTGACCCCTCTTGAGCATGTATGCTTCTGCTCCTTGATCTAAATCAGACTTCTTCCGCAAATGGCGAAACGCTTTGACTCGGTGAGTTTCGCGGCATTCCGACTTCGATGCCACGGTTGCCGAAATTCAGTTGCCTTTGAATTTCGGGTGACCCCTCTTGAGCATGTATGCTTCTGCCACTTGTTCAACATCAGACTTCTTCCGCAAATGGGGAGACGCTTTGACTCGGTGAGTTTCGCGGCATTCCGACTTCGATTCCCTGTTTGCCGAATTCAGTTGCCTTTGAATTTCTGGTGATCCCTCTTGAGCATGTATGCTTCTGCTCCTTGTTCTAAATCAGACTTCTTCTGCAAATGGCGAAACGCTTTGACTCGTTGAGTTTCACGGCATTCCGACTTCGATGCCCCGGTTGCCGAAATTCAGTTGCCTTTGAATTTCGGGTGACCCCTCTTGAGCATGTATGCTTCTGCTCCTTGATCTAAATCAGACTTCTTCCGCAAATGGAGAAACGCTTTGACTCGGTGAGTTTCGCGCCATTCCGACTTCGATGCCCCGGTTGCCGAAATTCAGTTGCCTTTGAATTTCGGGTGACCCCTTTTGAGCATGTATGCTTCTGCCACTTGTTCTACATCAGACTTCTTCCGCAAACGGGGAAACGCTTTGACTCGGTGAATTTCGCGGCATTCCGACTTCGATTCCCCGTTTGCCGAAATTCAGTTGCCTTTGAATTTCGGGTGACCCCTCTTGAGCATGTATGCTTCTGCTCCTTGTTCTACATCAGACTTCTTCCGCAAACGGGGAAACGCTTTGACTCGGTGTATTTCGTGGCATTCCGACTTCGATTCCCCGTTTGCCAAAATTCAGTTGCCTTTGAATTTCTGGTGATCCCTCTTGAGCATGTATGCTTCTGCTACTTGTTCTACATCAGACTTCTTCCGCAAACGAGGAAACGCTTTGACTCGGTGAATTTCGCGGCATTCCGACTTCGATTCCCCGTTTGCCGAAATTCAGTTGCCTTTGAATTTCGGGTGACCCCTCTTGAGCATGTATGCTTCTACTACTTGTTCTACATCAGACTTCTTCCGCAAACGGGGAAACGCTTTGACTCGGTGTATTTCGCGGCATTCCGACTTCGATTCCCCGTTTGCCAAAATTCCGTTGCCTTTGAATTTCTGGTGATCCCTCTTGAGCATGTATGCTTCTGCTACTTGTTCTACATCAGACTTCTTCCGCAAACGAGGAAACGCTTTGACTCGGTGAATTTCGCGGCATTCCGACTTCGATTCCCCGTTTGCCGAAATTCAGTTGCCTTTGAATTTCTGGTGATCCCTCTTGAGCATGTATGCTTCTGCTCCTCGTTCTAAATCACACTTCTTCTGCAAATGGCGAAACGCTTTGACTCGTTGAGTTTCACGGCATTCCGACTTCGATGCCCCGGTTGCCGAAATTCAGTTGCCTTTGAATTTCTGGTGACCCCTCTTGAGCATGTATGCTTCTGCTACTTGTTCTACATCAGACTTCTTCCGCAAACGGGGAAATGCTTTGACTTGGTGAATTTCGCGGCATTCCGACTTCGATTCCCCGTTTGCCGAAATTCAGTTGCCTTTGAATCTCGGGTGACCCCTCTTGAGGATGTATGCTTCTGCTACTTGTTCTACATCAGACTTCTTCCGCAAACGGGGAAACGCATTGACTCGGTGAATTTCGAGGCATTCCGACTTCGATTCCCCGTTTGCCGAAATTCAGTTGCCTTTGAATTTCGGGTGACCCCTCTTGAGCATGTATGCTTCTGCTACTTGTTCTACATCAGACTTCTTCCGCAAATGGGGAGACGCTTTGACTCGGAGAGTTTCACGGCATTCCGACTTCGATTCCCCGTTTACCGAAATGCAGTTGCCTTTGAATTTCTGGTGATCCCTCTTGAGCATGTATGCTTCTACTCCTTGTTCTAAATCAGACTTCTTCTGCAAATGGCGAAACGCTTTGACTCGGTGAATTTCGCGGCATTCCGACTTCGATTCCCCGGTTGCCGAAATTCAGTTGCCTTTGAATTTCGGGTGATCCCTCTTGAGCATGTATGCTTCTGCTCCTTGTTCTAAATCATACTTCTTCTGCAAATGGCGAAACGCTTTGACTCTGTGAGTTTCGTGGCATTCCGACTTCGATGCCCAGGTTGGCGAAATTCAGTTGCCTTTGAATTTCGGGTGACCCCTCTTGAGCATGTATGCTTCTGCCACTTGTTCTACATCAGACTTCTTCCGCAAACGGGGAAACGCTTTGACTCGGTGAATTTCGCGGCATTCCGACTTCGATTCCCCGTTTGCCGAAATTCAGTTGCCTTTGAATTTCGGGTGACCCCTCTTGAGCATGTATGCTTCTGCTACTTGTTCTACATCAGACTTCTTCCGCAAACGGGGAAACGCTTTGACTCGGTGTATTTCGCGGCATTCCGACTTCGATTCCCCGTTTGCCAAAATTCCGTTGCCTTTGAATTTCTGGTGATCCCTCTTGAGCATGTATGCTTCTGCTACTTGTTCTACATCAGACTTCTTCCGCAAACGAGGAAACGCTTTGACTCGGTGTATTTCGCGGCATTCCGACTTCGATTCCCCGTTTGCCGAAATTCAGTTGCCTTTGAATTTCGGGTGACCCCTCTTGAGCATGTATGCTTCTGCTACTTGTTCTACATCAGACTTCTTCCGCAAATGGAGAGACGCTTTGACTCGTTGAGTTTCGCGGCATTCCGACTTCGATTCCCTGTTTGCCGAAATTCAGTTGCCTTTGAATTTCTGGAGATCCCTCTTGAGCATGTATGCTTCTGCTCCTTGTTCTAAATCAGACTTCTTCCGCAAATGGCGAAACGCTTTGACTCGGTGAATTTCGCGGCATTCCAACTTCGATTCCCCGGTTGCCGAAATTCAGTTGCCTTTGAATTTCGGGTGACCCGTCTTGAGCATGTATGCTTCTGCTACTTGTTTAACATCAGACTTCTTCCGCAAATGGGGAGACGCTTTGACTCGGAGAGTTTCGCGGCATTCCGACTTCGATTCCCCGTTTGCCGAAATTCAGTTGCCTTTGAATTTCTGGTGATCCCTCTTGAGCATGTATGCTTCTGCTCCTTGTTCTAAATCATACTTCTTCTGCAAATGGTGAAACGCTTTGACTCTGTGAGTTTCGTGGCATTCCGACTTCGATGCCCAGGTTGGCGAAATTCAGTTGCCTTTGAATTTCGGGTGACCCCTCTTGAGCATGTATGCTTCTGCTCCTTGATCTAAATCAGACTTCTTCCGCAAATGGTGAAACGCTTTGACTGGGTGAGTTTCGCGGCATTCCGACTTCGATGCCACGGTTGCCGAAATTCAGTTGCCTTTGAATTTCGGGTGACCCCTCTTGAGCATGTATGCTTCTGCCACTTGTTCAACATCAGACTTCTTCCGCAAATGGGGAGACGCTTTGACTCGGTGAGTTTCGCGGCATTCCGACTTCGATTCCCTGTTTGCCGAATTCAGTTGCCTTTGAATTTCTGGTGATCCCTCTTGAGCATGTATGCTTCTGCTCCTTGTTCTAAATCAGACTTCTTCTGCAAATGGCGAAACGCTTTGACTCGTTGAGTTTCACGGCATTCCGACTTCGATGCCCCGGTTGCCGAAATTCAGTTGCCTTTGAATTTCGGGTGACCCCTCTTGAGCATGTATGCTTCTGCTCCTTGATCTAAATCAGACTTCTTCCGCAAATGGAGAAACGCTTTGACTCGGTGAGTTTCGCGGCATTCCGACTTCGATGCCCCGGTTGCCGAAATTCAGTTGCCTTTGAATTTCGGGTGACCCCTCTTGAGCATGTATGCTTCTGCCACTTGTTCTACATCAGACTTCTTCCGCAAACGGGGAAACGCTTTGACTCGGTGAATTTCGCGGCATTCCGACTTCGATTCCCCGTTTGCCGAAATTCAGTTGCCTTTGAATTTCGGGTGACCCCTCTTGAGCATGTATGCTTCTGCTCCTTGTTCTACATCAGACTTCTTCCGCAAACGGGGAAACGCTTTGACTCGGTGTATTTCGCGGCATTCCGACTTCGATTCCCCGTTTGCCAAAATTCAGTTGCCTTTGAATTTCTTGTGATCCCTCTTGAGCATGTATGCTTCTGCTACTTGTTCTGCATCAGACTTCTTCCGCAAACGAGGAAACGCTTTGACTCGGTGAATTTCGCGGCATTCCGACTTCGATTCCCCGTTTGCCGAAATTCAGTTGCCTTTGAATTTCTGGTGATCCCTCTTGAGCATGTATGCTTCTGCTCCTCGTTCTAAATCACACTTCTTCTGCAAATGGCGAAACGCTTTGACTCGTTGAGTTTCACGGCATTCCGACTTCGATGCCCCGGTTGCCGAAATTCAGTTTCCTTTGAATTTCTGGTGACCCCTCTTGAGCATGTATGCTTCTGCTACTTGTTCTAAATCAGACTTCTTCCACAAATGGCGAAACGCTTTGACTCGGTGAGTTTCGCAGCATTCCGACTTCGATGCCCCGGTTGCCGAAATTCAGTTGCCTTTGAATTTCTGGTGATCCCTCTTGAGCATGTATGCTTCTGCTCCTCGTTCTAAATCACACTTCTTCTGCAAATGGCGAAACGCTTTGACTCGTTGAGTTTCACGGCATTCCGACTTCGATGCCCCGGTTGCCGAAATTCAGTTTCCTTTGAATTTCTGGTGACCCCTCTTGAGCATGTATGCTTCTGCTCCTTGTTCTAAATCATACTTCTTCTGCAAATGGCGAAACGCTTTGACTCTGTGAGTTTCGGGGCATTCCGACTTCGATGCCCAGGTTGGCGAAATTCAGTTGCCTTTGAATTTCGGGTGACCCCTCTTGAGCATGTATGCTTCTGCCACTTGTTCTACATCAGACTTCTTCCGCAAACGGGGAAACGCTTTGACTCGGTGAATTTCGCGGCATTCCGACTTCGATTCCCCGTTGCCGAAATTCAGTTGCCTTTGAATTTCGGGTGACCCCTCTTGAGCATGTATGCTTCTGCTACTTGTTCTACATCAGACTTCTTCCGCAAACGGGGAAACGCTTTGACTCGGTGAATTTCGCGGCATTCCGACTTCGATTCCCCGTTGCCGAAATTCAGTTGCCTTTGAATTTCGGGTGACCCCTCTTGAGCATGTATGCTTCTGCTACTTGTTCTACATCAGACTTCTTCCGCAAACGGGGAAACGCTTTGACTCGGTGAATTTCGAGGCATTCCGACTTCGATTCCCCGTTTGCCGAAATTCAGTTGCCTTTGAATTTCGGGTGACCCCTCTTGAGCATGTATGCTTCTGCTACTTGTTCTACATCAGACTTCTTCCGCAAATGGGGAGACGCTTTGACTCGGAGAGTTTCACGGCATTCCGCCTTCGATTCCCCGTTTGCCGAAATGCAGTTGCCTTTGAATTTCTGGTGATCCCTCTTGAGCATGTATGCTTCTACTCCTTGTTCTAAATCAGACTTCTTCTGCAAATGGCGAAACGCTTTGACTCGGTGAATTTCGCGGCATTCCGACTTCGATTCCCCGGTTGCCGAAATTCAGTTGCCTTTGAATTTCGGGTGATCCCTCTTGAGCATGTATGCTTCTGCTCCTTGTTCTAAATCATACTTCTTCTGCAAATGGCGAAACGCTTTGACTCTGTGAGTTTCGGGGCATTCCGACTTCGATGCCCAGGTTGGCGAAATTCAGTTGCCTTTGAATTTCGGGTGACCCCTCTTGAGCATGTATGCTTCTGCCACTTGTTCTACATCAGACTTCTTCCGCAAACGGGGAAACGCTTTGACTCGGTGAATTTCGCGGCATTCCGACTTCGATTCCCCGTTTGCCGAAATTCAGTTGCCTTTGAATTTCGGGTGACCCCTCTTGAGCATGTATGCTTCTGCTACTTGTTCTACATCAGACTTCTTCCGCAAACGGGGAAACGCTTTGACTCGGTGTATTTCGCGGCATTCCGACTTCGATTCCCCGTTTGCCAAAATTCCGTTGCCTTTGAATTTCTGGTGATCCCTCTTGAGCATGTATGCTTCTGCTACTTGTTCTACATCAGACTTCTTCCGCAAACGAGGAAACGCTTTGACTCGGTGAATTTCGCGGCATTCCGACTTCGATTCCCCGTTTGCCGAAATTCAGTTGCCTTTGAATTTCTGGTGATCCCTCTTGAGCATGTATGCTTCTGCTCCTCGTTCTAAATCACACTTCTTCTGCAAATGGCGAAACGCTTTGACTCGTTGAGTTTCACGGCATTCCGACTTCGATGCCCCGGTTGCCGAAATTCAGTTGCCTTTGAATTTCTGGTGACCCCTCTTGAGCATGTATGCTTCTGCTACTTGTTCTACATCAGACTTCTTCCGCAAACGGGGAAATGCTTTGACTTGGTGAATTTCGCGGCATTCCGACTTCGATTCCCCGTTTGCCGAAATTCAGTTGCCTTTGAATCTCGGGTGACCCCTCTTGAGGATGTATGCTTCTGCTACTTGTTCTACATCAGACTTCTTCCGCAAACGGGGAAACGCTTTGACTCGGTGAATTTCGAGGCATTCCGACTTCGATTCCCCGTTTGCCGAAATTCAGTTGCCTTTGAATTTCGGGTGACCCCTCTTGAGCATGTATGCTTCTGCTACTTGTTCTACATCAGACTTCTTCCGCAAATGGGGAGACGCTTTGACTCGGAGAGTTTCACCGCATTCCGACTTCGATTCCCCGTTTGCCGAAATGCAGTTGCCTTTGAATTTCCGGTGATCCCTCTTGAGCATGTATGCTTCTACTCCTTGTTCTAAATCAGACTTCTTCTGCAAATGGCGAAACGCTTTGACTCGATGAATTTCGCGGCATTCCGCCTTCGATTCCCCGGTTGCCGAAATTCAGTTGCCTTTGAATTTCGGGTGATCCCTCTTGAGCATGTATGCTTCTGCTCCTTGTTCTAAATCATACTTCTTCTGCAAATGGCGAAACGCTTTGACTCTGTGAGTTTCGTGGCATTCCGACTTCGATGCCCAGGTTGGCGAAATTCAGTTGCCTTTGAATTTCGGGTGACCCCTCTTGAGCATGTATGCTTCTGCCACTTGTTCTACATCAGACTTCTTCCGCAAACGGGGAAACGCTTTGACTCGGTGAATTTCGCGGCATTCCGACTTCGATTCCCCGTTTGCCGAAATTCAGTTGCCTTTGAATTTCGGGTGACCCCTCTTGAGCATGTATGCTTCTGCTACTTGTTCTACATCAGACTTTTTCCGCAAACGGGGAAACGCTTTGACTCGGTGTATTTCGCGGCATTCCGACTTCGATTCCCCGTTTGCCAAAATTCCGTTGCCTTTGAATTTCTGGTGATCCCTCTTGAGCATGTATGCTTCTGCTACTTGTTCTACATCAGACTTCTTCCGCAAACGAGGAAACGCTTTGACTCGGTGGATTTCACGGCATTCCGACTTCGATTCCCCGTTTGCCGAAATTCAGTTGCCTTTGAATTTCTGGTGATCCCTCTTGAGCATGTATGCTTCTGCTCGTCGTTCTAAATCACACTTCTTCTGCAAATGGCGAAACGCTTTGACTCGTTGAGTTTCACGGCATTCCGACTTCGATGCCCCGGTTGCCGAAATTCAGTTGCCTTTGAATTTCTGGTGACCCCTCTTGAGCATGTATGCTTCTGCTACTTGTTCTACATCAGACTTCTTCCGCAAACGGGGAAATGCTTTGACTTGGTGAATTTCGCGGCATTCTGACTTCGATTCCCCGTTTGCCGAAATTCAGTTGCCTTTGAATCTCGGGTGACCCCTCTTGAGGATGTATGCTTCTGCTACTTGTTCTACATCAGACTTCTTCCGCAAACGGGGAAACGCTTTGACTCGGTGAATTTCGAGGCATTCCGACTTCGATTCCCCGTTCGCCGAAATTCAGTTGCCTTTGAATTTCGGGTGACCCCTCTTGAGCATGTATGCTTCTGCTACTTGTTCTACATCAGACTTCTTCCGCAAATGGGGAGACGCTTTGACTCGGAGAGTTTCGCGGCATTCCGACTTCGATTCCCCGTTTGCCAAAATTCAGTTGCCTTTGAATTTCTGGTGATCCCTCTTGAGCATGTATGCTTCTACTCCTTGTTCTAAATCAGACTTCTTCTGCAAATGGCGAAACGCTTTGACTCGGTGAATTTCGCGGCATTCCGACTTCGATTCCCCGGTTGCCGAAATTCAGTTGCCTTTGAATTTCGGGTGACCCCTCTTGAGCATGTATGCTTCTGCTACTTGTTTTACATCAGACTTCTTCCGCAAACGGGGAAACGCTTTGACTTGGTGAATTTCGCAGCATTCCGACTTCGATTCCCCGTTTGCCGAAATTCAGTTGCCTTTGAATCTCGGGTGACCCCTCTTGAGGATGTATGCTTCTGCTACTTGTTCTACATCAGACTTCTTCCGCAAACGGGGAAACGCTTTGACTCGGTGAATTTCGAGGCATTCCGACTTCGATTCCCCGTTTGCCGAAATTCAGTTGCCTTTGAATTTCGGGTGACCCCTCTTGAGCATGTATGCTTCTGCTACTTGTTCTACATCAGACTTCTTCCGCAAATGGGGAGACGCTTTGACTCGGTGAGTTTCGCGGCATTCCGACTTCGAT
Source organism: Populus alba x Populus glandulosa (assembly GCA_033617975.1). Classification (NCBI taxonomy): domain Eukaryota; kingdom Viridiplantae; phylum Streptophyta; class Magnoliopsida; order Malpighiales; family Salicaceae; genus Populus; species Populus alba x Populus glandulosa. Next base: position 3,829,394 of record CM066146.1, read on the forward strand.
TCCCTGTTTGCCGAAATTCAGTTGCCTTTGAATTTCTGGAGATCCCTCTTGAGCATGTATGCTTCTGCTCCTTGTTCTAAATCAGACTTCTTCCGCAAATGGCGAAACGCTTTGACTCGGTGAATTTCGCGGCATTCCGACTTCGATTCCCCGGTTGCCGAAATTCAGTTGCCTTTGAATTTCGGGTGACCCGTCTTGAGCACGTATGCTTCTGCTACTTGTTTAACATCAGACTTCTTCCGCAAATGGGGAGACGCTTTGACTCGTAGAGTTTCGCGGCATTCCGACTTCGATTCCCCGTTTGCCGAAATTCAGTTGCCTTTGAATTTCTGGTGATCCCTCTTGAGCATGTATGCTTCTGCTCCTTGTTCTAAATCATACTTCTTCTGCAAATGGTGAAACGCTTTGACTCTGTGAGTTTCGTGGCATTCCGACTTCGATGCCCAGGTTGGCGAAATTCAGTTGCCTTTGAATTTCGGGTGACCCCTCTTGAGCATGTATGCTTCTGCTCCTTGATCTAAATCAGACTTCTTCCGCAAATGGCGAAACGCTTTGACTCGGTGAGTTTCGCGGCATTCCGACTTCGATGCCACGGTTGCCGAAATTCAGTTGCCTTTGAATTTCGGGTGACCCCTCTTGAGCATGTATGCTTCTGCCACTTGTTCAACATCAGACTTCTTCCGCAAATGGGGAGACGCTTTGACTCGGTGAGTTTCGCGGCATTCCGACTTCGATTCCCTGTTTGCCGAATTCAGTTGCCTTTGAATTTCTGGTGATCCCTCTTGAGCATGTATGCTTCTGCTCCTTGTTCTAAATCAGACTTCTTCTGCAAATGGCGAAACGCTTTGACTCGTTGAGTTTCACGGCATTCCGACTTCGATGCCCCGGTTGCCGAAATTCAGTTGCCTTTGAATTTCGGGTGACCCCTCTTGAGCATGTATGCTTCTGCTCCTTGATCTAAATCAGACTTCTTCCGCAAATGGAGAAACGCTTTGACTCGGTGAGTTTCGCGGCATTCCGACTTCGATGCCCCGGTTGCCGAAATTCAGTTGCCTTTGAATTTCGGGTGACCCCTCTTGAGCATGTATGCTTCTGCCACTTGTTCTACATCAGACTTCTTCCGCAAACGGGGAAACGCTTTGACTCGGTGAATTTCGCGGCATTCCGACTTCGATTCCCCGTTTGCCGAAATTCAGTTGCCTTTGAATTTCGGGTGACCCCTCTTGAGCATGTATGCTTCTGCTCCTTGTTCTACATCAGACTTCTTCCGCAAACGGGGAAACGCTTTGACTCGGTGTATTTCGTGGCATTCCGACTTCGATTCCCCGTTTGCCAAAATTCAGTTGCCTTTGAATTTCTGGTGATCCCTCTTGAGCATGTATGCTTCTGCTACTTGTTCTACATCAGACTTCTTCCGCAAACGAGGAAACGCTTTGACTCGGTGAATTTCGCGGCATTCCGACTTCGATTCCCCGTTTGCCGAAATTCAGTTGCCTTTGAATTTCGGGTGACCCCTCTTGAGCATGTATGCTTCTGCTACTTGTTCTACATCAGACTTCTTCCGCAAACGGGGAAACGCTTTGACTCGGTGTATTTCGCGGCATTCCGACTTCGATTCCCCGTTTGCCAAAATTCAGTTGCCTTTGAATTTCTGGTGATCCCTCTTGAGCATGTATGCTTCTGCTACTTGTTCTGCATCAGACTTCTTCCGCAAACGAGGAAACGCTTTGACTCGGTGAATTTCGCGGCATTCCGACTTCGATTCCCCGTTTGCCGAAATTCAGTTTCCTTTGAATTTCTGGTGACCCCTCTTGAGCATGTATGCTTCTGCTCCTTGTTCTAAATCATACTTCTTCTGCAAATGGCGAAACGCTTTGACTCTGTGAGTTTCGGGGCATTCCGACTTCGATGCCCAGGTTGGCGAAATTCAGTTGCCTTTGAATTTCGGGTGACCCCTCTTGAGCATGTATGCTTCTGCCACTTGTTCTACATCAGACTTCTTCCGCAAACGGGGAAACGCTTTGACTCGGTGAATTTCGCGGCATTCCGACTTCGATTCCCCGTTGCCGAAATTCAGTTGCCTTTGAATTTCGGGTGACCCCTCTTGAGCATGTATGCTTCTGCTACTTGTTCTACATCAGACTTCTTCCGCAAACGGGGAAACGCTTTGACTCGGTGTATTTCGCGGCATTCCGACTTCGATTCCCCGTTTGCCAAAATTCCGTTGCCTTTGAATTTCTGGTGATCCCTCTTGAGCATGTATGCTTCTGCTACTTGTTCTACATCAGACTTCTTCCGCAAACGAGGAAACGCTTTGACTCGGTGAATTTCGCGGCATTCCGACTTCGATTCCCCGTTTGCCGAAATTCAGTTGCCTTTGAATTTCTGGTGATCCCTCTTGAGCATGTAAGCTTCTGCTCCTCGTTCTAAATCACACTTCTTCTGCAAATGGCGAAACGCTTTGACTCGTTGAGTTTCACGGCATTCCGACTTCGATGCCCCGGTTGCCGAAATTCAGTTGCCTTTGAATTTCTGGTGACCCCTCTTGAGCATGTATGCTTCTGCTACTTGTTCTACATCAGACTTCTTCCGCAAACGGGGAAATGCTTTGACTTGGTGAATTTCGCGGCATTCCGACTTCGATTCCCCGTTTGCCGAAATTCAGTTGCCTTTGAATCTCGGGTGACCCCTCTTGAGGATGTATGCTTCTGCTACTTGTTCTACATCAGACTTCTTCCGCAAACGGGGAAACGCTTTGACTCGGTGAATTTCGAGGCATTCCGACTTCGATTCCCCGTTTGCCGAAATTCAGTTGCCTTTGAATTTCGGGTGACCCCTCTTGAGCATGTATGCTTCTGCTACTTGTTCTACATCAGACTTCTTCCGCAAATGGGGAGACGCTTTGACTCGGAGAGTTTCACGGCATTCCGACTTCGATTCCCCGTTTGCCGAAATGCAGTTGCCTTTGAATTTCCGGTGATCCCTCTTGAGCATGTATGCTTCTACTCCTTGTTCTAAATCAGACTTCTTCTGCAAATGGCGAAACGCATTGACTCGGTGAATTTCGCGGCATTCCGACTTCGATTCCCCGGTTGCCGAAATTCAGTTGCCTTTGAATTTCGGGTGATCCCTTTTGAGCATGTATGCTTCTGCTCCTTGTTCTAAATCATACTTCTTCTGCAAATGGCGAAACGCTTTGACTCTGTGAGTTTCGTGGCATTCCGACTTCGATGCCCAGGTTGGCGAAATTCAGTTGCCTTTGAATTTCGGGTGACCCCTCTTGAGCATGTATGCTTCTGCCACTTGTTCTACATCAGACTTCTTCCGCAAACGGGGACACGCTTTGACTCGGTGAATTTCGCGGCATTCCGACTTCGATTCCCCGTTTGCCGAAATTCAGTTGCCTTTGAATTTCGGGTGACCCCTCTTGAGCATGTATGCTTCTGCTACTTGTTCTACATCAGACTTTTTCCGCAAACGGGGAAACGCTTTGACTCGGTGTATTTCGCGGCATTCCGACTTCGATTCCCCGTTTGCCAAAATTCCGTTGCCTTTGAATTTCTGGTGATCCCTCTTGAGCATGTATGCTTCTGCTACTTGTTCTACATCAGACTTCTTCCGCAAACGATGAAACGCTTTGACTCGGTGAATTTCGCGGCATTCCGACTTCGATTCCCCGTTTGCCGAAATTCAGTTGCCTTTGAATTTCTGGTGATCCCTCTTGAGCATGTATGCTTCTGCTCCTCGTTCTAAATCACACTTCTTCTGCAAATGGCGAAACGCTTTGACTCGTTGAGTTTCACGGCATTCCGACTTCGATGCCCCGGTTGCCGAAATTCAGTTGCCTTTGAATTTCTGGTGACCCCTCTTGAGCATGTATGCTTCTGCTACTTGTTCTACATCAGACTTCTTCCGCAAACGGGGAAATGCTTTGACTTGGTGAATTTCGCGGCATTCTGACTTCGATTCCCCGTTTGCCGAAATTCAGTTGCCTTTGAATCTCGGGTGACCCCTCTTGAGGATGTATGCTTCTGCTACTTGTTCTACATCAGACTTCTTCCGCAAACGGGGAAACGCTTTGACTCGGTGAATTTCGAGGCATTACGACTTCGATTCCCCGTTTGCCGAAATGCAGTTGCCTTTGAATTTCGGGTGACCCCTCTTGAGCATGTATGCTTCTGCTACTTGTTCTACATCAGACTTCTTCCGCAAATGGGGAGACGCTTTGACTCGGAGAGTTTCGCGGCATTCCGACTTCGATTCCCCGTTTGCCAAAATTCAGTTGCCTTTGAATTTCTGGTGATCCCTCTTGAGCATGTATGCTTCTACTCCTTGTTCTAAATCAGACTTCTTCTGCAAATGGCGAAACGCTTTGACTCGGTGAATTTCGCGGCATTCCGACTTCGATTCCCCGGTTGCCGAAATTCAGTTGCCTTTGAATTTCGGGTGATCCCTCTTGAGCATGTATGCTTCTGCTCCTTGTTCTAAATCATACTTCTTCTGCAAATGGCGAAACGCTTTGACTCTGTGAGTTTCGTGGCATTCCGACTTCGATGCCTAGGTTGCCGAAATTCAGTTGCCTTTGAATTTCGGGTGACCCCTCTTGAGCATGTATGCTTCTGCTCCTTGATCTAAATCAGACTTCTTCCGCAAATGGCGAAACGCTTTGACTCGGTGAGTTTCGCGGCATTCCGACTTCGATGCCCCGGTTGCCGAAATTCAGTTGCCTTTGAATTTCGGGTGACGCCTCTTGAGCATGTATGCTTCTGCTACTTGTTCTACATCAGACTTCTTCCGCAAACGGGGAAACGCTTTGACTCGGTGAGTTTCGCGGCATTCCGACTTCGATTCCCCGTTTCCGAAATTCAGTTGCCTTTGAATTTCTAGTGATTCCTCTTGAGCATGTATGCTTCTGCTCCTTGTTCTAAATCAGACTGCTTCTGCAAATGGCAAAACGCTTTGACTCGTTGAGTTTCACGGCATTCCGACTTCGATGTCCCGGTTGTCGAAATTCAGCTGCCTTTGAATTTCGGGTGACCCCTCTTGAGCATGTATGCTTCTGGTACTTGTTCTATATCAGACTTCTTCCGCAAACGGGGAAACACTTTGACTCGGTTAATTTCACGGCATTCCGACTTCGATTCCCCATTTGCCGAAATTCAGTTGCCTTTGAATTTCGGGTGACCCCTCTTGAGCATGTATGCTTCTGCTACTTGTTCTACATCAGACTTTTTCCGTAAATGGGGACACGCTTTGACTCGGTGAATTTCGCGGCATTCCGACTTCGATTCCCCGTATGCCGAAATTCAGTTGCCTTTGAATTTCTGGTGATCCCTCTTGAGCATGTATGCTTCTACTCCTTGTTCTAAATCAGACTTCTTCTGCAAATGGCGAAACGCTTTGACTCGTTGAGTTTCCCGGCATTCCGACTTCGATGCCCCGGTTGCCGAAATTCAGTTGCCTTTGAATTTCAGGTGACCCCTGTTGAGCATGTATGCTTCTGCTACTTGTTCTACATCAGACTTCTTCCGCAAACGGGGAAACGCTTTGACTCGGTGAATTTCGCGGCATTCCGACTTCGATTCCCCGTTTGCCGAAATTCAGTTGCCTTTGAATTTCTGGTGATCCCTCTTGAGCATGTATGCTTCTACTCCTTGTTCTAAATCAGACTTCTTCTGCAAATGGCGAAACACTTTGACTCGGTGAATTTCGCGGCATTCCGACTTCGATTCCCCGGTTGTCGAAATTCAGTTGCCTTTGAATTTCGGGTGACCCGTCTTGAGCATGTATGCTTCTGCTACTTGTTTTACATCAGACTTCTTCCGCAAATGAGGAAACGCTTTGACTCGGTGAATTTCGCGGCATTCCGACTTCGATGCCCCAGTTGCCGAAATTCAGTTGCCTTTGAATTTCGGGTGACCCCTCTTGAGCATGTATGCTTCTGCTACTTGTTCTACATCAGACTTCTTCCGCAAACGGGGAAACGCTTTGACTCGGTGAATTTCGCGGCATTCCGACTTCGATTCCCCGTTTGCCAAAATTCAGTTGCCTTTGAATTTCTGGTGATCCCTCTTGAGCATGTATGCTTCTACTCCTTGTTCTAAATCAGACTTCTTCTGCAAATGGCGAAACGCTTTGACTCGGTGAATTTCGCGGCATTCCGACTTCGATTCCCCGGTTGCCGAAATTCAGTTGCCTTTGAATTTCGGGTGACCCGTCTTGAGCATGTATGCTTCTGCTACTTGTTCTACATCAGACTTCTTCCGCAAACGAGGAAACGCTTTGACTCGGTGAATTTCGCGACATTCCGACTTCGATGCCCCGGTTGCCGAAATTCAGTTGCCTTTGAATTTCGGGTGACCCCTCTTGAGCATGTATGCTTCTGCTACTTGTTCTACATCAGACTTCTACCGCAAATGGGGAGACACTTTGACTCGGTGAGTTTCGAGGCATTCCGACTTCGATTCCCCGTTTGCCGAAATTCAGTTGCCTTTGAATTTCTGGTGATCCCTCTTGAGCATGTATGCTTCTGCTCCTTGTTCTAAATCAGACTCCTTCTGCAAATGGCGAAACGCTTTGACTCGTTGAGTTTCACGGCATTCCGACTTCGATGCCCCGGTTGCCGAAATTCAGTTGCCTTTGAATTTCAGGTGACCCCTGTTGAGCATGTATGCTTCTGCTACTTGTTCTACATCAGACTTCTTCCGCAAACGGGGAAACGCTTTGACTCGGTGAATTTCGCGGCATTCCGACTTCGATTCCCCGTTTGCCGAAATTCAGTTGCCTTTGAATTTCTGGTGATCCCTCTTGAGCATGTATGCTTCTACTCCTTGTTCTAAATCAGACTTCTTCTGCAAATGGCGAAACGCTTTGACTCGGTGAATTTCGCGGCATTCCGACTTCGATTCCCCGGTTGCCGAAATTCAGTTGCCTTTGAATTTCGGGTGACCCGTCTTGAGCATGTATGCTTCTGCTACTTGTTTTACATCAGACTTCTTCCGCAAATGAGGAAACGCTTTGACTCGGTGAATTTCGCGGCATTCCGACTTCGATGCCCCAGTTGCCGAAATTCAGTTGCCTTTGAATTTCGGGTGACCCCTCTTGAGCATGTATGCTTCTGCTACTTGTTCTACATCAGACTTCTTCCGCAAACGGGGAAACGCTTTGACTCGGTGAATTTCGCGGCATTCCGACTTCGATTCCCCGTTTGCCAAAATTCAGTTGCCTTTGAATTTCTGGTGATCCCTCTTGAGCATGTATGCTTCTACTCCTTGTTCTAAATCAGACTTCTTCTGCAAATGGCGAAACGCTTTGACTCGGTGAATTTCGCGGCATTCCGACTTCGATTCCCCGGTTGCCGAAATTCAGTTGCCTTTGAATTTCGGGTGACCCGTCTTGAGCATGTATGCTTCTGCTACTTGTTCTACATCAGACTTCTTCCGCAAATGAGGAAACGCTTTGACTCGGTGAATTTCGCGACATTCCGACTTCGATGCCCCGGTTGCCGAAATTCAGTTGCCTTTGAATTTCGGGTGACCCCTCTTGAGCATGTATGCTTCTGCTACTTGTTCTACATCAGACTTCTACCGCAAATGGGGAGACGCTTTGACTCGGTGAGTTTCGAGGCATTCCGACTTCGATTCCCCGTTTGCCGAAATTCAGTTGCCTTTGAATTTCTGGTGATCCCTCTTGAGCATGTATGCTTCTGCTCCTTGTTCTAAATCAGACTCCTTCTGCAAATGGCGAAACGCTTTGACTCGTTGAGTTTCACGGCATTCCGACTTCGATGCCCCGGTTGCCGAAATTCAGTTGCCTTTGAATTTCAGGTGACCCCTGTTGAGCATGTATGCTTCTGCTACTTGTTCTACATCAGACTTCTTCCGCAAACGGGGAAACGCTTTGACTCGGTGAATTTCGCGGCATTCCGACTTCGATTCCCCGTTTGCCGAAATTCAGTTGCCTTTGAATTTCTGGTGATCCCTCTTGAGCATGTATGCTTCTACTCCTTGTTCTAAATCAGACTTCTTCTGCAAATGGCGAAACGCTTTGACTCGGTGAATTTCGCGGCATTCCGACTTCGATTCCCCGGTTGCCGAAATTCAGTTGCCTTTGAATTTCGGGTGACCCGTCTTGAGCATGTATGCTTCTGCTACTTGTTCTACATCAGACTTGTTCCGCAAATGAGGAAACGCTTTGACTCGGTGAATTTCGCGGCATTCCGACTTCGATGCCCCGGTTGCCGAAATTCAGTTGCCTTTCAATTTCGGGTGACCCCTCTTGAGCATGTATGCTTCTGCTACTTGTTCTACATCAGACTTCTTCCGCAAACGGGGAAACGCTTTGACTCGGTGAGTTTCGCGGCATTCCAACTTCGATTCCCCGTTTGCCGAAATTTAGTTGCCTTTGAATTTCTGGTGATCCCTCTTGAGCATGTATGCTTCTGCTCCTTGTTCTAAATCAGACTGCTTCTGCAAATGGCAAAACGCTTTGACTCGTTGAGTTTCACGGCATTCCGACTTCGATGCCCCGGTTGTCGAAATTCAGTTGCCTTTGAATTTCGAGTGACCCCTCTTGACCATGTATGCTTCTGGTACTTGTTCTACATCAGACTTCTTCCGCAAACGGGGAAACGCTTTGACTCAGTGAATTTCGCGGCATTCCGACTTCGATTCCCCGGTTGCCGAAATTCAGTTGCCTTTGAATTTCGGGTGACCCGTCTTGAGCATGTATGCTTCTGCTACTTGTTCTACATCAGACTTCTTCCGCAAACGGGGAAACGCTTTGACTCGGTGACTTTCGCGGCATTCCGACTTCGATTCCCCGTTTGCCGAAATTCAGTTGCCTTTGAATTTCTGGTGATCCCTCTTGAGCATGTATGCTTCTGCTCCTTGTTCTAAATCAGACTTCTTCTGCAAATGGCGAAACGCTTTGACTCGGTGAATTTCGCGGCATTCCGACTTCGATTCCCCGGTTGCCGAAATTCAGTTGCCTTTGAATTTCGGGTGACCCGTCTTGAGCATGTATGCTTCTGCTACTTGTTTTACATCAGACTTCTTCCACAAATGAGGAAACGCTTTGACTCGGTGAATTTCGCGGATTCCGACTTCGATGCCCCAGTTGCCGAAATTCAGTTGCCTTTGAATTTCGGGTGACCCCTCTTGAGCATGTATGCTTCTGCTACTTGGTCTACATCAGACTTCTTCCGCAAACAGGGAAACGCTTTGACTCGGTGAATTTCGCGGCATTCCGACTTCGATTCCCCGTTTGCCAAAATTCAGTTGCCTTTGAATTTCTGGTGATCCCTCTTGAGCATGTATGCTTCTACTCCTTGTTCTAAATCAGACTTCTTCTGCAAATGGCGAAACGCTTTGACTCGGTGAATTTCGCGGCATTCCGACTTCGATTCCCCGGTTGCCGAAATTCATTTGCCTTTGAATTTCGGGTGACCCGTCTTGAGCATGTATGCTTCTGCTACTTGTTCTACATCAGACTTGTTCCGCAAATGAGGAAACGCTTTGACTCGGTGAATTTCGCGGCATTCCGACTTCGATTCCCCGGTTGCCGAAATTCAGTTGCCTTTCAATTTCGGGTGACCCCTCTTGAGCATGTATGCTTCTGCTACTTGTTCTACATCAGACTTCTTCCGCAAACGGGGAAACGCTTTGACTCGGTGAGTTTCGCGGCATTCCAACTTCGATTCCCCGTTTGCCGAAATTTAGTTGCCTTTGAATTTCTGGTGATCCCTCTTGAGCATGTATGCTTCTGCTCCTTGTTCTAAATCAGACTGCTTCTGCAAATGGCAAAACGCTTTGACTCGTTGAGTTTCACGGCATTCCGACTTCGATGCCCCGGTTGTCGAAATTCAGTTGCCTTTGAATTTCGAGTGACCCCTCTTGACCATGTATGCTTCTGGTACTTGTTTTACATCAGACTTCTTCCGCAAACGGGGAAACGCTTTGACTCAGTGAATTTCGCGGCATTCCGACTTCGATTCCCCGGTTGCCGAAATTCAGTTGCCTTTGAATTTCGGGTGACCCGTCTTGAGCATGTATGCTTCTGCTACTTGTTCTACATCAGACTTCTTCCGCAAACGGGGAAACGCTTTGACTCGGTGACTTTCGCGGCATTCCGACTTCGATTCCCCGTTTGCCGAAATTCAGTTGCCTTTGAATTTCTGGTGATCCCTCTTGAGCATGTATGCTTCTGCTCCTTGTTCTAAATCAGACTTCTTCTGCAAATGGCGAAACGCTTTGACTCGGTGAATTTCGCGGCATTCCGACTTCGATTCCCCGGTTGCCGAAATTCAGTTGCCTTTGAATTTCGGGTGACCCGTCTTGAGCATGTATGCTTCTGCTACTTGTTTTACATCAGACTTCTTCCACAAATGAGGAAACGCTTTGACTCGGTGAATTTCGCGGCATTCCGACTTCGATGCCCCAGTTGCCGAAATTCAGTTGCCTTTGAATTTCGGGTGACCCCTCTTGAGCATGTATGCTTCTGCTACTTGTTCTACATCAGACTTCTTCCGCAAACGGGGAAACGCTTTGACTCGGTGAATTTCGCGGCATTCCGACTTCGATTCCCCGTTTGCCAAAATTCAGTTGCCTTTGAATTTCTGGTGATCCCTCTTGAGCATGTATGCTTCTACTCCTTGTTCTAAATCAGACTTCTTCTGCAAATGGCGAAACGCTTTGACTCGGTGAATTTCGCGGCATTCCGACTTCGATTCCCCGGTTGCCGAAATTCAGTTGCCTTTGAATTTCGGGTGACCCGTCTTGAGCATGTATGCTTCTGCTACTTGTTCTACATCAGACTTCTTCCGCAAACGAGGAAACGCTTTGACTCGGTGAATTTCGCGGCATTCCGACTTCGATGCCCCGGTTGCCGAAATTCAGTTGCCTTTGAATTTCGGGTGACCCCTCTTGAGCATGTATGCTTCTGCTACTTGTTCTACATCAGACTTCTTCCGCAAACGGGGAAACGCTTTGACTCGGTGAATTTCGCGGCATTCCGACTTCGATTCCCCGTTTGCCAAAATTCAGTTGCCTTTGAATTTCTGGTGATCCCTCTTGAGCATGTATGCTTCTGCTCCTTGTTCTAAATCAGACTGCTTCTGCAAATGGCCAAACGCTTTGACTCGTTGAGTTTCACGGCATTCCGACTTCGATGCCCCGGTTGTCGAAATTCAGTTGCCTTTGAATTTCGAGTGACCCCTCTTGACCATGTATGCTTCTGGTACTTGTTCTACATCAGACTTCTTCCGCAAACGGGGAAACGCTTTGACTCAGTGAATTTCGCGGCATTCCGACTTCGATTCCCCGGTTGCCGAAATTCAGTTGCCTTTGAATTTCGGGTGACCCGTCTTGAGCATGTATGCTTCTGCTACTTGTTCTACATCAGACTTCTTCCGCAAACGGGGAAACGCTTTGACTCGGTGACTTTCGCGGCATTCCGACTTCGATTCCCCGTTTGCCGAAATTCAGTTGCCTTTGAATTTCTGGTGATCCCTCTTGAGCATGTATGCTTCTGCTCCTTGTTCTAAATCAGACTTCTTCTGCAAATGGCGAAACGCTTTGACTCGGTGAATTTCGCGGCATTCCGACTTCGATTCCCCGGTTGCCGAAATTCAGTTGCCTTTGAATTTCGGGTGACCCGTCTTGAGCATGTATGCTTCTGCTACTTGTTCTACATCAGACTTCTTCCGCAAACGAGGAAACGCTTTGACTCGGTGAATTTCGCGGCATTCCGACTTCGATGCCCCGGTTGCCGAAATTCAGTTGCCTTTGAATTTCGGGTGACCCCTCTTGAGCATGTATGCTTCTGCTACTTGTTCTACATCAGACTTCTTCCGCAAACGGGGAAACGCTTTGACTCGGTGAATTTCGCGGCATTCCGACTTCGATTCCCCGTTTGCCAAAATTCAGTTGCCTTTGAATTTCTGGTGATCCCTCTTGAGCATGTATGCTTCTACTCCTTGTTCTAAATCAGACTTCTTCTGCAAATGGCGAAACGCTTTGACTCGGTGAATTTCGCGGCATTCCGACTTCGATTCCCCGGTTGCCGAAATTCAGTTGCCTTTGAATTTCGGGTGACCCCTCTTGAGCATGTATGCTTCTGCTACTTGTTCTACATCAGACTTCTTCCGCAAACGGGGAAACGCTTTGACTCGGTGAATTTCGCGGCATTCCGACTTCGATTCCCCGTTTGCCAAAATTCAGTTGCCTTTGAATTTCTGGTGATCCCTCTTGAGCATGTATGCTTCTACTCCTTGTTCTACATCAGACTTCTTCCGCAAACGGGGAAACGCTTTGACTCGGTGACTTTCGCGGCATTCCGACTTCGATTCCCCGTTTGCCGAAATTCAGTTGCCTTTGAATTTCTGGTGATCCCTCTTGAGCATGTATGCTTCTGCTCCTTGTTCTAAATCAGACTTCTTCTGCAAATGGCGAAACGCTTTGACTCGGTGAATTTCGCGGCATTCCGACTTCGATTCCCCGGTTGCCGAAATTCAGTTGCCTTTGAATTTCGGGTGACCCGTCTTGAGCATGTATGCTTCTGCTACTTGTTCTACATCAGACTTCTTCCGCAAACGAGGAAACGCTTTGACTCGGTGAATTTCGCGGCATTCCGACTTCGATGCCCCGGTTGCCGAAATTCAGTTGCCTTTGAATTTCGGGTGACCCCTCTTGAGCATGTATGCTTCTGCTACTTGTTCTACATCAGACTTCTTCCGCAAACGGGGAAACGCTTTGACTCGGTGAATTTCGCGGCATTCCGACTTCGATTCCCCGTTTGCCAAAATTCAGTTGCCTTTGAATTTCTGGTGATCCCTCTTGAGCATGTATGCTTCTACTCCTTGTTCTAAATCAGACTTCTTCTGCAAATGGCGAAACGCTTTGACTCGGTGAATTTCGCGGCATTCCGACTTCGATTCCCCGGTTGCCGAAATTCAGTTGCCTTTGAATTTCGGGTGACCCGTCTTGAGCATGTATGCTTCTGCTACTTGTTCTACATCAGACTTCTTCCGCAAACGAGGAAACGCTTTGACTCGGTGAATTTCGCGGCATTCCGACTTCGATGCCCCGGTTGCCGAAATTCAGTTGCCTTTGAATTTCGGGTGACCCCTCTTGAGCATGTATGCTTCTGCTACTTGTTCTACATCAGACTTCTTCCGCAAACGGGGAAACGCTTTGACTCGGTGAATTTCGCGGCATTCCGACTTCGATTCCCCGTTTGCCAAAATTCAGTTGCCTTTGAATTTCGGGTGACCCCTCTTGAGCATGTATGCTTCTGCTACTTGTTCTACATCAGACTTCTTCCGCAAACGGGGAAACGCTTTGACTCGGTGAATTTCGCGGCATTCCGACTTCGATTCCCCGTTTGCCAAAATTCAGTTGCCTTTGAATTTCTGGTGATCCCTCTTGAGCATGTATGCTTCTACTCCTTGTTCTAAATCAGACTTCTTCTGCAAATGGCGAAACGCTTTGACTCGGTGAATTTCGCGGCATTCCGACTTCGATTCCCCGGTTGCCGAAATTCAGTTGCCTTTGAATTTCGGGTGACCCGTCTTGAGCATGTATGCTTCTGCTACTTGTTCTACATCAGACTTCTTCCGCAAATGAGGAAACGCTTTGACTCGGTGAATTTCGCGGCATTCCGACTTCGATTCCCCGTTTGCCGAAATTCAGTTGCCTTTGAATTTCTGGTGATCCCTCTTGAGCATGTATGCTTCTACTCCTTGTTCTAAATCAGACTTCTTCTGCAAATGGCGAAACGCTTTGACTCGGTGAATTTCGCGGCATTCCGACTTCGATTCCCCGGTTGCCGAAATTCAGTTGCCTTTGAATTTCGGGTGACCCGTCTTGAGCATGTATGCTTCTGCTACTTGTTCTACATCAGACTTGTTCCGCAAATGAGGAAACGCTTTTACTCGGTGAATTTCGCGGCATTCCGACTTCGATGCCCCGGTTGCCGAAATTCAGTTGCCTTTCAATTTCGGGTGACCCCTCTTGAGCATGTATGCTTCTGCTACTTGTTCTACATCAGACTTCTTCCGCAAACGGGGAAACGCTTTGACTCGGTGAGTTTCGCGGCATTCCAACTTCGATTCCCCGTTTGCCGAAATTTAGTTGCCTTTGAATTTCTGGTGATCCCTCTTGAGCATGTATGCTTCTGCTCCTTGTTCTAAATCAGACTGCTTCTGCAAATGGCCAAACGCTTTGACTCGTTGAGTTTCACGGCATTCCGACTTCGATGCCCCGGTTGTCGAAATTCAGTTGCCTTTGAATTTCGAGTGACCCCTCTTGACCATGTATGCTTCTGGTACTTGTTCTACATCAGACTTCTTCCGCAAACGGGGAAACGCTTTGACTCAGTGAATTTCGCGGCATTCCGACTTCGATTCCCCGGTTGCCGAAATTCAGTTGCCTTTGAATTTCGGGTGACCCGTCTTGAGCATGTATGCTTCTGCTACTTGTTCTACATCAGACTTCTTCCGCAAACGGGGAAACGCTTTGACTCGGTGACTTTCGCGGCATTCCGACTTCGATTCCCCGTTTGCCGAAATTCAGTTGCCTTTGAATTTCTGGTGATCCCTCTTGAGCATGTATGCTTCTGCTCCTTGTTCTAAATCAGACTTCTTCTGCAAATGGCGAAACGCTTTGACTCGGTGAATTTCGCGGCATTCCGACTTCGATTCCCCGGTTGCCGAAATTCAGTTGCCTTTGAATTTCGGGTGACCCGTCTTGAGCATGTATGCTTCTGCTACTTGTTTTACATCAGACTTCTTCCACAAATGAGGAAACGCTTTGACTCGGTGAATTTCGCGGCATTCCGACTTCGATGCCCCAGTTGCCGAAATTCAGTTGCCTTTGAATTTCGGGTGACCCCTCTTGAGCATGTATGCTTCTGCTACTTGTTCTACATCAGACTTCTTCCGCAAACGGGGAAACGCTTTGACTCGGTGAATTTCGCGGCATTCCGACTTCGATTCCCCGTTTGCCAAA
This sequence comes from Populus alba x Populus glandulosa, assembly GCA_033617975.1. Lineage (NCBI taxonomy): Eukaryota > Viridiplantae > Streptophyta > Magnoliopsida > Malpighiales > Salicaceae > Populus > Populus alba x Populus glandulosa. The sequence goes on from CM066146.1 coordinate 3,844,399, forward strand.
ATTCAGTTGCCTTTGAATTTCTGGTGATCCCTCTTGAGCATGTATGCTTCTACTCCTTGTTCTAAATCAGACTTCTTCTGCAAATGGCGAAACGCTTTGACTCGGTGAATTTCGCGGCATTCCGACTTCGATTCCCCGGTTGCCGAAATTCAGTTGCCTTTGAATTTCGGGTGACCCGTCTTGAGCATGTATGCTTCTGCTACTTGTTCTACATCAGACTTCTTCCGCAAATGAGGAAACGCTTTGACTCGGTGAATTTCGCGGCATTCCGACTTCGATTCCCCGTTTGCCGAAATTCAGTTGCCTTTGAATTTCTGGTGATCCCTCTTGAGCATGTATGCTTCTACTCCTTGTTCTAAATCAGACTTCTTCTGCAAATGGCGAAACGCTTTGACTCGGTGAATTTCGCGGCATTCCGACTTCGATTCCCCGGTTGCCGAAATTCAGTTGCCTTTGAATTTCGGGTGACCCGTCTTGAGCATGTATGCTTCTGCTACTTGTTCTACATCAGACTTGTTCCGCAAATGAGGAAACGCTTTTACTCGGTGAATTTCGCGGCATTCCGACTTCGATGCCCCGGTTGCCGAAATTCAGTTGCCTTTCAATTTCGGGTGACCCCTCTTGAGCATGTATGCTTCTGCTACTTGTTCTACATCAGACTTCTTCCGCAAACGGGGAAACGCTTTGACTCGGTGAGTTTCGCGGCATTCCAACTTCGATTCCCCGTTTGCCGAAATTTAGTTGCCTTTGAATTTCTGGTGATCCCTCTTGAGCATGTATGCTTCTGCTCCTTGTTCTAAATCAGACTGCTTCTGCAAATGGCCAAACGCTTTGACTCGTTGAGTTTCACGGCATTCCGACTTCGATGCCCCGGTTGTCGAAATTCAGTTGCCTTTGAATTTCGAGTGACCCCTCTTGACCATGTATGCTTCTGGTACTTGTTCTACATCAGACTTCTTCCGCAAACGGGGAAACGCTTTGACTCAGTGAATTTCGCGGCATTCCGACTTCGATTCCCCGGTTGCCGAAATTCAGTTGCCTTTGAATTTCGGGTGACCCGTCTTGAGCATGTATGCTTCTGCTACTTGTTCTACATCAGACTTCTTCCGCAAACGGGGAAACGCTTTGACTCGGTGACTTTCGCGGCATTCCGACTTCGATTCCCCGTTTGCCGAAATTCAGTTGCCTTTGAATTTCTGGTGATCCCTCTTGAGCATGTATGCTTCTGCTCCTTGTTCTAAATCAGACTTCTTCTGCAAATGGCGAAACGCTTTGACTCGGTGAATTTCGCGGCATTCCGACTTCGATTCCCCGGTTGCCGAAATTCAGTTGCCTTTGAATTTCGGGTGACCCGTCTTGAGCATGTATGCTTCTGCTACTTGTTTTACATCAGACTTCTTCCGCAAATGAGGAAACGCTTTGACTCGGTGAATTTCGCGGCATTCCGACTTCGATGCCCCAGTTGCCGAAATTCAGTTGCCTTTGAATTTCGGGTGACCCCTCTTGAGCATGTATGCTTCTGCTACTTGTTCTACATCAGACTTCTTCCGCAAACGGGGAAACGCTTTGACTCGGTGAATTTCGCGGCATTCCGACTTCGATTCCCCGTTTGCCGAAATTCAGTTGCCTTTGAATTTCTGGTGATCCCTCTTGAGCATGTATGCTTCTACTCCTTGTTCTAAATCACACTTCTTCTGCAAATGGCGAAACGCTTTGACTCGGTGAATTTCGCGGCATTCCGACTTCGATTCCCCGGTTGCCGAAATTCAGTTGCCTTTGAATTTCGGGTGACCCGTCTTGAGCATGTATGCTTCTGCTACTTGTTCTACATCAGACTTCTTCCGCAAATGAGGAAACGCTTTGACTCGGTGAATTTCGCGGCATTCCGACTTCGATGCCCCGGTTGCCGAAATTCAGTTGCCTTTGAATTTCGGGTGACCCCTCTTGAGCATGTATGCTTCTGCTACTTGTTCTACATCAGACTTCTTCCGCAAATGGGGAGACGCTTTGACTCGGTGAGTTTCGAGGCATTCCGACTTCGATTCCCCGTTTGCCGAAATTCAGTTGCCTTTGAATTTCTGGTGATCCCTCTTGAGCATGTATGCTTCTGCTCCTTGTTCTAAATCAGACTTCTTCTGCAAATGGCGAAACGCTTTGACTCGGTGAATTTCGCGGCATTCCGACTTCGATTCCCCGGTTGCCGAAATTCAGTTGCCTTTGAATTTCGGGTGACCCGTCTTGAGCATGTATGCTTCTGCTACTTGTTTTACATCAGACTTCTTCCGCAAATGAGGAAACGCTTTGACTCGGTGAATTTCGCGGCATTCCGACTTCGATGCCCCAGTTGCCGAAATTCAGTTGCCTTTGAATTTCGGGTGACCCCTCTTGAGCATGTATGCTTCTGCTACTTGTTCTACATCAGACTTCTTCCGCAAACGGGGAAACGCTTTGACTCGGTGAATTTCGCGGCATTCCGACTTCGATTCCCCGTTTGCCAAAATTCAGTTGCCTTTGAATTTCTGGTGATCCCTCTTGAGCATGTATGCTTCTACTCCTTGTTCTAAATCAGACTTCTTCTGCAAATGGCGAAACGCTTTGACTCGGTGAATTTCGCGGCATTCCGACTTCGATTCCCCGGTTGCCGAAATTCAGTTGCCTTTGAATTTCGGGTGACCCGTCTTGAGCATGTATGCTTCTGCTACTTGTTCTACATCAGACTTCTTCCGCAAACGGGGAAACGCTTTGACTCGGTGAATTTCGCGGCATTCCGACTTCGATTCCCCGTTTGCCAAAATTCAGTTGCCTTTGAATTTCTGGTGATCCCTCTTGAGCATGTATGCTTCTACTCCTTGTTCTAAATCAGACTTCTTCTGCAAATGGCGAAACGCTTTGACTCGGTGAATTTCGCGGCATTCCGACTTCGATTCCCCGGTTGCCGAAATTCAGTTGCCTTTGAATTTCGGGTGACCCGTCTTGAGCATGTATGCTTCTGCTACTTGTTCTACATCAGACTTCTTCCGCAAACGAGGAAACGCTTTGACTCGGTGAATTTCGCGGCATTCCGACTTCGATGCCCCGGTTGCCGAAATTCAGTTGCCTTTGAATTTCGGGTGACCCCTCTTGAGCATGTATGCTTCTGCTACTTGTTCTACATCAGACTTCTTCCGCAAATGGGGAGACGCTTTGACTCGGTGAGTTTCGAGGCATTCCGACTTCGATTCCCCGTTTGCCGAAATTCAGTTGCCTTTGAATTTCTGGTGATCCCTCTTGAGCATGTATGCTTCTGCTCCTTGTTCTAAATCAGACTCCTTCTGCAAATGGCGAAACGCTTTGACTCGTTGAGTTTCACGGCATTCCGACTTCGATGCCCCGGTTGCCGAAATTCAGTTGCCTTTGAATTTCAGGTGACCCCTGTTGAGCATGTATGCTTCTGCTACTTGTTCTACATCAGACTTCTTCCGCAAACGGGGAAACGCTTTGACTCGGTGAATTTCGCGGCATTCCGACTTCGATTCCCCGTTTGCCGAAATTCAGTTGCCTTTGAATTTCTGGTGATCCCTCTTGAGCATGTATGCTTCTACTCCTTGTTCTAAATCAGACTTCTTCTGCAAATGGCGAAACGCTTTGACTCGGTGAATTTCGCGGCATTCCGACTTCGATTCCCCCGTTGCCGAAATTCAGTTGCCTTTGAATTTCGGGTGACCCGTCTTGAGCATGTATGCTTCTGCTACTTGTTTTACATCAGACTTCTTCCGCAAATGAGGAAACGCTTTGACTCGGTGAATTTCGCGGCATTCCGACTTCGATGCCCCAGTTGCCGAAATTCAGTTGCCTTTGAATTTCGGGTGACCCCTCTTGAGCATGTATGCTTCTGCTACTTGTTCTACATCAGACTTCTTCCGCAAACGGGGAAACGCTTTGACTCGGTGAATTTCGCGGCATTCCGACTTCGATTCCCCGTTTGCCAAAATTCAGTTGCCTTTGAATTTCTGGTGATCCCTCTTGAGCATGTATGCTTCTACTCCTTGTTCTAAATCAGACTTCTTCTGCAAATGGCGAAACGCTTTGACTCGGTGAATTTCGCGGCATTCCGACTTCGATTCCCCGGTTGCCGAAATTCAGTTGCCTTTGAATTTCGGGTGACCCGTCTTGAGCATGTATGCTTCTGCTACTTGTTCTACATCAGACTTCTTCCGCAAACGAGGAAACGCTTTGACTCGGTGAATTTCGCGGCATTCCGACTTCGATGCCCCGGTTGCCGAAATTCAGTTGCCTTTGAATTTCGGGTGACCCCTCTTGAGCATGTATGCTTCTGCTACTTGTTCTACATCAGACTTCTTCCGCAATTGGGGAGACGCTTTGACTCGGTGAGTTTCGAGGCATTCCGACTTCGATTCCCCGTTTGCCGAAATTCAGTTGCCTTTGAATTTCTGGTGATCCCTCTTGAGCATGTATGCTTCTGCTCCTTGTTCTAAATCAGACTTCTTCTGCAAATGGCGAAACGCTTTGACTCGGTGAATTTCGCGGCATTCCGACTTCGATTCCCCCGTTGCCGAAATTCAGTTGCCTTTGAATTTCGGGTGACCCGTCTTGAGCATGTATGCTTCTGCTACTTGTTTTACATCAGACTTCTTCCGCAAATGAGGAAACGCTTTGACTCGGTGAATTTCGCGGCATTCCGACTTCGATGCCCCAGTTGCCGAAATTCAGTTGCCTTTGAATTTCGGGTGACCCCTCTTGAGCATGTATGCTTCTACTACTTGTTCTACATCAGACTTCTTCCGCAAACGGGGAAACGCTTTGACTCGGTGAATTTCGCGGCATTCCGACTTCGATTCCCCGTTTGCCAAAATTCAGTTGCCTTTGAATTTCTGGTGATCCCTCTTGAGCATGTATGCTTCTACTCCTTGTTCTAAATCAGACTTCTTCTGCAAATGGCGAAACGCTTTGACTCGGTGAATTTCGCGGCATTCCGACTTCGATTCCCCGGTTGCCGAAATTCAGTTGCCTTTGAATTTCGGGTGACCCGTCTTGAGCATGTATGCTTCTGCTACTTGTTCTACATCAGACTTCTTCCGCAAACGAGGAAACGCTTTGACTCGGTGAATTTCGCGGCATTCCGACTTCGATGCCCCGGTTGCCGAAATTCAGTTGCCTTTGAATTTCGGGTGACCCCTCTTGAGCATGTATGCTTCTGCTACTTGTTCTACATCAGACTTCTTCCGCAATTGGGGAGACGCTTTGACTCGGTGAGTTTCGAGGCATTCCGACTTCGATTCCCCGTTTGCCGAAATTCAGTTGCCTTTGAATTTCTGGTGATCCCTCTTGAGCATGTATGCTTCTGCTCCTTGTTCTAAATCAGACTTCTTCTGCAAATGGCGAAACGCTTTGACTCGGTGAATTTCGCGGCATTCCGACTTCGATTCCCCGGTTGCCGAAATTCAGTTGCCTTTGAATTTCGGGTGACCCGTCTTGAGCATGTATGCTTCTGCTACTTGTTTTACATCAGACTTCTTCCGCAAATGAGGAAACGCTTTGACTCGGTGAATTTCGCGGCATTCCGACTTCGATGCCCCAGTTGCCGAAATTCAGTTGCCTTTGAATTTCGGGTGACCCCTCTTGAGCATGTATGCTTCTACTACTTGTTCTACATCAGACTTCTTCCGCAAACGGGGAAACGCTTTGACTCGGTGAATTTCGCGGCATTCCGACTTCGATTCCCCGTTTGCCAAAATTCAGTTGCCTTTGAATTTCTGGTGATCCCTCTTGAGCATGTATGCTTCTACTCCTTGTTCTAAATCAGACTTCTTCTGCAAATGGCGAAACGCTTTGACTCGGTGAATTTCGCGGCATTCCGACTTCGATTCCCCGGTTGCCGAAATTCAGTTGCCTTTGAATTTCGGGTGACCCGTCTTGAGCATGTATGCTTCTGCTACTTGTTCTACATCAGACTTCTTCCGCAAACGAGGAAACGCTTTGACTCGGTGAATTTCGCGGCATTCCGACTTCGATGCCCCGGTTGCCGAAATTCAGTTGCCTTTGAATTTCGGGTGACCCCTCTTGAGCATGTATGCTTCTGCTACTTGTTCTACATCAGACTTCTTCCGCAAATGGGGACACGCTTTGACTCGGTGAGTTTCGAGGCATTCCGACTTCGATTCCCCGTTTGCCGAAATTCAGTTGCCTTTGAATTTCTGGTGATCCCTCTTGAGCATGTATGCTTCTGCTCCTTGTTCTAAATCAGACTCCTTCTGCAAATGGCGAAACGCTTTGACTCGTTGAGTTTCACGGCATTCCGACTTCGATGCCCCGGTTGCCGAAATTCAGTTGCCTTTGAATTTCAGGTGACCCCTGTTGAGCATGTATGCTTCTGCTACTTGTTCTACATCAGACTTCTTCCGCAAACGGGGAAACGCTTTGACTCGGTGAATTTCGCGGCATTCCGACTTCGATTCCCCGTTTGCCGAAATTCAGTTGGCTTTGAATTTCTGGTGATCCCTCTTGAGCATGTATGCTTCTACTCCTTGTTCTAAATCAGACTTCTTCTGCAAATGGCGAAACGCTTTGACTCGGTGAATTTCGCGGCATTCCGACTTCGATTCCCCGGTTGCCGAAATTCAGTTGCCTTTGAATTTCGGGTGACCCGTCTTGAGCATGTATGCTTCTGCTACTTGTTCTACATCAGACTTCTTCCGCAAACGAGGAAACGCTTTGACTCGGTGAATTTCGCGGCATTCCGACTTCGATGCCCCGGTTGCCGAAATTCAGTTGCCTTTGAATTTCGGGTGACCCCTCTTGAGCATGTATGCTTCTGCTACTTGTTCTACATCAGACTTCTTCCGCAATTGGGGAGACGCTTTGACTCGGTGAGTTTCGAGGCATTCCGACTTCGATTCCCCGTTTGCCGAAATTCAGTTGCCTTTGAATTTCTGGTGATCCCTCTTGAGCATGTATGCTTCTGCTCCTTGTTCTAAATCAGACTTCTTCTGCAAATGGCGAAACGCTTTGACTCGGTGAATTTCGCGGCATTCCGACTTCGATTCCCCGGTTGCCGAAATTCAGTTGCCTTTGAATTTCGGGTGACCCGTCTTGAGCATGTATGCTTCTGCTACTTGTTTTACATCAGACTTCTTCCGCAAATGAGGAAACGCTTTGACTCGGTGAATTTCGCGGCATTCCGACTTCGATGCCCCAGTTGCCGAAATTCAGTTGCCTTTGAATTTCGGGTGACCCCTCTTGAGCATGTATGCTTCTACTACTTGTTCTACATCAGACTTCTTCCGCAAACGGGGAAACGCTTTGACTCGGTGAATTTCGCGGCATTCCGACTTCGATTCCCCGTTTGCCAAAATTCAGTTGCCTTTGAATTTCTGGTGATCCCTCTTGAGCATGTATGCTTCTACTCCTTGTTCTAAATCAGACTTCTTCTGCAAATGGCGAAACGCTTTGACTCGGTGAATTTCGCGGCATTCCGACTTCGATTCCCCGGTTGCCGAAATTCAGTTGCCTTTGAATTTCGGGTGACCCGTCTTGAGCATGTATGCTTCTGCTACTTGTTCTACATCAGACTTCTTCCGCAAACGAGGAAACGCTTTGACTCGGTGAATTTCGCGGCATTCCGACTTCGATGCCCCGGTTGCCGAAATTCAGTTGCCTTTGAATTTCGGGTGACCCCTCTTGAGCATGTATGCTTCTGCTACTTGTTCTACATCAGACTTCTTCCGCAAATGGGGACACGCTTTGACTCGGTGAGTTTCGAGGCATTCCGACTTCGATTCCCCGTTTGCCGAAATTCAGTTGCCTTTGAATTTCTGGTGATCCCTCTTGAGCATGTATGCTTCTGCTCCTTGTTCTAAATCAGACTCCTTCTGCAAATGGCGAAACGCTTTGACTCGTTGAGTTTCACGGCATTCCGACTTCGATGCCCCGGTTGCCGAAATTCAGTTGCCTTTGAATTTCAGGTGACCCCTGTTGAGCATGTATGCTTCTGCTACTTGTTCTACATCAGACTTCTTCCGCAAACGGGGAAACGCTTTGACTCGGTGAATTTCGCGGCATTCCGACTTCGATTCCCCGTTTGCCGAAATTCAGTTGGCTTTGAATTTCTGGTGATCCCTCTTGAGCATGTATGCTTCTACTCCTTGTTCTAAATCAGACTTCTTCTGCAAATGGCGAAACGCTTTGACTCGGTGAATTTCGCGGCATTCCGACTTCGATTCCCCGGTTGCCGAAATTCAGTTGCCTTTGAATTTCGGGTGACCCGTCTTGAGCATGTATGCTTCTGCTACTTGTTCTACATCAGACTTGTTCCGCAAATGAGGAAACGCTTTGACTCGGTGAATTTCGCGGCATTCCGACTTCGATGCCCCGGTTGCCGAAATTCAGTTGCCTTTCAATTTCGGGTGACCCCTCTTGAGCATGTATGCTTCTGCTACTTGTTCTACATCAGACTTCTTCCGCAAATGGCCAAACGCTTTGACTCGTTGAGTTTCACGGCATTCCGACTTCGATGCCCCGGTTGTCGAAATTCAGTTGCCTTTGAATTTCGAGTGACCCCTCTTGACCATGTATGCTTCTGGTACTTGTTCTACATCAGACTTCTTCCGCAAACGGGGAAACGCTTTGACTCAGTGAATTTCGCGGCATTCCGACTTCGATTCCCCGGTTGCCGAAATTCAGTTGCCTTTGAATTTCGGGTGACCCGTCTTGAGCATGTATGCTTCTGCTACTTGTTCTACATCAGACTTCTTCCGCAAACGGGGAAACGCTTTGACTCGGTGACTTTCGCGGCATTCCGACTTCGATTCCCCGTTTGCCGAAATTCAGTTGCCTTTGAATTTCTGGTGATCCCTCTTGAGCATGTATGCTTCTGCTCCTTGTTCTAAATCAGACTTCTTCTGCAAATGGCGAAACGCTTTGACTCGGTGAATTTCGCGGCATTCCGACTTCGATTCCCCGGTTGCCGAAATTCAGTTGCCTTTGAATTTCGGGTGACCCGTCTTGAGCATGTATGCTTCTGCTACTTGTTTTACATCAGACTTCTTCCGCAAATGAGGAAACGCTTTGACTCGGTGAATTTCGCGGCATTCCGACTTCGATGCCCCAGTTGCCGAAATTCAGTTGCCTTTGAATTTCGGGTGACCCCTCTTGAGCATGTATGCTTCTGCTACTTGTTCTACATCAGACTTCTTCCGCAAACGGGGAAACGCTTTGACTCGGTGAATTTCGCGGCATTCCGACTTCGATTCCCCGTTTGCCGAAATTCAGTTGCCTTTGAATTTCTGGTGATCCCTCTTGAGCATGTATGCTTCTACTCCTTGTTCTAAATCACACTTCTTCTGCAAATGGCGAAACGCTTTGACTCGGTGAATTTCGCGGCATTCCGACTTCGATTCCCCGGTTGCCGAAATTCAGTTGCCTTTGAATTTCGGGTGACCCGTCTTGAGCATGTATGCTTCTGCTACTTGTTCTACATCAGACTTCTTCCGCAAATGAGGAAACGCTTTGACTCGGTGAATTTCGCGGCATTCCGACTTCGATGCCCCGGTTGCCGAAATTCAGTTGCCTTTGAATTTCGGGTGACCCCTCTTGAGCATGTATGCTTCTGCTACTTGTTCTACATCAGACTTCTTCCGCAAATGGGGAGACGCTTTGACTCGGTGAGTTTCGAGGCATTCCGACTTCGATTCCCCGTTTGCCGAAATTCAGTTGCCTTTGAATTTCTGGTGATCCCTCTTGAGCATGTATGCTTCTGCTCCTTGTTCTAAATCAGACTTCTTCTGCAAATGGCGAAACGCTTTGACTCGGTGAATTTCGCGGCATTCCGACTTCGATTCCCCGGTTGCCGAAATTCAGTTGCCTTTGAATTTCGGGTGACCCGTCTTGAGCATGTATGCTTCTGCTACTTGTTTTACATCAGACTTCTTCCGCAAATGAGGAAACGCTTTGACTCGGTGAATTTCGCGGCATTCCGACTTCGATGCCCCAGTTGCCGAAATTCAGTTGCCTTTGAATTTCGGGTGACCCCTCTTGAGCATGTATGCTTCTGCTACTTGTTCTACATCAGACTTCTTCCGCAAACGGGGAAACGCTTTGACTCGGTGAATTTCGCGGCATTCCGACTTCGATTCCCCGTTTGCCAAAATTCAGTTGCCTTTGAATTTCTGGTGATCCCTCTTGAGCATGTATGCTTCTACTCCTTGTTCTAAATCAGACTTCTTCTGCAAATGGCGAAACGCTTTGACTCGGTGAATTTCGCGGCATTCCGACTTCGATTCCCCGGTTGCCGAAATTCAGTTGCCTTTGAATTTCGGGTGACCCGTCTTGAGCATGTATGCTTCTGCTACTTGTTCTACATCAGACTTCTTCCGCAAACGGGGAAACGCTTTGACTCGGTGAATTTCGCGGCATTCCGACTTCGATTCCCCGTTTGCCAAAATTCAGTTGCCTTTGAATTTCTGGTGATCCCTCTTGAGCATGTATGCTTCTACTCCTTGTTCTAAATCAGACTTCTTCTGCAAATGGCGAAACGCTTTGACTCGGTGAATTTCGCGGCATTCCGACTTCGATTCCCCGGTTGCCGAAATTCAGTTGCCTTTGAATTTCGGGTGACCCGTCTTGAGCATGTATGCTTCTGCTACTTGTTCTACATCAGACTTCTTCCGCAAACGAGGAAACGCTTTGACTCGGTGAATTTCGCGGCATTCCGACTTCGATGCCCCGGTTGCCGAAATTCAGTTGCCTTTGAATTTCGGGTGACCCCTCTTGAGCATGTATGCTTCTGCTACTTGTTCTACATCAGACTTCTTCCGCAAATGGGGAGACGCTTTGACTCGGTGAGTTTCGAGGCATTCCGACTTCGATTCCCCGTTTGCCGAAATTCAGTTGCCTTTGAATTTCTGGTGATCCCTCTTGAGCATGTATGCTTCTGCTCCTTGTTCTAAATCAGACTCCTTCTGCAAATGGCGAAACGCTTTGACTCGTTGAGTTTCACGGCATTCCGACTTCGATGCCCCGGTTGCCGAAATTCAGTTGCCTTTGAATTTCAGGTGACCCCTGTTGAGCATGTATGCTTCTGCTACTTGTTCTACATCAGACTTCTTCCGCAAACGGGGAAACGCTTTGACTCGGTGAATTTCGCGGCATTCCGACTTCGATTCCCCGTTTGCCGAAATTCAGTTGCCTTTGAATTTCTGGTGATCCCTCTTGAGCATGTATGCTTCTACTCCTTGTTCTAAATCAGACTTCTTCTGCAAATGGCGAAACGCTTTGACTCGGTGAATTTCGCGGCATTCCGACTTCGATTCCCCCGTTGCCGAAATTCAGTTGCCTTTGAATTTCGGGTGACCCGTCTTGAGCATGTATGCTTCTGCTACTTGTTTTACATCAGACTTCTTCCGCAAATGAGGAAACGCTTTGACTCGGTGAATTTCGCGGCATTCCGACTTCGATGCCCCAGTTGCCGAAATTCAGTTGCCTTTGAATTTCGGGTGACCCCTCTTGAGCATGTATGCTTCTGCTACTTGTTCTACATCAGACTTCTTCCGCAAACGGGGAAACGCTTTGACTCGGTGAATTTCGCGGCATTCCGACTTCGATTCCCCGTTTGCCAAAATTCAGTTGCCTTTGAATTTCTGGTGATCCCTCTTGAGCATGTATGCTTCTACTCCTTGTTCTAAATCAGACTTCTTCTGCAAATGGCGAAACGCTTTGACTCGGTGAATTTCGCGGCATTCCGACTTCGATTCCCCGGTTGCCGAAATTCAGTTGCCTTTGAATTTCGGGTGACCCGTCTTGAGCATGTATGCTTCTGCTACTTGTTCTACATCAGACTTCTTCCGCAAACGAGGAAACGCTTTGACTCGGTGAATTTCGCGGCATTCCGACTTCGATGCCCCGGTTGCCGAAATTCAGTTGCCTTTGAATTTCGGGTGACCCCTCTTGAGCATGTATGCTTCTGCTACTTGTTCTACATCAGACTTCTTCCGCAATTGGGGAGACGCTTTGACTCGGTGAGTTTCGAGGCATTCCGACTTCGATTCCCCGTTTGCCGAAATTCAGTTGCCTTTGAATTTCTGGTGATCCCTCTTGAGCATGTATGCTTCTGCTCCTTGTTCTAAATCAGACTTCTTCTGCAAATGGCGAAACGCTTTGACTCGGTGAATTTCGCGGCATTCCGACTTCGATTCCCCGGTTGCCGAAATTCAGTTGCCTTTGAATTTCGGGTGACCCGTCTTGAGCATGTATGCTTCTGCTACTTGTTTTACATCAGACTTCTTCCGCAAATGAGGAAACGCTTTGACTCGGTGAATTTCGCGGCATTCCGACTTCGATGCCCCAGTTGCCGAAATTCAGTTGCCTTTGAATTTCGGGTGACCCCTCTTGAGCATGTATGCTTCTACTACTTGTTCTACATCAGACTTCTTCCGCAAACGGGGAAACGCTTTGACTCGGTGAATTTCGCGGCATTCCGACTTCGATTCCCCGTTTGCCAAAATTCAGTTGCCTTTGAATTTCTGGTGATCCCTCTTGAGCATGTATGCTTCTACTCCTTGTTCTAAATCAGACTTCTTCTGCAAATGGCGAAACGCTTTGACTCGGTGAATTTCGCGGCATTCCGACTTCGATTCCCCGGTTGCCGAAATTCAGTTGCCTTTGAATTTCGGGTGACCCGTCTTGAGCATGTATGCTTCTGCTACTTGTTCTACATCAGACTTCTTCCGCAAACGAGGAAACGCTTTGACTCGGTGAATTTCGCGGCATTCCGACTTCGATGCCCCGGTTGCCGAAATTCAGTTGCCTTTGAATTTCGGGTGACCCCTCTTGAGCATGTATGCTTCTGCTACTTGTTCTACATCAGACTTCTTCCGCAAATGGGGACACGCTTTGACTCGGTGAGTTTCGAGGCATTCCGACTTCGATTCCCCGTTTGCCGAAATTCAGTTGCCTTTGAATTTCTGGTGATCCCTCTTGAGCATGTATGCTTCTGCTCCTTGTTCTAAATCAGACTCCTTCTGCAAATGGCGAAACGCTTTGACTCGTTGAGTTTCACGGCATTCCGACTTCGATGCCCCGGTTGCCGAAATTCAGTTGCCTTTGAATTTCAGGTGACCCCTGTTGAGCATGTATGCTTCTGCTACTTGTTCTACATCAGACTTCTTCCGCAAACGGGGAAACGCTTTGACTCGGTGAATTTCGCGGCATTCCGACTTCGATTCCCCGTTTGCCGAAATTCAGTTGGCTTTGAATTTCTGGTGATCCCTCTTGAGCATGTATGCTTCTACTCCTTGTTCTAAATCAGACTTCTTCTGCAAATGGCGAAACGCTTTGACTCGGTGAATTTCGCGGCATTCCGACTTCGATTCCCCGGTTGCCGAAATTCAGTTGCCTTTGAATTTCGGGTGACCCGTCTTGAGCATGTATGCTTCTGCTACTTGTTCTACATCAGACTTCTTCCGCAAACGAGGAAACGCTTTGACTCGGTGAATTTCGCGGCATTCCGACTTCGATGCCCCGGTTGCCGAAATTCAGTTGCCTTTGAATTTCGGGTGACCCCTCTTGAGCATGTATGCTTCTGCTACTTGTTCTACATCAGACTTCTTCCGCAATTGGGGAGACGCTTTGACTCGGTGAGTTTCGAGGCATTCCGACTTCGATTCCCCGTTTGCCGAAATTCAGTTGCCTTTGAATTTCTGGTGATCCCTCTTGAGCATGTATGCTTCTGCTCCTTGTTCTAAATCAGACTTCTTCTGCAAATGGCGAAACGCTTTGACTCGGTGAATTTCGCGGCATTCCGACTTCGATTCCCCGGTTGCCGAAATTCAGTTGCCTTTGAATTTCGGGTGACCCGTCTTGAGCATGTATGCTTCTGCTACTTGTTTTACATCAGACTTCTTCCGCAAATGAGGAAACGCTTTGACTCGGTGAATTTCGCGGCATTCCGACTTCGATGCCCCAGTTGCCGAAATTCAGTTGCCTTTGAATTTCGGGTGACCCCTCTTGAGCATGTATGCTTCTACTACTTGTTCTACATCAGACTTCTTCCGCAAACGGGGAAACGCTTTGACTCGGTGAATTTCGCGGCATTCCGACTTCGATTCCCCGTTTGCCAAAATTCAGTTGCCTTTGAATTTCTGGTGATCCCTCTTGAGCATGTATGCTTCTACTCCTTGTTCTAAATCAGACTTCTTCTGCAAATGGCGAAACGCTTTGACTCGGTGAATTTCGCGGCATTCCGACTTCGATTCCCCGGTTGCCGAAATTCAGTTGCCTTTGAATTTCGGGTGACCCGTCTTGAGCATGTATGCTTCTGCTACTTGTTCTACATCAGACTTCTTCCGCAAACGAGGAAACGCTTTGACTCGGTGAATTTCGCGGCATTCCGACTTCGATGCCCCGGTTGCCGAAATTCAGTTGCCTTTGAATTTCGGGTGACCCCTCTTGAGCATGTATGCTTCTGCTACTTGTTCTACATCAGACTTCTTCCGCAAATGGGGACACGCTTTGACTCGGTGAGTTTCGAGGCATTCCGACTTCGATTCCCCGTTTGCCGAAATTCAGTTGCCTTTGAATTTCTGGTGATCCCTCTTGAGCATGTATGCTTCTGCTCCTTGTTCTAAATCAGACTCCTTCTGCAAATGGCGAAACGCTTTGACTCGTTGAGTTTCACGGCATTCCGACTTCGATGCCCCGGTTGCCGAAATTCAGTTGCCTTTGAATTTCAGGTGACCCCTGTTGAGCATGTATGCTTCTGCTACTTGTTCTACATCAGACTTCTTCCGCAAACGGGGAAACGCTTTGACTCGGTGAATTTCGCGGCATTCCGACTTCGATTCCCCGTTTGCCGAAATTCAGTTGGCTTTGAATTTCTGGTGATCCCTCTTGAGCATGTATGCTTCTACTCCTTGTTCTAAATCAGACTTCTTCTGCAAATGGCGAAACGCTTTGACTCGGTGAATTTCGCGGCATTCCGACTTCGATTCCCCGGTTGCCGAAATTCAGTTGCCTTTGAATTTCGGGTGACCCGTCTTGAGCATGTATGCTTCTGCTACTTGTTCTACATCAGACTTGTTCCGCAAATGAGGAAACGCTTTGACTCGGTGAATTTCGCGGCATTCCGACTTCGATGCCCCGGTTGCCGAAATTCAGTTGCCTTTCAATTTCGGGTGACCCCTCTTGAGCATGTATGCTTCTGCTACTTGTTCTACATCAGACTTCTTCCGCAAACGGGGAAACGCTTTGACTCGGTGAGTTTCGCGGCATTCCGACTTCGATTCCCCGTTTGCCAAAATTCAGTTGCCTTTGAATTTCTGGTGATCCCTCTTGAGCATGTATGCTTCTGCTCCTTGTTCTAAATCAGACTGCTTCTGCAAATGGCAAAATGCTTTGACTCGTTGAGTTTCACGGCATTCCGACTTCGATGCCCCGGTTGTCGAAATTCAGTTGCCTTTGAATTTCGGGTGACCCCTCTTGACCATGTATGCTTCTGGTACTTGTTCTACATCAGACTTCTTCCGCAAACGGGGAAACGCTTTGACTCAGTGAATTTCGCGGCATTCCGACTTCGATTCCCCGGTTGCCGAAATTCAGTTGCCTTTGAATTTCGGGTGACCCGTCTTGAGCATGTATGCTTCTGCTACTTGTTTAACATCAGACTTCTTCCGCAAATGGGGAGACGCTTTGACTCGGTGAGTTTCGCGGCATTCCGACTTCGATTCCCCGTTTGCCGAAATTCAGTTGCCTTTGAATTTCTGGTGATCCCTCTTGAGCATGTATGCTTCTGCTCCTTGTTCTAAATCAGACTTCTTCTGCAAATGGCGAAACGCTTTGACTCGGTGAATTTCGCGGCATTCCGACTTCGGTTCCCCGGTTGCCGAAATTCAGTTGCCTTTGAATTTCGGGTGACCCGTCTTGAGCATGTATGCTTCTGCTACTTGTTTTACATCAGACTTCTTCCGCAAATGAGGAAACGCTTTGACTCGGTGAATTTCGCGGCATTCCGACTTCGATGCCCCAGTTGCCGAAATTCAGTTGCCTTTGAATTTCGGGTGACCCCTCTTGAGCATGTATGCTTCTGCTACTTGTTCTACATCAGACTTCTTCCGCAAACGGGGAAACGCTTTGACTCGGTGAATTTCGCGGCATTCCGACTTCGATTCCCCGTTTGCCAAAATTCAGTTGCCTTTGAATTTCTGGTGATCCCTCTTGAGCATGTATGCTTCTACTCCTTGTTCTAAATCAGACTTCTTCTGCAAATGGCGAAACGCTTTGACTCGGTGAATTTCGCGGCATTCCGACTTCGATTCCCCGGTTGCCGAAATTCAGTTGCCTTTGAATTTCGGGTGACCCGTCTTGAGCATGTATGCTTCTGCTACTTGTTCTACATCAGACTTCTTCCGCAAACGAGGAAACGCTTTGACTCGGTGAATTTCGCGGCATTCCGACTTCGATGCCCCGGTTGCCGGAATTCAGTTGCCTTTGAATTTCGGGTGACCCCTCTTGAGCATGTATGCTTCTGCTACTTGTTCTACATCAGACTTCTTCCGCAAAAGGGGAGACGCTTTGACTCGGTGAGTTTCGAGGCATTCCGACTTCGATTCCCCGTCTGCCGAAATTCAGTTGCCTTTGAATTTCTGGTGATCCCTCTTGAGCATGTATGCTTCTGCTCCTTGTTCTAAATTAGACTCCTTCTGCAAATGGCGAAACGCTTTGACTCGTTGAGTTTCACGGCATTCCGACTTCGATGCCCCGGTTGCCGAAATTCAGTTGCCTTTGAATTTCAGGTGACCCCTGTTGAGCATGTATGCTTCTGCTACTTGTTCTACATCAGACTTCTTCCGCAAACGGGGAAACGCTTTGACTCGGTGAATTTCGCGGCATTCCGACTTCGATTCCCCGTTTGCCGAAATTCAGTTGCCTTTGAATTTCTGGTGATCCCTCTTGAGCATGTATGCTTCTACTCCTTGTTCTAAATCAGACTTCTTCTGCAAATGGCGAAACGCTTTGACTCGGTGAATTTCGCGGCATTCCGACTTCGATTCCCCGGTTGCCGAAATTCAGTTGCCTTTGAATTTCGGGTGACCCGTCTTAAGCATGTATGCTTCTGCTACTTGTTCTACATCAGACTTGTTCCGCAAATGAGGAAACGCTTTGACTCGGTGAATTTCGCGGCATTCCGACTTCGATGCCCCGGTTGCCGAAATTCAGTTGCCTTTCAATTTCGGGTGACCCCTCTTGAGCATGTATGCTTCTGCTACTTGTTCTACATCAGACTTCTTCCGCAAACGGGGAAACGCTTTGACTCGGTGAGTTTCGCGGCATTCCAACTTCGATTCCCCGTTTGCCGAAATTCAGTTGCCTTTGAATTTCTGGTGATCCCTCTTGAGCATGTATGCTTCTGCTCCTTGTTCTAAATCAGACTGCTTCTGCAAATGGCTAAACGCTTTGACTCGTTGAGTTTCACGGCATTCCGACTTCGATGCCCCGGTTGTCGAAATTCAGTTGCCTTTGAATTTCGGGTGACCCCTCTTGAGCATGTATGCTTCTGGTACTTGTTCTACATCAGACTTCTTCCGCAAACGGGGAAACGCTTTGACTCGGTGAATTTCGCGGCATTCCGCCTTCGATTCCCCGTTTGCCGAAATTCAGTTGCCTTTGAATTTCTGGTGATCCCTCTTGAGCATGTATGCTTCTACTCCTTGTTCTAAATCAGAATTCTTCTGCAAATGGCGAAACGCTTTGACTCGATGAATTTCGCGGCATTCCGACTTCGATTCCCCGGTTGCCGAAATTCAGTTGCCTTTGAATTTCGAGTGACCCCTCTTGAGCATGTATGCTTCTGCTACTTGTTCTACATCAGACTTCTTCCGCAAATGGTGAGACGCTTTGACTCGGTGAGTTTCGCGGCACTCCGTCTTCGATTCCCCGGTTGCCGAAATTCAGTTGCCTTTGAATTTCGGGTGACCCGTCTTGAGCATGTATGCTTCTACTCCTTGTTCTAAATCAGACTTCTTCCGCAAATGGCAAAACGCTTTGACTCGGTGAGTTTCGCGGCATTCCGACTTCGATGCCCCAGTTGCCGAAATTCAGTTGCCTTTGAATTTCGGGTGACCCGTCTTGAGCATGTATGCTTCTGCTACTTATTCTACATCAGATTTCTTCCGCAAACGGGGAAACACTTTGACTAGGTGAATTTCACGGCATTCCGACTTCGATTCCCCGTTTGCCGAAATTCAGTTTCCTTTGAATTTCTGGTGATCCCTCTTGAGCATGTATGCTTCTACTCCTTGTTCTAAATCAGACTTCTTCTGCAAATGGCGAAACGCTTTGACTCGGTGAATTTCGCGGCATTCCGACTTCGATTCCCCGGTTGCCGAAATTCAGTTGCCTTTGAATTTCGGGTGACCCGTCTTGAGCATGTATGCTTCTGCTACTTGTTCTACATCAGACTTCTTCCGCAAACGGGGAAACGCTTTGACTCGGTGAATTTCGCGGCATTCCGACTTCGATTCCCCGGTTGCCGAAATTCAGTTGCCTTTGAATTTCGGGTGACCCGTCTTGAGCATGTATGCTTCTGCTACTTGTTTAACATCAGACTTCTTCCGCAAATTGGGAGACGCTTTGACTCGGTGAGTTTCGCGGCATTCCGACTTCGATTCCCCGTTTGCCGAAATTCAGTTGCCTTTGAATTTCTGGTAATCCCTCTTGAGCATGTATGCTTCTGCTCCTTGTTCTAAATCAGACTTCTTCTGCAAATGGCGAAACGCTTTGACTCGTTGAGTTTCACGGCATTCCGACTTCGATGCCTCGGTTGCCGAAATTCAGTTGCCTTTGAATTTCGGGTGACCCGTCATGAGCATGTATGCTTCTGCTACTTGTTCTACATCAGACTTCTTCCGCAAACGGGGAAACGCTTTGACTCAGTGAATTTCGCGGCATTCCGACTTCGATTCCCCGGTTGCCGAAATTCAGTTGCCTTTGAATTTCGGGTGACCCGTCTTGAGCATGTATGCTTCTGCTACATGTTTAACATCAGACTTCTTCCGCAAATGGGGAGACGCTTTGACTCGGTGAGTTTCGCGGCATTCCGACTTCGATTCCCCGTTTGCCGAAATTCAGTTGCCTTTGAATTTCTGGTGATCCCTCTTGAGCATGTATGCTTCTGCTCCTTGTTCTAAATCAGACTTCTTCTGCAAATGGCGAAACGCTTTGACTCGTTGAGTTTCACGGCATTCCGACTTCGATGCCCCGGTTGCCGAAATTCAGTTGCCTTTGAATTTCGGGTGACCCCTCTTGAGCATGTATGCTTCTGCTACTTGTTCTACATCAGACTTCTTCCGCAAACGGGGAAACGCTTTGACTCGGTGAATTTCGCGACATTCCGACTTCGATTCCCCGTTTGCCGAAATTCAGTTGCCTTTGAATTTCTGGTGATCCCTCTTGAGCATGTATGCTTCTACTCCTTGTTCTAAATCAGACTTCTTCCGCAAATGGGGAGACGCTTTGACTCGGTGAATTTCGCGGCATTCCCACTTCGATTCCCCGTTTGCCGAAATTCAGTTGCCTTTGAATTTCTGGTGATCCCTCTTGAGCATGTATGGTTCTACTCCTTGTTCTAAATCAGACTTCTTCTGCAAATGGCGAAACGCTTTGACTCGATGATTTTCGCGGCATTCCGACTTCGATTCCCCGGTTGCCGAAATTCAGTTGCCTTTGAATTTCGGGTGACCCCTCTTGAGCATGTATGCTTCTGGTACTTGTTCTACATCAGACTTCTTCCGCAAACGGGGAAACGCTTTGACTCGGTGAATTTCGCGGCATTCCGCCTTCGATTCCCCGTTTGCCGAAATTCAGTTGCCTTTGAATTTCTGGTGATCCCTCTTGAGCATGTATGCTTCTACTCCTTGTTCTAAATCAGAATTCTTCTGCAAATGGCGAAACGCTTTGACTCGATGAATTTCGCGGCATTCCGACTTCGATTCCCCGGTTGCCGAAATTCAGTTGCCTTTGAATTTCGAGTGACCCCTCTTGAGCATGTATGCTTCTGCTACTTGTTCTACATCAGACTTCTTCCGCAAATGGTGAGACGCTTTGACTCGGTGAGTTTCGCGGCACTCCGTCTTCGATTCCCCGGTTGCCGAAATTCAGTTGCCTTTGAATTTCGGGTGACCCGTCTTGAGCATGTATGCTTCTACTCCTTGTTCTAAATCAGACTTCTTCCGCAAATGGCGAAACACTTTGACTCGGTGAGTTTCGCGGCATTCCGACTTCGATGCCCCGGTTGCCGAAATTCAGTTGCCTTTGAATTTCGGGTGACCCGTCTTGAGCATGTATGCTTCTGCTACTTGTTTAACATCAGACTTCTTCCGCAAATTGGGAGACGCTTTGACTCGGTGAGTTTCGCGGCATTCCGACTTCGATTCCCCGGTTGCCGAAATTCAGTTGCCTTTGAATTTCTGGTGATCCCTCTTGAGCATGTATGCTTCTGCTACTTGTTTAACATCAGACTTCTTCCGCAAATGGGGAGACGCTTTGACTCGGTGAGTTTCGCGGCATTCCGACTTCGATTCCCCGTTTGCCGAAATTCAGTTGCCTTTGAATTTCTGGTGACCCCTCTTGAGCATGTATGCTTCTGCTCCTTGTTCTAAATCAGACATCTTCTGCAAATGGCGAAACGCTTTGACTCGTTGAGTTTCACGGCATTCCGACTTCGATTCCCCGTTTGCCGAAATTCAGTTGCCTTTGAATTTCTGGTGATCCCTCTTGAGCATGTATGCTTCTCCTCCTTGTTCTAAATCAGACTTCTTCCGCAAATGGCGAAACGCTTTGACTCGGTGAGTTTCGCGGCATTCCGACTTCGATGCCCCGGTTGCCGAAATTCAGTTGCCTTTGAATTTCGGGTGACCCGTCTTGAGCATGTATGCTTCTGCTACTTGTTCTACATCAGACTTCTTCCGCAAACGGGGAAACACTTTGACTCGGTGAATTTCGCGGCAATCCGACTTCGATTCCCCGTTTGCCGAAATTCAGTTGCCTTTGAATTTCTGGTGATCCCTCTTGAGCATGTATGGTTCTACTCCTTGTTCTAAATCAGACTTCTTCTGCAAATGGCGAAACGCTTTGACTCGGTGAATTTCGCGGCATTCCGACTTCGATTCCCCGGTTGCCGAAATTCAGTTGCCTTTGAATTTCGGGTGACCCGTCTTGAGCATGTATGCTTCTGCTACTTGTTCCACATCAGACTTCTTCCGCAAATGGGGAGACGCTTTGACTCGGTGAGTTTCGCGGCATTCCGACTTCGATTCCCCGGTTGCCGAAATTCAGTTGCCTTTGAATTTCTGGTGATCCCTCTTGAGCATGTATGCTTCTGCTACTTGTTTAACATCAGACTTCTTCCGCAAATGGGGAGACGCTTTGACTCGGTGAGTTTCGCGGCATTCCGACTTCGATTCCCCGTTTGCCGAAATTCAGTTGCCTTTGAATTTCTGGTGACCCCTCTTGAGCATGTATGCTTCTGCTCCTTGTTCTAAATCAGACATCTTCTGCAAATGGCGAAACGCTTTGACTCGTTGAGTTTCACGGCATTCCGACTTCGATTCCCCGTTTGCCGAAATTCAGTTGCCTTTGAATTTCTGGTGATCCCTCTTGAGCATGTATACTTCTACTCCTTGTTCTACATCAGACTTCTTCCGCAAACGGGGAAACGCTTTGACTCGGTGAATTTCGCGGCATTCCGACTTCGATTCCCCGTTTGCCGAAATTCAGTTGCCTTTGAATTTCTGGTGATCCCTCTTGAGCATGTATGCTTCTACTCCTTGTTCTAAATCAGACTTCTTCCGCAAATGGGGAGACGCTTTGACTCGGTGAATTTCGCGGCATTCCACTTCGATTCCCCGTTTGCCGAAATTCAGTTGCCTTTGAATTTCTGGTGATCCCTCTTGAGCATGTATGCTTCTCCTCCTTGTTCTAAATCAGACTTCTTCCGCAAATGGCGAAACGCTTTGACTCGGTGAGTTTCGCGGCATTCCGACTTCGATGCCCCGGTTGCCGAAATTCAGTTGCCTTTGAATTTCGGGTGACCCGTCTTGAGCATGTATGCTTCTGCTACTTGTTCTACATCAGACTTCTTCCGCAAACGGGGAAACACTTTGACTCGGTAAGTTTCGCGGCATTCCGACTTCGATTCCCCGGTTGCCGAAATTCAGTTGCCTTTGAATTTCTGGTGATCCCTCTTGAGCATGTATGCTTCTGCTACTTGTTCTAAATCAGACATCTTCTGCAAATGGCGAAACGCTTTGACTCGTTGAGTTTCACGGCATTCCGACTTCGATTCCCCGTTTGCCGAAATTCAGTTGCCTTTGAATTTCTGTTGATCCCTCTTGAGCATGTATGCTTCTGCTACTTGTTCTAAATCAGACTTCTTCCGCAAATGGGGAGACGCTTTGACTCGGTGAATTTCGCGGCATTCCCACTTCGATTCCCCGTTTGCCGAAATTCAGTTGCCTTTGAATTTCTGGTGATCCCTCTTGAGCATGTATGCTTCTACTCCTTGTTCTAAATCAGACTTCTTCCGCAAATGGGGAGACGCTTTGACTCGGTGAGTTTCGCGGCATTCCCACTTCGATTCCCCGTTTGCCGAAATTCAGTTGCCTTTGAATTTCTGGTGATCCCTCTTGAGCATGTATGCTTCTCCTCCTTGTTCTAAATCAGACTTCTTCCGCAAATGGCGAAACGCTTTGACTCGGTGAGTTTCGCGGCATTCCGACTTCGATGCCCCGGTTGCCGAAATTCAGTTGCCTTTGAATTTCGGGTGACCCGTCTTGAGCATGTATGCTTCTGCTACTTGTTCTACATCAGACTTCTTCCGCAAACGGGGAAACACTTTGACTCGGTGAATTTCGCGGCAATCCGACTTCGATTCCCCGTTTGCCGAAATTCAGTTGCCTTTGAATTTCTGGTGATCCCTCTTGAGCATGTATGCTTCTGCTACTTGTTTAACATCAGACTTCTTCCGCAAATGGGGAGACGCTTTGACTCGGTGAGTTTCGCGGCATTCCGACTTCGATTCCCCATTTGCCGAAATTCAGTTGCCTTTGAATTTCTGGTGATCCCTCTTGAGCATGTATGCTTCTGCTCCTTGTTCTAAATCAGACATCTTCTGCAAATGGCGAAACGCTTTGACTCGTTGAGTTTCACGGCATTCCGACTTCGATGCCTCGGTTGCCGAAATTCAGTTGCCTTTGAATTTCGGGTGACCCCTCTTGAGCATGTATGCTTCTGCTACTTGTTCTACATCAGACTTCTTCCGCAAACGGGGAAACGCTTTGACTCGGTGAATTTCGCGGCATTCCGACTTCGATTCCCCGTTTGCCGAAATTCAGTTGCCTTTGAATTTCTGGTGATCCCTCTTGAGCATGTATGCTTCTACTCCTTGTTCTAAATCAGACTTCTTCCGCAAATGGGGAGACGCTTTGACTCGGTAAATTTCGCGGCATTCCACTTCGATTCCCCGTTTGCCGAAATTCAGTTGCCTTTGAATTTCTGGTGATCCCTCTTGAGCATGTATGCTTCTCCTCCTTGTTCTAAATCAGACTTCTTCCGCAAATGGCGAAACGCTTTGACTCGGTGAGTTTCGCGGCATTCCGACTTCGATGCCCCGGTTGCCGAAATTCAGTTGCCTTTGAATTTCGGGTGACCCGTCTTGAGCATGTATGCTTCTGCTACTTGTTCTACATCAGACTTCTTCCGCAAACGGGGAAACACTTTGACTCGGTGAGTTTCGCGGCATTCCGACTTCGATGCCTCGGTTGCCGAAATTCAGTTGCCTTTGAATTTCGGGTGACTCCTCTTGAGCATGTATGCTTCGGCTACTTGTTCTACATCAGACTTCTTCCGCAAACGGGGAAACGCTTTGACTCGGTGAATTTCGCGGCATTCCGACTTCGATTCCCCGTTTGCCGAAATTCAGTTGCCTTTGAATTTCTGGTGATCCCTCTTGAGCATGTATGCTTCTACTCCTTGTTCTAAATCAGACTTCTTCCGCAAATGGGGAGACGCTTTGACTCGGTGAATTTCGCGGCATTCCCACTTCGATTCCCCGTTTGCCGAAATTCAGTTGCCTTTGAATTTCTGGTGATCCCTCTTGAGCATGTATGCTTCTCCTCCTTGTTCTAAATCAGACTTCTTCCGCAAATGGCGAAACGCTTTGACTCGGTGAGTTTCGCGGCATTCCGACTTCGATGCCCCGGTTGCCGAAATTCAGTTGCCTTTGAATTTCGGGTGACCCGTCTTGAGCATGTATGCTTCTGCTACTTGTTCTACATCAGACTTCTTCCGCAAACGGGGAAACACTTTGACTCGGTGAATTTCGCGGCAATCCGACTTCGATTCCCCGTTTGCCGAAATTCAGTTGCCTTCGAATTTCTGGTGATCCCTCTTGAGCATGTATGGTTCTACTCCTTGTTCTAAATCAGACTTCTTCTGCAAATGGCGAAACGCTTTGACTCGATGAATTTCGCGGCATTCCGACTTCGATTCCCCGGTTGCCGAAATTCAGTTGCCTTTGAATTTCGGGTGACCCGTCATGAGCATGTATGCTTCTGCTACTTGTTCTACATCAGACTTCTTCCGCAAACGGGGAAACGCTTTGACTCGGTGAATTTCGCGGCATTCCGACTTCGATTCCCCGGTTGCCGAAATTCAGTTGCCTTTGAATTTCGGGTGACCCGTCTTGAGCATGTATGCTTCTGCTACTTGTTTAACATCAGACTTCTTCCGCAAATGGGGAGACGCTTTGACTCGGTGAGTTTCGCGGCATTCCGACTTCGATTCCCCGTTTGCCGAAATTCAGTTGCCTTTGAATTTCTGGTGATCCCTCTTGAGCATGTATGCTTCTGCTCCTTGTTCTAAATCAGACATCTTCTGCAAATGGCGAAACGTTTTGACTCGTTGAGTTTCACGGCATTCCGACTTCGATGCCTCGGTTGCCGAAATTCAGTTGCCTTTGAATTTCGGGTGACCCCTCTTGAGCATGTATGCTTCTGCTACTTGTTCTACATCAGACTTCTTCCGCAAACGGGGAAACGCTTTGACTCGGTGAATTTCGCGGCATTCCGACTTCGATTCCCCGTTTGCCGAAATTCAGTTGCCTTTGAATTTCTAGTGATCCCTCTTGAGCATGTATGCTTCTACTCCTTGTTCTAAATCAGACTTCTTCCGCAAATGGGGAGACGCTTTGACTCGGTAAATTTCGCGGCATTCCACTTCGATTCCCCGTTTGCCGAAATTCAGTTGCCTTTGAATTTCTGGTGATCCCTCTTGAGCATGTATGCTTCTCCTCCTTGTTCTAAATCAGACTTCTTCCGCAAATGGCGAAACGCTTTGACTCGGTGAGTTTCGCGGCATTCCGACTTCGATGCCACGGTTGCCGAAATTCAGTTGCCTTTGAATTTCGGGTGACCCGTCTTGAGCATGTATGCTTCTGCTACTTGTTCTACATCAGACTTCTTCCGCAAACGGGGAAACACTTTGACTCGGTGAGTTTCGCGGCATTCCGACTTCGATTCCCCGGTTGCTGAAATTCAGTTGCCTTTGAATTTCTGGTGATCCCTCTTGAGCATGTATGCTTCTGCTACTTGTTCTAAATCAGACATCTTCTGCAAATGGCGAAACGCTTTGACTCGTTGAGTTTCACGGCATTCCGACTTCGATGCCTCGGTTGCCGAAATTCAGTTGCCTTTGAATTTCGGGTGACTCCTCTTGAGCATGTATGCTTCTGCTACTTGTTCTACATCAGACTTCTTCCGCAAACGGGGAAACGCTTTGACTCGGTGAATTTCGCGGCATTCCGACTTCGATTCCCCGTTTGCCGAAATTCAGTTGCCTTTGAATTTCTGGTGATCCCTCTTGAGCATGTATGCTTCTACTCCTTGTTCTAAATCAGACTTCTTCCGCAAATGGGGAGACGCTTTGACTCGGTGAATTTCGCGGCATTCCCACTTCGATTCCCCGTTTGCCGAAATTCAGTTGCCTTTGAATTTCTGGTGATCCCTCTTGAGCATGTATGCTTCTCCTCCTTGTTCTAAATCAGACTTCTTCCGCAAATGGCGAAACGCTTTGACTCGGTGAGTTTCGCGGCATTCCGACTTCGATGCCCCGGTTGCCGAAATTCAGTTGCCTTTGAATTTCGGGTGACCCGTCTTGAGCATGTATGCTTCTGCTACTTGTTCTACATCAGACTTCTTCCGCAAACGGGGAAACACTTTGACTCGGTGAATTTCGCGGCAATCCGACTTCGATTCCCCGTTTGCCGAAATTCAGTTGCCTTCGAATTTCTGGTGATCCCTCTTGAGCATGTATGGTTCTACTCCTTGTTCTAAATCAGACTTCTTCTGCAAATGGCGAAACGCTTTGACTCGATGAATTTCGCGGCATTCCGACTTCGATTCCCCGGTTGCCGAAATTCAGTTGCCTTTGAATTTCGGGTGACCCGTCATGAGCATGTATGCTTCTGCTACTTGTTCTACATCAGACTTCTTCCGCAAACGGGGAAACGCTTTGACTCGGTGAATTTCGCGGCATTCCGACTTCGATTCCCCGGTTGCCGAAATTCAGTTGCCTTTGAATTTCGGGTGACCCGTCTTGAGCATGTATGCTTCTGCTACTTGTTTAACATCAGACTTCTTCCGCAAATGGGGAGACGCTTTGACTCGGTGAGTTTCGCGGCATTCCGACTTCGATTCCCCGTTTGCCGAAATTCAGTTGCCTTTGAATTTCTGGTGATCCCTCTTGAGCATGTATGCTTCTGCTCCTTGTTCTAAATCAGACATCTTCTGCAAATGGCGAAACGTTTTGACTCGTTGAGTTTCACGGCATTCCGACTTCGATGCCTCGGTTGCCGAAATTCAGTTGCCTTTGAATTTCGGGTGACCCCTCTTGAGCATGTATGCTTCTGCTACTTGTTCTACATCAGACTTCTTCCGCAAACGGGGAAACGCTTTGACTCGGTGAATTTCGCGGCATTCCGACTTCGATTCCCCGTTTGCCGAAATTCAGTTGCCTTTGAATTTCTAGTGATCCCTCTTGAGCATGTATGCTTCTACTCCTTGTTCTAAATCAGACTTCTTCCGCAAATGGGGAGACGCTTTGACTCGGTAAATTTCGCGGCATTCCACTTCGATTCCCCGTTTGCCGAAATTCAGTTGCCTTTGAATTTCTGGTGATCCCTCTTGAGCATGTATGCTTCTCCTCCTTGTTCTAAATCAGACTTCTTCCGCAAATGGCGAAACGCTTTGACTCGGTGAGTTTCGCGGCATTCCGACTTCGATGCCACGGTTGCCGAAATTCAGTTGCCTTTGAATTTCGGGTGACCCGTCTTGAGCATGTATGCTTCTGCTACTTGTTCTACATCAGACTTCTTCCGCAAACGGGGAAACACTTTGACTCGGTGAGTTTCGCGGCATTCCGACTTCGATTCCCCGGTTGCTGAAATTCAGTTGCCTTTGAATTTCTGGTGATCCCTCTTGAGCATGTATGCTTCTGCTACTTGTTCTAAATCAGACATCTTCTGCAAATGGCGAAACGCTTTGACTCGTTGAGTTTCACGGCATTCCGACTTCGATGCCTCGGTTGCCGAAATTCAGTTGCCTTTGAATTTCGGGTGACTCCTCTTGAGCATGTATGCTTCTGCTACTTGTTCTACATCAGACTTCTTCCGCAAACGGGGAAACGCTTTGACTCGGTGAATTTCGCGGCATTCCGACTTCGATTCCCCGTTTGCCGAAATTCAGTTGCCTTTGAATTTCTGGTGATCCCTCTTGAGCATGTATGCTTCTACTCCTTGTTCTAAATCAGACTTCTTCCGCAAATGGGGAGACGCTTTGACTCGGTGAATTTCGCGGCATTCCCAATTCGATTCCCCGTTTGCCGAAATTCAGTTGCCTTTGAATTTCTGGTGATCCCTCTTGAGCATGTATGCTTCTCCTCCTTGTTCTAAATCAGACTTCTTCCGCAAATGGCGAAACGCTTTGACTCGGTGAGTTTCGCGGCATTCCGACTTCGATGCCCCGGTTGCCGAAATTCAGTTACCTTTGAATTTCGGGTGACCCGTCTTGAGCATGTATGCTTCTGCTACTTGGTCGACATCAGACTTCTTCCGCAAACGGGGAAACACTTTGACTCGGTGAATTTCGCGGCATTCCGACTTCGATTCCCCGTTTGCCGAAATTCAGTTGCCTTTGAATTTCTGGTGATCCCTCTTGAGCATGTATGGTTCTACTCCTTGTTCTAAATCAGACTTCTTCTGCAAATGGCGAAACGCTTTGACTCGGTGAATTTCGCGGCATTTCGACTTCGATTCCCCGGTTGCCGAAATTCAGTTGCCTTTGAATTTCGGGTGACCCGTCTTGAGCATGTATGCTTCTGCTACTTGTTCTACATCAGACTTCTTCCGCAAATGGGGAGACGCTTTGACTCGGTGAATTTCGCGGCATTCCGACTTCGATGCCCCGGTTGCCGAAATTCAGTTGCCTTTGAATTTCGGGTGACCCGTCTTGAGCATGTATGCTTCTGCTACTTGTTCTACATCAGACTTCTTCCGCAAACGGGGAAACGCTTTGACTCGGTGAATTTCGCGGCATTCCGACTTCGATTCCCCGGTTGCCGAAATTCAGTTGCCTTTGAATTTCGGGTGACCCGTCTTGAGCATGTATACTTCTGCTACTTGTTCTACATCAGACTTCTTCCGCAAACGGGGAAACGCTTTGACTCGGTGAATTTCGCGGCATTCCGACTTCGATTCCCCGGTTGCCGAAATTCAGTTGCCTTTGAATTTCGGGTGACCCCTCTTGAGCATGTATACTTCTGCTACTTGTTCTACATCAGACTTCTTCCACAAACAGGGACACGCTTTGACTCGGTGAATTTCGCGGCATTCCGCCTTCGATTCCCCGTTTGCCGAAATTCAGTTGCCTTTGAATTTCAGGTGACCCGTCTTGAGCATGTATGCTTCTGCTACTTGTTTAACATCAGACTTCTTCCGCAAATGGGGAGACGCTTTGACTCGGAGAGTTTCGCGGCATTCCGACTTCGATTCCCCGTTTGCCGAAATTCAGTTGCCTTTGAATTTCGGGTGACCCGTCTTGAGCATGTATGCTTCTACTCCTTGTTCTAAATCAGACTTCTTCTGCAAATGGCGAAACGCTTTGACTCGGTGAATTTCGCGGCATTCCGACTTCGATTCCCCGGTTGCCGAAATTCAGTTGCCTTTGAATTTCGGGTGACCCGTCTTGAGCATGTATACTTCTGCTACTTGTTCTACATCAGACTTCTTCCGCAAACGGGGAAACGCTTTGACTCGGTGAATTTCGCGGCATTCCGACTTCGATTCCCCGGTTGCCGAAATTCAGTTGCCTTGAATTTCGGGTGACCCGTCTTGAGCATGTATACTTCTGCTACTTGTTCTACATCAGACTTCTTCCGCAAACGGGGAAACGCTTTGACTCGGTGAATTTCGCGGCATTCCGAATTCGATTCCCCGTTTCCCGAAATTCGGCTGCCTTTGAATTTCGGCTGACCCCTCTTGAGCATGTATGCTTCGGCTACTTGTTCAACATCAGACTTCTTCTGCAAATGGCGAAACGCTTTGACTCGGTGAATTTCGCGGCATTCCGACTTCGATTCCCCGGTTGCCGAAATTCAGTTGCCTTTGAATTTCGGATGACCCGTCTTGAGCATGTATGCTTCTCCTACTTGTTCTAAATCAGACTTCTTCCGCAAATGGGGAGACGCTTTGACTCGGTGAATTTCGCGGCATTCCCACTTCGATGCCCCGGTTGCCGAAATTCAGTTGCCTTTGAATTTCGAGTGACCCGTCTTGAGCATGTATGCTTCTGGTACTTGTTCTACATCAGACTTCTTCCGCAAACGGGGAGACGCTTTGACTCGGTGAATTTCGCGGCATTCCGACTTCGATTCCCCGTTTGCCGAAATTCAGTTGCCTTTGAATTTCAGGTGACCCGTCTTGAGCATGTATGCTTCTGCTACTTGTTTAACATCAGACTTCTTCCGCAAATGGGGAGACGCTTTGACTCGGAGAGTTTCGCGGCATTCCGACTTCGATTCCCCGTTTGCCGAAATTCAGTTGCCTTTGAATTTCGGGTGACCCGTCTTGAGCATGTATGCTTCTACTCCTTGTTCTAAATCAGACTTCTTCTGCAAATGGCGAAACGCTTTGACTCGGTGAATTTCGCGGCATTCCGACTTCGATTCCCCGGTTGCCGAAATTCAGTTGCCTTTGAATTTCGGGTGACCCGTCTTGAGCATGTATACTTCTGCTACTTGTTCTACATCAGACTTCTTCCGCAAACGGGGAAACGCTTTGACTCGGTGAATTTCGCGGCATTCCGACTTCGATTCCCCGGTTGCCGAAATTCAGTTGCCTTGAATTTCGGGTGACCCGTCTTGAGCATGTATACTTCTGCTACTTGTTCTACATCAGACTTCTTCCGCAAACGGGGAAACGCTTTGACTCGGTGAATTTCGCGGCATTCCGAATTCGATTCCCCGTTTGCCGAAATTCGGCTGCCTTTGAATTTCGGCTGACCCCTCTTGAGCATGTATGCTTCGGCTACTTGTTCAACATCAGACTTCTTCTGCAAATGGCGAAACGCTTTGACTCGGTGAATTTCGCGGCATTCCGACTTCGATTCCCCGGTTGCCGAAATTCAGTTGCCTTTGAATTTC
Source organism: Populus alba x Populus glandulosa (assembly GCA_033617975.1). NCBI lineage: Eukaryota > Viridiplantae > Streptophyta > Magnoliopsida > Malpighiales > Salicaceae > Populus > Populus alba x Populus glandulosa. The sequence continues at coordinate 3,875,137 of CM066146.1, forward strand.
GGATGACCCGTCTTGAGCATGTATGCTTCTCCTACTTGTTCTAAATCAGACTTCTTCCGCAAATGGGGAGACGCTTTGACTCGGTGAATTTCGCGGCATTCCCACTTCGATGCCCCGGTTGCCGAAATTCAGTTGCCTTTGAATTTCGAGTGACCCGTCTTGAGCATGTATGCTTCTGGTACTTGTTCTACATCAGACTTCTTCCGCAAACGGGGAGACGCTTTGACTCGGTGAATTTCGCGGCATTCCGACTTCGATTCCCCGTTTGCCGAAATTCAGTTGCCTTTGAATTTCGGGTGACCCCTCTTGAGCATGTATGCTTCTGCTACTTGTTCTACATCAGACTTCTTCCGCAAACGGGGACACGCTTTGACTCGGTGAATTTCGCGGCATTCCGACTTCGATTCCCCGTTTGCCGAAATTCAGTTGCCTTTGAATTTCAGGTGACCCGTCTTGAGCATGTATGCTTCTGCTACTTGTTTAACATCAGACTTCTTCCGCAAATGGGGAGACGCTTTGACTCGGAGAGTTTCGCGGCATTCCGACTTCGATTCCCCGTTTGCCGAAATTCAGTTGCCTTTGAATTTCGGGTGACCCGTCTTGAGCATGTATGCTTCTACTCCTTGTTCTAAATCAGACTTCTTCCGCAAACGGGGAGACGCTTTGACTCGGTGAGTTTCGCGGCATTCCGACTTGGATTCCCCGTTTGCCGAAATTCAGTTGCCTTTGAATTTCTGGTGATCCCTCTTGAGCATGTATGGTTCTACTCCTTGTTCTAAATCAGACTTCTTCTGCAAATGGCGAAACGCTTTGACTCGGTGAGTTTCGCGGCATTCCGACTTCGATTCCCCGGTTGCCGAAATTCAGTTGCCTTTGAATTTCGGGTGACCCGTCTTGAGCATGTATGCTTCTGCTACTTGTTCTACATCAGACTTCTTCCACAAACGGGGAAACGCTTTGACTCAGTGAATTTCGCGGCATTCCGAATTCGATTCCCCGTTTGCCGAAATTCGGCTGCCTTTGAATTTCGGCTGACCCCTCTTGAGCATGTATGCTTCGGCTACTTGTTCAACATCAGACTTCTTCTGCAAATGGCGAAATGCTTTGACTCGGTGAATTTCGCGGCATTCCGACTTCGATTCCCCGGTTGCCGAAATTCAGTTGCCTTTGAATTTCGGGTGACCTGTCTTGAGCATGTATGCTTCTACTCCTTGTTCTAAATCAGACTTCTTCCGCAAATGGGGAGACGCTTTGACTCGGTGAATTTCGCGGCATTCCCACTTCGATTCCCCGTTTGCCGAAATTCAGTTGCCTTTGAATTTCTGGTGATCCCTCTTGAGCATGTATGCTTCTCCTCCTTGTTCTAAATCAGACTTCTTCCGCAAATGGCGAAACGCTTTGACTCGGTGAGTTTCGCGGCATTCCGACTTCGATGCCCCGGTTGCCGAAATTCAGTTGCCTTTGAATTTCGGGTGACCCGTCTTGAGCATGTATGCTTCTGCTACTTGTTCTACATCAGACTTCTTCCGCAAACGGGGAAACGCTTTGAGTCGGTGAATTTTGCAGCATTCGGACTTCGATTCCCCGTTTGCCGAAATTCAGTTGCCTTTGAATTTCTGGTGAGCCCTCTTGAGCATGTATGCTTCTACTCCTTGTTCTAAATCAGACTTCTTCTGCAAATGGCGAAACGCTTTGACTCGGTGAGTTTCGCGGCATTCCGACTTCGATTCCCCGTTTGCCGAAATTCAGTTGCCTTTGAATTTCTGGTGATCCCTCTTGAGCATGTATGCTTCTACTCCTTGTTCTAAATCAGACTTCTTCCGCAAATGGCGAAACGCTTTGACTCGGTGAGTTTCGCGGCATTCCGACTTCGATGCCCCGGTTGCCGAAATTCAGTTGCCTTTGAATTTCGGGTGACCCGTCTTGAGCATGTATGCTTCTGCTACTTGTTCTACATCAGACTTCTTCCGCAAACGGGGAAACGCTTTGACTCGGTGAATTTTGGCGGCATTCCGACTTTGATTCCCCGTTTGCCGAAATTCGGCTGCCTTTGAATTTCGGCTGACCCCTCTTGAGCATGTATGCTTCGGCTACTTGTTCAACATCAGACTTCTTCTGCAAATGGCGAAACGCTTTGACTCGGTGAATTTCGCGGCATTCCGACTTCGATTCCCCGGTTGCCGAAATTCAGTTGCCTTTGAATTTCGGGTGACCCGTCTTGAGCATGTATGCTTCTCCTACTTGTTCTACATCAGACTTCTTCCGCAAATGGGGAGACGCTTTGACTCGGTGAGTTTCGCGGCATTCCGCCTTCGATTCCCAGTTTGCCGAAATTCAGTTGCCTTTGAATTTCAGCTGACCCGTCTTGAGCATGTATGCTTCTGCTACTTGTTCTACATCAGACTTCTTCCGCAAACGGGGAAACGCTTTGACTCGGTGAATTTCGCGGCATTCCGAATTCGATTCCCCGTTTGCCGAAATTCGGCTGCCTTTGAATTTCGGCTGACCCCTCTTGAGCATGTATGCTTCGGCTACTTGTTCAACATCAGACTTCTTCTGCAAATGGCGAAACGCTTTGACTCGGTGAATTTCGCGGCATTCCGACTTCGATTCCCCGGTTGCCGAAATTCAGTTGCCTTTGAATTTCGGATGACCCGTCTTGAGCATGTATGCTTCTCCTACTTGTTCTAAATCAGACTTCTTCCGCAAATGGGGAGACGCTTTGACTCGGTGAGTTTCGCGGCATTCCGCCTTCGATTCCCAGTTTGCCGAAATTCAGTTGCCTTTGAATTTCAGCTGACCCGTCTTGAGCATGTATGCTTCTGCTACTTGTTCTACATCAGACTTCTTCCGCAAACGGGGAAACGCTTTGACTCGGTGAATTTTGGCGGCATTCCGACTTCGATTCCCCGGTTGCCGAAATTCAGTTGCCTTTGAATTTCGGGTGACCCGTCTTGAGCATGTATGCTTCTGGTACTTGTTCTACATCAGACTTCTTCCGCAAACGGGGAAACGCTTTGACTCGGTGAATTTCGCGGCATTCCGACTTCGATTCCCCGTTTGCCGAAATTCAGTTGCCTTTGAATTTCTGGTGATCCCTCTTGAGCATGTATGCTTCTACTCCTTGTTCTAAATCAGACTTCTTCCGCAAATGGCGAAACACTTTGACTCGGTGAGTTTCGCGGCATTCCGACTTCGATGCCCCGGTTGCCGAAATTCAGTTGCCTTTGAATTTCGGGTGACCCGTCTTGAGCATGTATGCTTCTGCTACTTGTTCTACATCAGACTTCTTCCGCAAACGGGGAAACGCTTTGACTCGGTGAATTTTGGCGGCATTCCGACTTCGATTCCCCGGTTGCCGAAATTCAGTTGCCTTTGAATTTCGGGTGACCCGTCTTGAGCATGTATGCTTCTCCTACTTGTTCTACATCAGACTTCTTCCGCAAATGGGGAGACGCTTTGACTCGGTGAGTTTCGCGGCATTCCGCCTTCGATTCCCAGTTTGCCGAAATTCAGTTGCCTTTGAATTTCAGCTGACCCGTCTTGAGCATGTATGCTTCTGCTACTTGTTCTACATCAGACTTCTTCCGCAAACGGGGAAACGCTTTGACTCGGTGAATTTCGCGGCATTCCGAATTCGATTCCCCGTTTGCCGAAATTCGGCTGCCTTTGAATTTCGGCTGACCCCTCTTGAGCATGTATGCTTCGGCTACTTGTTCAACATCAGACTTCTTCTGCAAATGGCGAAACGCTTTGACTCGGTGAATTTCGCGGCATTCCGACTTCGATTCCCCGGTTGCCGAAATTCAGTTGCCTTTGAATTTCGGATGACCCGTCTTGAGCATGTATGCTTCTCCTACTTGTTCTAAATCAGACTTCTTCCGCAAATGGGGAGACGCTTTGACTCGGTGAATTTCGCGGCATTCCCACTTCGATGCCCCGGTTGCCGAAATTCAGTTGCCTTTGAATTTCGAGTGACCCGTCTTGAGCATGTATGCTTCTGGTACTTGTTCTACATCAGACTTCTTCCGCAAACGGGGAGACGCTTTGACTCGGTGAATTTCGCGGCATTCCGACTTCGATTCCCCGTTTGCCGAAATTCAGTTGCCTTTGAATTTCTGGTGATCCCTCTTGAGCATGTATGCTTCTACTCCTTGTTCTAAATCAGACTTCTTCCGCAAATGGCGAAACACTTTGACTCGGTGAGTTTCGCGGCATTCCGACTTCGATGCCCCGGTTGCCGAAATTCAGTTGCCTTTGAATTTCGGGTGACCCGTCTTGAGCATGTATGCTTCTGCTACTTGTTCTACATCAGACTTCTTCCGCAAACGGGGAAACGCTTTGACTCGGTGAATTTTGGCGGCATTCTGACTTCGATTCCCCGTTTGCCGAAATTCGGCTGCCTTTGAATTTCGGTTGACCCCTCTTGAGCATGTATGCTTCGGCTACTTGTTCAACATCAGACTTCTTCTGCAAATGGCGAAACGCTTTGACTCGGTGAATTTCGCGGCATTCCGACTTCGATTCCCCGGTTGCCGAAATTCAGTTGCCTTTGAATTTCGGGTGACCCGTCTTGAGCATGTATGCTTCTACTCCTTGTTCTAAATCAGACTTCTTCCGCAAATGGGGAGACGCTTTGACTCGGTGACTTTCGCGGCATTCCCACTTCGATTCCCCGTTTGCCGAAATTCAGTTGCCTTTGAATTTCTGGTGATCCCTCTTGAGCATGTATGCTTCTCCTCCTTGTTCTAAATCAGACTTCTTCCGCAAATGGCGAAACGCTTTGACTCGGTGAGTTTCGCGGCATTCCGACTTCGATGCCCCGGTTGCCGAAATTCAGTTGCCTTTGAATTTCGGGTGACCCGTCTTGAGCATGTATGCTTCTGCTACTTGTTCTACATCAGACTTCTTCCGCAAACGGGGAAACACTTTGACTCAGTGAATTTCGCGGCATTCCGACTTCGATTCCCCGTTTGCCGAAATTCAGTTGCCTTTGAATTTCTGGTGATCCCTCTTGAGCATGTATGGTTCTACTCCTTGTTCTAAATCAGACTTCTTCTGCAAATGGCGAAACGCTTTGACTCGGTGAATTTCGCGGCATTCCGACTTCGATTCCCCGGTTGCCGAAATTCAGTTGCCTTTGAATTTCGGGTGACCCGTCTTGAGCATGTATGCTTCTCCTACTTGTTCTACATCAGACTTCTTCCGCAAATGGGGAGACGCTTTGACTCGGTGAGTTTCGCGGCATTCCGCCTTCGATTCCCAGTTTGCCGAAATTCAGTTGCCTTTGAATTTCTGGTGATCCCTCTTGAGCATGTATGCTTCTGCTCCTTGTTCTAAATCAGACATCTTCTGCAAATGGCGAAACGCTTTGACTCGTTGAGTTTCACGGCATTCCGACTTCGATGCCTCGGTTGCCGAAATTCAGTTGCCTTTGAATTTCGGGTGACCCCTCTTGAGCATGTATGCTTCTGCTACTTGTTCTACATCAGACTTCTTCCGCAAACGGGGAAACGCTTTGACTCGGTGAATTTCGCGGCATTCCGACTTCGATTCCCCGTTTGCCGAAATTCAGTTGCCTTTGAATTTCTGGTGATCCCTCTTGAGCATGTATGCTTTAACTCCTTGTTCTAAATCAGACTTCTTCCGCAAATGGGGAGACGCTTTGACTCGATGAATTTCGCGGCATTCCCACTTTGATTCCCCGTTTGCCGAAATTCAGTTGCCTTTGAATTTCTGGTGATCCCTCTTGAGCATGTATGCTTCTCCTCCTTGTTCTAAATCAGACTTGTTCCGCAAATGGCGAAACGCTTTGACTCGGTGAGTTTCGCGGCATTCCGACTTCGATGCCCCGGTTGCCGAAATTCAGTTGCCTTTGAATTTCGGGTGACCCTTCTTGAGCATGTATGCTTCTGCTACTTGTTCTACATCTGACTTCTTCCGCAAACGGGGAAACACTTTGACTCGGTGAATTTCGCGGCATTCCGACTTCGATTCCCCGTTTGCCGAAATTCAGTTGCCTTTGAATTTCTGGTGATCCCTCTTGAGCATGTATGGTTCTACTCCTTGTTCTAAATCAGACTTCTTCTGCAAATGGCGAAACGCTTTGACTCGGTGAATTTCGCGGCATTCCGACTTCGATTCCCCGGTTGCCGAAACTCAGTTGCCTTTGAATTTCGGGTGACCCGTCTTGAGCATGTATGCTTCTGCTACTTGTTCTACATCAGACTTCTTCCGCAAATGGGGAGACGCTTTGACTCGGTGAGTTTCGCGGCATTCCGACTTCGATTCCCCGGTTGCCGAAATTCAGTTGCCTTTGAATTTCGGGTGACCCCTCTTGAGCATGTATGCTTCTGCTACTTGTTCTACATCAGACTTCTTCCGCAAACGGCGAAACGCTTTGACTCGGTGAATTTCGCGACATTCCGACTTCGATTCCCCGTTTGCCGAAATTCAGTTTCCTTTGAATTTCTGGTGATCCCTCTTGAGCATGTATGCTTCTACTCCTTGTTCTAAATCAGACTTCTTTCGCAAATGGCGAAACGCTTTGACTCGGTGAGTTTCGCGGCATTCCGACTTCGATGCCCCGGTTGCCGAAATTCAGTTGCCTTTGAATTTCGGGTGACCCGTCTTGAGCATGTATGCTTCTGCTACTTGTTCTACATCAGACTTCTTCCGCAAACGGGGAAACACTTTGACTCGGTCACTTTCGCGGCATTCCGACTTCGATTCCCCGTTTGCCGAAATTCAGTTGCCTTTGAATTTCTGGTGATCCCTCTTGAGCATGTGTGGTTCTACTCCTTGTTCTAAATCAGACTTCTTCTGCAAATGGCGAAACGCTTTGACTCGGTGAATTTCGCGGCATTCCGACTTCGATTCCCCGGTTGCCGAAATTCAGTTGCCTTTGAATTTCGGGTGACCCGTCTTGAGCATGTATGCTTCTGCTACTTGTTCTACATCAGACTTCTTCCGCAAATGGGGAGACGCTTTGACTCGGTGAGTTTCGCGGCATTCCGACTTCGATTCCCCGTTTGCCGAAATTCAGTTGCCTTTGAATTTCTAGTGATCCCTCTTGAGCATGTATGCTTCTGCTCCTTGTTCTAAATCAGACTTCTTCCGCAAATGGCAAAACGCTTCGACTCGGTGAGTTTCGCGGCATTCCGACTTCGATTCCCCGTTTGCCGAAATTCAGTTGCCTTTGAATTTCTGGTGATCCCTCTTGAGCATGTATGCTTCTGGTCCTTGTTCTAAATCAGACATCTTCTGCAAATGGCGAAACGCTTTGACTCGTTGAGTTTCACGGCATTCCGACTTCGATGCCTCAGTTGCCGAAATTCAGTTGCCTTTGAATTTCGGGTGACCCCTCTTGAGCATGTATGCTTCTGCTACTTGTTCTACATCAGACTTCTTCCGCAAACGAGGAAACGCTTTGACTCGGTGAATTTCGCGGCATTCCGACTTCGATTCCCCGTTTGCCGAAATTCGGCTGCTTTTGAATTTCGGCTGACCCCTCTTGAGCATGTATGCTTCGGCTACATGTTCTACATCAGACTTCTTCTGCAAATGGCGAAACGCTTTGACTCGGTGAATTTCGCGGCATTCCGACTTCGATTCCCCGGTTGCCGAAATTCAGTTGCCTTTGAATTTCGGATGACCCGTCTTGAGCATGTATGCTTCTACTCCTTGTTCTAAATCAGACTTCTTCCGCAAATGGGGAGACGCTTTGACTCGGTGAATTTCGCGGCATTCCCACTTCGATTCCCCGTTTGCCGAAATTCAGTTGCCTTTGAATTTCTGGTGATCCCTCTTGAGCATGTATGCTTCTACTCCTTGTTCTAAATCAGACTTCTTCTGCAAATGGCGAAACGCTTTGACTCGGTGAATTTCGCGGCATTCCGACTTCGATTCCCCGGTTGCCGAAATTCAGTTGCCTTTGAATTTCGGGTGACCCGTCTTGAGCATGTATGCTTCTGCTACTTGTTCTACATCAGACTTCTTCCGCAAATGGGGAGACGCTTTGACTCGGTGAGTTTCGCGGCATTCCGACTTCGATGTCCCGGTTGCCGAAATTCAGTTGCCATTGAATTTCGGGTGACCCGTCTTGAGCATGTATGCTTCTGGTACTTGTTCTACATCAGACTTCTTCCGCAAACGGGGAGACGCTTTGACTCGGTGAATTTCGCGGCATTCCGACTTCGATTCCCAGTTTGCCGAAATTCAGTTGCCTTTGAATTTCGGGTGACCCCTCTTGAGCATGTATGCTTCTGCTACTTGTTCTACATCAGACTTCTTCCGCAAACGGGGAAACGCTTTGACTCGGTGAATTTCGCGGCATTCCGACTTCGATTTCCCGTTTGCCGAAATTCAGTTGCCTTTGAATTTCTGGTGATCCCTCTTGAGCATGTATGCTTCTCCTCCTTGTTCTAAATCAGACTTCTTCTGCAAATGGCGAAACGCTTTGACTCGGTGAGTTTCGCGGCATTCCGACTTCGATTCCCCGGTTGTTGAAATTCAGTTGCCTTTGAATTTTCGGTGACCCGTCTTGAGCATGTATGCTTCTACTCCTTGTTCTAAATCAGACTTCTTCCGCAAACGGGGAGACGCTTTGACTCGGTGAGTTTCGCGGCATTCCGACTTGGATTCCCCGTTTGCCGAAATTCAGTTGCCTTTGAATTTCTGGTGATCCCTCTTGAGCATGTATGCTTCTGCTCCTTGTTCTAAATCAGACTTCTTCTGCAAATGGCGAAACGCTTTGACTCGTTGAGTTTCACGGCATTCCGACTTCGATGCCCCGGTTGCCGAAATTCAGTTGCCTTTGAATTTCGGGTGACCCCTCTTGAGCATGTATGCTTCTGCTACTTGTTCTACATCAGACTTCTTCCGCAAACGGGGAAACGCTTTGACTCGGTGAATTTCGCGGCATTCCGACTTCGATTCCCCGTTTGCCGAAATTCAGTTGCCTTTGAATTTCTGGTGATCCCTCTTGAGCATGTATGCTTCTACTCCTTGTTCTAAATCAGACTTCTTCCGCAAATGGCGAAACGCTTTGACTCGGTGAGTTTCGCGGCATTCCGACTTCGATGCCCCGGTTGCCGAAATTCAGTTGCCTTTGAATTTCGGGTGACCCGTCTTGAGCATGTATGCTTCTGCTACTTGTTCTACATCAGACTTCTTCCGCAAACGGGGAAACACTTTGACTCGGTGAATTTCGCGGCATTCCGACTTCGATTCCCCGTTTGCCGAAATTCAGTTGCCTTTGAATTTCTGGTGATCCCTCTTGAGCATGTATGGTTCTACTCCTTGTTCTAAATCAGACTTCTTCTGCAAATGGCGAAACGCTTTGACTCGGTGAATTTCGCGGCATTCCGACTTCGATTCCCCGGTTGCCGAAATTCAGTTGCCTTTGAATTTCGGGTGACCCGTCTTGAGCATGTATGCTTCTGCTACTTGTTCTACATCAGACTTCTTCCGCAAATGGGGAGACGCTTTGACTCGGTGAGTTTCGCGGCATTCCGACTTCGATTCCCCGTTTGCCGAAATTCAATTGCCTTTGAATTTCTGGTGATCCCTCTTGAGCATGTATGCTTCTGCTCCTTGTTCTAAATCAGACTTCTTCCGCAAATGGCAAAACGCTTTGACTCGGTGAGTTTCGCGGCATTCCGACTTCGATTCCCCGTTTGCCGAAATTCAGTTGCCTTTGAATTTCTGGTGATCCCTCTTGAGCATGTATGCTTCTGCTCCTTGTTCTAAATCAGACATCTTCTGCAAATGGCGAAACGCTTTGACTCGTTGAGTTTCACGGCATTCCGACTTCGATGCCTCGGTTGCCGAAATTCAGTTGCCTTTGAATTTCGGGTGACCCCTCTTGAGCATGTATGCTTCTGCTACTTGTTCTACATCAGACTTCTTCCGCAAACGGGGAAACGCTTTGACTCGGTGAATTTCACGGCATTCCGACTTCGATTCCCCGTTTGCCGAAATTCAGTTGCCTTTGAATTTCTGGTGATCCCTCTTGAGCATGTATGCTTCTACTCCTTGTTCTAAATCAGACTTCTTCCGCAAATGGCGAAACGATTTGACTCGGTGAGTTTCGCGGCATTCCGACTTCGATGCCCCGGTTGCCGAAATTCAGTTGCCTTTGAATTTCGGGTGACCCGTCTTGAGCATGTATGCTTCTGCTACTTGTTCTACATCAGACTTCTTCCGCAAACGGGGAAACGCTTTGACTCGGTGAATTTCGCGGCATTCCGACTTCGATTCCCCGTTTGCCGAAATTCGGCTGCCTTTGAATTTCGGCTGACCCCTCTTGAGCATGTATGCTTCGGCTACTTGTTCTACATCAGACTTCTTCTGCAAATGGCGAAACGCTTTGACTCGGTGAATTTCGCGGCATTCCGACTTCGATTCCCCGGTTGCCGAAATTCAGTTGCCTTTGAATTTCGGATGACCTGTCTTGAGCATGTATGCTTCTACTCCTTGTTCTAAATCAGACTTCTTCCGCAAATGGGGAGACGCTTTGACTAGGTGAATTTCGCGGCATTCCCACTTCGATTCCCCGTTTGCCGAAATTCAGTTGCCTTTGAATTTCTGGTGATCCCTCTTGAGCATGTATGCTTCTACTCCTTGTTCTAAATCAGACTTCTTCCGCAAACGGGGAGACGCTTTGACTCGGTGAATTTCACGGCATTCCGACTTCGATTCCCCGTTTGCCGAAATTCAGTTGCCTTTGAATTTCGGGTGACCCCTCTTGAGCATGTATGCTTCTGCTACTTGTTCTACATCAGACTTCTTCCGCAAATGGGGAGACGCTTTGACTCGGTGAATTTCGCGGCATTCCGACTTCGATTCCCCGTTTGCCGAAATTCAGTTGCCTTTGAATTTCTGGTGATCCCTCTTGAGCATGTATGCTTCTACTCCTTGTTCTAAAGCAGACTTCTTCCGCAAATGGCGAAACGCTTTGACTCGGTGACTTTCGCGGCATTCCGACTTCGATTCCCCGGTTGCCGAAATTCAGTTGCCTTTGAATTTCGGGTGACCCGTCTTGAGCATGTATGCTTCTGCTACTTGTTCTACATCAGACTTCTTCCGCAAATGGGGAGACGCTTTGACTCGGTGAGTTTCGCGGCATTCCGACTTCTATGCCCCGGTTGCCGAAATTCAGTTGCCTTTGAATTTCGGGTGACCCGTCTTGAGCATGTATACTTCTGGTACTTGTTCTACATCAGACTTCTTCCGCAAACGGGGAGACGCTTTGACTCGGTGACTTTCGCGGCATTCCGACTTCGATTCCCCGTTTGCTGAAATTCAGTTGCCTTTGAATTTCGGGTGACCCCTCTTGAGCATGTATGCTTCTGCTACTTGTTCTACATCAGACTTCTTCCGCAAACGGGGAAACGCTTTGACTCGGTGAATTTCGCGGCATTCCGCCTTCGATTCCCCGTTTGCCGAAATTCAGTTGCCTTTGAATTTCTGGTGATCCCTCTTGAGCATGTATGCTTCTACTCCTTGTTCTAAAGCAGACTTCTTCCGCAAATGGCGAAACGCTTTGACTCGGTGACTTTCGCGGCATTCCGACTTCGATGCCCCGGTTGCCGAAATTCAGTTGCCTTTGAATTTCGGGTGACCCCTCTTGAGCATGTATGCTTCTGCTACTTGTTCTACATCAGACTTCTTCCGCAAACGGGGAAACGCTTTGACTCGGTGAATTTCACGGCATTCCGACTTCGATTCCCCGTTTGCCGAAATTCAGTTGCCTTTGAATTTCTGGTGATCCCTCTTGAGCATGTATGCTTCTACTCCTTGTTCTAAAGCAGACTTCTTCCGCAAATGGCGAAACGCTTTGACTCGGTGACTTTCGCGGCATTCCGACTTCGATGCCCCGGTTGCCGAAATTCAGTTGCCTTTGAATTTCGGGTGACCCCTCTTGAGCATGTATGCTTCTGCTACTTGTTCTACATCAGACTTCTTCCGCAAATGGGGAAACGCTTTGACTCGTTGAGTTTCACGGCATTCCGACTTCGATGCCCCGGTTGCCGAAATTCAGTTGCCTTTGAATTTCGGGTGACCCCTGTTGAGCATGTATGCTTCTGCTACTTGTTCTACATCAGACTTCTTCCGCAAACGGGGAAACGCTTTGACTCGGTGAATTTCGCGGCATTCCGACTTCGATTCCCCGTTTGCCGAAATTCAGTTGCCTTTGAATTTCTGGTGATCCCTCTTAAGCATGTATGCTTCTACTCCTTGTTCTAAATCAGACTTCTTCTGCAAATGGCGAAACGCTTTGACTCGGTGAATTTCGCGGCATTCCGACTTCGATTCCCCGGTTGCCGAAATTCAGTTGCCTCTGAATTTCGGGTGACCCGTCTTGAGCATGTATGCTTCTGCTACTTGTTCTACATCAGACTTCTTCCGCAAATGAGGAAACGCTTTGACTCGGTGAATTTCGCGGAATTCCGACTTCGATGCCCCGGTTGCCGAAATTCAGTTGCCTTTGAATTTCGGGTGACCCGTCTTGAGCATGTATGCTTCTGCTACTTGTTCTACATCAGACTTCTTCCGCAAACGGGGAAACGCTTTGACTCGGTGAGTTTCGCGGCATTCCGACTTCGATTCCCCGTTTGCCGAAATTCAGTTGCCTTTGAATTTCTGGTGATCCCTCTTGAGCATGTATGCTTCTACTCCTTGTTCTAAATCAGACTTCTTCTGCAAATGGCGAAACGCTTTGACTCGTTGAGTTTCACGGCATTCCGACTTCGATGCCCCGATTGCCGAAATTCAGTTGCCTTTGAATTTCGGGTGACCCCTCTTGAGCATGTATGCTTCTGCTACTTGTTCTACATCAGACTTCTTCCGCAAATGGGGAAACGCTTTGACTCGGTGAATTTCGCGGCATTCCGACTTCGATTCCCCGTTTGCCAAAATTCAGTTGCCTTTGAATTTCTGGTGAACCCTCTTGAGCATGTATGCTTCTATTCCTTGTTCTAAATCAGACTTCTTCCGCAAATGGCGAAACGCTTTGACTCGGTGAGTTTCGCGGCATCCGACTTCGATGCCCCGGTTGCCGAAATTCAGTTGCCTTTGAATTTCGGGTGACCCGTCTTGAGCATGTATGCTTCTGCTACTTGTTCTACATCAGACTTCTTCCGCAAACGGGGAAACGCTTTGACTCGGTGAATTTCGCGGCATTCCGACTTCGATTCCCCGTTTGCCGAAATTCGGCTGCCTTTGAATTTCGGCTGACAACTCTTGAGCATGTATGCTTCGGCTACTTGTTCTACATCAGACTTCTTCTGCAAATGGCGAAACGCTTTGACTCGGTGAATTTCGCGGCATTCCGACTTCGATTCCCCGGTTGCCGAGATTCAGTTGCCTTTGAATTTCGGGTGACCCGTCTTGAGCATGTATGCTTCTGCTACTTGTTCTACATCAGACTTCTTCCGCAAATGGGGAGACGCTTCGACTCGGTGAGTTTCGCGGCATTCCGACTTCGATTCCCCGTTTGCCGAAATTCAGCTGCCTTTGAATTTCGGCTGACCCCTCTTGAGCATGTATGCTTCGGCTACTTGTTCAACATCAGACTTCTTCTGCAAATGGCGAAACGCTTTGACTCGGTGAATTTCGCGGCATTCCGCCTTCGATTCCCCGGTTGCCGAAATTTAGTTGCCTTTGAATTTCGGGTGACCCCTCTTGAGCATGTACGCTTCTACTCCTTGTTCTAAACCAGACTTCTTCTGCAAATGGGGAGACGCTTTGACTCGGTGAATTTCGCGGCATTCCGACTTCGATTCCCCGTTTGCCGAAATTCAGTTGCCTTTGAATTTCTGGTGATCCCTCTTGAGCATGTATGCTTCTACTCCTTGTTCTAAATCAGACTTCTTCTGCAAATGGCGAAACGCTTTGACTCGGTGAATTTCGCGGCATTCCGACTTCGATTCCCCGGTTGCCGAAATTCAGTTGCCTTTGAATTTCGGGTGACCCGTCTTGAGCATGTATGCTTCTGCTACTTGTTCTACATCAGACTTCTTCCGCAAATGGGGAGACGCTTTGACTCGGTGAGTTTCGCGGCATTCCGACTTCGATGTCCCGGTTGCCGAAATTCAGTTGCCATTGAATTTCGGGTGACCCGTCTTGAGCATGTATGCTTCTGGTACTTGTTCTACATCAGACTTCTTCCGCAAACGGGGAGACGCTTTGACTCGGTGAATTTCGCGGCATTCCGACTTCGATTCCCAGTTTGCCGAAATTCAGTTGCCTTTGAATTTCGGGTGACCCCTCTTGAGCATGTATGCTTCTGCTACTTGTTCTACATCAGACTTCTTCCGCAAACGGGGAAACGCTTTGACTCGGTGAATTTCGCGGCATTCCGACTTCGATTTCCCGTTTGCCGAAATTCAGTTGCCTTTGAATTTCTGGTGATCCCTCTTGAGCATGTATGCTTCTCCTCCTTGTTCTAAATCAGACTTCTTCTGCAAATGGCGAAACGCTTTGACTCGGTGAGTTTCGCGGCATTCCGACTTCGATTCCCCGGTTGTTGAAATTCAGTTGCCTTTGAATTTCGGGTGACCCGTCTTGAGCATGTATGCTTCTACTCCTTGTTCTAAATCAGACTTCTTCCGCAAACGGGGAGACGCTTTGACTCGGTGAGTTTCGCGGCATTCCGACTTGGATTCCCCGTTTGCCGAAATTCAGTTGCCTTTGAATTTCTGGTGATCCCTCTTGAGCATGTATGCTTCTGCTCCTTGTTCTAAATCAGACTTCTTCTGCAAATGGCGAAACGCTTTGACTCGTTGAGTTTCACGGCATTCCGACTTCGATGCCCCGGTTGCCGAAATTCAGTTGCCTTTGAATTTCGGGTGACCCCTCTTGAGCATGTATGCTTCTGCTACTTGTTCTACATCAGACTTCTTCCGCAAACGGGGAAACGCTTTGACTCGGTGAATTTCGCGGCATTCCGACTTCGATTCCCCGTTTGCCGAAATTCAGTTGCCTTTGAATTTCTGGTGATCCCTCTTGAGCATGTATGCTTCTACTCCTTGTTCTAAATCAGACTTCTTCCGCAAATGGCGAAACGCTTTGACTCGGTGAGTTTCGCGGCATTCCGACTTCGATGCCCCGGTTGCCGAAATTCAGTTGCCTTTGAATTTCGGGTGACCCGTCTTGAGCATGTATGCTTCTGCTACTTGTTCTACATCAGACTTCTTCCGCAAACGGGGAAACACTTTGACTCGGTGAATTTCGCGGCATTCCGACTTCGATTCCCCGTTTGCCGAAATTCAGTTGCCTTTGAATTTCTGGTGATCCCTCTTGAGCATGTATGGTTCTACTCCTTGTTCTAAATCAGACTTCTTCTGCAAATGGCGAAACGCTTTGACTCGGTGAATTTCGCGGCATTCCGACTTCGATTCCCCGGTTGCCGAAATTCAGTTGCCTTTGAATTTCGGGTGACCCGTCTTGAGCATGTATGCTTCTGCTACTTGTTCTACATCAGACTTCTTCCGCAAATGGGGAGACGCTTTGACTCGGTGAGTTTCGCGGCATTCCGACTTCGATTCCCCGTTTGCCGAAATTCAGTTGCCTTTGAATTTCTGGTGATCCCTCTTGAGCATGTATGCTTCTACTCCTTGTTCTAAAGCAGACTTCTTCCGCAAATGGCGAAACGCTTTGACTCGGTGACTTTCGCGGCATTCCGACTTCGATGCCCCGGTTGCCGAAATTCAGTTGCCTTTGAATTTCGGGTGACCCCTCTTGAGCATGTATGCTTCTGCTACTTGTTCTACATCAGACTTCTTCCGCAAATGGGGAAACGCTTTGACTCGTTGAGTTTCACGGCATTCCGACTTCGATGCCCCGGTTGCCGAAATTCAGTTGCCTTTGAATTTCGGGTGACCCCTGTTGAGCATGTATGCTTCTACTACTTGTTCTACATCAGACTTCTTCCGCAAACGGGGAAACGCTTTGACTCGGTGAATTTCGCGGCATTCCGACTTCGATTCCCCGTTTGCCGAAATTCAGTTGCCTTTGAATTTCTGGTGATCCCTCTTAAGCATGTATGCTTCTACTCCTTGTTCTAAATCAGACTTCTTCTGCAAATGGCGAAACGCTTTGACTCGGTGAATTTCGCGGCATTCCGACTTCGATTCCCCGGTTGCCGAAATTCAGTTGCCTTTGAATTTCGGGTGACCCGTCTTGAGCATGTATGCTTCTGCTACTTGTTCTACATCAGACTTCTTCCGCAAATGAGGAAACGCTTTGACTCGGTGAATTTCGCGGAATTCCGACTTCGATGCCCCGGTTGCCGAAATTCAGTTGCCTTTGAATTTCGGGTGACCCGTCTTGAGCATGTATGCTTCTGCTACTTGTTCTACATCAGACTTCTTCCGCAAACGGGGAAACGCTTTGACTCGGTGAGTTTCGCGGCATTCCGACTTCGATTCCCCGTTTGCCGAAATTCAGTTGCCTTTGAATTTCTGGTGATCCCTCTTGAGCATGTATGCTTCTACTCCTTGTTCTAAATCAGACTTCTTCTGCAAATGGCGAAACGCTTTGACTCGGTGAATTTCGCGGCATTCCGACTTCGATTCCCCGGTTGCCGAAATTCAGTTGCCTTTGAATTTCGGGTGACCCGTCTTGAGCATGTATGCTTCTGCTACTTGTTCTACATCAGACTTCTTCCGCAAATGGCGAAACGCTTTGACTCGTTGAGTTTCACGGCATTCCGACTTCGATGCCCCGGTTGCCGAAATTCAGTTGCCTTTGAATTTCGGGTGACCCCTCTTGAGCATGTATGCTTCTGCTACTTGTTCTACATCAGACTTCTTCCGCAAACGGGGAAACGCTTTGACTCGGTGAATTTCGCGGCATTCCGACTTCGATTCCCCGTTTGCCGAAATTCAGTTGCCTTTGAATTTCTGGTGATCCCTCTTGAGCATGTATGCTTCTGCTCCTTGTTCTAAATCAGACATCTTCTGCAAATGGCGAAACGCTTTGACTCGTTGAGTTTCACGGCATTCCGACTTCGATGCCTCGGTTGCCGAAATTCAGTTGCCTTTGAATTTCGGGTGACCCCTCTTGAGCATGTATGCTTCTGCTACTTGTTCTACATCAGACTTCTTCCGCAAACGGGGAAACGCTTTGACTCGGTGAATTTCACGGCATTCCGACTTCGATTCCCCGTTTGCCGAAATTCAGTTGCCTTTGAATTTCTGGTGATCCCTCTTGAGCATGTATGCTTCTACTCCTTGTTCTAAATCAGACTTCTTCCGCAAATGGCGAAACGATTTGACTCGGTGAGTTTCGCGGCATTCCGACTTCGATGCCCCGGTTGCCGAAATTCAGTTGCCTTTGAATTTCGGGTGACCCGTCTTGAGCATGTATGCTTCTGCTACTTGTTCTACATCAGACTTCTTCCGCAAACGGGGAAACGCTTTGACTCGGTGAATTTCGCGGCATTCCGACTTCGATTCCCCGTTTGCCGAAATTCGGCTGCCTTTGAATTTCGGCTGACCCCTCTTGAGCATGTATGCTTCGGCTACTTGTTCTACATCAGACTTCTTCTGCAAATGGCGAAACGCTTTGACTCGGTGAATTTCGCGGCATTCCGACTTCGATTCCCCGGTTGCCGAAATTCAGTTGCCTTTGAATTTCGGATGACCTGTCTTGAGCATGTATGCTTCTACTCCTTGTTCTAAATCAGACTTCTTCCGCAAATGGGGAGACGCTTTGACTAGGTGAATTTCGCGGCATTCCCACTTCGATTCCCCGTTTGCCGAAATTCAGTTGCCTTTGAATTTCTGGTGATCCCTCTTGAGCATGTATGCTTCTACTCCTTGTTCTAAATCAGACTTCTTCCGCAAACGGGGAGACGCTTTGACTCGGTGAATTTCACGGCATTCCGACTTCGATTCCCCGTTTGCCGAAATTCAGTTGCCTTTGAATTTCGGGTGACCCCTCTTGAGCATGTATGCTTCTGCTACTTGTTCTACATCAGACTTCTTCCGCAAATGGGGAGACGCTTTGACTCGGTGAATTTCGCGGCATTCCGACTTCGATTCCCCGTTTGCCGAAATTCAGTTGCCTTTGAATTTCTGGTGATCCCTCTTGAGCATGTATGCTTCTACTCCTTGTTCTAAAGCAGACTTCTTCCGCAAATGGCGAAACGCTTTGACTCGGTGACTTTCGCGGCATTCCGACTTCGATTCCCCGGTTGCCGAAATTCAGTTGCCTTTGAATTTCGGGTGACCCGTCTTGAGCATGTATGCTTCTGCTACTTGTTCTACATCAGACTTCTTCCGCAAATGGGGAGACGCTTTGACTCGGTGAGTTTCGCGGCATTCCGACTTCTATGCCCCGGTTGCCGAAATTCAGTTGCCTTTGAATTTCGGGTGGCCCGTCTTGAGCATGTATACTTCTGGTACTTGTTCTACATCAGACTTCTTCCGCAAACGGGGAGACGCTTTAACTCGGTGACTTTCGCGGCATTCCGACTTCGATTCCCCGTTTGCTGAAATTCAGTTGCCTTTGAATTTCGGGTGACCCCTCTTGAGCATGTATGCTTCTGCTACTTGTTCTACATCAGACTTCTTCCGCAAACGGGGAAACGCTTTGACTCGGTGAATTTCGCGGCATTCCGCCTTCGATTCCCCGTTTGCCGAAATTCAGTTGCCTTTGAATTTCTGGTGATCCCTCTTGAGCATGTATGCTTCTACTCCTTGTTCTAAAGCAGACTTCTTCCGCAAATGGCGAAACGCTTTGACTCGGTGACTTTCGCGGCATTCCGACTTCGATGCCCCGGTTGCCGAAATTCAGTTGCCTTTGAATTTCGGGTGACCCCTCTTGAGCATGTATGCTTCTGCTACTTGTTCTACATCAGACTTCTTCCGCAAATGGGGAAACGCTTTGACTCGGTGACTTTCGCGGCATTCCGACTTCGATTCCCCGTTTGCCGAAATTCAGTTGCCTTTGAATTTCTGGTGATCCCTCTTGAGCATGTATGCTTCTACTCCTTGTTCTAAAGCAGACTTCTTCCGCAAATGGCGAAACGCTTTGACTCGGTGACTTTCGCGGCATTCCGACTTCGATGCCCCGGTTGCCGAAATTCAGTTGCCTTTGAATTTCGGGTGACCCCTCTTGAGCATGTATGCTTCTGCTACTTGTTCTACATCAGACTTCTTCCGCAAATGGGGAAACGCTTTGACTCGTTGAGTTTCACGGCATTCCGACTTCGATGCCCCGGTTGCCGAAATTCAGTTGCCTTTGAATTTCGGGTGACCCCTGTTGAGCATGTATGCTTCTACTACTTGTTCTACATCAGACTTCTTCCGCAAACGGGGAAACGCTTTGACTCGGTGAATTTCGCGGCATTCCGACTTCGATTCCCCGTTTGCCGAAATTCAGTTGCCTTTGAATTTCTGGTGATCCCTCTTAAGCATGTATGCTTCTACTCCTTGTTCTAAATCAGACTTCTTCTGCAAATGGCGAAACGCTTTGACTCGGTGAATTTCGCGGCATTCCGACTTCGATTCCCCGGTTGCCGAAATTCAGTTGCCTTTGAATTTCGGGTGACCCGTCTTGAGCATGTATGCTTCTGCTACTTGTTCTACATCAGACTTCTTCCGCAAATGAGGAAAC
This sequence comes from Populus alba x Populus glandulosa, assembly GCA_033617975.1. Classification (NCBI taxonomy): domain Eukaryota; kingdom Viridiplantae; phylum Streptophyta; class Magnoliopsida; order Malpighiales; family Salicaceae; genus Populus; species Populus alba x Populus glandulosa. The sequence goes on from CM066146.1 coordinate 3,894,763, forward strand.
GCTTTGACTCGGTGAATTTCGCGGAATTCCGACTTCGATGCCCCGGTTGCCGAAATTCAGTTGCCTTTGAATTTCGGGTGACCCGTCTTGAGCATGTATGCTTCTGCTACTTGTTCTACATCAGACTTCTTCCGCAAACGGGGAAACGCTTTGACTCGGTGAGTTTCGCGGCATTCCGACTTCGATTCCCCGTTTGCCGAAATTCAGTTGCCTTTGAATTTCTGGTGATCCCTCTTGAGCATGTATGCTTCTACTCCTTGTTCTAAATCAGACTTCTTCTGCAAATGGCGAAACGCTTTGACTCGTTGAGTTTCACGGCATTCCGACTTCGATGCCCCGATTGCCGAAATTCAGTTGCCTTTGAATTTCGGGTGACCCCTCTTGAGCATGTATGCTTCTGCTACTTGTTCTACATCAGACTTCTTCCGCAAATGGGGAAACGCTTTGACTCGGTGAATTTCGCGGCATTCCGACTTCGATTCCCCGTTTGCCCAAATTCAGTTGCCTTTGAATTTCTGGTGAACCCTCTTGAGCATGTATGCTTCTATTCCTTGTTCTAAATCAGACTTCTTCCGCAAATGGCGAAACGCTTTGACTCGGTGAGTTTCGCGGCATCCGACTTCGATGCCCCGGTTGCCGAAATTCAGTTGCCTTTGAATTTCGGGTGACCCGTCTTGAGCATGTATGCTTCTGCTACTTGTTCTACATCAGACTTCTTCCGCAAACGGGGAAACGCTTTGACTCGGTGAATTTCGCGGCATTCCGACTTCGATTCCCCGTTTGCCGAAATTCGGCTGCCTTTGAATTTCGGCTGACAACTCTTGAGCATGTATGCTTCGGCTACTTGTTCTACATCAGACTTCTTCTGCAAATGGCGAAACGCTTTGACTCGGTGAATTTCGCGGCATTCCGACTTCGATTCCCCGGTTGCCGAGATTCAGTTGCCTTTGAATTTCGGGTGACCCGTCTTGAGCATGTATGCTTCTGCTACTTGTTCTACATCAGACTTCTTCCGCAAATGGGGAGACGCTTCGACTCGGTGAGTTTCGCGGCATTCCGACTTCGATTCCCCGTTTGCCGAAATTCAGCTGCCTTTGAATTTCGGCTGACCCCTCTTGAGCATGTATGCTTCGGCTACTTGTTCAACATCAGACTTCTTCTGCAAATGGCGAAACGCTTTGACTCGGTGAATTTCGCGGCATTCCGCCTTCGATTCCCCGGTTGCCGAAATTTAGTTGCCTTTGAATTTCGGGTGACCCCTCTTGAGCATGTACGCTTCTACTCCTTGTTCTAAACCAGACTTCTTCTGCAAATGGCGAAACGCTTTGACTCGGTGAATTTCGCGGCATTCCGACTTCGATTCCCCGGTTGCCGAAATTTAGTTGCCTTTGAATTTCGGGTGACCCCTCTTGAGCATGTACGCTTCTACTCCTTGTTCTAAACCAGACTTCTTCTGCAAATGGCGAAACGCTTTGACTCGGTGAATTTCGCGGCATTCCGACTTCGATTCCCCGGTTGCCGAAATTCAGTTGCCTTTGAATTTCGGGTGACCCGTCTTGAGCATGTATGCTTCTGCTACTTGTTCTACATCAGACTTCTTCCGCAAACGGGGAAACGCTTTGACTCGGTGAATTTCGCGGCATTCGGACTTCGATTCCCCGTTTGCCGAAATTCAGTTGCCTTTGAATTTCTGGTGATCCCTCTTGAGCATGTATGCTTCTGCTAATTGTTCTACATCATACTTCTTCCGCAAACCGAGAAACGCTTTGACTCGGTGACTTTCGCGGCATTCCGACTTCGATTCCCCGGTTGCCGAAATTTAGTTGCCTTTGAATTTCGGGTGACCCCTCTTGAGCATGTATGCTTCTGCTACTTGTTCTACATCAGACTTCTTCCGCAAATGGGGAGACGCTTTGACTCGGTGAGTTTCGCGGCATTCCGACTTCGATTCCCCGTTTGCCGAAATTCAGTTGCCTTTGAATTTCTGGTGATCCATCTTGAGCATGTATGCTTCTGCTACTTGTTCTACATCAGACTTCTTCCGCAAATGGGGAGACGCTTTGACTCGGTGAGTTTCACGGCATTCCGACTTCGATTCCCCGTTTGCCGAAATTCAGTTGCCTTTGAATTTCTGGTGATCCCTCTTGAGCATGTATGCTTCTACTCCTTGTTCTAAATCAGACTTCTTCTGCAAATGGCGAAACGCTTTGACTCGTTGAGTTTCACGACATTCCGACTTCGATGCCCCGGTTGCCGAAATTCAGTTGCCTTAGAATTTCGGGTGACCCCTCTTGAGAATGTATGCTTCTGCTACTTGTTCTACATCAGACTTCTTCCGCAAACGGGGAAACGCTTTGACTCGGTGAATTTCGCGGCATTCCGACTTCGATTCCCCGTTTACCGAAATTCAGTTGCCTTTGAATTTCGGGTGACCCGTCTTGAGCATGTATGCTTCTGCTACTTGTTCTACATCAGACTTCTTCCGCAAACGGGGAAACGCTTTGACTCGGTGAATTTCGCGGCATTCCGACTTCGATTCCCCGTTTGCCGAAATTCGGCTGCCTTTGAATTTCGGCTGACAACTCTTGAGCATGTATGCTTTGGCTACTTGTTCTACATCAGACTTCTTCTGCAAATGGCGAAACGCTTTGACTCGGTGAATTTCGCGGCATTCCGACTTCGATTCCCCGGTTGCCGAGATTCAGTTGCCTTTGAATTTCGGGTGACCCGTCTTGAGCATGTATGCTTCTGCTACTTGTTCTACATCAGACTTCTTCCGCAAATGGGGAGACGCTTCGACTCGGTGAGTTTCGCGGCATTCCGACTTCGATTCCCCGTTTGCCGAAATTCAGCTGCCTTTGAATTTCGGCTGACCCCTCTTGAGCATGTATGCTTCGGCTACTTGTTCAACATCAGACTTCTTCTGCAAATGGCGAAACGCTTTGACTCGGTGAATTTCGCGGCATTCCGACTTCGATTCCCCGGTTGCCGAAATTTAGTTGCCTTTGAATTTCGGGTGACCCCTCTTGAGCATGTACGCTTCTACTCCTTGTTCTAAACCAGACTTCTTCTGCAAATGGCGAAACGCTTTGACTCGGTGAATTTCGCGGCATTCCGACTTCGATTCCCCGGTTGCCGAAATTTAGTTGCCTTTGAATTTCGGGTGACCCCTCTTGAGCATGTACGCTTCTACTCCTTGTTCTAAACCAGACTTCTTCTGCAAATGGCGAAACGCTTTGACTCGGTGAATTTCGCGGCATTCTGACTTCGATTCCCCGGTTGCCGAAATTCAGTTGCCTTTGAATTTCGGGTGACCCCTCTTGAGCATGTATGCTTCTGCTACTTGTTCTACATCAGACTTCTTCCGCAAACGGGGAAACGCTTTGACTCGGTGAATTTCGCGGCATTCGGACTTCGATTCCCCGTTTGCCGAAATTCAGTTGCCTTTGAATTTCTGGTGATCCCTCTTGAGCATGTATGCTTCTGTCCTTGTTCTAAACCAGACTTCTTCTGCAAATGGCGAAACGCTTTGACTCGGTGAATTTCGCGGCATTCCGACTTCGATTCCCCGGTTGCCGAAATTCAGTTGCCTTTGAATTTCGGGTGACCCGTCTTGAGCATGTATGCTTCTGCTACTTGTTCTACATCAGACTTCTTCCGCAAACGGGGAAACGCTTTGACTCGGTGAGTTTCGCGGCATTCCGACTTCGATTCCCCGTTTGCCGAAATTCAGTTGCCTTTGAATTTCTGGTGATCCCTCTTGAGCATGTATGCTTCTACTCCTTGTTCTAAATCAGACTTCTTCTGCAAATGGCGAAACGCTTTGACTCGTTGAGTTTCACGGCATTCCGACTTCGATGCCCCGGTTGCCGAAATTCAGTTGCCTTTGAATTTCGGGTGACCCCTCTTGAGAATGTATGCTTCTGCTACTTGTTCTACATCAGACTTCTTCCGCAAACGGGGACACGCTTTGACTCGGTGAATTTCGCGGCATTCCGACTTCGATTCCCCGTTTGCCGAAATTCAGTTGCCTTTGAATTTCTGGTGATCCCTCTTGAGCATGTGCGCTTCTGCTACTTGTTCTACATCAGACTTCTTCCGCAAACAGGGAAAAGTTTTGACTCGGTGAATTTCGCGGCATTCCGACTTTGATTCCCTGTTTGCCGAAATTCAGCTGCCTTTGAATTTCGGTTGACCCCTCTTGAGCATGTATGCTTCGGCTACTTGTTCTACATCAGACTTCTTCCGCAAACGGGGAAACGCTTTGACTCGGTGAATTTCGCGGCATTCCGACTTCGATTCCCCGTTTGCCGAAATACAATTGCCTTTGAATTTCTGGTGATCCCTCTCGAGCATGTATGCTTCTACTGCTTGTTCTAAATCAGACTTCTTCTGCAAATGGCGAAACGCTTTGACTCGTTGAGTTTCACGGCATTCCGACTTCGATGCCCCGGTTGCCGAAATTCAGTTGCCTTTGAATTTCGGGTGACCCCTCATGAGCATGTATGCTTCTGCTACTTGTTCTACATCAGACTTCTTCCGCAAACCGGGAAACGCTTTGACTCGGTGAATTTCGCGGCATTCCGACTTCGATTCCCCGTTTGCCGAAATTCAGTTGCCTTTCAATTTCTGGGGATCCCTCTCGAGCATGTATGCTTCTGCTACTTGTTCTACATCAGACTTCTTCCGCAAACCGGGAAACGCTTTGACTCGGTGAATTTTGCGGCATTCCGACTTCGATTCCCCGTTTGCCGAAATTCAGTTGCCTTTGAATTTCTAGTGATCCCTCTTGAGCATGTGAGCTTCTGCTACTTGTTCTACATCAGACTTCTTCCGCAAACGGGGAAACGCTTTGACTCGGTGAATTTCGCGGCATTCCGACTTCGATTCCCCGTTTGCCGAAATTCAGTTGCCTTTGAATTTCTGGTGACCCCTCTTGAGCATGTATGCTTCTGCTACTTGTTCTACATCAGACTTCTTCCGCAAACGGGGAAACGCTTTGACTCGGTGAATTTCGCGGCATTCCGACTTCGATTCCTCGTTTGCCGAAATTCAATTGCCTTTGAATTTCTGGTGATCCCTCTTGAGCATGTATGCTTCTACTCCTTGTTCTATATCAGACTTCTTCCGCAAATGGCGAAACGCTTTGACTCGGTGAGTTTCGCGGCATTCCGACTTCGATGCCCCGATTGCCGAAATTCAGTTGCCTTTGAATTTCGGGTGACCCGTCTTGAGCATGTATGCTTCTGCTACTTGTTCTACATCAGACTTCTTCTGCAAACGGGGAAACGCTTTGACTCGGTGAATTTCGCGGCATTCCGACTTCGATTCCCCGTTTGCCGAAATTCAGTTGCCTTTGAATTTCTGGTGATCCCTCTTGAGCATGTATGCTTCTACTCCTTGTTCTAAATCAGACTTCTTCTGCAAATGGCGAAATGCTTTGACTCGGTGAGTTTCCCGGCATTCCGACTTCGATGCCCCGGTTGCCGAAATTCAGTTGCCTTTGAATTTCGGGTGACCCCTCTTGAGCATGTATGCTTCTGCTACTTGTTCTACATCAGACTTCTTCCGCAAATGGGGAGACGCTTTGACTCGGTGAGTTTCGTGGCATTCCGACTTCGATTCCCCGTTTGCCGAAATTCAGTTGCCTTTGAATTTCTGGTGATCCCTCTTGAGCATGTATGCTTCTGCTGTTTGTTCTAAATCAGACTTCTTCTTCAAATGGCGAAACGCTTTGACTCGTTGAGTTTCACGGCATTCCGACTTCGATGCCCCGGTTGCCGAAATTGAGTTGCCTTTGAATTTCGGGTGACCCCTCTTGAGCATGTATGCTTCTGCTACTTGTTCTACAGCAGACTTCTTCCGCAAACGGGGAAACGCTTTGACTCGGTGAATTTCGCGGCATTCCGACTTCGATTCCCCGTTTGCCGAAATTCAGCTGCCTTTGAATTTCGGCTGACCCCTCTTGAGCATGTATGCTTTGGCTACTTGTTCTACATCAGACTTCTTCTGCAAATGGTGAAACGCTTTGACTCGGTGAATTTCGCGGCATTCCGACTTCGATTCCCCGGTTGCCGAAATTCAGTTGCCTTTGAATTTCGGGTGACCCGTCTTGAGCATGTATGCTTCTACTCCTTGTTCTAAATCAGACTTCTTCTGCAAACGGGGAAACGCTTTGACTCGGTGAATTTCGCGGCATTCCGACTTCGATTCCCCGTTTGCCGAAATTCAGTTGCCTTTGAATTTCTGGTGATCCCTCTTGAGCATGTGAGCTTCTGCTACTTGTTCTACATCAGACTTCTTCCGCAAACAGGGAAAAGTTTTGACTCGGTGAATTTCGCGGCATTCCGACTTCGATTCCCCGTTTGCCGAAATTCAGCTGCCTTTGAATTTCGGCTGACCCCTCTTGAGCATGTATGCTTCGGCTACTTGTTCTACATCAGACTTCTTCCGCAAACGGGGAAACGCTTTGACTCGGTGAATTTCGCGGCATTCCGACTTCGATTCCCCGTTTGCCGAAATTCAGTTGCCTTTGAATTTCTGGTGATCCCTCTTGAGCATGTATGCTTCTACTCCTTGTTCTAAATCAGACTTCTTCCGCAAATGGCAAAACGCTTTGACTCGGTGAGTTTCGCGGCATTCCGACTTCGATTCCTTGTTTGCCGAAATTCAGTTGCCTTTGAATTTCTGGTGATCCCTCTTGAGCATGTAAACACCCAAACGAAAATATATATATGTCTATATATATATATATATTTAAAGAGAAAGAGAGAGAGAAAGATGGTGATGAATGCAGTTTTCGCTGCCGATGCAGAAATCGGCAGCGACGCAGTTTTCGCTGCCGATTCTGGATTGGGCAGCGACGCAGTTTTCGCTGCCGATGCAGCAATCGGCAGCGACGCAGATTTCGCTGCCGATGCAAAAATCGCCAGCGACGCAGATTTCGCTGCCGATGCAGAATTCGGCAGCGACGCAGTATTCGCTGCCGATTCTGGATTGGGCAGCGACGCAGTTTTCGCTGCCGATGCAGAAATCGGCAGCGACGCAGTTTTCGGCTGCCGATTTCTCAATCAACAGTGACGCACAGCTGGGAGGGAGGGGTAAAACTGGTTTTAGATAAACCAAACAAGGATAAGGACACACCTAAACCAACCCCCAAACAACCCAATTCATTTGATGGGTAGTATAAATACAAAGAGGGGAGAGAGAATGACTCATCTTCTTCCCAAACCAGCAGCTGCATGTCATTCTTCCCTTCCCCTTTCACATCAAAAACGTGAATCAAACTAGTAGAGTGTCTTGTGAGCTTGTGAGGGAGAGATGAGACCTTGAGAGAGGAGTGGGCAGCTGCATAGAGGAGAGGAAAAAGAGAGCTGGAAAACGTGAGAGGAAGAAGAAGGAAGAGAACCAGTAGCTGAAGAGAAAAGAATAGTGTCAAACCTTCCTCAAACTTAGTTAAATTCAGAAGGTATGAGTCATGGAACTCCCTTTCCTCTCCCCCTTAAAAATCAAAAACGAAAATGAAGAAGAAAAACCCTAAGAAAAAATTGATCTAAGACCTAAGCCAACTATGGGGGAAACTGAAATTAACTAGGAGAACTAGCAAACAGAAGTGAAATAAAGTCAATTTCAGAACATCTAACAATTATGGTAGAAGCTGGCTTTAACTATGGGGTAGGCCAGCATGCATGTGTGTGTGTGTTCTGCTGAAATTAAATGTGTTCTGTTGTGATGTTGCTGCTAGAATTAATGTGTTCTGTTGTGAGGATTGTTGCTGGAATTAATGTGTTCTGCTGTGATGTTCTTGCTGGAATTTAATGTGTTCTGCTGTGATGTTCTTGCTGGAATTTAATGTGTTCTGCTGTGATGTTAGTACTGGAATTTAATGTGTTCTGCTGTGATGTTATTGCTGGAATTTTGTTCAAGAACTATGTGCTGAAATTGATGGTTCCGAGTTGTGTATTGCGCAGCGAAATTCTGTTTCGCTGCCGCAACGGAACCTCCTACAGCGAATTGATATTCGATGCCGATTTGTGTGTTGCGCAGCGAAATTCTGTTTCGCTGCCGCAACGGAACCTGCTGCAGCGAATATTAATTCGCTGCCGATTTGTGTGTTGCGCAGCGAAATTCTGTTTCGCTGCCGCAACTGAATCTCCTGCAGCGAATTGATATTCGCTGCAGATTTGTGTGTTGCGCAGCGATATTCTGTTTCGCTGCCGCAACGGAACCTGCTGCAGCGAATTGATATTCGCTGCCGATTTGTGTGTTGCGCAGCGAAATTCGGTTTCGCTGCCGCAACTGAATCTCCTGCACTGAATTGATATTCGCTGCCGATTTGTGTGTTGCGCAGCGAAATTCTGTTTCGCTGCCGCAACGGAACCTGCTGCAGCGAATTGATATTCGCTGCCGTTTTGTGTGTTGCGCAGCGAAATTCTGTTTCGCTGCCGCAACTGAATCTCCTGCAGCGAATTGATATTCGCTGCCGATTTGTGTGTTGCGCAGCGAAATTCTGTTTTGCTGCCGCAACGGAACCTGCTGCAGCGAATTGATATTCGCTGCCGATTTGTGTGTTGCGCAGCGAAATTCTGTTTCGCTGCCGCAACTGAATCTCCTGCAGCGAATTGATATTCGCTGCAGATTTGTGTGTTGCGCAGCGAAATTCTGTTTCGCTGCCGCAACGGAACCTGCTGCAGCGAATTGATATTCGCTGCCGATTTGTGTGTTGCGCAGCGAAATTCTGTTTCGCTGCCGCAACTGAATCTCCTGCAGCGAATTGATATTCGCTGCCGATTTGTGTGTTGCGCAGCGAAATTCTGTTTCGCTGCCGCAACGGAACCTACTGCAGCAAATTGATATTCGCTGCCGATTTGTGTGTTGCGCAGCGAACTGGCAGCCCGCAGCGAACCAGTTCTCGCTGCCGAATTCCTACAATAAGCCTCCTAGGCAGGAATGACTTAAATGCTAGTAACAATCTCATGTTATGATGGTGTAAAATATGGAACACTTGAATGTGAACATATGAACTCTTGAAATAAGTGTGATGATGAGTATGATTCAAAAATAAAATAAATACAATTGTGCTGATTTGTGACCATTGATGTCTTAGGTGGTGCGGTCGGGATTGGACCATCATCAAGACAGGATCGACCCACAGGTGGAGCAGGTAGGTGACTTGCACCTTCCTTTTTCTTACGTTGAATCTTGAAATATTTTAACTTGAGTACTATCATATTGTTAGAACTGATATTAGATTGTTGAACGCTTAAATGATGATTAAAGATTGATTAGCTTCGGCTAATGGCATCCGAATGGATGGCCGGGACAAAAGAGTGATTAGCTTCGGCTAATGGCATCCAAACGGATGGCCGGGATAAAAGAGTGATTAGCTTCGGCTAATGGCGTCCGAAGGGATGGCCGGGACAAAGAATGATTAGCTTCGGCTAATGGCGTCCGAAAGGATGGCCGGGACAAAGGAGTGATTAGCTTCGGCTAATGGCATCCAAACAGATGGCCGGGACAAAGAATGATTAGCTTTGGCTAATGGCGTCCGAATGGATGGCCGGGATGAAGGACTGATTAGCTTCGGCTAATGGCATCCAAACGGATGGATGGCCGGGATAAAAGAGTGACTTCGCTGCCGATGCAGAAATCGGCAGCGACGCAGATTTCCGCTGCCGATTCTGGATCGGCAGCGACGCAGATTTCGCTGCCGATTCTGGATCGGCAGCGACCCAGATTCCGTTGCCGATTCTGAATCGGCAGCAACGCAGATGCTGCTGCCGATACAGAAATCAGCAGCGACGCAGATTCCGCTGCCGATTCTGGATCGGCAGCAATGCAGTTTCTGCTGCCGATTTTGGATCGGCAGCGACGCAGCCTTCGCCATGGATGGCCGACACAAATGAATGACTAGTTTTGGCGAATGGCATCCGAAAACTTGTGTATCTATATGTACTACTAGTTGTTGTAGCAAATACATGAAGAAATTATAATTGTTAATGTTTTATTTAATTGCCAAACCGTGAGTTACCATTCTTATTATTATTAAATATTTGCATTCTCTTAAATGTTTGTACTGCTGTAGGGACTTCACACCAACGAGATGTCTAGGAAACCCGATACACGGGAACCTATTTTGCAAGGAATTATGTAGATGTATCTTAAATCACAATGTATTTTGTATGGATCAATGTACTGAATGTATAACTTTTATTAGATCCTTTTTGTTTAAAATTGTGATGACTATTAGTAGGAGAAGACTGTAAACTCGTGTCTATGTATATATTTTTAATATGAACTTCAAATCAAGCAACCTTAATATTACGTGTTTGTGTAAGATTCACTTTGAAATGAAATGTTGATTCTATGGATTGTATTTCGATGATGTGAGGATTTAGATTCATTGATTGCCGGCACCATGTGGATTGAATGCATAAAAAAAAAAAAAAATTATCGTGTTTTGGGCTTGGAAAGCCGGGTTGTTACAGTTGGTATCAGAGCACTTGGTATGGATCCTGAGGATCATTAATAAATGTGTTGTTGTGATGAATTTCAGGATGGTACGCACCCGACAAGGGACACGAACTGAGCCGCCCTCCTTAGAAAGGAGGGGCATGAACCGAGGTGCCCAAGGTTGGCAAGATGAAGATCCCTTAGATGATACGACATCTCATGCTCCGATAATACCACCCGAAACCTTGCAGGGGGAAGATACGGTGGTAGGGGAAGGCCCGAGGCCTCATCAGACAGAGGGAACAACCCCAGTCGCAACGGAGCAGCGAGAAAGATCAGAAGCACAACCATCTACTATTCCAACTGGTGTGCCCCCACAATATGTAGATGCAGGACTCCTTGTACAAATAGTTAAAGTAGTGATGGAAGGCATGGCTAGTTCAGCGGCACAAACAACTCCCACCACGCAGATTCCACCAGCAGCCCCTACGACTAGCATGACCATGGATAATGTGGTACCACTGGTGCGACTAGTTAAGAGTATGAGGGAAATGGGCTGTGAACCGTACATGGGGGAACAAGATGCAGAGATAGCTGGAAGATGGATCAGGAAGGTAGAAAAGACAATGATTCAAATAAGCATACCCGAGGGTTTGAGGGTAAATTGTGCATCCCAGTTACTGTCTGATAGGGCCATGACATGGTGGGAAACAGTTCAGCTGAGGCGTGCGACTGAGACACTAACTTGGAGTGATTTCAAGACAGAGTTTGAGAATCAGTTTTATTCCAAGTATCATCGCAAGGTGAAAGAACAAGAGTTCTTGGCATTGAGACAGGGTGATATGTCAGTATTGGAGTACGAAAGGAGATTCCATGACCTTTCATTGTTCGCCCCACATTATGTGCCGACAGAGGAACATATGATTGAAAAGTTGAGAGATGGGTTACGACAGGATTTGAGACAAGGATTGATCGCCTTGCGATTTAAATCGGTGAGGGAGTTGATTGAGGCTGCACAAGCTCTGGAGGCATGTATTGGAGAAAGCCAAGGGGGGTATCAGAGTATAAGCAAAAAGAGAGATGGGGACTATTTCAGCAGCAGACCACCGCACCCGAAGAAAGGAAAAAGTGGAGTGTTTGAGCAGCATGGAAAAAAGGGGAGTTTGATATTACCGCCTCACCAGCAATCAAGTGGGAGAGTAATGGTTGGACAGTCGCACTCGAGGGCAAACTCTTCTACTGGGACCGGTGACCGCAAGGGTGTTGACTATCCTTTTTGTGTAAAGTGTGGACAAAAACACCCTGGGGATTGCTCAATTTCCCCCGGGCGATGTTTTGTGTGCAGAGGAGAGGGCCATAGGTGGAGGAATTGTCAGTATCTTAATCAGGGGTGTCATTACTGTGGTGGAAGAGGTCATTACAAGAGGGACTGCCCCAAGAGGAACACCGGACAAGTACAGAGCTGCAGACAGCCGAGTCAGAGCCACCAGCAGTCAGTCACCGTTAATAGGCCAGTGAGATCTTCTCAATCAGGGGCAAACTCCAGTCGAGGGAAGCCGAGGGCACAAAATGATCGGACCTCGGGGAGGGTCTTCCACCTGACACAGGAGGAGGCCAGGGCTGCATCAGATGTGGTGGCAGGTACACTTCTATTGAATGGTTTTAATGTGCATGTGTTGTTTGATCCGGGTGCCACCCACTCATTCATTACTAAGAGAATTGTCACTAAATTGAGAAAGGAAGTAAAAATGGTAGAGAAGGGGTTTGTTATTGGAACTCTAATGGGAAACATGGTTGAAACAAATATTGTATATGTGGATATGGGGGTTAGTTTATCCGGGTATGAAACAGAAGTAGATTTGATTCCCTTAGAGCTGCATGATTTTGACATAATACTAGGCATGGATTGGTTGAGTAAATACAAAGCACTAATAGATTGTTATGCGAAAACTGTCACTTTCCAAACACCTAAGGGCGAGAAAATAACTTTTGAAGGAGAGAGACTCCCTAAACTGAATGCTTTAATATCGGTGGTAACAACCCAAAAACTTTTAAGAAAGGGATGTATGGGTTACCTCGCATACATCTTAAACTCTAATGATGAAGGTCCACGATTGAAGGATATTCCTGTGGTGAAGGATTTCCCAGATGTGTTTCCAGAAGAACTACCAGGACTACCCCCGGAGCGAGAGGTAGAGGTGTCTATAGACACTTTTCCTGGAGTTCCACCTATAGCCCAACAACCGTATCGGATGGCTCCAACAGAACTGAACGAGTTAAAGACTCAATTACAGGAATTATTAGACAAAGGGTTCATACAGCCCAGTAATTCTCCTTGGGGAGCACCGGTCCTATTTGTAAGAAAGAAAGATGGAACCCATAGGCTTTGTATTGACTATCGACAGTTGAACAAAATGACAATGAAAAACAAGTATCCGTTGCCTCGGATAGATGATTTGTTCGACCAATTAAAAGGAGCAAGGGCATTCTCGAAGATAGATTTGAGATCAGGGTACTATCAGATGAAGATTAAAGAAGCGGATGTAGCAAAGACCGCATTTAGAACTCGTTATGGACACTATGAATTTTTGGTATTACCGTTCGGGTTGACGAACGCCCCAGCCCTCTTCATGGATTTGATGAATCGGGTTTTCCAACCATACCTGGATAAGTTTGTGGTGGTATTCATTGATGATATACTGGTGTACTCAAATTCTTTCAAGGAGCACGAAGAACACTTGAGACAAACCTTACAAACCTTGAGAGATCACCAGCTATATGCAAAACTAAGTAAATGTGAATTTTGGCTGAAGAGAGTGATGTTTTTGGGACATGTCATTTCAGCCGAAGGTGTTTTTGTCGACCCTCAAAAAGTCGAAGCAGTCGTGAAATGGGAAAGACCGACTTCAGTCACTGAAATACGTAGTTTCCTGGGACTTGCAGGATACTATCGGAGATTTATCGAAGGTTTTTCCCTGATTGCAACCCCTTTGACCCAGCTAACTAGGAAGGATAAGAAATGGGTGTGGTCGGAAGAATGTGAGGCAAGCTTCCAAGAATTGAAGAGGAGGCTCACCACTGCTCCAGTCTTAACTCTCCCCTCAGGGACCGAGGGTTTTGTGGTATATAGTGATGCCTCGGGGAAGGGATTGGGGTGTGTTTTGATGCAACATGGGAAGGTGATCGCCTATGCATCAAGACAATTAAAGACTCATGAGGTGAACTACCCGGTGCACGACCTGGAGTTGGCAGCTGTAGTATTTGCCTTGAGGATATGGAGACACTATTTGTATGGGTCTCGAACCCAAATTTTTACTGATCATAAGAGCCTGAAGTATCTGATGTCGCAAAAGGAGTTGAACATGCGGCAAAGAAGGTGGATAGAGCTCATTAAGGATTATGATTGCACCATAGAATACCACCCGGGGAAAGCAAATGTGGTGGCAGATGCCCTCAGTCGAAAATATAAAGCCTCCTTGGGAAGCTTAACAGTGGGAAAGGAGCGGCAATTGGCAGAATTAAAAGAGTTGGGTGCAGATTTGGGAATTGATGCAAGAGGTGGGTTAGTAGCCCAATTATTGGTGCGACCAACGTATCGAGAACATATACTACATGCCCAATTCCATGACAAGGTGGGGTCCAAGATTAGGAAGAATGTGGAGGCCGGGGTAGAAATGAAATTCCGAGTAGCGGATGATGGATCCTTGATGATGGGACAACGGTTGTACGTGCCTGATGACGAAACAGTCAAACGAATGATTCTACAAGAAGCTCATGAGTCCAAATTCTCCATACATCCTGGCAGCACTAAGATGTATCGAGACCTGAAACACCTTTATTGGTGGCCTAATATGAAAAGGGATATAGCTGAGTATGTGTCAAAGTGTGGGATATGTCAACAAGTCAAGGTTGAACACCAAAGGCCTGCGGGACCATTACAACCATTACAAATTCCAGAATGGAAGTGGGAGATGATCACCATGGATTTCGTGTCAGGATTTCCCAAAGGGAGAAAAGGAAATGATGCGATATGGGTCATTGTAGATCGGTTGACGAAAAGATGACCGACTCGGTGGACAAGCTTGCCAAGATCTACATAAATGAGGTGGTACGACTTCATGGGATTCCGGTGTCCATTGTATCGGATCGAGATCCCAGGTTCACCTCTCGACTTTGGCCGAGCATACAACATGCCTTGGGGACAAGGTTGGACATGAGCACTGCGTTTCACCCTCAAACGGATGGCCAATCGGAAAGAGTCATCCAAGTCTTGGAAGACCTATTACGGGCCTGTGTGCTAGAATTTGGAGGAAACTGGGAGGAACACATGGCATTGGTGGAGTTCACGTATAACAATAGTCATCAAGCCACAATAGGAATGGCCCCGTATGAAGCCTTGTATGGTAGGAGGTGCAGAACTCCTTTGTGTTGGGAGGAAATTGGGGACCGGAAGTTATATGGCGCAGAGTTGGTCCAAGTCACCACGGAGAAAGTGAGAACTATCAGGGATCGCATCAAAGCCGCGCAGGATAGACAGAAGAAGTATGCCGATGTGAGGAGAAGACCTCTCGAGTTCAGTATGGGGGACCAGGTGTTCCTGAAGGTAGCCCCATGGAAGAACATGTTACGGTTTGGGTTGAAAGGGAAGTTAACTCCCCGTTTCATCGGACCCTTCAAAATCTTACAACGAGTTGGACCAGTAGCCTACAAGGTGGATTTGCCCCCACAGTTAGCCAGGGTCCATGATGTGTTCCATGTCTCCTTGTTAAGGAAGGCTGACGTAGACCCCGCCCGAGTTCTACCTCAGGTTCCAGTAGAAGTCAAGGAAGACTTAACACTGGAATTGAGACCCATAAGGATACTAGATCAAGAAGTGGAGTTAAGGAGCAAAAAGATCCCCATCGTCAGAATCTTATGGCGAAATGCTCAAGTAGAAGAGGAAACTTGGGAGAGGGAGGCTGAGATGAGGAAAAAGTACCCCAATTTATTTGAACTACCAGGTATGGAGTGTAAAACTTTTTAAATTTCGAGGACGAAATTCATATTTAGGAGGGGAGAATGTAAACACCCAAACGAAAATATATATATGTCTATATATATATATATTTAAAGAGAAAGAGAGAGAGAAAGATGGTGATGAATGCAGTTTTCGCTGCCGATGCAGAAATCGGCAGCGACGCAGTTTTCGCTGTCGATTCTGGTTTTGGCAGCGACGCAGTTTTCGCTGCCGATTCTGGATTGGGCAGCGACGCAGTTTTCGCTGCCGATGCAGAAATCGGCAGCGACGCAGATTTCGCTGCCGATGCAGAAATCGGCAGCGACGCAGTATTCGCTGCCGATTCTGGTTTTCGCAGCGACGCAGTTTCGCTGCCGATTCTGGATTGGGCAGCGACGCAGTTTTCGCTGCCGATGCAGAAATCGGCAGCGACGCAGATTTCGCTGCCGATGCAGAAATCGGCAGCGACGCAGTTTTCGCTGCCGATGCAGAAATCGGCAGCGACACAGTTTTCGGCTGCCGATTTCTCAATCAACAGTGACGCACAGCTGGGAGGGAGGGGTAAAACTGGTTTTAGATAAACCAAACAAGGATAAGGACACACCTAAACCAACCCCCAAACAACCCAATTCATTTGATGGGTAGTATAAATACAAAGAGGGGAGAGAGAATGACTCATCTTCTTCCCAAACCAGCAGCTGCATGTCATTCTTCCCTTCCCCTTTCACATCAAAAACGTGAATCAAACTAGTAGAGTGTCTTGTGAGCTTGTGAGGGAGAGATGAGACCTTGAGAGAGGAGTGGGCAGCTGCATAGAGGAGAGGAAAAAGAGAGCTGGAAAACGTGAGAGGAAGAAGAAGGAAGAGAACCAGCAGCTGAAGAGAAAAGAATAGTGTCAAACCTTCCTCAAACTTAGTTAAATTCAGAAGGTATGAGTCATGGAACTCCCTTTCCTCTCCCCCTTAAAAATGAAAAACGAAAATGAAGAAGAAAAACCCTAAGAAAAAATTGATCTAAGACCTAAGCCAACTATGGGGGAAACTGAAATTAACTAGGAGAACTAGCAAACAGAAGTGAAATAAAGTCAATTTCAGAACATCTAACAATTATGGTAGAAGCTGGCTTTAACTATGGGGTAGGCCAACATGCATGTGTGTGTGTGTTCTGCTGAAATTAAATGTGTTCTGTTGTGATGTTGCTGCTAGAATTAATGTGTTCTGTTGTGATGATTGTTGCTGGAATTAATGTGTTCTGCTGTGATGTTCTTGCTGGAATTTAATGTGTTCTGCTGTGATGTTAGTGCTGGAATTTAATGTGTTATGCTGTGATGTTCTTGCTGGAATTTAATGTGTTCTGCTGTGATGTTAGTACTGGAATTTAATGTGTTCTGTTGTGATGTTATTGCTGGAATTTTGTTGAAGAACTATGTGCTGAAATTGATGGTTCCGAGTTGTGTATTGCGCAGCGAAATTCTGTTTCGCTGCCGCAACGGAACCTCCTGCAGCGAATTGATATTCGCTGCTGATTTGTGTGTTGCGCAGCGAAATTCTGTTTCGCTGCCGCAACGGAACTTGCTGCAGCGAATTGATATTCGCTGCTGATTTGTGTGTTGCGCAGCGAAATTCTGTTTCGCTGCCGCAACTGAATCTCCTGCAGCGAATTGATATTCGCTGCCGATTTGTGTGTTGCGCAGCGAAATTCTGTTTCGCTGCCGCAACGGAACCTGCTGCAGCGAATTGATATTCGCTGCCGATTTGTGTGTTGCGCAGCGAAATTCTGTTTCGCTGCCGCAAGGGAACCTGCTGCAGCGAATTGATATTCGCTGCCGATTTGTGTGTTGCGCAGCGAAATTCTGTTTCGCTGCCGCAACTGAATCTCCTGCAGCGAATTGATATTCGCTGCCGATTTGTGTGTTGCGTAGCGAAATTCTGTTTCGCTGCCGCAACGGAACTTGCTGCAGCGAATTGATATTCGCTGCTGATTTGTGTGTTGCGCAGCGAAATTCTGTTTCGCTGCCGCAACTGAATCTCCTGCAGCGAATTGATATTCGCTGCCGATTTGTGTGTTGCGCAGCGAAATTCTGTTTCACGGCATTCCGACTTCGATGCCCCGGTTGCCGAAATTCAGTTGCCTTTGAATTTCGGGTGACCCGTCTTGAGCATGTATGCTTCTGCTACTTGTTCTACATCAGACTTCTTCCGCAAACGGGGAAACGCTTTGACTTGGTGAATTTCGCGGCATTCGGACTTCGATGCCCCGGTTGCCGAAATTCAGTTGCCTTTGAATTTCGAGTGACCCGTCTTGAGCATGTATGCTTCTGCTACTTGTTCTACATCAGACTTCTTCCGCAAACGGGGAAACGCTTTGACTCGGTGAATTTCGCGGCATTCGGACTTCGATTCCCCGTTTGCCGAAATTCAGTTGCCTTTGAATTTCTGGTGATCCCTCTTGAGCATGTATGCTTCTACTCCTTGTTCTAAATCAGACTTCTTCTGCAAATGGCGAAACGCTTTGACTCGGTGAATTTCGCGACATTCCGACTTCGATGCCTCGGTTGCCGAAATTCAGTTACCTTTGAATTTCGGGTGACCCCTCTTGAGCATGTATACTTCTGCTACTTGTTCTACATCAGACTTCTTCCGCAAACGGGGAAACGCTTTGACTCGATCAATTTCGCGGCATTCCGACTTCGATTCCCCGTTTGCCGAAATTCAGTTGCCTTTGAATTTCTGGTGACCCCTCTTGAGCATGTATGCTTCTGGTCCTTGTTCTAAATCAGACTTCTTCTGCAAATGGCGAAATGCTTTGACTCGGTGAGTTTCGCGGCATTCCGACTTCGATTCCCCGTTTGCCGAAATTCAGCTGCCTTTGAATTTCGGCTGACCCCTCTTGAGCATGTATGCTTCTGCTACTTGTTCTACATCAGACTTATTCCGCAAACGGGGAAACGCTTTGACTCGATCAATTTCGCGGCATTCCGACTTCGATTCCCCGTTTGCCGAAATTCAGTTGCCTTTGAATTTCTGGTGACCCCTCTTGAGCATGTATGCTTCTGGTCCTTGTTCTAAATCAGACTTCTTCTGCAAATGGCGAAATGCTTTGACTCGGTGAGTTTCGCGGCATTCCGACTTGAATGCCCCGGTTGCCGAAATTCAGTTGCCTTTGAATTTCGGGTGACCCGTCTTGAGCATGTATGCTTCTGCTACTTGTTCTACATCAGACTTCTTCCGCAAATGGGGACACGCTTTGACTCGGTGAATTTCGCGGCATTCCGACTTCGATTCCCCGTTTGCCAAAATTCAGCTGCCTTTGAATTTCGGCTGACCCCTCTTGAGCATGTATGCTTCTGCTACTTGTTCTACATCAGACTTCTTCCGCAAACGGGGAAACGCTTTGACTCGATCAATTTCGCGGCATTCCGACTTCGATTCCCCGTTTGCCGAAATTCAGTTGCCTTTGAATTTCTGGTGACCCCTCTTGAGCATGTATGCTTCTGGTCCTTGTTCTAAATCAGACTGCTTCTGCAAATGGCGAAATGCTTTGACTCGGTGAGTTTCGCGGCATTCCGACTTCGATTCCCCGTTTGCCGAAATTCAGCTGCCTTTGAATTTCGGCTGACCCCTCTTGAGCATGTATGCTTCGGCTACTTGTTCTACATTAGACTTCTTCCGCAAACGGGGAAACGCTTTGACTCGGTGAGTTTCGCGGCATTCCGACTTCGATTCCCCGTTTGCCGAAATTCAGTTGCCTTTGAATTTCTGGTGATCCCTCTTGAGCATGTATGCTTCTGCTCCTTGTTCTAAATCAGACTTCTTCTGCAAATGGCGAAACGCTTTGACTCGGTGAATTTCGCGGCATTCCGACTTCGATTCCCCGTTTGCCGAAATTCAGTTGCCTTTGAATTTCGGGTGACCCCTCTTGAGCATGTATGCTTCTGCTACTTGTTCTACATCAGACTTCTTCCGCAAACGGGGAAACGCTTTGACTCGATCAATTTCGCGGCATTCCGACTTCGATTCCCCGTTTGCCGAAATTCAGTTGCCTTTGAATTTCTGGTGACCCCTCTTGAGCATGTATGCTTCTGGTCCTTGTTCTAAATCAGACTTCTTCTGCAAATGGCGAAATGCTTTGACTCGGTGAGTTTCGCGGCATTCCGACTTGAATGCCCCGGTTGCCGAAATTCAGTTGCCTTTGAATTTCGGGTGACCCGTCTTGAGCATGTATGCTTCTGCTACTTGTTCTAAATCAGACTTCTTCTGCAAATGGCGAAACGCTTTGACTCGTTGAGTTTCACGGCATTCCGACTTCGATGCCCCGGTTGCCGAAATTCAGTTGCCTTTGAATTTCGGGTGACCCCTCTTGAGCATGTATGCTTCTGCTCCTTGTTCTAAATCAGACTTCTTCTGCAAATGGCGAAACGCTTTGACTCGGTGAATTTCGCGGCATTCCGACTTCGATTCCCCGTTTGCCGAAATTCAGTTGCCTTTGAATTTCGGGTGACCCCTCTTGAGCATGTATGCTTCTGCTACTTGTTCTACATCAGACTTCTTCCGCAAACGGGGAAACGCTTTGACTCGATCAATTTCGCGGCATTCCGACTTCGATTCCCCGTTTGCCGAAATTCAGTTGCCTTTGAATTTCTGGTGACCCCTCTTGAGCATGTATGCTTCTGGTCCTTGTTCTAAATCAGACTTCTTCTGCAAATGGCGAAATGCTTTGACTCGGTGAGTTTCGCGGCATTCCGACTTGAATGCCCCGGTTGCCGAAATTCAGTTGCCTTTGAATTTCGGGTCACCCGTCTTGAGCATGTATGCTTCTGCTACTTGTTCTACATCAGACTTCTTCCGTAAATGGGGACACGCTTTGACTCGGTGAATTTCGCGGCATTCCGACTTCGATTCCCCGTTTGCCGAAATTCAGCTGCCTTTGAATTTCGGCTGACCCCTCTTGAGCATGTATGCTTCGGCTACTTGTTCTACATTAGACTTCTTCCGCAAACGGGGAAACGCTTTGACTCGGTGAGTTTCGCGGCATTCCGACTTCGATTCCCCGTTTGCCGAAATTCAGTTGCCTTTGAATTTCTGGTGATCCCTCTTGAGCATGTATGCTTCTGCTCCTTGTTCTAAATCAGACTTCTTCTGCAAATGGCGAAACGCTTTGACTCGTTGAGTTTCACGGCATTCCGACTTCGATGCCCCGGTTGCCGAAATTCAGTTGCCTTTGAATTTCGGGTGACCCCTCTTGAGCATGTATGCTTCTGCTACTTGTTCTACATCAGACTTCTTCCGCAAACGGGGAAACGTTTTGACTCGGTGAATTTCGCGGCATTCCGACTTCGATTCCCCGTTTGCCGAAATTCAGTTGCCTTTGAATTTCTGGTGACCCCTCTTGAGCATGTATGCTTCTGGTCCTTGTTCTAAATCAGACTTCTTCTGCAAATGGCGAAATGCTTTGACTCGGTGAGTTTCGCGGCATTCCGACTTGAATGCCCTGGTTGCCGAAATTCAGTTGCCTTTGAATTTCGGGTGACCCATCTTGAGCATGTATGCTTCTGCTACTTGTTCTACATCAGACTTCTTCCGCAAACGGGGAAACGCTTTGACTCGGTGAGTTTCGCGGCATTCCGACTTCGATTCCCCGTTTGCCGAAATTCAGTTGCCTTTGAATTTCGGGTGACCCGTCTTGAGCATGTATGCTTCTGCTACTTGTTCTACATCAGACTTCTTCCGCAAACGGGGAAACGCTTTGACTCGGTGAATTTCGCGGCATTCGTACTTCGATTCCCCGTTTGCCGAAATTCAGTTGCCTTTGAATTTCTGGTGATCCCTCTTGAGCATGTATGCTTCTACTCCTTGTTCTAAATCAGACTTCTTCTGCAAATGGCGAAACGCTTTGACTCGGTGAATTTCGCGGCATTCCGACTTCGATTCCCCGTTTGTCGAAATTCAGCTGCCTTTGAATTTCGGCTGACCCCTCTTGAGCTTATATACTTCTGCTACTTGTTCTACATCAGACTTCTTCCGCAAACGGGGAAACGCTTTGACTCGGTGAATTTCGCGGCATTCGGACTTCGATTCCCCGTTTGACGAAATTCAGTTGCCTTTGAATTTCTGGTGATCCCTCTTGAGCATGTATGCTTCAACTCCTTGTTCTAAATCAGACTTCTTCCGCAAATGGCGAAACGCTTTGACTCGGTGAGTTTCGCGGCATTCCGACTTCGATTCCCCGGTTGCCGAAATTCAGTTGCCTTTGAATTTCTGGTGATCCCTCTTGAGCATGTATGCTTCTACTCCTTGTTCTAAATCAGACTTCTTCCGCAAACGGGGAAACGCTTTGCCTCGGTGAATTTCGTGGCATTCCGACTTCGATTCCCCGGTTGCCGAAATTCAGTTGCCTTTGAATTTCGGGTGACCCCTCTTGAGCATGTATGCTTCTGCTACTTGTTCTACATCAGACTTCTTCCGAAAATGGGGAGACGCTTTGACTCGGTGAGTTTCGCGGCATTCCAACATCGATTCCCCGTTTGCCGAAATTCAGTTGCCTTTGAATTTCTGGTGATCCCTCTTGAGCATGTATGCTTCTGCTCCTTGTTCTAAATCAGACTTCTTCTGCAAATGGCGAAACGCTTTGACTCCTTGAGTTTCACGACATTCCGACTTCGATGCCCCGGTTGCCGAAATTCAGTTGCCTTTGAATTTCGGGTGACCCCTCTTGAGCATGTATGCTTCTGCTACTTGTTCTACATCAGACTTCTTCCGCAAACGGGGACACGCTTTGACTCGGTGAATTTCGCGGCATTCCGACTTCGATTCCCCGTTTGCCGAAATTCAGTTGCCTTTGAATTTCTGGTGATCCCTCTTGAGCATGTGAGCTTCTGCTACTTGTTCTACATCAGACTTCTTCCGCAAACGGGGAAAAGTTTTGACTCGGTGAATTTCGCGGCATTCCGACTTCGATTCCCGGTTTGCTGAAATTCAGCTGCCTTTGAATTTCGGCTGACCCCTCTTGTGCATGTATGCTTCTGCTACTTGTTCTACATCAGACTTCTTCCGCAAACGGGGAAACGCTTTGACTCGGTGAATTTCGCGGCATTCGGACTTCGATTCCCCGTTTGCCGAAATTCAGTTGCCTTTGAATTTCTGGTGATCCCTCTTGAGCATGTATACTTCTACTCCTTGTTCTAAATCAGACTTCTTCTGCAAATGGCGAAACGCTTTGACTCGGTGAATTTCGCGGCATTCCGACTTCGATTCCCCGGTTGCCGAAATTCAGTTGCCTTTGAATTTCGGGTGACCCGTCTTGAGCATGTATGCTTCTGCTACTTGTTCTACATCAGACTTCTTCCGCAAATGGGGAGACGCTTTGACACGGTGAATTTCGCGGCATTCTGACTTCGATTCCTCGTTTGCCGAAATTCAGCTGCCTTTGAATTTCGGCTGACCCCTTCTTGAGCATGTATGCTTCGGCTACTTGTTCTACATTAGACTTCTTCCGCAAACGGGGAAACTCTTTGACTCGGTGAATTTCGCGGCATTCCGACTTCGATTCCCCGTTTGACGAAATTCAGTTGCCTTTGAATTTCTGGTGATCCCTCTTGAGCATGTATGCTTCTACTCCTTGTTCTAAATCAGACTTCTTCCGCAAATGGCAAAACGCTTTGACTCGGTGAGTTTCGCGGCATTCCGACTTCGATGCCCCGGTTGCCGAAATTCAGTTGCCTTTGAATTTCGGGTGACCCGTCTTGAGCATGTATGCTTCTGCTACATGTTCTACATCAGACTTCTTCCGCAAACGGGGAAACGCTTTGACTTGGTGAATTTCGCGGCATTCGGACTTCGATGCCCCGGTTGCCGAAATTCAGTTGCCTTTGAATTTCGGGTGACCCGTCTTGAGCATGTATGCTTCTGCTACTTGTTCTACATCAGACTTCTTCCGCAAACGGGGAAACGCTTTGACTCGGTGAGTTTCGCGGCATTCGGACTTCGATTCCCCGTTTGCCGAAATTCAGTTGCCTTTGAATTTCTGGTGATCCCTCTTGAGCATGTATGCTTCTACTCCTTGTGCTAAATCAGACTTCTTCTGCAAATGGCGAAACGCTTTGACTCGGTGAATTTTGCGACATTCCGACTTCGATGCCCCGGTTGCCAAAATTCAGTTACCTTTGAATTTCGGGTGACCCCTCTTGAGCATGTATGCTTCTGCTACTTGTTCTACATCAGACTTCTTCCGCAAACGGGGAAACGCTTTGACTCGGTGAA
The DNA here is from genome assembly GCA_033617975.1 of Populus alba x Populus glandulosa. Classification (NCBI taxonomy): domain Eukaryota; kingdom Viridiplantae; phylum Streptophyta; class Magnoliopsida; order Malpighiales; family Salicaceae; genus Populus; species Populus alba x Populus glandulosa. The sequence goes on from CM066146.1 coordinate 3,918,469, forward strand.
TTTCGCGGCATTCCGACTTCGATTCCCCGTTTGCCGAAATTCAGTTGCCTTTCAATTTCGGGTGACCCCTCTTGAGCATGTACGCTTCTGCTACTTGTTCTACATCAGACTTCTTCCGCAAATGGGGAAACGCTTTGACTCGATCAATTTCGCGGCATTCCGCCTTCGATTCCCCGTTTGCCGAAATTCAGTTGCCTTTGAATTTCTGGTGACCCCTCTTGAGCATGTATGCTTCTGGTCCTTGTTCTAAATCAGACTTCTTCTGCAAATGGCGAAATACTTTGACTCGGTGAGTTTCGCGGCATTCCGACTTGAATGCCCCGGTTGCCGAAATTCAGTTGCCTTTGAATTTCGGGTGACCCATCTTGAGCATGTATGCTTCTGCTACTTGTTCTACATCAGACTTCTTCCGCAAATGGGGACAAGCTTTGACTCGGTGAATTTCGCGGCATTCCGACTTCGATTCCCCGTTTGCCGAAATTCAACTGCCTTTGAATTTCGGCTGACCCCTCTTGACCATGTATGCTTCGGCTATTTGTTCTACATTAGACTTCTTCCGCAAACGGGGAAACGCTTTGACTCGTTGAATTTCACGGCATTCCGACTTCGATTCCCCGTTTGACGAAATTCAGTTGCCTTTGAATTTCTGGTGATCCCTCTTGAGCATGTATGCTTCTACTCCTTGTTCTAAATCAGACTTCTTCTGCAAATGGCAAAACGCTTTGACTCGGTGAGTTTCGCGGCATTCCGACTTCGATGCCCCGGTTGCCGAAATTCAGTTGCCTTTGAATTTCGGGTGACCCGTCTTGAGCATGTATGCTTCTGCTACTTGTTCTACATTAGACTTCTTCCGCAAACGGGGAAACGCTTTGACTCGGTGAATTTCGCGGCATTCGTACTTCGATTCCCCGTTTGCCGAAATTCAGTTGCCTTTGAATTTCTGGTGATCCCTCTTGAGCATGTATGCTTCTACTCCTTGTTCTAAATCAGACTTCTTCTGCAAATGGCGAAACGCTTTGACTCGGTGAATTTTGCGACATTCCGACTTCGATGCCTCGGTTGCCGAAATTCAGTTACCTTTGAATTTCGGGTGACCCCTCTTGAGCATGTATGCTTCTGCTACTTGTTCTACATCAGACTTCTTCCGCAAATGGGGAAACGCTTTGACTCGGTGAATTTCGCGGCATTCCGACTTCGATTCCCCGTTTGCCGAAATTCAGTTGCCTTTCAATTTCGGGTGACCCCTCTTGAGCATGTATGCTTCTGCTACTTGTTCTACATCAGACTTCTTCCGCAAACGGGGAAACGCTTTGACTCGATCAATTTCGCGGCATTCCGACTTCGATTCCCCGTTTGCCGAAATTCAGTTGCCTTTGAATTTCTGGTGACCCCTCTTGAGCATGTATGCTTCTGGTCCTTGTTCTAAATCAGATTTCTTCTGCAAATGGCGAAATGCTTTGACTCGGTGAATTTCGTGGCATTCCGACTTCGATTCCCCGGTTGCCGAAATTCAGTTGCCTTTGAATTTCGGGTGACCCCTCTTGAGCATGTATGCTTCTGCTACTTGTTCTACATCAGACTTCTTCCGAAAATGGGGAGACGCTTTGACTCGGTGAGTTTCGCGGCATTCCAACATCGATTCCCCGTTTGCCGAAATTCAGTTGCCTTTGAATTTCTGGTGATCCCTCTTGAGCATGTATGCTTCTGCTCCTTGTTCTAAATCAGACTTCTTCTGCAAATGGCGAAACGCTTTGACTCCTTGAGTTTCACGGCATTCCGACTTCGATGCCCCGGTTGCCGAAATTCAGTTGCCTTTGAATTTCGGGTGACCCCTCTTGAGCATGTATGCTTCTGCTACTTGTTCTACATCAGACTTCTTCCGCAAATGGGGAGACGCTTTGACACGGTGAATTTCGCGGCATTCCGACTTCGATTCCTCGTTTGCCGAAATTCAGCTGCCTTTGAATTTCGGCTGACCCCTTCTTGAGCATGTATGCTTCGGCTACTTGTTCTACATTAGACTTCTTCCGCAAACGGGGAAACTCTTTGACTCGGTGAATTTCGCGGCATTCCGACTTCGATTCCCCGTTTGACGAAATTCAGTTGCCTTTGAATTTCTGGTGATCCCTCTTGAGCATGTATGCTTCTACTCCTTGTTCTAAATCAGACTTCTTCCGCAAATGGCAAAACGCTTTGACTCGGTGAGTTTCGCGGCATTCCGACTTCGATGCCCCGGTTGCCGAAATTCAGTTGCCTTTGAATTTCGGGTGACCCGTCTTGAGCATGTATGCTTCTGCTACATGTTCTACATCAGACTTCTTCCGCAAACGGGGAAACGCTTTGACTTGGTGAATTTCGTGGCATTCGGACTTCGATGCCCCGGTTGCCGAAATTCAGTTGCCTTTGAATTTCGGGTGACCCGTCTTGAGCATGTATGCTTCTGCTACTTGTTCTAGATCAGACTTCTTCCGCAAACGGGGAAACGCTTTGACTCGGTGAGTTTCGCGGCATTCGGACTTCGATTCCCCGTTTGCCGAAATTCAGTTGCCTTTGAATTTCTGGTGATCCCTCTTGAGCATGTATGCTTCTACTCCTTGTTCTAAATCAGACTTCTTCTGCAAATGGCGAAACGCTTTGACTCGGTGAATTTTGCGACATTCCGACTTCGATGCCCCGGTTGCCAAAATTCAGTTACCTTTGAATTTCGGGTGACCCCTCTTGAGCATGTATGCGTCTGCTACTTGTTCTACATCAGACTTCTTCCGCAAACGGGGAAACGCTTTGACTCGGTGAATTTCGCGGCATTCCGACTTCGATTCCCCGTTTGCCGAAATTCAGTTGCCTTTCAATTTCGGGTGACCCCTCTTGAGCATGTATGCTTCTGCTACTTGTTCTACATCAGACTTCTTCCGCAAACGGGGAAACGCTTTGACTCGATCAATTTCGCGGCATTCCGACTTCGATTCCCCGTTTGCCGAAATTCAGTTGCCTTTGAATTTCTGGTGACCCCTCTTGAGCATGTATGCTTCTGGTCCTTGTTCTAAATCAGACTTCTTCTGCAAATGGCGAAATGCTTTGACTCGGTGAGTTTCGCGGCATTCCGACTTGAATGCCCCGGTTGCCGAAATTCAGTTGCCTTTGAATTTCGGGTGACCCATCTTGAGCATGTATGCTTCTGCTACTTGTTCTACATCAGACTTCTTCCGCAAATGGGGACAAGCTTTGACTCGGTGAATTTCGCGGCATTCCGACTTCGATTCCCCGTTTGCCGAAATTCAACTGCCTTTGAATTTCGGCTGACCCCTCTTGACCATGTATGCTTCGGCTATTTGTTCTACATTAGACTTCTTCCGCAAACGGGGAAACGCTTTGACTCGTTGAATTTCACGGCATTCCGACTTCGATTCCCCGTTTGACGAAATTCAGTTGCCTTTGAATTTCTGGTGATCCCTCTTGAGCATGTATGCTTCTACTCCTTGTTCTAAATCAGACTTCTTCTGCAAATGGCAAAACGCTTTGACTCGGTGAGTTTCGCGGCATTCCGACTTCGATGCCCCGGTTGCCGAAATTCAGTTGCCTTTGAATTTCGGGTGACCCGTCTTGAGCATGTATGCTTCTGCTACTTGTTCTACATCAGACTTCTTCCGCAAACGGGGAAACGCTTTGACTCGGTGAATTTCGCGGCATTCGTACTTCGATTCCCCGTTTGCCGAAATTCAGTTGCCTTTGAATTTCTGGTGATCCCTCTTGAGCATGTATGCTTCTACTCCTTGTTCTAAATCAGACTTCTTCTGCAAATGGCGAAACGCTTTGACTCGGAGAGTTTCGCGGCATTCCGACTTGAATGCCCCGGTTGCCGAAATTCAGTTGCCTTTGAATTTCGGGTGACCCATCTTGAGCATGTATGCTTCTGCTACTTGTTCTACATCAGACTTCTTCCGCAAATGGGGACAAGCTTTGACTCGGTGAATTTCGCGGCATTCCGACTTCGATTCCCCGTTTGCCGAAATTCAGCTGCCTTTGAATTTCGGCTGACCCCTCTTGAGCATGTATGCTTCGGCTATTTGTTCTACATTAGACTTCTTCCGCAAATGGGGAAACGCTTTGACTCGTTGAATTTCACGGCATTCCGACTTCGATTCCCCGGTTGCCGAAATTCAGTTGCCTTTGAATTTCTGGTGACCCGTCTTGAGCATGTATGCTTCTGCTACTTGTTCTACATCAGACTTCTTCCGCAAATGGGGAGACGCTTTGACACGGTGAATTTCGCGGCATTCCGACTACGATTCCTCGTTTGCCGAAATTCAGCTGCCTTTGAATTTCGGCTGACCCCTTCTTGAGCATGTATGCTTCGGCTACTTGTTCTACATTAGACTTCTTCCGCAAACGGGGAAACGCTTTGACTCGGTGAATTTCGCGGCATTCGGACTTCGATTCCCCGTTTGACGAAATTCAGTTGCCTTTGAATTTCTGGTGATCCCTCTTGAGCATGTATGCTTCTACTCCTTGTTCTAAATCAGACTTCTTCCGCAAATGGCAAAACGCTTTGACTCGGTGAGTTTCGCGGCATTCCGACTTCGATGCCCCGGTTGCCGAAATTCAGTTGCCTTTGAATTTCGGGAGACCCGTCTTGAGCATGTATGCTTCTGCTACTTGTTCTACATCAGACTTCTTCCGCAAACGGGGAAACGCTTTGACTTGGTGAATTTCGCGGCATTCGGACTTCGATGCCCCGGTTGCCGAAATTCAGTTGCCTTTGAATTTCGGGTGACCCGTCTTGAGCATGTATGCTTCTGCTACTTGTTCTACATCAGACTTCTTCCGTAAACGGGGAAATGCTTTGACTCGGTGAGTTTCGCGGCATTCGGACTTCGATTCCCCGTTTGCCGAAATTCAGTTGCCTTTGAATTTCTGGTGATCCCTGTTGAGCATGTATGCTTCTACTCCTTGTTCTAAATCAGACTTCTTCTGCAAATGGCGAAACGCTTTGACTCGGTGAATTTCGCGGCATTCCGACTTCGATTCCCCGTTTGACGAAATTCAGTTGCCTTTGAATTTCGGGTGACCCCTCTTGAGCATGTATGCTTCTGCTACTTGTTCTACATCAGACTTCTTCCGCAAACGGGGAAACGCTTTGACTCGGTGAATTTCGCGGCATTCCGACTTCGATTCCCCGTTTGCCGAAATTCAGTTGCCTTTCAATTTCGGGTGACCCCTCTTGAGCATGTATGCTTCTGCTACTTGTTCTACATCAGACTTCTTCCGCAAACGGGGAAACGCTTTGACTCGATCAATTTCGCGGCATTCCGACTTCGATTCCCCGTTTGCCGAAATTCAGTTGCCTTTGAATTTCTGGTGACCCCTCTTGAGCATGTATGCTTCTGGTCCTTGTTCTAAATCAGACTTCTTCTGCAAATGGCGAAATGCTTTGACTCGGTGAGTTTCGCGGCATTCCGACTTGAATGCCCCGGTTGCCGAAATTCAGTTGCCTTTGAATTTCGGGTGACCCATCTTGAGCATGTATGCTTCTGCTACTTGTTCTACATCAGACTTCTTCCGCAAACGGGGACAAGCTTTGACTCGGTGAATTTCGCGGCATTCCGACTTCGATTCCCCGTTTGCCGAAATTCAGCTGCCTTTGAATTTCGGCTGACCCCTCTTGAGCATGTATGCTTCGGCTATTTGTTCTACATTAGACTTCTTCCGCAAACGGGGAAACGCTTTGACTCGTTGAATTTCACGGCATTCCGACTTCGATTCCCCGTTTGACGAAATTCAGTTGCCTTTGAATTTCTGGTGATCCCTCTTGAGCATGTATGCTTCTACTCCTTGTTCTAAATCAGACTTCTTCCGCAAATGGCAAAACGCTTTGACTCGGTGAGTTTCGCGGCATTCCGACTTCGATGCCCCGGTTGCCGAAATTCAGTTGCCTTTGAATTTCGGGTGACCCGTCTTGAGCATGTATGCTTCTGCTACTTGTTCTACATCAGACTTCTTCCGCAAACGGGGAAATGCTTTGACTCGGTGAATTTCGCGGCATTCGTACTTCGATTCCCCGTTTGCCGAAATTCAGTTGCCTTTGAATTTCTGGTGATCCCTCTTGAGCATGTATGCTTCTACTCCTTGTTCTAAATCAGACTTCTTCTGCAAATGGCGAAACGCTTTGACTCGGTGAATTTCGCGGCATTCCGACTTCGATTCCCCGTTTGCCGAAATTCAGCTGCCTTTGAATTTCGGCTGACCCCTCTTGAGCTTATATACTTCTGCTACTTGTTCTACATCAGACTTCTTCCGCAAACGGGGAAACGCTTTGACTCGGTGAATTTCGCGGCATTCGTACTTCGATTCCCCGTTTGACGAAATTCAGTTGCCTTTGAATTTCTGGTGATCCCTCTTGAGCATGTATGCTTCTACTCCTTGTTCTAAATCAGACTTCTTCCGCAAATGGCAAAACGCTTTGACTCGGTGAGTTTCGCGGCATTCCGACTTCGATGCCCCGGTTGCCGAAATTCAGTTGCCTTTGAATTTCGGGTGACCCGTCTTGAGCATGTATGCTTCTGCTACTTGTTCTACATCAGACTCCTTCCGCAAACAGGGAAACGCTTTGACTTGGTGAATTTCGCGGCATTCCGACTTCGATTCCCCGTTTGCCGAAATTTAGTTGCCTTTGAATTTCTGGTGATCCCTCTTGAGCATGTATGCTTCTACTCCTTGTTCTAAATCAGACTTCTTCTGCAAATGGCGAAACGCTTTGACTCGGTGAATTTCGCGGCATTCCGACTTCGATTCCCCGGTTGCCGAAATTCAGTTGCCTTTGAATTTCTGGTGATCCCTCTTGAGCATGTATGCTTCTACTCCTTGTTCTAAATCAGACTTCTTCCGCAAACGGGGAAACGCTTTGCCTCGGTGAATTTCGTGGCATTCCGACTTCGATTCCCCGGTTGCCGAAATTCAGTTGCCTTTGAATTTCGGGTGACCCCTCTTGAGCATGTATGCTTCTGCTACTTGTTCTACATCAGACTTCTTCCGAAAATGGGGAGACGCTTTGACTCGGTGAGTTTCGCGGCATTCCGACATCGATTCCCCGTTTGCCGAAATTCAGTTGCCTTTGAATTTCTGGTGATCCCTCTTGAGCATGTATGCTTCTGCTCCTTGTTCTAAATCAGACTTCTTCTGCAAATGGCGAAACGCTTTGACTCCTTGAGTTTCACGGCATTCCGACTTCGATGCCCCGGTTGCCGAAATTCAGTTGCCTTTGAATTTCGGGTGACCCCTCTTGAGCATGTATGCTTCTGCTACTTGTTCTACATCAGACTTCTTCCGCAAACGGGGAAACGCTTTGACTCGGTGAATTTCGCGGCATTCGGACTTCGATTCCCCGTTTGCCGAAATTCAGCTGCCTTTGAATTTCGGCTGACCCCTCTTGATCATGTATGCTTCGGCTACTTGTTCTACATTAGACTTCTTCCGCAAACGGGGAAACGCTTTGACTCGGTGAATTTCGCGGCATTCCGACTTCGATTCCCCGTTTGACGAAATTCAGTTGCCTTTGAATTTCTGGTGATCCCTCTTGAGCATGTATGCTTCTACTCCTTGTTCTACATCAGACTTCTTCCGCAAATGGCAAAACGCTTTGACTCGGTGAGTTTCGCGGCATTCCGACTTCGATGCCCCGGTTGCCGAAATTCAGTTGCCTTTGAATTTCTGGTGATCCCTCTTGAGCATGTATGCTTCTGCTCCTTGTTCTAAATCAGACATCTTCTGCAAATGGCGAAACGCTTTGACTCGTTGAGTTTCACGGCATTCCGACTTCGATGCCTCGGTTGCCGAAATTCAGTTGCCTTTGAATTTCGGGTGACTCCTCTTGAGCATGTATGCTTCTGCTACTTGTTCTACATCAGACTTCTTCCGCAAACGGGGACACGCTTTGACTCGGTGAATTTCGCGGCATTCCGACTTCGATTCCCCGTTTGCCGAAATTCAGTTGCCTTTGAATTTCTGGTGATCCCTCTTGAGCATGTGAGCTTCTGCTACTTGTTCTACATCAGACTTCTTCCGCAAACGGGGAAAAGTTTTGACTCGGTGAATTTCGCGGCATTCCGACTTCGATTCCCGGTTTGCTGAAATTCAGCTGCCTTTGAATTTCGGCTGACCCCTCTTGTGCATGTATGCTTCTGCTACTTGTTCTACATCAGACTTCTTCCGCAAATGGGGAGACGCTTCGACTCGGTGAGTTTCGCGGCATTCGGACTTCGATTCCCCGTTTGCCGAAATTCAGTTGCCTTTGAATTTCTGGTGATCCCTCTTGAGCATGTATGCTTCTACTCCTTGTTCTAAATCAGACTTCTTCCGCAAACGGGGAAACGCTTTGACTCGGTGAGTTTCGCGGCATTCCGACTTCGATGCCCCGGTTGCCGAAATTCAGTTGCCTTTGAATTTCGGGTGACCCGTCTTGAGCATGTATGCTTCTGCTACTTGTTCTACATCAGACTTCTTCCGCAAACGGGGAAACGCTTTGACTCGGTGAATTTCGCGGCATTCGGACTTCGATTCCCCGTTTGCCGAAATTCAGCTGCCTTTGAATTTCGGCTGACCCCTCTTGATCATGTATGCTTCGGCTACTTGTTCTACATTAGACTTCTTCCGCAAACGGGGAAACGCTTTGACTCGGTGAATTTCGCGGCATTCCGACTTCGATTCCCCGTTTGACGAAATTCAGTTGCCTTTGAATTTCTGGTGATCCCTCTTGAGCATGTATGCTTCTACTCCTTGTTCTACATCAGACTTCTTCCGCAAATGGCAAAACGCTTTGACTCGGTGAGTTTCGCGGCATTCCGACTTCGATGCCCCGGTTGCCGAAATTCAGTTGCCTTTGAATTTCGGGTGACCCGTCTTGAGCATGTATGCTTCTGCTACTTGTTCTACATCAGACTTCTTCTGTAAACGGGGAAACGCTTTGACTCGGTGAATTTCGCGGCATTCGGACTTCGATTCCCCGTTTGCCGAAATTCAGTTGCCTTTGAATATCTGGTGATCCCTCTTGAGCATGTATGCTTCTACTCCTTGTTCTAAATCAGACCTCTTCCGCAAATGGCAAAACGCATTGACTCGGTGAGTTTCCCGGCATTCCGACTTCGATGCCCCGGTTGCCGAAATTCAGTTGCCTTTGAATTTCGGGTGACCCCTCTTGAGCATGTATGCTTCTGCTACTTGTTCTACATCAGACTTCTTCCGCAAACGGGGAAACGCTTTGACTCGGTGAATTTCGTGGCATTCCGACTTCGATTCCCCGGTTGTCGAAATTCAGTTGCCTTTGAATTTCGGGTGACCCCTCTTGAGCCTGTATGCTTCTGCTACTTGTTCTACATTAGATTTCTTCCGCAAATGGGGAGACGCTTTGACTCGGTGAGTTTCGCGGCATTCCGACTTCGATTCCCCGTTTGCCGAAATTCAGTTGCCTTTGAATTTCTGGTGATCCCTCTTGAGCATGTATGCTTCTACTCCTTGTTCTAAATCAGACTTCTTCCGCAAATGGCAAAATGCTTTGACTCGGTGAGTTTCGCGGCATTCCGACCTCGATGCCCCGGTTGCCGAAATTCAGTTGCCTTTGAATTTCGGGTGACCCCTCTTGAGCATGTATGCTTCTTCTACTTGTTCTACATCAGACTTCTTCCGCAAATGGCCAAACGCTTTGACTCGGTGAATTTCACGGCATTCCGACTTCGATTCCCCGTTTGCCGAAATTCAGTTGCCTTTGAATTTCTGGTGATCCCTCTTGAGCATGTATGCTTCTACTCCTTGTTCTAAATCAGACTTCTTCCGCAAATGGTAAAACGCTTTGACTCGTTGAGTTTCGCGGCATTCCGACTTCGATGCCCCGGTTGCCGAAATTCAGTTGCCTTTGAATTTCGGGAGACCCGTCTTGAGCATGTATGCTTCTGCTACTTGTTCTACATCAGACTTCTTCCGCAAATGGGGAAACGCTTTGACTCGGTGAATTTCGTGGCATTCCGACTTCGATTCCCCGGTTGTCGAAATTCAGTTGCCTTTGAATTTCGGGTGACCCCTCTTGAGCATGTATGCTTCTGCTACTTGTTCTACATCAGACTTCTTCCGCAAATGGGGAGACGCTTTGACTCGGTGAGTTTCGCGGCATTCCGACTTCGATTCCCCGTTTGCCGAAATTCAGTTGCCTTTGAATTTCTGGTGATCCCTCTTGAGCATGTATGCTTCTACTCCTTGTTCTAAATCAGACTTCTTCCGCAAATGGCAAAACGCTTTGACTCGGTGAGTTTCGCGGCATTCCGACTTCGATGCCCCGGTTGCCGAAATTCAGTTGCCTTTGAATTTCGGGTGACCCGTCTTGAGCATGTATGCTTCTGCTACTTGTTCTACATAACACTTCTTCCGCAAATGGGGAGACGCTTTGACTCGGTGAGTTTCGCGGCATTCCGACTTCGATTCCCCGTTTGCCAAAATTCAATTGCCTTTGAATTTCTGGTGATCCCTCTTGAGCATGTATGCTTCTGCTCTTTGTTCTAAATCAGACTTCTTCTGCAAATGGCGAAACGCTTTGACTCGGTGAATTTCGCGGCATTCCGACTTCGATTCCCCGGTTGCCGAAATTCAGTTGCCTTTGAATTTCGGGTGACCCGTCTTGAGCATGTATGCTTGTGCTACTTGTTCTACATCAGACTTCTTCCGCAAATGGGGAGACGCTTTGACTCGGTGAGTTTCGCGGCATTCCGACTTCGATTCCCCGTTTGCCGAAATTCAGTTGCCTTTGAATTTCTGGTGATCCCTCTTGAGCATGTATGCTTCTGCTCCTTGTTCTAAATCAGACTTCTTCTGCAAATGGCGAAACGCTTTGACTCCTTCAGTTTCACGGCATTCCGACTTCGATGCCCCGGTTGCCGAAATTCAGTTGCCTTTGAATTTCGGTTGACCCCTCTTGAGCATGTATGCTTCTGCTACTTGTTCTACATCAGACTTCTTCCGCAAACGGGGAAACGCTTTGACTCGGTGAATTTCGTGGCATTCCGACTTCGATTCCCCGTTTGCCGAAATTCAGTTGCCTTTGAATTTCTGGTGATCCCTCTTGAGCATGTGTGCTTCTACTCCTTGTTCTAAATCAGACTTCTTCCGCAAATGGCGAAACGCTTTGACTCGGTGAATTTCGCGGCATTCCGACATCGATTCCCCGGTTGCCGAAATTCAGTTGCCTTTGAATTTCGGGTGACCCGTCTTGAGCATGTATGCTTCTGCTACTTGTTGTACATCAGACTTCTTCCGCAAACGGGGAAACGCTTTGACTCGGTGAATTTCGCGGCATTCGGACTTCGATTCCCCGTTTGCCGAAATTCAGCTGCCTTTGAATTTCGGCTGACCCCTCTTGAGCATGTATGCTTCGGCTACTTGTTCTACATTAGACTTCTTCCGCAAACGGGGAAACGCTTTGACTCGGTGAATTTCGCGGCATTCCGACTTCGATTCCCCGGTTGCCGAAATTCAGTTGCCTTTGAATTTCTGGTGATCCCTCTTGAGCATGTATGCTTCTACTCCTTGTTCTAAATCAGACTTCTTCCGCAAACGGGGAAACGCTTTGACTCGGTGAATTTCGCGGCATTCCGACTTCGATTTCCCGGTTGCCGAAATTCAGTTGCCTTTGAATTTCGGGTGACCCGTCTTGAGCATGTATGCTTCTGCTACTTGTTCTACATCAGACTTCTTCCGTAAATGGGGAAACGCTTTGACTCGGTGAATTTTGCGGCATTCGGACTTCGATTCCCCGTTTGCCGAAATTCAGTTGCCTTTGAATTTCTGGTGATCCCTCTTGAGCATGTATGCTTCTACTCCTTGTTCTAAATCAGACTTCTTCCGCAAATGGCAAAACGCTTTGGCTCTGTGAGTTTCGCGGCATTCCGACTTCGATGCCCCGGTTGCCGAAATTCAGTTGCCTTTGAATTTCGGGTGACCCGTCTTGAGCATGTATGCTTCTGCTACTTGTTCTACATAACACTTCTTCCGCAAATCGGGAGACGCTTTGACTCGGTGAGTTTCGCGGCATTCCAACTTCGATTCCCCGTTTGCCGAAATTCAGTTGCCTTTGAATTTCTGGTGATCCCTCTTGAGCATGTATGCTTCTGCTCTTTGTTCTAAATCAGACTTCTTCTTCAAATGGCGAAACGCTTTGACTCGTTGAGTTTCACGGCATTCCGACTTCGATGCCCCGGTTGCCGAAATTCAGTTCCCTTTGAATTTCAGGTGACCCCTCTTGAGCATGTATGCTTCTTCTACTTGTTCTACATCAGACTTCTTCCGCAAACGGGGAAACGCTTTGACTCGGTGAATTTCGCGGCATTCCGACTTCGATTCCCCGTTTGCCGAAATTCAGTTGCCTTTGAATTTCTGGTGATCCCTCTTGAGCATGTATGCTTCTACTCCTTGTTCTAAATCAGACTTCTTCCGCAAATGGCAAAACGCTTTGACTCGGTGAGTTTCGCGGCATTCCGACTTCGATTCCCCGTTTGCCGAAATTCAGTTGCCTTTGAATTTCTGGTGATCCCTCTTGAGCATGTATGCTTCTGCTCCTTGTTCTAAATCAGACTTCTTCAGCAAATGGCGAAACGCTTTGACTCCTTCCGTTTCACGGCATTCCGACTTCGATGCCCCGGTTGCCGAAATTCAGTTGCCTTTGAATTTCGGTTGACCCCTCTTGAGCATGTATGCTTCTGCTACTTGTTCTACATCAGACTTCTTCCGCAAACGGGGAAACGCTTTGACTCGGTGAATTTCGCGGCATTCCGACTTCCATTCCCCGTTTGACGAAATTCAGTTGCCTTTGAATTTCTGGTGATCCCACTTGAGCATGTATGCTTCTGCTCCTTGTTCTAAATCAGACTTCTTCTGCAAATGGCGAAACGCTTTGACACGGTGAATTTCGCGGCATTCCGACATCGATTCCCCGGTTGCCGAAATTCAGTTGCCTTTGAATTTCGGGTGACCCGTCTTGAGCATGTATGCTTCTGCAACTTGTTCTACATCAGACTTCTTCCGCAAATGGGGAGACGCTTTGACTCGGTGAATTTCGCGGCATTCCGATTTCGATTCCCCGTTTGCCGAAATTCAGCTGCCTTTGAATTTCGCCTGACCCCTCTTGAGCATGTATGCTTCGGCTACTTGTTCTACATTAGACTTCTTCCGCAAACGGGGAAACGCTTTGACTCGGTGAATTTCGCGGCATTCCGACTTCGATTCCCCGTTTGACGAAATTCAGTTGCCTTTGAATTTCTGGTGATCCCTCTTGAGCATGTATGCTTCTACTCCTTGTTCTAAATCAGACTTCTTCCGCAAATGGCGAAACGCTTTGACTCGGTGAATTTCGCGGCATTCCGACTTCGATTCCCCGGTTGCCGAAATTCAGTTGCCTTTGAATTTCGGGTGACCCGTCTTGAGCATGTATGCTTCTGCTACTTGTTCTACATCAGACTTCTTCCGCAAATGGCAAAACGCTTTCACTCGGTGAGTTTCGCGGCATTCCGACTTCGATGCCCCGGTTGCCGAAATTCAGTTGCCTTTGAATTTCGGGTGACCCGTCTTGAGCATGTATGCTTCTGCTACTTGTTCTACATCAGACTTCTTCTGCAAACTGGGAAACGCTTTGACTCGGTGAATTTCGCGGCATTCGGACTTCGATTCCCCGTTTGCCGAAATTCAGTTGCCTTTGAATATCTGGTGATCCCTCTTGAGCATGTATGCTTCTACTCCTTGTTCTAAATCAGACCTCTTCCGCAAATGGCAAAACGCATTGACTCGGTGAGTTTCCCGGCATTCCGACTTCGATGCCCCGGTTGCCGAAATTCAGTGCCTTTGAATTTCGGGTGACCCCTCTTGAGCATGTATGCTTCTGCTACTTGTTCTACATCAGACTTCTTCCGCAAACGGGGAAACGCTTTGACTCGGTGAATTTCGTGGCATTCCGACTTCGATTCCCCGGTTGTCGATATTCAGTTGCCTTTGAATTTCGGGTGACCCCTCTTGAGCATGTATGCTTCTGCTACTTGTTCTACATTAGATTTCTTCCGCAAATGGGGAGACGCTTTGACTCGGTGAGTTTCGCGGCATTCCGACTTCGATTCCCCGTTTGCCGAAATTCAGTTGCCTTTGAATTTCTGGTGATCCCTCTTGAGCATGTATGCTTCTACTCCTTGTTCTAAATCAGACTTCTTCCGCAAATGGTAAAACGCTTTGACTCGTTGAGTTTCGCGGCATTCCGACTTCGATGCCCCGGTTGCCGAAATTCAGTTGCCTTTGAATTTCGGGAGACCCGTCTTGAGCATGTATGCTTCTGCTACTTGTTCTACATCAGACTTCTTCCGCAAATGGGGAAACGCTTTGACTCGGTGAATTTCGTGGCATTCCGACTTCGATTCCCCGGTTGTCGAAATTCAGTTGCCTTTGAATTTCGGGTGACCCATCTTGAGCATGTATGCTTCTGCTACTTGTTCTACATCAGACTTCTTCCGCAAATGGGGAGACGCTTTGACTCGGTGAGTTTCGCGGCATTCCGACTTCGATTCCCCGTTTGCCGAAATTCAGTTGCCTTTGAATTTCTGGTGATCCCTCTTGAGCATGTATGCTTCTACTCCTTGTTCTAAATCAGACTTCTTCCGCAAATGGCAAAACGCTTTGACTCGGTGAGTTTCGCGGCATTCCGACTTCGATGCCCCGGTTGCCGAAATTCAGTTGCCTTTGAATTTCGGGTGACCCGTCTTGAGCATGTATGCTTCTGCTACTTGTTCTACATAACACTTCTTCCGCAAATGGGGAGACGCTTTGACTCGGTGAGTTTCGCGGCATTCCGACTTCGATTCCCCGTTTGCCAAAATTCAATTGCCTTTGAATTTCTGGTGATCCCTCTTGAGCATGTATGCTTCTGCTCTTTGTTCTAAATCAGACTTCTTCTGCAAATGGCGAAACGCTTTGACTCGGTGAATTTCGCGGCATTCCGACTTCGATTCCCCGGTTGCCGAAATTCAGTTGCCTTTGAATTTCGGGTGACCCGTCTTGAGCATGTATGCTTGTGCTACTTGTTCTACATCAGACTTCTTCCGCAAATGGGGAGACGCTTTGACTCGGTGAGTTTCGCGGCATTCCGACTTCGATTCCCCGTTTGCCGAAATTCAGTTGCCTTTGAATTTATGGTGATCCCTCTTGAGCATGTATGCTTCTGCTCCTTGTTCTAAATCAGACTTCTTCTGCAAATGGCGAAACGCTTTGACTCCTTCAGTTTCACGGCATTCCGACTTCGATGCCCCGGTTGCCGAAATTCAGTTGCCTTTGAATTTCGGTTGACCCCTCTTGAGCATGTATGCTTCTGCTACTTGTTCTACATCAGACTTCTTCCGCAAACGGGGAAACGCTTTGACTCGGTGAATTTCGCGGCATTCCGACTTCGATTCCCCGTTTGCCGAAATTCAGTTGCCTTTGAATTTCTGGTGATCCCTCTTGAGCATGTGTGCTTCTACTCCTTGTTCTAAATCAGACTTCTTCCGCAAATGGCGAAACGCTTTGACTCGGTGAATTTCGCGGCATTCCGACATCGATTCCCCGGTTGCCGAAATTCAGTTGCCTTTGAATTTCGGGTGACCCGTCTTGAGCATGTATGCTTCTGCTACTTGTTGTACATCAGACTTCTTCCGCAAACGGGGAAACGCTTTGACTCGGTGAATTTCGCGGCATTCGGACTTCGATTCCCCGTTTGCCGAAATTCAGCTGCCTTTGAATTTCGGCTGACCCATCTTGAGCATGTATGCTTCGGCTACTTGTTCTACATTAGACTTCTTCCGCAAACGGGGAAACGCTTTGACTCGGTGAATTTCGCGGCATTCCGACTTCCATTCCCCGTTTGACGAAATTCAGTTGCCTTTGAATTTCTGGTGATCCCACTTGAGCATGTATGCTTCTGCTCCTTGTTCTAAATCAGACTTCTTCTGATAATGGCGAAACGCTTTGACTCGGTGAATTTCACGGCATTCCGACATCGATTCCCCGGTTGCCGAAATTCAGTTGCCTTTGAATTTCGGGTGACCCGTCTTGAGCATGTATGCTTCTGCAACTTGTTCTACATCAGACTTCTTCCGCAAATGGGGAGACGCTTTGACTCGGTGAATTTCGCGGCATTCCGATTTCGATTCCCCGTTTGCCGAAATTCAGCTGCCTTTGAATTTCGCCTGACCCCTCTTGAGCATGTATGCTTCGGCTACTTGTTCTACATTAGACTTCTTCCGCAAACGGGGAAACGCTTTGACTCGGTGAATTTCGCGGCATTCCGACTTCGATTCCCCGTTTGACGAAATTCAGTTGCCTTTGAATTTCTGGTGATCCCTCTTGAGCATGTATGCTTCTACTCCTTGTTCTAAATCAGACTTCTTCCGCAAATGGCGAAACGCTTTGACTCGGTGAATTTCGCGGCATTCCGACTTCGATTCCCCGGTTGCCGAAATTCAGTTGCCTTTGAATTTCGGGTGACCCGTCTTGAGCATGTATGCTTCTGCTACTTGTTCTACATCAGACTTCTTCCGTAAATGGGGAAACGCTTTGACTCGGTGAATTTTGCGGCATTCGGACTTCGATTCCCCGTTTGCCGAAATTCAGTTGCCTTTGAATTTCTGGTGATCCCTCTTGAGCATGTATGCTTCTGCTCCTTGTTCTAAATCAGACTTCTTCTGCAAATGGCGAAACGTTTTGACTCGGTGAATTTCGCGGCATTCCGACATCGATTCCCCGGTTGCCGAAATTCAGTTGCCTTTGAATTTCTGGTGATCCCTCTTGAGCATGTATGCTTCTACTCCTTGTTCTAAATCAGACTTCTTCCGCAAATGGCGAAACGCTTTGGCTCTGTGAGTTTCGCGGCATTCCGACTTCGATGCCCCGGTTGCCGAAATTCAGTTGCCTTTGAATTTCGGGTGACCCGTCTTGAGCATGTATGCTTCTGCTACTTGTTCTACATAACACTTCTTCCGCAAATCGGGAGACGCTTTGACTCGGTGAGTTTCGCGGCATTCCAACTTCGATTCCCCGTTTGCCGAAATTCAGTTGCCTTTGAATTTCTGGTGATCCCTCTTGAGCATGTATGCTTCTGCTCTTTGTTCTAAATCAGACTTCTTCTTCAAATGGCGAAACGCTTTGACTCGTTGAGTTTCACGGCATTCCGACTTCGATGCCCCGGTTGCCGAAATTCAGTTCCCTTTGAATTTCAGGTGACCCCTCTTGAGCATGTATGCTTCTTCTACTTGTTCTACATCAGACTTCTTCCGCAAACGGGGAAACGCTTTGACTCGGTGAATTTCGCGGCATTCCGACTTCGATTCCCCGTTTGCCGAAATTCAGTTGCCTTTGAATTTCTGGTGATCCCTCTTGAGCATGTATGCTTCTACTCCTTGTTCTAAATCAGACTTCTTCCGCAAATGGCAAAACGCTTTGACTCGGTGAGTTTCGCGGCATTCCGACTTCGATTCCCCGTTTGCCGAAATTCAGTTGCCTTTGAATTTCTGGTGATCCCTCTTGAGCATGTATGCTTCTGCTCCTTGTTCTAAATCAGACTTCTTCAGCAAATGGCGAAACGCTTTGACTCCTTCAGTTTCACGGCATTCCGACTTCGATGCCCCGGTTGCCGAAATTCAGTTGCCTTTGAATTTCGGTTGACCCCTCTTGAGCATGTATGCTTCTTCTACTTGTTCTACATCAGACTTCTTCCGCAAACGGGGAAACGCTTTGACTCGGTGAATTTCGCGGCATTCCGACTTCGATTCCCCGTTTGCCGAAATTCAGTTGCCTTTGAATTTCTGGTGATCCCTCTTGAGCATGTATGCTTCTACTCCTTGTTCTAAATCAGACTTCTTCCGCAAATGGCAAAACGCTTTGACTCGGTGAGTTTCGCGGCATTCCGACTTCGATTCCCCGTTTGCCGAAATTCAGTTGCCTTTGAATTTCTGGTGATCCCTCTTGAGCATGTATGCTTCTGCTCCTTGTTCTAAATCAGACTTCTTCTGCAAATGGCGAAACGCTTTGACTCGTTGAGTTTCACGGCATTCCGACTTCGATGCCCCGGTTGCCGAAATTCAGTTGCCTTTGAATTTCGGGTGACCCCTCTTGAGCATGTATGGTTCTTGTACTTGTTCTACATCAGACTTCTTCCGCAAACGGGGAAACGCTTTGACTCGGTGAGTTTCGCGGCATTCCGACTTCGATTCCCCGTTTGCCGAAATTCAGTTGCTTTTGAATTTCTGGTGATCCCTCTTAAGCATGTATGCTTCTACTCCTTGTTCTAAATCAGACTTCTTCTGCAAATGGCGAAACGCTTTGACTCGGTGAATTTCGCGGCATTCTGACTTCGATTCCCCGGTTGCCGAAATTCAGTTGCCTTTGAATTTCTGGTGATCCCTCTTGAGCATGTGAGCTTCTGCTACTTGTTCTACATCAGACTTCTTCCGCAAACGGGGAAAAGTTTTGACTCGGTGAATTTCGCGGCATTCCTACTTCGATTCCCTGTTTGCCGAAATTCAGCTGCCTTTGAATTTTGGCTGACCCCTCTTGAGCATGTATGCTTCGACTACTTGTTCTACATCAGACTTCTTCCGCAAACGGGGAAACGCTTTGACTCGGTGAATTTCGCGGCATTCGGACTTCGATTCCCCGTTTGCCGAAATTCAGCTGCCTTTGAATTTCGGCTGACCCCTCTTGAGCATGTATGCTTCGGCTACTTGTTCTACATTAGACTTCTTCCGCAAACGGGGAAACGCTTTGACTCGGTGAATTTCGCGGCATTCCGACTTCCATTCCCCGTTTGACGAAATTCAGTTGCCTTTGAATTTCTGGTGATCCCACTTGAGCATGTATGCTTCTGCTCCTTGTTCTAAATCAGACTTCTTCTGCAAATGGCGAAACGCTTTGACTCGGTGAATTTCGCGGCATTCCGACATCGATTCCCCGGTTGCCGAAATTCAGTTGCCTTTGAATTTCGGGTGACCCGTCTTGAGCATGTATGCTTCTGCAACTTGTTCTACATCAGACTTCTTCCGCAAATGGGGAGACGCTTTGACTCGGTGAATTTCGCGGCATTCCGATTTCGATTCCCCGTTTGCCGAAATTCAGCTGCCTTTGAATTTCGCCTGACCCCTCTTGAGCATGTATGCTTCGGCTACTTGTTCTACATTAGACTTCTTCCGCAAACGGGGAAACGCTTTGACTCGGTGAATTTCGCGGCATTCCGACTTCGATTCCCCGTTTGACGAAATTCAGTTGCCTTTGAATTTCTGGTGATCCCTCTTGAGCATGTATGCTTCTACTCCTTGTTCTAAATCAGACTTCTTCCGCAAATGGCGAAACGCTTTGACTCGGTGAATTTCGCGGCATTCCGACTTCGATTCCCCGGTTGCCGAAATTCAGTTGCCTTTGAATTTCGGGTGACCCGTCTTGAGCATGTATGCTTCTGCTACTTGTTCTACATCAGACTTCTTCCGTAAATGGGGAAACGCTTTGACTCGGTGAATTTTGCGGCATTCGGACTTCGATTCCCCGTTTGCCGAAATTCAGTTGCCTTTGAATTTCTGGTGATCCCTCTTGAGCATGTATGCTTCTGCTCCTTGTTCTAAATCAGACTTCTTCTGCAAATGGCGAAACGTTTTGACTCGGTGAATTTCGCGGCATTCCGACATCGATTCCCCGGTTGCCGAAATTCAGTTGCCTTTGAATTTCTGGTGATCCCTCTTGAGCATGTATGCTTCTACTCCTTGTTCTAAATCAGACTTCTTCCGCAAATGGCGAAACGCTTTGGCTCTGTGAGTTTCGCGGCATTCCGACTTCGATGCCCCGGTTGCCGAAATTCAGTTGCCTTTGAATTTCGGGTGACCCGTCTTGAGCATGTATGCTTCTGCTACTTGTTCTACATAACACTTCTTCCGCAAATCGGGAGACGCTTTGACTCGGTGAGTTTCGCGGCATTCCAACTTCGATTCCCCGTTTGCCGAAATTCAGTTGCCTTTGAATTTCTGGTGATCCCTCTTGAGCATGTATGCTTCTGCTCTTTGTTCTAAATCAGACTTCTTCTTCAAATGGCGAAACGCTTTGACTCGTTGAGTTTCACGGCATTCCGACTTCGATGCCCCGGTTGCCGAAATTCAGTTCCCTTTGAATTTCAGGTGACCCCTCTTGAGCATGTATGCTTCTTCTACTTGTTCTACATCAGACTTCTTCCGCAAACGGGGAAACGCTTTGACTCGGTGAATTTCGCGGCATTCCGACTTCGATTCCCCGTTTGCCGAAATTCAGTTGCCTTTGAATTTCTGGGGATCCCTCTTGAGCATGTATGCTTCTACTCCTTGTTCTAAATCAGACTTCTTCCGCAAATGGCAAAACGCTTTGACTCGGTGAGTTTCGCGGCATTCCGACTTCGATTCCCCGTTTGCCGAAATTCAGTTGCCTTTGAATTTCTGGTGATCCCTCTTGAGCATGTATGCTTCTGCTCCTTGATCTAAATCAGACTTCTTCTGCAAATGGCGAAACGCTTTGACTCGTTGAGTTTCACGGCATTCCGACTTCGATGCCCCGGTTGCCGAAATTCAGTTGCCTTTGAATTTCGGGTGACCCCTTTTGAGCATGTATGGTTCTTGTACTTGTTCTACATCAGACTTCTTCCGCAAACGGGGAAACGCTTTGACTCGGTGAGTTTCGCGGCATTCCGACTTCGATTCCCCGTTTGCCGAAATTCAGTTGCTTTTGAATTTCTGGTGATCCCTCTTAAGCATGTATGCTTCTACTCCTTGTTCTAAATCAGACTTCTTCTGCAAATGGCGAAACGCTTTGACTCGGTGACTTTCGCGGCATTCTGACTTCGATTCCCCGGTTGCCGAAATTCAGTTGCCTTTGAATTTCTGGTGATCCCTCTTGAGCATGTGAGCTTCTGCTACTTGTTCTACATCAGACTTCTTCCGCAAACGGGGAAAACTTTTGACTCGGTGAATTTCGCGGCATTCCTACTTCGATTCCCTGTTTGCCGAAATTCAGCTGCCTTTGAATTTTGGCTGACCCCTCTTGAGCATTTATGCTTCGGCTACTTGTTCTACATCAGACTTCTTCCGCAAACGGGGAAACGCTTTGAATCGGTGAATTTCGCGGCATTCGGACTTCGATTCCCCGTTTGCCGAAATTCAGTTGCCTTTGAATTTTTGGTGATCCCTCTTGAGCATGTATGCTTCTACTCCTTGTTCTAAATCAGACTTCTTCCGCAAATGGCAAAACGCTTTGACTCGTTGAGTTTCACGGCATTCCGACTTCGATGCCCCGGTAGCCGAAATTCAGTTGCCTTTGAATTTCGGGTGACCCCTCTTGAGCATGTATGCTTCTTCTACTTGTTCTACATCAGACTTCTTCCGCAAATGGCCAAACGCTTTAACTCGGTGAATTTCGCGGCAATCCGATTTCGATTCCCCGTTTGCCGAAATTCAGTTGCCTTTGAATTTCTGGTGATCCCTCTTGAGCATGTATGCTTCTCCTCCTTGTTCTAAATCAGACTTCTTCCGCAAATGGCAAAACGCTTTGCTCGGTGAGTTTCGCGGCATTCCGACTTCGATGCCCCGGTTGCCGAAATTCAGTTGCCTTTGAATTTCGGGAGACCCGTCTTGAGCATGTATGCTTCTGCTACTTGTTCTACATCAGACTTCTTCCGCAAACGGGGAAACGCTTTGACTCGGTGAATTTCGCGGCATTCCGACTTCGATTCCCCGGTTGTCGAAATTCAGTTGCCTTTGAATTTCGGGTGACCCCTCTTGAGCATGTATGCTTCTGCTACTTGTTCTACATCAGACTTCTTCCGCAAACGGGGAAACGCTTTGACTCGGTGAGTTTCGCGGCATTCCAACTTCGATTCCCCGTTTGCCGAAATTTAGTTGCCTTTGAATTTCTGGTGATCCCTCTTGAGCATGTATGCTTCTACTCCTTGTTCTAAATCAGACTTCTTCCGCAAATGGCAAAACGCTTTGACTCGGTGAGTTTCGCGGCATTCCGACTTCGATGCCCCGGTTGCCGAAATTCAGTTGCCTTTGAATTTCGGGTGACCCGTCTTGAGCATGTATGCTTATGCTACTTGTTCTACATCAGACTTCTTCCGCAAACGGGGAAACGCTTTGACTCGGTGAATTTCGCGGCATTCGGACTTCGATTCCCCGGTTGCCGAAATTCAGTTGCCTTAGAATTTCTGGTGATCCCTCTTGAGCATGTATGCTTCTACTCCTTGTTCTAAATCAGACTTCTTCCGCAAATGGCAAAACGCTTTGACTCGGTGAGTTTCGCGGCATTCCGACTTCGATGCCCCGGTTGCCGAAATTCAGTTGCCTTTGAATTTCTGGTGATCCCTCTTGAGCATGTATGCTTCTGCTCCTTGTTCTAAATCAGACTTCTTCTGCAAATGGCGAAACGCTTTGACTCCTTCAGTTTCACGGCATTCCGACTTCGATGCTCCGGTTGCCGAAATTCAGTTGCCTTTGAATTTCGGGTGACCCCTCTTGAGCATGTATGCTTCTGCTACTTGTTCTACATCAGACTTCTTCCGCAAACGGGGAAACGCTTTGACTCGGTGAATTTCGTGGCATTCCGACTTCGATTCCACGTTTGCCGAAATTCAGTTGCCTTTGAATTTCTGGTGATCCCTCTTGAGCCTGTGTGCTTCTACTCCTTGTTCTAAATCAGACTTCTTCCGCAAATGGCGAAACGCTTTGACTCGGTGAGTTTCGCGGTATTCCGACTTCGATGCCCCGGTTGCCGAAATTCAGTTGCCTTTGAATTTCGGGTGACCCGTCTTGAGCATGTATGCTTCTGCTACTTGTTCTACATCAGACTTCTTCCGCAAACGGGGAAACGCTTTGACTCAGTGAATTTCGCGGCATTCGGACTTCGATTCCCCGTTTGCCGAAATTCAGTTACCTTTGAATTTCTGGTGATCCCTCTTGAGCATGTATGCTTCTGCTCCTTGTTCTAAATCAGACTTCTTCTGCAAATGGCGAAACGCTTTGACTCGGTGAATTTCGCGGCATTCCGACATCGATTCCCCGGTTGCCGAAATTCAGTTGCCTTTGAATTTCGGGTGACCCGTCTTGAGCATGTATGCTTCTGCTACTTGTTCTACATCAGACTTCTTCCGCAAATGGGGAGACGGTTTGACTCGGTGAATTTCGCGGCATTCCGATTTCGATTCCCCGTTTGCCGAAATTCAGCCGCCTTTGAATTTCGGCTGACCCCTCTGGAGCATGTATGCTTCGGCTACTTGTTCTACATTAGACTTCTTCCGCAAACGGGGAAACGCTTTGACTCGGTGAATTTCGCTGCATTCCGACTTCGATTCCCCGTTTGACGAAATTCAGTTGCCTTTGAATTTCTGGTGATCCCTCTTGAGCATGTATGCTTCTACTCCTTGTTCTAAATCAGACTTCTTCCGCAAATGGCGAAACGCTTTGGCTCTGTGAGTTTCGCGGCATTCCGACTTCGATGCCCCGGTTGCCGAAATTCAGTTGCCTTTGAATTTCGGGTGACCCGTCTTGAGCATGTATGCTTCTGCTACTTGTTCTACATAACACTTCTTCCGCAAATCGGGAGACGCTTTGACTCGGTGAGTTTCGCGGCATTCCGACTTCGATTCCCGGTTTGCCGAAATTCAGTTGCCTTTGAATTTCTGGTGATCCCTCTTGAGCATGTATGCTTCTGCTCTTTGTTCTAAATCAGACTTCTTCTTCAAATGGCGAAACGCTTTGACTCGTTGAGTTTCACGGCATTCCGACTTCGATGCCCCGGTTGCCGAAATTCAGTTGCCTTTGAATTTCGGGTGACCCCTCTTGAGCATGTATGCTTCTTCTACTTGTTCTACATCAGACTTCTTCCGCAAACGGGGAAACGCTTTGACTCGGTGAATTTCGTGGCATTCCGACTTCGATTCCCCGTTTGCCGAAATTCAGTTGCCTTTGAATTTCTGGTGATCCCTCTTGAGCATGTATGCTTCTACTCCTTGTTCTAAATCAGACTTCTTCCGCAAATGGCAAAACGCTTTGACTCGGTGAGTTTCGCGGCATTCCGACTTCGATTCCCCGTTTGTCGAAATTCAGTTGCCTTTGAATTTCTGGTGATCCCTCTTGAGCATGTATGCTTCTGCTCCTTGTTCTAAATCAGACTTCTTCTGCAAATGGCGAAACGCTTTGACTCGTTGAGTTTCACGGCATTCCGACTTCGATGCCCCGGTTGCCGAAATTCAGTTGCCTTTGAATTTCGGGTGACCCCTCTTGAGCATGTATGATTCTTCTACTTGTTCTACATCAGACTTCTTCCGCAAATGGGGAAACGCTTTGACTCGGTGAATTTCGCGGCATTCCGACTTCGATTCCCCGGTTGCCGAAATTCAGTTGCCTTTGAATTTCTGGTGATCCCTCTTCAGCATGTATGCTTCTACTCCTTGTTCTAAATCAGACTTCTTCCGCAAATGGCGAAACGCTTTGACTCGGTGAATTTCGCGGCATTCCGATTTCGATTCCCCGTTTGCCGAAATTCAGTTGCCTTTGAATTTCTGGTGTCCCCTCTTGAGCATGTATGCTTCTGCTACTTGTTCTACATCAGACTTCTTCCGCAAACGGGGAAAAGTTTTGACTCGGTGAATTTCGCAGCATTCCGACTTCGATTCCCTGTTTGCCGAAATTCAGCTGCCTTTGAATTTTGGCTGACCCCTCTTGAGCATGTATGCTTCAGCTACTTGTTCTACATCAGACTTCTTCCGCAAACGGGGAAACGCTTTGACTCGGTGAATTTCGCGGCATTCCGACTTCGATTCCCCGTTTTCCGAAATTCAGTTGCCTTTGAATTTCTGGTGATCCCTCTTGAGCATGTATGCTTCTACTCCTTGTTCTAAATCAGACTTCTTCCGCAAATGGCAAAACGCTTTGACTCGGTGAGTTTCGCGGCATTCCGACTTCGATGCCCCGGTTGCCGAAATTCAGTTGCCTTTGAATTTCGGGTGACCCGTCTTGAGCATGTATGCTTCTGCTACTTGTTCTACATAACACTTCTTCCGCAAACGGGGAAACGCTTTGACTCGGTGAATTTCGCGGCATTCGGACTTCGATTCCCCGTTTGCCGAAATTCAGTTGCCTTTGAATTTCTGGTGATCCCTCTTGAGCATGTATGCTTCTACTCCTTGTTCTAAATCAGACTTCTTCTGCAAATGGCGAAACGCTTTGACTCGGTGAATTTCGCGGCATTCCGACTTCGATTCCCCGGTTGCCGAAATTCAGTTGCCTTAGAATTTCTGGTGATCCCTCTTGAGCATGTATGCTTCTACTCCTTGTTCTAAATCGGACTTCTTCTTCAAATGGCGAAACGCTTTGACTCGTTGAGTTTCACGGCATTCCGACTTCGATGCCCCGGTTGCCGAAGTTCAGTTGCCTTTGAATTTCGGGTGACCCCTCTTGAGCATGTATGCTTCTTCTACTTGTTCTACATCAGACTTCTTCCGCAAACGGGGAAACGCTTTGACTCGGTGAATTTCGCGGCATTCGGAATTCGATTCCCCGTTTGCCGAAATTCAGTTGCCTTTGAATTTCTGGTGATCCCTCTTGAGCATGTATGCTTCTACTCCTTGTTCTAAATCAGACTTCTTCTGCAAATGGCGAAACGCTTTGACTCGGTGAATTTCGCGGCATTCCAACTTCGATTCCCCGGTTGCCGAAATTCAGTTGCCTTAGAATTTCTGGTGATCCCTCTTGAGCATGTATGCTTCTACTCCTTGTTCTAAATCGGACTTCTTCTTCAAATGGCGAAACGCTTTGACTCGTTGAGTTTCACGGCATTCCGACTTCGATGCCCCGGTTGCCGAAATTCAGTTGCCTTTGAATTTCGGGTGACCCCTCTTGAGCATGTAATCTTCGGCTACTTGTTCTACATCAGACTTCTTCCGCAAACGGGGAAACGCTTTGACTCGGTGAATTTCGCGGCATTCCGACTTCGATTCCCCGTTTTCCGAAATTCAGTTGCCTTTGAATTTCTGGTGATCCCTCTTGAGCATGTATGCTTCTACTCCTTGTTCTAAATCAGACATCTTCTGCAAATGGCTAAACGCTTTGACTCGGTGAATTTCGCGGCATTCCGACTTCGATTCCCCGGTTGCCGAAATTCAGTTGCCTTAGAATTTCTGGTGATCCCTCTTGAGCATGTATGCTTCTACTCCTTGTTCTAAATCGGACTTCTTCTTCAAATGGCGAAACGCTTTGACTCGTTGAGTTTCACGGCATTCCGACTTCGATGCCCCGGTTGCCGAAATTCAGTTGCCTTTGAATTTCGGGTGACCCCTCTTGAGCATGTATGCTTCTTCTACTTGTTCTACATCAGACTTCTTCCGCAAACGGGGAAACGCTTTGACTCGGTGAATTTCGCGGCATTCCGACTTCGATTCCCCGTTTGCCGAAATTCAGTTGCCTTTGAATTTCTGGTGATCCCTCTTGAGCATGTATGCTTCTACTCCTTGTTCTAAATCAGACTTCTTCCGCAAATGGCAAAACGCTTTGACTCGGTGAGTTTCGCGGCATTCCGACTTCGATTCCCCGTTTGCCGAAATTCAGTTGCCTTTGAATTTCTGGTGATCCCTCTTGAGCATGTATGCTTCTGCTCCTTGTTTAAATCAGACTTCTTCTGCAAATGGCGAAACGCTTTGACTCGTTGAGTTTCACGGCATTCCGACTTCGATGCCCCGGTTGCCGAAATTCAGTTGCCTTTGAATTTCGGGTGACCCCTCTTGAGCATGTATGCTTCGGCTACTTGTTCTACATCAGACTTCTTCCGCAAACGGGGAAACGCTTTGACTCGGTGAATTTCGCGGCATTCCGACTTCGATTCCCCGTTTGCCGAAATTCAGTTGCCTTTGAATTTCTGGTGATCCCTCTTGAGCATGTATGCTTCTCCTCCTTGTTCTAAATCAGACTTCTTCCGCAAATGGCAAAACGCTTTGACTCGGTGAGTTTCGCGGCATTCCGACTTCGATGCCCCGGTTGCCGAAATTCAGTTGCCTTTGAATTTCGGGTGACCCGTCTTGAGCATGTATGCTTCGGGTACTGTTTCTACATCAGACTTCTTCCGCAAACGGGGGAACGCTTTGACTCGGTGAATTTCGTGGCATTCGGACTTCGATTCCCCGTTTGCCGAAATTCAGTTGCCTTTGAATTTCTGGTGATCCCTCTTGAGCATGTATGCTTCTGCTACTTGTTCTACATCAGACTTCTTCCGCAAATGGGGAAACGCTTTGACTCGGTGAATTTCGCGGCATTCCGACTTCGATTCCCCGTTTGCCGAAATTCAGTTGCCTTTGAATTTCTGGTGATCCCTCTTCAGCATGTATGCTTCTACTCCTTGTTCTAAATCAGACTTCTTCCGCAAATGGCGAAACGCTTTGACTCGGTGAATTTCGCGGCATTCCGATTTCGATTCCCCGTTTGCCGAAATTCAGTTGCCTTTGAATTTCTGGTGACCCCTCTTGAGCATGTATGCTTCTGCTACTTGTTCTACATCAGACTTCTTCCGCAAACGGGGAAAAGTTTTGACTCGGTGAATTTCGCGGCATTCCGACTTCGATTCCCTGTTTGCCGAAATTCAGCTGCCTTTGAATTTTGGCTGACCCCTCTTGAGCATGTATGCTTCGGCTACTTGTTCTACATCAGACTTCTTCCGCAAACGGGGAAACGCTTTGACTCGGTGAATTTCGCGGCATTCCGACTTCGATTCCCCGTTTTCCGAAATTCAGTTGCCTTTGAATTTCTGGTGATCCCTCTTGAGCATGTATGCTTCTACTCCTTGTTCTAAATCAGACTTCTTCCGCAAATGGCAAAACGCTTTGACTCGGTGAGTTTCGCGGCATTCCGACTTCGATGCCCCGGTTGCCGAAATTCAGTTGCCTTTGAATTTCGGGTGACCCGTCTTGAGCATGTATGCTTCTGCTACTTGTTCTACATAACACTTCTTCCGCAAACGGGGAAACGCTTTGACTCGGTGAATTTCGCGGCATTCGGACTTCGATTCCCCGTTTGCCGAAATTCAGTTGCCTTTGAATTTCTGGTGATCCCTCTTGAGCATGTATGCTATTACTCCTTGTTCTAAATCAGACTTCTTCTGCAAATGGCGAAACTCTTTGACTCGGTGAATTTCGCGGCATTCCGACTTCGATTCCCCGGTTGCCGAAATTCAGTTGCCTTAGAATTTCTGGTGATCCCTCTTGAGCATGTATGCTTCAACTCCTTGTTCTAAATCGGACTTCTTCTTCAAATGGCGAAACGCTTTGACTCGTTGAGTTTCACGGCATTCCGACTTCGATGCCCCGGTTGCCGAAATTCAGTTGCCTTTGAATTTCGGGTGACCCGTCTTGAGCATGTATGCTTCGGGTACTGTTTCTACATCAGACTTCTTCCGCAAACGGGGGAACGCTTTGACTCGGTGAATTTCGTGGCATTCGGACTTCGATTCCCCGTTTGCCGAAATTCAGTTGCCTTTGAATTTCTGGTGATCCCTCTTGAGCATGTATGCTTCTGCTACTTGTTCTACATCAGACTTCTTCCGCAAATGGGGAAACGCTTTGACTCGGTGAATTTCGCGGCATTCCGACTTCGATTCCCCGTTTGCCGAAATTCAGTTGCCTTTGAATTTCTGGTGATCCCTCTTCAGCATGTATGCTTCTACTCCTTGTTCTAAATCAGACTTCTTCCGCAAATGGCGAAACGCTTTGACTCGGTGAATTTCGCGGCATTCCGATTTCGATTCCCCGTTTGCCGAAATTCAGTTGCCTTTGAATTTCTGGTGACCCCTCTTGAGCATGTATGCTTCTGCTACTTGTTCTACATCAGACTTCTTCCGCAAACGGGGAAAAGTTTTGACTCGGTGAATTTCGCGGCATTCCGACTTCGATTCCCTGTTTGCCGAAATTCAGCTGCCTTTGAATTTTGGCTGACCCCTCTTGAGCATGTATGCTTCGGCTACATGTTCTACATCAGACTTCTTCCGCAAACGGGGAAACGCTTTGACTCGGTGAATTTCGCGGCATTCCGACTTCGATTCCCCGTTTTCCGAAATTCAGTTGCCTTTGAATTTCTGGTGATCCCTCTTGAGCATGTATGCTTCTACTCCTTGTTCTAAATCAGACTTCTTCCGCAAATGGCAAAACGCTTTGACTCGGTGAGTTTCGCGGCATTCCGACTTCGATGCCCCGGTTGCCGAAATTCAGTTGCCTTTGAATTTCGGGTGACCCGTCTTGAGCATGTATGCTTCTGCTACTTGTTCTACATAACACTTCTTCCGCAAACGGGGAAACGCTTTGACTCGGTGAATTTCGCGGCATTCGGACTTCGATTCCCCGTTTGCCGAAATTCAGTTGCCTTTGAATTTCTGGTGATCCCTCTTGAGCATGTATGCTATTACTCCTTGTTCTAAATCAGACTTCTTCTGCAAATGGCGAAACTCTTTGACTCGGTGAATTTCGCGGCATTCCGACTTCGATTCCCCGGTTGCCGAAATTCAGTTGCCTTAGAATTTCTGGTGATCCCTCTTGAGCATGTATGCTTCAACTCCTTGTTCTAAATCGGACTTCTTCTTCAAATGGCGAAACGCTTTGACTCGTTGAGTTTCACGGCATTCCGACTTCGATGCCCCGGTTGCCGAAATTCAGTTGCCTTTGAATTTCGGGTGACCCCTCTTGAGCATGTATGCTTCTTCTACTTGTTCTACATCAGACTTCTTCCGCAAACGGGGAAACGCTTTCACTCGGTGAATTTCGCGGCATTCCGACTTCGATTCCCCGTTTGCCGAAATTCAGTTGCCTTTAAATTTCTGGTGATCCCTCTTGAGCATGTATGCTTCTACTCCTTGTTCTAAATCAGACTTCTTCCGCAAATGGCAAAACGCTTTGACTCGGTGAGTTTCGCGGCATTCCGACTTCGATTCCCCGTTTGCCGAAATTCAGTTGCCTTTGAATTTCTGGTGATCCCTCTTGAGCATGTATGCTTCTGCTCCTTGTTTAAATCAGACTTCTTCTGCAAATGGCGAAACGCTTTGACTCGTTGAGTTTCACGGCATTCCGACTTCGATGCCCCGGTTGCCGAAATTCAGTTGCCTTTGAATTTCGGGTGACCCCTCTTGAGCATGTATGCTTCGGCTACTTGTTCTACATCAGACTTCTTCCGCAAACGGGGACACGCTTTGACTCGGTGAGTTTCGCGGCATTCCGACTTCGATTCCCCGTTTGCCGAAATTCAGTTGCCTTTGAATTTCTGGTGATCCCTCTTGAGCATGTATGCTTCTCCTCCTTGTTCTAAATCAGACTTCTTCCGCAAATGGCAAAACGCTTTGACTCGGTGAGTTTCGCGGCATTCCGACTTCGATGCCCCGGTTGCCGAAATTCAGTTGCCTTTGAATTTCGGGTGACCCGTCTTGAGCATGTATGCTTCGGGTACTGTTTCTACATCAGACTTCTTCCGCAAACGGGGGAACGCTTTGACTCGGTGAATTTCGTGGCATTCGGACTTCGATTCCCCGTTTGCCGAAATTCAGTTGCCTTTGAATTTCTGGTGATCCCTCTTGAGCATGTAATCTTCGGCTACTTGTTCTACATCAGACTTCTTCCGCAAACGGGGAAACGCTTTGACTCGGTGAATTTCGCGGCATTCCGACTTCGATTCCCCGTTTGCCGAAATTCAGTTGCCTTTGAATTTCTGGTGATCCCTCTTGAGCATGTATGCTTCTGCTCCTTGTTCTAAATCAGACTTCTTCTGCAAATGGCGAAACGCTTTGACTCGGTGAATTTCGCGGCATTCCGACATCGATTCCCCGGTTGCCGAAATTCAGTTGCCTTTGAATTTCGGGTGACCCGTCTTGAGAATGTATGCTTCTGCTACTTGTTCTACATCAGACTTCTTCCGCAAAGGGGGAGACGGTTTGACGCGGTGAATTTCGCGGCATTCCGATCTCGATTCCCCGTTTGCCGAAATTCAGCTGCCTTTGAATTTCGGCTGACCCCTCTTGAGCATGTATGCTTCGGCTACTTGTTCTACATTAGACTTCTTCCGCAAACGGGGAAACGCTTTGACTCGGTGAATTTCGCGGCATTCCGACTTCGATTCCCCGTTTGACGAAATTCAGTTGCCTTTGAATTTCCGGTGAGCCCTCTTGAGCATGTATGCTTCTACTCCTTGTTCTAAATCAGACTTCTTCCGCAAATGGCGAAACGCTTTGGCTCGGTGAGTTTCGCGGCATTCCGACTTCGATGCCCCGGTTGCCGAAATTCAGTTGCCTTTGAATTTCGGGTGACCCGTCTTGAGCATGTATGCTTCTGCTACTTCTTCTACATCAGACTTCTTCCGCAAACGGGGAAACGCTTTGACTCGGTGAGTTTCGCGGCATTCCGACTTCGATTCCCCGTTTGCCGAAATTCAGTTGCCTTTGAATTTCTGGTGATCCCTCTTGAGCATGTATGCTTCTACTCCTTGTTCTACATCAGACTTCTTCTGCAAATGGCGAAACGCTTTGACTCGGTGAATTTCGCGGCATTCCGACTTCGATTCCCCGTTTGCCGAAATTCAGCTGCCTTTGAATTTCGGCTGACCCCTCTTGAGCATGTATGCTTCAGCTACTTGTTCTACATTAGACTTCTTCCGCAAACGGGGACACGCTTTGACTCGGTGAGTTTCGCGGCATTCCGACTTCGATTCCCCGTTTGCCGAAATTCAGTTGCCTTTGAATTTCTGGTGATCCCTCTTGAGCATGTATGCTTCTACTCCTTGTTCTAAATCAGACTTCTTCCGCAAATGGCGAAACGCTTTGACTCGGTGAGTTTCGTGGTATTCCGACTTCGATGCCCCGGTTGCCGAAATTCAGTTGCCTTTGAATTTCGGGTGACCCGTCTTGAGCATGTATGCTTCTGCTACTTGTTCTACATCAGACTTCTTCCGGAAATGGGGAGACGGTTTGACTCGGTGAATTTCGCGGCATTCCGACATCGATTCCCCGGTTGCCGAAATTCAGCTGCCTTTGAATTTCGGCTGACCCCTCTTGAGCATGTATGCTTCGGCTACTTGTTCTACATTAGACTTCTTCCGCAAACGGGGAAACGCTTTGACTCGGTGAATTTCGCGGCATTCCGACTTCGATTCCCCGTTTGACGAAATTCAGTTGCCTTTGAATTTCCGGTGATCCCTCTTGAGCATGTATGCTTCTACTCCTTGTTCTAAATCAGACTTCTTCCGCAAATGGCGAAACGCTTTGGCTCGGTGAGTTTCGCGGCATTCCGACTTCGATGCCCCGGTTGCCGAAATTCAGTTGCCTTTGAATTTCGGGTGACCCGTCTTGAGCATGTATGCTTCTGCTACTTGTTCTACATCAGACTTCTTCCGCAAACGGGGAAACGCTTTGACTCGGTGAGTTTCGCGGCATTCCGACTTCGATTCCCCGTTTGCCGAAATTCAGTTGCCTTTGAATTTCGGGTGACCCGTCTTGAGAATGTATGCTTCTGCTACTTGTTCTACATCAGACTTCTTCCGCAAACGGGGAAACGCTTTGACTCGGTGAATTTCGCGGCATTCCGACTTCGATTCCCCGTTTGACGAAATTCAGTTGCCTTTGAATTTCCGGTGATCCCTCTTGAGCATGTATGCTTCTACTCCTTGTTCTAAATCAGACTTCTTCCGCAAATGGCGAAACGCTTTGGCTCGGTGAGTTTCGCGGCATTCCGACTTCGATGCCCCGGTTGCCGAAATTCAGTTGCCTTTGAATTTCGGGTGACCCGTCTTGAGCATGTATGCTTCTGCTACTTGTTCTACATCAGACTTCTTCCGCAAACGGGGAAACGCTTTGACTCGGTGAGTTTCGCGGCATTCCGACTTCGATTCCCCGTTTGCCGAAATTCAGTTGCCTTTGAATTTCTGGTGATCCCTCTTGAGCATGTATGCTTCTGCTACTTGTTCTACATCAGACTTCTTCCGCAAACAGGGAAACGCTTTGACTCGGTGAATTTCGCGGCATTCCGACTTCGATTCCCCGTTTGCCGAAATTCAGTTGCCTTTGAATTTCTGGTCGTCCCTCTTCAGCATGTATGCTTCTACTCCTTGTTCTAAATCAGACTTCTTCCGCAAATGGCAAAACGCTTTGACTCGGTGAGTTTCGCGGCATTCCGACTTCGATGCCCCGGTTGCCGAAATTCAGTTGCCTTTGAATTTCGGGTGACCCCTCTTGAGCATGTATGCTTCTGCTACTTGTTCTACATCAGACTTCTTCCGCAAACGGGGACACGCTTTGACTCGGTGAATTTCACGGCATTCCGACTTCGATTCCCCGTTTGCCGAAATTCAGTTGCCTTTGAATTTCTGGTGATCCCTCTTGAGCATGTATGCTTCTGCTCCTTGTTCTAAATCAGACTTCTTCTGCAAATGGCGAAACGCTTTGACTCGGTGAATTTCGCGGCATTCCGACATCGATTCCCCGGTTGCCGAAATTCAGTTGCCTTTGAATTTCGGGTGACCCGTCTTGAGAATGTATGCTTCTGCTACTTGTTCTACATCAGACTTCTTCCGCAAAGGGGGAGACGGTTTGACGCGGTGAATTTCGCGGCATTCCGATCTCGATTCCCCGTTTGCCGAAATTCAGCTGCCTTTGAATTTCGGCTGACCCCTCTTGAGCATGTATGCTTCGGCTACTTGTTCTACATTAGACTTCTTCCGCAAACGGGGAAACGCTTTGACTCGGTGAATTTCGCGGCATTCCGACTTCGATTCCCCGTTTGACGAAATTCAGTTGCCTTTGAATTTCCGGTGATCCCTCTTGAGCATGTATGCTTCTACTCCTTGTTCTAAATCAGACTTCTTCCGCAAATGGCGAAACGCTTTGGCTCGGTGAGTTTCGCGGCATTCCGACTTCGATGCCCCGGTTGCCGAAATTCAGTTGCCTTTGAATTTCGGGTGACCCGTCTTGAGCATGTATGCTTCTGCTACTTGTTCTACATCAGACTTCTTCCGCAAACGGGGAAACGCTTTGACTCGGTGAGTTTCGCGGCATTCCGACTTCGATTCCCCGTTTGCCGAAATTCAGTTGCCTTTGAATTTCTGGTGATCCCTCTTGAGCATGTATGCTTCTACTCCTTGTTCTACATCAGACTTCTTCTGCAAATGGCGAAACGCTTTGACTCGGTGAATTTCGCGGCATTCCGACTTCGATTCCCCGTTAGCCGAAATTCAGCTGCCTTTGAATTTCGGCTGACCCCTCTTGAGCATGTATGCTTCGGCTACTTGTTCTACATTAGACTTCTTCCGCAAACGGGGACACGCTTTGACTCGGTGAGTTTCGCGGCATTCCGACTTCGATTCCCCGTTTGCCGAAATTCAGTTGCCTTTGAATTTCTGGTGATCCCTCTTGGGCATGTATGCTTCTACTCCTTGTTCTAAATCAGACTTCTTCCGCAAATGGCGAAACGCTTTGACTCGGTGAGTTTCGCGGTATTCCGACTTCGATGCCCCGGTTGCCGAAATTCAGTTGCCTTTGAATTTCTGGTGATCCCTCTTGAGCATGTATGCTTCTGCTACTTGTTCTACATCAGACTTCTTCCGCAAACGGGGAAACGCTTGACTCGGTGAATTTCGCGGCATTCCGACTTCGATTCCCCGTTTGCCGAAATTCAGTTGCCTTTGAATTTCGGGTGACCCCTCTTGAGCATGTATGCTTCTGCTACTTGTTCTACATCAGACTTCTTCCGCAAACGGGGAAACGCTTTGACTCGGTGAATTTCGTGGCATTCCGACTTCGATTCCCCGTTTGCCGAAATTCAGTTGCCTTTGAATTTCTGGTGATCCCTCTTGAGCATGTGTGCTTCTACTCCTTGTTCTAAATCAGACTTCTTCCGCAAATGGTGAAACGCTTTGACTCGGTGAGTTTCGCGGTATTCCGACTTCGATGCCCCGGATGCCGAAATTCAGTTGCCTTTGAATTTCTGGTGATCCCTCTTGAGCATGTATGCTTCTGCTACTTGTTCTACATCAGACTTCTTCCGCAAACGGGGAAACGCTTTGACTCGGTGACTTTCGCGGCATTCCGACTTCGATTCCCCGTTTGCCGAAATTCAGTTGCCTTTGAATTTCTGGTGATCCCTCTTGAGCATGTATGCTTCTGCTCCTTGTTCTAAATCAGACTTTTTCTGCAAATGGCGAAACGCTTTGACTCGGTGAATTTTGCGGCATTCCGACTTCGATGCCCCGGTTGCCGAAATTCAGTTGCCTTTGAATTTCGGGTGACCCCTCTTGAGCATGTACGCTTCTGCTACTTGTTCTACATCAGACTTCTTCCGCAAACGGGGAAACGCTTTGACTCGGTGAATTTCGCGGCATTCCGACTTCGATTCCCCGTTTGCCGAAATTCAGTTGCCTTTGAATTTCTGGGGATCCCTCTTGAGCATGTATGCTTCTGCTCTTTGTTCTAAATCAGACTTCTTCTTCAAATGGCGAAACGCTTTGACTCGTTGAGTTTCACGGCATTCCAACTTCGATGCCCTGGTTGCCGAAATTCAGTTGCCTTTGAATTTCGGGTGACCCCTCTTGAGCATGTATGCTTCTTCTACTTGTTCTACATCAGACTTCTTCCGCAAACGGGGAAACGCTTTGACTCGGTGAATTTCGCGGCATTCCGACTTCGATTCCCCGTTTTCCGAAATTCAGTTGCCTTTGAATTTATGGTGATCCCTCTTGAGCATGTATGCTTCTGCTCCTTGTTCTAAATCAGACTTCTTCCGCAAATGGCAAAACACTTTGACTCGGTGAGTTTCGCGGCTTTCCGACTTCGATTCCCCGTTTGCCGAAATTCAGTTGCCTTTGAATTTCTGGTGATCCCTCTTGAGCATGTATGCTTCTCCTCCTTGTTCTAAATCAGACTTCTTCCGCAAATGGCAAAACGCTTTGACTCGGTGAGTTTCGCGGCATTCCGACTTCGATGCCCCGGTTGCCGAAATTCAGTTGCCTTTGAATTTCGGGTGACCCGTCTTGAGCATGTATGCTTCGGGTACTGTTTCTACATCAGACTTCTTCCGCAAACGGGGGAACGCTTTGACTCGGTGAATTTCGTGGCATTCGGACTTCGATTCCCCGTTTGCCAAAATTCAGTTGCCTTTGAATTTCTGGTGATCCCTCTTGAGCATGTATGCTTCTGCTACTTGTTCTACATCAGACTTCTTCCGCAAACGGGGAAACGCTTTGACTCGGTGAATTTCGCGGCATTCCGACTTCGATTCCCCGTTTGCCGAAATTCAGTTGCCTTTGAATTTCTGGTGGTCCCTCTTGAGCATGTATGCTTCTACTCCTTGTTCTAAGTCAGACTTCTTCCGCAAATGGCAAAACGCTTTGACTCGGTGAGTTTCGCGGCATTCCGACTTCGATGCCCCGGTTGCCGAAATTCAGTTGCCTTTGAATTTCGGGTGACCCCTCTTGAGCATGTATGCTTCTGCTACTTGTTCTACATCAGACTTCTTCCGCAAACGGGGAAACGCTTTGACTCGGTGAATTTCGCGGCATTCCGACTTCGATTCCCCGTTTGCCGAAATTCAGTTGCCTTTGAATTTCTGGTGATCCCTCTTGAGCATGTATGCTTCTGCTCCTTGTTCTAAATCAGACTTCTTCTGCAAATGGCGAAACGCTTTGACTCGGTGAATTTCGCGGCATTCCGACATCGATTCCCCGGTTGCCGAAATTCAGTTGCCTTTGAATTTCGGGTGACCCGTCTTGAGAATGTATGCTTCTGCTACTTGTTCTACATCAGACTTCTTCCGCAAAGGGGGAGACGGTTTGACGCGGTGAATTTCGCGGCATTCCGATCTCGATTCCCCGTTTGCCGAAATTCAGCTGCCTTTGAATTTCGGCTGACCCCTCTTGAGCATGTATGCTTCGGCTACTTGTTCTACATTAGACTTCTTCCGCAAACGGGGAAACGCTTTGACTCGGTGAATTTCGCGGCATTCCGACTTCGATTCCCCGTTTGACGAAATTCAGTTGCCTTTGAATTTCCGGTGATCCCTCTTGAGCATGTATGCTTCTCCTCCTTGTTCTACATCAGACTTCTTCTGCAAATGGCGAAACGCTTTGACTCGGTGAATTTCGCGGCATTCCGACTTCGATTCCCCGTTTGCCGAAATTCAGCTGCCTTTGAATTTCGGGTGACCCCTCTTGAGCATGTATGCTTCTGCTACTTGTTCTACATCAGACTTCTTCCGCAAACGGGGAAACGCTTTGACTCGGTGAATTTCGTGGCATTCCGACTTCGATTCCCCGTTTGCCGAAATTCAGTTGCCTTTGAATTTCTGGTGATCCCTCTTGAGCATGTGTGCTTCTACTCCTTGTTCTAAATCAGACTTCTTCCGCAAATGGTGAAACGCTTTGACTCGGTGAGTTTCGCGGTATTCCGACTTCGATGCCCCGGTTGCCGAAATTCAGTTGCCTTTGAATTTCTGGTGATCCCTCTTGAGCATGTATGCTTCTGCTACTTGTTCTACATCAGACTTCTTCCGCAAACGGGGAAACGCTTTGACTCGGTGACTTTCGCGGCATTCCGACTTCGATTCCCCGTTTGCCGAAATTCAGTTGCCTTTGAATTTCTGGTGATCCCTCTTGAGCATGTATGCTTCTGCTCCTTGTTCTAAATCAGACTTTTTCTGCAAATGGCGAAACGCTTTGACTCGGTGAATTTTGCGGCATTCCGACTTCGATGCCCCGGTTGCCGAAATTCAGTTGCCTTAGAATTTCTGGTGATCCCTCTTGAGCATGTATGCTTCTACTCCTTGTTCTAAATCAGACTTCTTCTGCAAATGGCGACACGCTTTGACTCGGTGAATTTCGCGGCATTCCGACTTCGATTCCCCGTTTGCCGAAATTCAGTTGCCTTTGAATTTCTGGTGGTCCCTCTTGAGCATGTATGCTTCTACTCCTTGTTCTAAATCAGACTTCTTCCGCAAATGGCAAAATGCTTTGACTCGGTGAGTTTCGCGGCATTCCGACTTCGATGCCCCGGTTGCCGAAATTCAGTTGCCTTTGAATTTCGGGTGACCCGTCTTGAGCATGTATGCTTCTGCTACTTGTTCTACATCAGACTTCTTCCGCAAATGGGGAGACGCTTTGACTCGGTGAATTTCGCGGCATTCGGACTTCGATTCCCCGTTTGCCGAAATTCAGTTGCCTTTGAATTTCTGGTGATCCCTCTTGAGCATGTATGCTTCTACTCCTTGTTCTAAATCAGACTTCTTCCGCAAATGGCAAAATGCTTTGACTCGGTGAGTTTCGCGGCATTCCGACTTCGATGCCCCGGTTGCCGAAATTCAGTTGCCTTTGAATTTCGGGTGACCCGTCTTGAGCATGTATGCTTCTGCTACTTGTTCTACATCAGACTTCTTCCGCAAATGGGGAGACGCTTTGACTCGGTGAATTTCGCGGCATTCGGACTTCGATTCCCCGTTTGCCGAAATTCAGTTGCCTTTGAATTTCGGGTGACCCCTCTTGAGCATGTATGCTTCTTCTACTTGTTCTACATCAGACTTCTTCCGCAAACGGGGAAACGCTTTGACTCGGTGAATTTCGCGGCATTCCGACTTCGATTCCCCGTTTTCCGAAATTCAGTTGCCTTTGAATTTATGGTGATCCCTCTTGAGCATGTATGCTTCTGCTCCTTGTTCTAAATCAGACTTCTTCCGCAAATGGCAAAACGCTTTGACTCGGTGAGTTTCGCGGCTTTCCGACTTCGATTCCCCGTTTGCCGAAATTCAGTTGCCTTTGAATTTCGGGTGACCCGTCTTGAGCATGTATGCTTCTGCTACTTGTTCTACATCAGACTTCTTCCGCAAATGGGGAGACGCTTTGACTCGGTGAATTTCGCGGCATTCGGACTTCGATTCCCCGTTTGCCGAAATTCAGTTGCCTTTGAATTTCTGGTTATCCCTCTTGAGCATGTATGCTTCTACTCCTTGTTCTAAATCAGACTTCTTCTGCAAATGGCGAAACGCTTTGACTCGGTGAATTCGCGGCATTCCGACTTCGATTCCCCGGTTGCCGAAATTCAGTTGCCTTAGAATTTCTGGTGATCCCTCTTGAGCATGTATGCTTCTACTCCTTGTTCTAAATCAGACTTCTTCTGCAAATGGCGACACGCTTTGACTCGGTGAATTTCGCGGCATTCCGACTTCGATTCCCCGTTTGCCGAAATTCAGTTGCCTTTGAATTTCTGGTGGTCCCTCTTGAGCATGTATGCTTCTACTCCTTGTTCTAAGTCAGACTTCTTCCGCAAATGGCAAAACGCTTTGACTCGGTGAGTTTCGCGGCATTCCGACTTCGATGCCCCGGTTGCCGAAATTCAGTTGCCTTTGAATTTCTGGTGATCCCTCTTGAGCATGTATGCTTCTACTCCTTGTTCTAAATCAGACTTCTTCCGCAAATGGCAAAATGCTTTGACTCGGTGAGTTTCGCGGTATTCCGACTTCGATGCCCCGTTTGCCGAAATTCAGTTGCCTTTGAATTTCTGGTGATCCCTCTTGAGCATGTATGCTTCTACTCCTTGTTCTACATCAGACTTCTTCTGCAAATGGCGAAACGCTTTGACTCGGTGAATTTCGCGGCATTCCGACTTCGATTCCCCGTTAGCCGAAATTCAGCTGCCTTTGAATTTCGGCTGACCCCTCTTGAGCATGTATGCTTCGGCTACTTGTTCTACATTAGACTTCTTCCGCAAACGGGGACACGCTTTGACTCGGTGAGTTTCGCGGCATTCCGACTTCGATTCCCCGTTTGCCGAAATTCAGTTGCCTTTGAATTTCTGGTGATCCCTCTTGAGCATGTATGCTTCTACTCCTTGTTCTAAATCAGACTTCTTCCGCAAATGGCGAAACGCTTTGACTCGGTGAGTTTCGCGGTATTCCGACTTCGATGCCCCGGTTGCCGAAATTCAGTTGCCTTTGAATTTCTGGTGATCCCTCTTGAGCATGTATGCTTCTGCTACTTGTTCTACATCAGACTTCTTCCGCAAACGGGGAAACGCTTGACTCGGTGAATTTCGCGGCATTCCGACTTCGATTCCCCGTTTGCCGAAATTCAGTTGCCTTTGAATTTCGGGTGACCCCTCTTGAGCATGTATGCTTCTGCTACTTGTTCTACATCAGACTTCTTCCGCAAACGGGGAAACGCTTTGACTCGGTGAATTTCGTGGCATTCCGACTTCGATTCCCCGTTTGCCGAAATTCAGTTGCCTTTGAATTTCTGGTGATCCCTCTTGAGCATGTGTGCTTCTACTCCTTGTTCTAAATCAGACTTCTTCCGCAAATGGTGAAACGCTTTGACTCGGTGAGTTTCGCGGTATTCCGACTTCGATGCCCCGGATGCCGAAATTCAGTTGCCTTTGAATTTCTGGTGATCCCTCTTGAGCATGTATGCTTCTGCTACTTGTTCTACATCAGACTTCTTCCGCAAACGGGGAAACGCTTTGACTCGGTGACTTTCGCGGCATTCCGACTTCGATTCCCCGTTTGCCGAAATTCAGTTGCCTTTGAATTTCTGGTGATCCCTCTTGAGCATGTATGCTTCTGCTCCTTGTTCTAAATCAGACTTTTTCTGCAAATGGCGAAACGCTTTGACTCGGTGAATTTTGCGGCATTCCGACTTCGATGCCCCGGTTGCCGAAATTCAGTTGCCTTTGAATTTCGGGTGACCCCTCTTGAGCATGTACGCTTCTGCTACTTGTTCTACATCAGACTTCTTCCGCAAACGGGGAAACGCTTTGACTCGGTGAATTTCGCGGCATTCCGACTTCGATTCCCCGTTTGCCGAAATTCAGTTGCCTTTGAATTTCTGGGGATCCCTCTTGAGCATGTATGCTTCTGCTCTTTGTTCTAAATCAGACTTCTTCTTCAAATGGCGAAACGCTTTGACTCGTTGAGTTTCACGGCATTCCAACTTCGATGCCCTGGTTGCCGAAATTCAGTTGCCTTTGAATTTCGGGTGACCCCTCTTGAGCATGTATGCTTCTTCTACTTGTTCTACATCAGACTTCTTCCGCAAACGGGGAAACGCTTTGACTCGGTGAATTTCGCGGCATTCCGACTTCGATTCCCCGTTTTCCGAAATTCAGTTGCCTTTGAATTTATGGTGATCCCTCTTGAGCATGTATGCTTCTGCTCCTTGTTCTAAATCAGACTTCTTCCGCAAATGGCAAAACACTTTGACTCGGTGAGTTTCGCGGCTTTCCGACTTCGATTCCCCGTTTGCCGAAATTCAGTTGCCTTTGAATTTCTGGTGATCCCTCTTGAGCATGTATGCTTCTCCTCCTTGTTCTAAATCAGACTTCTTCCGCAAATGGCAAAACGCTTTGACTCGGTGAGTTTCGCGGCATTCCGACTTCGATGCCCCGGTTGCCGAAATTCAGTTGCCTTTGAATTTCGGGTGACCCGTCTTGAGCATGTATGCTTCGGGTACTGTTTCTACATCAGACTTCTTCCGCAAACGGGGGAACGCTTTGACTCGGTGAATTTCGTGGCATTCGGACTTCGATTCCCCGTTTGCCAAAATTCAGTTGCCTTTGAATTTCTGGTGATCCCTCTTGAGCATGTATGCTTCTGCTACTTGTTCTACATCAGACTTCTTCCGCAAACGGGGAAACGCTTTGACTCGGTGAATTTCGCGGCATTCCGACTTCGATTCCCCGTTTGCCGAAATTCAGTTGCCTTTGAATTTCTGGTGGTCCCTCTTGAGCATGTATGCTTCTACTCCTTGTTCTAAGTCAGACTTCTTCCGCAAATGGCAAAACGCTTTGACTCGGTGAGTTTCGCGGCATTCCGACTTCGATGCCCCGGTTGCCGAAATTCAGTTGCCTTTGAATTTCGGGTGACCCCTCTTGAGCATGTATGCTTCTGCTACTTGTTCTACATCAGACTTCTTCCGCAAACGGGGAAACGCTTTGACTCGGTGAATTTCGCGGCATTCCGACTTCGATTCCCCGTTTGCCGAAATTCAGTTGCCTTTGAATTTCTGGTGATCCCTCTTGAGCATGTATGCTTCTGCTCCTTGTTCTAAATCAGACTTCTTCTGCAAATGGCGAAACGCTTTGACTCGGTGAATTTCGCGGCATTCCGACATCGATTCCCCGGTTGCCGAAATTCAGTTGCCTTTGAATTTCGGGTGACCCGTCTTGAGAATGTATGCTTCTGCTACTTGTTCTACATCAGACTTCTTCCGCAAAGGGGGAGACGGTTTGACGCGGTGAATTTCGCGGCATTCCGATCTCGATTCCCCGTTTGCCGAAATTCAGCTGCCTTTGAATTTCGGCTGACCCCTCTTGAGCATGTATGCTTCGGCTACTTGTTCTACATTAGACTTCTTCCGCAAACGGGGAAACGCTTTGACTCGGTGAATTTCGCGGCATTCCGACTTCGATTCCCCGTTTGACGAAATTCAGTTGCCTTTGAATTTCCGGTGATCCCTCTTGAGCATGTATGCTTCTCCTCCTTGTTCTACATCAGACTTCTTCTGCAAATGGCGAAACGCTTTGACTCGGTGAATTTCGCGGCATTCCGACTTCGATTCCCCGTTTGCCGAAATTCAGCTGCCTTTGAATTTCGGGTGACCCCTCTTGAGCATGTATGCTTCTGCTACTTGTTCTACATCAGACTTCTTCCGCAAACGGGGAAACGCTTTGACTCGGTGAATTTCGTGGCATTCCGACTTCGATTCCCCGTTTGCCGAAATTCAGTTGCCTTTGAATTTCTGGTGATCCCTCTTGAGCATGTGTGCTTCTACTCCTTGTTCTAAATCAGACTTCTTCCGCAAATGGTGAAACGCTTTGACTCGGTGAGTTTCGCGGTATTCCGACTTCGATGCCCCGGTTGCCGAAATTCAGTTGCCTTTGAATTTCTGGTGATCCCTCTTGAGCATGTATGCTTCTGCTACTTGTTCTACATCAGACTTCTTCCGCAAACGGGGAAACGCTTTGACTCGGTGACTTTCGCGGCATTCCGACTTCGATTCCCCGTTTGCCGAAATTCAGTTGCCTTTGAATTTCTGGTGATCCCTCTTGAGCATGTATGCTTCTGCTCCTTGTTCTAAATCAGACTTTTTCTGCAAATGGCGAAACGCTTTGACTCGGTGAATTTTGCGGCATTCCGACTTCGATGCCCCGGTTGCCGAAATTCAGTTGCCTTTGAATTTCAGGTGACCCCTCTTGAGCATGTATGCTTCTGCTACTTGTTCTACATCAGACTTCTTCCGCAAACGGGGAAACGCTTTGACTCGGTGAATTTCGCGGCATTCCGACTTCGATTCCCCGTTTGCCGAAATTCAGTTGCCTTTGAATTTCTGGGGATCCCTCTTGAGCATGTATGCTTCTGCTCTTTGTTCTAAATCAGACTTCTTCTTCAAATGGCGAAACGCTTTGACTCGTTGAGTTTCACGGCATTCCGACTTCGATGCCCTGGTTGCCGAAATTCAGTTGCCTTTGAATTTCGGGTGACCCCTCTTGAGCATGTATGCTTCTTCTACTTGTTCTACATCAGACTTCTTCCGCAAACGGGGAAACGCTTTGACTCGGTGAATTTCGCGGCATTCCGACTTCGATTCCCCGTTTTCCGAAATTCAGTTGCCTTTGAATTTATGGTGATCCCTCTTGAGCATGTATGCTTCTGCTCCTTGTTCTAAATCAGACTTCTTCCGCAAATGGCAAAACGCTTTGACTCGGTGAGTTTCGCGGCTTTCCGACTTCGATTCCCCGTTTGCCGAAATTCAGTTGCCTTTGAATTTCGGGTGACCCGTCTTGAGCATGTATGCTTCTGCTACTTGTTCTACATCAGACTTCTTCCGCAAATGGGGAGACGCTTTGACTCGGTGAATTTCGCGGCATTCGGACTTCGATTCCCCGTTTGCCGAAATTCAGTTGCCTTTGAATTTCTGGTTATCCCTCTTGAGCATGTATGCTTCTACTCCTTGTTCTAAATCAGACTTCTTC
The DNA here is from genome assembly GCA_033617975.1 of Populus alba x Populus glandulosa. Lineage (NCBI taxonomy): Eukaryota > Viridiplantae > Streptophyta > Magnoliopsida > Malpighiales > Salicaceae > Populus > Populus alba x Populus glandulosa. The sequence continues at coordinate 3,962,533 of CM066146.1, forward strand.
TGCAAATGGCGAAACGCTTTGACTCGGTGAATTCGCGGCATTCCGACTTCGATTCCCCGGTTGCCGAAATTCAGTTGCCTTAGAATTTCTGGTGATCCCTCTTGAGCATGTATGCTTCTACTCCTTGTTCTAAATCAGACTTCTTCTGCAAATGGCGACACGCTTTGACTCGGTGAATTTCGCGGCATTCCGACTTCGATTCCCCGTTTGCCGAAATTCAGTTGCCTTTGAATTTCTGGTGGTCCCTCTTGAGCATGTATGCTTCTACTCCTTGTTCTAAATCAGACTTCTTCCGCAAATGGCAAAATGCTTTGACTCGGTGAGTTTCGCGGCATTCCGACTTCGATGCCCCGGTTGCCGAAATTCAGTTGCCTTTGAATTTCGGGTGACCCGTCTTGAGCATGTATGCTTCTGCTACTTGTTCTACATCAGACTTCTTCCGCAAATGGGGAGACGCTTTGACTCGGTGAATTTCGCGGCATTCGGACTTCGATTCCCCGTTTGCCGAAATTCAGTTGCCTTTGAATTTCTGGTGATCCCTCTTGAGCATGTATGCTTCTACTCCTTGTTCTAAATCAGACTTCTTCCGCAAATGGCAAAATGCTTTGACTCGGTGAGTTTCGCGGCATTCCGACTTCGATGCCCCGGTTGCCGAAATTCAGTTGCCTTTGAATTTCGGGTGACCCGTCTTGAGCATGTATGCTTCTGCTACTTGTTCTACATCAGACTTCTTCCGCAAATGGGGAGACGCTTTGACTCGGTGAATTTCGCGGCATTCGGACTTCGATTCCCCGTTTGCCGAAATTCAGTTGCCTTTGAATTTCTGGTTATCCCTCTTGAGCATGTATGCTTCTACTCCTTGTTCTAAATCAGACTTCTTCTGCAAATGGCGAAACGCTTTGACTCGGTGAATTCGCGGCATTCCGACTTCGATTCCCCGGTTGCCGAAATTCAGTTGCCTTAGAATTTCTGGTGATCCCTCTTGAGCATGTATGCTTCTACTCCTTGTTCTAAATCAGACTTCTTCTGCAAATGGCGACACGCTTTGACTCGGTGAATTTCGCGGCATTCCGACTTCGATTCCCCGGTTGCCGAAATTCAGTTGCCTTTGAATTTCGGGTGACCCGTCTTGAGCATGTATGCTTCTGCTACTGGTTCTACATCAGACTTCTTCCGCAAATAGGGAGACGCTTTGACTCGGTGAGTTTCGCGGCATTCCGACTTCGATTCCCCGTTTGCCGAAATTCAGTTGCCTTTGAATTTCTGGTGATCCCTCTTGAGCATGTATGCTTCTGCTCCTTGTTCTAAATCAGACTTCTTCTGCAAATGGCGAAACGCTTTGACTCCTTCAGTTTCACGGCATTCCGACTTCGATGCCCCGGTTGCCGAAATTCAGTTGCCTTTGAATTTCGGGTGACCCGTCTTGAGCATGTATGCTTCTGCTACTTGTTCTACATCAGACTTCTTCCGCAAACGGGGAAACGCTTTGACTCGGTGAATTTCACGGCATTCCGACTTCGATTCCCTGTTTGCCGAAATTCAGTTGCCTTTGAATTTCTGGTGATCCCTCTTGAGCATGTATGCTTCTACTCCTTGTTCTAAATCAGACTTTTTCTGCAAATGGCGAAACGCTTTGACTCGGTGAATTTCGCGACATTCCGACTTCGATTCCCCGGTTGCCGAAATTCAGTTGCCTTAGAATTTCTGGTGATCCCTCTTGAGCATGTATGCTTCTGCTACTTGTTCTACATCAGACTTCTTCCGCAAATGGGGAGACGCTTTGACTCGGTGAGTTTCGCGGCATTCCGACTTCGATTCCCCGTTTGCCGAAATTCAGTTGCCTTTGAATTTCTGGTGATCCCTCTTGAGCATGTATGCTTCTGCTCTTTGTTCTAAATCAGACTTCTTCTTCAAATGGCGAAACGCTTTGACTCGGTGACTTTCGCGGCATTCCGACTTCGATTCCCCGGTTGCCGAAATTCAGTTGCCTTTGAATTTCGGGTGACCCGTCTTGAGCATGTATGCTTCTGCTACTTGTTCTACATCAGACTTCTTCCGCAAATGGGGAGACGCTTTGACTCGGTGAGTTTCGCGGCATTCCGACTTCGATTCCCCGTTTGCGGAAATTCAGTTACCTTTGAATTTCTGGTGATCCCTCTTGAGCATGTATGCTTCTGCTCTTTGATCTAAATCAGACTTCTTCTTCAAATGGCGAAACGCTTTGACTCGTTGACTTTCACGGCATTCCGACTTCGATGCCCCGGTTGCCGAAATTCAGTTGCCTTTGAATTTCGGGTGACCCCTCTTGAGCATGTGTGCTTCTGCTACTGGTTCTACATCAGACATCTTCCGCAAACGGGGAAACGCTTTGACTCGGTGAGTTTCGCGGCATTCCGACTTCGATGCCCCGGTTGCCGAAATTCAGTTGCCTTTGAATTTCGGGTGACCCGTCTTGAGCATGTATGCTTTTGCTACTTGTTCTACATCATACTTCTTCCGCAAACGGGGAAACGCTTTGACTCGCTGAATTTCGCGGCATTCGGACTTCGATTCCCCGTTTGCCGAAATTCAGTTGCCTTTGAATTTCTGGTGATCCCTCTTAAGCATGTATGCTTCTACTCCTTGATCTAAATCATACTTCTTCTGCAAATGGCGAAACGCTTTGACTCGGTGAATTTTGCGGCATTCCAACTTCGATTCCCCGTTTGCCGAAATTCAGTTGCCTTTGAATTTCGGGTGACCTGTCTTGAGCATGTATGCTTCTGCTACTTGGTCTACATCAGACTTCTTCCGCAAACGGGGAAACGCTTTGACTCGGTGAATTTCGCGGCATTCCGACTTCGATTCCCCGGTTGCCGAAATTCAGTTGCCTTTGAATTTCGGGTGACCCGTCTTGAGCATGTATGCTTCTGCTACTTGTTCTACATCAGACTTCTTCCGCAAACGGGGAAACGCTTTGACTCGGTGAATTTCGCGGCATTCCGACTTCGATTCCCCGTTTCCCGAAATTCAGTTGCCTTTGAATTTCGGGTGACCCCTCTTGAGCATGTATGCTTCTGCTACTTGTTCTACATCAGACTTCTTCCGCAAACGGGGAAACGCTTTGACTCGGTGAATTTCGCGGCATTCCGACTTCGGTTCCCCGATTGCCGAAATTCAGTTGCCTTTGAATTTCGGGTGACCCGTCTTGAGCATGTATGCTTCTGCTACTTGTTCTAAATCAGACTTCTTCCGCAAACGGGGAAACGCTTTGACTCGGTGAATTTCGCGGCATTCCGACTTCGATTCCCCGTTTGCCGAAATTCAGTTGCCTTTGAATTTCGGGTGACCACTCTTGAGCATGTATGCTTCTGCTACTTGTTCTACATCAGACTTCTTCCGCAAATGGGGAGACGCTTTGACTCGGTGAGTTTCGCGGCATTCCGACTTCGATTCCCCGTTTGCCGAAATTCAGTTGCCTTTGAATTTCTGGGTATCCCTCTTGAGCATGTATGCTTCTACTCCTTGTTCTAAATCAGACTTCTTCCGCAAATGGCGAAACGCTTTGACTCGGTGAGTTTCGCGGCATTCCGACTTCTATGCCCCGTTTGCCGAAATTCAGTTGCCTTTGAATTTCTGGTGATCCCTCTTGAGCATGTATGCTTCTACTCCTTGTTCTAAATCAGACTTCTTCTGCAAATGGCGAAACGCTTTGACTCGGTGAATTTCGCGGCATTCCGACTTCGATTCCACGGTTGCCGAAATTCAGTTGCCTTTGAATTTCGGTGACCCGTCTTGAGCATGTATGCTTCTGCTACTTGTTCTACATCAGACTTCTTCCGCAAACGGGGAAACGCTTTGACTCGGTGAATTTCGCGGCATTCCGACTTCGATTCCCCGGTTGCCGAAATTCAGTTGCCTTTGAATTTCGGGTGACCCGTCTTGAGCATGTATGCTTCTGCTACTTGTTCTAAATCAGACTTCTTCCGCAAACGGGGAAACGCTTTGACTCGGTGAATTTCGCGGCATTCCGACTTCGATTCCCCGATTGCCGAAATTCAGATGCCTTTGAATTTCGGGTGACCCGTCTTGAGCATGTATGCTTCTGCTACTTGTTCTACATCAGACTTCTTCCGCAAACGGGGAAACGCTTTGACTCGGTGAATTTCGCGGCATTCCGACTTCGATTCCCCGTTTGCCGAAATTTAGTTGCCTTTGAATTTCGGGTGACCCCTCTTGAGCATGTCTGCTTCTGCTACTTGTTCTACATCAGACTTCTTCCGCAAACGGGGAAACAATTTGACTCGATGAATTTCGCGGAATTCCGACTTCGATTCCTCGTTTGCCGAAATTCAGTTGCCTTTGAATTTCTGGTGATCCCTCTTGAGCATGTATGCTTCTGCTACTTGTTCTACATCAGACTTCTTCCACAAACGGGGAAACGCTTTGACTCGGTGAATTTCGCGGCATTCCGATTTCGATTCCCCGTTTTCCGAAATTCAGTTGCCTTTGAATTTCGGGTGACCTGTCTTGAGCATGTATGCTTCTGCTACTTGGTCTACATCAGACTTCTTCCGCAAACGGGGAAACGCTTTGACTCGGTGAATTTCGCGGCATTCCGACTTCGATTCCCCGGTTGCCGAAATTCAGTTGCCTTTGAATTTCGGGTGACCCCTCTTGAGCATGTGAGCTTCTGCAACTTGTTCTACATCAAACTTCTTCCGCAAACGGGGAAACGCTTTGACTCGGTGAATTTCGCGGCATTCCGACTTCGATTCCCCGATTGCCGAAATTCAGTTGCCTTTGAATTTCGGGTGACCCGTCTTGAGCATGTATGCTTCTGCTACTTGTTCTACATCAGACTTCTTCCGCAAACGGGGAAACGCTTTGACTCGGTGAATTTCGCGGCATTCCGACTTCGATTCCCCGTTTGCCGAAATTCAGTTGCCTTTGAATTTCGGGTGACCCCTCTTGAGCATGTCTGCTTCTGCTACTTGTTCTACATCAGACTTCTTCCGCAAACGGGGAAACAATTTGACTCGGTGAATTTCGCGGAATTCCGACTTCGATTCCTCGTTTGCCGAAATTCAGTTGCCTTTGAATTTCTGGTGATCCCTCTTGAGCATGTATGCTTCTGCTACTTGTTCTACATCAGACTTCTTCCCCAAACGGGGAAACGCTTTGACTCGGTGAATTTCGCGGCATTCCGACTTCGATTCCCCGTTTTCCGAAATTCAGTTGCCTTTGAATTTCTGGTGATCCCTCTTGAGCATGTATGCTTCTGCTCTTTGTTCTAAATCAGACTTCTTCTTCAAATGGCGAAACGCTTTGACTCGTTGAGTTTCACGGCATTCCGACTTCGATGCCCCGGTTGCCGAAATTCAGTTGCCTTTGAATTTCGGGTGACCCCTCTTGAGCATGTATGCTTCTGCTACTTGTTCTACATCAGACTTCTTCCGCAAACGGGGAAACTCTTTGACTCGGTGAATTTCGCGGCATTCGGACTTCGATTCCCCGTTTGCCGAAATTCAGTTGCCTTTGAATTTCTGGTGATCCTTCTTGAGCATGTATGCTTCTCCTCCTTGTTCTAAATCAGACTTCTTCTGCAAATGGCGAAACGCTTTGACTCGGTGACTTTCGCGGCATTCCGACTTCGATTCCACGGTTGCCGAAATTCAGTTGCCTTTGAATTTCGGGTGACCCGTCTTGAGCATGTATGCTTCTGCTACTTGTTCTACATCAAACTTCTTCCGCAAACGGGGACACGCTTTGACTCGGTGAATTTCGCGGCATTCCGACTTCGATTCCCCGGTTGCCGAAATTCAGTTGCCTTTGAATTTCGGGTGACCCGTCTTGAGCATGTATGCTTCTGCTACTTGTTCTACATCAGACTTCTTCCGCAAACGGGGAAACGCTTTGACTCGGTGAATTTCGCGGCATTCCGACTTCGATTCAACGTTTGCCGAAAGTCAGTTGCCTTTGAATTTCTGGGTATCCCTCTTGAGCATGTATGCTTCTGCTCCTTGTTCTAAATCAGACTTCTTCCGCAAATGGCGAAACGCTTTCACTCGGTGAGTTTCGCGGCAGTCCGACTTCGATTCCCCGTTTGCCGAAATTCAGTTGCCTTTGAATTTCGGGTGACGCCTCCTGAGCATGTATGCTTCTGCTACTTGTTCTACATCAGACTTCTCACGCAAACGGGGAAACGCTTTGACTCGGTGAATTTCGCGGCATTCCGACTTCGATGCCCCGGTTGCCGAAATTCAGTTGCCTTTGAATTTCGAGTGACCCCTCTTGAGCATGTATACTTCTGCTACTTGTTCTACATTAGACTTCTTCCGCAAACGGGGAAACAATTTGACTCGGTGAATTTTGCGGCTTTCCGACTTCGATTCCCCGTTTGCCGAAATTCAGTTGCCTTTGAATTTCTGGTGATCCCTCTTGAGCATGTATGCTTCTGCTCCTTGTTCTAAATCAGACTTCTTCCGCAAATGGCGAAACGCTTTGACTCGGTGAGTTTCACGGCATTCCGACTTCGATGCCCCGGTTGCCGAAATTCCGTTGCCTTTGAAATTCAGGTGACCCGTCTTGAGCATGTATGCTTCTGCTACTTGTTCTACATCAGACTTCTTCCGCAAATGGCGAAACGCTTTGACTCGTTGAGTTTCACGGCATTCCGACTTCGATTCCCCGGTTGCCGAAATTCAGTTGCCTTTGAATTTGCGGTGACCCCTCTTGAGCATGTATGCTTCTGCTACTTGTTCTACATCAGACTTCTTCCGCAAACGGGGAAACGCTTTGACTCGGTGAATTTCGCGGCATTCCGACTTCGATTCCCCGTTTGCCAAAATTCAGTTGCCTTTGAATGTCTGGTGATCCCTCTTGAGCATGTATGCTTCTGCTACTTGTTCTACATCAGACTTCTTCCGCAAACGGGGAAACGCTTTGAGTCGGTGAATTTCGCGGCATTCCGACTTCGATTCCCCGTTTGCCGAAATTCAGTTGCCTTTGAATTTCGGGTGACCCCTCTTGAGCATGTGAGCTTCTGCAACTTGTTCTACATCAGACTTCTTCCGCAAACGGGGAAAAGTTTTGACTCGGTGAATTTCGCGGCCCTCCAACTTCGATTCCACGTGTGCCGAAATTCTGTTGCCTTTGAATTTCTGGTGATCCCTCTTGAGCATGTATGCTTCTGCTACTTGTTCTACATCAGACTTCTTCCGCAAACGGGGAAACGCTTTGACTCGGTGAATTTCGCGGCATTCCGACTTCGATTCCCCGTTTGCCGAAATTCAGTTGCCTTTGAATTTCGGGTGACCCCTCTTGAGCATGTATGCTTCTGCTCCTTGTTCTAAATCAGACTTCTTCTGCAAATGGCGAAACGCTTTGACTCGGTGAGTTTCGCGACATTTCGACTTCGATTCCCCGGTTGCCGAAATTCAGTTGCCTTTGAATTTCGGGTGACCCGTCTTGAGCATGTATGCTTCTGCTACTTGTTCTACATCAGACTTCTTCCGCAAACGGGGAAACGCTTTGACTCGGTGAATTTCGCGGCATTCCGACTTCGATTCCCCGTTTGCCGAAATTCAGTTGCCTTTGAATTTCTGGTGATCCCTCTTGAGCATGTATGCTTCTGCTACTTGTTCTACATCAGACTTCTTCCCCAAACGGGGAAACGCTTTGACTCGGTGAATTTCGCGGCATTCCGACTTCGATTCCCCGTTTTCCGAAATTCAGTTGCCTTTGAATTTCTGGTGATCCCTCTTGAGCATGTATGCTTCTGCTCTTTGTTCTAAATCATACTTCTTCTTCAAATGGCGAAACGCTTTGACTCGTTGAGTTTCACGGCATTCCGACTTCGATGCCCCGGTTGCCGAAATTCAGTTGCCTTTGAATTTCGGGTGACCCCTCTTGAGCATGTATGCTTCTGCTACTTGTTCTACATCAGACTTCTTCCGCAAACGGGGAAACGCTTTGACTCGGTGAATTTCGCGGCATTCGGACTTCGATTCCCCGTTTGCCGAAATTCAGTTGCCTTTGAATTTCTGGTGATCCTTCTTGAGCATGTATGCTTCTCCTCCTTGTTCTAAATCAGACTTCTTCTGCAAATGGCGAAACGCTTTGACTCGGTGACTTTCGCGGCATTCCGACTTCGATTCCACGGTTGCCGAAATTCAGTTGCCTTTGAATTTCGGGTGACCCGTCTTGAGCATGTATGCTTCTGCTACTTGTTCTACATCAAACTTCTTCCGCAAACGGGGACACGCTTTGACTCGGTGAATTTCGCGGCATTCCGACTTCGATTCCCCGGTTGCCGAAATTCAGTTGCCTTTGAATTTCGGGTGACCCGTCTTGAGCATGTATGCTTCTGCTACTTGTTCTACATCAGACTTCTTCCGCAAACGGGGAAACGCTTTGACTCGGTGAATTTCGCGGCATTCCGACTTCGATGCCCCAGTTGCCGAAATTCAATTGCCTTTGAATTTCGAGTGACCCCTCTTGAGCATGTATACTTCTGCTACTTGTTCTACATTAGACTTCTTCCGCAAACGGGGAAACGCTTTGACTCGGTGAATTTTGCGGCTTTCCGACTTCGATTCCCCGTTTGCCGAAATTCAGTTGCCTTTGAATTTCTGGTGATCCCTCTTGAGCATGTATGCTTCTGCTCCTTATTCTAAATCAGACTTCTTCCGCAAATGGCGAAACGCTTTGACTCGGTGAGTTTCACGGCATTCCGACTTCGATGCCCCGGTTGCCGAAATTCCGTTGCCTTTGAAATTCAGGTGACCCGTCTTGAGCATGTATGCTTCTGCTACTTGTTCTACATCAGACTTCTTCCGCAAATGGCGAAACGCTTTGACTCGTTGAGTTTCACGGCATTCCGACTTCGATTCCCCGGTTGCCGAAATTCAGTTGCCTTTGAATTTGCGGTGACCCCTCTTGAGCATGTATGCTTCTGCTACTTGTTCTACATCAGACTTCTTCCGCAAACGGGGAAACGCTTTGACTCGGTGAATTTCGCGGCATTCCGACTTCGATTCCCCGTTTGCCAAAATTCAGTTGCCTTTGAATGTCTGGTGATCCCTCTTGAGCATGTGTGCTTCTGCTACTTGTTCTACATCAGACTTCTTCCGCAAACGGGGAAACGCTTTGATTCGGTGAATTTCGCGGCATTCCGACTTCGATTCCCCGTTTGCCGAAATTCAGTTGCCTTTGAATTTCGGGTGACCCCTCTTGAGCATGTATGCTTCTGCTCCTTGTTCTAAATCAGACTTCTTCTGCAAATGGCGAAACGCTTTGACTCGGTGAGTTTCGCGACATTCCGACTTCGATTCCACGGTTGCCGAAATTCAGTTGCCTTTGAATTTCGGGTGACCCTTCTTGAGCATGTATGCTTCTGCTACTTGTTCTACATCAGACTTCTTCCGCAAATGGCGAAACGCTTTGACTCGTTGAGTTTCACGGCATTCCGACTTCGATTCCCCGGTTGCCGAAATTCAGTTGCCTTTGAATTTCGGGTGACCCCTCTTGAGCATGTATGCTTCTGCTCGTTGTTCTAAATCAGACTTCTTCTGCAAATGGCGAAACGCTTTGACTCGGTGAGTTTCGCGACATTCCGACTTCGATTCCACGGTTGCCGAAATTCAGTTGCCTTTGAATTTCGGGTGACCCGTCTTGAGCATGTATGCTTCTGCTACTTGTTCTACATCAGACTTCTTCCGCAAACGGGGAAACGCTTTGACTCGGTGAATTTCGCGGCATTCGGACTTCGATTCCCCGGTTGCCGAAATTCAGTTGCCTTTGAATTTCGGGTGACCCGTCTTGAGCATGTATGCTTCTGCTGCTTGTTCTACATCAGACTTCTTCCGCAAACGGGGAAACGCTTTGACTCGGTCAATTTCGCGGCATTCCAACTTCGATTCCCCGTTTGCCGAAATTCAGTTGCCTTTGAATTTCGGGTGACCCCTCTTGAGCATGTATGCTTCTGCTACTTGTTCTACATCAGACTTCTTCCGCAAACGGGGAAACGCTTTGACTCGGTGACTTTCGCGGCATTCCGACTTCGATTCAACGTTTGCCGAAATTCATTTGCCTTTGAATTTCTGGTGATCCCTCTTGAGCATGTATGCTTCTGCTCCTTGTTCTAAATCAGACTTCTTCCGCAAATGGCGAAACGCTTTCACTCGGTGAGTTTCGCGGCATTCCGACTTCGATGCCCCGGTTGCCGAAATTCAGTTGCCTTTGAATTTCGGGTGACCCGTCTTGAGCAAGTATGCTTCTGCTACTTGTTCTACATCAGACTTCTTCCGCAAACGGGGAAACGCTTTGACTCGGTGAATTTCGCGGCATTCGGACTTCGATTCCCCGTTTGCCGAAATTCAGTTGCCTTTGAATTTCGGGTGACGCCTCTTGAGCATGTATGCTTCTGCTGCTTGTTCTACATCAGACTTGTTCCGCAAACTGGGAAACGCTTTGACTCGGTGAGTTTCGCGGCATTCCGACTTCGATTCCCCGTTTGCCGAAATTCAGTTGCCTTCGAATTTCTGGTGATCCCTCTTGAGCATGTATGCTTCTGCTACTTGTTCTACATCAGACTTCTTCCGCAAACGGGGAAACGCTTTGACTCGGTGAATTTAGCGGCATTCCGACTTCGATTCCCCGTTTGCCGAAATTCAGTTGCCTTTGAATTTCGGGTGACCCGTCTTGAGCATGTATGCTTTTGCTACTTGTTCTACATCAGACTTCTTCCGCAAACGGGGAAACGCTTTAACTCGGTGAATTTCGCGGCATTCGAACTTCGATTCCCCGGTTGCCGAAATTCAGTAGCCTTTGAATTTCGGGTGACCCGTCTTGAGCATGTATGCTTCTGCTACTTGTTCTACATCAGACTTCTTCCGCAAACAGGGAAACGCTTTGACTCGGTGAGTTTCGCGGCATTCCGACTTCGATTCCCCGTTTGCCGAAATTCAGTTGCCTTTGAATTTCTGGTGATCCCTCTTGAGCATGTATGCTTCTGCTCCTTGTTCTAAATCAGACTTCTTCTACAAATGGCGAAACGCTTTGACTCGGTGAGTTTCGCGGCATTCCGACTTCGATTCCCCGTTTGCCGAAATCCAGTTGCCTTTGAATTTCTGGTGATCCCTCTTGAGCATGTATGCTTCTGCTCCTTGTTCTAAATCAGACTTCTTCTGCAAATAGCGAAACGCTTTGACTCGATGAATTTCGCGGCATTCCGACCTCGATTCCCCGTTTGCCGAAATTCAGTTGCCTTTGAATGTCGGGTGACCCCTCTTGAGCATGTATGCTTCTGCTACTTGTTCTACATCAGACTTCTTCTGCAAACGGGGAAACGCTTTGACTCGGTGAATTTCGCGGCATTCCAACTTCGATTCCCCGTTTGCCGAAATTCAATTGCCTTTGAATTTCTGGTGATCCCTCTTAAGCATATATGCTTCTGCTACTTGTTCTACATCAGACTTCTTCCGCAAACGGGGAAACGCTTTAACTCGGTGACTTTCGCGGCATTCCGACTTCGATGCCCCAGTTGCCGAAATTCAGTTGCCTTTGAATTTCTAGTGATCCCTCTTGAGCATGTATGCTTCTGCTCCTTGTTCTAAATCAGACTTCTTCTGCAAATAGCGAAACGCTTTGACTTGTTGAGTTTCACGGCATTCCAACTTCGATGCCCCGGTTGCCGAAATTCAGTTGCCTTTGAATTTCGGGTGACCCCTCTTGAGCATGTATGCTTCTGCTACTTGTTCTACATCAGACTTCTTCCGCAAACGGGGAAACGCTTTGACTCGGTGAGTTTCGCGGCATTCCAACTTCGATTCCCCGTTTGCCGAAATTCAGTTGCCTTTGAATTTCTGGTGATCCCTCTTGAGCATGTATGCTTCTGCTACTTGTTCCACATCAGACTTCTTCCGCAAACGGGGAAACGCTTTGACTCGATGAATTTCGCGGCATTCCAACTTCGATTCCCCGTTTGCCGAAATTCAATTGCCTTTGAATTTCTGGTGATCCCTCTTAAGCATATATGCTTCTGCTACTTGTTCTACATCAGACTTCTTCCGCAAACGAGGAAACGCTTTGACTCGGTGACTTTCGCGGCATTCCGACTTCGATGCCCCGGTTGCCGAAATTCAGTTGCCTTTGAATTTCTAGTGAACCCTCCTGAGCATGTATGCTTCTGCTCCTTGTTCTAAATCAGACTTCTTCTGCAAATAGCGAAACGCTTTGACTCGTTGAGTTTCACGGCATTCCAACTTCGATGCCCCGGTTGCCGAAATTCAGTTGCCTTTGAATTTCGGGTGACCCCTCTTGAGCATGTATGCTTCTGCTACTTGTTCTAAATCAGACTTCTTCCGCAAACCGGGAAACGCTTTGACTCGATGAATTTCGCGGCATTCCGACCTCGATTCCCCGTTTGCCGAAATTCAGTTGCCTTTGAATTTCTGATGATCCCTCTTGAGCATGTATGCTTCTGCTACTTGTTCTACATCAGACTTCTTCCGCAAACGGGGAAACGCTTTGACTCGGTGAATTTCGCAGCATTCCGACTTCGATTCCCCGTTTGCCGAAATTCAGTTGCCTTTGAATTTTTGGTGATCCCTCTTGAGCATGTATGCTTCTGCTACTTGTTCGAAATCAGACTTCTTTCGCAAATGGCGAAACGCTTTGACTCGGTGAGTTTCACGGCATTCCGACTTCGATGCCCCGGTTGCCGAAATTCAGTTGCCTTTGAATTTCTGGTGATCCCTCTTGAGAATGTATGCTTCTGCTCCTTGTTCTAAATCAGACTTCTTCTACAAATGGCGAAACGCTTTGACTCGGTGAGTTTCGCGGCATTCCGACTTCGATTCCCCGTTTGCCGAAATTCAGTTGCCTTTGAATTTCTGGTGATCCCTATTGAGCATGTATGCTTCTGCTCCTTGTTCTAAATCAGACTTCTTCTGCAAATAGTGAAACGCTTTGACTCGATGAATTTCGCGGCATTCCGACCTCGATTCCCCGTTTGCCGAAATTCAGTTGCCTTTGAATTTCGGGTGACCCCTCTTGAGCATGTATGCTTCTGCTACTTGTTCTACATCAGACTTCTTCCGCAAACGGGGAAACGCTTTGACTCGGTGAATTTCGCGGCATTCCAACTTCGATTCCCCGTTTGCCGAAATTCAATTGCCTTTGAATTTCTGGTGATCCCTCTTAAGCATATATGCTTCTGCTACTTGTTCTACATCAGACTTCTTCTGCAAATAGCGAAACGCTTTGACTCATTGAGTTTCACGGCATTCCAACTTCGATGCCCCGGTTGCCGAAATTCAGTTGCCTTTGAATTTCGGGTGACCCCTCTTGAGCATGTATGCTTCTGCTACTTGTTCTACATCAGACTTCTTCCGCAAACGGGGAAACGCTTTGACTCGGTGAGTTTCGCGGCATTCCAACTTCGATTCCCCGTTTGCCGAAATTCAGTTGCCTTTGAATTTCTGGTGATCCCTCTTGAGCATGTATGCTTCTGCTACTTGTTCCACATCAGACTTCTTCCGCAAATGGGGAAACGCTTTGACTCGATGAATTTCGCGGCATTCCAACTTCGATTCCCCGTTTGCCGAAATTCAATTGCCTTTGAATTTCTGGTGATCCCTCTTAAGCATATATGCTTCTGCTACTTGTTCTACATCAGACTTCTTCCGCAAACGAGGAAACGCTTTGACTCGGTGACTTTCGCGGCATTCCGACTTCGATGCCCCGGTTGCCGAAATTCAGTTGCCTTTGAATTTCTAGTGAACCCTCCTGAGCATGTATGCTTCTGCTCCTTGTTCTAAATCAGACTTCTTCTGCAAATAGCGAAACGCTTTGACTCGTTGAGTTTCACGGCATTCCAACTTCGATGCCCCGGTTGCCGAAATTCAGTTGCCTTTGAATTTCGGGTGACCCCTCTTGAGCATGTATGCTTCTGCTACTTGTTCTAAATCAGACTTCTTCCGCAAACCGGGAAACGCTTTGACTCGATGAATTTCGCGGCATTCCGACCTCGATTCCCCGTTTGCCGAAATTCAGTTGCCTTTGAATTTCTGATGATCCCTCTTGAGCATGTATGCTTCTGCTACTTGTTCTACATCAGACTTCTTCCGCAAACGGGGAAACGCTTTGACTCGGTGAATTTCGCAGCATTCCGACTTCGATTCCCCGTTTGCCGAAATTCAGTTGCCTTTGAATTTTTGGTGATCCCTCTTGAGCATGTATGCTTCTGCTACTTGTTCGAAATCAGACTTCTTTCGCAAATGGCGAAACGCTTTGACTCGGTGAGTTTCACGGCATTCCGACTTCGATGCCCCGGTTGCCGAAATTCAGTTGCCTTTGAATTTCTGGTGATCCCTCTTGAGAATGTATGCTTCTGCTCCTTGTTCTAAATCAGACTTCTTCTACAAATGGCGAAACGCTTTGACTCGGTGAGTTTCGCGGCATTCCGACTTCGATTCCCCGTTTGCCGAAATTCAGTTGCCTTTGAATTTCTGGTGATCCCTATTGAGCATGTATGCTTCTGCTCCTTGTTCTAAATCAGACTTCTTCTGCAAATAGTGAAACGCTTTGACTCGATGAATTTCGCGGCATTCCGACCTCGATTCCCCGTTTGCCGAAATTCAGTTGCCTTTGAATTTCGGGTGACCCCTCTTGAGCATGTATGCTTCTGCTACTTGTTCTACATCAGACTTCTTCCGCAAACGGGGAAACGCTTTGACTCGGTGAATTTCGCGGCATTCCAACTTCGATTCCCCGTTTGCCGAAATTCAATTGCCTTTGAATTTCTGGTGATCCCTCTTAAGCATATATGCTTCTGCTACTTGTTCTACATCAGACTTCTTCTGCAAATAGCGAAACGCTTTGACTCGTTGAGTTTCACGGCATTCCAACTTCGATGCCCCGGTTGCCGAAATTCAGTTGCCTTTGAATTTCGGGTGACCCCTCTTGAGCATGTATGCTTCTGCTACTTGTTCTACATCAGACTTCTTCCGCAAACGGGGAAACGCTTTGACTCGGTGAATTTCGCGGCATTCCAACTTCGATTCCCCGTTTGCCGAAATTCAGTTGCCTTTGAATTTCTGGTGATCCCTCTTGAGCATGTATGCTTCTGCTACTTGTTCCACATCAGACTTCTTCCGCAAACGGGGAAACGCTTTGACTCGATGAATTTCGCGGCATTCCAACTTCGATTCCCCGTTTGCCGAAATTCAATTGCCTTTGAATTTCTAGTGATCCCTCTTAAGCATATATGCTTCTGCTACTTGTTCTACATCAGACTTCTTCCGCAAACGAGGAAACGCTTTGACTCGGTGACTTTCGCGGCATTCCGAATTCGATGCCCCGGTTGCTGAAATTCAGTTGCCTTTGAATTTCTAGTGATCCCTCTTGAGCATGTATGCTTCTGCTCCTTGTTCTAAATCAGACTTCTTCTGCAAATAGCGAAACGCTTTGACTCGTTGAGTTTCACGGCATTCCAACTTCGATGCCCCGGTTGCCGAAATTCAGTTGCCTTTGAATTTCGGGTGACCCCTCTTCAGCATGTATGCTTCTGCTACTTGTTCTACATCAGACTTCTTCCGCAAACGGGGAAACGCTTTGACTCGGTGAATTTCACGGCATTCCAACTTCGATTCCCCGTTTGCCGAAATTCAGTTGCCTTTGAATTTCTGGTGATCCCTCTTGAGCATATATGCTTCTGCTACTTGTTCTAAATCAGACTTCTTCCGTAAACCGGGAAACGCTTTGACTCGATGAATTTCGCGGCATTCCGACTTCGATTCCCCGTTTGCCAAAATTCAGTTGCCTTTGAATTTCTGGTGATCCCTCTTGAGCATGTATGCTTCTGCTACTTGTTCTACATCAGACTTCTTCCGCAAACGGGGAAACGCTTTGACTCGGTGACTTTCGCGGCATTCCAACTTCGATGCCCCGGTTGCCGAAATTCAGTTGCCTTTGAATTTCTAGTGATCCCTCTTGAGCATGTATGCTTCTGCTACTTGTTCTAAATCAGACATCTTTTGCAAATGGCGAAACGTTTTGACTCGTTGAGTTTTACGGCATTCCTACTTCGATGCCCCGGTTGCCGAAATTCAGTTGCCTTTGAATTTCTGGTGATCCCTCTTGAGAATGTATGCTTCTGCTCCTTGTTCTAAATCAGACTTCTTCTACAAATGGCGAAACGCTTTGACTCGGTGAGTTTCGCGGCATTCCGACTTCGATTCCCCGTTTGCCGAAATTCAGTTGCCTTTGAATTTCTGGTGATCCCTATTGAGCATGTATGCTTCTGCTCCTTGTTCTAAATCAGACTTCTTCTGCAAATAGTGAAACGCTTTGACTCGATGAATTTCGCGGCATTCCGACCTCGATTCCCCGTTTGCCGAAATTCAGTTGCCTTTGAATTTCGGGTGACCCCTCTTGAGCATGTATGCTTCTGCTACTTGTTCTACATCAGACTTCTTCCGCAAACGGGGAAACGCTTTGACTCGGTGAATTTCGCGGCATTCCAACTTCGATTCCCCGTTTGCCGAAATTCAATTGCCTTTGAATTTCTGGTGATCCCTCTTAAGCATATATGCTTCTGCTACTTGTTCTACATCAGACTTCTTCTGCAAATAGCGAAACGCTTTGACTCGTTGAGTTTCACGGCATTCCAACTTCGATGCCCCGGTTGCCGAAATTCAGTTGCCTTTGAATTTCGGGTGACCCCTCTTGAGCATGTATGCTTCTGCTACTTGTTCTACATCAGACTTCTTCCGCAAACGGGGAAACGCTTTGACTCGGTGAATTTCGCGGCATTCCAACTTCGATTCCCCGTTTGCCGAAATTCAGTTGCCTTTGAATTTCTGGTGATCCCTCTTGAGCATGTATGCTTCTGCTACTTGTTCCACATCAGACTTCTTCCGCAAACGGGGAAACGCTTTGACTCGATGAATTTCGCGGCATTCCAACTTCGATTCCCCGTTTGCCGAAATTCAATTGCCTTTGAATTTCTAGTGATCCCTCTTAAGCATATATGCTTCTGCTACTTGTTCTACATCAGACTTCTTCCGCAAACGAGGAAACGCTTTGACTCGGTGACTTTCGCGGCATTCCGAATTCGATGCCCCGGTTGCTGAAATTCAGTTGCCTTTGAATTTCTAGTGATCCCTCTTGAGCATGTATGCTTCTGCTCCTTGTTCTAAATCAGACTTCTTCTGCAAATAGCGAAACGCTTTGACTCGTTGAGTTTCACGGCATTCCAACTTCGATGCCCCGGTTGCCGAAATTCAGTTGCCTTTGAATTTCGGGTGACCCCTCTTCAGCATGTATGCTTCTGCTACTTGTTCTACATCAGACTTCTTCCGCAAACGGGGAAACGCTTTGACTCGGTGAATTTCACGGCATTCCAACTTCGATTCCCCGTTTGCCGAAATTCAGTTGCCTTTGAATTTCTGGTGATCCCTCTTGAGCATATATGCTTCTGCTACTTGTTCTAAATCAGACTTCTTCCGTAAACCGGGAAACGCTTTGACTCGATGAATTTCGCGGCATTCCGACTTCGATTCCCCGTTTGCCAAAATTCAGTTGCCTTTGAATTTCTGGTGATCCCTCTTGAGCATGTATGCTTCTGCTACTTGTTCTACATCAGACTTCTTCCGCAAACGGGGAAACGCTTTGACTCGGTGACTTTCGCGGCATTCCAACTTCGATGCCCCGGTTGCCGAAATTCAGTTGCCTTTGAATTTCTAGTGATCCCTCTTGAGCATGTATGCTTCTGCTACTTGTTCTAAATCAGACATCTTTTGCAAATGGCGAAACGCTTTGACTCGTTGAGTTTTACGGCATTCCTACTTCGATGCCCCGGTTGCCGAAATTCAGTTGCCTTTGAATTTCTGGTGATCCCTCTTGAGAATTGTATGCTTCTGCTACTTGTTCTACATCAGACTTCTTCCGCAAACGGGGAAATGCTTTGACTCGGTGAGTTTCGCGGCATTCCGACTTCGATTCCCCTTTTGCCGAAATTCAGTTGCCTTTGAACTTTTGGTGATCCCTCTTGAGCATGTATGCTTCTGCTACTTGTTCTAAATCAGACTTCTTTCGCAAACGAGGAAACGCTTTGACTCGGTGAGTTTCGCGGCATTCCGACTTCGATGCCCCAGTTGCCGAAATTCAGTTGCCTTTGAATTTATGGTGATCCCTCTTGAGCATGTATGCTTCTGCTACTTGTTCTAAATCAGACTTCTTTCGCAAATGGCGAAACGCTTTGACTCGGTGAATTTTGCGGCATTCCGACTTCGATTCACCGTTAGCCGAAAATTAGTTGCCTTTGAATTTCTAGTGATCCCTCTTGAGCATGTATGCTTCTGCTCCTTGTTCTAAATCAGACTTCTTCAGCAAATAGCGAAACGCTTTGACTCGTTGAGTTTCCTGGCATTCCAACTTCGATGCCCCGGTTGTCAAAATTCAGTTGCCTTTGAATTTCGGGTGACCCCTCTTGAGCATGTATGCTTCTGCTACTTGTTCTACATCAGACTTCTTCCGCAAACGGGGAAACGCTTTGACTCGGTGAATTTCGCGGCATTCCAACTTCGATTCCCCGTTTGCCGAAATTCAATTGCCTTTGAATTTCTGGTGATCCCTCTTAAGCATGTATGCTTCTGCTACTTGTTCTAAATCAGACTTCTTCCGCAAATGGCGAAACGCTTTGACTCGGTGAGTTTCGCGGCATTCCGACTTCGATTCCCCTGTTGCCGAAATTCAGTTGCCTTTGAATTTATGGTGATCCCTCTTGAGCATGTATGCTTCTGCTACTTGTTCTAAATCAGACTTCTTTCGCAAATGGCGAAACGCTTTGACTCGGTGAATTTCGCGGCATTCCGACTTCGATTCCCCGTTTGCCGAAATTCAGTTGCCTTTGAATTTCTGGTGATCCCTCTTGAGCATGTATGCTTCTGCTACTTGTTCTACATCAGACTTCTTCCGCAAACGGGGAAACGCTTTGACTCGGTGAGTTTCGCAGCATTCCGACTTCGGTGCCCCGGTTGCCGAAATTCAGTTGCCTTTGAATTTCTGGTGATCCCTCTTGAGCATATGTGCTTCTGCTACTTGTTCTAAATCAGACTTCTTCCGCAAACAGGGAAACGCTTTGACTCGATGAATTTCGCGGCATTCCGACTTCGATTCCCCGTTTGTCGAAATTCAGTTGCCTTTGAAATTTCTGGTGATACCTCTTGAGCATGTATGCTTCTGCTACTTGTTCTACATCAGACTTCTTCCGCAAACGGGGAAACGCTTTGACTCGGTGAATTTCGCGGCATTCCGACTTCGATTCCCCGTTTGCCGAAATTCAGTTGCCTTTGAATTTCTGGTGATCCCTCTTGAGCATGTATGCTTCTGCTACTTGTTCTAAATCAGACTTCTTCCGCAAATGGCGAAACGCTTTGACTCGGTGAATTTCGCGGCATTCCGACTTCGATGCCCCGGTTGCCGAAATTCAGTTGCCTTCGAATTTCTGGTGATCCCTCTTGAGCATGTATGCTTCTGCTACTTGTTCTACATCAAACTTCTTTCGCAAATGGTGAAACGCTTTGACTCGGTGAGTTTCGCGGCATTCCGACTTCGATTCCCCGTTTGCCGAAATTCAGTTGCCTTTGAATTTCGGGTGACCCCTCTTGAGCATGTATGCTTCTGCTACTTGTTCTAAATCAGACTTCTTTCGCAAATGGCGAAACGCTTTGACTCGGTGAGTTTCGCGGCATTCCGACTTCGATGCCCCGGTTGCCGAAATTCAGTTGCCTTTGAATTTCTGGTGATCTCTCTTGAGCATGTATGCTTCTGCTCCTTGTTCTAAATCAGACTTCTTCCGCAAACGGGGAAACGCTTTGACTCGGTGAGTTTCGCGGCATTCCGACTTCGATTCCCCTTTTGCCGAAATTCAGTTGCCTTTGAACTTCTGGTGATCCCTCTTGAGCATGTATGCTTCTGCTACTTGTTCTAAATCAGACTTCTTTCGCAAACGGGGAAACGCTTTGACTCGGTGAGTTTCGCGGCATTCCGACTTCGATGCCCCGGTTGCCGAAATTCAGTTGCCTTTGAATTTCTGGTGATCTCTCTTGAGCATGTATGCTTCTGCTACTTGTTCTAAATCAGACTTCTTCTACAAATGGCGAAACGCTTTGACTCGGTGAGTTTCGCGGCATTCCGACTTCGATTCCCCGTTTGCCGAAATTCAGTTGGCTTTGAATTTCTGGTGATCCCTCTTGAGCATGTATGCTTCTGCTCCTTGTTCTAAATCAGACTTCTTCTACAAATGGCGAAACGCTTTGACTCGTTGAGTTTCGCGGCATTCCGACTTCGATTCCCCGTTTGCCGAAATTCAGTTGCCTTTGAATTTTTGGTGATCCCTCTTGAGCATGTATGCTTCTGCTACTTATTCTACATCAGACTTCTTCCGCAAACGGGGAAACGCTTTGACTCGGTGAATTTCGCGGCATTCCGACTTCGATTCCCCGTTTGCCGAAATTCAGTTGCCTTTGAATTTGTGGTGATCCTTCTTGAGCATGTATGCTTCTGCTACTTGTTCTAAATCAGACTTCTTCCGCAAATGGCGAAACGCTTTGACTCGGTGAGTTTCGCGGCATTCCGACTTCGATGCCCCGGTTGTCGAAATTCAGTTGCCTTTGAATTTCTGGTGATCCCTCTTGAGCATGTATGCTTGAGCATTTATGCTTCTTCTACTTGTTCTACATCAGTCTTCTTCCGCAAACGGGGAAACGCTTTGACTCGGTGAATTTCAAGTCATTCCAACTTCGATTCCCCGTTTGCTGAAATTCAGTTGCCTTTGAATTTCTGGTGATCCCTCTTGAGCATGTATGCTTCTGCTACTTGTTCTAAATCAGACTTCTTCCGCAAATGGCGAAACGCTTTGACTCGGTGAGTTTCGCAGCATTCCGACTTCGATGCCCCGGTTGCCGAAATTCAGTTGCCTTTGAATTTCTGGTGATCCCTCTTGAGCATGTATGCTTCTGCTCCTTGTTCTAAATCAGACTTCTTCTGCAAATGGCGAAACGCTTTGACTCGTTGAGTTTCGCGGCATTCTGACTTCGATGCCTCGGTTGCCGAAATTCCGTTGCCTTTGAATTTCGGGTGAGCCCTCTTGAGCATGTATGGTTCTGCTACTTGTTCTACAACAGACTTCTTCCGCAAACGGGGAAACGCTTTAAATTGGTGAATTTCGCGGCATTCCGACTTCGATTCCCCGTTTTCCGAAATTCAGTTGCCTTTGAATTTCGGGTGACCCCTCTTGACCATGTATGCTTCTGCTACTTGTTCTACATCAGACTTCTTCCTGAAACGGCGAAACGCTTTGCCACAGTGAGTTTCGCGGCATTCCGACTTCGATTCCCCGGTTACCGAAATTCAGTTGCCTTTGAATTTCGGGCGACCACTCTTGAGCATGTATGCTTCTGCTACTTGTTCTACATCAGACTTCTTCTGCAAACGGGGAAACGCTTTGACTCGATGAATTTCGCGGCATTCTAACTTCGATTCCCCGTTTGCTGAAATTCAGTTGCCTTTGAATTTCTGGTGATCCCTCTTGAGCATATATGCTTCTGCTACTTGTTCTAAATCAGACTTCTTCCGCAAACAGGGAAACGCTTTGACTCGATGAATTTTGCGGCATTTCGACTTCGATTCCCCGTTTGCCAAAATTCAGTTGCCTTTGAATTTCTGGTGATCCCTCTTGAGCATGTATGCTTCTGCTACTTGTTCTACATCAGACTTCTTCCGCAAACAGGGAAACGCTTTGACTCGATGAATTTCGCGGCATTCCGACTTCGATGCCCCGGTTGCCGAAATTCAGTTGCCTTTGAATTTCTGGTGATCCCTCTTGAGCATGTATGCTTCTCCTACTTGTTCTAAATCAGATTTCTTCCGCAAATGGCGAAACGCTTTGACTCGGTGAATTTCGCGGCATTCCGACTTCGATTCCCCGTTTGCTGAAATTCAGTTGCCTTTGAATTTCTGGTGATCCCTCTTGAGCCTGTATGCTTCTGCTACTTGTTCTAAATCAGACTTCTTCCGCAAATGGGGAAACGCTTTGACTCGGTGAGTTTCGCGGCATTCCGACTTCGATGCCCCGGTTGCTGAAATTCAGTTGCCTTTGAATTTCGGGTGACCCCTCTTGAGCATTTATGCTTCTGCTACTTGTTCTACATCAGACTTCTTCCGCAAACGGGGAAACATTTTGACTCGGTGAATTTCGGGGCATTCCGACTTCGATTCCCTATTTGCCGAAATTCAGTTGCCTTTCAAATTTCTTGTGATCCCTCTTGAGCATGTATGCTTCTGCTACTTGTTCTACATCAGACTTCTTCCGCAAATGAGGAAACGCTTTGACTCGGAGAATTTCGCGGCATTCCGACTTCGATTCCCCGTTTGCCGAAATTCAGTTGCCTTTGAATTTCTGGTGATCCCTCTTGAGCATGTATGCTTCTGCTACTTCTTCTACATCAGACTTCTTCCGCAAACGGGGAAACGCTTTGACTCGGTGAATTTCGCGACATTCCAACTTCGATTCCCCGTTTGCTGAAATTCAGTTGCCTTTGAATTTCTGGTGATCCCTCTTGAGCATGTATGCTTCTGCTACTTGTTCTAAATCAGACTTCTTCCGCAAATGGCGAAACGATTTGACTCGGTGAGTTTCGCAGCATTCCGACTTCGATGCCCCGGTTGCCGAAATTCAGTTGCCTTTGAATTTCTGGTGATCCCTCTTGAGCATGTATGCTTCTGCTCCTTGTTCTAAATCAGACTTCTTCTGCAAATGGCGAAACGGTTTAAATTGGTGAATTTCGCGGCTTTCCGACTTCGATGCCTCGGTTGCCGAAATTCCGTTGCCTTTGAATTTCGGGTGAGCCCTCTGGAGCATGTATGGTTCTGCTACTTGTTCTACAACAGACTTCTTCCGCAAACGGGGAAACGCTTTAAATTGGTGAATTTCGCCGCATCCCGACTTCGATTCCCCGTTTTCCGAAATTCAGTTGCCTTTGAATTTCGGGTGACCCCTCTTGACCATGTATGCTTCTGCTACTTGTTCTACATCAGACTTCTTCCTGAAACGGCGAAACGCTTTGCCACAGTGAGTTTCGCGGCATTCCGACTTCGATTCCCCGGTTACCGAAATTTAGTTGCCTTTGAATTTCGGGCGACCACTCTTGAGCATGTATGCTTCTGCTACTTGTTCTACATCAGACTTCTTCCTCAAACGGCGAAACGCTTTGACTCGGTGAATTTCGCGGCATTCCGCCTTCGATTCCCCGTTTGCTGAAATTCAGTTGCCTTTGAATTTCGGGTGACCCCTCTTGAGCATGTATGCTTCTGCTACTTGTTCTACATCAGACTTCTTCCGCAAACGGGGAAATGCTTTGATTCGGTGAGTTTCGCGGCATTCCGACTTTTATTCCCTGGTTGCCGAAATTCAGTTGCCTTTGAATTTCTGGTGATCCCTCTTGAGCATTTATGCTTCTTCTACTTGTTCTACATCAGTCTTCTTCCGCAAACGGTGAAACGCTTTGACTCGGTGAATTTCAAGGCATTCCGACTTCGATTCCCTGTTTGTTGAAATTCAGTTGCCTTTGAATTTCTTGTGATCCCTCTTGAGCATGTATGCTTCTGCTACTTGTTCTACATCA
The DNA here is from genome assembly GCA_033617975.1 of Populus alba x Populus glandulosa. Taxonomy (NCBI): domain Eukaryota; kingdom Viridiplantae; phylum Streptophyta; class Magnoliopsida; order Malpighiales; family Salicaceae; genus Populus; species Populus alba x Populus glandulosa. Next base: position 3,986,205 of record CM066146.1, read on the forward strand.
GACTTCTTCCGCAAATGAGGAAACGCTTTGACTCGGTGAATTTCACGGCATTCCGACTTTGATTCCCCGTTTGCCGAAATTCAGTTGCCTTTGAATATCTGGTGATCCCTCTTGAGCATGTATACTTCTGCTACTTGTTCTACATCAGACTTCTTCCGCAAACGGGGAAACGCTTTGACTCGGTGAATTTCAAGGCATTCCGACTTCGATTCCCTGTTTGCCGAAATTCAGTTGCCTTTGAATTTCTAGTGATCCCTCTTGAGCATGTATGCTTCTGCTCCTTGTTCTAAATCAGACTTCTTCTGCAAATGGCGAAACGCTTTGACTCGTTAAGTTTCGCGGCATTCCAACTTCGATGCCCCGGTTGCCGAAATTCAGTTGCCTTTGAATTTCGGGTGACCCCTCTTGAGCATGTATTCTTCTGCTACTTGTTCTACATCAGACTTCTTCCGCAAATGGGGAAACGCTTTGACGCGGTGAATTTCGCGGCATTCCGACTTCAATGCCCCGGTTGCTGAAATTCAGCTGCCTTTGAATTTCGGGTGATCCCTCTTGAGCATGTATGCTTCTCCTACTTGTTCTAAATCAGATTTCTTCCGCAAACGGGGAAACGCTTTGACTCGGTGAATTTCGCGGCATTCCGACTTCGATTCCCCGTTTGCTGAAATTCAGTTGCCTTTGAATTTCTGGTGATCCCTCTTGAGCCTGTATGCTTCTGCTACTTGTTCTAAATCAGACTTCTTCCGCAAATGGCGAAACGCTTTGACTCGGTGAGTTTCGCAGCATTCCGACTTCGATGCCCCGGTTGCTGAAATTCAGTTGCCTTTGAATTTTTGGTGATCCCTCTTGAGCATGTATGCTTCTCCTCCTTGTTCTAAATCAGATTTCTTCCACAAACGTCGAAACGCTATGACTCGGTGAGTTTCGCGGGATTCCGACTTCGATTCCCCGATTGCCGAAATTTAGTTGCCTTTGAATTTCTGGTGATCCCTCTTGAGCATGTATGCTTCTGCTACTTGTTCTAAATCAGACTTCTTCCGCAAATGGTGAAACGCTTTGACTCGGTGAGTTTCGCCGCATTCCGACTTCGATGCCCCGGTTGCCGAAATTCAGTTCCCTTTGAATTTCGAGTGACCTCTCTTGAGCATGTATGCTTCTGCTATTTTTTCTACATCAGACTTCTTCCGCAAACGGGGAAATGCTTTGACTCGGTGAATTTCGCGGCATTCCGACTTCGATTCCCTGTTTGCCGAAATTCAGTTGCCTTTGAATTTCTTGTGATCCCTCTTGAGCATGTATGCTTCTGCTACTTGTTCTACATCAGACTTCTTTCGCAAAGGAGGAAACACTTTGACTCGGTGAATTTCGCGGCATTCCGACTTCGATTCCCCGTTTGCCAAAATTCAGTTGCCTTTGAATTTCTGGTGATCCCTCTTGAGCATGTATGCTTCTGCTACTTGTTCTACATCAGACTTCTTCCGCAAACGGGGAAACGCTTTGACTAGGTGACTTTCGCGGCATTCCGCCTTCGATTCCCCGGTTGCCGAAATTTAGTTTCCTTTGAATTTCGGGTGACCCCTCTTGAGCATGTATGCTTCTGCTACTTGTTCTACATCAGACTTCTTCCGCAAACGGGGAAATGCTTTGACTCGGTGAATTTCGCGGCATTCCGACTTTTATTCCCTGGTTGCCGAAATTCAGTTGCCTTTGAATTTCTTGTGATCCCTCTTGAGCATGTATGCTTCTGCTACTTGTTATACATCAGACTTCTTCCGCAAATGAGGAAACACTTTGACTCGGTGAATTTCGCGGCATTCCGACTTCGATTCCCCGTTTGCTGAAATTCAGTTGCCTTTGAATTTCTGGTGATCCCTCTTGAGCATGTATGCTTCTGCTACTTGTTCTACATCAGACTTCTTCCGCAAACGGGGAAACGCTTTGACTCGGTGAATTTCAAGGCATTCCGACTTCGATTCCCTGTTTGCCGAAATTCAGTTACCTTTGAATTTCTGGTGATCCCTCTTGAGCATGTATACTTCTGCTCCTTGTTCTAAATCAGACTTCTTCTGCAAATGGCGAAACGCTTTGACTCGTTTAGTTTCGCGACATTCCGACTTCGATGCCCCGGTTGCCGAAATTCAGTTGCCTTTGAATTTCGGGTGACCCCTCTTGAGCATGTATGCTTCTGCTACTTGTTCTACATCAGACTTCTTCCGCAAACGGGGAAACGCTTTGACGCGGTGAATTTCGCGGCATTCCGACTTCGATGCCCCGGTTGATGAAATTCAGTTGCCTTTGAATTTCGGGTGATCCCTCTTGAGCATGTATGCTTCTCCTACTTGTTCTAAATCAGATTTCTTCCACAAACGTCGAAACGCTTTGACTCGGTGAGTTTCGCGGCATTCCGACTTCGATTCCCCGTTTGCCGAAATTTAGTTGCCTTTGAATTTCTGGTGATCCCTCTTGAGCATGTATGCTTCTGCTACTTATTCTAAATCAGACTTCTTCCGCAAATGGCGAAACGCTTTGACTCGGTGAGTTTCGCAGCATTCCGACTTCGATGCCCCGGTTGCCGAAATTCAGTTGCCTTTGAATTTCTGGTGATCCCTCTTGAGCATGTATGCTTCTGCTCATTGTTCTAAATCAGATTTCTTCCACAAACGTCGAAACGCTTTGACTCGGTGAGTTTCGCGGCATTCCGACTTTGATTCCCCGGTTGCCGAAATTTAGTTGCCTTTGAATTTCTGGTGATCCCTCTTGAGCATGTATGCTTCTGCTACTTGTTCTAAATCAGACTTCTTCCGCAAATGGCCAAACGCTTTGACTCGGTGAGTTTCGCAGCATTCCGACTTCGATGCCCCGGTTGCCGAAATTCAGTTCCCTTTGAATTTCGGGTGACCTCTCTTGAGCATGTATGCTTCTGCTACTTGTTCTACATCAGACTTCTTCCGCAAACGGGGAAATGCTTTGACTCGGTGAATTTCGCGGCATTCCGACTTCGATTCCCTGTTTGCCGAAATTCAGTTGCCTTTGAATTTCTTGTGATCCCTCTTGAGCATGTATGCTTCTGCTACTTGTTCTACATCAGACTTCTTCCGCAAATGCGGAAACACTTTGACTCGGTGAATTTCGCGGCATTCCGACTTCGATTCCCCGTTTGCCGAAATTCAGTTGCCTTTGAATTTCTGGTGATCCCTCTTGAGCATGTATGCTTCTGCTACTTGTTCTACATCAGACTTCTTCCGCAAACGGGGAAACGCTTTGACTCGGTGAATTTCGCAGCCTTCCGACTTCGATGCCCCGGTTGCCGAAATTCAGTTGCCTTTGAATTTCTGGTGATCCCTCTTGAGCATGTATGCTTCTGCTCCTTGTTCTAAATTAGATATCATCTGCTAATGGCGAAACGCTTTGACTCGGTGAGTTTCGCGGCATTCCGACTTCGATTCCCCGGTTGCCGAAATTTAGTTGCCTTTGAATTTCTGGTGATCCCTCTTGAGCATGTATGCTTCTGCTACTTGTTCTAAATCAGACTTCTTCCGCAAATGGCAAAACGCTTTGACTCGGTGAGTTTCGCAGCATTCCGACTTCGATGCCCCGGTTGCCGAAATTCAGTTGCCTTTGAATTTCTGGTGATCCCTCTTGAGCATGTATGCTTCTGCTCCTTGTTCTAAATCAGATATCTTCTGCAAATGGCGAAACGCTTTGACTCGTTGAGTTTCGCGGCATTCCGACTTCGATGCCCCGGTTGCTGAAATTCAGTTGCCTTTGAATTTCGGGTGACCCCTCTTGAGCATGTATGCTTCTGCTACTTGTTCTACATCAGACTTCTTCCGCAAACGGGGAAACGCTTTGACGCGGTGAATTTCGCGGCATTCCGACTTCGATGCCCCGGTTGCCGAAATTCAGTTGCCTTTGAATTTCGGGTGATCCATCTTGAGCATGTATGCTTCTGCTCCTTGTTCTAAATCAGACTTCTTCTGCAAATGGCGAAATGCTTTGACTCGTTGAGTTTCGCGGCATTCCGACTTCGATGCCCCGGTTGCCGAAATTTAGTTGCCTTTGAATTTCTGGTGATCCCTCTTGAGCATGTATGCTTCTGCTCCTTGTTCTAAATTAGATTTCTTCCACAAACGTCGAAACGCTTTGACTCGGTGAGTTTCGCGGCATTCCGACTTCGATTCCCCGATTGCCGAAATTTAGTTGCCTTTGAATTTCTGGTGATCCCTCTTGAGCATGTATGCTTCTGCTACTTGTTCTACATCAGACTTCTTCCGCAAACGGGGAAATGCTTTGACTCGGTGAATTTCGCGGCATTCCGACTTCGATTCCCTGTTTGCCGAAATTCAGTTGCCTTTGAATTTCTTGTGATCCCTCTTGAGCATGTATGCTTCTGCTACTTGTTCTACATCAGACTTCTTCCGCAAATGCGGAAACACTTTGACTCGGTGAATTTCGCGGCATTCCGACTTCGATTCCCTGTTTGCCGAAATTCAGTTGCCTTTGAATTTCTTGTGATCCCTCTTGAGCATGTATGCTTCTGCTACTTGTTCTACATCAGACTTCTTCCGCAAATGCGGAAACACTTTGACTCGGTGAATTTCGCGGCATTCCGACTTCGATTCCCCGTTTGCCGAAATTCAGTTGCCTTTGAATTTCTGGTGATCCCTCTTGAGCATGTATGCTTCTGCTACTTGTTCTACATCAGACTTCTTCCGCAAACGGGGAAACGCTTTGACTCGGTGAATTTCGCAGCCTTCCGACTTCGATGCCCCGGTTGCCGAAATTCAGTTGCCTTTGAATTTCTGGTGATCCCTCTTGAGCATGTATGCTTCTGCTCCTTGTTCTAAATTAGATATCATCTGCTAATGGCGAAACGCTTTGACTCGGTGAGTTTCGCGGCATTCCGACTTCGATTCCCCGGTTGCCGAAATTTAGTTGCCTTTGAATTTCTGGTGATCCCTCTTGAGCATGTATGCTTCTGCTACTTGTTCTAAATCAGACTTCTTCCGCAAATGGCAAAACGCTTTGACTCGGTGAGTTTCGCAGCATTCCGACTTCGATGCCCCGGTTGCCGAAATTCAGTTGCCTTTGAATTTCTGGTGATCCCTCTTGAGCATGTATGCTTCTGCTCCTTGTTCTAAATCAGATATCTTCTGCAAATGGCGAAACGCTTTGACTCGTTGAGTTTCGCGGCATTCCGACTTCGATGCCCCGGTTGCTGAAATTCAGTTGCCTTTGAATTTCGGGTGACCCCTCTTGAGCATGTATGCTTCTGCTACTTGTTCTACATCAGACTTCTTCCGCAAACGGGGAAACGCTTTGACGCGGTGAATTTCGCGGCATTCCGACTTCGATGCCCCGGTTGCCGAAATTCAGTTGCCTTTGAATTTCGGGTGATCCATCTTGAGCATGTATGCTTCTGCTCCTTGTTCTAAATCAGACTTCTTCTGCAAATGGCGAAATGCTTTGACTCGTTGAGTTTCGCGGCATTCCGACTTCGATGCCCCGGTTGCCGAAATTTAGTTGCCTTTGAATTTCTGGTGATCCCTCTTGAGCATGTATGCTTCTGCTCCTTGTTCTAAATTAGATTTCTTCCACAAACGTCGAAACGCTTTGACTCGGTGAGTTTCGCGGCATTCCGACTTCGATTCCCCGATTGCCGAAATTTAGTTGCCTTTGAATTTCTGGTGATCCCTCTTGAGCATGTATGCTTCTGCTACTTGTTCTAAATCAGACTTCTTCCGCAAATGGCGAAACGCTTTGACTCGGTGAGTTTCGCAGCATTCCGACTTCGATGCCCCGGTTGCCGAAATTCAGTTGCCTTTGAATTTCTGGTGATCCCTCTTGAGCATGTATGCTTCTGCTCCTTGTTCTAAATCAGATATCTTCTGCAAATGGCGAAACGCTTTGACTCGTTGAGTTTCGCGGCATTCCGACTTCGATGCCCCGGTTGCTGAAATTCAGTTGCCTTTGAATTTCGGGTGACCCCTCTTGAGCATGTATGCTTCTGCTACTTGTTCTACATCAGACTTCTTCCGCAAACGGGGAAACGCTTTGACGCGGTGAATTTCGCGGCATTCCGACTTCGATGCCCCGGTTGCCGAAATTCAGTTGCCTTTGAATTTCGGGTGATCCATCTTGAGCATGTATGCTTCTGCTCCTTGTTCTAAATCAGACTTCTTCTGCAAATGGCGAAATGCTTTGACTCGTTGAGTTTCGCGGCATTCCGACTTCGATGCCCCGGTTGCCGAAATTTAGTTGCCTTTGAATTTCTGGTGATCCCTCTTGAGCATGTATGCTTCTGCTCCTTGTTCTAAATTAGATTTCTTCCACAAACGTCGAAACGCTTTGACTCGGTGAGTTTCGCGGCATTCCGACTTCGATTCCCCGATTGCCGAAATTTAGTTGCCTTTGAATTTCTGGTGATCCCTCTTGAGCATGTATGCTTCTGCTCCTTGTTCTAAATCAGACTTCTTCTGCAAATGGCGAAATGCTTTGACTCGTTGAGTTTCGCGGCATTCCGACTTCGATGCCCCGGTTGCCGAAATTTAGTTGCCTTTGAATTTCTGGTGATCCCTCTTGAGCATGTATGCTTCTGCTCCTTGTTCTAAATTAGATTTCTTCCACAAACGTCGAAACGCTTTGACTCGGTGAGTTTCGCGGCATTCCGACTTCGATTCCCCGATTGCCGAAATTTAGTTGCCTTTGAATTTCTGGTGATCCCTCTTGAGCATGTATGCTTCTGCTCCTTGTTCTAAATTAGATATCATCTGCTAATGGCGAAACGCTTTGACTCGGTGAGTTTCGCGGCATTCCGACTTCGATTCCCCGGTTGCCGAAATTTAGTTGCCTTTGAATTTCTGGTGATCCCTCTTGAGCATGTATGCTTCTGCTACTTGTTCTAAATCAGACTTCTTCCGCAAATGGCGAAATGCTTTGACTCGTTGAGTTTCGCGGCATTCCGACTTCGATGCCCCGATTGCCGAAATTTAGTTGCCTTTGAATTTCTGGTGATCCCTCTTGAGCATGTATGCTTCTGCTACTTGTTCTAAATCAGACTTCTTCCGCAAATGGCGAAACGCTTTGACTCGGTGAGTTTCGCGGCATTCCAACTTCACTGCCCCGGTTGCCGAAATTCAGTTGCCTTTGAATTTCTGGTGATCCATCTTGAGCATGTATGCTTCTGCTCCTTGTTCTAAATCAGACTTCTTCTGCAAATGGCGAAACGCTTTGACTCGTTGAGTTTCGCGGCATTCCGACTTCGATGCCCCGGTTGCCGAAATTCAGTTGCCTTTGAATTTCTGGTGATCCCTCTTGAGCATGTATGCTTCTGCTCCTTGTTCTAAATCAGATATCTTCTGCAAATGGCGAAACGCTTTGACTCGTTGAGTTTCGCGGCATTCCGACTTCGATGCCCCGGTTGCTGAAATTCAGTTGCCTTTGAATTTCGGGTGACCCCTCTTGAGCATGTATGCTTCTGCTACTTGTTCTACATCAGACTTCTTCCGCAAACGGGGAAACGCTTTGACGCGGTGAATTTCGCGGCATTCCGACTTCGATGCCCCGGTTGCCGAAATTCAGTTGCCTTTGAATTTCGGGAGATCCATCTTGAGCATGTATGCTTCTGCTCCTTGTTCTAAATCAGACTTCTTCTGCAAATGGCGAAATGCTTTGACTCGTTGAGTTTCGCGGCATTCCGACTTCGATGCCCCGGTTGCCGAAATTCAGTTGCCTTTGAATTTCTGGTGACCCCTCTTGAGCATGTATGCTTCTGCTACTTGTTCTAAATCAGACTTCTTCCGCAAATGGCGAAACGCTTTGACTCGGTGAGTTTCGCGGCATTCCAACTTCGATGCCCCGGTTGCCGAAATTCAGTTGCCTTTGAATTTCGGGTGACCCCTCTTGAGCATGTATGCTTCTGCTCCTTGTTCTAAATCAGACTTCTTCCGCAAATGGCGAAACGCTTTGACTCGTTGAGTTTCGCGGCATTCCCACTTCGATGCCCCGGTTGCCGAAATTCAGTTGCCTTTGAATTTCGGGTGACCCCTCTTGAGCATGTATGCTTCTGCTACTTGTTCTACATCAGACTTCTTCCGCAAACGGGGAAACGCTTTGACGCGGTGAATTTCGCGGCATTCCGACTTCGATGCCCCAGTTGCTGAAATTCAGTTGCCTTTGAATTTCGGGTGATCCCTCTTGAGCATGTATGCTTCTGCTACTTGTTCTAAATCAGACTTCTTCCGCAAATGGCGAAACGCTTTGACTCGGTGAGTTTCGCGGCATTCCTACTTCGATGCCCCGGTTGCCGAAATTCAGTTGCCTTTGAATTTCTGGTGATCCATCTTGAGCATGTATGCTTCTGCTCCTTGTTCTAAATCAGACTTCTTCTGCAAATGGCGAAACGCTTTGACTCGTTGAGTTTCGCGGCATTCCGACTTCGATACCCCGGTTGCCGAAATTCAGTTGCCTTTGAATTTCTGGTGATCCCTCTTGAGCATGTATGCTTCTGCTACTTGTTCTAAATCAGACTTCTTCCGCAAATGGCGAAACGCTTTGACTCGGTGAGTTTCGCAGCAATCCGACTTCGATGCCCCGGTTGCCGAAATTCAGTTGCCTTTGAATTTCTGGTGATCCCTCTTGAGCATGTATGCTTCTGCTTCTTGTTCTAAATCAGACTTCTTCCGCAAATGGCGAAACGCTTTGACTCGGTGAGTTTCGCAGCATTCCGACTTCGATGCCCCGGTTGCCGAAATTCAGTTGCCTTTGAATTTCTGGTGATCCCTCTTGAGCATGTATGCTTCTGCTCCTTGTTCTAAATCAGATATCTTCTGCAAATGGCGAAACGCTTTGACTCGTTGAGTTTCGCGGCATTCCGACTTCGATGCCCCGGTTGCTGAAATTCAGTTGCCTTTGAATTTCGGGTGACCCCTCTTGAGCATGTATGCTTCTGCTACTTGTTCTACATCAGACTTCTTCCGCAAACGGGAAAACGCTTTGACGCGGTGAATTTCGCGGCATTCCGACTTCGATGCCCCGGTTGCCGAAATTCAGTTGCCTTTGAATTTCGGGAGATCCATCTTGAGCATGTATGCTTCTGCTCCTTGTTCTAAATCAGACTTCTTCTGCAAATGGCGAAATGCTTTGACTCGTTGAGTTTCGCGGCATTCCGACTTCGATGCCCCGGTTGCCGAAATTCAGTTGCCTTTGAATTTCTGGTGACCCCTCTTGAGCATGTATGCTTCTGCTACTTGTTCTAAATCAGACTTCTTCCGCAAATGGCGAAACGCTTTGACTCGGTGAGTTTCGCGGCATTCCAACTTCGATGCCCCGGTTGCCGAAATTCAGTTGCCTTTGAATTTCGGGTGACCCCTCTTGAGCATGTATGCTTCTGCTCCTTGTTCTAAATCAGACTTCTTCCGCAAATGGCGAAACGCTTTGACTCGTTGAGTTTCGCGGCATTCCCACTTCGATGCCCCGGTTGCCGAAATTCAGTTGCCTTTGAATTTCGGGTGACCCCTCTTGAGCATGTATGCTTCTGCTACTTGTTCTACATCAGACTTCTTCCGCAAACGGGGAAACGCTTTGACGCGGTGAATTTCGCGGCATTCCGACTTCGATGCCCCAGTTGCTGAAATTCAGTTGCCTTTGAATTTCGGGTGATCCCTCTTGAGCATGTATGCTTCTGCTACTTGTTCTAAATCAGACTTCTTCCGCAATTGGCGAAACGCTTTGACTCGGTGAGTTTCGCGGCATTCCTACTTCGATGCCCCGGTTGCCGAAATTCAGTTGCCTTTGAATTTCTGGTGATCCATCTTGAGCATGTATGCTTCTGCTCCTTGTTCTAAATCAGACTTCTTCTGCAAATGGCGAAACGCTTTGACTCGTTGAGTTTCGCGGCATTCCGACTTCGATACCCCGGTTGCCGAAATTCAGTTGCCTTTGAATTTCTGGTGATCCCTCTTGAGCATGTATGCTTCTGCTACTTGTTCTAAATCAGACTTCTTCCGCAAATGGCGAAACGCTTTGACTCGGTGAGTTTCGCAGCAATCCGACTTCGATGCCCCGGTTGCCGAAATTCAGTTGCCTTTGAATTTCTGGTGATCCCTCTTGAGCATGTATGCTTCTGCTTCTTGTTCTAAATCAGATATCTTCTGCAAATGGCGAAACGCTTTGACTCGTTGAGTTTCGCGGCATTCCGACTTCGATGCCCCGGTTGCTGAAATTCAGTTGCCTTTGAATTTCGGGTGACCCCTCTTGAGCATGTATGCTTCTGCTACTTGTTCTACATCAGACTTCTTCCGCAAACGGGGAAACGCTTTGGCGCGGTGACTTTCGCGGCATTCCGACTTCGATGCCCCGGTTGCTGAAATTCAGTTGCCTTTGAATTTCTGGTGATCCCTCTTGAGCATGTATGCTTCTGCTACTTGTTCTAAATCAGACTTCTTCCGCAAATGGCCAAAACGCTTTGACTCGGTGAGTTTCGCAGCATTCCGACTTCGATGCCCCGGTTGCCGAAATTTAGTTGCCTTTGAATTTCTGGTGATCCCTCTTGAGCATGTATGCTTCTACTCCTTGTTCTAAATTAGATTTCTTCCACAAACGTCGAAACGCTTTGACTCGGTGAGTTTCGCGGCATTCCGACTTCGATTCCCCGATTGCCGAAATTTAGTTGCCTTGGAATTTCTGGTGATCCCTCTTGAGCATGTATGCTTCTGCTACTTGTTCTAAATCAGACTTCTTCCGCAAATGGCGAAACGCTTTGACTCGGTGAGTTTCGCAGCATTCCGACTTCGATGCCCCGGTTGCCGAAATTCAGTTGCCTATGAATTTCTGGTGATCCCTCTTGAGCATGTATGCTTCTGCTCCTTGTTCTAAATCAGATATCTTCTGCAAATGGCGAAACTCTTTGACTCGTTGAGTTTCGCGGCATTCCGACTTCGATGCCCCGGTTGCTGAAATTCAGTTGCCTTTGAATTTCGAGTGACCCCTCTTGAGCATCTATGCTTCTGCTACTTGTTCTACATCAGACTTCTTCCGCAAACGGGGAAACGCTTTGACTAGGTGACTTTCGCGGCATTCCGACTTCGATTCCCCGGTTGCCGAAATTCAGTTCCCTTTGAATTTCGGGTGACCTCTCTTGAGCATGTATGCTTCTGCTACTTGTTCTAAATCAGACTTCTTCTGCAAATGGCGAAATGCTTTGACTCGTTGAGTTTCGCGGCATTCCGACTTCGATGCCCCGGTTGCCGAAATTCAGTTGCCTTTCAATTTCGGGTGACCCCTCTTGAGCATGTATGCTTCTGCTACTTGTTCTACATCAGACTTCTTCCCCAAACGGGGAAACGCTTTGACGCGGTGAATTTCGCGGCATTCCGACTTCGATGCCCCGGTTGCCGAAATTCAGTTGCCTTTGAATTTCGGGTGATCCATCTTGAGCATGTATGCTTCTGCTCCTTGTTCTAAATCAGACTTCTTCTGCAAATGGCGAAACGCTTTGACTCGTTGAGTTTCGTGGCATTCCGACTTCGATGCCCCGGTTGCCGAAATTCAGTTGCCTTTGAATTTCGGGTGACCCCTCTTGAGCATGTATGCTTCTGCTACTTGTTCTACATCAGACTTCTTCCGCAAACGGGGAAACGCTTTGACGCGGTGAATTTCGCGGCATTCCGACTTCGATGCCCCGGTTGCTGAAATTCAGTTGCCTTTGAATTTCGGGTGATCCCTCTTGAACATGTATGCTTCTGCTACTTGTTCTAAATCAGACTTCTTCCGCAAATGGCGAAACGCTTTGACTCGGTGAGTTTCGCGGCATTCCAACTTCGATGCCCCGGTTGCCGAAATTCAGTTGCCTTTGAATTTCTGGTGATCCATCTTGAGCATGTATGCTTCTGCTCCTTGTTCTAAATCAGACTTCTTCTGCAAATGGCGAAACGCTTTGACTCGTTGAGTTTCGCGGCATTCCGACTTCGATGCCCCGGTTGCCGAAATTCAGTTGCCTTTGAATTTCTGGTGATCCCTCTTGAGCATGTATGCTTCTTCTCCTTGTTCTAAATCAGACTTCTTCGGCAAATGGCGAAACGCTTTGACTCGTTGAGTTTCGCGGCATTCCGACTTCGATGCCCCGGTTGCTGAAATTCAGTTGCCTTTGAATTTCGGATGACCCCTCTTAAGCATGTATGCTTCTGCTACTTGTTCTACATCAGACTTCTTCCGCAAACGGGGAAACGCTTTGACTAGGTGACTTTCGCGGCATTCCGACTTCGATGCCCCGGTTGCCGAAATTTAGTTGCCATTGAATTTCTGGTGATCCCTCTTGAGCATGTATGCTTCTGCTCCTTGTTCTAAATAAGATTTCTTCCACAAACGTCGAAACGCTTTGACTCGGTGAGTTTCGTGGCATTCCGACTTCGATTCCCCGGTTGCCGAAATTTAGTTGCCTTTGAATTTCTGGTGATCCCTCTTGAGCATGTATGCTTCTGCTACTTGTTCTAAATCAGACTTCTTCCACAAATGGCGAAACGCTTTGACTCGGTGAGTTTCGCAGCATTCCAACTTCGATGCCCCGGTTGCCGAAATTCAGTTGCCTTTGAATTTCTGGTGATCCCTCTTGAGCATGTATGCTTCTGCTCCTTGTTCTAAATCAGATATCTTCTGCAAATGGCGAAACGCTTTGACTCGTTGAGTTTCGCGGCATTCCGACTTCGATGCCCCGGTTGCTGAAATTCAGTTGCCTTTGAATTTCGGGTGACCCCTCTTGAGCATGTATGCTTCTGCTACTTGTTCTACATCAGACTTCTTCCGCAAACGGGGAAACACTTTGACTAGGTGACTTTCGCGGCATTCCGACTTCGATTCCCCTGTTGCCGAAATTCAGTTCCCTTTGAATTTCGAGTGACCTCTCTTTAGCATGTATGCTTCTGCTACTTGTTCTAAATCAGACTTCTTCTGCAAATGGCGAAACGCTTTGACTCGTTGAGTTTCGCGGCATTCCGACTTCGATGCCCCGGTTGCCGAAATTCAGTTGCCTTTGGATTTCGGGTGACCCCTCTTGAGCATGTCTGCTTCTGCTACTTGTTCTACTTCAGACTTCTTCCGCAAACGGGGAAACACTTTGACGCGGTGAATTTCGCGGCATTCCGACTTCGATGCCCCGGTTGCCGAAATTCAGTTGCCTTTGAATTTCGGGTGACCCCTCTTGAGCATGTATGCTTCTGCTACTTGTTCTACATCTGACTTCTTCCGCAAACGGGGAAACGCTTTGACGCGGTGAATTTCGCGGCATTCCGACTTCGATGCCCTGGTTGCTGAAATTCAGTTGCCTTTGAATTTCGGGTGATCCCTCTTGAGCATGTATGCTTCTGCTACTTGTTCTAAATCAGACTTCTTCCGCAAATGCCGAAACGCTTTGACTCGGTGAGTTTCGCGGCATTCCTACTTCGATGCCCCGGTTGCCGAAATTCAGTTGCCTTTGAATTTCTGGTGATCCATCTTGAGCATGTATGCTTCTGCTCCTTGTTCTAAATCAGACTTCTTCTGCAAATGGCGAAACGCTTTGACTCGGTGAGTTTCGCGGCATTCCGACTTCGATGCCCCGGTTGCTGAAATTCAGTTGCCTTTGAATTTCGGGTGACCCCTCTTGAGCATGTATGCTTCTGCTACTTGTTCTACATCAGACTTCTTCCGCAAACGGGGAAACGCTTTGACTAGGTGACTTTCGCGGCATTCCGCCTTCGATTCCCCTGTTGCCGAAATTCAGTTCCCTTTGAATTTCGAGTGACCTCTCTTTAGCATGTATGCTTCTGCTACTTGTTCTACATCAGACTTCTTCCGCAAACGGGGAAAGGCTTTGACTCGGTGAATTTCGCGGCATTCCGACTTCGATTCCCTAGTTGCCGAAATTCAGTTGCCTTTGAATTTCGGGTGACCCCTCTTGAGCATTTATGCTTCTGCTACTTGTTCTACATCAGACTTCTTCCCCAAACGGGGAAACATTTTGACTCGGTGAATTTCGCGGCATTCCGACTTCGATTCCCCGTTTGCCGAAATTCAGTTGCCTTTGAATTTCTTGTGATCCCTCTTGAGCATGTATGCTTCTGCTACTTGTTCTACATCAGACTTCTTCCGCAAACGGGGAAACGCTTTGACGCGGTGAATTTCGCGGCATTCCGACTTCGATGCCCCGGTTGCCGAAATTCAGTTGCCTTTGAATTTCGGGTGACCCCTCTTGAGCATGTATGCTTCTGCTACTTGTTCTACATCAGACTTCTTCCGCAAACGGGGAAACGCTTTGACGCGGTGAATTTCGCGGCATTCCGACTTCGATGCCCTGGTTGCTGAAATTCAGTTGCCTTTGAATTTCGGGTGATCCCTCTTGAGCATGTATGCTTCTGCTACTTGTTCTAAATCAGACTTCTTCCGCAAATGGCGAAACGCTTTGACTCGGTGAGTTTCGCGGCATTCCTACTTCGATGCCCCGGTTGCCGAAATTCAGTTGCCTTTGAATTTCTGGTGATCCATCTTGAGCATGTATGCTTCTGCTCCTTGTTCTAAATCAGACTTCTTCTGCAAATGGCGAAACGCTTTGACTCGGTGAGTTTCGCGGCATTCCGACTTCGATGCCCCGGTTGCTGAAATTCAGTTGCCTTTGAATTTCGGGTGACCCCTCTTGAGCATGTATGCTTCTGCTACTTGTTCTACATCAGACTTCTTCCGCAAACGGGGAAACGCTTTGACTAGGTGACTTTCGCGGCATTCCGCCTTCGATTCCCCTGTTGCCGAAATTCAGTTCCCTTTGAATTTCGAGTGACCTCTCTTTAGCATGTATGCTTCTGCTACTTGTTCTACATCAGACTTCTTCCGCAAACGGGGAAAGGCTTTGACTCGGTGAATTTCGCGGCATTCCGACTTCGATTCCCTAGTTGCCGAAATTCAGTTGCCTTTGAATTTCGGGTGACCCCTCTTGAGCATTTATGCTTCTGCTACTTGTTCTACATCAGACTTCTTCCCCAAACGGGGAAACATTTTGACTCGGTGAATTTCGCGGCATTCCGACTTCGATTCCCCGTTTGCCGAAATTCAGTTGCCTTTGAATTTCTTGTGATCCCTCTTGAGCATGTATGCTTCTGCTACTTGTTCTACATCAGACTTCTTCCACAAACAGGGAAACGCTTTGACTCGGTGAATTTCGCGGCAATCCGACTTCGATTCCCCGTTTGCCGAAATTCAGTTGCCTTTGAATTTCTGGTGATCCCTCTTGAGCATGTATGCTTCTGCTACTTGTTCTACATCAGACTTCTTCCGCAAACGGGGAAACGCTTTGACTCGGTGAATTTCAAGGCATTCCAACTTCGATTCCCTGTTTACCGAAATTCAGTTGCCTTTGAATTTCTGGTGATCCCTCTTGAGCATGTATGCTTCTGCTACTTGTTCTAAATCAGACTTCTTCCGCAAACGGGGAAACGCTTTGACTCGGTGAGTTTCGCGGCATTCCGACTTTTATTCCCTGGTTGCCGAAATTCAGTTGCCTTTGAATTTCGGGTGATCCCTCTTGAGCATGTATGCTTCTCCAACTTTTTCTAAAACAGATTTCTACCACAAACGTCGAAACGCTTTGACTCGGTAAGTTTCGCGGCATTCCGACTTCGATTCCCCGTTTGCCGAAATTCAGTTGCCTTTGAATTTCTGGTGATCCCTCTTGAGCATGTATGCTTCTGCTACTTGTTCTACATCAGACTTCTTCCGCAAACGGGGAAACGCTTTGACTCGGTGAATTTCAAGGCATTCCGACTTCGATTCCCTGTTTACCGAAATTCAGTTGCCTTTGAATTTCTGGTGATCCCTCTTGAGCATGTATGCTTCTGCTACTTGTTCTAAATCAGACTTCTTCCGCAAATGGCCAAAACGCTTTGACTGGGTGAGTTTCGCAGCATTCCGACTTCGATGCCCCGGTTGCCGAAATTTAGTTGCCTTTGAATTTCTGGTGATCCCTCTTGAGCATGTATGCTTCTGCTCCTTGTTCTAAATTAGATTTCTTCCACAAACGTCGAAACGCTTTGACTCGGTGATTTTCGCGGCATTCCGACTTCGATTCCCCGATTGCCGAAATTCAGTTGCCTTTGAATTTCTTGTGATCCCTCTTGAGCATGTATGCTTCTGCTACTTGTTCTACATCAGACTTCTTCCGCAAATGAGGAAACGCTTTGACTCGGTGAATTTCGCGGCAATCCGACTTCGATTCCCCGTTTGCCGAAATTCAGTTGCCTTTGAATTTCTGGTGATCCCTCTTGAGCATGTATGCTTCTGCTACTTGTTCTACATCAGACTTCTTCCGCAAACGGGGAAACGCTTTGACTCGGTGAATTTCAAGGCATTCCGACTTCGATTCCCTGTTTACCGAAATTCAGTTGCCTTTGAATTTCTGGTGATCCCTCTTGAGCATGTATGCTTCTGCTACTTGTTCTAAATCAGACTTCTTCCGCAAATGGCCAAAACGCTTTGACTCGGTGAGTTTCGCAGCATTCCGACTTCGATGCCCCGGTTGCCGAAATTTAGTTGCCTTTGAATTTCTGGTGATCCCTCTTGAGCATGTATGCTTCTGCTCCTTGTTCTAAATTAGATTTCTTCCACAAACGTCGAAACGCTTTGACTCGGTGAGTTTCGTGGCATTCCGACTTCGATTCCCCGGTTGCCGAAATTTAGTTGCCTTTGAATTTCTGGTGATCCCTCTTGAGCATGTATGCTTCTGCTACTTGTTCTAAATCAGACTTCTTCCACAAATGGCGAAACGCTTTGACTCGGTGAGTTTCGCAGCATTCCGACTTCGATGCCCCGGTTGCCGAAATTCAGTTGCCTTTGAATTTCTGGTGATCCCTCTTGAGCATGTATGCTTCTGCTCCTTGTGCTAAATCAGATATCTTCTGCAAATGGCGAAACGCTTTGACTCGTTGAGTTTCGCGGCATTCCGACTTCGATGCCCCGGTTGCTGAAATTCAGTTGCCTTTGAATTTCGGGTGACCCCTCTTGAGCATGTATGCTTCTGCTACTTGTTCTACATCAGACTTCTTCCGCAAACGGGGAAACGCTTTGACTAGGTGACTTTCGCGGCATTCCGACTTCGATTCCCCGGTTGCCGAAATTCAGTTCCCTTTGAATTTCGGGTGACCTCTCTTGAGCATGTATGCTTCTGCTACTTGTTCTAAATCAGACTTCGTCTGCAAATGGCGAAACGCTTTGACTCGTTGAGTTTCGCGGCATTCCGACTTCGATGCCCCTGTTGCCGAAATTCAGTTGCCTTTGGATTTCGGGTGACCCCTCTTGAGCATGTATGCTTCTGCTACTTGTTCTACATCAGACTTCTTCCGCAAACGGGGAAACGCTTTGACGCGGTGAATTTCGCGGCATTCCGACTTCGATGCCCCGGTTGCCGAAATTCAGTTGCCTTTGAATTTCGGGTGACCCCTCTTTAGCATGTATGCTTCTGCTACTTGTTCTAAATCAGACTTCTTCTGCAAATGGCGAAACGCTTTGACTCGTTGAGTTTCGCGGCATTCCGACTTCGATGCCCCGGTTGCCGAAATTCAGTTGCCTTTGGATTTCGGGTGACCCCTCTTGAGCATGTCTGCTTCTGCTACTTGTTCTACTTCAGACTTCTTCCGCAAACGGGGAAACGCTTTGACGCGGTGAATTTCGCGGCATTCCGACTTCGATGCCCCGGTTGCCGAAATTCAGTTGCCTTTGAATTTCGGGTGACCCCTCTTGAGCATGTATGCTTCTGCTACTTGTTCTACATCAGACTTCTTCCGCAAACGGGGAAACGCTTTGACGCGGTGAATTTCGCGGCATTCCGACTTCGATGCCCTGGTTGCTGAAATTCAGTTGCCTTTGAATTTCGGTTGATCCCTCTTGAGCATGTATGCTTCTGCTACTTGTTCTAAATCAGACTTCTTCCGCAAATGGCGAAACGCTTTGACTCGGTGAGTTTCGCGGCATTCCTACTTCGATGCCCCGGTTGCCGAAATTCAGTTGCCTTTGAATTTCTGGTGATCCATCTTGAGCATGTATGCTTCTGCTCCTTGTTCTAAATCAGACTTCTTCTGCAAATGGCGAAACGCTTTGACTCGGTGAGTTTCGCAGCATTCCGACTTCGATGCCCCGGTTGCCGAAATTCAGTTGCCTATGAATTTCTGGTGATCCCTCTTGAGCTTGTATGCTTCTGCTCCTTGTTCTAAATCAGATATCTTCTGCAAATGGCGAAACTCTTTGACTCGTTGAGTTTCGCGGCATTCCGACTTCGATGCCCCGGTTGCTGAAATTCAGTTGCCTTTGAATTTCGAGTGACCCCTCTTGAGCATCTATGCTTCTGCTACTTGTTCTACATCAGACTTCTTCCGCAAACGGGGAAACGCTTTGACTAGGTGACTTTCGCGGCATTCCGACTTCGATTCCCCGGTTGCCGAAATTCAGTTCCCTTTGAATTTCGGGTGACCTCTCTTGAGCATGTATGCTTCTGCTACTTGTTCTAAATCAGACTTCTTCTGCAAATGGCGAAATGCTTTGACTCGTTGAGTTTCGCGGCATTCCGACTTCGATGCCCCGGTTGCCGAAATTCAGTTGCCTTTGAATTTCGGGTGACCCCTCTTGAGCATGTATGCTTCTGCTACTTGTTCTACATCAGACTTCTTCCCCAAACGGGGAAACGCTTTGACGCGGTGAATTTCGCGGCATTCCGACTTCGATGCCCCGGTTGTCGAAATTCAGTTGCCTTTGAATTTCGGGTGATCCATCTTGAGCATGTATGCTTCTGCTCCTTGTTCTAAATCAGACTTCTTCTGCAAATGGCGAAACGCTTTGACTCGTTGAGTTTCGCGGCATTCCGACTTCGATGCCCCGGTTGCCGAAATTCAGTTGCCTTTGAATTTCGGGTGACCCCTCTTGAGCATGTATGCTTCTGCTACTTGTTCTACATCAGACTTCTTCCGCAAACGGGGAAACGCTTTGACGCGGTGAATTTCGCGGCATTCCGACTTCGATGCCCCGGTTGCTGAAATTCAGTTGCCTTTGAATTTCGGGTGATCCCTCTTGAACATGTATGCTTCTGCTACTTGTTCTAAATCAGACTTCTTCCGCAAATGGCGAAACACTTTGACTCGGTGAGTTTCGCGGCATTCCAACTTCGATGCCCCGGTTGCCGAAATTCAGTTGCCTTTGAATTTCTGGTGATCCATCTTGAGCATGTATGCTTCTGCTCCTTGTTCTAAATCAGACTTCTTCTGCAAATGGCGAAACGCTTTGACTCGTTGAGTTTCGCGGCATTCCGACTTCGATGCCCCGGTTGCCGAAATTCAGTTGCCTTTGAATTTCTGGTGATCCCTCTTGAGCATGTATGCTTCTTCTCCTTGTTCTAAATCAGACTTCTTCTGCAAATGGCGAAACGCTTTGACTCGTTGAGTTTCGCGGCATTCCGACTTCGATGCCCCGGTTGCTGAAATTCAGTTGCCTTTGAATTTCGGGTGACCCCTCTTAAGCATGTATGCTTCTGCTACTTGTTCTACATCAGACTTCTTCCGCAAACGGGGAAACGCTTTGACTAGGTGACTTTCGCGGCATTCTGACTTCGATGCCCCGGTTGCCGAAATTTAGTTGCCATTGAATTTCTGGTGATCCCTCTTGAGCATGTATGCTTCTGCTCCTTGTTCTAAATAAGATTTCTTCCACAAACGTCGAAACGCTTTGACTCGGTGAGTTTCGTGGCATTCCGACTTCGATTCCCCGGTTGCCGAAATTTAGTTGCCTTTGAATTTCTGGTGATCCCTCTTGAGCATGTATGCTTCTGCTACTTGTTCTAAATCAGACTTCTTCCACAAATGGCGAAACGCTTTGACTCGGTGAGTTTCGCAGCATTCCGACTTCGATGCCCCGGTTGCCGAAATTCAGTTGCCTTTGAATTTCTGGTGATCCCTCTTGAGCATGTATGCTTCTGCTCCTTGTTCTAAATCAGATATCTTCTGCAAATGGCGAAACGCTTTGACTCGTTGAGTTTCGCGGCATTCCGACTTCGATGCCCCGGTTGCTGAAATTCAGTTGCCTTTGAATTTCGGGTGACCCCTCTTGAGCATGTATGCTTCTGCTACTTGTTCTACATCAGACTTCTTCCGCAAACGGGGAAACGCTTTGACTAGGTGACTTTCGCGGCATTCCGACTTCGATTCCCCGGTTGCCGAAATTCAGTTCCCTTTGAATTTCGGGTGACCTCTCTTGAGCATGTATGCTTCTGCTACTTGTTCTAAATCAGACTTCTTCTGCAAATGGCGAAACGCTTTGACTCGTTGAGTTTCGCGGCATTCCGACTTCGATGCCCCTGTTGCCGAAATTCAGTTGCCTTTGGATTTCGGGTGACCCCTCTTGAGCATGTATGCTTCTGCTACTTGTTCTACATCAGACTTCTTCCGCAAACGGGGAAACGCTTTGACGCGGTGAATTTCGCGGCATTCCGACTTCGATGCCCCGGTTGCCGAAATTCAGTTGCCTTTGAATTTCGGGTGACCCCTCTTTAGCATGTATGCTTCTGCTACTTGTTCTAAATCAGACTTCTTCTGCAAATGGCGAAACGCTTTGACTCGTTGAGTTTCGCGGCATTCCGACTTCGATTCCCCGTTTGCCGAAATTCAGTTGCCTTTGAATTTCTTGTGATCCCTCTTGAGCATGTATGCTTCTGCTACTTGTTCTACATCAGACTTCTTCCGCAAACGGGGAAACGCTTTGACGCGGTGAATTTCGCGGCATTCCGACTTCGATGCCCCGGTTGCCGAAATTCAGTTGCCTTTGAATTTCGGGTGACCCCTCTTGAGCATGTATGCTTCTGCTACTTGTTCTACATCAGACTTCTTCCGCAAACGGGGAAACGCTTTGACGCGGTGAATTTCGCGGCATTCCGACTTCGATGCCCTGGTTGCTGAAATTCAGTTGCCTTTGAATTTCGGGTGATCCCTCTTGAGCATGTATGCTTCTGCTACTTGTTCTAAATCAGACTTCTTCCGCAAATGGCGAAACGCTTTGACTCGGTGAGTTTCGCGGCATTCCTACTTCGATGCCCCGGTTGCCGAAATTCAGTTGCCTTTGAATTTCTGGTGATCCATCTTGAGCATGTATGCTTCTGCTCCTTGTTCTAAATCAGACTTCTTCTGCAAATGGCGAAACGCTTTGACTCGGTGAGTTTCGCGGCATTCCGACTTCGATGCCCCGGTTGCTGAAATTCAGTTGCCTTTGAATTTCGGGTGACCCCTCTTGAGCATGTATGCTTCTGCTACTTGTTCTACATCAGACTTCTTCCGCAAACGGGGAAACGCTTTGACTAGGTGACTTTCGCGGCATTCCGCCTTCGATTCCCCTGTTGCCGAAATTCAATTCCCTTTGAATTTCGAGTGACCTCTCTTTATCATGTATGCTTCTGCTACTTGTTCTACATCAGACTTCTTCCGCAAACGGGGAAAGGCTTTGACTCGGTGAATTTCACGGCATTCCGACTTCGATTCCCTAGTTGCCGAAATTCAGTTGCCTTTGAATTTCGGGTGACCCCTCTTGAGCATTTATGCTTCTGCTACTTGTTCTACATCAGACTTCTTCCCCAAACGGGGAAACATTTTGACTCGGTGAATTTCGCGGCATTCCGACTTCGATTCCCCGTTTGCCGAAATTCAGTTGCCTTTGAATTTCTTGTGATCCCTCTTGAGCATGTATGCTTCTGCTACTTGTTCTACATCAGACTTCTTCCACAAACGGGGAAACGCTTTGACTCGGTGAATTTCGCGGCAATCCGACTTCGATTCCCCGTTTGCCGAAATTCAGTTGCCTTTGAATTTCTGGTGATCCCTCTTGAGCATGTATGCTTCTGCTACTTGTTCTACATCAGACTTCTTCCGCAAACGGGGAAACGCTTTGACTCGGTGAATTTCAAGGCATTCCGACTTCGATTCCCTGTTTACCGAAATTCAGTTGCCTTTGAATTTCTGGTGATCCCTCTTGAGCATGTATGCTTCTGCTACTTGTTCTAAATCAGACTTCTTCCGCAAATGGCCAAAACGCTTTGACTCGGTGAGTTTCGCAGCATTCCGACTTCGATGCCCCGGTTGCCGAAATTTAGTTGCCTTTGAATTTCTGGTGATCCCTCTTGAGCATGTATGCTTCTGCTCCTTGTTCTAAATTAGATTTCTTCCACAAACGTCGAAACGCTTTGACTCGGTGAGTTTCGCGGCATTCCGACTTCGATTCCCCGATTGCCGAAATTTAGTTGCCTTTGAATTTCTGGTGATCCCTCTTGAGCATGTATGCTTCAGCTACTTGTTCTAAATCAGACTTCTTCCGCAAATGGCGAAACGCTTTGACTCGGTGAGTTTCGCAGCATTCCGACTTTGATGCCCCGGTTGCCGAAATTCAGTTGCCTTTGAATTTCTGGTGATCCCTCTTGAGCATGTATGCTTCTGCTCCTTGTTCTAAATCAGATATCTTCTGCAAATGGCGAAACGCTTTGACTCGTTGAGTTTCGCGGCATTCCGACTTCGATGCCCCGGTTGCTGAAATTCAGTTGCCTTTGAATTTCGGGTGACCCCTCTTGAGCATGTATGCTTCTGCTACTTGTTCTACATCAGACTTCTTCCGCAAACGGGGAAACGCTTTGACTAGGTGACTTTCGCGGCATTCCGACTTCGATTCCCCGGTTGCCGAAATTCAGTTCCCTTTGAATTTCGGGTCACCTCTCTTGAGCATGTATGCTTCTGCTACTTGTTCTAAATCAGACTTCTTCTGCAAATGGCGAAATGCTTTGACTCGTTGAGTTTCGCGGCATTCCGACTTCGATGCCCCGGTTGCTGAAATTCAGTTGCCTTTGAATTTCGGGTGACCCCTCTTGAGCATGTATGCTTCTGCTACTTGTTCTACATCAGACTTCTTCCCCAAACGGGGAAACGCTTTGACGCGGTGAATTTCGCGGCATTCCGACTTCGATGCCCCGGTTGCCGAAATTCAGTTGCCTTTGAATTTCGGGTGATCCATCTTGAGCATGTATGCTTCTGCTCCTTGTTCTAAATCAGACTTCTTCTGCAAATGGCGAAACGCTTTGACTCGTTGAGTTTCGCGGCATTCCGACTTCGATGCCCCGGTTGCCGAAATTCAGTTTCCTTTGAATTTCGGGTGACCCCTCTTGAGCATGTATGCTTCTGCTACTTGTTCTACATCAGACTTCTTCCGCAAACGGGGAAACGCTTTGACGCGGTGAATTTCGCGGCATTCCGACTTCGATGCCCCGGTTGCTGAAATTCAGTTGCCTTTGAATTTCGGGTGATCCCTCTTGAGCATGTATGCTTCTGCTACTTGTTCTAAATCAGACTTCTTCCGCAAATGGCGAAACGCTTTGACTCGGTGAGTTTCGCGGCATTCCAACTTCGATGCCCCGGTTGCCGAAATTCAGTTGCCTTTGAATTTCTGGTGATCCATCTTGAGCATGTATGCTTCTGCTCCTTTTTCTAAATCAGACTTCTTCTGCAAATGGCGAAACGCTTTGACACGTTGAGTTTCGCGGCATTCCGACTTCGATGCCCCGGTTGCCGAAATTCAGTTGCCTTTGAATTTCTGGTGATCCCTCTTGAGCATGTATGCTTCTTCTCCTTGTTCTAAATCAGACTTCTTCTGCAAATGGCGAAACGCTTTGACTCGGTGAGTTTCGCAGCACTCCGACTTCGATGCCCCGGTTGCCGAAATTTAGTTGCCTTTGAATTTCTGGTGATCCCTCTTGAGCATGTATGCTTCTGCTCCTTGTTCTAAATAAGATTTCTTCCACAAACGTCGAAACGCTTTGACTCGGTGAGTTTCGTGGCATTCCGACTTCGATTCCTCGGTTGCCGAAATTTAGTTGCCTTTGAATTTCTGGTGATCCCTCTTGAGCATGTATGCTTCTGCTCCTTGTTCTAAATTAGATTTCTTCCACAAACGTCGAAACGCTTTGACTCGGTGATTTTCGCGGCATTCCGACTTCGATTCCCCGATTGCCGAAATTCAGTTGCCTTTGAATTTCTTGTGATCCCTCTTGAGCATGTATGCTTCTGCTACTTGTTCTACATCAGACTTCTTCCGCAAATGAGGAAACGCTTTGACTCGGTGAATTTCGCGGCAATCCGACTTCGATTCCCCGTTTGCCGAAATTCAGTTGCATTTGAATTTCTGGTGATCCCTCTTGAGCATGTATGCTTCTGCTACTTGTTCTACATCAGACTTCTTCCCCAAACGGGGAAACATTTTGACTCGGTGAATTTCGCGGCATTCCGACTTCGATTCCCCGTTTGCCGAAATTCAGTTGCCTTTGAATTTCTTGTGATCCCTCTTGAGCATGTATGCTTCTGCTACTTGTTCTACATCAGACTTCTTCCACAAACGGGGAAACGCTTTGACTCGGTGAATTTCGCGGCAATCCGACTTCGATTCCCCGTTTGCCGAAATTCAGTTGCCTTTGAATTTCTGGTGATCCCTCTTGAGCATGTATGCTTCTGCTACTTGTTCTACATCAGACTTCTTCCGCAAACGGGGAAACGCTTTGACTCGGTGAATTTCAAGGCATTCCGACTTCGATTCCCTGTTTACCGAAATTCAGTTGCCTTTGAATTTCTGGTGATCCCTCTTGAGCATGTATGCTTCTGCTACTTGTTCTAAATCAGACTTCTTCCGCAAATGGCCAAAACGCTTTGACTCGGTGAGTTTCGCAGCATTCCGACTTCGATGCCCCGGTTGCCGAAATTTAGTTGCCTTTGAATTTCTGGTGATCCCTCTTGA
Source organism: Populus alba x Populus glandulosa (assembly GCA_033617975.1). NCBI lineage: Eukaryota > Viridiplantae > Streptophyta > Magnoliopsida > Malpighiales > Salicaceae > Populus > Populus alba x Populus glandulosa. The sequence goes on from CM066146.1 coordinate 4,011,021, forward strand.
GCATGTATGCTTCTGCTCCTTGTTCTAAATTAGATTTCTTCCACAAACGTCGAAACGCTTTGACTCGGTGAGTTTCGCGGCATTCCGACTTCGATTCCCCGATTGCCGAAATTTAGTTGCCTTTGAATTTCTGGTGATCCCTCTTGAGCATGTATGCTTCAGCTACTTGTTCTAAATCAGACTTCTTCCGCAAATGGCGAAACGCTTTGACTCGGTGAGTTTCGCAGCATTCCGACTTTGATGCCCCGGTTGCCGAAATTCAGTTGCCTTTGAATTTCTGGTGATCCCTCTTGAGCATGTATGCTTCTGCTCCTTGTTCTAAATCAGATATCTTCTGCAAATGGCGAAACGCTTTGACTCGTTGAGTTTCGCGGCATTCCGACTTCGATGCCCCGGTTGCTGAAATTCAGTTGCCTTTGAATTTCGGGTGACCCCTCTTGAGCATGTATGCTTCTGCTACTTGTTCTACATCAGACTTCTTCCGCAAACGGGGAAACGCTTTGACTAGGTGACTTTCGCGGCATTCCGACTTCGATTCCCCGGTTGCCGAAATTCAGTTCCCTTTGAATTTCGGGTCACCTCTCTTGAGCATGTATGCTTCTGCTACTTGTTCTAAATCAGACTTCTTCTGCAAATGGCGAAATGCTTTGACTCGTTGAGTTTCGCGGCATTCCGACTTCGATGTCCCGGTTGCTGAAATTCAGTTGCCTTTGAATTTCGGGTGACCCCTCTTGAGCATGTATGCTTCTGCTACTTGTTCTACATCAGACTTCTTCCCCAAACGGGGAAACGCTTTGACGCGGTGAATTTCGCGGCATTCCGACTTCGATGCCCCGGTTGCCGAAATTCAGTTGCCTTTGAATTTCGGGTGATCCATCTTGAGCATGTATGCTTCTGCTCCTTGTTCTAAATCAGACTTCTTCTGCAAATGGCGAAACGCTTTGACTCGTTGAGTTTCGCGGCATTCCGACTTCGATGCCCCGGTTGCCGAAATTCAGTTTCCTTTGAATTTCGGGTGACCCCTCTTGAGCATGTATGCTTCTGCTACTTGTTCTACATCAGACTTCTTCCGCAAACGGGGAAACGCTTTGACGCGGTGAATTTCGCGGCATTCCGACTTCGATGCCCCGGTTGCTGAAATTCAGTTGCCTTTGAATTTCGGGTGATCCCTCTTGAGCATGTATGCTTCTGCTACTTGTTCTAAATCAGACTTCTTCCGCAAATGGCGAAACGCTTTGACTCGGTGAGTTTCGCGGCATTCCAACTTCGATGCCCCGGTTGCCGAAATTCAGTTGCCTTTGAATTTCTGGTGATCCATCTTGAGCATGTATGCTTCTGCTCCTTTTTCTAAATCAGACTTCTTCTGCAAATGGCGAAACGCTTTGACACGTTGAGTTTCGCGGCATTCCGACTTCGATGCCCCGGTTGCCGAAATTCAGTTGCCTTTGAATTTCTGGTGATCCCTCTTGAGCATGTATGCTTCTTCTCCTTGTTCTAAATCAGACTTCTTCTGCAAATGGCGAAACGCTTTGACTCGGTGAGTTTCGCAGCACTCCGACTTCGATGCCCCGGTTGCCGAAATTTAGTTGCCTTTGAATTTCTGGTGATCCCTCTTGAGCATGTATGCTTCTGCTCCTTGTTCTAAATAAGATTTCTTCCACAAACGTCGAAACGCTTTGACTCGGTGAGTTTCGTGGCATTCCGACTTCGATTCCTCGGTTGCCGAAATTTAGTTGCCTTTGAATTTCTGGTGATCCCTCTTGAGCATGTATGCTTCTGCTACTTGTTCTAAATCAGACTTCTTCCACAAATGGCGAAACGCTTTGACTCGGTGAGTTTCGCAGCATTCCGACTTCGATGCCCCGGTTGCCGAAATTCAGTTGCCTTTGAATTTCTGGTGATCCCTCTTGAGCATGTATGCTTCTGCTCCTTGTTCTAAATAAGATTTCTTCCACAAACGTCGAAACGCTTTGACTCGGTGAGTTTCGTGGCATTCCGACTTCGATTCCTCGGTTGCCGAAATTTAGTTGCCTTTGAATTTCTGGTGATCCCTCTTGAGCATGTATGCTTCTGCTACTTGTTCTAAATCAGACTTCTTCCACAAATGGCGAAACGCTTTGACTCGGTGAGTTTCGCAGCATTCCAACTTCGATGCCCCGGTTGCCGAAATTCAGTTGCCTTTGAATTTCTGGTGATCCCTCTTGAGCATGTATGCTTCTGCTCCTTGTTCTAAATAAGATTTCTTCCACAAACGTCGAAACGCTTTGACTCGGTGAGTTTCGTGGCATTCCGACTTAGATTCCTCGGTTGCCGAAATTTAGTTGCCTTTGAATTTCTGGTGATCCCTCTTGAGCATGTATGCTTCTGCTACTTGTTCTAAATCAGACTTCTTCCCCAAATGGCGAAACGCTTTGACTCGGTGAGTTTCGCAGCATTCCGACTTCGATGCCCCGGTTGCCGAAATTCAGTTGCCTTTGAATTTCTGGTGATCCCTCTTGAGCATGTATGCTTCTGCTCCTTGTTCTAAATCAGATATCTTCTGCAAATGGCGAAACGCTTTGACTCGTTGAGTTTCGCGGCATTCCGACTTCGATGCCCCGGTTGCTGAAATTCAGTTGCCTTTGAATTTCGGGTGACCCCTCTTGAGCATGTATGCTTCTGCTACTTGTTCTACATCAGACTTCTTCCGCAAACGGGGAAACGCTTTGACTAGGTGACTTTCGCGGCATTCCGACTTCGATTCCCCGGTTGCCGAAATTCAGTTCCCTTTGAATTTCGGGTGACCTCTCTTGAGCATGTATGCTTCTGCTACTTGTTCTAAATCAGACTTCTTCTGCAAATGGCGAAACGCTTTGACTCGTTGAGTTTCGCGGCATTCCGACTTCGATGCCCCTGTTGCCGAAATTCAGTTGCCTTTGGATTTCGGGTGACCCCTCTTGAGCATGTATGCTTCTGCTACTTGTTCTACATCAGACTTCTTCCGCAAACGGGGAAACGCTTTGACGCGGTGAATTTCGCGGCATTCCGACTTCGATGCCCCGGTTGCCGAAATTCAGTTGCCTTTGAATTTCGGGTGACCCCTCTTTAGCATGTATGCTTCTGCTACTTGTTCTAAATCAGACTTCTTCTGCAAATGGCGAAACGCTTTGACTCGTTGAGTTTCGCGGCATTCCGACTTCGATGCCCCGGTTCCCGAAATTCAGTTGCCTTTGGATTTCGGGTGACCCCTCTTGAGCATGTCTGCTTCTGCTACTTGTTCTACTTCAGACTTCTTCCGCAAACGGGGAAACGCTTTGACGCGGTGAATTTCGCGGCATTCCGACTTCGATGCCCCGGTTGCCGAAATTCAGTTGCCTTTGAATTTCGGGTGACCCCTCTTGAGCATGTATGCTTCTGCTACTTGTTCTACATCAGACTTCTTCCGCAAACGGGGAAACGCTTTGACGCGGTGAATTTCGCGGCATTCCGACTTCGATGCCCCGACTGCTGAAATTCAGTTGCCTTTGAATTTCGGGTGATCCCTCTTGAGCATGTATGCTTCTGCTACTTGTTCTAAATCAGACTTCTTCCGCAAATGGCGAAACGCTTTGACTCGGTGAGTTTCGCGGCATTCCTACTTCGATGCCCCGGTTGCCGAAATTCAGTTGCCTTTGAATTTCTGGTGATCCATCTTGAGCATGTATGCTTCTGCTCCTTGTTCTAAATCAGACTTCTTCTGCAAATGGCGAAACGCTTTGACTCGGTGAGTTTCGCGGCATTCCGACTTCGATGCCCCGGTTGCTGAAATTCAGTTGCCTTTGAATTTCGGGTGACCCCTCTTGAGCATGTATGCTTCTGCTACTTGTTCTACATCAGACTTCTTCCGCAAACGGGGAAACGCTTTGACTAGGTGACTTTCGCGGCATTCCGCCTTCGATTCCCCTGTTGCCGAAATTCAGTTCCCTTTGAATTTCGAGTGACCTCTCTTTAGCATGTATGCTTCTGCTACTTGTTCTACATCAGACTTCTTCCGCAAACGGGGAAAGGCTTTGACTCGGTGAATTTCGCGGCATTCCGACTTCGATTCCCTAGTTGCCGAAATTCAGTTGCCTTTGAATTTCGGGTGACCCCTCTTGAGCATTTATGCTTCTGCTACTTGTTCTATATCAGACTTGTTCCCCAAACGGGGAAACATTTTGACTCGGTGAATTTCGCGGCATTCCGACTTCGATTCCCCGTTTGCCGAAATTCAGTTGCCTTTGAATTTCTTGTGATCCCTCTTGAGCATGTATGCTTCTGCTACTTGTTCTACATCAGACTTCTTCCACAAACGGGGAAACGCTTTGACTCGTTGAGTTTCGCGGTATTCCGACTTCGATGCTCCGGTTGCCGAAATTCAATTGCCTTTGAATTTCGGGTGACCCCTCTTGAGCATGTATGCTTCTGCTACTTGTTCTACATCAGACTTCTTCCGCAAACGGGGAAACGCTTTGACTCGGTGAATTTCACGGCATTCCGACTTCGATTACCCGTTTGCCGAAATTCAGTTCCCTTTGAATTTCGGGTGACCTCTCTTGAGCATGTATGCTTCTGCTACTTGTTCTAAATCAGACTTCTTCCGCAAACGGGGAAACGCTTTGACTCGGTGAGTTTCGCGGCATTCCGACTTTTATTCCCTGGTTGCCGAAATTCAGTTGCCTTTGAATTTCTGGTGATCCCTCTTGAGCATGTATGCTTCTGCTACTTGTTCTAAATCAGACTTCTTCCGCAAATAGCGAAACGCTTTGACTCGGTGAGTTTCGCGGCTTTCCGACTTCGATGCCCCGGTTGCCGAAATTCAGTTGCCTTTGAATTTCTGGTGATCCATCTTGAGCATGTATGCTTCTGCTCCTTGTTCTAAATCAGACTTCTTCTGCAAATGGCGAAACGCTTTGACTCGTTGAGTTTCGCGGCATTCCGACTTGGATGCCCCGGTTGCCGAAATTCAGTTTCCTTTGAATTTTGGGTGACCCCTCTTGAGCATTTATGCTTCTGCTACTTGTTCTACATCAAACTTCTTCCGCAAACGGGGAAACGCTTTGACATGGTGAATTTCGCGGCATTCCGACTTCGATGCCCCGGTTGCTGAAATTCAGTTGCCTTTGAATTTCGGGTGATCCCTCTTGAGCATATATGCTTCTCCTACTTGTTCTAAATCAGATTTCTTCCACAAACGTCGAAACGCTTTGACTCGGTGAGTTTCGCGGCATTCCGACTTCGATTCCCCGTTTGCCGAAATTTAGTTGCCTTTGAATTTTTGGTGATCCCTCTTGAGCATGTATGCTTCTGCTACTTGTTCTAAGTCAGACTTCTTCCGCAAATGGCGAAACGCTTTGACTCGGTGAGTTTCGCAGCATCCTGACTTCGATGCCCCGGTTGCCGAAATTCAGTTGCCTTTGAATTTCTGGTGATCCCTCTTGAGCATGTATGCTTCTGCTCCTTGTTCTAAATCAGATATCTTCTGCAAATGGCGAAACGCTTTGACTCGTTGAGTTTCGCGGCATTCCGACTTCGATGCCCCGGTTGCTGAAATTCAGTTGCCTTTGAATTTCAGGTGACGCCTCTTGACCATGTATGCTTCTGCTACTTGTTCTACATCAGACTTCTTCCGCAAACGGGGAAACGCTTTGACTAGGTGACTTTCGCGGCATTCCGCCTTCGATTCCCCGGTTGCCGAAATTCAGTTCCCTTTGAATTTCGGGTGACCTCTCTTTAGCATGTATGCTTCTGCTACTTGTTCTACATCAGACTTCTTCCGCAAACGGGGAAAGGCTTTGATTCGGTGAATTTCGCGGCATTCCGACTTCGATTCCCTGGTTGCCGAAATTCAGTTGCCTTTGAATTTCGGGTGACCCCTCTTGAGCATTTACGCTTCTGCTACTTGATCTACATCAGACTTCTTCCGCAAACGGGGAAACATTTTGACTCGGTGAATTTCGCGGCATTCCGACTTCGATTCCCCGTTTCCCGAAATTCAGTTGCCTTTGAATTTCTTGTGATCCCTATTGAGCATGTATGCTTCTGCTACTTGTTCTACATCAGACTTCTTCCACAAACGGGGAAACGCTTTGACTCGGTGAATTTCAAGGCATTCCGACTTCGATTCCCCGTTTGCCGAAATTCAGTTGCCTTTGAATTTCTGGTGATCCCTCTTGAGCAAGTATGCTTCTGCTACTTGTTCTAAATCAGACTTCTTCCGCAAACGGGGAAACGCTTTGACTCGGTGACTTTCGCAGCATTCCGACTTCAATTCCCCGTTTGCCGAAATTCAGTTGCCTTTGAATTTCGGCTGACCCCTCTTGAGCATGTATGCTTCTGCTACTTGTTCTACATCAGACTTCTTCCGCAAATGGGGAAACGCTTTGACTCGGTGAATTTCGCGGCATTCCGACTTCGATTCCCCGTTTGCCGAAATTCAGTTGCCTTTGAATTTCTGGTGATCCCTCTTGAGCATGTATGCTTCTGCTACTTGTTCTACATCAGACTTCTTCCGCAAACGGGGAAACGCTTTGACTCGGTGAATTTCGCGGCATTCCGACTTCGATTCCCCGTTTGCCGAAATTCAGTTGCCTTTGAATTTCTAGGGTTCCCTCTTGAGCATGTATGCTTCTGCTCTTTGTTCTAAATCAGACTTCTTCTGCAAATGGCGAAACGCTTTGACTCGTTGAGCTTCGCGGCATTCCGACTTTGATGACCCAGTTGCCGAAATTCAGTTGCCTTTGAATTTCGGGTGACCCCTCTTGAGCATGTATGCTTCTGCTACTTGTTCTAAATCAGACTTCTTCCGCAAACGGGGAAACGCTTTGACTCGGTGAATTTCACGGCATTCCGACTTCGATTCCCCGTTTGCCAAAATTCAATTGCCTTTGAATTTCGGGTGACCCCTCTTGAGCATGTATGCTTCTACTACTTGTTCTAAATCAGACATCTTCCGCAAACGGGGATACGCTTTGACTCGGTGAATTTCGCGGCATTCCGACTTCGATTACCCGTTTGCCGAAATTCAGTTGCCTTTGAATTTCGGGTGACCCCTCTTGAGCATGTATGCTTCTGCTACTTGTTCTACATCAGACTTCTTCCGCAAACGGGGAAACGCTTTGACGCGGTGAATTTCGCGGCATTCCGACTTCGATGCCCCGGTTGCTGAAATTCAGTTGCCTTTGAATTTCGGGTGATCCCTCTTGAGCATATATGCTTCTCCTACTTGTTCTAAATCAGATTTCTTCCACAAACGTCGAAACGCTTTGACTCGGTGAGTTTCGCGGCATTCCGACTTCGATTCCCCGTTTGCCGAAATCCAGTTGCCTTTGAATTTCGGGTGATCACTCTTGAGCATGTATGCTTCTGCAACTTGTTCGACATCGGACTTCTTCCGCAAACGGCGAAACGCTTTGACTCGGTGAGTTTCGCGGCATTCCGACTTCTATGCCTCGGTTGCCGAAATCCAGTTGCCTTTGAATTTCGGGTGATCCCTCTTGAGCATGTATGCTTCTGCTACTTGTTCCACATCAGACCTCTTCCACAAACGGCGAAACGCTTTGACTCGGTGAGTTTCGCGGCATTCCGACTTCGATGCCCCGGTTGCCGAAATCCAGTTTCCTTTGAATTTCGGGTGATCCCTCTTGAGCATGTATGCTTCTGCTACATGTTCCACATCAGACTTCTTCCGCAAACGGCGAAACGCTTTGACTCGGTGAGTTTCGCGGCATTCCGCCTTCGATGCCCCGGTTGCCGAAATCCAGTAGCCCTTGAATTTCGGGTGATCCCTCTTGAGCATGTATGCTTCTGCTACTTGTTCGACATCGGACTTCTTCCGCAAACGGCGAAACGCTTTGACTCAATGAGTTTTGCGGCATTCCGACTTCGATGCCCCGGTTGCCGAAATCCAATTTCCTTTGAATTTCGGGTGATCCCTCTTGAGCATGTATGCTTCTGCTACTTGTTCCACATCAGACCTCTTCCACAAACGGCGAAACGCTTTGACTCGGTGAGTTTCGCGGCATTCCAACTTCGATGCCCCGGTTGCCGAAATCCAGTTTCCTTTGAATTTCGGGTGATCCCTCTTGAGCATGTATGCTTCTGCTACATGTTCCACATCAGACTTCTTCCGCAAACGGCGAAACGCTTTGACTCGGTGAGTTTCGCGGCATTCCGCCTTCGATGCCCCGGTTGCCGAAATCCAGTAGCCCTTGAATTTCGGGTGATCCCTCTTGAGCATGTATGCTTCTGCTACTTGTTCGACATCGGACTTCTTCCGCAAACGGCGAAACGCTTTGACTCAGTGAGTTTTGCGGCATTCCGACTTCGATGCCCCGGTTGCCGAAATCCAATTTCCTTTGAATTTCGGGTGATCCCTCTTGAGCATGTATGCTTCTGCTACATGTTCCACATCAGACTTCTTCCGCAAACGGCGAAACGCTTTGACTCGGTGAGTTTCGCGGCATTCCGCCTTCGATGCCCAGGTTGCCGAAATCCAGTAGCCCTTGAATTTCGGGTGATCCCTCTTGAGCATGTATGCTTCTGCAACTTGTTCTGCATCAGACTTCTTACGCAAACGGCGAAACGATTTGACTCGGTGAGTTTCGCGGCATTCCGCATTCGATGCCCCGGTTGCCGAAATCCAGTTGCCTTTGAACATCGTGGGATCCCTCTTGAGAATGTATGCTTGTGCTACTTGTTCTACGTTAGACTTCTTCCACAAACGGCGAAATCATTTGACTCGATAAGTTTCGGGGCATTCCACCTTCGATGCCCCGGTTGCCGAAATCCAGTAGCCCTTGAATTTCGGGCGATCCCTCTTGAGCATGTATGCTTCTGCTACTTGTTCGACATCGGACTTCTTCCGCAAACGGCGAAACGCTTTGACTCAATGAGTTTTGCGGCATTCCGACTTCGATGCCCCGGTTGCCGAAATCCAATTTCCTTTGAATTTCGGGTGATCCCTCTTGAGCATGTATGCTTCTGCTACTTGTTCCACATCAGACCTCTTCCACAAACGGCGAAACGCTTTGACTCGGTGAGTTTCGCGGCATTCCAACTTCGATGCCCCGGTTGCCGAAATCCAGTTTCCTTTGAATTTCGGGTGATCCCTCTTGAGCATGTATGCTTCTGCTACATGTTCCACATCAGACTTCTTCCGCAAACGGCGAAACGCTTTGACTCGGTGAGTTTCGCGGCATTCCGCCTTCGATGCCCCGGTTGCCGAAATCCAGTAGCCCTTGAATTTCGGGTGATCCCTCTTGAGCATGTATGCTTCTGCTACTTGTTCGACATCGGACTTCTTCCGCAAACGGCGAAACGCTTTGACTCAGTGAGTTTTGCGGCATTCCGACTTCGATGCCCCGGTTGCCGAAATCCAATTTCCTTTGAATTTCGGGTGATCCCTCTTGAGCATGTATGCTTCTGCTACATGTTCCACATCAGACTTCTTCCGCAAACGGCGAAACGCTTTGACTCGGTGAGTTTCGCGGCATTCCGCCTTCGATGCCCAGGTTGCCGAAATCCAGTAGCCCTTGAATTTCGGGTGATCCCTCTTGAGCATGTATGCTTCTGCAACTTGTTCTGCATCAGACTTCTTACGCAAACGGCGAAACGATTTGACTCGGTGAGTTTCGCGGCATTCCGCATTCGATGCCCCGGTTGCCGAAATCCAGTTGCCTTTGAACATCGTGGGATCCCTCTTGAGAATGTATGCTTGTGCTACTTGTTCTACGTTAGACTTCTTCCACAAACGGCGAAATCATTTGACTCGATAAGTTTCGGGGCATTCCACCTTCGATGCCCCGGTTGCCGAAATCCAGTAGCCCTTGAATTTCGGGCGATCCCTCTTGAGCATGTATGCTTCTGCTACTTGTTCGACATCGGACTTCTTCCATAAACGGCGAAACGCTTTGACTCGGTGAGTTTTGCGGCATTCCGACTTCTATGCCCCGGTTGCCGAAATCCAGTTGCCTTCGAATTTCGGGTGATCCCTCTTGAGCATGTATGCTTCTGCCACTTGTTCTGCATCAGACTTCTTGCGCAAACAGCGAAACACTTTGACTCGATGAGTTTCGCGGCATTCCGCATTCGATGCCCCGGTTGCCGAAATCCAGTTGCCTTTGAATATCGGAGGATCCCTCTTGAGAATGTATGCTTGTGCTACTTGTTCTACGTCAGACTTCTTCCGCCGAAATGATTTGACTCGGTGAGTTTCGGGGCATTCCGCCTTCGATGCCCCGGTTGCCAAAATCCAGTAGCCCTTGAATTTCGGGCGATCCCTCTTGAGCATGTATGCTTTTGCTACTTGTTCGACATCGGACTTCTTCCATAAACGGCGAAACGCTTTGACTCGGTGAGTTTTGCGGCATTCCGACTTCTATGCCCCGGTTGCCGAAATCCAGTTGCCTTCGAATTTCGGGTGATCCCTCTTGAGCATGTATGCTTCTGCCACTTGTTCTGCATCAGACTTCTTGCGCAAACAGCGAAACACTTTGACTCGGTGAGTTTCGCGGCATTCCGCATTCGATGCCCCGGTTGCCGAAATCCCGTTGCCTTTGAATATCGGAGGATCCCTCTTGAGAATGTATGCTTGTGCTACTTGTTCTACGTCAGACTTCTTCCGCAAACGGCGAAATGATTTGACTCGGTGAGTTTCGGGGCATTCCGCCTTCGATCCCCCGGTTGCCAAAATCCAGTAGCCCTTGACTTTCGGGTGATCCCTCTTGAGCATGTATGCTTCTGGTACTTCTTCGACATCGGACTTCTTCTGCAAACGGCGATACGCTTTGACTCGGTGAGTTTCGCGGCATTCCGACTTCTATGCCCCGGTTGCCGAAATCCAGTTGCCTTTGAATTTCGGGTGATCCCTCTTGAGCATGTATGCTTCTGCTACTTGTTCCACATCAGACTTCTTGCGCAAACGGCGTAACGATTTGACTCGGTGAGTTTCGCGGCATTCCGCATTCGATTCCCCGGTTGCCGAAATCCAGTTGCCTTTGAATATCGGGGGATCCCTCTTGAGAATGTAAGCTTGTGCTACTTGTTCTACGTCAGACTTCTTCCGCAAACGGCGAAATGATTTGACTCGGTGAGTTTAGGGGCATTCCGCCTTCGATGCCCCGGTTGCCGAAATCCAGTAGTCCTTGAATTTCAGGTGATCCCTCTTGAGCATGTATGCTTCTGCAACTTGTTCTGCATCAGACTTCTTGCGCAAACGGCGAAACGATTTGACTCGGTGAGTTTCGCGGCATTCCGCATTCGATGCCCCGGTTGCCGAAATCCAGTTGCCTTTGAACATCGGGGGATCCCTCTTGAGAATGTATGCTAGTGCTACTTGTTCTACGTCAGACTTCTTCCACAAACGGCGAAATCATTTGACTCGATAAGTTTCGGGGCATTCCGCCTTCGATGCCCCGGATGCCGAAATCCAGTAGCCCTTGAATTTCGGGTGATCCCTCTTGAGCATGTATGCTTGTGCTACTTGTTCGACATCAGACTTCTTCCGCAAACGGCGAAACGCTTTCACTCGGTGAGTTTCGCGGCATTCCGACTTCGATGCCCCGGTTGCCGAACTCCACTTGCCTTTGAATTTCGGGTGATCCCTCTTGAGCATGTATGCTTCTGCAACTTGTTCTACGTCAGACTTCTTCCGCAAACGGCGAAATGATTTGACTTTGTGAGTTTCGGGGCATTCTGCCTTCGATGCCCCGGTTGCAGAAATCCAGTAGCCCTTGAATTTCGGGTGATCCCTCTTGAGCATGTATGCTTCTGCTACTTGTTCGACATCGGACTTCTTCCGCAAACGGCGAAACGATTTGACTCGGTGAGTTTCGCGACATTCCGCATTCGATGCCCCGGTTGCCGAAATCCAGTTGCCTTTGAACATCGGGGGATCCCTCTTGAGAATGTATGCTAGTGCTACTTGTTCTACGTCAGACTTCTTCCACAAACGGCGAAATCATTTGACTCGATAAGTTTCGGGGCATTCCGCCTTCGATGCCCCGGTTGCCGAAATCCAGTAGCCCTTGAATTTCGGGTGATCCCTCTTGAGCATGTATGCTTCTGCTACTTGTTCGACATCGGACTTCTTCCATAAACGGCGAAACGCTTTGACTCGGTGAGTTTTGCGGCATTCCGACTTCTATGCCCCGGTTGCCGAAATCCAGTTGCCTTCGAATTTCGGATGATCCCTCTTGATCATGTATGCTTCTGCTACTTGTTCCACATCAGACTTCTTCCGCAAACGGCGAAACGCTTTGACTCGGTGAGTTTCGCGGCATTCCGACTTCGATGCCCCGGTTGCCGAAATCCAATTTCCTTTGAATTTCGGGTGATCCCTCTTGACCATGTATGCTTCTGCTACTTGTTCCACATCAGACTTCTTCCGCAAACGGCGAAACGCTTTGACTCGATGAGTTTCGCGGCATTCCAACTTTGATGCCCCTGTTGCCGAAATCCACTTGCCTTTGAATTTCGGGTGATCCCTCTTGAGCATGTATGCTTCTGCTACTTGTTCCACGTCAGACCTCTTCCACAAATGGCAAAACGCTTTGACTCGGTGAGTTTCGCGGCATTCCGACTTCGATACCCCGGTTGCCAAAATCCAGTTTCCTTTGAATTTCGGGTGATCCCTCTTGAGCATGTATGCTTGTGCTACTTGTTCGACATCAGACTTCTTCCGCAAACGGCGAAACGCTTTCACTCGGTGAGTTTCGCGGCATTCCAACTTCGATGCCCCGGTTGCCGAACTCCACTTGCCTTTGAATTTCGGGTGATCCCTCTTGAGCATGTATGCTTCTGCAACTTGTTCTACGTCAGACTTCTTCCGCAAACGGCGAAATGATTTGACTTTGTGAGTTTCGGGGCATTCTGCCTTCGATGCCCCGGTTGCAGAAATCCAGTAGCCCTTGAATTTCGGGTGATCCCTCTTGAGCATGTATGCTTCTGCTACTTGTTCGACATCGGACTTCTTCCGCAAACGGCGAAACGCTTTGACTCGGTGAGTTTCGCGGCATTCCGACTTCGATGCCGCGGTTGCCGAAATCCAGTTGCCTTTGAATTTCGGGGGATCCCTCATTAGCATGTATGCTTGTGCTACTTGTTCTACATCAGACTTCTTCCGCAAGCGGCGAAACGCTTTCACTCGGTGAGTTTCGCGGCATTCCGACTTCGATGCCCCTGTTGCCGAAATCCAGTTGCCTTTGAATATCGGGTGATCCCTCTTGAGCATGTATGCTTCTGCTACTTGTTCCACATCAGACTTCTTCCGCAAACAGCGAAACGATTTGACTCGTTGAGTTTCGCGGCATTCCGACTTCGATGCCCCGGTTGCCAAAATCCACTTGCCTTTGAATTTCGGGTGATCCCTCTTGAGCATGTATGCTTCTGCAACTTGTTCTGCATCAGACTTCTTGCGCAAACGGCGAAACGATTTGACTCGGTGCGTTTCGCGGCATTCCGCATTCGATGCCCCAGTTGCCGAAATCCACTTGCCTTTGAATTTCGGGTGATCCCTCTTGAGCATGTATGCTTCTGCAACTTGTTCTACTTCAGACTTCTTCCGCAAACGGCGAAATGATTTGACTCGATGAGTTTCGGGGCATTCCACCTTCGATGCCCCGGTTGCCGAAATCCAGTAGCCCTTGAATTTCGGGTGATCCCTCTTGAGCATGTATGCTTCTGCTACTTGTTCGACATCGGACTTCTTCCGCAAACAGCGAAACGCTTTGACTCGGTGAGTTTCGCCACATTCCGACTTAGATGCCCTAGTTCGCGAAATCCAGTTCCCTTTGAATTTCGGGTGATCCCTCTTGAGCATGTATGCTTCTGCTACTAGTTCTGCATCAGACTTCTTGCGCAAACAGCGAAACGATTTGACTCGGTGAGTTTCGCGGCATTCCGTATTCGATGCCCCGGTTGCCGAAATCCAGTTGCCTTAGAATTTCGGGGGATCCCTTTGAGCATGTATGCTTGTGCTACTTGTTCTACATCAGACTTCTTCCGCAAGCGGCGAAACGCTTTCACTGGGTGAGTTTCGCCGCATTCCGACTTCGATGCCCCGGTTGCCAAAATCCACTTGCCTTTGAATTTCGGGTGATCCCTTTTGAGCATGTATACTTCTGCAACTTGTTCTGCATCAGACTTCTTGCACAAACGGCGAAACGATTTGACTCGGTGAGTTTCGCGGCATTCCGACTTCTATGCCCTGGTTGCCGAAATCCAGTTGCCTTTGAATTTCGGGTGATCCCTCTTGAGAATGTATGCTTGTGCTACTTGTTCTACGTCAGACTTCTTCCGCAAACGGCGAAAGGATTTGACTCGGTGTGTTTCGCGGCATTCCGACTTCGATGCCCCGATTGCCGAAATCCACTTGCCTTCAAATTTCGGGTGATCCCTCTTGAGCATGTATGCTTCTACAACTTGTTCTACGTCAGACTTCGTCCGCAAATGGCGAAATGATTTGACTCGGTGAGTTTCGCGGCATTCCGCCTTCGATGCCCCGGTTGCCGAAATCCAGTAGCCCTTGAATTTGGGGTGATCCCTCTTGAGCATGTATGCTTCTGCTACTTTTTCGACATCGGACTTCTTCCGCAAACGGCGAAACGCTTTGACTCGGTTAGTTTCGCGGCATTCCGACTTCGATGCCCCGGTTGCCAAAATCCAGTTGCCTTAGAATATCGGGTGATCCCTCTTGAGCATGTATGCTTCTGCTACTTGTTCCACATCAGACTTCTTCCGCAAACGGCGAAACGATTTGACTCGTTGCGTTTCGCGGCATTCCGACTTCGATGCCCCGGTTGCCGAAATCCACTTGCCTTTGAATTTCGGGTGATCCCTCTTGAGCATGTATGCTTCTGCAACTTGTTCTGCATCAGACTTCTTGCGTAAACGGCGAAATGATTTGACTCGGTGAGTTTCGCGGCATTCCGCATTCGATGCCCCGGTTGCCGAAATCCAGTTGCCTTTGAATTTCGGGGGATCCCTTTTGAGCATGTATGCTTGTGCTACTTGTTCTACATCAGACTTCTTCCGCAAGCGGCGAAACACTTTCACTCGGTGAGTTTCGCGGCATTCCGACTTCGATGCCCCGGTTGCTGAAATCCAGTTGCCTTTGAATTTTGGGTGATCCCTCTTGAGCATGTATGCTTCTGCTACTTGTTCCACATCAGACTTCTTCCGCAAGCGGAGAAACGCTTTCACTCGGTGAGTTTCGCGGCATTCCGACTTCGATGCCCCTGTTGCCGAAATCCAGTTGCCTTTGAATTTCGGGTGATCCCTCTTGAGCATGTATGCTTCTGCAACTTGTTCTACTTCAGACTTCTTCCGCAAACGGCGAAATGATTTGACTCGATGAGTTTCGGGGCATTCCACCTTCGATGCCCCGGTTGCCGAAATCCAGTAGCCCTTGAATTTCGGGTGATCCCTCTTGAGCATGTATGCTTCTGCTACTTTTTCGACATCGGACTACTTCCGCAAACGGCGAAACGCTTTGACTCGGTGAGTTTCGCGGCATTCCGACTTCGATGCCCCGGTTGCCGAAATCCAGTTTCCTTTGAATTTCGGGTGATCCCTCTTGAGCATGTATGCTTCTGCTACTTGTTCCACATCAGACTTCTTCCGCAAGCGGAGAAACGCTTTCACTCGGTGAGTTTCGCGGCATTCCGACTTCGATGCCCCTGTTGCCGAAATCCAGTTGCCTTTGAATTTCGGGTGATCCCTCTTGAGCATGTATGCTTCTGCAACTTGTTCTACTTCAGACTTCTTCCGCAAACGGCGAAATGATTTGACTCGATGAGTTTCGGGGCATTCCACCTTCGATGCCCCGGTTGCCGAAATCCAGTAGCCCTTGAATTTCGGGTGATCCCTCTTGAGCATGTATGCTTCTGCTACTTGTTCGACATCGGACTTCTTCCGCAAACGGCGAAACGCTTTGACTCGGTGAGTTTCGCGACATTCCGACTTAGATGCCCTAGTTCGCGAAATCCAGTTCCCTTTGAATTTCGGGTGATCCCTCTTGAGCATGTATGCTTCTGCTACTTGTTCTGCATCAGACTTCTTGCGCAAACAGCGAAACGATTTGACTCGGTGAGTTTCGCGGCATTCCGCATTCGATGCCCCGGTTGCCGAAATCCAGTTGCCTTTAAATTTCGGGGGATCCCTCATTAGCATGTATGCTTGTGCTACTTGTTCTACATCAGACTTCTTCCGCAAGCGGAGAAACGCTTTCACTCGGTGAGTTTCGCGGCATTCCGACTTCGATGCCCCTGTTGCCGAAATCCAGTTGCCTTTGAATTTCGGGTGATCCCTCTTGAGCATGTATGCTTCTGCTACTTGTTCCACATCAGACTTCTTCCGCAAACAGCGAAACGATTTGACTCGTTGAGTTTCGCGGCATTCCGACTTCGATGCCCCGGTTTCCGAAATCCACTTGCCTTTGAATTTCGGGTGATCCCTCTTGAGCATGTATGCTTCTGTAACTTGTTCTGCATCAGACTTCTTGCGCAAACGGCGAAACGATTTGACTTGGTGAGTTTCGCGGCATTCCGCATTCGATGCCCCGGTTGCCGAAATCCAGTTGCCTTTGAATTTCGGGGGATCCCTCTTGAGCATGTATGCTTCTGCTACTTGTTGCACATCAGACTTCTTCCGCAAACGGCGAAACGCTTTCACTCGGTGAGTTTCGCGGCATTCCGACTTCGATGCCCCGGTTGCCGAAATCTAGTAGCCCTTGAATTTCGGGTGATCCCTCTTGAGCATGTATGCTTCTGCTACTTGTTCGACATCGGACTACTTCCGCAAACGGCGAAACGCTTTGACTCGGTGAGTTTCGCGGCATTCCGACTTCGATGCCCCGGTTGCCGAAATCCAGTTTCCTTTGAATTTCGGGTGATCCCTCTTGAGCATGTATGCTTCTGCTACTTGTTCCACATCAGACTTCTTCCGCAAACGGCGAAACGCTTTGACTCGGTGAGTTTCTCGGCATTCCGACTTCGATGCCCCGATTGCCGAAATCCACTTGCCTTCGAATTTCGGGTGATCCCTCTTGAGCATGTATGCTTCTACAACTTGTTCTACGTCAGACTTCGTCCGCAAACGGCGAAATGATTTGACTCGGTGAGTTTTCGCGGCATTCCGCCTTCGATGCCCCGGTTGCCGAAATCCAGTAGCCCTTGAATTTGGGGTGATCCCTCTTGAGCATGTATGCTTCTGCTACTTTTTCGACATCGGACTTCTTCCGCAAACGGCGAAACGCTTTGACTCGGTTAGTTTCGCGGCATTCCGACTTCGATGCCCCGGTTGCCGAAATCCAGTTGCCTTAGAATATCGGGTGATCCCTCTTGAGCATGTATGCTTCTGCTACTTGTTCCACATCAGACTTCTTCCGCAAACGGCGAAACGATTTGACTCGTTGAGTTTCGCGGCATTCCGACTTCGATGCCCCGGTTGCCGAAATCCACTTGCCTTTGAATTTCGGGTGATCCCTCTTGAGCATGTATGCTTCTGCAACTTGTTCTGCATCAGACTTCTTGCGTAAACGGCGAAATGATTTGACTCGGTGAGTTTCGCGGCATTCCGCATTCGATGCCCCGGTTGCCGAAATCCAATTGCCTTTGAATTTCGGGGGATCCCTTTTGAGCATGTATGCTTGTGCTACTTGTTCTACATCAGACTTCTTCCGCAAGCGGCGAAACACTTTCACTCGGTGAGTTTCGCGGCATTCCGACTTCGATGCCCCGGTTGCTGAAATCCAGTTGCCTTTGAATTTTGGGTGATCCCTCTTGAGAATGTATGCTTCTGCTACTTGTTCCACATCAGACTTCTTCCGCAAACGGCGAAACGCTTTGACTCGGTGAGTTTCGCGGCATTCCGACTTCGATGCCCCGGTTTCCGAAATCCACTTGCCCTTGAATTTCGGGTGATCCCTCTTGAGCATGTATGCTTCTGCAACTTGTTCTGCATCAGACTTCTTGCGCAAACGGCGAAACGATTTGACTCTGTGAGTTTCGCGGCATTCCGTATTCGATGCCCCGGTTGCCGAAATCCAGTTGCCTTTGAATTTCGGGGGATCCCTCATTAGCATGTATGCTTGTGCTACTTGTTCTACATCAGACTTCTTCCGCAAGCGGAGAAACGCTTTCACTCGGTGAGTTTCGCGGCATTCCGACTTCGATGCCCCTGTTGCCGAAATCCAGTTGCCTTTGAATATCGGGTGATCCCTCTTGAGCATGTATGCTTCTGCTACTTGCTCCACATCAGACTTCTTCCGCAAACAGCGAAACGATTTGACTCGTTGAGTTTCGCGGCATTCCGACTTCGATGCCCCGGTTTCCGAAATCCACTTGCCTTTGAATTTCGGGTGATCCCTCTTGAGCATGTATGCTTCTGGAACTTGTTCTGCATCAGACTTCTTGCGCAAACGGCGAAACGATTTGACTCGTTGAGTTTCGCGGCATTCCGCATTCGATGCCCCGGTTGCCGAAATCCAGTTGCCTTTGAATTTCGGGGGATCCCTCTTGAGCATGTATGCTTCTGCTACTTGTTGCACATCAGACTTCTTCCGCAAACGGCGAAACGCTTTGACTCGGTGAGTTTCGCGGCATTCCGACTTCGATGCCCCGGTTTCCGAAATCCACTTGCCCTTGAATTTCGGGTGATCCCTCTTGAGCATGTATGCTTCTGCTACTTGTTCCACATCAGACTTCTTCCGCAAACGGCGAAACGATTTGACTCGTTGAGTTTCGCGGCATTCCGACTTCGATGCCCCGGTTGCCGAAATCCAGTAGCCCTTGAATTTGGGGTGATCCCTCTTGAGCATGTATGCTTCTGCTACTTTTTCGACATCGGACTACTTCCGCAAACGGCGAAACGCTTTGACTCGGTGAGTTTCGCGGCATTCCGACTTCGATGCCCCGGTTGCCGAAATCCAGTTTCCTTTGAATTTCGGGTGATCCCTCTTGAGCATGTATGCTTCTGCTACTTGTTCCACATCAGACTTCTTCCGCAAGCGGAGAAACGCTTTCACTCGGTGAGTTTCGCGGCATTCCGACTTCGATGCCCCTGTTGCCGAAATCCAGTTGCCTTTGAATTTCGGGTGATCCCTCTTGAGCATGTATGCTTCTGCAACTTGTTCTACTTCAGACTTCTTCCGCAAACGGCGAAATGATTTGACTCGATGAGTTTCGGGGCATTCCACCTTCGATGCCCCGGTTGCCGAAATCCAGTAGCCCTTGAATTTCGGGTGATCCCTCTTGAGCATGTATGCTTCTGCTACTTGTTCGACATCGGACTTCTTCCGCAAACGGCGAAACGCTTTGACTCGGTGAGTTTCGCGACATTCCGACTTAGATGCCCTAGTTCGCGAAATCCAGTTCCCTTTGAATTTCGGGTGATCCCTCTTGAGCATGTATGCTTCTGCTACTTGTTCTGCATCAGACTTCTTGCGCAAACAGCGAAACGATTTGACTCGGTGAGTTTCGCGGCATTCCGCATTCGATGCCCCGGTTGCCGAAATCCAGTTGCCTTTAAATTTCGGGGGAT
The DNA here is from genome assembly GCA_033617975.1 of Populus alba x Populus glandulosa. Lineage (NCBI taxonomy): Eukaryota > Viridiplantae > Streptophyta > Magnoliopsida > Malpighiales > Salicaceae > Populus > Populus alba x Populus glandulosa. The sequence goes on from CM066146.1 coordinate 4,030,557, forward strand.
CCCTCATTAGCATGTATGCTTGTGCTACTTGTTCTACATCAGACTTCTTCCGCAAGCGGAGAAACGCTTTCACTCGGTGAGTTTCGCGGCATTCCGACTTCGATGCCCCTGTTGCCGAAATCCAGTTGCCTTTGAATATCGGGTGATCCCTCTTGAGCATGTATGCTTCTGCTACTTGTTCCACATCAGACTTCTTCCGCAAACAGCGAAACGATTTGACTCGTTGAGTTTCGCGGCATTCCGACTTCGATGCCCCGGTTTCCGAAATCCAATTGCCTTTGAATTTCGGGTGATCCCTCTTGAGCATGTATGCTTCTGTAACTTGTTCTGCATCAGACTTCTTGCGCAAACGGCGAAACGATTTGACTTGGTGAGTTTCGCGGCATTCCGCATTCGATGCCCCGGTTGCCGAAATCCAGTTGCCTTTGAATTTCGGGGGATCCCTCTTGAGCATGTATGCTTCTGCTACTTGTTGCACATCAGACTTCTTCCGCAAACGGCGAAACGCTTTCACTCGGTGAGTTTCGCGGCATTCCGACTTCGATGCCCCGGTTGCCGAAATCTAGTAGCCCTTGAATTTCGGGTGATCCCTCTTGAGCATGTATGCTTCTGCTACTTGTTCGACATCGGACTACTTCCGCAAACGGCGAAACGCTTTGACTCGGTGAGTTTCGCGGCATTCCGACTTCGATGCCCCGGTTGCCGAAATCCAGTTTCCTTTGAATTTCGGGTGATCCCTCTTGAGCATGTATGCTTCTGCTACTTGTTCCACATCAGACTTCTTCCGCAAACGGCGAAACGCTTTGACTCGGTGAGTTTCTCGGCATTCCGACTTCGATGCCCCGATTGCCGAAATCCACTTGCCTTCGAATTTCGGGTGATCCCTCTTGAGCATGTATGCTTCTACAACTTGTTCTACGTCAGACTTCGTCCGCAAACGGCGAAATGATTTGACTCGGTGAGTTTTCGCGGCATTCCGCCTTCGATGCCCCGGTTGCCGAAATCCAGTAGCCCTTGAATTTGGGGTGATCCCTCTTGAGCATGTATGCTTCTGCTACTTTTTCGACATCGGACTTCTTCCGCAAACGGCGAAACGCTTTGACTCGGTTAGTTTCGCGGCATTCCGACTTCGATGCCCCGGTTGCCGAAATCCAGTTGCCTTAGAATATCGGGTGATCCCTCTTGAGCATGTATGCTTCTGCTACTTGTTCCACATCAGACTTCTTCCGCAAACGGCGAAACGATTTGACTCGTTGAGTTTCGCGGCATTCCGACTTCGATGCCCCGGTTGCCGAAATCCACTTGCCTTTGAATTTCGGGTGATCCCTCTTGAGCATGTATGCTTCTGCAACTTGTTCTGCATCAGACTTCTTGCGTAAACGGCGAAATGATTTGACTCGGTGAGTTTCGCGGCATTCCGCATTCGATGCCCCGGTTGCCGAAATCCAATTGCCTTTGAATTTCGGGGGATCCCTTTTGAGCATGTATGCTTGTGCTACTTGTTCTACATCAGACTTCTTCCGCAAGCGGCGAAACACTTTCACTCGGTGAGTTTCGCGGCATTCCGACTTCGATGCCCCGGTTGCTGAAATCCAGTTGCCTTTGAATTTTGGGTGATCCCTCTTGAGAATGTATGCTTCTGCTACTTGTTCCACATCAGACTTCTTCCGCAAACGGCGAAACGCTTTGACTCGGTGAGTTTCGCGGCATTCCGACTTCGATGCCCCGGTTTCCGAAATCCACTTGCCCTTGAATTTCGGGTGATCCCTCTTGAGCATGTATGCTTCTGCAACTTGTTCTGCATCAGACTTCTTGCGCAAACGGCGAAACGATTTGACTCTGTGAGTTTCGCGGCATTCCGCATTCGATGCCCCGGTTGCCGAAATCCAGTTGCCTTTGAATTTCGGGGGATCCCTCATTAGCATGTATGCTTGTGCTACTTGTTCTACATCAGACTTCTTCCGCAAGCGGAGAAACGCTTTCACTCGGTGAGTTTCGCGGCATTCCGACTTCGATGCCCCTGTTGCCGAAATCCAGTTGCCTTTGAATATCGGGTGATCCCTCTTGAGCATGTATGCTTCTGCTACTTGTTCCACATCAGACTTCTTCCGCAAACAGCGAAACGATTTGACTCGTTGAGTTTCGCGGCATTCCGACTTCGATGCCCCGGTTTCCGAAATCCACTTGCCTTTGAATTTCGGGTGATCCCTCTTGAGCATGTATGCTTCTGGAACTTGTTCTGCATCAGACTTCTTGCGCAAACGGCGAAACGATTTGACTCGTTGAGTTTCGCGGCATTCCGCATTCGATGCCCCGGTTGCCGAAATCCAGTTGCCTTTGAATTTCGGGGGATCCCTCTTGAGCATGTATGCTTCTGCTACTTGTTGCACATCAGACTTCTTCCGCAAACGGCGAAACGCTTTCACTCGGTGAGTTTCGCGGCATTCCGACTTCGATGCCCCGGTTGCCGAAATCTAGTAGCCCTTGAATTTCGGGTGATCCCTCTTGAGCATGTATGCTTCTGCTACTTGTTCGACATCGGACTACTTCCGCAAACGGCGAAACGCTTTGACTCGGTGAGTTTCGCGGCATTCCGACTTAGATGCCCCGGTTGCCGAAATCTAGTAGCCCTTGAATTTCGGGTGATCCCTCTTGAGCATGTATGCTTCTGCTACTTGTTCGACATCGGACTACTTCCGCAAATGGCGAAACGCTTTGACTCGGTGAGTTTCGCGGCATTCCGACTTCGATGCCCCGGTTGCCGAAATCCAGTTGCCTTTGAATTTCGGGGGATCCCTCTTGAGCATGTATGCTTCTGCTACTTGTTGCACATCAGACTTCTTCCGCAAACGGCGAAACGCTTTCACTCGGTGAGTTTCGCGGCATTCCGACTTCGATGCCCCGGTTGTCGAAATCTAGTAGCCCTTGAATTTCGGGTGATCCCTCTTGAGCATGTATGCTTCTGCTACTTGTTCGACATCGGACTACTTCCGCAAACGGCGAAACGCTTTGACTCGGTGAGTTTCGCGGCATTCCGACTTCGATGCCCCGGTTGCCGAAATCCAGTTTCCTTTGAATTTCGGGTGATCCCTCTTGAGCATGTATGCTTCTGCTACTTGTTCCACATCAGACTTCTTCCGCAAACGGCGAAACGCTTTGACTCGGTGAGTTTCTCGGCATTCCGACTTCGATGCCCCGATTGCCGAAATCCACTTGCCTTCGAATTTCGGGTGATCCCTCTTGAGCATGTATGCTTCTACAACTTGTTCTACGTCAGACTTCGTCCGCAAACGGCGAAATGATTTGACTCGGTTAGTTTTCGCGGCATTCCGCCTTCGATGCCCCGGTTGCCGAAATCCAGTAGCCCTTGAATTTGGGGTGATCCCTCTTGAGCATGTATGCTTCTGCTACTTTTTCGACATCGGACTTCTTCCGCAAACGGCGAAACGCTTTGACTCGGTTAGTTTCGCGGCATTCCGACTTCGATGCCCCGGTTGCCGAAATCCAGTTGCCTTAGAATATCGGGTGATCCCTCTTGAGCATGTATGCTTCTGCTACTTGTTCCACATCAGACTTCTTCCGCAAACGGCGAAACGATTTGACTCGTTGAGTTTCGCGGCATTCCGACTTCGATGCCCCGGTTGCCGAAATCCACTTGCCTTTGAATTTCGGGTGATCCCTCTTGAGCATGTATGCTTCTGCAACTTGTTCTGCATCAGACTTCTTGCGTAAACGGCGAAATGATTTGACTCGGTGAGTTTCGCGGCATTCCGCATTCGATGCCCCGGTTGCCGAAATCCAATTGCCTTTGAATTTCGGGGGATCCCTTTTGAGCATGTATGCTTGTGCTACTTGTTCTACATCAGACTTCTTCCGCAAGCGGCGAAACACTTTCACTCGGTGAGTTTCGCGGCATTCCGACTTCGATGCCCCGGTTGCTGAAATCCAGTTGCCTTTGAATTTTGGGTGATCCCTCTTGAGAATGTATGCTTCTGCTACTTGTTCCACATCAGACTTCTTCCGCAAACGGCGAAACGCTTTGACTAGGTGAGTTTCGCGGCATTCCGACATCGATGCCCCGGTTTCCGAAATCCACTTGCCCTTGAATTTCGGGTGATCCCTCTTGAGCATGTATGCTTCTGCAACTTGTTCTGCATCAGACTTCTTGCGCAAACGGCGAAACGATTTGACTCTGTGAGTTTCGCGGCATTCCGCATTCGATGCCCCGGTTGCCGAAATCCAGTTGCCTTTGAATTTCGGGGGATCCCTCATTAGCATGTATGCTTGTGCTACTTGTTCTACATCAGACTTCTTCCGCAAGCGGAGAAACGCTTTCACTCGGTGAGTTTCGCGGCATTCCGACTTCGATGCCCCTGTTGCCGAAATCCAGTTGCCTTTGAATATCGGGTGATCCCTCTTGAGCATGTATGCTTCTGCTACTTGTTCCACATCAGACTTCTTCCGCAAACAGCGAAACGATTTGACTCGTTGAGTTTCGCGGCATTCCGACTTCGATGCCCCGGTTTCCGAAATCCACTTGCCTTTGAATTTCGGGTGATCCCTCTTGAGCATGTATGCTTCTGGAACTTGTTCTGCATCAGACTTCTTGCGCAAACGGCGAAACGATTTGACTCGTTGAGTTTCGCGGCATTCCGCATTCGATGCCCCGGTTGCCGAAATCCAGTTGCCTTTGAATTTCGGGGGATCCCTCTTGAGCATGTATGCTTCTGCTACTTGTTGCACATCAGACTTCTTCCGCAAACGGCGAAACGCTTTCACTCGGTGAGTTTCGCGGCATTCCGACTTCGATGCCCCGGTTGCCGAAATCTAGTAGCCCTTGAATTTCGGGTGATCCCTCTTGAGCATGTATGCTTCTGCTACTTGTTCGACATCGGACTACTTCCGCAAACGGCGAAACGCTTTGACTCGGTGAGTTTCGCGGCATTCCGACTTAGATGCCCCGGTTGCCGAAATCTAGTAGCCCTTGAATTTCGGGTGATCCCTCTTGAGCATGTATGCTTCTGCTACTTGTTCGACATCGGACTACTTCCGCAAATGGCGAAACGCTTTGACTCGGTGAGTTTCGCGGCATTCCGACTTCGATGCCCCGGTTGCCGAAATCCAGTTGCCTTTGAATTTCGGGGGATCCCTCTTGAGCATGTATGCTTCTGCTACTTGTTGCACATCAGACTTCTTCCGCAAACGGCGAAACGCTTTCACTCGGTGAGTTTCGCGGCATTCCGACTTCGATGCCCCGGTTGCCGAAATCTAGTAGCCCTTGAATTTCGGGTGATCCCTCTTGAGCATGTATGCTTCTGCTACTTGTTCGACATCGGACTACTTCCGCAAACGGCGAAACGCTTTGACTCGGTGAGTTTCGCGGCATTCCGACTTCGATGCCCCGGTTGCCGAAATCCAGTTTCCTTTGAATTTCGGGTGATCCCTCTTGAGCATGTATGCTTCTGCTACTTGTTCCACATCAGACTTCTTCCGCAAACGGCGAAACGCTTTGACTCGGTGAGTTTCTCGGCATTCCGACTTCGATGCCCCGATTGCCGAAATCCACTTGCCTTCGAATTTCGGGTGATCCCTCTTGAGCATGTATGCTTCTACAACTTGTTCTACGTCAGACTTCGTCCGCAAACGGCGAAATGATTTGACTCGGTTAGTTTTCGCGGCATTCCGCCTTCGATGCCCCGGTTGCCGAAATCCAGTAGCCCTTGAATTTGGGGTGATCCCTCTTGAGCATGTATGCTTCTGCTACTTTTTCGACATCGGACTTCTTCCGCAAACGGCGAAACGCTTTGACTCGGTTAGTTTCGCGGCATTCCGACTTCGATGCCCCGGTTGCCGAAATCCAGTTGCCTTAGAATATCGGGTGATCCCTCTTGAGCATGTATGCTTCTGCTACTTGTTCCACATCAGACTTCTTCCGCAAACGGCGAAATGATTTGACTCGTTGAGTTTCGCGGCATTCCGACTTCGATGCCCCGGTTGCCGAAATCCACTTGCCTTTGAATTTCGGGTGATCCCTCTTGAGCATGTATGCTTCTGCAACTTGTTCTGCATCAGACTTCTTGCGTAAACGGCGAAATGATTTGACTCGGTGAGTTTCGCGGCATTCCGCATTCGATGCCCCGGTTGCCGAAATCCAGTTGCCTTTGAATTTCGGGGGATCCCTTTTGAGCATGTATGCTTGTGCTACTTGTTCTACATCAGACTTCTTCCGCAAGCGGCGAAACACTTTCACTCGGTGAGTTTCGCGGCATTCCGACTTCGATGCCCCGGTTGCTGAAATCCAGTTGCCTTTGAATTTTGGGTGATCCCTCTTGAGCATGTATGCTTCTGCTACTTGTTCCACATCAGACTTCTTCCGCAAACGGCGAAACGCTTTGACTCGGTGAGTTTCGCGGCATTCCGACTTCGATGCCCCGGTTTCCGAAATCCACTTGCCCTTGAATTTCGGGTGATCCCTCTTGAGCATGTATGCTTCTGCAACTTGTTCTGCATCAGACTTCTTGCGCAAACGGCGAAACGATTTGACTCTGTGAGTTTCGCGGCATTCCGCATTCGATGCCCCGGTTGCCGAAATCCAGTTGCCTTTGAATTTCGGGGGATCCCTCATTAGCATGTATGCTTGTGCTACTTGTTCTACATCAGACTTCTTCCGCAAGCGGAGAAACGCTTTCACTCGGTGAGTTTCGCGGCATTCCGACTTCGATGCCCCTGTTGCCGAAATCCAGTTGCCTTTGAATATCGGGTGATCCCTCTTGAGCATGTATGCTTCTGCTACTTGTTCCACATCAGACTTCTTCCGCAAACAGCGAAACGATTTGACTCGTTGAGTTTCGCGGCATTCCGACTTCGATGCCCCGGTTTCCGAAATCCACTTGCCTTTGAATTTCGGGAGATCCCTCTTGAGCATGTATGCTTCTGTAACTTGTTCTGCATCAGACTTCTTGCGCAAACGGCGAAACGATTTGACTCGGTGAGTTTCGCGGCACTCCGCATTCGATGCCCCGGTTGCCGAAATCCAGTTGCCTTTGAATTTCGGGGGATCCCTCTTGAGCATGTATGCTTCTGCTACTTGTTGCACATCAGACTTCTTCCGCAAAAGGCGAAACGCTTTCACTCGGTGAGTTTCGCGGCATTCCGACTTCGATGCCCCGGTTGCCGAAATCCAGTTTCCTTTGAATTTCGGGTGATCCCTCTTGAGCATGTATGCTTCTGCTACTTGTTCCACATTAGACTTCTTCCGCAAACGGCAAAATGCTTTGACTCGGTACGTTTCGCGGCATTCCGACTTCGATGCCCCGGTTGCCGAAATTCACTTGCCTTTGAATTTCGGGTGATCCCTCTTGAGCATGTATGCTTCTGCAACTTGTTCTACGTTAGACTTCTTCCGCAAACGGCGAAAGGATTTGACTCGGTGAGTTTCGCGGCATTCCGCCTTCGATGTCCCGGTTGCCGAAATCCAGTAGCCCTTGAATTTCGGGTGATCCCTCTTGAGCATGTTTGCTTTTGCTACTTGTTCGACATCGGACTTCTTCCGCAAACGGCGAAACGCTTTGACTTGTGAGTTTCGCGGCATTCCGACTTCGATGCCCCGGTTACCGAAATCCAGTTTCCTTTGAATTTCGGGTGATCCCTCTTGAGCATGTATGCTTCTGCTACTTGTTCTACGTTAGACTTCTTCCGCAAATGGCGAAAGGATTTGACTCGGTGAGTTTCGGGGCATTCCGCCTTCGATGTCCCGGTTGCCGAAATCCAGTAGCCCTTGAATTTCGGGTGATCCCTCTTGAGCATGTATGCTTTTGCTACTTGTTCGACATCGGACTTCTTCCGCAAACGGCGAAACGCTTTGACTTGCTGAGTTTCGCGGCATTCCGACTTCGATGCCCCGGTTGCCGAAATCCAGTTTCCTTTGAATTTCGGGTGATCCCTCTTGAGCATGTATGCTCTGCTACTTGTTCCACATCAGACTTCTTCCACAAACGGCGAAACGCTTTGACTCGGTGAGTTTCGCGGCATTCCGACTTCGATGTCCCGGTTGCCGAAATCCACTTGCCTTTGAATTTCGGGTGATCCCTCTTGAGCATGTATGCTTCTGCAACTTGTTCTGCATCAGACTTCTTGCGTAAACGGCGAAACGATTTGACTCGGTGAGTTTCGCGGCATTCCGCATTCGATGCCCCGGTTGCCGAAATCCAGTTGCGTTTGAATTTCGGGGGATCCCTCTTGAGAATGTATGCTTGTGCTACTTGTTCTACATCAGACTTCTTCCGTAAGCGGCGAAACGCTTTCACTCGGTGAGTTTTGCGGCATTCCGACTTCGATGCCCCGGTTGCTGAAATCCACTTGCCTTTGAATTTCGGGTGATCCCTCTTGAGCATGTATGCTTCTGCAACTTGTTCTGCATCAGACTTCTAGCGCAAACGGCAAAACGATTTGACTCGGTGAGTTTCGCGGCATTCCGCATTCGATGCCCCGGTTGCCGAAATCCAGTTGCCTTTGAATTTCGGGGGATCGCTCTTGAGCATGTATGCTTCTGCTACTTGTTCCACCTCAGACCTCTTCCACAAACGGCGAAACGCTTTGACTCGGTGAGTTTCGCGGCATTCCGTCTTCGATGCCCCGGTTACCGAAATCCAGTTGCCTTTGAATTTCGGGTGATCCCTCTTGAGCATGTATGCTTCGGCTACTTGTTCCACGTCAGACTTCTTCCGCAAACAGCGAAACGCTTGGACTTGGTGAGTTTCGCGGCATTCCGACTTTGATGCCCCGGTTGCCGAAATCCAGTTGCCTTTGAATTTCGGGTGATCCCTCTTGAGCATGTATGCTTCTGCTACTTGTTCCACGTCATACTTCTTTCGCAAACAGCGAAACGCTTTGACTTGGTGAGTTTCGCGGCATTCCTATTTCAAAGCCCTGGTTGCCGAAATCCAGTTGCCTTTGAATTTCGGGTGATCCCTCTTGAGCATGTATACTTCTGCTTCTTGTTCCACATCAGACTTCTTCCGAAAATGCCGAAACGCTTTGTCTCGGTGAGTTTTCCCGGCATTCTGCCTTCGGTGCCCCGGTTGCCGAAATCAAGTTGCCTTTGAATTTCGGGTGATCCCTCTTGATCATGTATGTTTCTGCTACTTGTTCCATATCAGACTTCTTCCGCAAACGGCGAAACGCATTGACTCGGTGAGTTTCGCGACCTTCCGACTTAGATACCTCGGTTGTCAAAATCCAGTTGGCTTTGAATTTCGGGTGATCCCTCTTGAGCATGTATGCTTCTGCTAGTTGTTTTACATCAGAATTCTTCCGCAAACGGCGAAACGCTTTGACTCGGTGTGTTTCGCGGCATTCCGACTTCGATGCCCCGGTTGCCGAAATCCACTTGCCTTTGAATTTCGGGTGATCCCTCTTGAGCATGTATGCTTCTGCTACGTGTTCGACAACATACTTCTTCCGCAAACGGCGAAATGATTTGACTCGGTGAGTTTCGCAGCATTCAGACTTCGATGCCCCGGTTGCCGAAATCCAGCTGGCTTTGAATTTCGAGTGATCACTCTTGAGCATGTATGCTTCTGCTACTTGATCTACGTCAGACTTCTTCCGCAAACGGCGAAACGATTTGACTCGGTGAGTTTCGCGGCATTCCGCCTTCGATGCCCCGGTTGCCGAAATCTAGTAGCCCTTGAATTTCGGGTGATCCCTCTTGAGCATGTATGCTTCTGCTACTTGTTCGACATCGGACTTCTTCCGCAAACGGCGAAACGCTTTGACTCGGTGAGTTTCGCGGCATTCCGACTTCGATGCCCCGGTTGCCGAAATCCAGTTGCCTTTGAATTTCGGGTTATCCCTCTTGAGCATGTATGTTTTTTCTACTTGTTCCACATCAGACTTCTTCCGCAAACGGCGAAACGTTTTGACTCGGTGAGTTTCGCGGCATTCTGCATTCGATGCCCCGGTTGCCGAAATCCAGTTGCCTTTGAATTTCGGGTGATCCCTCTTGAGCATGTATGCTTCTGCTACTTGTTCCACATCAGACTTCTTCCGCAAACGGCGAAACGCTTTGACTCGGTGAGTTTCGCGGCATTCCGACTTCGATACCCTGGTTCCCGAAATCCAGGTGCCATTTAATTTCGGGGGATCCCTCTTGAGCATGTATGCTTCTGCTACTTGTTCCACATCAGACTTCTTCCGCAAACGGCAAAACGCTTTGACTCGGTGAGTTTCGCGGAATTCCGACTTCGATGCCCCGGTTGCCGAAATCCAGTTGCCTTTGAATTTTGGGTGATCCCTCTTGAGCATGTATGCTTCTGCTACTTGTTCCACGTCAGACTTCTTCCGCAAACGGCGAAACGCTTTGACTCGGTGAGTTTCGCGGCATTCCGACTTTGATGCCCCCGTTGCCAAAATCCAGTTGCCTTTGAATTTCGGGTGATCCCTCTTGAGCATGTATGCTTCTGCTACTTGTTCCACATCATACTTCTTCCACAAACGGCGAAACGCTTTGACTCGGTGAGTTTCGCGGCATTCCGACTTCGATACCCCGGTTGCCGAAATCCAGTTGCCTTTGAATTACGGGTGATCCCTCTTGAGCATGTATGCTTCTGCAACTTGTTCTGCATCAGACTTCTTCCGCAAACGGCGAAACGATTTGACTCGGTGAGTTTCGGGGCATTCCGCCTTCGATGCCCCGGTTGCCGAAATCCAGTTGCCTTTGAATTTCGGGTGATCCCTCTTGAGCATGTATGCTTCTGCTACTTGTTCCACATCAGACTTCTTCCACAAATGGCGAAACTCTTTGACTCGTTGAGTTTCGCGGCATTCCGACTTCGATGCCCCGGTTGCTGAAATCCAGTTGCCTTTGAATTTCGGGTGATCCCTCTTGAGCATGTATGCTTCTGCAACTTGTTCTGCATCAGACTTCTTCCGCAAACGGCGAAACGATTTGACTCGGTGAGTTTTGGGGCATTCCGCCTTCGATGCCCCGGTTACCGAAATCCAGTTGCCTTTGAATTTCGGGTGATCCCTCTTGAGCATGTATGCTTCTGCAACTTGTTTTGCATCATACTTCTTCCGCAAACGGTGAAACGATTTGACTCGGTGAGTTTCGGGGCATTCCACCTTCGATGCCCCGGTTGCCGAAATCCAGTAGCCTTTGAATTTCGGGTGATCCCTCTTGAGCATGTATGCTTCTGCAACTTGTTCTGCATCAGACTTCTTCTGCAAATGGCGAAACGCTTTCACTCGGTGAGTTTTGTCGCACGTGTTCAGCGGCGCGGCGATCGGCCACCCTCAAGGAAAAATCGGAATAATTTATTCCTGACAAATAGGGAGAGACAAGGAATTCTTGTCTCTACATGTGAAAAATTGGAATGGGAGTCGCCACCTAGTATTCTGGTTACTAGGAACCTTAACTGGTCTTTATAGATCGGGTACGGAGACTGGTTGCGTAAAAGGAAGGTATTAGCACCCCAACTACGCCCTACCTAAGGTAGGCTGCATTGTTTTAATGTCTGATAAAATCTAAAATCGTGTTGTGGTTTTTGAATTGTTGGTTCGTTTATGGTTTAAGAAAAGTCCTCCTCTGTAAGGAGATCCTTATCTTCATCGGGTAAAAAACTAACTATTCAAAGTCGTCAAAAGAAAATATCTTTTTAATATCAGGAATACGATTTACGTATAAATTCATAATCCCTGATACTAAAATCAAATAAAATAAAATATTTTGTTGTTTTTGAGAATTTGGCCAATGTTCTCTTGACTTTAACTAACTATTCATACTCTTGATATGATATTTTAGATTTGAGACACTTGGCCGTATGCACAAAAACATTTTTTTTTTATCTTTTTTTCAATTTTTTTTTATTTTTTGAAGTTTTTTCCGAAAACCGGGTATTTTAATACCGGATTTGTATTTTTACGATGTAAAAATACTGCCCGATATTAATCAAAATAACATTAAAACTACGCGGAAAAATTATAAAATGCTGAAACAAATATTTTTGATTTTTTTTTATATGCATGTGTGAACAGTACCGTATGAATAGTACCACGGGACGAAAACCGAATTTATATTTTTACGATGTAAAATACATACCGATATTAAGTAAAATTGATAAAAACATGTGCTGGAAAAATTGTAAAAATTCTATATAAAAAAAACAAAATTGAAATGGATTGAAATGGGCCGGACCCGGCCCATTTCAGTGGGCTGGGCCGAACTTGGCCCAAATGCATGGGCTGGGCTCGGGCCCAGCCCACCTTATCAGTTTCACCTCGCCTGCATGGCGAGGGAAGAAACGAAAATAAAAATAAAAGGGGCAGTGTTTACCTGGAGAGGCGGCGACGCCGGCGACTGCTGGTGGCAGCAGAGGCGGAGGCGGAGACGGTGCTGGTGATGGCAGTGGCAGCCTCTCCCCTGTTTCTCTTCTTCGGTGCAGAGGTGAGAACCTCTTTGTTTTCTTTTCTTTTGTTTTCTTTTCTTCTTCTGCTCTCTCTCTCGGTCTTCTCCCTCTCTTCTCTCTGTCTTCTCCCTCTCTTTCCCCTTCTCTTTTTTTTCTTTCCTCCCCTGTTTTTATAGGCAAAAAACAGGGGAGACGACTGTTGGGGCGGCCACTGTTGGCCGCCCCTCCACTATCCAAGTGGCCGAAAAAGTATGCAAGTGGCTATTGTAGGCGTCTTTTTGAAGCCATCGGGGAAAGAAGTTCGGCGAAAAGTGAAGACAAAAAAATTCTTCTCCCCTGTTCTCTGCGTGCGCAGGGAAGAAGACAATGGTGCCATTTCAAAACGGCACCGTTTTGGGTTCTTTCTTTCTTTCTTTCTTTCTTTCTTTCTTTCTTTCTTTTCTTTTTTTTTTTTTAACAGTGCACGAAACGGCGCCGTTTTGGTCAAAACGCGTCGTTTCATTTAAAAGAAAAAGGCGCCAAAACACGTCAGATTTCAAAGAAGGCCTTCCAGTTGTGCGCGTTTTGTAGTTTGGTCCCTGGTCTCGGATTTCATCAATTAAGTCCTTAATTGGCCATTAAACTTCAATATTTATGCAATTAAGCCCCTGATTTGACCAAATTAACTTCCAAAAATTATAATTTGACCCCAGAAAATTAATTTCTCCTAATTAAAGCCCAAATTAACTCCAAAATCAACTTTTCTTGCAATTAAAATCTTCATAAATGCAATTAAACCTTTAATAAAATTTAATTGAGTCCATAAACTTCTGATTTTGCATTTTTCTTCCACAAATTGAATTTTCTTTATCATCGGGGCTCTCATCAGTCAATGATATACTGTCAAAAATTAATTTTTGATTTTTGAACATCCTCAATCAATTTATGAGCATTTTTAGGGCGCTCTGGCATTTTTTCACTATTATATTTTTTGATAATATATTTTTTTGAATTTTTTTGTATTTTATTATTTTTTATGTGGGGACCCAGAAATGGGTTACAACAAGTTTCGCAGCATTCCGACTACGATGCCCCGGTTGCCGAAATCCAGTTCCCTTTGAATTTCGGGTGATCCCTCTTGAACATGTATGCTTCTGCTACATGTTCGACATCACACTTCTTCCGCAAACAGCGAAACGCTTTGACTCGGTGAGTTTCACAGTATTCCGACTTCGATGCCCCGGTTGCCGAAATCCAGTTGCCTTTGAATTTCGAGTGATCACTCTTGAGCATGTATGCTTCTGCTACTTGTTCTACATAAGACTTCTTCCGCAAACGGCGAAACGATTTGACTCGATGAGTTTCGCAGCATTCCGCCTTCGATGCGCCGGTTGCTGAAATCCAGTAGCCTTTGAATTTCGGGTGATCCCTCTTGAGCATGTATGCTTCTGCTACTTGTTCTATATCAGACTTCTTCCGCAAACGGCGAAACGCTTTGACTCGGTGAGTTTCGCGGCATTCCGACTTCGATGCCCCAGTTACCGAAATCCAGTAGCCTTTGAATTTCGGGTGATCCCTCTTGAGCATGTATGCTTCTGCTACTTGTTCGACATCAGACTTCTTCCGCAAACGGCGAAACGCTTTGACTCGGTGAGTGTGGCGGCATTCTGACTTCGATGCCCCGGTTGCCGAAATCCAGTTGCCTTTGAATTTCTGGTGATCCCTCTTGAGCATGTATGCTTCTGCTACTTGTTCTACATCAGACTTCTTCCGCAAACGGAGAAACGATTTGACTCGGTGAGTTTCGCGGAATTCCCACTTCGATGCCCCCGGTGCCGAAATCCAGTTGCCTTTGAATTTCGGGTGATCCATCTTGATCATGTATGCTTCTGCTACTTGTTCGACATCAGACTTCTTCTGCAAACGGCGAAACACTTTGACTCGGTGAGTTTCGCGGCATTCCGACTTCGATGCCCCGGTTGCCGAAATCCAGTTGCCTTTGAATTTCGGGTGATCCCTCTTGAGCATGTATGCTTCTGCTACTTGTTCTACATCAGACTTCTTCCGCAAACGACGAAACGCTTTGACTCGGTGAGTTTTGTGGCATTTCGACTTCGATGCCCCGGTTGCCGAAATCCAGTTGCCTTTGAATTTCGGGTGATCACTCTTGAGCATGTATGCTTCTGCTACTTGTTCTACATCAGACTTCTTTCGCAAACGGCGAAACGCTTTGACTCGGTGAGTTTCACGGCATTCCGCCTTCGATGCCCCGGTTGCCGAAATCCAGTTGCCTTTGAATTTCGGGTGATCCCTCTTGAGCATGTATGCTTCTGCTACTTGTTCTACATCAGACTTCTTCTTTACCAAAGAGAAGATATAATAATAGTAGTAGTGTTGATGATTATAATAATAATAATGGTGGTGGTGGTGGTGGTGGTGGTGGTGGTTATGATAATGATGATGATGATGATGATAGTAATTGTAGTAGCAATAGTGATAATAATAATAATAATGATGAAACTGATAAAAAAAACAACTAAAAAGAAAAGGGGTTTTTTGTAGCTAAAGAGACAATGCACCATTTATTATAATAGTCAAGTAATGTCTATGGCCTTAAAAAAAAAAAAAAAACAACAACAACAACAATAACTTGCCTTGGAGCCATTGTAGATTTAATTGAGTATTTTTTGTATTTTCATAGAGTTTATTAGTCATTGTAGATTTAATTGAGTATTTTTCCTATTTAATATTTTTAATAGTAGTAAAATAACAAAAATACCCCCAAGTTTCTTAAACACAAGCAGATGCATGCGTTGTTTTTCCCAGGATCTTTCTGAAAGATTTGCTATCAAATATAATATGAAATAAAACAACTTGCATCAGCACACAAGAGTAAAGAACATTATAGTGATATAAAGATTTGATCGTTTAAATCTACATAGAATTCGAGGCAGCACAATGATGTAAATTAAAGAAAATTAGGCCACCTGGTTCATACCAAGAGAAAAGAAAACGGTAACAATTAACAAAACCTTGGATTACGATGGCCAAATCTTAGATGTCTCAACTTCTTGAGGCAGAACGTTTATCAAATGGAAATTGCTGATATTGACACCCAAATGGAAAAAATTATCAATCTCTCAACTTGCTACAAATGGCAATGGCCTTTCTTAATGTGTTACGTGCACCATTATACATTATATTTTTCTGTTGTGTGTACTCATGGAATCCTCTTTGCCTTCCCCACAAATCCATGGTATATCTGTCACCAGATTTCCGAAAACTGGCAATACTTGGCTTAAGGCCCTTACTTTTGTCACTGTTACACGATCCCGTTGCAGCCCTTTGCGCCCCATGAATGTATTCCTTTCTTGGAATATGACCTTGCCGAAAATCCAATTAATCGAGACTCGGCAATCCCATTGGTATCTACTCACGTTCCTTACTGTTTCTTACAGAATCTATTATCTCCTCAGCTTGCAAAATTATCTCCATTCGTAGGGATGCAAAGGATGCATTTGATTCTCTATGGTTCTTCATAGCCAGGCAGATAAGATGCAAAAATGCTGAACCTCTGCCTCTGGAAGACGCTTTTGATTTATTTTGCAATGGACTTGCAAACTATGGACCATATTGGGACCACGTTTTAGGGTATTGGAGAGCGAGCTTAGAGTCTCCTGAGAAGACATTGTTCTTGACGTATGAGTAAAGGAAGAAAGACATCACTACTTATGTTAAGAACTTAGCGGAGTTCATGGGTGTTCTTTCACCTTAGAGGAAGAGGAGGTGCGAAAGATAATAAAAATGTGTAGTTTTGAGAAGTTGAGAAATTTGGATGTGAATAAAAATGGAGGACGCCGTAAAGACACACCATTGGCTATTCAAGCTTGGAGACACCTGCAACGTGCTGCAGATTTGGCAGGGAGTCTTGGAACATTTCTACAAGGATGTCTTGTGGAAGAATTGTGAATTGGAGCAATGGCAACCAAGTTTTATACGTATTCTTTGATACTTCATTATAAATAAGGGATTGTCTTGGAGGCTGGGCTTGCCAGACTCGTCTTGTTGAAGCAGACTGAAAAGTTTCTCCCCGTGGTGCTAGTAATTTGTGACGTTAAATGTCCTCTATAAAAATATATAAATAAATAAAAGGCTTGCCTCCCAACTCACAATTCTTTCTTTTGACAATTTTTTTTGTTGGATCTCCATTTCAGCTTGTTCCTCCCGCCTGGCCTAGCATATGTTTTATTTTGGGACTTATTTTGATCATATCCAAAATGAGTTCGTACATGGCGCTGTCTTTCCCCTGCTAAAGTCGACTTGGCAAATATCTGATGTTATATAATAGGAATCTTGAGAGAGCACACATGTCAGATAGGTGTAATGCACAAATACAGTTTGATTTTGCTTTCATTACCGTGTATACAAGCGTCTGAGCCTGCATCATACAAAAAGAATAACATGGATTATGAGAAAAAGAAAAGAAAGGGGGCAAGACTGGAAAAGGTTAATCAATCAGACTATAAGGCAGGCTTGTAGTCAGTTCCATGGTGTGCTACAACAATCTAAAACCATGGTGGACAAAGAGAAATTGACCGCGAGGAAAAAGGCTGTACAAAGTTCGCATTTCTGGAGCTTTTTCATCATGCTCTACATGATTCAATCACTTGGCTCGAATCTTCATGAGTCTCCAGTAAAATCTCAAGTATTTCATCAGATTCTACATGATTCGATCACTTCGGTCACAGCTTTATGAGTCTCCGGTGATATCATGTTTAATGTCAAGTGAAAGGCCTGGAGAGAGAGAAAATGTGCAACCGTTCTTTTCACTCAATAATAATAATAATATGAGGGTTGATGCCAATAAAGTATGGGATTTCAATATGTTGCAAGTTGCAACTATCTCTTCCCTTAATATACCCTTAAGACAACAAAAAAAAATAATTACCACAAATCTCTCCAGCACAGGAACAAGGATAACCAGGTTGCGATTTGGGAGGCAATCAGCAATGGAATCACGTATGCTCTTGCTGTCATTGAACAGGGAGAATTTGAGAAGCATTGCACTGAAACGAATGTGGAAGTAAAGAAGGAATGGAGCACACAAACCTTTCAGTTGATAGGAATGCAAGTACCAGTGCTGAATAAGCTTCGACAATCATCTTTTCTGCTTCTTTCTCTCCTTGTAAAACAGCTGCCTCATCGTTCTGTACAATTCAATAATATGCACATTTTGGAAATATCAGTAACAATTTGATTTACTCAATTATTCACATGCATCCCCACATACATTTGTAAAATATAATTCCAAGACATTATGAAGGGTACTCACCCATGACACCACATTTCCTTCTCCAGCTGCATCACCTGCACCTTGGTTGGCTAGGAAGATGGAGCACAGTAGTGGAATTACATCCTTGCGACTCTCATCTTCTGACCCTTCCAAGATTGACAGAGGAACACTTGTTGCAGCGAGCCTTGATCTGCAGTCGACTTTAACCATAAGTTTTTATAGGCAATAAACATAAAACATGCTTTTTTTCTACCAGAGAACCATGAATATACAAGGAAACATAAACCAAATGCCTCCTTCAAGATCAAAAGAAGGAAATCCTAACAAGACTACTAAATTGAGAGATCTAACCAACAAAAAGATTTCCAAGTGGGGTTAGGCCAGTTCATAAAGTCGAGGACAATAGCTAATTCATCAAATGCAAATCTGAAAAGAGATCATTGGAGTGTTCAAAACAATGACATCTTGTCTAACACGAAAACTAGAGAATTGGAAAGGTTTCACTCAAATTCGAATGTCATCAGATAATAGCACAAGGATTCTATGTAATACAAGGAGAAAGTTGGTTTGAGGAATTGGTGTTGCTTAAATGCAAGAACAAGAGATAATTTCAAAAGATGGTCGGCAAGCAACACCATTTAAGTTTCAATCCTATATATGCAGTTGCCATCTAAATCAAATTTTCAGAAATTTCTAGGATGTATCTACCCACATAATACTTGTAAAGATAATAGTTAACATGAAGGAAAGCCTCAGCAGGTAGAAAGCAATACAACTAGGATAATAGATCAAGCTTCAATAGGTTAAAATTCACGATAGCAATTAAGAACAAAGAAGCATTTCACTATGCCATGCACCAATTGCAAGAAAACAACATATGCATGAGAGAAGTGATTATTGGGCAAGTAAAACTAGCCTGTTATCCCCGTCCTTTTCTACCAAGTTCACAAGTAGGCCCAATATAGCAACAAGAAAATCCAACTCTTGATCAGTGAGATGAACATCATTCTGATTGTCAGGTTCAATGCTTGAATCGTCCTCTTGCATCTCACCAACAAGGGATATAGATGAGCTGAATGAGGGGAAGTGGCCAGCAATCAGAGTAGACATAGTCTCCAGCCCTCCACAGACAGCAATTTGTTGACAGCCAATAGGATTGTCATTTGTTAAATTCATTAGAACCTGCCAAGTAAAGATGGTAACTACAAAGGCTAAATTTAAATGTAAAAAAAAAAAAAAAAACATATGCAGCTACCTTTTCTTACTTTGACAGCATAAAAGAAGGATGGAACATAAAAGAAAATCCTCAAAATGGTTCAGAGGAATACCTTGATAGCAGTAAGAAGACAGTCTGCTAGAAGGCTGGAATGTTCTTCATCAGGAACACTGCACTGAGAGCTTTTCTGTGAATGATATTGTTCACCATTACTTGATTTTTGTAGGCAATTTTCACCATTACTTGATTTTTGTAGCCAATTTTCACCATTACTTAATTCTTCCTGACTCGGTAGCTTATATTGATACCCATTTTCAACTTCTCTAGAGTTTACCCTACCATTACGAGTTCGAGAGATTTTCTGTTTCCCAGAGAGCAAGTCCCACTTTGAGGGCTGAAAATCATCTTCATCAAATGTATACGGATCTTGGCTATCATCTAAGAGCTCACTCCTGGCATCTTTCCTACTATTAGGTTTCTCAACAAGGCCAAATATGGTCCTTGACCCATTGCTCTCATAACTCCTCAATGTCTCGCCACATGAGCTGGACATGGAAGGATGTATTCTCATCTTCAGTTGACAAGTATTTCCTATAAATGGTGTGGCAGTTTCAGAACTGGAGGCAGAAAGCCTCAACCGGGCAATGGAATTCTGAGATACATTTAAGCTTTTCTCAGAGGAGATCCTCGCTTCATTGCAGTTATTCGAAGAAGAACTGATGCTTATAACTCCATTGCTGTCTACTGCTAATTCAAATAAAAGATACATCATTAAAGAGAGAGAGAGAAGGGCGGCAGGCATACAGAAACACTACAGTGATATTATGCTACCACATACCTCTGTAGTCATCAATTAAGACCAAATCAGAAGCATGATCACTTCTTTCAGAAAGACTACAACGGTTTCCGACACTGGAAGCAGCAGCAGAACTCTTGAGCAGATGAAGACCTAGAAATCAATGCATCAGTCATCAGATCACAGATCTGATTAAAGCAATCTAGTTATAAGAACCAGAAATAGACAGAAGCAAGACAGCAGTCTTACTGGATAGAATTTTGATGACGCTTATAATGATTTTAGTAAAAGATAGCCGATGCCCATGAGAATCTGAGTTCCCCCTCATTCCAAGCAAATGAGTCTGTATTATAGAAGAAAATATTGAACATTAAAATCTAATAATTTGGCTTCAGATAGCATTTTAAATTCTAATAACTGTGTAGAGGAAGAATAAACAGGAGAAGAAAAACAGAACAAAATCACATCTAATTGCACCTGGTTATCTTTACTTAAGAATGTAGCATTTTCCATAATTTTCAAACATTTCAGAAGCAGCACCAGGCTCGACAGATGCATGTCATGTTCCTGAATGGAAGGTGAATGATGTTCTGTCCGCCTCTGCAAATAAATGTGTTCAATAGTTACCATCTCCGAATAATACATATCACTAATTAGCATGTCAAAAACATATAGGCATGAATTTATTATCAGGTATAATGACTCAATTCAGGATGAATAAATAAATAACATACCTTCCATATACAAAAGAAAATGTACTGGAAAACAAGTTAAAGTGCCACCATTGGTTTAAGATCCGCTTTAGATCTTATAAGGTGAAAGTCAAACACAAGGAAATGCATCCATGCACACCACTCATCTTTTAGTCCAGCAAAGAACAGTGATGAACTGAACTCAGGACCATACAGGATTAAGTTCCAAGATAGAAAGAAATGAACAATAAAGATCAGTGGCTAAATGTGAACCAGATGGCTAAGTAGCAATGCTGCAAATTTATCACACATAAGTAGCATGTCAAAGACATAAGATTTCCCCCAATCGAATTCATGAACTGGGCACAGAATTTCCAGTTGCAAATCGTTCCTAATTTCTCAAATGATTAGCTAAAATTAAAGTTGTTCTTCAGTTTTAAAGCAACACAGAATTTCCGGTTGCACACTGTTCCTAATTTCTCAAATGATTTAACTAAAATTAAAGTTGTTCTTCAGTTTTAAAGCAACACAAGGTGTCTTGATTTTTATGGCTCGCTATTGTATTCAATAACACACATAGAAAAAACAATCATACAAGCTCGCACCTTCATAACAGAGTGACAATTCATGATGACCTCAAAGACAGCATCAAGTCCTCCAAGCTCACGTAACTTCTCCTTAAAGTTGCCCCCTGTCTTCCTTACCATGCCAGATGTATCTGAATGAAAGCAACACACACAGAAATAAATAAGCAATCAGAAAGGAGGAAAACCAAGAGAGAAATGTGTGTGCAAGCATGCATGATCATCCATGCAAGATTCTATTGCTTATGAAAAGACATGCACAAAGCATGTAATCCAACAAATGAAAATTCATGACAAGACATTGCATGAAGAATGATTTGCAATCTCCATGTTCCATAACAAAAAAAAATCATAAATTTTGAAAGAAAACATGCATATAGGATAAGAAAGTTCAAGAAGTTTGTAATAACCAGCTATATGCAACATGTAACCCTAGGTCATTTTTAAGTCAAGTAATTAATAAATATTCAAAGACAAAACTTCATCAGATGTAATCCAACAAAAATAGACAAGTGAAACTTGCAAAAAAAAAAAAAAAAACAGAGAGGACAAAAAAATTATTTAAGAGATATTGTCCATTACACAATGGTGTAAGTTTGATCAACCTCAACAAGATAAGTCAGAAGATAGAAGCAGTCAAAAACAAAAGGAAAAGGGAGAGTAAAAGCACATGCATCGACAATATTGACTTTATAATAATTGGTATCCAGGAATGTGTTCATTGTCCTAATCAACAAAACTACTATTCATCCTATGATAAGAATAAACCATATGTAACAGATATGAAAAGGTAACAGTTCCTTATAGATAGAGTTGAATGGTATGACATCTAGAATACCTTCAAAAGATATCTTAGATAAACAAGCTTTCTCCATGGATAACAATGCAATCCATTTTGGAGACAATTCTGGCCTCTCCATTCTACTATCATCACCGCAATGTGACTTCATTTCCTTGCAATTAACAAGAATTTCTTGAACTTTGGCAGCAATGGCAGTAGAGGTAGAATCTGCCAGCTTACTTGTATCTCGTAAAATGTCAGACTCCTTACGTAATGATAAAAGCTTGCTGCCTATATTTGGAGCCTTATCTTCAGTGGCAGTGGAAATGATGGGTTTTAACAATCTAATAAGAAAATGAATGGAAGTTGGTGACTCTAAAACATGTTCATCTTGACCCTGAAACAGTGAAATTAAAGCTGTCAAAACCATTCTGATGAGGGACAAGATATATGGAAAAAATGAATTCCAGCCTAAAGAATCAAAAAAAAAAAAGACAAACAAGAAATAACTGGCTAAGAACACCAGCATATGATTTGAGAATATTACAACTTTCGAACAAAGAAACTGAAGATTATACTTTTACAAGCACAGAACTCCATATGAATATTTTATTACATAAGTTAAAGGTTGTACTTGCTATTTTATGGTCTCTCAAAATAACTAATGCCAGTCATTGCCTTCCATCCATGTCTAAACAACTAAAGACAGTACCTTATCTAACAAATAAGGAGTTAACGCTGCATTCCCAGTTGCTTTTGTATAGATTTCAGAGGCCCCTTTTTTGAGGTTTTCAACAAAGTACGTATATGGACAAGAGAGTGTGGAAAAATGGTAGAAAACATAAAACTTACATCAGTAGTCAAAACATAGAAGAGTGCAGCAGCAGCCAGATTGCTTGTTGAATCATCCAAGCTGAGGCTCAAAATAGCATCAATTATTGTCTTGGCCATCCTGAAAGCACAAAACTTTAGAATTTCAACATGCACCAGAAATAAGACATATAACTTGATGTCAGCAAGATGAGAATAGTATACTCAATACAAGATAGCAGACCAACAAAGAAATCATTTTGAGTGCATAAATCGAAACATCTAACAAGACAACCCAACATGTTGTATTTCACTTGGAATAAAGAGTGACAAGAATTCATAACTTTCACTTCTCACAAGTTCTTGGTACTTTTGGATATGCATACTGTATTCCGGAATTCATTAAACATAAATTCCCGAAAAACTCTACAGTTTAATTATAAAATCTTCCAATCATTCCTTAATTAGATACTTCCAAGCTTAAACAGAGAAACCATAACCGTTACAAAAATTAACAAATAACATCCCTTTTGTAAGATTCAAAATCTATGGTAAGCAAAATATTAAATTCAAAATCCAAAGAATGGTATTAAATTCAGCAAACAACCCATTTCTTTAATTTTAAAACTTGAAACAGCCGTCCGCAAAAAAAAAAAAAAAAAAAACCAGCACACTCTTCAAGAATCCATCAAGAGAAATACGAATTCCAAAACTCAACAAGAATTTCTATAAAACCACCCTTAAAACTACAATGCAAAAGTTCAAAATCAGAACTCAAGTACCCATCAACCACAAACCATTCTTTGAAATGCCAATACCCTCTCCCCATCAAAAACATTCCAAAAAAAATCCACCGTTTCTAAAACGATAACCCCTAAATTCAATCTTTCTAAATTCAAATCCACCCTTTTATCTAAATTCAAAAACTTGCAAAATTCCCAAAACTTCCATACATTCAATTCCAAGAACATCCCAGAGACTAACCTTCAAAAAGTCAAAATTCAACACCAAAGCCAAAAACACCCCCCAAATTTCAAACACGAAATAACTCCAAAATCAATCTTTAAACATCAAAAAACTAAAAACCCCAAACAAATTTTAAAAAACAAAACAAAACCCGCATACCCTTGAGTCCTCAAAAGCCGTCTCTGTTGTTGAGTCCCACAAACTCTTAACAAAGACAACAAACTAGCTCTCTTAATCCTTAAAGGCTGTCCTTTCTTTAACCCATCAAGTGAAAAGTTAACCTCATCAACATGCTCCATCATTTCCCCAAACTCTTGCGCCTCCATCAACGTCGTCGAACTAGTCAAGACATTTGAATTCCCAATCTTTCCACCATTGGGTCTCTCAGATTTTGACTTACTATGCCTTGCCTTCTTCGATTTCCTTGGAACGACACCGCTTGGGATGGGATTTTCGTCGAAACTGTAGGGATCGGGATCGAGAGAATAAGAGGTGGATTCTTGAGATGAGAAAGGGAAGTTACTGCTGAAGAAATCTTGATTGGATGGGCTTTCTTGAGATTCACTGAAGGAGTAATTATGGTCAGACACGGTGTCGTCTCCCCCTCGGTTTCGCCGACCGTACGTTCTAACGAACATGTTTGTTTCGAAATTTCGTTTGTTTCACTCAGAGAAGCAATGAACAAGAAGAAAAAGAAGCGAGGAGGGCAGATTAAGTAAAAAAGAGGGAAAGATGAGGGCTTTTAGGAAAGAAAAAAAGAAGAAATTTGAAATTCTCTCTTTTGAGGTGGGGAGAGGGGTGGGTTTAGACCCTCTGAATGTTTTTTATTGAATTTTAATTTATTTTTTATTAAAATTTGAAATATTTTTATTTAAAATTAATTTTTTTTTAGTGTGTTTGAATTATTTTAATGAATTGATGTTAAAAATTAATTTTAAAAAATAAAAATATATTATTTTAATGTATTTTCAAGTAAAAAATACTTTAAAAACTAATTGTTATTACATTTTCAAATACCCACAAAAAAAAATAAAAGGCTTTTAGTTTAATTTTAATGGAATTTTTTTTTTTAGGTTTACGAGACTCAATGCTACTAAATATGGGTTTTTTAGGTGTTTATTGGGGTAACGGAGTCATTAAAAGATATGATTGACAATGTTAATAGAGTTCTAGATCTTGTTTATATATTAAAAGGTGTTTTGAAAGAAGAGTTTTGATTATGATAGAGCATTTTGTTTACGACTCCGTTTGTTTGCAGGAAAGTGGTTTTTTTTTGGAAAGTGAATTCTGGGGAAAGTGAATTCCGGAAAAGTATTTTCCGATGTTTGGTAGTGTTATGGAAAATAAACTGGAAAACACTTTCCAGTGTTTGGTTGTGTTATGGAAAATGAACTGGAAAATAATTTATTAATGAATTAATTTTTTTTCAAGTTTATCTAATATATATATAATATTTAATATAAAATATTTAATCACTTACAATAAAAAAATGAAATCTAAAAAGTATAATGATGAATTTTTTTTATTATTTGGGTTTTTTTTTTGGTATAAAGAATTTTTTAAAAGATAAATACATACAAAAATATTTTTATGGGTTTTTTGGATAAATATTAAAGAACTCAAGTTTTCTACTGAAATCAATTTTTTTTAACTGTATATAATCATCATCATCAACGCAGATAATATTTCATTGTCTAATATTTCTATCCATATCAATTCTTGAACAATTACTGTGATTTCTACCGAAACCAATATACTGGACATCATTTACCATTCAGTAAAGCATATTTAATTAACACCTAGCTTATAGCCACTAATAAGACCACTGCCTATTTCTATTTCTACCCAAACCATTCTACTGCACACTCATCAACATCAACCGGCCTCTTCACAGTCACGATTTCGACCGAAATCAATTCCCCCTTTCATCATCAACACAACATCATCAACGCACACACATCACACCAACAAAGCACAGGAAATGCACAAAACACAGGGAACGCATATCAGCAACAGAGAAGGAAAATCACATCGGGTGGAGATCGGGTGGAGAAACAGAGCATGGGTTTGCTGTGTTTTTTTCACAGAAACCAAACAAATTGTTTTGTTTGGTTTCTGTGAAAAAAAACACAGTAAACCCGATTTCTAGAAAAAATGGGTTTGGGTTTACTGTGTATGGGTTGCTGTGTATGGGTTGGCAGTGTTTGGTTTATGGGAAAAATACAGGGGTTATGGTTTTTTATGGATGGGTTGCCTGGCGAAAAGATTGGGAAGGAAATGGGCCTGAAGGGCACCTTTGGTTTGCTATGGTTGAATGGGTTTCCTTCCCATGGGTTTCGGTTTGCTGTGACTCTGTTAATTCTTCGCTGTGATAGCAACAATGGCGGAAGATGCTATGTTTTCCTCAGAGCACGCCAAGAAATTACAGCCCTTTCAACAAATTCTTCGTTGTGATAGCAACAAATTACCTGTATGCCATAATAATAACAACAAATTAAAAATAAAGAGGATGAAAACAAGATAAATAAAAAGACATTTGAGGAAAAAAATACCTGGAAGATGAGATGCTTGCAGTTGACCTGCGTAAATTATTTGGGAGAGAAAGAGTCTTTAGGATTTGGTTTTTTGAGACACAGAACAGTTTTTGTTAGTAAAGAAAAGGAAAGTGTTTTCCTTAGAATAAAGAAAGGAAAACACTTTCCTCCTCTAACGTTTTAATTTTTCTGTTGACTGGAATTGAGTTTTTTTTGACCAATTTTTCAAATGCTTGCCAAACATGGAAAAGTGGGGAAAGTAGTTTCCAGGAAAATGAATTCCTGGAAACAAACAAGGCATACATGAACATTTATTTTTATTATATTTTTAAAACTTGATTTTTATATTTTAAAATGAATTTATTATTAAATTTATTTTAATGTTTTATTTTTAATTATGACTATGGCCTTGTTTGGTATTGTATTCCAATCATATTTTTAAAGAAAAAATATTTTTAATGTGTTATTTGAATGTTTTAATATGCTAGTGTCAAAAATAAATTTTAAAAAATAAAAAATCATTATTTTTATATATTTTTAATCAAAAAATACTTTGAAATCCAATATTTATCATACTTTCAAATAGATAATATATCTCATAAATGCACCCACGTATTAGCTAAGAAAATTAAAAAAACTATCTTTAATACTAACTCTAAAGTATAAATATAAAAAATCAAAGAATTTAGCAAATTTCTTTGAATTACATGTATTACTCTTGAATTTGTGTTGTTGTTATTTATAAATCATATAGTGTCGAATTACAATAAAATTATATATTCATAATAAAACATCATTTATTTTTATATTATGTATTCATTATAAATATTACTTTATAATTATCAAAAAAATAATTTTTATTGATAAGAATCCTTAAATCTAATTGGCATGAAATTTGTTTTTCCACCCTCCTTCCAATAAACATGGAAGGGATAAGTAAGAGATGCACTATTTTTTTAGTCAAACAATTGCATATATGATGCGATAATATGAAAACTCTTAGAAGTACCTCATGAGAAAGGTCAAATAGTGAAAAGGTCTGTTCTTTTTTTAATTTTTCAAATTTCAACCTCAAAGCTAATATTTCACTAAGTTTTTTTTAAATATATAACATCAATATAAATAATATATATTTAAGATTATTTGTGAAAAGAGAGTTTCACATGTTGATTCAATAAAAAAAAAAAATTAAGTTATGGCTAAATATCATTATCCAAGAGCTTAGTAAATTAGTGTACCCAAGATATGTAACATTACGAAATAAAATAGTGTATTTATATTTTTACCTTTCTTTACCAAAAAAAAAAAAAAAACAATAACCTTGCTTATAGAGTAAATTTGTCTTTTCTAAATAATCAATTGCTCATTACCAAATACATTAGGTCAAATTTATTATTATTATTATTATTATTATTATTATTATTATTATTATTATTTTAGAATGATAAAATTATTAGAAAAAATAAATTGATAGCAAGGGTGGTCTCATTCATCTTTATCCCCTTATTAGCATACTAAAATGACAAACTTATCTTTGGAATAAAAAAACTTGAAACTACTTAAACCAAGTCTTTTTGTCCTTTTTCTAAAAATTGATTTTTTTCTTCAAATCATCCTTCAATGTTTAATTTGTTGGTGATTGAGTTTCTAATTTTTTTTCTTTTTTTTTATAACATTATCTCATTCTTATTTAATTTTTACTTTGTTATCAAATGAGATCTTTGAGGGCTTTTAAGAATATTTAGATGGAATCTTTTTATAATATTATTGATGAAGTTCCAAGATCTAATATGCTCAGGTATGAGAGTTTTTTTTAGTATATGGATAAATGGTGATCAAACATTAATATTAATATTGTCTTCTTTAAAGTTCGAGTGGTTGATGATTGGTGATATAATATATACCACCAAGGGATTTAAAAACCCTCAGATGATAAAGTTGGTGACTTTTAATAAGATATTGTAATAAATAAATAAAAATGAGATTTAAATTCTAAGAACAAGTGAATTTATGTCTGGTGGAGTATAGAAATCTTTTTATAGAGAATGTTCTCTTATTCCACTTATCAAAGACTCTAAAGTTATTAGCTCAATCAATTCCTCCACCTCAAGCATTTCTTCGTTGAATCTCTTTAAATATTTCTTATTAGGTTCAATTCTGATTGATTAACATCAAATAATTTAATAGAGCTCCTTTTAGTGAGTATATTGGTGTTAAACCATGACACAAATTTAGCACAAGGGTAATTAAAACTCATAATAGAGCCTCGCTTTAGGTTGTTATACCAAGCTCGTGTTAACCCTCTGAAGATCATAAAGAGGATCTTATATATAGTATCACCATCTTGAATGACCAACTCAAGGTTTTTACGCACGTTATATATATATCATAAAACTTAGATATGTTCATGTGGATTTAGGAGACCAACATAGTTTTCCAAAGTCATTTTCATGGAGATGTACTATTTAAAGATGAAGGTGTGTAAGACTCCTCTAGATAAAAATGATCTATTTATTTTGTGAAGAATGTAGACCTTGTATTGAAGTATCTATCAATTATGTTTCTTCCCAACTATTGTCCAATAGGCTCTAGGGAGCCAAAGAATTTTAGTGTGAAACGGTAGGATTGATAGCTAACTAAAATCCCGCAGTGGCTAGAAGTATCACATCTAGAGATACCGATCATTGGGAAAGCTTCATATCTACAAGAATGATCTCTATAGGAACCAGGAGATCATTGAAGTGGAAAGCTTTCCATGTCATTTTAAGCTTGACATTCTACCAAGCTTTGATATATTAGATTATTACCCTGCCTTTAACCCTTTTAATCATAAGTTGATCACCGTATACAGCTCAACCCTCGTTAGAAAACATGAAACTAGGGAATGAATTAGAATATTGCAAAAACATCAGAGTAAAAAAAAATAGTTTATCCAAAACGTTGAATTAACATAACAAAATTGGTTTCTAAAATGTCTTGGCCTCCGCACAACAGTATAAAAAATAGTTAGCAAGCATCTACCATAGCAAGACACCAAATTCCCGTGAATTGCGTTCCTAGAGTTACACTTTTATGGTAAAAGATTGTATTGTGCCCAATTTGTGGCAAAGTATAGTTTGGCATCTAAAGTTTTCAATTTTTATATTATTTGACCCTTTAATTTTAGGTTTTTATGCTTTGAATTTAAAACTTTATTTTTATCATAATTCAGTTATTGAATATTGAGAAATGAGAGTCACCGGAAAGTAAGATGAGACAGAAAATATAATCGATTATATTTTTATTATAAAAAGATCAATTTTAATGTCAATGAATTTGTTTTGAATATAAAAGTTTAATGGAGATGATTTTGTTATTTTATTATGCTAAAAAAAATAGATAAGAGCCCGTTAAGTTTTTTATTTGATTTAATTTTTAGTTTTACTTTGATTATAGATTGTCTTAAGTTTAGAAATTGAGTTATTGATGTTGCTAAAATGTTTACTATATATATATTTTTAAATAAAAATCATTTTAAAATACAACCACAACTACACTTTTAAATATATATTTATTACTCTCTCATGAAAGAATTGCCAAACACTAGCCTCCAATGGTATAATATCAAACCTCTTATCTGCAAAGCATATCACTACAAGAGCTGCCACCATCCACGATGCCAAAACCCAAGAAATTAATAACTAAAAAATTCCTAAAAAGCTTTCAAATTTTTGTCATAAAATCATTAAGCATTAATCAAGTTTTGGGTGAGTATTTGAATTTTCACGGGTGGTGTTGAGAATGTATTCCGAGAATCCGTTCAAGACCCGAATGAAATTCTTGGGTATTGTTAAGGAACAAAATAGGAGCTTTGAAATGAAGTTACAAGATAATCAAATGGAGTGATTGATAATAATCTTCGATTGATCTTTTGCCCAGATTGATTGATTGATTTAAGAACCCTACTAGCTAGGGTTTTGACTTTTGATTATGAGAAAAGAGGAATTGGGATTTGATTTTGGTAGTGTCCACGACGGTTTGAAAAAAATAAAAACAAAAAAGATAATTCTATCATTATGGCAGTTTTGTAATTTAAACATAAAAAAATATTTTTTAATTGTATAATAATTTTGTAATTTTAACACTGAGTCTTTGGTTATTAATTGAAATATATAGTAATCTTATAAATAATTTGGTTTTGATTTTTTTTTTATTGAATTCTTTTGTGCACAGGTAAAATATTATCAAATTATAAATTATAGAATATAAATTATAATTTCTAAATGAATAGAGATAAAATGAAAAAATAATTAAACTAGAGTAAATGTTTTAATTTTAAAATTGAATAATATAATTTATTAATTGAAATAGAATCCCACTGTGTAGTGTAGTGTGAATAACTAAGAGAGTGTTTGAAAATGTGATAGTGATTATTTTTTGAAGTGTTTTTCATTTTAAAAAAACATTAAAATAATATTTTTTTTATTTTTTAAAAATTATTTTTGACATCAACACATCAAAATGATCTGAAAATATCAAAAATATATTAATTTAAAGCAAAACAAACATTTTCAAAAATTATTTCTCGTTTATTAATTATAATATTGTTAAAATTGTGTATTTTTTAATAAAGGAAAAAAATTATACATAATTTTAAAAATATATAAGAATATATTATTGGTTAAAAAAACTAGTTATAATAGCAAAATGATGGCGGCGTGTAAGTTGGTAATGATAGCGTTAACATGGTAATGAATGTTATAATAAAGGTGATGGCCATCATCAACTAAATATATTTATGAAGGTTAATATAAAATAAAGGTGATGGCCATCATCAACTAAATAAACAAGAAAAATTGCTTCATTAGATCCCAGCGACACGCTAACATTTCATTTGCTAAATACAATATAGTACTTGATTAGAGATAATTATAAAAAATACCCTTACCCATATGCTTATTAACAATGTTACTCCTTTACCTTTCGATTGAATCAATTTGGTCCTTAAAGTTGTCTTGCAATTTCAATATTATCCTTCCATTCACATTTCTTTCCTTTTCCTATATATCATATATTTTTCTTAGAGTGATTTCTAGTCATAGTTTGCTACTAATAAATTTTGTTAATATAATCCGTTAACTAATTGTTAGATAATGTCAAGTATCGGATTAATTCAATTAATCAAATGATTAAAAATTTTAAATTAACTGATTAATTAAATTATTTTTCAATAGCAGTTTAATTAAAATATCTTAATCCATGTTGTTTATTAAAATAAATTAATTAATTTATATTGTACAAAAAGTACTTAAATAGTCTTTCAACTAGTGTTACTCAAAATTAATCTAGTAATATTTTATTATAAAAAAATGTATTAATTTATATTTGATTCCATCTACTTCTCTTTTTTTTCTCTTTCAATTTTATAAAATAAAAAATAAAAATAAATTTTTAAAAAAGACATGAAATATTGTTTTAAGGATGTAATCCATATACTGGCTTGATGTATTTAAAAATAATAAAACTTTATCTTAACCATCCTATTTAGTTGCTTTGCTAAAGAAAAATTACTTCTTCTAATTCAAAGGAGTTCACTTTGTTTTTTAATTTAAACAATGAGATTGTTTAGAAATAGAGTAATATTTTAATTTTAAAAAAAAACTAAAGTAAAAAGGGAAAAACTATAACTTCTTGTTTAAATACAATATGTTTTCATTCAAAAAATTGAAAGACTAGTTTTTTTTATTTTCCAAATTTGTATTGAGTTTAAAATATATATTTTAAAAGTTTTCCACATATTTCCAATATAATTTCTTACTGTTTTAAAAATGAAAAACAAACATGAGAAATATATCTTCTTAGGAATTTAGCAATGTAAAAAATTTAAATTATTTTTTTATATTTAATTAGTATCATAAATTTAAGTTTTATTACAGAATTAATATAAAGATTTTTTGAGTTACCAATATAATAGTTTTAAGATAATTATTATTTGAATAAAATAAAGTTAACATTCTACAATTAGATTATCACAAATACAAAATATTAAAATATCTATTATAAATTATGGTTTTTATTTTTTTATATAAAAAATAGTTGTAATCTTGATATATTCTTATTTTTTTGGTAGAAAAAATCATTTTCATCTTCAACAAATGAACAAGCTTTTTTAATTTTTCACCATACAAATAAACGCATTCAAATCATGAAGCATAAAATAAACAACCCAAACGATAATGCATTACTTTAGAGAGTGGAGATAACAAGTTTAAGTCTATATAATTGAAAGTGAGAAATAAAGGGTTTCTTAGAAGTTAAAATTTTTAAAGATAAAAAACATCATAACTATAATAGTGAGATATCCAAAATAATAAATATAAAAATCATTTAAAAAAAATTAAAACACCTAATAATATTGAATAAAAAAATAAAAATGAAAAACAAAAAACATTTTTAAATTGAAAATGAAGAAATACAAATAATTATTTATTTTTTCAAAAAGCTTATGCATTAGTTTCTCCAAGTTAGAAAAAACTTGTTTTTGGGTTCAAATTATTCATAGGGTAAAACCTTTTCAGTCAAAAATCATCATCCACCATGATAACATCCAATATAACATTTTTTGAGTAAAACCTCTTTAGTTAATAAACAAATGTTTTTTTTTCTATGTATGGATCTCTAACACCCTTTAATGAATCACTCTATCATGGATCCTATAACTAGAATTTTCAATAACAATACATAAACTATGAATAGGCACCCAAATTATTTAATTTTTATTCATTTTAATATCACTTGTTAACATGCTATTATAAACCTTTATATAAAAAAAAAATTAGAAAAACCTAAACTGAAAAAATAAAAACAAAAAATATTTGTTTATTTTTCCAAAAAAAAAAATCAATCTATCCATACAGAGAAGGACCATATGTCAAAAAAAATCCACATAACATATTTTACCAAAAGAAATTTTATTTGCCAAATTTGTTTTGGGTTTTCTCACAATTATCAATTAATAGAATATTAGGGTGTGGTTAAATCATTATATCCACACTCATAAAACATTATTAATTAGAATTATATATATATATTATCCTTCAATATTCGGTTGTTTTAGGAATTGTGCCTTATAATATGTTTCAGTTTTTATTTTGTTAAGTTATATATCGGTCTCATGAATTTAGTTTTTTTTTTCTCGATTCTAACCTTCAAAATTAGATTTGTTTAAAATGAGGCTTCATAACGTTATTCGATCTAGTTTTCATGAATTTATAATGATCTTATGACCTAGGTTGTGAGTTTAACAGGTTAATACAGGTTGAATCGAGTTATTTTTTATTTTATTTTTTTGTAATCTTTTTTTAATTTCATCCTTCAACATTGGATTGGTTGAAAATTAGACTTCATATTTTTTTTTGATTTGTTTTCTATAGGTTATCAACAAAACACCAAAAGGTGTGGTTAGATCATTATATCCACACTCACAAAACTGAAAGTCTAGGTAAACCTAAAAGATGGGTGAATTAGGTTGCCAATTAAAAAACTTATTTTTAACTTAAAACAAAACACAACACAACACAACCTAATAATTAATATAATTAAGCTCAAAAAATAATAGAGGCAAACTTAAAGATGCACAAAAACAATTAACACAATAAATGAGAAGATAAAGTTAAGAGAGTGTGCACCGAGATTTTTATAGAGGTTCGGACAGTCGTCTACTCCTTTACTTGAACTACAATTTAAGATTTTATTGTCATTTGGTCTTCTTAGAGGGTAAGACTAAACATTTACACATTTTTTTTTCCGAGCTCAAGATTAAACCCAATCCTTTTACATGATAAAGATCGAAACTAACATAATGTTTTTACAACATCAAGATCGAAAACCTTTCCCAGTATTTTTCTAAGTTTAAGATCTAACTTAATCCTTTTCTGGGTTTAAGATCAAATCCAATTTTTTTATGAGTTTAGGATCAAACCTATCACAATCTTTTTTATAAGATCAAAATTGAAAACCTTCTGTCACCAGCATTTATAGATGGACAAGTATCAAACCACTTAAATAGTCTTTGAAAAGCTTTTCCAAGTGTTTTAAGTGTCATTTATATTTTTCACAATGTTACTCACTTAATAAAGTTTAATGGAATGCAATTGAAACATTTGGAGGAGTTTTGCCATAAACACTTCAACCTTGTTTTGGATGAATCAATAGTATAACAAGGTTATAGGAGGTTGTATGAGAGTATAAACATGATTAGAATTTTTTCTTAGATGTTTTTCTTACATTTTGCTAAAAATATAGGTTTTTATAAGGCTAAAAGCTCAAATTAGTTGTTGAGCACAACTTCCAAAATATTTTTGCTTGTTGGATAATTGGTTAGAATGTTATAAACAAGTTCTAGATTTTATAGAAAACGAGTAGATCATTTTGAAGAACATGAACAATTTATGGGATTTTGAGAAAATAGTTAGATTGTTTTACAAAACGGGTAGATTGATCTAGCTACTAGAACTTTTCTCTTGTTTTATGTGTTTTGGTTTTTTCTTTGGTTTTCTTGTATTCTCATAGGTTTGTTTAGGTTTTGTGGGTATGGAAACTTATTCCTATAAAATTCAAAGTTATCTAGCAAACCTTATTTACAAGATTTTGATATTTGAAGTCAGTAGTCATTATTACATCAAGATTTTTTTTAAAATAAAAAATTGTTATTGCATCACTTCATATATCCATGCCTCGAATCTTTGATGATTTTTTTGAATGGTTTTATTCTCTTGAAGCATGTCTAAATCATAACAAAGCTTCTGCAATATATAAAAGCAAGTCTTACCCTTGCTTATATGTATGTCTTGACTTTATATTTAATCATCATATAATTTAAGTACTTATATATATATATATATATATATATATATATATATATATATATATATATATAGGCAATTGAATAAAAAATGGTTATCTTTTCATTTAGGGATATAATGATCCTGAATATAGATAAAACAAGTTAAGTATTGAGTATGAATCAAGTTAACTCTTGAATAAAAAACAAGTCAAATATAGAGTTTAAAACCAACTTATTTTTTGAATATAAAATTAGTTAAACAATGAGTTTAAAATAACTTAACTTTCGAATATAAAACCAATTAAGTACAATTGTTCAAAAGTATCGCAAAACCATTTAATTGGAAAAGTTGAAACTCATTAAAAATATGAACTTGCATGTGCATATATTCAATCATGACAATATATGTATTTCTCATTATGCTATTGGTAATGATGACATAAATAAAAAGCTAAAAAATATATATCGAATAGATGTCATTATTAAAAGAGATCTCATATACAAAAAATCAACCAAATCAAATTTGTTATCCTAAAAAAGGATAATCATTTTTTATTCAAATATTAAGAATGTGAAGTCAAATAATTAAGAGGGTAAGAAATATATACCATGACTTTTTGATAGAGGATGACACCTCATGTGTTTTTTATTGTTTCTCCTATAATAATAATTAACTTCAATAAAATTTTATTCGATTGCTTTATTGAACTTGAGATAACCTATAATACTTATTTCAAGAACTTTGTTCATATCTTAAAATTCTCGCACAATACAATATTAATAATACCAAGTAATATATTCATAATTCACTATTCATATAAAAAAACATTGCTTGACTAACATTCTCCCAACATATCAATGGAACAAATGAAGTCAATCAAAACATCACTCCTTGTATATTTTTTTTTAATTTCACCATTCAACAACTCAGTCTTTTTCTTTAATTTCGTTCTTTAATTTTATGTTGTTTTGGGAATTGTACTTTGTAATTTTTTTTGTTGGGTTACATACTAGCCTCATGAATTTTTTTTTCTCTCGATTTTAACGTTTAACATTAAATTTGTTGGAAGTGAGGCTTCACGTTTGTTTTTCAATTTGGTTTATGTGAATTTATCTAGATCTTATGACTTAGGTCAAGGGTTTAAAAGTTTAATCTGGATTGACTTGAGTTAATTTTTTTGCTACTTTTTCTAATTGATTTTTTTATTCATCATTCAATATTGGGTTGGTTGCAAATTAGGCTTTATATTTTTTTTATGGGTTATTAACAAAAATCTAAAAGGCATTGGTATTTAGTTGTACAGTGAAATACTCATTTTTTCCTTCACAAACAAAACCTTAAAACTAGTTATTAAGGGTAATTCAATATTCTTACTAGAGTCTAGTTGTCATTGTCAAGTTTAGTAGGGAAAGTTACATCCTTTCACTTTAATAATGCGTAACAAAACTATTATACCTTTAGATTCAAGATTTTTTAAAGCTTATGTACAAGACATTTTCATCTTTTCTATTTTTAAAGAATAACAAAACAATATACATACTCTTAAAATCTAAAGGTCGTGGGTATTTCATTGTACAATGAAATTCCTATTTTTTTCCTTCACAAACAAAACCTCAAAACTAGCTCTTGAGGGTAATTCATTAATTTCACTGTAATTCAGCTGTCATTATCAAGTTTAGTAGGGGAAGTTACATCCTTTCATTTTTTTTGCACAGTAAAACCATTATACCTTTAGATTCAAGAATTTTTAAAGCTTATGTACAAGGACATTTTCATCTTTTCTATTTTTAAAGAACAACAAAATGATATACATACTCTTAAAAGTGGATTTTTCTACAACTTACATCTAAGGACATTTTTTGTTATTTGCACTCAAACTTTTTATTTATTTATTATTATCATGTTGGTTTAGGGGAAATATTTTAATTTATGTATATAAATATTATTTAAAAAATTGGAAGTGCATGGGTGGTGCATGCAGGGCCTTTTAGTGACCAAACCCCGCCTTTCACGGTGGTATTTGAATCATCTCGGTGTCCCCTTCATGATAAGGCAACGCGCGTGTCTAATGATATTTTGATTTTATCCCTTTTCTTTGCTTTCTACTCATGATTTTTGTGCTCGCCTCTCAAAATTTCAAAGCAACCTTTTAATTTGTTACTCTTTTAGATTTTGTTCTTATTTTTTTAATTACTGTTTATTTTATTTTGAACAATTTATAAAATTGAAATTCTTTTTGAATTTCATCACTCTTTAATTTTTTTCAATTTTCAAGTTTTGTCTCCATTCCTTTTATTGCTATTTGTTTTGCTTAAGGTAATTTTTAAATTTAGTTTTTTATAATTTCATCCTCATTGGGTTTTTTTTTTATTATTATTATCAATTTTGATTCTTATTCATTTTATTGCTATTTCTTTTTTACTATTGTAATTTTTTAAAATTCATTTTTTTTTATTTCATCCTTCAACATTAAATTAGTTTGGAATTGAGCATTTTTATTGAACTTAGATCTAAGATTTCACGAATTGTGAGTTTTAAAGATTAATTTGGGGTTAGGAAGTTCACGTGGGTTATCTTGCTTTTTCTTTTTCTTTTTTCTTTACTTCATATTTTTTTCATTTTCATACTTTAACTTTTATTCATTTGGAGATTAGGCTCCATTATTTTTATTTGTTTTTTTTCTATAGAATTCTTTACTAATTTTAAAAATAACTAGAGTTATCTTGTTCTTTTTATTTGTCATTCTTCGTTGACTTTATTCTGGGAAATTCTATAAATTGATATTTTATTTCAATTTCATCATTGAATATTATATTATTTTTCTTAGTTTGACCATTTAATATTGGATTGTTTTATAGTTGAGCTTCATAGTTTTATTCAATTCACGTTTGTTAATGACTTTTGTTTACCTTTTATTAGAACAAATAATCATTTGATTGATTAACAAGATTTATTCTAAGAAATAGAGTTGTTAAACATGATTACGTATACGACTCATGCTGCAAGATCAAATATATTAATCTTTGTTATATTTTAATCAAATATCAATTTAATTAATTAGATATGCATATAAACAATTCAATTTATGATTGAGAGTTTTTTTATATCCAGAAACAAGCTGAAAAAGGTTGTGTATTTATTTTTTTACTAAAAAAACAATATCGGACCCATGACGAAGTGTGGGTCAAATAGCTAGTTAACAAAACACTAAAGGGTTTGACTAAATCATTATATTCACACTCACAAAATAATATTAATTAGAGTAGTATTTTGTTTTTCTTTTCTGCTTAGCTTTTTTTCTTCAATTTGACCTTTCAATAACCAAATTTAAGCTTTCAATATTGGGTTGTTTTAGGAATTGTGTTTTGTATTTTTTTTATATTTTCTTGATGTTAAGTTATATCCCAGTCATGTGGATTTAATTTTTTTTCCTTGATTTTAATCTTTAATATTAGATTTATTGAAATTTAAGTTTCATAATGTTTTTTTTTTATTTTGTTCCTATAAATTTATCACAATCTTATGACCTAGATTGCGAGTTTAACATGTTAACTAGGGTTGACTTAGGTTTTGTTTAGAGCTTTCTTTTTTTATTAATTTTTTTTCGATTCCATCATTTAACATTAGATTAGTTGGAAAGAGTTTTATAATTATTTTTATTGTCTTTCTATAAGTTATCTTGATCTATTAATCTATGTCACTGGTTTGATAGTTTGACTCTATTCATTTTTTAGTTATTATTTAATTGAATATTTTTTTAACTATGCTTTCTAATTTTGTTTTAGTTGCTTTATAAGGAATTATCCTAATTACATGATCTAGGTCACATATTTGACATGTTAATCTGAATTTTTTCAGTTTATTTTTTTTTTATCTTTTTTAACCGAATATATATTTTTAAATTTCACCCTTCAACAACTCAATCTTCTTCTTTAGTTTTTTTTTTAATTTCATCATTCAATATTAGATTATTTGGGAATTAAGATTCATAATTTTTTTTTTCAATTTGCTTTCCATGAAGTTTTCTCAGTCTTTTGGATTTATTTATTTTTTCTTGATTTCAATTTTTAATATTGGATTTGTTGGAAATGGAGCTTTGTAACTTGCTTTTTATAAAGTTATCAAAAACTTGTTTTTTATGGGTCCTTTTTTCAATTGATTTTTTTTTTCAATTTCATTCTTCAACATTAAGTTAGTTAGAAATTAGGCTTCCTATTTTTCATATGTTGTTTATGGGATTATTGCGATTTCATGATCTATATTACTAGTTTGGCAGGTTAACTCACGTTGGCCCAATATTTTTTTGTTCATTTTTTAAATCAATATATTTTTTTCAATCACTTTCTTCAATATTAGGTTGATTAGGATATGACCTTCATAATTTATCCTGATTTTTTTTTATAGGTTAACATGGTTTCATGATCCCAATTGCAAATTTAATTTATTAGCCTTAGTTGATTCAATATGTCATTATCTAAATATTTGAAAAAAATATCATATTAATATTTAAAAAATATATAATCCAATATGCATCATATTCTGAATTCATAATTATTTTTATAATTAGAAAATATGTTAGAAATGCTTGAATATTTTTTTAAAATTTTAAAAAAATCATCTAACCCACAACACAACAAATGATCTAGCTATAAGTAAATCTAAAGGTACCTTTCCACTATAGAAAGAATATTGTCCACACACTCACTTATTACTGTAGACTCATTGTTCATTTTTTATTTTTCATTTTGGGTAACTTGATCCTAAGTGAAAGGCAATTGCTTTTGATTTCTTAAGTACAAGTGAAATTGGAAAAAGAAGAACCATAATGAAAAATACAGCATAAATGGGTGATGTGTCCATGGTTTTCATGAAAATATACTTAAGTCCCTCATCTTTAAAAATAATACAATTTATGTCTCTTCAAATTTTGAAAATTCAATTTTGATATAAATTTTATTTTTATTATTTTTTAGTGTTCGGTCAAGAAAGGAGAGCGAGAGAGATTGTTGAATTCTGACAATAAAAGAGAAAGTAATTCACGCCGTTTTCAACTACCAAAATATATTCCTTGATGTGCATAAATTCCATGTGATGAGAGATGAAATTTGTTTCGAGCCTTAATATTACTTGAAAAAACATATTCTCAGTTTAATTTTGAGTTTTTATTTATTTACAGGTTTTTGGGTTATTTTAAGTTGATGGACTAGTTTATATATGTTTTAAAGATGTTAATGAAGTGTTTTCGAGTTAAAATAATTTAAAATTAATTTTTTGAAACAAAAACATTATCCTAATTTTTTAGCCACTATAGTGACGATGGAATTTAGGCTTCGGAAGACAATACATCATTTACACTCTTTTTTCTTCAAAAAAATGGGTCAAATGCCATTTTAAAAAATTAAAACCAAGTTAGGTGTGCGGGCATGAGTTTGAAAGCCAACCAACGAGCTTGGGCTCTTTATTTTTTATATAAAAATATAAATATTTAATATATATTTTTTAAAAAATTAGGTAACGTACGACGAATTACAGCAGGTAAAATAGCTAACAACTTAAAAGACATGAAATTAGAATTAAAAAAAAGTAGAGTACGGCTTCATTTATTTATTTGCATATATATAAGTCATCTTCATCTCGTATTTGTTTATTTATATATTTTAATTTCATACCAAACCAAACAAAACCACAACTTGGCGTTGGATTGGAGTTCCATTTTTGACCTTTCGCTATCTGGATCTAGGGTTTCCTTCTTTTCTCTACAGACTTTCACCATCTTCAACAAAAAAAAAAAAAAAAAAGAAAGAAAGAAAAGAGCAAACAAACCCTAGCTTGCACCACCTTTACTTTTAGACTGGTAATTTTGTCAATCAATCGATCTTCATCATCAAAGGAAGTTACTGGGGTTTTTATTTTTGATTGTCATCATCAATTTACAGATCTATCTGTTCATCTTAAAAATCTGACCACAAACAACAAAAGTTTTCCCTAATTTTGTTTTTATTTTCCCTCCAGAAGAGATCTTTTTCCTGTTGCAATTTCAAAGAAATCGGATTCAGATCATATAATGACTTTCTCTCCTGGAAATTTATGATCTTTGATGGACTTCAAATTCAAAAGCTTGAAACTTTGAAGTAAAGATTGGATTTTTTTTCTGGGGGAATTTTGTGGAAAAAGATGTATAAATCAGTGGTGTATAAAGGAGATGAGTTACTGGGAGAAGTAGAAATATACGCACAAGAACAACAGCAAGAAGAAGAAGAGAACAAGAACAAGAAGAAGAGAGTGATTGATGAGATAGTGAAGGAAATCAGAATAAGCCATTTCTCACAAGCAAGTGAGAGATGTCCACCACTTGCAGTGCTTCATACAATTACATCTATTGGTGTTTGCTTCAAAATGGAAGAGTCAACTTCATCAACAACAAAGATCTCTCAACAAGAATCGCCGCTTCATCTTTTGCACTCCTCCTGTATCCAAGAAAACAAGGTACAGCCAGTTAATGATAACAACAATAATGAACTTAATAATCAATTTAAAGAAAACCCATTGAAGGATTTAATTGAAATCGGTGGATAAAACCCAGCAAAAAGTTTCGAACTTTGTAACTCAGTTAACTGGGTTTGTTGTACAGGGAACGCTGGACAACTTCGGACAAGGACCCTGAACCCACTTTGATTTTTTTCAGTGAATGAACCTTAAGTTAGTGGAAAATTTGTGAACTTTGTTGAGTAATTAATGTGACCCAGATGATTATGAACTGAATTTCTTGCCAATTTTGCCATGATAAAATGAGAACTTTCTGAACTTGTATTTTCCCAGTACATGTCATGAACAAATGACTTCAAAGTGAATTTGGCTTTCATGGAATTTGAAAGTGAATATTACGTGCTGTCATGGGATTTTAATGCTGAAGAAAATTTTATCATGAGAATTATGTGTTTCTGATATAGCTGCTTCATATGTAATTGAATTTTTGCTTCTATAGGAGGCAACTTTGGGATTTGCTGAAATTGAATGTTGAGTGAATATAAGCCTGAATTTTGGATAGTTAGACTGCAATATTGGTGTCTTACTCTGGTTTTATGGCTGAGGAACGTCAACAAAAGTAAGTGGAGGCTTATTTGCTGGCTATGTCTCATTCTGTAAGGGTTTTATTGATTGTTGATGTAGAATGACAATATAATGACTATACATGAATGCCTTTTCTGACATTTGTCTTCTTGTTAGTTTGAGAAGTAACCTGGGTTGTTATGATCTGGCCTTAATATGAATAAAACCTTTATTATTCATCTGAAGCACGAGTTCTGATAATTCGTTAGTTATGTTGCTTTATCTTATTGAAGGCTTTCTCTTGTTCACAATGATTATTGTTCCTTCTCATTGTACATGTTTATGTATCATGCACATCAGCAGATTTATGTTGATATCTTTATTTATTTATTTTTCACGCTCCTCTTTCATTTTGGATGTTGATGGTGATGTTATTTTCAGACTGCAGTAATGCATCTGGGAGGGGAGGAGCTCCATTTGGTTGCAATGCCCTCCAGGAGTAATGAAAGACAGCATCCATGTTTCTGGGGATTCAGTGTTGCACCAGGACTTTATGACTCTTGTCTTGTCATGCTGAACCTCAGATGCCTGGGCATTGTATTTGATCTTGATGAAACTCTCATAGTTGCAAATACAATGCGCTCATTTGAAGATAGAATTGATGCTTTGCAGCGGAAAATAAGCACTGAGGTGGACCCACAGCGCATTCTTGGTATGCTGTCAGAGGTCAAGAGGTATCAGGATGACAAGAACATTTTGAAGCAATATGTGGAAAATGATCAGGTTGTTGAAAATGGAAAGGTGATCAAAACACAGTCTGAGGTTGTTCCAGCCCTGTCTGACAACCATCAACCTATGGTTCGCCCCTTGATACGGTTGCAAGAGAAGAACATTATTTTGACTCGTATCAATCCGCAGGTGTGTACTTCATGAATTCTAGAGTGATATCAACCTTGTTTGGATGTTCCCTACATTGCTGTTTTTTCAAATCATACCACTGCCTCGAAAAAATTATCATTTGTCGAGTTCCTATTCACCAATTAGTAGATATGTAATGATCTTTGTTTGATAGAACGATGATTTTAGATTTTTTTGGTCTTTGGTATGAGGAATCTATAGGCTACTACAATGCTCGACAATGTTTAATAATATTTAGTTTGCCCTGAACATGTGCATTGATTTTGGTTCAAGAATCAAAGGATCTTTTTTATCATGTAGATTCGTGATACAAGTGTGCTTGTGAGGTTGAGACCTGCTTGGGAGGATCTGAGAAGCTACTTGACTGCAAGAGGGCGCAAGCGCTTTGAGGTTTATGTTTGCACAATGGCTGAAAGAGATTATGCTTTAGAAATGTGGAGGCTTTTGGATCCAGAGTCAAACTTGATAAACTCAAAAGAATTGCTAGATCGGATTGTGTGTGTCAAGTCTGGTAAGTGGCATCCAGCTTGCAGATGGCTGCTACTGTTTTAGCTGGTTATGGAGCCAATGATGTAGTTTGTGATTTGACCTTTCTGCTCACTGTTGAAAGTCTTACAAATGTGTGAGCAAGCATGCTCATTTTCTGCTAATGTTTATTTCTTATGTCATGTAATTACAGGTTTAAGGAAGTCCTTGTTCAATGTCTTTCAAGATGGAATATGCCATCCTAAGATGGCATTGGTGATAGATGATCGCTTGAAAGTGTGGGATGAGAGGGATCAATCCCGTGTGCATGTTGTTCCTGCATTTGCTCCATACTATGCTCCTCAAGCTGAAGTATAAACTTTAAGCACTTTGCTTGGTGGAAACTTCAATATTGCAACAACACTTCCACACACTTCTTACTCAAAACACCCAGACACACAACACATGCATATGTCCAATTTTTTTTATCAAGTTGTAGCAGCATGCACTCATCATAAGTCTTTATGTCATAGGTAAATAATGCTGTTCCAGTATTGTGCGTTGCCAGAAATGTTGCTTGCAATGTCAGAGGTGGTTTCTTCAAGTAAGAATACAAAATCCAAGGGGCATATAACTACTTGGGCACTCCTATATGCTTAACCATTTTACTAGTGTTACCTACCAGTTAATTTTGAGTCAATTTTGTTTATGCTTGTGACACTGTTTGGGTATAGCATGACCTTGGAATATGTTTACAGAGAATTTGATGAGGGCCTTCTGCAGAAGATACCTGAGGTTGCATATGAAGATGATACCAATAATATTCCTTCTCCTCCTGATGTGAGCAACTATTTAGTTTCAGAGGTTAGTCTTTACAATTTTGTTTTTTGTATTTGAATTCACAATGTCAGAATGTGCTGTTAAGCTCTGATTATGAATTTACATATACGATCGATCACCTTGCAGATATATGCTCTTTTTTATTTTTGTTCATAATAAATCTTTTGTGGCATTCAGGATGATGCTTCTGCCGTAAATGGAAATAGAGATCAACTTTCTTTAGATGGCATGGCAGATTCTGAGGTTGAAAGACAGCTAAAGGTATTTAGATGTGTGTATTATTTGTTTTACAAAGGGCTATGGGAGTGTTAAAGTTGTGATTTGGAAAATGTTTGTTTTATACTTCTTGATCTTCCTGAGCGCCTGTGTTGTCTTCTATGTGTCAAGTTGAAATTGGTTTCTTTCTATGCTCCTTGAAAAAAAAAACAAAAAAAAACAGGAAGCAGTTTCAGCTTCTTCAGCAATCCTCTCAACAATTCCTTCAACAGTCAGTAGCTTAGATCCAAGGCTTCTTCAGTCTCTCCAGTACACAATAGCATCTTCTTCAAGCTCGATGCCAACATCACAACCGTCAATGCTGGCATCACAACAACCAATGCCAGCATTACAACCACCAAAGCCTCCATCACAACTATCAATGACGCCATTTCCCAACACACAGTTTCCTCAGGTGGCTCCATCAGTTAAACAAGTGGGCCAGGTTGTCCCTCCAGAACCAAGCTTGCAAAGTTC
Organism: Populus alba x Populus glandulosa; assembly: GCA_033617975.1. NCBI lineage: Eukaryota > Viridiplantae > Streptophyta > Magnoliopsida > Malpighiales > Salicaceae > Populus > Populus alba x Populus glandulosa. The sequence goes on from CM066146.1 coordinate 4,075,445, forward strand.
TCCTGCACGAGAAGAGGGTGAAGTACCCGAATCTGAATTAGATCCTGATACAAGGAGGCGGCTTCTTATATTACAACATGGGCATGATTCAAGAGACAATGCACCAAGTGAATCTCCATTTCCTGCAAGACCTTCAACACAAGTTTCAGCTCCACGTGTTCAATCTGTTGGAAGCTGGGTTCCAGTGGAGGAAGAGATGAGCCCAAGGCAACTGAACCGAACACCTAGAGAATTTCCTCTGGATTCAGATTCAATGAATATTGAAAAGCACCGACCTCACCATCCATCCTTTTTCCATAAGGTTGAGAGTAATATTCCGTCTGAAAGGATGATTCATGAGAACCAAAGACTGCCAAAAGAGGTAACTTTTCTTGGCACTGTACACTTATAGCCTTCTTTTACCTGTAACTGATAGAGTATATTAAACTTGCACAATCATTTATTTGCAGGCAACATATAGAGATGACCGGATGAAGCTAAACCATTCAACATCTAATTATCCTTCCTTCCAAGGTGAGTGGTGATATATTTTCTCTTGAAAAAAATATTGCATATAGTATCAACCTCACTCTGCCCATCAGCAAGAGTAGGTTTGGATGAAAGCTATCATTAGCTTGAATCTCCTATACTTTTTTTTTCCCGGAGGAATCTCCTGCATTAACACATTTGACATGCAAACTCCGTCAGCATTTTGTGAAAGTTGCAATGACTTTTGCAATATTGCTTGTGATGCTTTTGGTTTGGTTGCCTTATTGATTTAGTTACTTTGTGCATTTTACTCCATGTTATTACTGCACTGATAAATTTTGGGTTTTTGTTTTGAAGGGGAGGAGAGTCCATTGAGTAGATCATCCAGTAACAGGGATCTTGACTTGGAATCTGAACGAGCTTTTTCAAGCACAGAAACTCCAGTTGAAGTGTTACAGGAAATTGCGATGAAGTGTGGAACCAAGGTAAGGGGAGAAGTCAGACTGAACAATCTATGCACCTTAACCCTTATGTTCCATTTAAGTTCTTCTTTTCTTCCCTTTTTCTCTATTAAATTTAACTTAATTTAATGGAAATCTACAGGTGGAATTCAGGCCTGCTTTGATTGCTACTAGTGATCTGCAGTTTTCCATTGAGGTTTTCTCTACTCTCTGGCTTAAAATTTTAAATTTTTGCTTTATTATCAGTAATATGAAATTTGTGTTTGTTCAATCAAAAGTAATTGATTCTTTCTCTTTTAAAATATATGATCTGCATAATAATTTATTTTCTTAACTGCGTGGAATACAGTGTTTAGTTTGTTTATATGGTGGGATCCATGTATATTTTAACCTTTTTCTTTCGCAATAGTTACTAGGTTGTGAAAGAACTTGAAGAAATTCCAGGACAAGGCTAATTTAAATTGATACACAACTAGCATACCGATCCCTGATTACTATATTGTAGCTATTTGGCACCAAAGCAAACATTAAACAGTTTGCATTCCAGTCAAAGTAAATGACCAAGTGGAGATAGAATTATGATGGCATTGCTTTATAGCCTAGGTGCTACCAAGCTTAGCCAAATGATAACTCTTTTCTAATACGAGGACACAGTCACCTTGCATGGAACCCAATGGGCCTAATGCCTTTAAGAATGAGAATATTAAAGGATTTACTGGCTCCATGTGGTTTATTAGGGAGCTGTATGAAACTGTAAAATCTAATATGTTCTTTTAGTTCATAACTGGTATCATCCTGTGTCTTGTGATTAAAAAAAAATCAGGAGTCCAAAAGGACCTAATTTACCTGAATAGAGAAATGGTATGGCTGCCTAACCCTCCTGTTCTTCTTCTTGTTTATTTTCCCAGACTTGGTTTGTAGGAGAGAAAGTTGGTGAAGGAACTGGTAAAACAAGAAGGGAAGCCCAACGCCAGGCAGCTGAGGGTTCTATTAAGAAGTTAGCTGGTAAGATTTCATACCATGATATTTCTTATTACTCGTTAGTACACAAGGTCTTGTCATTTGTGCATTGTCTATGCTGTGCCTGCCCTGTTTATCATATAACTGCTCAGCTGAGCTCTGAACATAATTTATTGTTTGCTATATTGGTGCAATTTGCTATTCAGTACCTTGGGCTTGAATTTGCTCTGAGCTTATGGTCTAAATCAGAAGTGTGCTATTGTCTTGAAACATGCTGTATGATGTACTCTGTTAATATTAACTTAGCATGTGTCTCATACATCCTTTACAGTGGAAATTCCTCTTGTCCAAACATCTTTGCTCTGTGATGCTGATGACAATATTTCTGCAGGCATGTATATGTCGCGTGTGAAGCCTGAGTCTGGGCCCATGCTTGGGGATTCAAGTAGATATCCTAGTGCAAATGATAATGGTTTCTTGGGTGATATGAATTCTTTTGGGAACCAACCATTGCTGAAAGATGAGAACATTACATATTCAGCTACTTCAGAGCCATCCAGACTTCTGGATCAAAGGCTGGAGGGCTCTAAGAAATCAATGGGTTCTGTCACTGCACTCAAAGAATTTGTAAGTTCCAAGGAGCTAGTCATGCATCTACCATGTTTCAATGGCTATTAAGTTTTTTTTTCACTGAAATGTCATGGATTGACATTTAATATCTTCAGTGCATGACGGAGGGTCTTGGGGTAAATTTTCTGGCACAGACTCCACTTTCAACTAATTCAATACCGGGAGAGGAGGTACATGCACAGGTTTGTATTTGAACACGCATTATACTTTGAAGTTTGAGAAGTGATGCAAGACAGCTTAGGGGATGTTCTGGATCTGACTTTCAGGGGCTATATTGGTGAGTGTTTTAAGGTTAGATTGGTGGGTTTTGTATAGTGGAAATTGTAGAAACTATCAGAGTCACACTAATAGGGTTTCTCACCTAGAGGATAGAAAAACCTAAGCTTCACATCTAGGGTTCTTAGGAATCACATCTAAGGGAGATTGAGTCAAACAAACTAAAGCAAAATGCTGGAATTTTATTTAATAACTTTTATTAAAATATTGAAAGCCTGCGTGCTTATTATGGAGTTTTAGGAGTCCAAATCCAACAAGGACATGGATTCCTAAACCTCCAGCATAACTATTCCTATTTAGAATAGGAAAGCCTAATAACTTGAGGACTATTAAATGTAACACTAAACAGAAATAAAGCCTAGACCTAGACAATTTCCAGATTTTCCAGCAAGCTTGAAAATTACTAAAATACCCTTGCATTCCAGAATTTAAAAAAACACAAATCTTATTCTTTTGTCATCCACATCAAGAAAGTATCTTTTCCTTTTTATATTTATATTTGCACTTCAATTATTCACTTGATCTTGACAGTTCCAGCCAATTAAGTTGCAGGCAGTTTTTATAGAATACCTTTTTTCATCTCAAGGAAACTAACTCAATTAGAGGTCTTGTATTTTATAGGATAAACTCACGGGTAAGAATTTAGAACCAGAATCCCGTTCATCTTGGCTTGACATTTTGAAATTTAATGTTGTCCTGGACTTCATTTTGCACATTAATCTGTGTGGTTATCCCTTGGTCATGGGTAGAAGGATTGATATTTACTTGTGTAAGAACAAAGAAGTAAGATGCTATTGAAGTTCTATAAGTGTATGGAGAATTTAAGCCAACTGAAACAGCAAAGGTTGTTGTCTTGTTTGAGCAGTTCAAATTGATAATTATGTGGTTTGTTTCAAGTAGAAGAAAACTTTTGCTTTTTTTTCTCTCTTTTTTTTTGTGCATGTTATATGACTTTCAGCCCTCATCATTATCAATCATTTTCCAACTCAGCTCTGATAAAGTACTACTTTTTTTATCGCACCTAGGTTGAAATAGATGGACAAGTTCTGGGGAAGGGTATTGGGTTGACATGGGATGAAGCTAAGATGCAGGTATGCATTGTTCCATATACAGAATCATTTTTTGTGAGACTAATATTTCTCTCTTCTTTCATAGATCTTTGTATACCTTAATTTTATCTGTCTGAGCACCCAAACATTCTTTTCCCCAGGCTGCTGAAAAGGCCCTTGGAAGTCTAAGAACAATGTTTGGTCAATACACACCGAAACGTCAGGGTTCCCCTAGGTTTGTGATTGTATATTTTGCTTATTTTAACAATTAGTTGTCAATGTTCTGTATGCTACCACAAAATACCATGTCCTGGTATGCACTATTCCATTTTTTTTTTAATCTTCACCCCCTGGCATGTATTAAGATTATTGTTGCTAACTGCTGTTATGGCTCTGCACTACAAAATTGACAACCAATGAAAGATGAAATGTATAAAAAGTAGACATTACAACTTTGTCCTTAAAGTTCTATGCTTTGCTCATCTTTCCATGCCATTGTTGAATAACGAGTAGACTCCTCTTCTCTTTTGTTTGTGATTTACTAGTCCAAAAATCATCTCTGCTCGGAGTTTTGAGTTTCCAGCTTGCATTTTATTTTCTTTGTTTATGTTTTCTTAATTATTATTTTTTTTATAATGTAACAGGTTAATGCAAGGGATGCCAAATAAACGTCTAAAGCAAGAGTTCCCACGGGCTCTGCAGCGCATGCCCTCTTCTGCTAGATATCACAAGAATGCTCCTCCTGTTCCTTGAAGACCACAAAGTAATTCCTTTTCCCACTTTGTTGAACAGAATCGCGGATTGTGTTGATCTCGAGCCACCAGTTGAATTGTTGGTTAAGTCTTTTGCTACGTATAAAATCAAGCCAAGAAGAGCTCCCCCACCTGACCAATCTTATTGCAGAATTTTTTCCAAGTGACTGCAATTCTGTGATGTTCAAATATTCGTGATATCTGCCTCTTTTCTCCGGATCACATTTGTATCAAGTATCTGCTGCTCCGGGATGCACAGAAGGCTCGTGCATCAAGAAAGGCAGGGCTACATACCTCCGATTATTGTTGTGCAGTCAATGCTGCCGCTGCCTTGGTCCGGACTGTTTATGATGTTTACATGTTTAACCTGAGTCAAAACTTGATGATGGGTGAAGTGTTTTCTGGCTATATGCTCAGAGTATCTGCTCCGACCCACCATTGACACTGTAGATGTAAAATCTAACCACTCAGTTTATGTTGGCTGTCTCCGCTTTACCAGGTCAAGTTGGATCCCGTGTTTTAACCTAGCAAATGTAGAACTTCATTTGTTCAAATGGGGTGAAAGTTTTCAATCTCTTCTGTCCATTTCCCTGGCCCCCTGATGATTGTGGAAACGGTTTTGGCCACCCGTAATATGAAACGACGGGGGCGCGAAGTGGTAATTTTCTTGCTCTGTAAAGCAATGGATAGAGGATAAATATCCAGCTCAATATCTGTTCTTGCCATTAAAACAAAATTGCAGGGAAGCTATCTTGAATTGCGACTCGAGACTTCAACATGATTCGTTCTATTGTCCTACAAATGGAATAGCTTCTTGATTTTAAATAATTACAGAGATTCGTTTTTCTTTCTTCTAAATAAATAATAGAACAATAAAAAGAATCACTGCAATTTTATTTATGTGTACGCTTTATTTATAAATAAATTCCCCTCCATAATTTGGTATATTTATTTTCACATTATTTACTTCTATTTTTGTAACCAAACAAGGCTTATGGTTTAAAATTACTTTTCAATTAAAATAATATGATTTTTTTAATATTTTATGTTATCTATAAAAATATTAATTTAATTAAAAAAACATTTTAAAAAACAGAACCTATTTCCCGGAAGTTAATTACTTCCATTGGTTCGGGAGGCAAGCTAATTTTTGCCATCCATTGCACATGGATCGCCGTAATTGACAATGAACTGTCTGCGTTAAACGTTTTCCTCTTCTTTTTGCCTTTTCAAGTTACGAAAAACAACGTCGTTTTCGGTTGCCGGCATTGCCACCATTTTTATTATATTTTTTTTTCTCTTAGAGCCTATTTACATTTATCTTAAAAAAATATAAAATTCATTTTTTTAGTATTTTTAATAATTTTAATATAATAATAACAAAAATAAAAATAAAAAAATTAATAGATTAATATCAAAAATATTTTTAAGAAACGCAATTAATGGTAAGAGGTGGTAAAAGTAAAAGTAAAATCCTTTCGTTTCCCTCTTTTCTTTTCTGTCGTCAGTCAGTCAGTAAGTCGTCACCGCTCAAAAATAGTATATAAAAGGTCAAAAAAGGCAAAGTAAACAGCCCTTCCCTTCAAAGCTACCCCAGCTTGCTCGGCTAAGGCTAAAACACAGATAGAGAGAGAAACAAAAATCGAACTAAGGAAACAGACCACCGGTTCATTGCAATTTCTAGAGAGAGAGAGGCTATATTTCTTGCTTTTTAGAGAGAGAAACACGCAATCAGTTTAAATGGCTGCCTTTGATGCATTTGAAGTCATTCAACCTTCAAGTCACACTTCTTTCGATGGAGTAGACGACGAGAGCTACTCCAACTTCGCCTCTTACTCCACCGCCGCCGTTCCTGGTGATTTCCCCGGCGGAGATGTCTCCGTCGATCACGCGAGTGGTTCTCCTGATGTGTTCGGGTTTGGATCTGATGCGGATCCGGATTTCTCTCATCAGAGTCCGTTCGGATCGGTGCATGTAGAGAACGGGAATGGTAATGGATATAATGGAGCGGACGACGACGTTTTTGTGAGTGATGGACCGATCCTTCCTCCACCTACTGAAATGGAGCCTGAGGAAGGTTATGCTCTTCGCGAGTGGCGTCGGTGAGATTTTTTATCATTAATTTGTTTAATCTTTAGATCTGCTGGTTTCTCTATAGTAGAAGTAAATTGATTGATCTGTTTATAGGAAGTGGTTAGACTTTAGTGTTAATTGATGATTTAGAACTTAATTTAATGCGATCTGCACAAGTTTATGTACTTATTAGAGTTTATGGAAGTAGATTACGGAGCTGATCTTGGTGTCGCGTGAGTTCAGTGGAGTTATGGCTAGGAATGCTCCTCGAATCTATATCTGTTGAGCTTCAACTTACCATTTCCGATCAGTCAGTTGTTTCATCCTGATGTATGAGATTGTTTTGGGGCCTATTTAAGTGGGCTTGGTGATTCATTTATGGCAGCATGTGTCTGTGAATTGACTGATTTGTTTTCGTTAGTTGATGGTTGGGAGCTTAATTTAATGTTATCTTTTAGATGTTATTAGCTAGTGGGGGGAATATAGGAAGATTAAGGTACCAATTTTGGTGATCTAATCTCTGGTCCCGATTATGTCTTGTGAGATTGACACTGCAGTTCAATGCCTGAGATTTCTTAAACTTTGATCAGTAGTTTTAGGTTTTGAGTTGAGAGAGATTGTCTTTGAGCAGCAAGTGCCTCAGTGCTATCAGGGACTGAATTACGAGAGGGTTGCTGGTTGAATCAATTGGAATTGAGTTGTGGTTATATTACATATTTGAATTGTAAGTTTATGGTTCATTGGCAATTAGTCAACTTTTTTATCTTAACCTATGCATTTATTGAGGTGCCTATTTTGTTGATTCTCTAATGGAAGTAACTGGGTTTATACAAGTTGGATGATTTCCTTGATTTAGGATTTTGTTTCTATACTTCTTAGGACATTCCTGTGTCTCTAGTTTTTTACTCTGCTATGTGGGTTGAAGCGTGGTTGTAAACTACAAATTACTGGATGGTATACTATCCTCCTTTGACAAGTTATTTATAGTGGAAGGATGATGAAAAGAAATCTTTGCTTGTTTCTTGTTGGTTGTCGCATCTATCTATTTCCAGGTATCAAACATGTTTCTTTGCAATTATTCGGCCAAGATGGATTTAATCTCTGGCATATTGAAGTACTGTAGGAAGCCTGCTACGAATCTGCCATTAAGTTAGAAATTTTGAATGATTTTCAGAAGCATAGAAATTTTCCTCGGAGAGATTACTTGTCTCTGAAGTTGCTGTTATGATGCTCGTCTTGTCAAAACTCTTAATATTCTGTAACCGATCACTGTTCATAAAACATTATCAGCATGTACGTTCACAATTCTCTTGAGATTTTCTGCTCGTCAAATTTATTACCTGTTTGGGTTGGGCAGTAAAAAATATCCAGTAATTTGCTATTCAAATAGGAACAGATCCTGTTTCATAGTATTACATATTCACAATTATCTCGAACTTTTCTGCTTATCAAATTTATGATCTGTTTGGGTTGGGCAGTCAAAATGCCATGCATCTTGAGGAAAAGGAGATGAGAGAGAAGGAGATGAGGAAACAGATAATTGAAGAAGCGGACGAGTACATACGAGGTTTCTATGAGAAGAGGAAGCTCAATATTGAGACCAACATAGCTACTAACAGAGAAAGAGAAAAGGTAATTTTTCTAAGAGCTTTGAATTTGCTAGATTCTTGCGCATAATGTACCAGTTGCCATGTTTTGATGACAAGTATTTGTACGGAATAGTTGTACTTAGCCAATCAAGAGAAATTCCACAAAGAAGCGGACAAACAGTACTGGAAAGCAATAGCTGAGATCATTCCTCGTGAAGTTCCTAATATTGAGAAGAGGAGAGGCAAGAAAGAGAAGGATCAAGATAAGAAGCCATCAGTTACTGTTATCCAGGGCCCGAAGCCTGGAAAACCCACTGATCTTTCTAGGTTGCGACAGATACTTGTTAAGCTGAAACATACACCCCCACCTCATATGATCCCACCCCCACCTCCTCCAAAGGATGCCAAAGACGGGAAGGATGGAAAAGATGCCAAAACTGGAAAGGATGGCAAAGATCCCGCAACCGGAAAAGATGCAGCAGCATTAGGCGCAACCACGTCAGGAGCAAAGGCAGAGGCTGCTGCACCTGCCAAAGATGCCCCTGCAAACGGTTCCTCCAGCTCACCCAAAGAAGATGCAGCTGCTGACATTGCCCAGCCAACTACAGAGCCAGAGCCAACTCCAGCTGCCTAATCCCTCACATTTTCTCTCCCTTTACCGTTGTTTAACTTTATACTTTTTGTACCATCTTTACCAGGGTTTTATTTTGTAGTGTGATGCCTCTCCTGTCTTTGATCACATGATGACTAGGTATGTTTGTTCTGTTATTTGCTCTTTTTTCCTGGGGGCATATATTATACCTGTATGCACTGAGATTTGAAATTGGTTTTGTTTTTGCGTTGTCTCTTGGAGTTAGCCTCCTTTCTCTCTGTCGTATTCACAGGCTTGTGGGAAAGCAACGGAAGATTCACTCCCTATAAAACCTTCGAACATAAAATGCCGATCCGACACCAAAATATACTCCAATCTAGTTTGGAAACAGTGTGTTTTTGTCTTAAATTTTTAGTTATTGGATCATCAAGCTTGTAGACCCATGCAATTCCCATCGTAAAAATGGCATCTAAAATCCAAGCACTTACAAAACAAACGCTCAAGCTTCGACACTCGTCACACTTTCAACGAAACGTGTTTTTCAATCTTGTTTGGTTTGAGATTGGACAATCGAAATGTTGAACCTTGACTTCGTAATAGTTGGTGATAAATGATGGCTCGGCTCGGCTCGGCTCGAGAGTGACGAGACAGATATCACAACAGGATGCGTAAATGGGAAAGGACAAGGGGGGAAGTTGAGGCTGTTATGCTGTGATAATTAAACCACACCAACCAGCGCTAATGAGAAGATGTTTTTCAATGGTATAATAACTCAAGAGATTGAAGTTTCTCTCCGGTTGGTGCAAACGTCCATGTGGCTATAGAAAGTCAAGAAGGTCATGTTTTCCAACTCATCCGGAATGCGAGGCTGTGAGCCTCACCCTTTCTTTTCTTTCTTGCTTTTTTTTATAGACAGCGAACTGGTTGACCCGTTTGCCTGTTTTCTTGTTTTTTTAAAAAAAAATTATATATATGAAAAAAATAAGAAGACCGGCAAACGGGTAAGCCAGTTCACTGAAATCGATTCAAGCTTGCGAGCTACCAACATAAAATAGCTGAGTAAAAAGCAGTGTAAATTGCACAGTGAAACTACTATTATGTTGTTGAGTGGAGAAATCAGTTGGCTTTATTTTAGGGGTAGCAAAGTATTTTTACGGGATTTATTGGTCCTTACAAAAAAGGACGGGATCTTTTTTATTTTCTTGAATAATATAATTTTTACGGGATTTAATTGATTCAAACAAGATATTGACAAGAACAAACACATCCAATCCAACTTGGTTTTTAATACTCCCTACTGTACGACAACATCTAATCATGGCTGTTAATCTCTATCATGTCCGAACTTGAGAAATTATGTTCGGTTTGGGTTTTTAGTTGAACCAACAAGATATAAACCCAACGAAACATTCTTAATCCAATTAAGTTTTAATGGCCAATAAGATCAATACTAAAAAAAAATTAGCATTTGAGAACGAAATGCAAAACCGTGTTTTATCGAATTTAAATTTTTTTTTTTTAATATATTTTTAAACAAAAAAAACTTTAAAAAATAGTACTCCAAAAACGCATAGTACTCGAGAAACACAGCATTCATGCCATTTCCAAAATCATATGATGACCACGGTTCTTATCTATGACCCAAGGAGAGAAACGTTCGGCGATCTGGCAGTTAAATTAGTACGGCCAGTTGAACCCGCGAACCGGTGATCTGACGGGCTCATCCTCCTATAATAATCACAGGGCATCTGAGCTATTTTTCAGTTTTTTTTTTTTTTTTGGCCTTTTATTAGATAACAAACTCTTACCACTCTCATATCAAGAAATAAAATCATAAAAAACGCAACACATAATTGCATGTTGAACACATTTGCTACAACAGTATAAATTTGCCACTTCAATTGGGCATAAACTGTGATCCTCTTCCTACAAATGAACTACGTATCCGTAACTGATGATAACTGTAATGAAATAAGTGTGTTCCCTAGCAACTAGTTCTTTGTTTTCCACCTCCATCAGTTCTTTCCCGAAGCTTGCTGCTAAGTAGCAAATGCAAGGTTATCCTTCATCTGGGAGTCACCTCGGTGATTGTTACCGGAACAGAGCTCATCTGGTAGCTAGTAGAGTTGGTGGATGATTTTTTCATGGAAGAAGGTCCCCCGCTAGCGCTATCTGAATCTCGGAAGAAACCTGGAGCAGTGAGTAACTTGTCATTTAGCCGGATTTGCTTCGAAAGCATGTCAACAACCTGGCCCGTGAGTGGCCTTCGGTTTGCTGCTGATTGGGTGCAGAAAAAGGCAACTTTGATGTACCTAATGACTTCTTCCTCGGGAAATTCTCCCATCTCTGGATCCACGAGTTCCAAGGGTCTCCCTTCTTCGTGAAGCTCCCATGCCTTCAGAAGTGGGCAAGAGTAATTGAACAGTATAAGATTGCTAGTGAACGAGATCACATCCAGAGAGGAAAATTTTAAGTACCAAATATCAAGGCATTAGTTGTATGAATGAGGGTTCATTTAAATGAAGCCTTCTTCCTATTTCATAACTTATTGCTGTTGCCACACCAGAAATCCAAATCACGTTCAAAACCTTTCTAAACTAATGAATGCATACTAATTACGATGAAAAAGAGGATCTCCCATGTAATAGGCAATATAAATCCAAAGCTATCAGGAAGTCTGTTTGCGTAAGGAAAATCGACATACCCATTCTAGGAGTAACTTATCCGTCCCTCCGCAGCTTGGCTTCGTACTATTTCTTCCACTAATTATTTCAAGGATAAGAACCCCAAAGCTGTACACATCAGCCTTCATGGTTAACTGACCACCCAATGCATATTCTGGTGCCAAATAACCACTGCAAAACAAAAACAGAGAAAGGTAATAGCTATTTAATTTCCCTTGCAACATAGAACTTAAATACAAACTTTATGTAGAAAAGCACTGCAGACCGCTCAGCATGACTAGCAAATTTGGAAACTCGGACGCGAAACAGTTAAACCTTAAAAGGACAGATTTGATTCACATTGTCAGAGGTCAGAAAGGAACCATGAATTAAAAAAGAAAAAGCCATCGACCAAGTTTCAGAAATTGAAATATAAGACATTATGGGCTCAAAATCAGAATGTGAATGAATGAGTAACGACACTCCAAGTTGAAAACTGAAAGTTAAACAAAATTAAAGAATGAGAAAGATATGAAATGTCTATTTCATGAAGTGAAATCAAAGAGACGTATCAGTGTCATAGATGTAGGAGCAACTTTTTTATTTTAAGAAATATATTCCAAACTTCAAACTATGAAGAGATTGAATTTGGCCCAGGGTTTGATGGAAACTATATATAGGATGGTTGATGGCTTCAAAACTGTGCTGCATCTAACTCTCGGATGATTGTTAACAAGTCAAATTTATTCTGAATGATCAACAAGGAAGCAACATTATTCATGCTGACAATGCAGTGTTACTTGGTTTAGTATATGTAGTTCCCTTAGCTATCGTTATAGGAGGAAGGAAAAATCCTTTCTAAAATTTAGCAACGCTGACTGAAAAACTAACTTGCTGGTTATGAGGATTTAGCATTTCATCACTGCAGCTAAGATGCTTGTCTACAGCATCTGTTTAAAGTAAAATAATGTCAAAAGAACAGCAACATACGTTGTTCCAGCTATTCTTGTGCTAATGTGGGTGATATTATCTGGGAACAGTTTAGCCAACCCAAAGTCTCCAATTTTTGGGTTGAGGTCTTTGTCAAGAAGTATATTGCTAGCCTTGATGTCTCTATGCACGATATGTGGTACCAGTTCTTCATGAAGGAAAGCAAGACCCCTAGCAATACCCAAGCAAATAGCAGATCTCCTTCCCCAGTCTAGTCTAATATTTGTACTCCTTGAACCTGAAAGTATAGAAAAGGATAAAAAATATTACACATTTCTGTCTGGCCATGATAGAAAATAACTAGTTCAGCCGTCACAATAAAACTTCTCATAAATTCACCTAACAAAGCACGGTCAAGACTGTTATTCTCTAAATATTCATATACTAGAATCCGGTTTGCTCCTTGAACACAGCACCCTATCAACTCAACAAGATTTGGATGCCTAACGTTTGATATCGTTTTGATTTCATTCAAAAATTCTCGTGCACCTTGCTTTGATTGAGCAGAAAGTGTCTTTACAGCAACTTGTATTCCGCTCCTGAGGGTTCCCTACCAGTGTTTCCAAATAGAAAACAAGTAAAAGTATTTATAAAGCATAAAATGGTCAAAATGATGATTGCATCTTCAAGACAGTGGATGTTCCAAAATATGTCCAGTCATGAGAGAATGATAACTAAGACAATTGAGTTAAATATTAGTTCTGGAAAGAAAGAAGGGGCCTAGAAAATTGGTGTTTTAAGCTCTTCAACAAAAATTAAAGCAAATGAGCTCGAGTGAACTCATAAGAGATAGCAATAGGAGAAGCTCAGAATATCTCCAGTGTAGCAGAATAGTTTTCCATCGTGCTTGTATGATAGTTACAGAAATGAATTTTGTTGTGGACAAAAATCATAGCATGTAATTGATGTCAACAAAAGCATATAACTTCAAGTACTGTAAGAATCCGGCTAGATTAATTTAAATTGTTGCATGCTTTATATTTTGGTACAATAAGTTTTGAACCAGGCCGTGATTATTTCCTTTACTGCTCCATTCAACGGCCTGAGTTTACAAGTTATGACAACAAGAATGGGTAATGACCATGAAATTTATATGGGGAATAAACTGGAAAGAAAAGAAAGCTATTTATTTCATTATTGAATGCATTCAAAGTCTAACATATTAAGTTTGACACTTTCCACAAAATTAACAAGCTAATTAATTTGGCAGAATGTTATCACTAGAACCATCTGAAATTTTCTGACTACCTTGTAAACATCACCAAAACCTCCCCGTCCTATCTTATTGGTTGAATGGAAGTTATCTGTTGCTGATCTTAATTCATTGTAAGATATATGGTTAACATCCTGAAGCAAATCACCTAGCAACACAAAAAGGAGAAACAACATGAAGTAACAAGGAGAAAATCACATTATAATGTGCATGAGAAAAAATAGGGTGGAAATCAATTTGAATTGTGGTTGCATTATCAGAATTGAGTGGCTGACATTGGACAGCTAGAATTACAAAAACCAAAATGATAGTGCTGAGAAAGTATGATCTAGAATAAATCATCTGTAACATAACTGTAGAAAAGATGGCCTTCATTATGTCTGTAGTAGATGGTAGAGGAAGCACAAAGTTATAATACAATCCATGCATCTATTACATCAGAATACATGTCAAGTGCACCGAAACTGCTCCGAACATGAGAGAGTTTCACATTCTGTCTGAATGTATTGTTGCTTAAAAATATGACTTGTCTGACTGAATGTCTAAATCCCAGACCATCCAAAGAATCGATCGCAAGCCAGTATATATGTAAAATGCCAAAGTCACAAATGACAGGCTCACAAGCATCAGTGATGGTCATTAATCTTGCCCGAAAACCATTTGATAAATCTACACGTCAGATGAGCAGGTTACACATTTATGCCCTGAAGATTCCGAGCTCATAATATCATTCCTCCCCAAGACTTGCACTTAATGTAATTGAGCAGAATCTACATGTTATATTTTCTAACCTAGCTGGCATCACGTCACGCACTTCATGCGAAAATCTGAGCTGACATAATATCATTCTTACTCAAAACTGCCAGCAAAGATTGTTGCAGTACTGAGCGAGCAGCAAGATAATAATTGATTGTGATTGAAACTCTAATGCATGTAGTTAGTTTTTTTTCGAACGAGGACTAGTATAACGAACACGACATGCACCTTTCACAACAAACATCACAGGGTATCTGAAATCCAGTAGTTCATAAATCATGTTAATAGTTGGCAAATTTCTCACCATCTATACCATGGAGAGTCTCGGCAGCACTCCCTCTTTTTTTATCTACACTTGGTCCTCCAAAACAGCTACACCTCATATCTTTCTGCTGCAATTTATGACCTCTCTTCTACATCACATAGTTATTCACCTTCCAAGATATAAAAACATAGCAACATAAAAATCGACTCTTTATTGAAATCCTTGATTTTGCAATAAATGATCAAACTAAAACTTTCTGCCACCAATTAAACTACATTCTCAAGTTACCGCTTCTTGATTACATATAATTACTTTGAAATCCAACTAGCCTTTCCTCAATCACAAAATTTAGCTCTAAAAAAGAAAAGACAGCTACCCTTTTGAAAGTTTCATACTTTCTTTAATGAAGCTTGACCCCACTTTTTTTAGCTCAAAAAAAAACCTCAACCACCACCAAGAGATCTCTAGACTTGAACTTTTCTATTGTGTACAATTAAGAACCAGCTACTGCAAAACAGAAACAGATTAAGATGGTACTCAAGAAGAAGCTATTACCTGATTAGCAGCATAATGAAAGCTGATCAAGGAGTTTCCAAGTTGTAAAGTTTTTGTATGAAAAACAATTATAAGAGAGAAATACAGAGAGCACGAAATATATTCCAACCAAAAATACTGGGTTTATAATTTTCTTGGTGAATGCTGTTGAGGTTTTGAACTTCTTCTTTTTGTGTGTTTTTCAACGTTTTGGGTGTTCGTGACTTTTAATGTCGTTACTTCAATGGGGAAAAAAAAAAGTTGGAGATGGTGAGCTCTGTTTGCTCTTGGTTTTTTCTCGTTCATGGGCCCGCGACGTGTGGAACCGGTCACCAGCAAGCCATTTCTTGTAGGCTGTCTTCCTCTCTCTTATTTTCGTGCGTTTTTCGTTGTTTTCAGATTAGGACCTTTCACTTTCAAGCTTCGTCGAGTGGTTATCTTATTTTGCCCAATTTATCATCTTTGTCTTTGGCGTTTGTAATTGTATTTTAAAAATATATATATTATTATTATTATTTATAATTTTAATATGCTAATATTAAAAATAAAAAAATATTTATAACAAATATTTGCACCATAATATTAAACACAAGTTAAAAATTATGCTAAGAGGCCGAGAGAATATATATTTTCTAAAATGGGCCCTGTTGTGATTTTGTCAAGTTTTTGAGAGCAAAAAATCGAAGGTCAAGGAGTGTTTGGTTTTCTTCTACTATAATATAATATAAAAGTTTTTAATTTCGTATATATTATTTTTAAAACGTTAGTTCAATGATTAAGGAGATTTTCTTTATTTTTTTAAATTTTTTAAATTTAGATCATTCTAAAAATATCTTTATATCAATTTATGCATCAATTAAAACTTAAATATCATCAATTAAAACAAAATATATATTCAAAAACATTATTAACTTTAAAATTTAAATTTAAAAAAGAAAAATAAACCTTGGATATCATAAACTGTTTATAAAGTAAAAAAGTTAACAGTGAATAAATATTTGACTTTCTTTTACTATGCTACAATATAAAAACCTTTAATGTTATAATCATAAGAGAATAGTATAGTAATCAATGAGATTTATTTCTTTTTTTAATTTTTTTAATATATCTATAAATTAAGCTTATAAATCAATGAAATTAAAAATACATTCAAAATAACTATTAACTCTAGAGTTTAAATTTAAAAAATTAAGAAAATAAATATTTTTTTAAGGGTTATTATTAACCTGGTTCTCGTGTTTTGTCTGTGACTAGTCTAATACACGTGAATTGACTTTTGTACTCTTTATAATTTTTTATGCATTGAAGCGCGGATGCGCTTAGCTGGCAAGGGCCTCGAGGTCGTGGCTGTGACAAATTCTGTCTATTCGTGTATTTTTTATTTTCCTTCTAGACGGCAAGTGAATTTATTTATTATGTTGTTGTTCGGAAATAAAATTAAAAAAAACCTAAAGATAGAAGCGAAATTATTTCAGCTCTACTGTTGACTAGAATAGTGATGTGATGAAAACCTTCATGGTCTGAGAAATCTTTTGACCGGGTAATGTTATCTTTTCATTATGATGTCATTGTTTTTTACCATTTATAAAAGGTGAGATTGGTAATTTTATATTTTTGCACGGTAGAAATATTGATTTACTCCTATAGTTAAAAAAATATGATGCCTTCCGATCAGGAGCCCTTATGCTCTTTTTATTTTTTTCCCCTGAAATAGTTGAATTATTTTGATATTTTTAAGACAAAATCAACATAATTTCCTCAGGAGAGCTTCTTTGTCCCTTTGCATTGGTTTTATTATTAATTTAAAGATTACTCGATGATATTAGTATAATTGACTATATATTAAATATTATTAAACAAAACTTACCAGGATATGCATAGCATAAGTCAACAAGTGGACGGCCCCTGCGTTTTTTGAGAGATACTTGCAGGGTCGTCCAACCACTAAACATTTTATTTTAGAATGATATTCGGATGGTCTTTATGACCCCTGCGTGATTGGAAGACATGCATATCAAACATGCCACTGGTTTGATATCAACTATCATTTCTCTTTTTTTTCTTCTCTCTCTTTCTCCCCTCCTCAAATCTCACTTCAATCCTTTCAAAATCTCAAGTCAATCCCTTCAAATTTATTTTCATTCACATTTAGTCCATGTCCTTTTGATTACTTTTTTTTTAATGATTTATGAATATATAAATATTTTTTAATTTCACCCCTTTTATTTTTTTTAATCTTTCAGATGCGGTCTCTATTATTTTGATTGCTATTTATTTTATTTTGGATCTACTTTATTTTTTTACAATTTCATCATCCATGGGTTTTTTTTCTATCAAATTTGATCTTATTCTTTTAATTATTATCTTTTTTGTTTTTGTCAAGTTTTTTAAACTGATATTTTTCTATAATTTCATCATTCAAAATTAAATTAGTTCAAAATTAAGCTTCTTGATTGAACCTGGGTTAGATTTCATGGGTTACGAATTTTAAAGATTATATTAGGTTTATGAGATCTGCTCGAATTTGATTTTTTTTTCTTTTTTAAAGCAAATGTTTTTTTTTCCTTTTTAGAGTTTTCCTTTGTTATTTTTTATGAGCTGCCTTCTATGGGACTAGTCCTGAGTTTATGACCAAAATCATCAGTTTCAAAGGTTAATGTAGGTTGACTTTTATTTTTTTATTTTTTTTAAAATTAATTTATTTTAATTTCATTATTCAACCGTTGATGTACTGAAAATTAGTCTTTATAATTTTTTTTTTATTTTTTCTCTATTAGACTATCACGATCTTGTGCTCATGATTGTAGGCTATTTTATTACGGAAAGTGATTGATATGCGTATATTGCATTGTTTCTTTGCCTATGATGTTTTAAAAGTGTATTTTACTTGAAAAAAATATTAAATTAATATTATTTTAGTGGTTTTTTATAGTTTTGAAGTGCTCATGTTGAAAATAAAAAGATAAAAAAATTATTTTAATATATTTTCAAACAAAAAATAATTTTTAAAAACATCATGCATTATAATACTAAACATGCACTTATAAATTATATTATATAAAATTAGCTCGGATGAATGACAGTTAGTGTAAACATTTATCAGGTATCATGTCTCATAACAATTAGATACCACTTTTCATTTCATATCATGGAATTGGAATTGATGAGCAAATGCAATCGATGACTATTATTTTTCTTAATATAAAATAAGTATCACGATCAAATAATAAAGATATTGTTTCAAATATCAAAAGAAACCCTTCTTTTAATAAGCAAGATAAAAATAAATTACTAAATTATCATGTCTTATATATATATATATATTAATATTAAAGTGGTATATAATTACTTTCTCTACTTTTTTTAACAATATTTATTTGAAAAGGAAAAGGAAAAAGAAAAAGAAAAGTAATATCTTCATGTTTGTCATCTTGTACCTAACTTTGAATTTAATTTGTTTGATATCATCACCGTCACATTCATCCCTTTTCTCTCACCTTCCCTAGTTTCATGTGCATAAATTTCATCTCCTTTACTTTATGAACAAAAAAAAAGGCTGAATTTATTGCTAATCTTTAATTGTAGTCCCTTTAGTTATAATTGCTTAGAAAACAAAAAAAAAATATATAATTTTTTTGCAAAATTATAAACGATGATGTTTTTCTTGAATCAACGAAAATCCCACATAGATCTTATTAGATCAAACTATCAAAACTATTCCCGAATAAAATAAAATTAATGTAAAAAGATAAAAAAAAACTATATAAATAAAAAAATAAAAATTAGCAATGTGTGAATTCACATTTTACTCTCTCATTTCTACATCTAGGGTTTCAAACTATATATTGAGGGTCAATCACCCAGCTGACATTTTGAGATCCAAAGAAATTGAACGAGATATGTCTGCTGTGATCTTTACCTAATTGTCTGTCTAGTCTTTCACGGTAAAAAGACAGGGTGTGGACTTTATAAAAATAAAATAAAAATCCATAGTCTCGTAAAACTCGTGTTCCATGCACCGAGTAATAATTAATTTCAATGTATAAAGTTTGATATAAAGAAACCATGAGAAAATTATTATATCGAGTGGAAAGATTCTATACCTGTCTCGGATTTACAACTCCTCGGTGCCATGTTATAGAGCTAAAACAACTAATTAAAGACCAAAAAAAAAAAACCTACTTGGTGGTTATAAGATTTTATTATTAAAGATGATATATATATTATTGTAGAAAACATACCATTCTTCTATAAATGAGATTTTCAAATCAATTGATAGCCATATTTATCCTGTATTGTAGTCTTGTAGAGAGTTGGAGGTTGATAAATTTGTAGAATAGAACCGGTACCATAAGTGGTGTTTGATATTGTGATTTAAATATATTTTTTAAGTTTTTTTAGTTTTAAACTAGTTTTTTATATGTATTTTTTTTTTATTGTTTTGATATGTAGAAGTTAAAAATAAATTTAAAATTTAAAAATATATATTATTTTAATACATTTTAAAATAAAAAAACCATTTGAAAAATAACTTCTACAACAATTTTATTTTAAGGCTTCAAATTAATTTATTAATAAGAGGTTAGTCTACAGCCGGCCCTCGAGATGTGGTGAAAATTAAGGGTGTTAATATTCGAATATTCTTGCACAGTGAAACATTTGTTGGGATAAACTTTGTTGGTCAGTCTTGTTCAGAGTAGAGTGAAGGAATAGTTGCCGACTCTCAACGTTGATTAAATGAACATTAAGATCATCATGGTATCAAAATATCGACTCAACATTATCTTATTCATATACAAAAATACATATTTTATTGTTAATCCTTGATATGGTTTGATTTTTTTCTAGATTTAGAATTGTAATTCTTTATATTAATTACATTTTAGTCCTCAATTTTTAAAATTTATTTACAGTCAAGTTACACTTAATTAGTTATTTTAGTTTATTTTTTTTACCAATAATTCTTATTTATATGACCCGTTAGGATCTATGATAAGTTAACTCAAATATAAATCATAATTATAAATAATAAATGATTAAATAAACTAACCAATTTAATTTATTATTAATTCAACAATTGATTTATTTATATTTGAAGATCAATTACAATGTTTAGACATTTGTCACGGTCCTTAAATATTTAAAAAATTATAAGTGGTTTGACTTAACCTTTCAATGATAATATTTTAAATGTAATTATTATTCATTCATAAAAAAATATTTTAATTTAGACATTATAACATGAAGTATGTTTGTTTTGTTAAATAATTTTTATTCTCGACAGTATAGTAATTGATTATTTGAATAAGATTTGAAACTCTTTTCAAATCTCTTTTCAAGTTGGCTAGTGATTTCATAATTAATACTGTTTAAAAATTAATGAGTATCTTTTATAATCTGCATAATGTAATCTCATACCTTAGTTTATGAGAATAGTTGTTTGAAATGAAGGAACATGATATGTACTGGTCTTAGCAATTCTAATTGGTATTCAATCTTAATAGAACATTGATCATAAATATTTAGAAACAATGCAATAAAAATCTTGTAATTATAATAATTTTATTTGCAAAATATTGTTTTTATCTCATGGATTTTTATCTTTGCTCTATAATCACTAATTAAACACTAGATTTATTAATTAAATATAAATCTTTATTAATAATGAATATGTTTTAGGTTAATAAAATCAATATTATATATAACTAATTGAATAGCTACAAAATATATTTACTAATATTGATTTCATGAGAATAGACTCTTCTTATTATGTAACAAAACAAGATTTGAAATGTTGTAAACAAGTCTTAAGTTTAGGGTTTAGGAAACACTCTCTTCTTCAACCTTATAACTCTACAATTTATCTTTTTATACTTATATTATTTAACTAGCATTTTCAAGCACCACTCCTCCTTTTTTATACAATAGATTTCTATTTTTCAAAGTATTTTTTATTTAAAAATGTATTAAGATATTTTTTTATTTTTAAAAATATCATGTTTGATATGACACTTCAAAAAAATTAAAAAAACATAAAAAAACAATTTAAAACTAAAAAAATTCAAATATTTTTAAAAATATACTTGACTTCAACGCGAAACACCACCGGCCTTTTCAACTTTTGGTAACCACGTCGCCATTCATCCAACCATGAAGAGAGCGACATCATCTTTTGAAATTCTCAGTGGCTTAAAAGGAAACAAATTCTGCGATGACTAAAGCGATTTCTACCTCATTATTTCTGTTATCTTCCAGAATGAACAATTTGTTTTTGCATTTAAAAATATTTTATGTATGTTTTAAAAATATATTTAACTTTAAAAAATATTAAATTTATATTCTTTTAGTGTTTTTTAATAATTTTTATGTTAATATCAAAAATTTAAAAAAAATCTGAAAAAAACGGAATTTGCTAATTTTTTTGGATCTTCATCACTACAGTCACTTCTTTCTTCTTTCTTTTCTCTCTTTCAACTGGTCTATGTCCTGTTAAATTAATAAAAAAATGAACAGGAACTAGCTCAATTTATTTTTAAATTTTAAATCTAATCTCTGATACATTTTTAAGGGTAATTATTTATAATTTATTATTATGTTTCAAGTCATTTTCAATATATCTTTTGACAGATATTATGATTCAAGTAGACAGGAATACTTTCATATGAAAAACTTGAACTCGACATGATTTATCAAGAGAAAAAACAAGTTTTCACGTGATATTAAAATTCAATCCTTGTTCATGTTTAGCTTAAATAAATCAAGTGGGGTTTTAATCTTCTATATATGGGTATTTATGTTAATTTGAATGGAAAAAAAAAGATTAAAAGATAAATTAGAGAATAATTCTAGATATATAAATAAATTAAAAGGAAATAGAATTGTAGATACTTTTTTATTATTATTAACGTGATGTCCGGGTAAGTTTAAGTATAAATCGATTAATTTTATATATTTTAAGTCAATAATTATATAAATTTTTAATAACTCTATAATTTATAAGACTTGAAATATTAATTTTAAAAAAATAAAAATAAAATTTAATTAATTAATACACCCCTAAATTCCCTAAATTGTTAGGACTTCTCAAAAAAGGTGACAAACTGGGCAAACCCAAGATTTCCAAATCTCAACGTGGAAGGTAATTAGACATAGATTAGACAATCATAGTTGACTTAGCGCAACACATGACTTCCAAGGATAGTTTGTAACACTTGTCGAAGAAAGCTTTGATTTTGTACGAAATGGATTTTTCTCCGTAGAAAAAACATGATAGGTGGACTCTATTATCTACCGTTGTTTCTCGTCAAAACTCTAGATATTAGATCTAATAAATTTTCTGTTTGTTTGGGGTTGATGTGTGAGATATTTTTTATTTAAAAATATATTTAAATAATTTTTTATATTTTTTATATTAATATATAAAAATATTTTAAAAATAAATTTTTAAAAGAAAAATACACTTTTAAAATACATCTAAAAACAAAATTTACGGCACTCCTTAACATTAATGGGGTATTTAAAAGAGTAATAAATATATTTTTTTAAAATAATTTTTATTTATTAATGTATTAAAATAATATTTTTTATTTTTTAAATTTATTTTTTGATATCAACACGTTAAAATAATATAAAAAAATTTAACAAAAAATAAATTAGCCAACCATTCTTCTTGAGTTTATCTTGGAAAAATTCAATGCATGTAATTATACAAGTTTTCAAATCAAGTGTCTTTACTTTTATTTTTTTAATTTGTAAATCTATATCTCTATTTTTTAGTATATATATCTAACTCTTTTATCAAATTTTCTTTTTGAAATTGAACCGTCCGTCTTAAAATTAACAAAAAAATAATGACTTGAATACATGAGAAAAAATAACAAAATATTAAAGAACATGCTAATGATTTAAGTTATGTCCACAAAACATTATTTATTATAATACATTTTTTTTTCAACTACACCTTTTATCATCCCATTTTTTTTTAGTATTATCCTTTAATATTAGATTGTTTTGAAAATTATGCTTCATAATTTTTTATATATCAATTTCATGAATTTAGTTTTGTTCTCAGTGTCAACCTTTAACATTAAATTTATTAGAAATAAGGTTTCGTATTTTTTTTTATTGCTTTATATGAATTTATCTCAATCTCATAACTCAAATCACAGGTTTAATAGACCAACTCAAGTTGACTCAATTCATTTTTTAGGTTGTTTTTTCCAATTGATTCCTATTTTAATTTTATTATTTAGCATTATGTTAGTTGGAAACCGAGCTCTGTAAAAAAAATATTTTTTTTTATTTAGTTATCTCGATTTTATGACTTGGGTTACTGGTTTGATAGATTAACTGATTAATTTTTTTGTTATTGTTTTTAGTTTTATCTTTCAATATTGAATTAATTAGAAATTGACCTTATTTTTTTTGTAGAGTTATCACAATCTCATAATTAAGATCAAATATTTTACATGCTAACCCAAGTTGATATAATATATCATTGTCTCGATATTTGAAAACAACTACCGTCCAACATATTTTTGTATTAATTATTTTTAAAAATATCATCAGATATATATTATGTTTTGAATTCATGGTTATTATTTTTTTAATTATAAAACATAATCTAGAAAATTATTTTGCTTGATGGATCAAACTATACGTAACTGTCCAAATTAAAACCATAAAAGTGTTTTCATCAAAATAAATACCATAGAAAAAAAAACCTTCCATGTCATTAAAGAACAATAGTGCTCTGCAAACAGGCCTAGACAAAGAACCCAATTACAAGAGGCCGAAGCCATTGGCAAATTCCCCATCCAATGGTCTGTTATCTGTAAAGCTAAATTAGGCCCACCATTCAACTCTAAATGCTACCACCAAGTTATTTATAGCTTTAGTATCCGAGAGTAATAAAAATTGTTTTTAATTTTTTTTTATTTCAAATAATAATTACTAGAAAATCTTCACCTTGTGTTCTATGATCACAAATTATTTTTACTTGAACAATTCTTTTTAATTATATATGATGATGTGTATAAATCAACAATACATATTTGTTGCTGACACAACCAAAGGTACTTTTGTTGCTGTACAGGGTGATTTTTTTTTGACACGTAGATGTTCGAGCTAGTTTGTGTAGATTTTGATTAATCTTATTAGTTTTAAAATTAACAATTATATAAATTTTTAGTGATTTTGAGATTGATTCAAATTAGTAATTTTTTAAAAATAAATTTTAAAAATAATTAAGTGAGATAGTTGGATTTGTTTGACTGTATGTTGATGGATTTTTGTCTTGTAAAAGCTAAAAACAGAGACTTTTTTTCTGCAAGCTTTATTTTTAATGGCCAGTCTTTGTTTGATTCAAGTAATGGCCAAGTGCAGTGCACTAATCCCTCTTATATCCTTATCCGTGGAAAAAACCAATGGGTGATTCTCCAACTTTTACACGCATCAAGAAATTTGTGTCAAAATCTTGTCTGCTTAAATTTTGACAAAGAGGGGCAGTTCTGGTCGGGATTTATGTTTATTTTTTAATAATAATGAGTTTGAATATTTTTAAAATTATAAAAAATTTATATAATTATTAATTTTAAAATTTATGAGATTAGTTGATAAATTTGTAAACGGGTTAGAATATTCATATTGATAGTTAAAAAAATTTGCTGGTTGTAGAAAATCAACGGTGCAGCAGCTAGCTACAACACAACAAAGTGATACCCCAGCCCCCTCAAATGTTTCCTCATGATGCAAAGGATCCAACGGACACATTATGTCGTTTGATTTAAAAAAAAAAGGTTCATCAACAAATTTGAAAATTGGCATATAAAATCAAAAGAAATAGTGAATTGATACATCAAGAGAGAGTTTTGAAAAAATAAATACTTTTGGTCAGAACATCAACATTAATTATATGCCTAGTTTTTAAACTGTAATCCTAATTTAATTTATTTGAAGAGGCATTTGAATTTTACATGTCATGTTTTGAAAGTATAACATGTTTAAAAATTGATTTTTTAAATTAAAATAATTATTTTATTGCACTTGAAAATTATAATATTTAGTAAATGTTATGATTATAAAATTAAACAAGATGAAAGTATTTTTTTTTCTCAATACTCGTGGAATGATATTATTTTCTTAAAATTTTTAAATTACATTATTAATTTTTTATAAAAAAAATCTCCCGTGTATGTTTGTTTGTGCAAATAAGAGTGTTTGGAAACACGGTTATTCGTGGTTTTTTTTTAAATATATTTTTTATATGTTTTAAATTATTTTGATATGCTGATTTTAAAAATATATTTTTTTAAAATATTATTTTGATATATTTTAGCACAAAAAATACTTTAAAAAATAACCGCAATCACACTCTAAATGAGCTAATATTAGTTGCACAAAACACACAAATAAATGGAGATAATTTGTTAATCTTTGATACTTCACTTCTTTATAACAATTTTTTTCCTTGATATCCAAACTTGATTCAAAATAATGTGAAAAAATAAATTAATATTTCTAATCTCTGATTAGAGCCGTGCACAAATTTGTCTAATTCTATCCCACATGAGACGGCCACTTGTGAAGTTTGGGGGAGCCTTGCATGAGCAGACAAGATGAAATGAAACTGCTGGCGATAAAAGGGGTGAAAAAATCTGAAGCATAACGCAGCACATATTTCCAATTCCCAATCAAATCACAAAAAAAAAAAAGTGTAAAAATAATAATAAAAATGCTGACAACAAAAATAACACCCTCCTTTTCGTCTCTCAAATCAAAAGCAAGCAAGAAAAACCCACAACCAAGAACACCCAATAACACAAAAAAGGCCTTGCTTTTGACATAAGCAAGAACCAAGAGAGAGGAAATACCTCTCCTTTCTCCCTCTAACAAGGCGAGTAAGGAAACACCTGATGGAATCTCAGACTCTCACTCCTTGTCTCTCTTCCTTGAAACAAAAACCCTAAAAAACTAAAATCAAAAAAGAAAACCCAAAATCCCACACTAGCCCCACTCTCTCTCTCCCCCACTCTAAACAGTCAGTCATACCTGTCGCCTTCAATTGTGACTTTTGCACCACTAACAACATTCACTTCTCTTTTTTTTCTATATAAAGATTCGGTTTTTGTTTTTCAAAAATGACTTCTTCTTCTTCTATTAAGGAGACGACGGAGGAGGAACAGGTTGCGCCAGATATTGTGCCGGCTGACGGTGGTGCTGGTGGAGTGGAGAAGACCGAGCCTGTCAGCAGTGGCGGGGAGGAGGAGAGTGGTGGCGAGAAACTTGGCGATTCAATGGAAGAGGACTCAGTGAGTCCGGCTACTGTGTTTTGTATTAGGCTGAAACAGCCACGGTCGAATTTGCAGCATAAAATGAGTGTGCCTGAGCTTTGTCGCAAATATAGGTCAGTCTTTGATTGAGATTTGAGTGGATTTTGGTTGTTTGATTACTAAAGCCGTGGTTTTCAAGTGAAATTCGATTTAGGTTTGGTGTTCTTTTACTTTTTTGGATTGTGGGCCTAGTTGGGGCTTCTTTTAAGTGGATTTCGAGTCTCTCTTAGACAATTGGAGTGGACTGTGATTGTTTTTAGGGTTCTGCTAGGGTGATATTTGAGACAAGACAAAGTTCTTGGTTCTTCCGTTGAATTTTGAATGAATTCTGTTTGTGAATAGAGGTTGTTTAGTGTTTAAGGTTGTGGATTTTCCAGTGAATTTTGATGGGATTTGAGTGTTTTTAATTTTATGAATGTTACAATTATGGGTTCTTTTAAGTTGGAATTGAGTTTCTTTTGCACAAATCTCAGTGTATTGTGATTCTCGTTAAGTTTCTTTTAGGTAGTTTATGAAATAATGCAAGTGTTCTATTCGATTCTTCAAGTGAGTCGTGTTTGTATATGGAAGTTGTTCAGTCTCTAAACTTCGTGGGTTTTAAGCGAAACTTTATTAAAGGTTTAGTGTTTTCACTCTATTGATTGGAGCACAGGCTCTTCTTTTATTGAAATTTGAGTTTTTTCTTCTGCAATTTGAGCTTATCAGTAATCGCTATTGGTTAGGGTTCTTTTACTTATCAAAATGTGTTTTTTTGAGTAGTTTTATGGAAGTTGGGTTTCTTATTTGTTTAAATCTTTAGATACCTGGAGTCCTTCAAGTGGTATTTATGCTTTGATTTTGTTGGTTTTGATGCTCTGTAGTTAGTGTAGGGAGTAAAAGTGAGTTTAGGACGAGTGAGAAATCAAGTTTGGAAAAATATGATAGAGAACGAGATTTTTAGAATTGATTGGTGGATATGTACAGGATACAATGAAGTTATTTGGTATATGCTATATAGAAGCTTGCTTTTGTGTTTTGATTAAATATTGAAAATCACCATGTTCACACTTGTATCAGGGTGATAAATCTTTCTATTTCTGCAATTTCTAGTGTTGACCTATTATGAGAATGGCATTTTTTGGCAGAAAAAATATGCATTCCTAACATACGATCTGCCATGGGAGGCCAAAATAGAACAGAAGGTAGCACAACGGGAAATTGTAGATTTTACTTGCAGATTTTCTTATACATGCTTTCTAGTTGCTACAGTGTTCTTTCACTCTTACATTCTCTGGTCATTCTCATCTATTTTACACTCGAAACATGATGCCATAACAATGAGCGTCACCAACTTGTAGCTACATGCAGTTGATTTGTGACATGGGTATTGTTAAAACATGATACTCCCAATGTAGGTTTTGAGATTCTATTAACAGCTGTCTAAAGTAAATGAGCTGTTGTTATTTAAAGCATCTTTGCTTGTCCATTCTACCATTTTACTGGTCTTTACCAAATTCTTATTTTCAACTTATGCTTTTCCAGTGCTGTTGCTTGGTGTGGTAAGCTGAACGCGATAGCTTGTGCATCAGAAACTTGTGCAAGAATTCCCAGGTCAGTGGATTTTTGGATTCTAACATGTTTCAGTTTAATAGGGGAGAGCATTGGCTATACATTGTTGCGAATTGGGCTTTCCTATAAATACGATAATGTGCTTGAGAACAGATGTTGAAACATGATTGATATTTGCTATAGTGAACTATTTCAGGTTCTTCCAATTAAAATATAAGATTGTACCCAAGATGGACTCATATTTTTTCAATTAATATTTTAATATCATCATTTGCTATTTTGTTTTGCAGCTCCAATGCAAACCCACCATTTTGGATCCCCATACACGTGGTTATCCCTGAGAGACCAACTGAATGTGCAGTTTTCAATGTCATAGCAGGTATTTTGAGTCATCTTGCACCGTTTACCATGTCCTTTTTTTAAGTCTTAATTAGTCATGTATGCCAAGTGTATTTCATTCATCTATTATATGTTAGATTTCTCACTGATTTATTACTTCCCTCTTTCTATTGGGCTCTAATTTCCCATTTTCGAATTATTGAATTGGATCCCTTTGCAGATTCTCCTCGTGATTCTGTTCAGTTTATCGAATGGTCCCCTACTTCTTGCCCTCGTGCATTATTAATAGCTAATTTCCATGGGAGGATAACTATCTGGACTCAACCTTCTCAAGTAAGCTAACTTGATGGATTGTTTAAGCCAGATATAAAATAAGTAGATGCCCTTTTCCACTCACTAGTTCTTAACAACTAAGCTTTTCATGGCTTGCTCAACGCAAGAGGTTTGGGGCTGGCCCTGTTTTTGTTCTTACCCATTGCTCTCTTGCTGTGTTTATGCATACCACTTGCTTATAATTTTAAATTCTCTTGTAGCTTACATCTTATCTGGTCATGCAGGGTCCATCTAATTTGGTGCGTGATGCTAGCTGCTGGCAGCGTGAGCATGAATGGCGACAGGACATTGCAGTTGTTACTAAATGGCTATCTGGGGTCTCTCCAGTATGCAGTTATTATGTTTTTGTTATCTGGTTCTTAAATTATCCATGTATTATGCTTTGCACATAGGTGGTGGTGGTTTAGTAGCTATCTATATTTCTTGGTTCTCTAGTTTATCTCTGTTTTTTTAAATTTGTGTTGGTATTTGGTTATACTTCCGCTGTAGTCTGACTTCTCTTAAAAAATCAGTACAGGTGGCTTTCGTCAAAGTCCAGTACTCCCACAAACTCAAAGTCAGCTTTTGAGGAAAAATTCCTTTCTCAGCATTCTCAAACTTCAGGTTTGTTTTCATGACTTCTCTTTATAAGTGTTTGTAGAAGCTCAAGTGGGAGCTTTGAGCCCAGTTCCATTTTTAGCTTGTAAGGGCCATGCCTTCTGACTAGCAACTTAACATCCAGTGAATTATATCATTTGACTGTTGCTTTGAGAAGAATAGTTCAGGTTATTTTCTGAACAGCTGTAAATTTAGAATAGTAATTTGGTTGTAGTTTCTGCTATGGTTTTATTCATTACTGGTTGTAGTTTCTGCTAAGGTTTTATTCATTATTGGATCAACTTGTAACTACTGTGTCGTGAATGTTCCTAGAAAGATGCAATGTATGGCAAGAACAGAGATTCTTAATTTAAGAATTTTTAATATCTGCCATTTTTTCTCCTAATTACAAGAATGAACCGGTGCTTTTAACTGACAATTGACCACCGCTGCCAGTGCTAAGTATTCCAATAATGATGGTGATACTTTTGGTTTTCTGTTCTTTCTGCTTTTGAGGTACCTCCACTTGACATATTAAAACAGCACCAAGACCATCACTAACGTGCTTTCTGTTTTTTCTTTCAGCTAGATGGCCAAATTTCCTCTGTGTTTGTTCAGTTTTCTCATCGGGTTCTGTTCAACTTCATTGGTCCCAGTGGCCCCCAAGTCAGAATAATACATCACCGAAGTGGTTTCGCACAAGCAAAGGGCTCTTGGGTGCTGGCCCTAGTGGGATTATGGCTGCTGATGCTATTATAACGGATAGTGGTGCAATGCATGTTGCAGGTGTTCCGATTGTAAACCCTTCAACTGTTGTTGTTTGGGAGGTTACTCCTGGCCCTGGAAATGGATTTCAAGCGACTCCGATGGTGAGTACTAGTAATGGGGTCCCGCCTTCAGTCAAGCCTCCTAATTGGTCTGGTTTTGCTCCTTTGGCTGCATATTTATTCAGCTGGCAAGAGCATCTGATGTCTGAAGCAATGCCAGGGAAAAAGCACATGGATAAAGATTTCACCGACACTGTCTCACTTCATTGTTCGCCAGTTTCAAATTTTTCTGCGTATGTGAGTCCTGAGGCTGCAGCTCAATCTGCAGCAACTACCACTTGGGGTTCTGGAGTCAGTGCTGTTGCTTTTGATCCGACTCGTGGTGGCTCTGTGATTGCGGTTGTTATAGTTGAGGGTACCTATGAGTATTCTGTATTGAATTTTTTTTTTTGCCTGTTCCGTATTTTTCCCATAAGAAATCCTCCTTCAGTGTGTTTTTATGTAGTTTGTGTGATTTTTCTTGTTCAAAAGTGTCCTTGGCTCTCTTTCTCTACTCACTTTAATACTCATACTCATACAGTGATGTGAGGCTAAACTTTCAT
Source organism: Populus alba x Populus glandulosa (assembly GCA_033617975.1). Taxonomy (NCBI): domain Eukaryota; kingdom Viridiplantae; phylum Streptophyta; class Magnoliopsida; order Malpighiales; family Salicaceae; genus Populus; species Populus alba x Populus glandulosa. Next base: position 4,106,211 of record CM066146.1, read on the forward strand.
GTTCGAGTCAGCTGAAGATCCCTTTCTTTGCCTGCAGTTATCTGGATTCAATATAATAATAACTGGTTTTGTTCATGCAGGACAATACATGTCCCCTTATGATCCAGATGAGGGTCCTTTAATCACGGGATGGAGGGTGCAACGCTGGGAATCATCCCTTCAACCTGTCGTTCTTCATCCAATATTTGGAAATCCCACTTCTGGTTTTGGTGGGCAGGCACCCATGCAAACTGTATGGGTGTCCAAAGTGGATACAAGCATACCACCAACTAATGATTTTAAAAATCTCCAAGCAGCTCCTGCAGTACCAATCTCAGATGCAAGAAAGGCATCTGATTCTGGTTCTGAGAAGACGAAAAGAGTCACCTTTGATCCCTCTGATCTGCCCAGCGATGTTAGAACTCTTGCTCGAATTGTTTATTCTGCTCATGGTGGCGAGATTGCTATTGCTTTTCTGCGGGGTGGAGTTCACATTTTCTCTGGGCCAAACTTCACACTTGTTGACAACTACCAGATTAATGTTGGATCAGCAATTGCTGCTCCTGCCTTCTCTTCCACAAGCTGCTGCTCAGCTTCAGTTTGGCATGACACTAGTAAGGATCGCACTGTATTAAAGATAATTCGTGTTCTTCCTCCTGCTGTTCCAAGTAGTCTGGTGAAGGCTAACTCAGCAATCTGGGAGCGTGCTATTGCTGAAAGGTACTTAGTAAGAGTCGTTTGTTTGGGAATTACCTTGGAAATCCACATGTTAGTGGTTATGGCATTTCCTTTGGTTAAAAATCAGATGAAGGTTGGATGTGCAGATAATTTCAACATTCTGGTTGGTCATACTGATATTGTGTTTTGCCAGAGCAGGTTTTGGTGGAGCCTTTTGGTTGGTGTTGATTGGTGGGATGCTGTTGGCTGTACACAGAGTGCTGCCGAGGATGGCATTGGTAAGAATAATTTGATTCTCCAGTTTTACCGTGGCTTATAAAAAAGAAAATACATTGAAGAACAATTTCTTCCCAAGGATTCCTATTCTAGATTTCTTTGCAAGTAACATGAATCCACGGTAAGATACTCTGTTAATGTCTGGTTCTTTGTTTCTTTTCAGTTTCACTTAACAGTGTCATTGCAGTCTTGGATGCTGATTTTCATTCTCTTCCCTCTACACAGCACAGGCAGCAGTATGGTCCTGTATGTTTTTTCTGCGCTATTGCCATCTCATCATTATTTCTTTTGAGATAGTCTGTCATTATGATATCTGGAATTACATTATTGAGTGAACGCATCTAATATTTTTTATATATGTGGTTCATTTCTCTTAAATTTTCCATGTAACTCCTTTTGTTATTCGTTTGGAAATAGTATGTGCCATGGTGGCCCCTGCCCCCCCCCCCCCCCCCCCCCCCCCCAAAAAAAAAAAAAATCTAATTTCAATAGTTAGCAAGGGCATCTAGAATATTCTATTGCTGCTAGCCTAGTTCTTGTAGAATATTTGACTTAGACTGGATGTAGAATGGGTTGTGGAAATTGAGGGGGTAGATATTTAGAATTTCACCGGGGCTTCCATGAATCCTCAAGGAAGAGTTCTTGAAACCATAAATATGAAAAAGTTGTGAATACAAAAATTGCATTCATTGATCATCTGCTTTCAAACCAAATATACTCTCTGCTTATTGAGGCACATTACAGAAGGTATGACATGTAATGTGTCTCATAAACACACATGGTATATCCTGGCACATTACAACCCAAAAGTCCCATGCAAGACATGCATCACAATCAAATTAGGAAATAAGATAAAACAGCATTCTTTAATTCTCACCCCACTTGACAATTCAAAGCTCCTGTTACTGCCTGTGTTTCTAGAATGCATTTGGCTGGGAAGTAAACTTGTTTTTTAATGATGCAGAGTCTGGACAGGATAAAATGTAGGCTACTGGAAGGTACAAATGCTCAGGAGGTTAGGGCAATGGTTCTTGACATGCAAGCGAGGTTGCTGCTTGATATGCTTGGCAAAGGCATCGAGTCAGCTTTGATAAATCCTTCAGCATTAGTACCTGAACCATGGCAGGCTTCTGGCGAGACATTATCTGGCATTGATCCTGAAGCAATGACTGTTGAACCAAACCTTGTTCCGAGTATTCAGGTTTGCTCTCGTCTCTCTATTATCTCATGTTAAATTTTGGGTCCTGTTGAAGTTTTTAGTACGGAAGATCTACTCCTACCAGCAACATGTGGCTTATTCATGGTCTGATTGCCTGCGATATGATGCTTATATCTGATACATCAAATGTATGATGATGGTTGCATGGCTTGGGCTGTACCTTGCTTTTATGGCCTGGAAACTGATGCCTGACCAAACAATATATGTGTGGCAGTTTAGGCTCGATAGTCTGCTGTATCCAAGCACGCAGACGCTGGTTGCATATTTTCCTGCCTCCAGCCAGCTCAAACATCTGCACATGTTGATGCAGGTTTAAGATTTGTTAATTTTATCTTAACTGTGGTAATTTCATGCAGGCTTATGTTGATGCAGTTCTTGATCTAGCTTCACATTTTATCACACGTCTACGGCGTTATGCAAGTTTCTGTCGCACACTGGCCAGTCACGCCGTTACAGCAGGCGCAGGCAGTAACCGCAATACGGTGACTAGTCCTACTCAAAGTTCGGCATCGCCCACACCAAATCAGGGTTAGTATGTAGTGTCTAGTGTTCATCTTTATAAAGGAGAAAGATAAAATTCCTTTATTCCATAATTTTGTGTTTGCTAAGTTTTGTGGTGTCCAACTTGAAAAGCTTGTGAAGTCCTGCAATATGATCTTTACTGCTTAAGAGGTTACTTCTGTAGTCTCTGGGAAAATTCCATGAAAACTTTTATATCTCTCCCCCTCTCTCCCTCTCTCTCATGGTTATTATGTATAATGCATTTTCTCCAGGTGGTCAAAGTGGCGGTACAAGTTCTACTGGAAGCACTCAGATGCAAGCTTGGGTACAAGGTGCCATTGCTAAGATTAGTAGCACAACTGATGGAGTGTCCACTGCAACTTCAAACCCCATAAGTGGTCCATCTTCTTTCATGCCAATAAGCATCAATACTGGAACTTTTCCTGGAACCCCAGCAGTGAGGCTCATCGGTGACTGCCATTTCCTTCACAGATTATGCCAGCTTCTGCTTTTCTGTTTTTTCTTTCGGCGGCGAACTCAAGTACCTCGTTTTGCCGGAGGTACACAGAGAAATCCCACTGATACAAATGTGCCAAAACCTCAGTCTGGTGCTCCTGGCAAGGTGGAGGAGATCAACTCTGTTTCTTCAAAGCCAGCACCAGCTGTGGTCAGGTCGGATGAAGGGCAGGCAGTTCGAGGTAGTCAGGTAGTGCATGGAGCTAAAGCAGTCGAAGAGGGACCTGCTGGCAGGCACAGAGTAGGCAGTGGCAATGCTGGCCAAGGATACAGTTCTGAGGAGGTAGAAACTGTTGCTCTTTAATTTCTTCTAGTCTTCACATGTTACGAAGAATCTTCATTATGGTTTCTTATCTGGCTAAATTGCTTTACTTTCAAGTCAATTGCTCAGTGTTTGGGCATCAGAAAGGTTTTGATAGTTCTCTCGGTTAAGGAAACAATCATTCAATCAGCAGTGGTTCTCTAGATTAAGATAAAGGCTCATTCTTTGGCGCAATGCAGGTGAAGGTCCTTTTCCTCATACTCATGGATCTGTGTCGGCGAACAGCAGCTCTGGTACACCCATTGCCGGTTTCTCAAGTAGGAAGCAGCAATATCCAGGTGCGGTTGCATTACATTGACGGCAATTATACTGTATTGCCAGAGGTTGTAGAAGCATCTCTTGGCCCGCATATGCAGGTATCTATGCTTATGATTTACTCCTGTAAATGAACCTTTGGTTGTTTGGAAGTTGCTTTCTTTTCTTTCTTTTTTCTTTTTTGACCGGGATAACCCTCCACTTTTCCTTCTGTTAAATATTTGACTTTCTTTTACTATGCTACAATATAAAAACCTTTAATGTTATAATCATAAGAGAATAGTATAGTAATCAATGAGATTTATTTCTTTTTTTAATTTTTTTAATATATCTATAAATTAAGCTTATAAATCAATGAAATTAAAAATACATTCAAAATAACTATTAACTCTAGAGTTTAAATTTAAAAAATTAAGAAAATAAATATTTTTTTAAGGGTTATTATTAACCTGGTTCTCGTGTTTTGTCTGTGACTAGTCTAATACACGTGAATTGACTTTTGTACTCTTTATAATTTTTTATGCATTGAAGCGCGGATGCGCTTAGCTGGCAAGGGCCTCGAGGTCGTGGCTGTGACAAATTCTGTCTATTCGTGTATTTTTTATTTTCCTTCTAGACGGCAAGTGAATTTATTTATTATGTTGTTGTTCGGAAATAAAATTAAAAAAAACCTAAAGATAGAAGCGAAATTATTTCAGCTCTACTGTTGACTAGAATAGTGATGTGATGAAAACCTTCATGGTCTGAGAAATCTTTTGACCGGGTAATGTTATCTTTTCATTATGATGTCATTGTTTTTTACCATTTATAAAAGGTGAGATTGGTAATTTTATATTTTTGCACGGTAGAAATATTGATTTACTCCTATAGTTAAAAAAATATGATGCCTTCCGATCAGGAGCCCTTATGCTCTTTTTATTTTTTTCCCCTGAAATAGTTGAATTATTTTGATATTTTTAAGACAAAATCAACATAATTTCCTCAGGAGAGCTTCTTTGTCCCTTTGCATTGGTTTTATTATTAATTTAAAGATTACTCGATGATATTAGTATAATTGACTATATATTAAATATTATTAAACAAAACTTACCAGGATATGCATAGCATAAGTCAACAAGTGGACGGCCCCTGCGTTTTTTGAGAGATACTTGCAGGGTCGTCCAACCACTAAACATTTTATTTTAGAATGATATTCGGATGGTCTTTATGACCCCTGCGTGATTGGAAGACATGCATATCAAACATGCCACTGGTTTGATATCAACTATCATTTCTCTTTTTTTTCTTCTCTCTCTTTCTCCCCTCCTCAAATCTCACTTCAATCCTTTCAAAATCTCAAGTCAATCCCTTCAAATTTATTTTCATTCACATTTAGTCCATGTCCTTTTGATTACTTTTTTTTTAATGATTTATGAATATATAAATATTTTTTAATTTCACCCCTTTTATTTTTTTTAATCTTTCAGATGCGGTCTCTATTATTTTGATTGCTATTTATTTTATTTTGGATCTACTTTATTTTTTTACAATTTCATCATCCATGGGTTTTTTTTCTATCAAATTTGATCTTATTCTTTTAATTATTATCTTTTTTGTTTTTGTCAAGTTTTTTAAACTGATATTTTTCTATAATTTCATCATTCAAAATTAAATTAGTTCAAAATTAAGCTTCTTGATTGAACCTGGGTTAGATTTCATGGGTTACGAATTTTAAAGATTATATTAGGTTTATGAGATCTGCTCGAATTTGATTTTTTTTTCTTTTTTAAAGCAAATGTTTTTTTTTCCTTTTTAGAGTTTTCCTTTGTTATTTTTTATGAGCTGCCTTCTATGGGACTAGTCCTGAGTTTATGACCAAAATCATCAGTTTCAAAGGTTAATGTAGGTTGACTTTTATTTTTTTATTTTTTTTAAAATTAATTTATTTTAATTTCATTATTCAACCGTTGATGTACTGAAAATTAGTCTTTATAATTTTTTTTTTATTTTTTCTCTATTAGACTATCACGATCTTGTGCTCATGATTGTAGGCTATTTTATTACGGAAAGTGATTGATATGCGTATATTGCATTGTTTCTTTGCCTATGATGTTTTAAAAGTGTATTTTACTTGAAAAAAATATTAAATTAATATTATTTTAGTGGTTTTTTATAGTTTTGAAGTGCTCATGTTGAAAATAAAAAGATAAAAAAATTATTTTAATATATTTTCAAACAAAAAATAATTTTTAAAAACATCATGCATTATAATACTAAACATGCACTTATAAATTATATTATATAAAATTAGCTCGGATGAATGACAGTTAGTGTAAACATTTATCAGGTATCATGTCTCATAACAATTAGATACCACTTTTCATTTCATATCATGGAATTGGAATTGATGAGCAAATGCAATCGATGACTATTATTTTTCTTAATATAAAATAAGTATCACGATCAAATAATAAAGATATTGTTTCAAATATCAAAAGAAACCCTTCTTTTAATAAGCAAGATAAAAATAAATTACTAAATTATCATGTCTTATATATATATATATATTAATATTAAAGTGGTATATAATTACTTTCTCTACTTTTTTTAACAATATTTATTTGAAAAGGAAAAGGAAAAAGAAAAAGAAAAGTAATATCTTCATGTTTGTCATCTTGTACCTAACTTTGAATTTAATTTGTTTGATATCATCACCGTCACATTCATCCCTTTTCTCTCACCTTCCCTAGTTTCATGTGCATAAATTTCATCTCCTTTACTTTATGAACAAAAAAAAAGGCTGAATTTATTGCTAATCTTTAATTGTAGTCCCTTTAGTTATAATTGCTTAGAAAACAAAAAAAAAATATATAATTTTTTTGCAAAATTATAAACGATGATGTTTTTCTTGAATCAACGAAAATCCCACATAGATCTTATTAGATCAAACTATCAAAACTATTCCCGAATAAAATAAAATTAATGTAAAAAGATAAAAAAAAACTATATAAATAAAAAAATAAAAATTAGCAATGTGTGAATTCACATTTTACTCTCTCATTTCTACATCTAGGGTTTCAAACTATATATTGAGGGTCAATCACCCAGCTGACATTTTGAGATCCAAAGAAATTGAACGAGATATGTCTGCTGTGATCTTTACCTAATTGTCTGTCTAGTCTTTCACGGTAAAAAGACAGGGTGTGGACTTTATAAAAATAAAATAAAAATCCATAGTCTCGTAAAACTCGTGTTCCATGCACCGAGTAATAATTAATTTCAATGTATAAAGTTTGATATAAAGAAACCATGAGAAAATTATTATATCGAGTGGAAAGATTCTATACCTGTCTCGGATTTACAACTCCTCGGTGCCATGTTATAGAGCTAAAACAACTAATTAAAGACCAAAAAAAAAAAACCTACTTGGTGGTTATAAGATTTTATTATTAAAGATGATATATATATTATTGTAGAAAACATACCATTCTTCTATAAATGAGATTTTCAAATCAATTGATAGCCATATTTATCCTGTATTGTAGTCTTGTAGAGAGTTGGAGGTTGATAAATTTGTAGAATAGAACCGGTACCATAAGTGGTGTTTGATATTGTGATTTAAATATATTTTTTAAGTTTTTTTAGTTTTAAACTAGTTTTTTATATGTATTTTTTTTTTATTGTTTTGATATGTAGAAGTTAAAAATAAATTTAAAATTTAAAAATATATATTATTTTAATACATTTTAAAATAAAAAAACCATTTGAAAAATAACTTCTACAACAATTTTATTTTAAGGCTTCAAATTAATTTATTAATAAGAGGTTAGTCTACAGCCGGCCCTCGAGATGTGGTGAAAATTAAGGGTGTTAATATTCGAATATTCTTGCACAGTGAAACATTTGTTGGGATAAACTTTGTTGGTCAGTCTTGTTCAGAGTAGAGTGAAGGAATAGTTGCCGACTCTCAACGTTGATTAAATGAACATTAAGATCATCATGGTATCAAAATATCGACTCAACATTATCTTATTCATATACAAAAATACATATTTTATTGTTAATCCTTGATATGGTTTGATTTTTTTCTAGATTTAGAATTGTAATTCTTTATATTAATTACATTTTAGTCCTCAATTTTTAAAATTTATTTACAGTCAAGTTACACTTAATTAGTTATTTTAGTTTATTTTTTTTACCAATAATTCTTATTTATATGACCCGTTAGGATCTATGATAAGTTAACTCAAATATAAATCATAATTATAAATAATAAATGATTAAATAAACTAACCAATTTAATTTATTATTAATTCAACAATTGATTTATTTATATTTGAAGATCAATTACAATGTTTAGACATTTGTCACGGTCCTTAAATATTTAAAAAATTATAAGTGGTTTGACTTAACCTTTCAATGATAATATTTTAAATGTAATTATTATTCATTCATAAAAAAATATTTTAATTTAGACATTATAACATGAAGTATGTTTGTTTTGTTAAATAATTTTTATTCTCGACAGTATAGTAATTGATTATTTGAATAAGATTTGAAACTCTTTTCAAATCTCTTTTCAAGTTGGCTAGTGATTTCATAATTAATACTGTTTAAAAATTAATGAGTATCTTTTATAATCTGCATAATGTAATCTCATACCTTAGTTTATGAGAATAGTTGTTTGAAATGAAGGAACATGATATGTACTGGTCTTAGCAATTCTAATTGGTATTCAATCTTAATAGAACATTGATCATAAATATTTAGAAACAATGCAATAAAAATCTTGTAATTATAATAATTTTATTTGCAAAATATTGTTTTTATCTCATGGATTTTTATCTTTGCTCTATAATCACTAATTAAACACTAGATTTATTAATTAAATATAAATCTTTATTAATAATGAATATGTTTTAGGTTAATAAAATCAATATTATATATAACTAATTGAATAGCTACAAAATATATTTACTAATATTGATTTCATGAGAATAGACTCTTCTTATTATGTAACAAAACAAGATTTGAAATGTTGTAAACAAGTCTTAAGTTTAGGGTTTAGGAAACACTCTCTTCTTCAACCTTATAACTCTACAATTTATCTTTTTATACTTATATTATTTAACTAGCATTTTCAAGCACCACTCCTCCTTTTTTATACAATAGATTTCTATTTTTCAAAGTATTTTTTATTTAAAAATGTATTAAGATATTTTTTTATTTTTAAAAATATCATGTTTGATATGACACTTCAAAAAAATTAAAAAAACATAAAAAAACAATTTAAAACTAAAAAAATTCAAATATTTTTAAAAATATACTTGACTTCAACGCGAAACACCACCGGCCTTTTCAACTTTTGGTAACCACGTCGCCATTCATCCAACCATGAAGAGAGCGACATCATCTTTTGAAATTCTCAGTGGCTTAAAAGGAAACAAATTCTGCGATGACTAAAGCGATTTCTACCTCATTATTTCTGTTATCTTCCAGAATGAACAATTTGTTTTTGCATTTAAAAATATTTTATGTATGTTTTAAAAATATATTTAACTTTAAAAAATATTAAATTTATATTCTTTTAGTGTTTTTTAATAATTTTTATGTTAATATCAAAAATTTAAAAAAAATCTGAAAAAAACGGAATTTGCTAATTTTTTTGGATCTTCATCACTACAGTCACTTCTTTCTTCTTTCTTTTCTCTCTTTCAACTGGTCTATGTCCTGTTAAATTAATAAAAAAATGAACAGGAACTAGCTCAATTTATTTTTAAATTTTAAATCTAATCTCTGATACATTTTTAAGGGTAATTATTTATAATTTATTATTATGTTTCAAGTCATTTTCAATATATCTTTTGACAGATATTATGATTCAAGTAGACAGGAATACTTTCATATGAAAAACTTGAACTCGACATGATTTATCAAGAGAAAAAACAAGTTTTCACGTGATATTAAAATTCAATCCTTGTTCATGTTTAGCTTAAATAAATCAAGTGGGGTTTTAATCTTCTATATATGGGTATTTATGTTAATTTGAATGGAAAAAAAAAGATTAAAAGATAAATTAGAGAATAATTCTAGATATATAAATAAATTAAAAGGAAATAGAATTGTAGATACTTTTTTATTATTATTAACGTGATGTCCGGGTAAGTTTAAGTATAAATCGATTAATTTTATATATTTTAAGTCAATAATTATATAAATTTTTAATAACTCTATAATTTATAAGACTTGAAATATTAATTTTAAAAAAATAAAAATAAAATTTAATTAATTAATACACCCCTAAATTCCCTAAATTGTTAGGACTTCTCAAAAAAGGTGACAAACTGGGCAAACCCAAGATTTCCAAATCTCAACGTGGAAGGTAATTAGACATAGATTAGACAATCATAGTTGACTTAGCGCAACACATGACTTCCAAGGATAGTTTGTAACACTTGTCGAAGAAAGCTTTGATTTTGTACGAAATGGATTTTTCTCCGTAGAAAAAACATGATAGGTGGACTCTATTATCTACCGTTGTTTCTCGTCAAAACTCTAGATATTAGATCTAATAAATTTTCTGTTTGTTTGGGGTTGATGTGTGAGATATTTTTTATTTAAAAATATATTTAAATAATTTTTTATATTTTTTATATTAATATATAAAAATATTTTAAAAATAAATTTTTAAAAGAAAAATACACTTTTAAAATACATCTAAAAACAAAATTTACGGCACTCCTTAACATTAATGGGGTATTTAAAAGAGTAATAAATATATTTTTTTAAAATAATTTTTATTTATTAATGTATTAAAATAATATTTTTTATTTTTTAAATTTATTTTTTGATATCAACACGTTAAAATAATATAAAAAAATTTAACAAAAAATAAATTAGCCAACCATTCTTCTTGAGTTTATCTTGGAAAAATTCAATGCATGTAATTATACAAGTTTTCAAATCAAGTGTCTTTACTTTTATTTTTTTAATTTGTAAATCTATATCTCTATTTTTTAGTATATATATCTAACTCTTTTATCAAATTTTCTTTTTGAAATTGAACCGTCCGTCTTAAAATTAACAAAAAAATAATGACTTGAATACATGAGAAAAAATAACAAAATATTAAAGAACATGCTAATGATTTAAGTTATGTCCACAAAATATTATTTATTATAATACATTTTTTTTTCAACTACACCTTTTATCATCCCATTTTTTTTTAGTATTATCCTTTAATATTAGATTGTTTTGAAAATTATGCTTCATAATTTTTTATATATCAATTTCATGAATTTAGTTTTGTTCTCAGTGTCAACCTTTAACATTAAATTTATTAGAAATAAGGTTTCGTATTTTTTTTTATTGCTTTATATGAATTTATCTCAATCTCATAACTCAAATCACAGGTTTAATAGACCAACTCAAGTTGACTCAATTCATTTTTTAGGTTGTTTTTTCCAATTGATTCCTATTTTAATTTTATTATTTAGCATTATGTTAGTTGGAAACCGAGCTCTGTAAAAAAAATATTTTTTTTTATTTAGTTATCTCGATTTTATGACTTGGGTTACTGGTTTGATAGATTAACTGATTAATTTTTTTGTTATTGTTTTTAGTTTTATCTTTCAATATTGAATTAATTAGAAATTGACCTTATTTTTTTTGTAGAGTTATCACAATCTCATAATTAAGATCAAATATTTTACATGCTAACCCAAGTTGATATAATATATCATTGTCTCGATATTTGAAAACAACTACCGTCCAACATATTTTTGTATTAATTATTTTTAAAAATATCATCAGATATATATTATGTTTTGAATTCATGGTTATTATTTTTTTAATTATAAAACATAATCTAGAAAATTATTTTGCTTGATGGATCAAACTATACGTAACTGTCCAAATTAAAACCATAAAAGTGTTTTCATCAAAATAAATACCATAGAAAAAAAAACCTTCCATGTCATTAAAGAACAATAGTGCTCTGCAAACAGGCCTAGACAAAGAACCCAATTACAAGAGGCCGAAGCCATTGGCAAATTCCCCATCCAATGGTCTGTTATCTGTAAAGCTAAATTAGGCCCACCATTCAACTCTAAATGCTACCACCAAGTTATTTATAGCTTTAGTATCCGAGAGTAATAAAAATTGTTTTTAATTTTTTTTTATTTCAAATAATAATTACTAGAAAATCTTCACCTTGTGTTCTATGATCACAAATTATTTTTACTTGAACAATTCTTTTTAATTATATATGATGATGTGTATAAATCAACAATACATATTTGTTGCTGACACAACCAAAGGTACTTTTGTTGCTGTACAGGGTGATTTTTTTTTGACACGTAGATGTTCGAGCTAGTTTGTGTAGATTTTGATTAATCTTATTAGTTTTAAAATTAACAATTATATAAATTTTTAGTGATTTTGAGATTGATTCAAATTAGTAATTTTTTAAAAATAAATTTTAAAAATAATTAAGTGAGATAGTTGGATTTGTTTGACTGTATGTTGATGGATTTTTGTCTTGTAAAAGCTAAAAACAGAGACTTTTTTTCTGCAAGCTTTATTTTTAATGGCCAGTCTTTGTTTGATTCAAGTAATGGCCAAGTGCAGTGCACTAATCCCTCTTATATCCTTATCCGTGGAAAAAACCAATGGGTGATTCTCCAACTTTTACACGCATCAAGAAATTTGTGTCAAAATCTTGTCTGCTTAAATTTTGACAAAGAGGGGCAGTTCTGGTCGGGATTTATGTTTATTTTTTAATAATAATGAGTTTGAATATTTTTAAAATTATAAAAAATTTATATAATTATTAATTTTAAAATTTATGAGATTAGTTGATAAATTTGTAAACGGGTTAGAATATTCATATTGATAGTTAAAAAAATTTGCTGGTTGTAGAAAATCAACGGTGCAGCAGCTAGCTACAACACAACAAAGTGATACCCCAGCCCCCTCAAATGTTTCCTCATGATGCAAAGGATCCAACGGACACATTATGTCGTTTGATTTAAAAAAAAAAGGTTCATCAACAAATTTGAAAATTGGCATATAAAATCAAAAGAAATAGTGAATTGATACATCAAGAGAGAGTTTTGAAAAAATAAATACTTTTGGTCAGAACATCAACATTAATTATATGCCTAGTTTTTAAACTGTAATCCTAATTTAATTTATTTGAAGAGGCATTTGAATTTTACATGTCATGTTTTGAAAGTATAACATGTTTAAAAATTGATTTTTTAAATTAAAATAATTATTTTATTGCACTTGAAAATTATAATATTTAGTAAATGTTATGATTATAAAATTAAACAAGATGAAAGTATTTTTTTTTCTCAATACTCGTGGAATGATATTATTTTCTTAAAATTTTTAAATTACATTATTAATTTTTTATAAAAAAAATCTCCCGTGTATGTTTGTTTGTGCAAATAAGAGTGTTTGGAAACACGGTTATTCGTGGTTTTTTTTTAAATATATTTTTTATATGTTTTAAATTATTTTGATATGCTGATTTTAAAAATATATTTTTTTAAAATATTATTTTGATATATTTTAGCACAAAAAATACTTTAAAAAATAACCGCAATCACACTCTAAATGAGCTAATATTAGTTGCACAAAACACACAAATAAATGGAGATAATTTGTTAATCTTTGATACTTCACTTCTTTATAACAATTTTTTTCCTTGATATCCAAACTTGATTCAAAATAATGTGAAAAAATAAATTAATATTTCTAATCTCTGATTAGAGCCGTGCACAAATTTGTCTAATTCTATCCCACATGAGACGGCCACTTGTGAAGTTTGGGGGAGCCTTGCATGAGCAGACAAGATGAAATGAAACTGCTGGCGATAAAAGGGGTGAAAAAATCTGAAGCATAACGCAGCACATATTTCCAATTCCCAATCAAATCACAAAAAAAAAAAAGTGTAAAAATAATAATAAAAATGCTGACAACAAAAATAACACCCTCCTTTTCGTCTCTCAAATCAAAAGCAAGCAAGAAAAACCCACAACCAAGAACACCCAATAACACAAAAAAGGCCTTGCTTTTGACATAAGCAAGAACCAAGAGAGAGGAAATACCTCTCCTTTCTCCCTCTAACAAGGCGAGTAAGGAAACACCTGATGGAATCTCAGACTCTCACTCCTTGTCTCTCTTCCTTGAAACAAAAACCCTAAAAAACTAAAATCAAAAAAGAAAACCCAAAATCCCACACTAGCCCCACTCTCTCTCTCCCCCACTCTAAACAGTCAGTCATACCTGTCGCCTTCAATTGTGACTTTTGCACCACTAACAACATTCACTTCTCTTTTTTTTCTATATAAAGATTCGGTTTTTGTTTTTCAAAAATGACTTCTTCTTCTTCTATTAAGGAGACGACGGAGGAGGAACAGGTTGCGCCAGATATTGTGCCGGCTGACGGTGGTGCTGGTGGAGTGGAGAAGACCGAGCCTGTCAGCAGTGGCGGGGAGGAGGAGAGTGGTGGCGAGAAACTTGGCGATTCAATGGAAGAGGACTCAGTGAGTCCGGCTACTGTGTTTTGTATTAGGCTGAAACAGCCACGGTCGAATTTGCAGCATAAAATGAGTGTGCCTGAGCTTTGTCGCAAATATAGGTCAGTCTTTGATTGAGATTTGAGTGGATTTTGGTTGTTTGATTACTAAAGCCGTGGTTTTCAAGTGAAATTCGATTTAGGTTTGGTGTTCTTTTACTTTTTTGGATTGTGGGCCTAGTTGGGGCTTCTTTTAAGTGGATTTCGAGTCTCTCTTAGACAATTGGAGTGGACTGTGATTGTTTTTAGGGTTCTGCTAGGGTGATATTTGAGACAAGACAAAGTTCTTGGTTCTTCCGTTGAATTTTGAATGAATTCTGTTTGTGAATAGAGGTTGTTTAGTGTTTAAGGTTGTGGATTTTCCAGTGAATTTTGATGGGATTTGAGTGTTTTTAATTTTATGAATGTTACAATTATGGGTTCTTTTAAGTTGGAATTGAGTTTCTTTTGCACAAATCTCAGTGTATTGTGATTCTCGTTAAGTTTCTTTTAGGTAGTTTATGAAATAATGCAAGTGTTCTATTCGATTCTTCAAGTGAGTCGTGTTTGTATATGGAAGTTGTTCAGTCTCTAAACTTCGTGGGTTTTAAGCGAAACTTTATTAAAGGTTTAGTGTTTTCACTCTATTGATTGGAGCACAGGCTCTTCTTTTATTGAAATTTGAGTTTTTTCTTCTGCAATTTGAGCTTATCAGTAATCGCTATTGGTTAGGGTTCTTTTACTTATCAAAATGTGTTTTTTTGAGTAGTTTTATGGAAGTTGGGTTTCTTATTTGTTTAAATCTTTAGATACCTGGAGTCCTTCAAGTGGTATTTATGCTTTGATTTTGTTGGTTTTGATGCTCTGTAGTTAGTGTAGGGAGTAAAAGTGAGTTTAGGACGAGTGAGAAATCAAGTTTGGAAAAATATGATAGAGAACGAGATTTTTAGAATTGATTGGTGGATATGTACAGGATACAATGAAGTTATTTGGTATATGCTATATAGAAGCTTGCTTTTGTGTTTTGATTAAATATTGAAAATCACCATGTTCACACTTGTATCAGGGTGATAAATCTTTCTATTTCTGCAATTTCTAGTGTTGACCTATTATGAGAATGGCATTTTTTGGCAGAAAAAATATGCATTCCTAACATACGATCTGCCATGGGAGGCCAAAATAGAACAGAAGGTAGCACAACGGGAAATTGTAGATTTTACTTGCAGATTTTCTTATACATGCTTTCTAGTTGCTACAGTGTTCTTTCACTCTTACATTCTCTGGTCATTCTCATCTATTTTACACTCGAAACATGATGCCATAACAATGAGCGTCACCAACTTGTAGCTACATGCAGTTGATTTGTGACATGGGTATTGTTAAAACATGATACTCCCAATGTAGGTTTTGAGATTCTATTAACAGCTGTCTAAAGTAAATGAGCTGTTGTTATTTAAAGCATCTTTGCTTGTCCATTCTACCATTTTACTGGTCTTTACCAAATTCTTATTTTCAACTTATGCTTTTCCAGTGCTGTTGCTTGGTGTGGTAAGCTGAACGCGATAGCTTGTGCATCAGAAACTTGTGCAAGAATTCCCAGGTCAGTGGATTTTTGGATTCTAACATGTTTCAGTTTAATAGGGGAGAGCATTGGCTATACATTGTTGCGAATTGGGCTTTCCTATAAATACGATAATGTGCTTGAGAACAGATGTTGAAACATGATTGATATTTGCTATAGTGAACTATTTCAGGTTCTTCCAATTAAAATATAAGATTGTACCCAAGATGGACTCATATTTTTTCAATTAATATTTTAATATCATCATTTGCTATTTTGTTTTGCAGCTCCAATGCAAACCCACCATTTTGGATCCCCATACACGTGGTTATCCCTGAGAGACCAACTGAATGTGCAGTTTTCAATGTCATAGCAGGTATTTTGAGTCATCTTGCACCGTTTACCATGTCCTTTTTTTAAGTCTTAATTAGTCATGTATGCCAAGTGTATTTCATTCATCTATTATATGTTAGATTTCTCACTGATTTATTACTTCCCTCTTTCTATTGGGCTCTAATTTCCCATTTTCGAATTATTGAATTGGATCCCTTTGCAGATTCTCCTCGTGATTCTGTTCAGTTTATCGAATGGTCCCCTACTTCTTGCCCTCGTGCATTATTAATAGCTAATTTCCATGGGAGGATAACTATCTGGACTCAACCTTCTCAAGTAAGCTAACTTGATGGATTGTTTAAGCCAGATATAAAATAAGTAGATGCCCTTTTCCACTCACTAGTTCTTAACAACTAAGCTTTTCATGGCTTGCTCAACGCAAGAGGTTTGGGGCTGGCCCTGTTTTTGTTCTTACCCATTGCTCTCTTGCTGTGTTTATGCATACCACTTGCTTATAATTTTAAATTCTCTTGTAGCTTACATCTTATCTGGTCATGCAGGGTCCATCTAATTTGGTGCGTGATGCTAGCTGCTGGCAGCGTGAGCATGAATGGCGACAGGACATTGCAGTTGTTACTAAATGGCTATCTGGGGTCTCTCCAGTATGCAGTTATTATGTTTTTGTTATCTGGTTCTTAAATTATCCATGTATTATGCTTTGCACATAGGTGGTGGTGGTTTAGTAGCTATCTATATTTCTTGGTTCTCTAGTTTATCTCTGTTTTTTTAAATTTGTGTTGGTATTTGGTTATACTTCCGCTGTAGTCTGACTTCTCTTAAAAAATCAGTACAGGTGGCTTTCGTCAAAGTCCAGTACTCCCACAAACTCAAAGTCAGCTTTTGAGGAAAAATTCCTTTCTCAGCATTCTCAAACTTCAGGTTTGTTTTCATGACTTCTCTTTATAAGTGTTTGTAGAAGCTCAAGTGGGAGCTTTGAGCCCAGTTCCATTTTTAGCTTGTAAGGGCCATGCCTTCTGACTAGCAACTTAACATCCAGTGAATTATATCATTTGACTGTTGCTTTGAGAAGAATAGTTCAGGTTATTTTCTGAACAGCTGTAAATTTAGAATAGTAATTTGGTTGTAGTTTCTGCTATGGTTTTATTCATTACTGGTTGTAGTTTCTGCTAAGGTTTTATTCATTATTGGATCAACTTGTAACTACTGTGTCGTGAATGTTCCTAGAAAGATGCAATGTATGGCAAGAACAGAGATTCTTAATTTAAGAATTTTTAATATCTGCCATTTTTTCTCCTAATTACAAGAATGAACCGGTGCTTTTAACTGACAATTGACCACCGCTGCCAGTGCTAAGTATTCCAATAATGATGGTGATACTTTTGGTTTTCTGTTCTTTCTGCTTTTGAGGTACCTCCACTTGACATATTAAAACAGCACCAAGACCATCACTAACGTGCTTTCTGTTTTTTCTTTCAGCTAGATGGCCAAATTTCCTCTGTGTTTGTTCAGTTTTCTCATCGGGTTCTGTTCAACTTCATTGGTCCCAGTGGCCCCCAAGTCAGAATAATACATCACCGAAGTGGTTTCGCACAAGCAAAGGGCTCTTGGGTGCTGGCCCTAGTGGGATTATGGCTGCTGATGCTATTATAACGGATAGTGGTGCAATGCATGTTGCAGGTGTTCCGATTGTAAACCCTTCAACTGTTGTTGTTTGGGAGGTTACTCCTGGCCCTGGAAATGGATTTCAAGCGACTCCGATGGTGAGTACTAGTAATGGGGTCCCGCCTTCAGTCAAGCCTCCTAATTGGTCTGGTTTTGCTCCTTTGGCTGCATATTTATTCAGCTGGCAAGAGCATCTGATGTCTGAAGCAATGCCAGGGAAAAAGCACATGGATAAAGATTTCACCGACACTGTCTCACTTCATTGTTCGCCAGTTTCAAATTTTTCTGCGTATGTGAGTCCTGAGGCTGCAGCTCAATCTGCAGCAACTACCACTTGGGGTTCTGGAGTCAGTGCTGTTGCTTTTGATCCGACTCGTGGTGGCTCTGTGATTGCGGTTGTTATAGTTGAGGGTACCTATGAGTATTCTGTATTGAATTTTTTTTTTTGCCTGTTCCGTATTTTTCCCATAAGAAATCCTCCTTCAGTGTGTTTTTATGTAGTTTGTGTGATTTTTCTTGTTCAAAAGTGTCCTTGGCTCTCTTTCTCTACTCACTTTAATACTCATACTCATACAGTGATGTGAGGCTAAACTTTCATGTTCGAGTCAGCTGAAGATCCCTTTCTTTGCCTGCAGTTATCTGGATTCAATATAATAATAACTGGTTTTGTTCATGCAGGACAATACATGTCCCCTTATGATCCAGATGAGGGTCCTTTAATCACGGGATGGAGGGTGCAACGCTGGGAATCATCCCTTCAACCTGTCGTTCTTCATCCAATATTTGGAAATCCCACTTCTGGTTTTGGTGGGCAGGCACCCATGCAAACTGTATGGGTGTCCAAAGTGGATACAAGCATACCACCAACTAATGATTTTAAAAATCTCCAAGCAGCTCCTGCAGTACCAATCTCAGATGCAAGAAAGGCATCTGATTCTGGTTCTGAGAAGACGAAAAGAGTCACCTTTGATCCCTCTGATCTGCCCAGCGATGTTAGAACTCTTGCTCGAATTGTTTATTCTGCTCATGGTGGCGAGATTGCTATTGCTTTTCTGCGGGGTGGAGTTCACATTTTCTCTGGGCCAAACTTCACACTTGTTGACAACTACCAGATTAATGTTGGATCAGCAATTGCTGCTCCTGCCTTCTCTTCCACAAGCTGCTGCTCAGCTTCAGTTTGGCATGACACTAGTAAGGATCGCACTGTATTAAAGATAATTCGTGTTCTTCCTCCTGCTGTTCCAAGTAGTCTGGTGAAGGCTAACTCAGCAATCTGGGAGCGTGCTATTGCTGAAAGGTACTTAGTAAGAGTCGTTTGTTTGGGAATTACCTTGGAAATCCACATGTTAGTGGTTATGGCATTTCCTTTGGTTAAAAATCAGATGAAGGTTGGATGTGCAGATAATTTCAACATTCTGGTTGGTCATACTGATATTGTGTTTTGCCAGAGCAGGTTTTGGTGGAGCCTTTTGGTTGGTGTTGATTGGTGGGATGCTGTTGGCTGTACACAGAGTGCTGCCGAGGATGGCATTGGTAAGAATAATTTGATTCTCCAGTTTTACCGTGGCTTATAAAAAAGAAAATACATTGAAGAACAATTTCTTCCCAAGGATTCCTATTCTAGATTTCTTTGCAAGTAACATGAATCCACGGTAAGATACTCTGTTAATGTCTGGTTCTTTGTTTCTTTTCAGTTTCACTTAACAGTGTCATTGCAGTCTTGGATGCTGATTTTCATTCTCTTCCCTCTACACAGCACAGGCAGCAGTATGGTCCTGTATGTTTTTTCTGCGCTATTGCCATCTCATCATTATTTCTTTTGAGATAGTCTGTCATTATGATATCTGGAATTACATTATTGAGTGAACGCATCTAATATTTTTTATATATGTGGTTCATTTCTCTTAAATTTTCCATGTAACTCCTTTTGTTATTCGTTTGGAAATAGTATGTGCCATGGTGGCCCCTGCACCCCCCCCCCCCCCCCCCCCCCCCAAAAAAAAAAAAAAATCTAATTTCAATAGTTAGCAAGGGCATCTAGAATATTCTATTGCTGCTAGCCTAGTTCTTGTAGAATATTTGACTTAGACTGGATGTAGAATGGGTTGTGGAAATTGAGGGGGTAGATATTTAGAATTTCACCGGGGCTTCCATGAATCCTCAAGGAAGAGTTCTTGAAACCATAAATATGAAAAAGTTGTGAATACAAAAATTGCATTCATTGATCATCTGCTTTCAAACCAAATATACTCTCTGCTTATTGAGGCACATTACAGAAGGTATGACATGTAATGTGTCTCATAAACACACATGGTATATCCTGGCACATTACAACCCAAAAGTCCCATGCAAGACATGCATCACAATCAAATTAGGAAATAAGATAAAACAGCATTCTTTAATTCTCACCCCACTTGACAATTCAAAGCTCCTGTTACTGCCTGTGTTTCTAGAATGCATTTGGCTGGGAAGTAAACTTGTTTTTTAATGATGCAGAGTCTGGACAGGATAAAATGTAGGCTACTGGAAGGTACAAATGCTCAGGAGGTTAGGGCAATGGTTCTTGACATGCAAGCGAGGTTGCTGCTTGATATGCTTGGCAAAGGCATCGAGTCAGCTTTGATAAATCCTTCAGCATTAGTACCTGAACCATGGCAGGCTTCTGGCGAGACATTATCTGGCATTGATCCTGAAGCAATGACTGTTGAACCAAACCTTGTTCCGAGTATTCAGGTTTGCTCTCGTCTCTCTATTATCTCATGTTAAATTTTGGGTCCTGTTGAAGTTTTTAGTACGGAAGATCTACTCCTACCAGCAACATGTGGCTTATTCATGGTCTGATTGCCTGCGATATGATGCTTATATCTGATACATCAAATGTATGATGATGGTTGCATGGCTTGGGCTGTACCTTGCTTTTATGGCCTGGAAACTGATGCCTGACCAAACAATATATGTGTGGCAGTTTAGGCTCGATAGTCTGCTGTATCCAAGCACGCAGACGCTGGTTGCATATTTTCCTGCCTCCAGCCAGCTCAAACATCTGCACATGTTGATGCAGGTTTAAGATTTGTTAATTTTATCTTAACTGTGGTAATTTCATGCAGGCTTATGTTGATGCAGTTCTTGATCTAGCTTCACATTTTATCACACGTCTACGGCGTTATGCAAGTTTCTGTCGCACACTGGCCAGTCACGCCGTTACAGCAGGCGCAGGCAGTAACCGCAATACGGTGACTAGTCCTACTCAAAGTTCGGCATCGCCCACACCAAATCAGGGTTAGTATGTAGTGTCTAGTGTTCATCTTTATAAAGGAGAAAGATAAAATTCCTTTATTCCATAATTTTGTGTTTGCTAAGTTTTGTGGTGTCCAACTTGAAAAGCTTGTGAAGTCCTGCAATATGATCTTTACTGCTTAAGAGGTTACTTCTGTAGTCTCTGGGAAAATTCCATGAAAACTTTTATATCTCTCCCCCTCTCTCCCTCTCTCTCATGGTTATTATGTATAATGCATTTTCTCCAGGTGGTCAAAGTGGCGGTACAAGTTCTACTGGAAGCACTCAGATGCAAGCTTGGGTACAAGGTGCCATTGCTAAGATTAGTAGCACAACTGATGGAGTGTCCACTGCAACTTCAAACCCCATAAGTGGTCCATCTTCTTTCATGCCAATAAGCATCAATACTGGAACTTTTCCTGGAACCCCAGCAGTGAGGCTCATCGGTGACTGCCATTTCCTTCACAGATTATGCCAGCTTCTGCTTTTCTGTTTTTTCTTTCGGCGGCGAACTCAAGTACCTCGTTTTGCCGGAGGTACACAGAGAAATCCCACTGATACAAATGTGCCAAAACCTCAGTCTGGTGCTCCTGGCAAGGTGGAGGAGATCAACTCTGTTTCTTCAAAGCCAGCACCAGCTGTGGTCAGGTCGGATGAAGGGCAGGCAGTTCGAGGTAGTCAGGTAGTGCATGGAGCTAAAGCAGTCGAAGAGGGACCTGCTGGCAGGCACAGAGTAGGCAGTGGCAATGCTGGCCAAGGATACAGTTCTGAGGAGGTAGAAACTGTTGCTCTTTAATTTCTTCTAGTCTTCACATGTTACGAAGAATCTTCATTATGGTTTCTTATCTGGCTAAATTGCTTTACTTTCAAGTCAATTGCTCAGTGTTTGGGCATCAGAAAGGTTTTGATAGTTCTCTCGGTTAAGGAAACAATCATTCAATCAGCAGTGGTTCTCTAGATTAAGATAAAGGCTCATTCTTTGGCGCAATGCAGGTGAAGGTCCTTTTCCTCATACTCATGGATCTGTGTCGGCGAACAGCAGCTCTGGTACACCCATTGCCGGTTTCTCAAGTAGGAAGCAGCAATATCCAGGTGCGGTTGCATTACATTGACGGCAATTATACTGTATTGCCAGAGGTTGTAGAAGCATCTCTTGGCCCGCATATGCAGGTATCTATGCTTATGATTTACTCCTGTAAATGAACCTTTGGTTGTTTGGAAGTTGCTTTCTTTTCTTTCTTTTTTCTTTTTTGACCGGGATAACCCTCCACTTTTCCTTCTGTATTTTTTTTTGGACAAGCAACTGTTTTGTTAACTTTATGTAACATTTTGTTGTGGAATCCACAGAACATGCCACGGCCCAGAGGTGCAGATGCTGCTGGTCTGTTACTCCGAGAGTTAGAACTACACCCTCCATCTGAAGAGTGGCACAGGCGGAATATGTTTGGTGGACCCTGGTCTGATCCAGAGGATACTTCTAAGCTTAACTCCACAGATTCACTTGATTTTAGCTCACTGGAAAATTGTGATGTTTATTACGGAGCTCATGGCCTTTGGCCTAGGAAGCGCAGACTGTCTGAAAGAGATGCAGCTGTTGGCTTGAACACCTCTGCAGGCCTGGGAGCATATCTTGGCATAATGGGTTCTCGAAGAGATGTTGTTACTGCAGTGTGGAAGACTGGTCTTGAAGGCGTTTGGTACAAGGTCACTCCATTTTTCTTCTCCCTCTTATTTGAATATTTTTTTGTTTGGATCTTGTCAGTTATTTTTATTTTTGTTATTCAGCCATCTTTTCTGTAGGATTACTGAATTAAGAAGGAAAATCCATTTTTATGTTATTGGTAAGTTTGTGTCATGTATCTAGAAGAAGGTACTCAACATAATTAAGCCTTGAAGTTAATTTAGTGGTTGCAAGCTAGTGAATTATATTCCCCTGTTATCCCCTATACACTGCTGCATCCACCACAAGATGCTTAAAACCCAATTCCCTTAATACCTACGTAGTTTTAGTCTGGTCCTGTACCAGTACACCCAAGAGTTTTCACAGCACACGGATAATCCCATGAAGGGATTCCTTGAGTTATGGATCTCTTTCCTTGGTAACCATGAGGTGGAAGGCATGTAGTTGGCTGTAAATGCATAATGCAATTGAATTTTTGGCCCAGTGTGTTTTTGTGATTCACAAGGAAATCAACGATCATCCCTCATGCATAATCCATTAACCACTCTAATTTGGATATTACTTAAGAGTTTATGGTATTAATGATATCACTGGAGATATATAATGGTGTTGGGTTGATGTTAGGAGCTGAAAACATGCCCAAAGATACATGCTCCTTGAGCTCTACTTCCCCTACTCACATAAGAGGAGGATCAACCATGATTACTCACGGATCCGACTCTATGTGAGTGGAGCTGTTCTCTGGGAGTGCTGAATTATATTTCCTTGGACACGAGGATGAATGGTCAAGAGGTGATTTACTAGGTTTTGGTTCTCGTGGTTCATAATTTGGAAATGGTCCGACATTATTTTCAATTTAATTGTGGTGCTAGGGAATGAAACATGTGAACTGCTTTGTTTATGATAAGATATCTTTCTCTTGCATAATATGTTTCCATCAGAGATAAGAATCTGCAAAGGAATAACCTCAATCATAAATTCTCTCTCTCTTGCCATATAACCATTCATATGTTTATTTCAGTTGCAAATCCTCTGCCCTCTCTGCATGTGTGGATCTGCCTGTAATCTATTATACTTATCTAACATTATTGCTATTAATGCAGTGCATAAGATGTTTGCGGCAGACTTCGGCTTTGGCCTCCCCTTGTGCTGCAAATCCACCAGATCAAAATGAAAGAGAGGCTTGGTGGATCAGCCGTTGGGCCTATGGCTGTCCGATGTGTGGGGGGACATGGGTTCGAGTTGTATAGACGAGACTGCAATCACAAATGTTAATTAGATGCAGCTTTCCACTTTCATGACAATCAATTCAAGGTGGTGCATGCATGACTGCAATGTTAATTAGCCGCGGCTTTCCACTTTCATGACAATCAATTCAAGGCAAGCGCATGCAGTAGCTGATGTTGAAGAAAGCAGCACTCTTTGATGGTAGTATATTATATGTTCCTTTTTGTAGTTGCTGGTTGGAGCTTGGAAGTAAAGAGGGGCCGTTAGCCTTGCAGAAGTGGAAATTCATCCGTTCATCCTATGCATCAGCTGTCTGGTGTTTATGTAACAGCGTTTAAGTTCCTCAGCTCGACAGCAACAGTTTTGGAAGGAAGGCTTATGTTTTGGAAAATGTTCAGGAGAGCTCCATTAGTGAAGGTTCCCAGCATTTCACATATAACATTTGCTTTTCCTTTTAATGGAAGTGACATTACCTGTACATTATAGATACGAGAAATTGATAAGGATAGAAGGTGTGAATGTAATAGATCCATGTCTGTTTGAGACAACATTAATCATTTATTACTATGATGCCCTGGTTTTTCAAGTTGCAGCATCCAATAAAAATTGCCCAATCTTGTTAACCCATCAAAAAGATTCACATCCTGTCTCTCTGCAAAATTTGAGCTTGTTATTTTCATCTAACTATCAAATGTTTCTTTGGTCGAGCACACGACATGTTGTAGAACAAGAAATCAGAGCACACTTGGTTGGATCCACCCTTTTCACCCGGTGGGTATTTAATAATTTGTGTTTTTTTTTTTTTCCTGAAACTATTATTTATCCTACTATATTATAACAAAAATAATCTATTGTAAAATTAGAACCAATCTAATTTCGGAAGTTTGTTTGAGACATCTTGTGCAAAGCAAAATTAAATAATTTATAAGATTTAATTTCCAACCTATTGAAATATTTAATTAAAAAATAAATTAGAGAATAATTTTGGATTTATTATAACAAATGTTAAATGATATGAAAAAATCACTTTAAATTAAAAAATCTTTATTATAAATTGTAATAATAGTTTTATTTTTTATTTTATTTTTTCTTGAGATATTTGTTTGTGTTTTTTTTTTCTTTTATCTCTTTATACATATACATAGATTAGATAATCACTAGTTACATGCCCCGCGCGATGCTTGCATTGAAAAAAAGCCAAGATCTAAAAGTTTTAGGTTTTTTTTACAAAGTTATACTCAAAAGTTTTATGTTTGGTTGCAACGCCTGACCCAAGAGTAATATTTATAATATTAATAATAATATTAAACTTGGATTAACCCTTAGCATAAAAGTATCTGGACTGCAATACTAGACCCAATAACATTGGACGTGAGTCTGGCTGCAAGGTCGTGTTATAAAGTGTGATAATTAAATAAATTAGTTAAAAAGAAAAAAAAAACAAAGGAAAAAAACCAACAGGAAAAAAAAACTAATGAAAAAAAAGAAAAAAAATATAAATTAATTGAGTTAACCCTTCAAACCAAGTTAACACATCATACATTGAATTTGCATCGTGAAAGTTTGATAATTAAAAAGAAAAAAACAAATTAATGGGTTAACCCAGAATTAACTGGGCTAACTCGTCAAGCCAGGTTAACCTGTAAACCTGAAATCCGTGTCATGATAACTAAATAGAAAAAAATTTAACATTAATAATTTAAATTAAATAAAAAAAAATTAATTAAAAAGAAAAAAAAAATAAAAGGCATCATCCTTTTCATTGTGGACTGCACTGTGCAGTCCACAATCAAAGGCATAAAAACAAAAAGAAAAACTAAAGGTATCAGCCGAGAACTACTTAGAAAAAAATTTAATATTAATAAACTAAATTAATTAAATAAAATTAATTAAAAAGAAAAAAAATAAAGAAAAAAACCTCTAAGAAGAAAAAAAACTAAATAGAAAGAAATTTAACATTAACAAACCAAACTAAACGAAAAAAATAATTAAAAAAAAAACAAAAAAAAATTCAGGTTAACTCGTCAAACCAAGTTAGCCCGTTAAATCCGGGATTCGTGTCATGAATGTCTGGTAACTAAATAAAAAAAAAAGTGAACATTAACAAACTGAACAAAACAAAAACATTTAATTAAAAAGAAAAAAAAAATTCGAGTTAACTCGTCAAACCATGTTAACCCGTTAAACCCGGGATCTGTATCATGAAAGTCTGATAACTAAATTAAAAAAAAAATTAACATTAACAAAATAAATAAAAAAAATTATGAAAAAAAAATAAAAAAAAATTGACGGGTCAACCCAGAATTAACTGGGTTCACCCGTGAAACCAGGTTAACCCGTGAAACTAGGTTAACCCGTGAAACTCGGGATATATGTCATGAAAGTCTAATAATTAAATAGAAAGAATTTAACATTAACAAACTAAACTAAACAAAAAAAATTAATTAAAAAGAATAAAAAGCAAAAAAAAAAAATTATAAGTTAACTTGTCAAATCAGGTTAACCTGTTAAATCCGGAAAACATGTCATGAAAGTCTGATAACTAAATAAAAAAAGTTAACATTAATAAACTAAATTAATCAAAAAATTTTGTTAAAAGAAAAAAAAAACAAAGAAAGAAGCAGAAGCAAAAAAAATCCCAAAAAACATAAAAAAATAACTAAAAAAAATAATATAATTAAAAAAACACTAAAAAATTAATTTTAAAAAAGTAAGTATTTTACTATGAACTGCAGTATACAATCCAGTAAAATACTTACTCCTTATAATTGACTTATCGCAAGACTTCCAAGAATAGTCTGTAACACGTGTCCACCATAGCTTTGATTTTGTATGAAATGGATTTTTCTCCAAGGAATAATCATGATGGGTGGGCTTTATTATCTATAGTTGTTTCTCGTCAAAACTCTAAGATGATTATTAGGTCTAGTATTTTTTTTAAGTATTGTGATATGAAATATATTTTTTAAATAATTTTTTATTTAAAATATATTTAAATATTTTTATAAAATTTTATTATTTTACATTAACACATTAAAACCATAAAAAAAATTATTAATTTGATATTTGTTTAAAAAATAATATACTTTTACAATACATGTAAAAGCAAAATCTAATGCACTCCTTAAATATTTAGGGATGTTAAGTAGAATAGTAGATATTATTTTTCAAAATGATTTTTATTGAGAAATATAATAAAATAATTATTTTTTAATATTAACACATTAAAACGATCTAAATATAAAAACAAAATAATTTTAACTAGAAAACAATTTAGCCAACCATTCTTGAGTTTATCTTTGAAAAATTCAATGCCTGTAATTATATAAGTTTTCAAATCAAGTGTCTTTACTTTTGTGTTTTTAATTGTGTATCTCTATCTCTATTTTTTAATATATATATATATATATATTAACTTTTTTTTATCAATTTTTATTTTTTAAATTGGAACCGTCCAAACTATATTTTAAAATAAACGCAGCCAATAATCTTGTAACTTCTGTTGCTTGATGAATCAAACTACATATAATCATATACTTATTTATCCAAATTAAAACAATAAAAGTGTTTTCATCAAAATCAATACTATAAAAAACCTTTCATATTTTTTAAAAATATTTTTTATTTTAAAGTATATTAATTTTTTTTATTTTTAACATTAACACATCAAAATTATCAGAAAAATAAAAAAAAAATTAATTTAATATTTTTTTAATCCAACCATAGTTTTTTAAAACGCAATCAAGTAAAATTTCAAACACAATATCAGTCACAAATCAACAGTGATACTATGTAAACAGGCCTAGATAAATAACCCAATTATAAGAGGCTGAAGCAATTAGCAAATTGCTCAGCTAATGGCCCGTTACCTATAAGGCCAAATAAGACCCATCATTCAACACTAAATGCTCCGACAAGTTATTTATTTTGGGCTACAAAGTGGACTATAAATCGAGTTGTTTATGAGCCGGGATTGACCAAACCGGGCCCAACTTAACGATTATTGATTAACTTGTACCCACCAAGAGCATGTTCTTATTACCTGAAGTGAAGTTGAATTGTTTATAAAAAAAATAATTGTGAATGTTTATTATATAAACATGTTTTATTTTTAAATAATCATATTTAAATTTTGATAATTATTATTAAATTAATTAATTTGCTTTGTGAATTATATAAAATAGTTTTAAACTGGATTTAAGTAAAAATTAGGAAAAAGATTGAATTATCTTTCAAAATTTAATAAAACATAGTTAGGATAAATATATATAACTCTTAAAAATAATAATTACAAGAAATTCCTCACTTGATGTTATATTATTACAAATTATTATTTTTAACAATTATTTTCAATTATATATGATGATGTGTATAAATTAACATTACACATATGAATAAAAGTTTTAAGAATTATTTTTTAATAAATTTTGTCTTTTTAATACCATCATTATCATTGTCACTATTTTTCCTAAATAGTAAAAAACAATGAAATTCAATAAACAACAATAACATGTAAAAATCAATTAAGGTTTCAGTTTAATAATTTGATGAATTTTTTATGTGATTTTTTTTTTATTTTATTACTTCATTTTTAATTAGCTTGATTTTAAGTTTTTCTAGGGTTGTGATGGTAAAAATAAAGTTCCAATATAGTGTTATATAATATAAGGGTGATTTAAGTAGTTGATTTTATGAATAAAGCTATAATAAAAAAATAAAAAATATCTTATATTTTAGGATTCATTTTTTTAAAAAAACATACTTTTTAGAAAATTAATATTTTTAAAGAATTTTACTAATATTAATATTTTCTTAAGGATATAATATTTAATAAAAAAATTTAAAATAATCATGCTTTTATACATAATTATAAATTGATTTTATGATTTAAGAAGTATCTAAGTTTTAACTCAGATATAAATATAGATTTTTCTTGATATTAGTGGGATTCAAAACACAATATTTCATATTGAATGTGATTCGAACATCTATTTTTGTAAAACAAAAGAAAAAAAATGAAAAGTAAGTAAACTAGATCATATCATTTTTTCTTCTATAAAAAAACATGTTTTTTATAATTCATTGTTCGTTCATGAGTCTACAAGAAACGTAAAACAAAATAAATTAACATGATTCAAGAGTTGACATCATTGAAGGCAATATTCATTGAGTTCTACTTAAGTTGGGCTGCTTTGACTATTTCTTGATGGATCTTTATTTATTAGTCAAACTTGTAGAAGCTAAACCAATGACTTTTGTAAGCTTTATTCATATCACTCTTTGTTTGCTTCTTATGATGGGCAAATGCAATGCACTAATCTCCTCTTATATCTTTATCCGCGTGATGGATCAATATTTTTTAGCATCATTAAAAACTATTTTTTAAGCTTAAGTCCTTGTTTAAAAGATCTAAAAACAAGATAGTAACCTATTAATATGTGGGAAGGGCTTGCTTTCATATCCAACATCCATAAGCTTGGTAGAATGTTAGACTCAAATTACATAGCTCTAACTCGCTTCCAAACCCCACATTCCTGGGTATGGCTAAAAGCCAAGCCAAAATAGGCATAGGTCTTGCGAGTCGCCAGAACCACTACCTTTAATCATTGATCACCTTTGGGTTTGGAAGCGCACTGAGTCTAATTAGACATGAGTTTGACATGCTATTAGACTTGTTGACTATGAGCTTAATAATGTGCCTAACATAAAAAAGTTTAAGGACTACAGGTCATTATAGACCCCATGTTGGACTATAAGACTTTGTTTGTTTATTATTATGACTTTAACATAAAATGTTAGTGTCAGGGATATCTGTCTCCCTACCCCCATAGATGTATAAAAAATATCGTAATGACCTACCGTATTTCCATCTTATTATTGTGTAAGAGATATTTATCCATCATTAATATCGTGTAATAAATATTTATTCATCATTAATGTTAACAGGAGGAAATGACTCTCTAAACCCTTTACTTTAGCATAATGATAAGGTTTAGGGGTTATAAATACTCCCTGGACTTTCCAGGTAAAAGGTTCACAATATTATTCTCTAGACACTATACTTTTAAATCTCAGAATATTTATCATACAAAAACCAAGAACAAACACTCTTGTTTTTGGATTTAATGCTCATTCTCTCATTTATTGCTATTATATTCTTAAAAGTTATTGACTTTATTATTTGAGGGTCCATAAACTCCACCAAAAAGAATTGTTTTGCAGGTGTAAGGCTTTTTACCACTAGTTATCCACTTTCTAAGTTCTGGAGAACAGAATATTGACATAAACATATGGTTACCCATTATCCAAATACCAAAAAATCTCATTCCTAAGCATATTGGATTTTGAAACGTCATCATTTGGCTCCATTTATGGGAACAAGTTCAAAAAGCCATCAACTCTTTTTTTGGTTTGGCTCTTGACCTTTATGAGCTAGTCTATGACAAACAATCAAGATATACCTATGATGAGATGTGTCACGGACCTCCCTATAATTGTTGGCATTTCTACCTCGTAGAACTTCAAAAACTCTTTAATTAGGTCTGACTCCTTACTGAGGTAGTGCTTTTAAATTAAATCAATAACAATTATTGATAGATTTCTCCTCACCTATAAGTACAATTTTGCTTTCAAAACTTCAGATATGTTAGGGATTAATCCGAAAATAGTTGCTTATAGACTTCAAGTCAATTTAACTTTCTCTCATATCTAGTATACGAAGAGAAATTTTAGAAGGGAAAGATAACATGTAATAATTATAAAAATGGATAAACTTTTAGCTACTAGGTTTATTCATGAGATCATGTATCTTGATTGGTTGACTAATGTGGTCATGGTGAAAAAAAAGTATTGGAAAGTAGAGGATGGGTGTGTATTTCACTAACTTAAACAAGACATGTAAATGATATTTTTTCTCTCATAAAGATTGATAGATTGGAAGACTGACTCTATAATAGACTTTGAGTTCTTAAGTTTCTTGGATATAATTCAGGGTACCATTAAATCCATATTTATCTAGAATAGAATGAGAAGACTTATTTCATTACTGAAAGAGGAACTTTTTGCTACAAGGCAATGCCTTTTGGCTTGAAAAATATAATGACTACTTATTAGCATATGGTTAAAAAAATGTTTAAGCATTAAATTAGAGGATCATTTAAAGATATGTGGATGACATGCTAGTGAATAACATGATTTTTGAGCAACATCTCAAGGATCTAGAAGACGTTTTTTTTTTTGGACAGGTGTTATATAAAGCTTAACCTCTTCAAATAATGTGTTAACCATAAGAGGAGGAAATGTTTTGGATTTCCTAGTCAACAACAAAGGAATAAAGTCCGACCCTTAGAAGATTCGGGCAATACTGGATGTAACTCCCCCTTAGAACGTTTCACTGGAAGACTAGCCGCAAATTTATATGTAGGCTAAGAAAACACAATCGGTATTTCTTCAAAGCTTTGAAAAATATCATTAACTTTGAATGGACACTAGAATGTATAAAAAGGTTTTGAAGAGCTCAAAATGTATCTTTTCCCTCTTAAGATCTTGTCACAATCACGAGAAAGTGAGAGTTTGTTCCTCTGCATTGGGATTTTTATTCAGGTAATTATTGTGGGGTTCTAACAGACTAAAACCTACATGGTTTTGCCATAGAACTATTGGTTTTGAGGTTATGTGGTTTTGTAGGAAACTTAGAGATCAAGGTGAGGTGTTTTCTACCTTTAGATCTATATAGAAATGTTTTAAACCCTTGACGGGAACTTTCCAGGGGTTTATAAGTGGGAGCATATGAAAAGTTAGGTGGTTTTCTGTAAATGAGTGTTTTTGTCAAGGCTGACTGGGGTAGTCACTTTCAAGCCAGAGCAACTCCGACATCAACGTTGTCTGAGACCACTTGAATTTGGTAAAGAGGGTGCACATCTTTCAATCAGATCCATTCTTGCTTGATTTGGAGGTTTGTATCTCCACATTCAAACATTTGAAAGTGCCAACTCAGATAGTGTGGTGATTGAAATTGTAATGCTGGTTGACTAATGACAAGATGTTGTGGAGATCAATAGAGAATAAGGGATGTAAATGTTTGATTTTAAAGGCATATGGTTGTAGAAATGGTGTTTCTTAGTTGAATGGTGGTTATTGCAGCCTTTGGGGTGGTCAAAAACATCACATTCATTCACCTGAAAATGCATACTCGATCAACCAAAAACGGAAGAAGAAGATGCACAGTACCTTGAACGGTGCAGTTTTGACTAATTCTTACAGATTAAGCTTTTTTTAATATAGGATCTGACAATTTTTAATTTAATTCCTATTCTTCTGATTTTGTTTGATTTTACTTGTAATTTCCCTCTAACTTTCTAATTTCGTGCAATTGCGTCCCTACCAGATTCATTTGTCAGCCCTAATTTTGAGCATCTTTACAAGTTGATCCTTGATCTCTGATTTGTTCAATTAGACTCCTAGATGACCACCAAACTTTTAATTATCTTCGATTTGACCCTGATTTCTCCTGATTCAAGTCCCTAAAGTCACATGTGTTTTGCAAGTTGATTCTTAGTTCACAAATTATTCAATTAAGTCCCTATTTGCTTACCAGATTTTTCATTTTATGCAATTAAGCCCCTGATTTGCCTAATTAAACTTTTCAAAATCTAACTTTGGTCCCTACATTTGTTTCAATTTACATTAAAATTAACTTTCAAAAGTTAATTTTCCTTGCAATTAAACCTTCAATAATTTTAATTACACCTTTTAAAATTTCAATTGAATTGTTAAATACTTAAAACGAAATTTTTACCAATAGGCCCTATCGATTAAAATCTTGGATTACTAATTTGGACATTTTGATCTATCAACTTCCACTAGGTGTTCTAGTTTTCTACCATTAAACTTGAACAATTTTCTTTTAGATTGTTCAAATGTATTTTCTAGTGTATATTTTATTTATTTATTTATTATTGAAAAGATAGAAACAATATATATACATCAATTTTGAAACGATAATTATTTAATCCATGCTCCTTTTCTTAAACTTTTTTAATCTTAGAGGTAAGAAAGAACCAAAAAAAAAGAGAGAAAACGTCTCCTTTCTCTCTGTTTCTCTCGATAACTAGGAGAGTATGGAAACACCTGGATGGAATCTTAGTATCTCCCTCTGTCTCTCTTCTTTGAAACAAAAACCCTAAAAAACTAAAATCCAAAAAAAAAAAAATAACACACCAAAATCCCACTCTAGCCCCACTCTCTCTTCTCTGTCTCTCCCTGTCTCTCTTCTTTGAAACAAAAACCCTAAAAAACTAAAATCCAAAAAAAAAAAATAAATAACACACCTAAATCCCACTCTAGCCCCACTCTCTCTCTCTCTCCCACTCTAAACAGTCGGTAATACCTGTCGCCTTCAAATGTGACTTTTGCACCACTGACAACATTCATTTTTCTTTTTCTCTATATACAGACTCAGTTTTTATTTTTAAAAAATGACTTCTTCTTCTTCTATTAAGGAGACAACGGAGGAGGAGCAGGTTCCGCCGGATATTGTACCGGCTGACAGTGGTGTTGGTGGAGTGGAGAAGATTGAGCCTGTCAGTAGTGGGGGAGAGGAAGAGAGTGGTGGCGAGAAACTTGACGATTCAATGGAAGAGGACTCAGTGAGTCCGGCTACTGTGTTTTGTATTAGGCTGAAACAGCCACGGTCGAATTTGCAGCATAAAATGAGTGTGCCTGAGCTTTGTCGCAAATTTAGGTCAGTTTTAGGTAGTTTATGAAATAATGGAAGTGTTTTATTCGATTCTTCAAGTGAGTCGTGTTTGTATATGGAAGTTGTTCAGTCTCTAAACTTCGTGGGTTTTAAGCGAAACTTTATTAAGATTTAGTGTTTTCACTCTGTTGATTGGAGCACAGGCTATTCTTTTATTGAAATTTGATTTTTTTTCTTCTGCAATTTGAGCTTATCAGATATCGCTATTGGTTAGGGTTCTTTTACTTATCAAAATGTGTTTTTTTGAGTAGTTTTATGGAAGTTGGGTTTCTTATTTGTTTAAATCTTTAGATGCCTGGAGTCCTTCAAGTGGGATTTATGCTTTGATTTTGTTGGTTTTGATGCTCTGTAGTTAGTGTAGGCAGTGGAAGTGAGTTTAGGACGAGTGAGAAATCAAGTTTGGAAAAATATGATAGAGAGAGAGTTTTAGAATTGATTGGTGGATATGTACAGGATACAATGAAGTTATTTGGCATATGCTATATAGAAGCTTGCTTTTGTGTTTTGATTAAATATTGAAAATCACCATGTTCACACTTGTATCAGGGTGATAAATCTTTCTATTTCTGCAATTTATAGTGTTGACCTATTATGAGAATGGCATTTTTTGGCAGAAAAAATATGCATTCCTAACATACGATCTGCCATGGGAGGCCAAAACAGAACAGAAGGTAGCACAACGGGAAATTGTAGATTTTACTTGCAGATTTTCTTATACATGCTTTCTAGTTGCTACAGTGTTCTTTCACTCTTACATTCTCTGGTCATTCTCATCTATTTTACACTCGAAACATGATGCCATAACAGTGAGCGTCACAAACTTGTAGCTACATGCAGTTGATTTGTGACATGGGTATTGTTAAAACATGATACTCCCAATGTAGGTTTTGAGATTCTATTACCAGCTGTCTAAAGTAAATGAGCTGTTGTTATTTAAAGCATCTTTGCTTGTCCATTCTACCATTTTACTGGTCTGTACCAAATTCTTATTTTCAACGTATGCTTTTCCAGTGCTGTTGCTTGGTGTGGTAAGCTGAACGCGATAGCTTGTGCATCAGAAACTTGTGCAAGAATTCCCAGGTTAGTGGAGTTTTGGATTTTTAATGTGTTTAATAGGGGAGAGCATTGGCTATACATTGTTGCCAATTGGGCTTTCCTATAAATACGCTAATGTGCTTGAGAACAGATGTTGAAACATGATTGATATTTGCTATAGTGAATATTTCGGGTTCTTCTAATTAAAATATAAGATTGTACCCAAGATGGACTCATATTTTTTCAATTAATATTTTAATATCATCATTTGCTATTTTGTTTTGCAGCTCCAATGCAAACCCACCATTTTGGATCCCCATACACGTGGTTATCCCTGAGAGACCAACTGAATGTGCAGTTTTCAATGTCATAGCAGGTATTTTGAGTCACCTTGCACCGTTTACCATGTCTTCCTTTTTTTAAGTTTTAATTAGTCATGTATGCCGAGTGTATTTCATTCATCTATTATATGTTAGATTTCTCACTGATTTATTACTTCCCTCTTTCTATTGGGCTCTAATTTCCCATTTTCGAGTTATTGAATTGGATCCCTTTGCAGATTCTCCTCGTGATTCTGTTCAGTTTATCGAATGGTCCCCTACTTCTTGCCCTCGTGCATTATTAATAGCTAATTTCCATGGGAGGATAACTATCTGGACTCAACCTTCTCAAGTAAGCTAACTTGAGGGATTGTTTAAGCCAGATATAAAATAAGTAGATGCCTTTTTCCACTCAATTGTTCATAACAACTAAGCTTTTCATGGCTTGCTCAACGTAAGAGGTTTGGGGCTGGCCCTGTTTTTGTTTTTACCCATTGATCTCTCTCTGTTTATATGCATACCACTTGCTTATAATTTTAAATTCTCTTGTAGCTTACATCTTATCCGGTTGTGCAGTGTCCATCTAATTTGGTGCGTGATGCTAGCTGCTGGCAGCGTGAGCATGAATGGCGACAGGACATTGCAGTTGTTACTAAATGGCTATCTGGGGTCTCTCCAGTATGCAGTTATTATGTTTTTGTTACCTGATTCTTAAATTATCCATGTATTATGCTTTGCACATAGGTTGTGGTGGTTTAGTCAGTATCTATATTTCTCGGTTCTCTAGTTTATCTCCATTTTTTTAAATTTGTGTTGGTATTTTGTTATACTTCCGCAATAGTCCGACTTCTCTTAAAAAATCAGTACAGGTGGCTTTCGTCAAAGTCCAGTACTCCCACAAACTCAAAGTCAGCTTTTGAGGAAAAATTCCTTTCTCAGCATTCTCAAACTTCAGGTTTGTTTTCATGTCTTATCTTTATAAGCGTTTGTAGAAGCTCAAGTGAGAGCTTTAAGCCCAGTTCCATTTTTAGCTTGTAAGGGCCATGCCTTCTGACTTGCAACTTAACATCCAGTGAATTATATCATGTGGCTGTTGCTTTGAGAAGAATAGTTCAGGTTATTTTCTGAACAGCTGTAAATTTAGAACAGTAATTTGGTTGTAGTTTCTGCTATGGTTTTATTCATTACTGGTTGTAGTTTCTGCTAAGAATTTATTCATTATTGGATCAACATCTAACTACTGTATCGTGAATGTTCCTAGAAAGATGCAATGTATGTCAAGCACAAAAACTCTTAATTTAAGAATTTTTAATATCTGCCATTTTTTGTCCTAAATACAAGAATGAACCGGTGCTTTTAACCGACTATTGACCACTGCTGCTAGTGCTAAGTATTCCAATAATGATGTTGATACTTTTGGTTTTCTGTTCTTTCTGCTTTTGAGGTACCTCCACTTGACATATTAAAACAGCCCCAAGACCATCACTAATGTGCTTTCTGTTTTTCTTTCAGCTAGATGGCCGAATTTCTTCTGTGTTTGTTCAGTTTTCTCATCGGGTTGTGTTCAACTTCATTGGTCCCAGTGGCCCCCTAGCCAGAATAATACATCACTGAAGTGGTTTTGCACGAGCAAAGGACTCTTGGGTGCCGGCCCTAGTGGGATTATGGCTGCTGATGCTATTATAACAGATAGTGGTGCAATGCATGTTGCAGGTGTTCCCATTGTAAACCCTTCAACTGTTGTTGTTTGGGAGGTTACTCCTGGCCCTGGAAATGGATTTCAAGCAACTCCAATGGCGAGTGCTAGCAATGGGGTCCCGCCTTCAGTTAAGTCACCCAATTGGTCAGGTTTTGCTCCTTTGGCTGCATATTTATTCAGCTGGCAAGAGCATCTGATGTCTGAAGCAATGCGAGGGAAAAAGCATATGGACAAAGATTTCACCGACACTGTCTCACTTCATTGTTCGCCAGTTTCAAATTTTTCTGCATATGTCAGTCCTGAGGCTGCAGCTCAATCTGCAGCAACTACCACTTGGGGTTCTGGAGTCAGTGCCGTTGCTTTTGATCCGACTCATGGTGGTTCTGTGATTGCGGTTGTTATAGTTGAGGGTACCTACCTGTATTCTGAATTGAAATTTTATTTTTTGCCTATTCCATATTTTTCCCATAAGAAATCCTCTTTCAGTATGTTTTTATATAGTTTGTGTGATTATGCTTGTGCAACAGTGTTCTGGGCTCTCTTTCTCCCTCTACTCAAATTAATACTCATATTCTTACAGAGATGTGAAGCTAAACTTTCATGTTCAAGTCAGCTGAAGATCCCTTTCTATGCCCACAGTTATCTGGATTCAATATAATAATAACTAGTTTTACGCCTGCAGGACAATATATGTCCCCTTATGATCCAGATGAGGGTCCTTTAATCACGGGATGGAGGGTGCAACGATGGGAATCGTCCCTTCAACCTGTCGTTCTTCATCCAATATTTGGAAATCCCACTTCTGGTTTTGGTGGGCAGGCACCCGTGCAAACTGTATGGGTGTCCAAAGTGGATACAAGCATACCACCAACTAATGATTTTAAAAATCTCCAAGCAGCTCCTGCAGTACCAATCTCAGATGCAAGAAAGGCATCTGATTCTGGTTCTGAGAAGACGAAAAGAGTCACCTTTGATCCCTCTGATCTGCCCAGCGATGTTAGAACTCTTGCTCGAATTGTTTATTCTGCTCATGGTGGCGAGATTGCTATTGCTTTTCTGCGGGGTGGAATTCACATTTTCTCTGGGCCAAACTTCACACTTGTTGACAACTACCAGATTAATGTTGGATCTGCAATTGCTGCTCCTGCCTTCTCTTCCACAAGTTGCTGCTCAGCTTCAGTTTGGCATGACACTAGGAAGGATCGCAGTATATTGAAGATAATTCGTGTTCTTCCTCCTGCTGTTCCAATTAGTCAGGTGAAGGCTAACTCAGCAATCTGGGAGCGTGCTATTGCTGAAAGGTACTTAGTAAGAGTCATTTGTTTGGGAATTAGTTTGGAAATCCACATGTTAGTGGTTATGGTATTTCCTTTGGTTAAAAATCAGATGAAGGTTAGATGTGCAGATAATTTCAACATTCTGGTTGGTCATGCTGATGTTGTGTTTTGCCAGAGCAGGTTTTGGTGGAGCCTTTTGGTTGGTGTTGATTGGTGGGATGCTGTTGGCTGTACACAGAGTGCTGCTGAGGATGGCATCGGTAAGAATAATTTGATTCTCCAGTATTACCGTGGCTTATAGAAAAGAAAATATATTGAAGAACAATTTTACTCAAGGATTCCTATTCTAGATTTCTTTGCAAGTAACATGAATCCATGGTAAGATCTTATGTTGATGGCTGGTTCTTCGTTTCTTTTCAGTTTCACTTAACAGTGTCATTGCAGTCTTGGATGCTGATTTTCATTCTCTTCCCTCTACACAGCACAGGCAGCTGTATGGCCCTGTATGTTTTCTGCGCGATTACCATCTCATCATTATTTCTTTTGAGATAGTCTGTCATTATGATATTTGGAATTACAATATTGAAAGAACGCATCTAATCATTTTTATGTTTGCGGTTCCTTTCTCTGAAATTTTCCATGTCAAACTCTTTTTATTATTTTTTTTTGGAAATAGTACGTGCCATGGTGGCCCAATCCACCGCCCCCCCCAAAAAAAAAAAAAAAAAACAATTTCTAATTTTGACGGTTAGCAAGGGCATCTAGAATATTCTATTGCTGCTAGCCTAGGTCTTGTAAAATATTCGACTTGGACTGGACATAGAATGGTCTTGTGGCACATTACATAATTTATGACATGTAATGTGCGCCTCATAAGCATACATGGTATATCGTTGCACATTATAACCCAAAAATCCCATGCAAGACATGCATCACAATCAAATTAGGAAATAAGATAAAACAGCATACTTTAATTCTCATCCCACTTGATTAACCTATGACATTGCTTTTCCTTTAATTTTGTGGTGACAATTCAAAGCTCCTGTTACTGGCTGTCCCATTTTCTAGAATGCATTTGGCTGGGCAAGTAAACTTGTTTTTTAATGATGCAGAGTCTGGACAGGATAAAATGTAGGCTACTGGAAGGTACAAATGCTCAGGAGGTTAGGGCAATGGTTCTTGACATGCAAGCCAGGTTACTGCTTGATATGCTCGGCAAAGGCATTGAGTCAGCTTTGATAAATCCTTCAGCATTAGTACCTGAACCATGGCAGGCTTCTGGCGAGACATTATCTGGCATTGATCCTGAAGCAATGACTGTTGAGCCAAACCTTGTTCCGAATATTCAGGTTTGCTCGTTTCTCTCTATTATCTCATGTTAAGTTTTGGGTCCTGTTGAAGTTTTTATTACTGAAGATCTACTCCTACCAGCAATATGTGGCTTACTCATGGCCTGATTGCCAGTGATAAGATGCCTATATCTGATACATTAAATGTGTGATGATGGTTGAATGGCTTGGGCTGTACCTTGGCTTTTATGGCCTGGAAACTGATGCCTGAACAAACAATATATGTGTGGCAGTTTAGGCTTGATAGTCTGCTGTATCCAAGCACTCAGACTGAGCTGGTTTGATATTTCCCTGCCTCCAGTCAGCTCAAACTTCTGCCCTTGTTGATGCAGGTTTATTTGTTAATTTTCTCTAACTGTGGTAATTTCATGCAGGCTTATGTTGATGCAGTTCTTGATCTAGCTTCACATTTTATCACACGTCTACGGCGTTATGCAAGTTTCTGTCGCACACTGGCCAGTCACGCCGTTACAGCAGGCGCAGGCAGTAACCGCAATACGGTGACTAGTCCTTCTCAAAGTTCGGCATCGCCCGCACCAAATCAGGGTTAGTATGCAGTGTCTAGTGTTCATCTTTATAAAGGAGAAAGATAAAATTCCTTTATTCCATAATTTTGTGTTTGCTAAGTTTTGTGGTGTCCACCTTCAAAAGCTTGTGGAGTCCTGTAATATGATCTTTACTGCTTAAGAGGTTACTGCCATAGTCTCTGGGAAAATTCCATAAAAACTCTTATATTCTTTCTCTCACTCTGTAATGGTTATTATGTTTAACACAGTTTTCTAATGCATTTTCTCCAGGTGGTCAAAGTGGCGGTACAAGTTCTACTGGAAGCACTCAGATGCAAGCTTGGGTACAAGGTGCCATTGCTAAGATTAGTAGCACAACTGATGGAGTGTCCACTGCAACACCAAACCCCATAAGTGGTCCATCTTCTTTCATGCCAATAAGCATCAATACTGGAACTTTTCCTGGAACCCCAGCAGTGAGGCTCATCGGTGACTGCCATTTCCTTCACAGATTATGCCAGCTTCTGCTTTTCTGTTTTTTCTTTCGGCGAACTCAACTACCTCGCTTTTCCGGAGGTACACAGAGAAATCCCACTGATACAAATGTGCAAAAACCTCAGTCTGGTGCTCCTGGCAAGGTGGAGGAGATCAACTCTGTTTCTTCAAAGCCAGCACCAGCTGTGGTCAGGTTGGATGAAGGGCAGGCAGTTCGAGGTAGTCAGGTAGTGCCTGGAGCTAAAGCAGTTGAAGAGGGACCTGCTGGCAGGCACAGGGTAGGCAATGGCAATGCTGGCCAAGGATACAGTTTTGAGGAGGTAGAAACTGGTGCTCTTTAATTTCTTCTAGTCTTCACATGTTACAAAGAATCTTCATTAGAATTTGGTTTCTTATCTGGCTAAATATATTCTTTCTGATCTATGAACTGAGAAAAAAACTTCTTGACCTTCAAGTCAATCGCGTAGTTTTTAGGCATCCAAAAGGTTTTTGATAATTCTCTCGGTTAAGGAAACATTCAATCAATCAGCAGTGGTACCCTAGATTAAGATAAAGGCTCACTCTTTGCAGCCATGTAGGTGACGGTCCTTTTCCTCATACTCATGGATCTGTGTCGGCGAACAGCATCTCTGGGACACCCATTGCCAGTTTCTCAAGTAGGAATCAGCAATATCCAGGTGCGGTTGCATTATATTGACGGCAATTATACTGTATTGCCAGAGGTTGTAGAAGCATCTCTTGGCCCGCATATGCAGGTATCTATGCTTATGATTTACTCCTGTAAATGAACTATTGGTTGTTTGGAAGTAGCTTTCTTTCTTTCTTGTTTCTTTTTTGATAGGGATAACCCTCCACTTTTCCTTCTGTATGTTTTTGGACAAGCAACTGTTTTGTTAACTTTATGTAACATTTTGTTGTGGAATCCACAGAACATGCCACGGCCCAGAGGTGCAGATGCTGCTGGTCTGTTACTCCGAGAGTTAGAACTACACCCTCCATCTGAAGAGTGGCACAGGCGGAATATGTTTGGCGGACCCTGGTCCGATCCAGAGGATATGGGTTCAGACGATACTTCTAAGCATAACTCCACAAATTCACTTGATTTTAGCTCACTGGAAAATTGTGATGTTTATTACGGAGCTCATGGCCTTTGGCCGAGGAAGCGCAGACTGTCTGAAAGGGATGCAGCTGTTGGCTTGAACACCTCTGCAGGCCTGGGAGCATATCTTGGCATAATGGGTTCTCGAAGAGATGTTGTTACTGCAGTGTGGAAGACTGGTCTTGAAGGCGTTTGGTACAAGGTCACTCCATTTTTCTTCTCCCTCTCTTATTTGATTTTTTTTTTGTTTGGATCTTGTCAGTTATTTTTAGTTTTGTTATTCAGCCATCTTTTCTGTAGGATTACTGAATTAAAAAGGAAAATCCATTTTTATGTTATTGGTAAGTTTGTGTTATGATCTAGAAGAAGGTACTCAACATAATTAAGCCTTGAAGTTAATTTATTGGTTGCAAGCTAGTGAATTATATTCCCCTGTTATCCCCTATACACTGCTGCTTCCAGCACAAGATGCTTAAAACCCAATTTCCTTTACTCCCCAGCTCACATAAGAGGAGGATCAACCATGATTACTCACGGATCCCAGTTTTATGTGAGTGGAGCAGTTCTCTGGGTGTGCTGAATTATATTTCCTTGGACACAAGGATGAATGGTCAAGAGGTGATTTACTAGGTTTTGGTACTCGTGGTTCATAATATGGAAATGGTCGGACATTATTTTCAATTTAATTGTGGTGCTAGGGAATGAAACAAGTGAACTGCTTTGTTTATGATAAGATATGTTTCTCTTGCATAATATGTTTCCATCAGAGATAAGAATCTGCGAATGAATAAGCTCACTCATAAATTTTCTCTCTCTTGCCATATAACCATTCATATGTTTATTTCAGTTGCAAATCCTCTGCCCTCTCTGCATGCGTGGATCTGCCTGTAATCTATTATACTTATCTAAGATTATTGCTATTAATGCAGTGCATAAGATGTTTGCGGCAGACTTCGGCTTTGGCCTCCCCTTGTGCTGCAAATCCACCAGATCAAAATGAAAGAGAGGCTTGGTGGATCAGCCGTTGGGCCTATGGCTGTCCGATGTGTGGGGGGACATGGGTTCGAGTTGTATAGACGAGACTGCAATCACAAATGTTAATTAGATGGAGCTTTCCACTTCCATGAAAATCAATTCAAGGTGGTGCATGCATGACTGCAATGTTAATTAGCCACGGCTTTCCACTTTCATGACAATCAATTCAGGGCAAGCTCATGCAGTAGCTGATGTTGAAGAAAGCAGCACTCTTTGATGGTAGTATATTATATGTTCCTTTTTGTAGTTGCTGGTTGGAGCTTGGAAGTAAAGAGGGGCTGTTAGCCTTGCAGAAGTGGGAATACGTCCGTTCATCCTATGTATCAGCTGTCTGGTGTTTATGTAACAGCGTTTTAGTTCCTCAGCTCGACAGCAACATTTTTGGAAGGAAGGCTTGTGTTTTGGAAAATGTTCAGGAGAGCTCCATTAATGATGGTTCCCAGCATTTCACATATAACATTTGCTTTTCCTTTTAATGGGAGTGACATTACCTGTAGATTATAGATACGAGAAATTGATCAGGATAGCAGGTGTGAATGTAATAGATCCATGTCTGTTTGAGACAACCTTAGTTTTTCAAGTTGCAGCATCCAATAAAAAATGTCTAATCTTGTTAACCCATCAAAGAGAGTCACATCCTGTCTTTCTGCAAAATATGAGCTTGTTATTTTCATCTAACTATCAAATGTCTCATTGGTTAAGCACGTGACATGTTGAACGGAAATGAGATTCAAGAGTTTTCATTTAGGGATATGGGCCATATGGCAAGGGAATGGATGAGGGTGGAGCTGTATCTTGCTTACCCTGTAATATCTGCGTTCATTGATTACCCTGCTCCTCACCTGGTTT
The DNA here is from genome assembly GCA_033617975.1 of Populus alba x Populus glandulosa. NCBI lineage: Eukaryota > Viridiplantae > Streptophyta > Magnoliopsida > Malpighiales > Salicaceae > Populus > Populus alba x Populus glandulosa. Next base: position 4,149,682 of record CM066146.1, read on the forward strand.
TAATATCATAATTTTTTTTCATAAACTATTATTTATTCAACTATATTATAATAAAAATAAACTATTATAAAATTAAACAACAAATTAATACAAAAAGTTTATTTAAGACTGATAATTTATGTGCAAAGTAAAATGAAAAAAAAAAAAAGAGATTTAATTTTCAATTACTTTAATGTTGAAGTATTAAATTAAAACAAAAAAAGTTTAACCTGTCAATTCCGTAAACTAGATCAACTAGCCAAATTCGTGAATCGATTTATGAACTCTAAAAATTAAACAAAAAAGAAAAGAAAAGAAAAGGTTATGTTGCCAAACCTATGAACTGGTGCAACCCAGATTACCTCGTTAAACTTGCAAGCAGGGTCATGAACTTCATAAAGTTTAAAGAATTTTATTTTTTCTCTGAATCTGTGTTTTATTTAATTATATGTTAAAAAATAAATGATCATAAAATTAAGTATTAAACCAATGCTAGGATGTTTGTTTGAAACCACGATAATCTTATATAAAATGAAATAAATTATGAAGTTAAATTCTCAATCAACTCAATATTAAATGATAAAATAAAAAAAATCTAGAAAGAAAAATTAATAAAAAAAACTTGACTGAATCAAAGAGATTTTAAAAATTAAGGGACTAAACTAAAAAAAAAATGTCTTATGTGTGCGAAACAGACATTAGAGCGCGAGGTAGGCTTGTAGCCTCTGGGCGGTGCGCAGGCATTCCTCTAAGCTTTGATCGATGTTGTTTATGGGTGATTATTTTTTATTCGATTCGGCTTTTACCTAAAAAATAACTAAACATAATTTTTTTAAAAAAACCGAAATCGGTTCAAATCGACCAATTTCGGTTCGGTTCGGTTATTTTAGAGCAAAAACCGAAACCCAACCGTTCGGCTCGGTTTTTTCCGGTTTGGCTCGGTTATTAATTTCGGTTCAGTTTTTTGGTTTCAAGTTTATGAAAGCGAGACCAAACCGAACCTGTCAGTTTTTTAAATATTCTAATCGGTTTAATTGATTTTTTTCACAATTTAATTATTTTAATTATTGTTTCTTCCAATTTTCTCAATTTAATTTGTTTTTCACCTCTAATATTATTTTTTATTCCATTGAAATCTTTACGGTGTCATCTTTCTTATAAGGTGACACGTGGTGCAAGAGGAGGTTCAAAGGGGGCTGTGGCAACCTATTCCTCTCCTTTTCATTGCTTCAGTTCTCGTGACTGGCTTGTGCTACTCTTCTCTCTAGACTTCAATATTTTTCTATTCTTTAATTTTAGTCCTTTTACTTTCAATTTCTTAGAAAAAATGAAGAATCCCAACAAAATCTTGAAAAATTGACCATCAAACTGATGTTGAGATAATTATTTAACAATGGTGAGCACAATAAACGTAGATTAAAATAAATTATCAACAAAAAACCCTAATCAACACAACATTAAAAAATTAAATTAAAATAAAAAATTCAATAACTAAAAAAAATAAAAAATAAAGGACTAGATTTGAAAGTACCTTTTTTAAAAACAACAAAAGGAGCATTATTTTGTTTTGTTTTTTTTTTGTTTTTGGTTTATCAATTTAACATATTAACTATATAAATAATAAATTAAAATAAGTTTCAACTCTAAATATTAATAAACACGTATTATTATTTTTTTAAAAAAATAATAAAAAAACTAACACTAATCCACAGTTTTTTTCTTATTTAATCTTAAAACTACTAATAAGAAGCACCCTCTGCTGATTTGCTCGATGCCATTTCAAACTGAAAACGACACCGTAATAGCTAATGCGAAATCTTATTTCCAGTTTCTTCTTCTACTTGCTTCTCCTTCTGCAGTTGTTGCTTTTCTTTCTATTCACCTCTCCCTTCCTTGTGGGCAAAATATTCTCAAACAAAATAATTAATCCAGTGCAAACAAAAACAATCTCCAAATCATGAGCACGCCACCAGCTACCCAATCACTAGCCTTCCGTGTAATGCGACTATGCCGTCCATCTTTCCACGTCGACACTCCTCTCCTTCTGGACCCCTCCGATCTCATTCTCGGTGAAGACATCTTCGACGATCCTCTCGCCGCCACTCACCTCCCTCCACTCATCGACACCCACCTCACCAATCCGATCGACTCCTCCGATCTAAGTTACCGCTCTCGATTCCTCCTCCAAAACCCCTCCGATTCCTTCGGTCTCTCTGGCCTCCTCGTCCTCCCTCAATCCTTCGGGTTCCACTCCCTCCCCCTGTCTCTCTAAAATTTCTCTATCTCCCTCTAAAACTAACTTTTTTTTTTAAAATAATTTTATTTGCGTAGGGCGATTTATTTGGGAGAGACGTTTTGCAGTTACGTTAGCATTAATAACAGTTCTAATTTTGAAGTTAGAGATATTGTTATTAAGGTTAGTAGTGTGATTAACTTTAATTTGTATGTTAATTACTTGTGATATTCCTGTAATTTTGAGCTTTTTAATAACGCAGGCTGAAATGCAAACGGAGAGACAAAGGATTTTACTGCTAGATACCTCAAAAACACCTGTTGAATCAATTCGAGCCTGTGGCCGTTACGATTTTATTGTTGAACATGATGTGAAAGAACTCGGAGCTCATACGTGAGTTTGTTTGGTTTTTTTTTTAATTGAATGCGAGTGTGTAATGCACGCACGCACGATACTAGATTGTGGATGTTTTTAATGGTTATGTGGTGTTTGTTGTGATTTGTAGGTTGGTTTGTACTGCTTTGTATAGTGATGGTGATGGTGAAAGGAAATATCTGCCGCAGTTTTTCAAGTTTATTGTTGCAAATCCGCTTTCGGTTAGGACTAAGGTATGTTTCTTGTTCTGCGAATGTGTGAACAAAATCATTTCATATGTTGCACATGGTTAGTGCTAGAAGTAGTGTTGCTTTGCGGTATGGTGTTTTTAGAAACTTTCACGTGTGTTTAGGTTAATTGTTTCTGAATTTTGATTTTAATATATTTGTCTTTGTGCTGTTTTCTTGGCAGGTCCGTGTAGTCAAGGTATGTTCAGCTTTTTTCTACAGTAAGTTAAGATCTTGTCTGGATAAATATGTGATACTTATAGATTTCATTAACGAATATTGGAGTAAATGAAATGGAAACCGACAAGTAGTTTCAGAATTATACATTTTTTAATTAATTTTGCAACACTGGAGAAATCTTTAGTTTTTTCTTTCTTTACTTGTATTTGAAAAACGAATATCTAATGTGGTGGTTAGTATGTGAATGATGTGTGTTTGAGGTAGCTCTCGTGAAAGAGGGCTATTTTTAGTGCCAAGATGGTTTTATACATGTTAATCCTGGATTAGAGCAAGCTAAAGTTAGCTTCATTGTGATGCAGAGATCCCAATTATGCAATCATATATTTTTACCTGAAACTCTTCAGTTATGCTACTCTTGAGTCTTGACTTAAGGTCAATTTACCACTCTGGTACCAGTTTGTACACGTGTATTGATCCAGATTAAGCTCACTAGTCTTCCTTGCTTAACAATTCTATTATCAATAATGATTCTTCAAAGATTTTGAAATACTTTCTGAATTATGTTGGCATCATTTGGATATATTGTATCTACAAGTTTTGCAAGGCCGTTTGGGTATGTATTCATGTTTGTTTATTCTTCTTGTAAGTGCTGCTTCTTGTATCTCAGGAAACTACATATTTAGAGGCATGCATTGAGAATCACACAAAAACAAACCTTTACATGGACCAAGTTGAGTTTGAGCCAGCTCCAAATTGGAGTGCAAAAATTCTAAAAGCTGACGAACACAAATCTGAGGATAATTCTCCATCCAGGTGTGTAACAGGTGTATTATTTGGGACAGCTTCCCTCAACTCAACACATTATATGCTTCATTTAATTTTTGTGTTGTGTGTGATTGCATTTACTCATGAACTTTTCAGAAGCTTGAGTGAAACTGATCTTATCAAGCTTTAATTTTTGCTACTATCGATCATACACTGCTGACAGGGAAATATTCAAGCTACCTGTCCTTGTTAAATCTGGTGGAGGAATTCGCAACTATCTTTACCAACTGTCATTGTCCTCACATGGTTCAACAGAGAGTAATGTTCTTGGTAAGCTTCAGATAACATGGCGCACAAATTTAGGTGAACCTGGTCGCCTACAGACACAGCAAATACTTGGCACTGTAAGTATGCTGCAATGGTATTGAAAAAATTGATGCTTCATTTCTATGTTGACATGCAATCACTTTCTATGTTGACATGCAATCACTTGCTAAAGAAACTTTCTTCAAGAAATTTAGTTTTTCAAAATTTTATTACACCTGCATCTTATCTCTTCTCTTACTGTATTGATTTTACTTGTACATTGTGATATGATTATCCATAGAAATTGTTAAAAATTGCTTCTTTTGGGGTTCTATTAACATATGTGCATTCACACACGTTGTCCTTGTGTCTGCTGTGTATAGGAAACATGCATATACATATTGCTTCAGTATTGTACTTAGCATCTGGGAATTTTCTTCTGCAGTCCATCACGCCTAAGGAGATAGAGTTACATGTTGCTGAGGTTCCGTCTGCCATCAACTTGGATAGACCATTTTTGGTAATTCTAGTTCTGTTTTTGCTATTTTTCTTAGTAATTTTTTGTCAGCTAGAATTCATCCCTTTTGTCATGCACTTTTAAGTTCACCATATAGTCTCCCGTACCAACTTTCATTTTCCAAATGTTGCTTTATATAAACTTTTCAACTGTTTAAATAGTTTGATTTGGAAACTAAAGGAGTCAGTTTTCTTCAGGTACACTTGAATCTCACAAACCAGACGGATAGAGAATTGGGCCCTTTTGAAGTTTGGTTGTCACAAGATGATACTCTTGATGAGAAAACTGTTATGGTTAATGGTCTCCAAACAATGGTAATGCTTCATTTGGGCTTCAAAGAGTCTCCTTTACCAAAGCTGACCTTATTTTCAGTGCCATGTTCTGTTTAGATACAATTTTTGGCTTAAGATGTGTATTGATCAAACGAAACTCACCTATCAAGTATTGCTGTTTGTCATGACAACTTGTTGAATCATCATGAGATATATATAGGTTTGAACCTGTGACCTCAACTTAGTAGCACAGCTCAACGATTTATTTTATTATTCAGTGCAAGCAAACATCAGCTTGCTCCATTCATGTTTGTTTTGAATTTTAAGGTGTTGTTAGGATAAATTTCTTGATATGAGTTGATGAAATATTTTTAGGAACTCGGATGGCTATAAAGAAACTTCTATGTTATGATAATTGATTTTTTTAAGTGCACAAAAGTCCTGATTTTTTTAATTACTGATCTGAGGATATGGCACTGTTCACAGGAATTATCCCAGTTGGAAGCATTTGGTAGCACAGATTTTTACTTGGTATGTAGAACAATTCTGACCTGTAAATTCTATACTGATTTAGTTTCTGGTGATGGATCGTGGCCCTTTTTGCATGTAATTTTTTGTTTAGTTTATTCTGCACATCTTTGATCAGGGAACCTTTGCAGTGCATTATATTAATGACACTTCTGCTCAGTGTTGTCAAGAGGCACTTAGGTGCTCACCTCGGTGCTCCAGGCGAGGTGAGGCCACAACATCTTTATTAGCCTCAGGCGATGAATTTCAATGAAGCGCTGCCTAGGCGAGTGCCTCATGAGTGGGTGCTAGGTGTTAAAGCAAGCACCTGATTGAAATACTTCCTTTTCTATTGGATTTCTCTTCTTTTTTTTTAAAAAAAAACTGAATCATGTTTTTTGACCTATTTGTCCTTTTCTTTATCACAAGAAACAACTTAAGGATATTTTTGTTAAAAAAAAAGATTAGGGTAAAAAAAGAATAAAAAAATCATTAAAATGGGAGACATACAGTCAAGGAAGGACACTTGAAGAGAATTCTTCAACACCGACCACACTTTGCATTGACCGGAGTTAGAGAACAACAACACAAGTACAAAATAGGAAAGCATGGATGAAGATTTTTTGAAGATTAATGAATAACGATGATAATATTTAAGTTTGATTCTTAATCTATTAGTCTATTTACTGCTTTAAATTATCTTATTTTGTTTTAAGGTTGAAAAATATAACTTTATAGAACTATGGTATGTTTTTTTTTTTTTTTTTGATTTTCTAATACTCCAATCTTAATTGGGAAAATATATATTTTAGATTTATATAATATTATACCTATATTTTTTCTAATCTGTAGCATATCGCCTTGGTTCATTCAGGCATGCGCCTCAGGCATTTTACAGGCTTGGTGCCTTTTAGTGCCTTTGACAACACTGCTTCTGCTCTAAAAAGAATTCACACAATATTTACCAAAGAGGACTCTGAAATCACTTTTTTCATTGTTACGAGTAGTAGACTGGTATTTATGTTCTTTCTTGCTGCTTTTATTTCTGCAGAACCTTATTGCTACTAAGCTTGGAGTCCAGAAAATAACAGGCATTACAGTATTTGACAAATCAGAGAAGAAAACTTATGCCCCATTGCCTGATTTAGAGGTCAGTTATGAATATCCTTTGATGTTCCTTAATTTTGTTTTGCCTGCGATGCTCTAAATATTCTCTTTAATAAATGGTTATTCAAACAATCAAATTGGCAAAATTCCCGAACCCAGTTTAGATTAGAATGAACTAAATCTTTATCTTTAGCCCTATCCAAGTTTGGAATTTTCCTACAATTGTCCTGCTGCCTTTATTATATATAAAAATGCATTTGTTAGTATTTACTATTTATCCTCTAATTAGATTTTGTTTCCCAAAGCTGTAATTTTCACCCCTGCTGACCAATTATGCGGATGTATAACATACGGACCATGAGTTCTGAATCTAGCTTTAAATTATTTTTCTTGTTCTACTAGTCACTTGACCGGTGATTGGTGAACTGGTTTGACTTGATCCATTTCATAATTTGTGGACAGTTCAGGTTTAATGCATAATCTAATTGCTGCTACTTTGAATCCTCGCATACTCATTGATGCTCTCACTTGTTGCAGATATTTGTGGACATGCACTGATCAGTTGGACCTCCTTATCCATTTTCTATGCTGTGAGGAGCTGTCCATCCATGGAGCAAAACGTGTTAATATATCCAGTCATTCACCAGACCAAGCAAATTTTATACTGAAAGCCCTTGTTCAACTACCTTCATGGAATATCATTTGTTCCAGCACCTCCATTGACTCGCTGCTGTGCTTCACTAATCTCTCCGTCCCCAGGATCAAGTCCAGATGGATTCCCTATAAAATGATCCCAGAGCGTTGGGGAGGAGGCTTGAAACATCTTTTCCAAGCATTTGCTGTGATGACTAGATTTCAGCTTTGTTGCTTTTCAGTTGTAGATAGTGAAACTCTTTTTGCCATGATCCACGAAACTAAACTGTATCATGAAAGTGAGGCATTTCAAATTAATGAATTAAAATAATTTTAGTTTGTATCCATGGCATTCATTGTTAATCTACTTCCAGAACATGATCAGCTATGTTAGAATTGCGACCTAGCGTATTTGATGATGATACTGAGAGGCTGAGGCCATCAATCACAGAATTTTCTACTAGGAATCCATTAAAAACCAATGTAAAGTTGAGATCGCTCCTGGGTAGATTCAAGATTTGTCGATAATGCTTTTACTTAGAGAGTAAAAGAAGGATCGCCACTCTACATGTGCTTCAGCGGTGTTTTTTCGACGCATGGAGAGAAACTAGTTGATCTATGTTTTTTTTTTTTTTTTTCTCGCGTATTGGAGAGAGAGATTAATTAACACCGATTCTTCCCATTAAACTTGACTGGCAAGCTTAATCAAGTTGAGAAATACAGGAAACCGATAACAAAAACAAGAAAAACTGAATCCAGCAAAAGATGTGAGGGGGGAGATTCTTAGGGCACTAATTCTCCCGAAATTAGCCGATAATGAAACCAAATCAAGGCGAGGGAACAATATATACAGGAAGCTGGAAATAAAAACCAGAAAGCTGGAAATTCAAAGAACAGAGTAAAAAAGGAATCATCAGTCATCACATAATCCCTCTAGGCGCGTGAACCTCCCAAAGCCCAGTTGGCTTCACTACCAACACGAGGCATGCTGCCATTTCTGGAATGGACATCAACCTTGAAGTTAGCCCCACACATTGTTCCCTCACTGTCAATCCTAGGCAACGCCTTCATTTTGCTACTTGGATGCTCAAAGCTCATCAAGCCCTGTTCGCTGTGGAGCATGCACGCAGATGGAAATGGAGCAAATGATTTAGCACAACTTCCCTTTATCACCTCCAAGTTGTCCGAAATTACCACTGAACCATCAGCTGCAATCCCCCAGAAGAGCTCAGCACCTTCATTTGCACCCTGCATTGCAAACCAGTAAACAAAATCATTTCCCATTTCTACCTAGAGTTTAAACATGTCCCTTTCTTTCTTCAGGGTTTCTAGAGCAGCTCACCAGTGCAGCGAAGACCTGTCCAGCCTTGCTATCATAGACCACAAATCCAAACCTGCCATCCATGTCCTGGAGAACCTTGTGAGCTGGATATGGGCCACGGTCACGGAGGGTCCGGTATGCTTCAATAATAAGCATGGCCTCGTTGGTGCCCTTCGATAGCCCGTACTGTTTATTGAGGCTGCACAGGTTGTTCAAGCTCCCCGAGAAAATGCAGTAAATGCCATCCAGTCCACAGAACAGCCTGCAATTACGTCAGATCAGATTATTCACGATCAGTTCACATGGGCAATGCCTAACCCTAACAGGAAACAAAAACAGAGAGTGAAAGACTGAGGAGGGAGATCGGGAATGTAATGTACCTCTGCTGTCTGGGATAAGAATTTCCTTGTGAAATACAAGCAAGCATTGCAGAGTCTCCGAAGCTCATTGTGAAAGCATTAGAAGGATTAGAAGATGCAAAATCCTTCACAATCTCCTCAGGAAGCTTTGGTTTTCTTGATGAACATAATGAAGCTGGACTGTACAGCTCCTGGGGTGGATTCACTAACCCTTTGTTGAAAATTGCCAACATCTTTCTCTCTTTCTAGGAACCCTTTTTAACACACAGAAATCTTCAATCAATGAGATTGGAAGCAGAAGAACAACAAAGACGATCGATAAATAGTGATGGGAATCTTAAGAAACAAATGCTATGGAGAAAAAGGAGCGACGCCCTCTTCTATATATAGTAGTGGGAGGAAGATGTGGCATGGCGTGGCAACATAATCCAAACTCGAGGATCTAGGCTTGGATGACGCCTTATTTTTTGTTAGAAAAATCTACTTCTGTAAAGGAGAGTAGAAGGACATAAATAAGATAAGATTTCCTTAAATATAGCTCTAAAAATATTTAATGATTTAATTCAGGAAGAACATGTGCTGGTGATGGTGATGCTGCCTTTTTCCTGGAAGGAATCAGTATAAAAAATTTATGAAACAAGGGAAATGGTCTTTCAGTCTTATCCATAATAGTAGGTGAGTTAGAAATGAGTCAGCAAAATGATGGCCGGTGGTGAAAATGAGTCACCAAACGATTGCCATGTCTCTGCCACGTCTCTGACTTGTATAGAAGGATTGTGTCTAAAATAAGCAGTTTTTAGATCCTTAGTTGTTTAATCACCCCTTAGATCCGAATCAATTAAATCCGATGACCTAGGCTTGGTCTGGAAACGTAATTTGCGTGTCTTTAGAATTTCAATGCAATTGATTTCTAAAAGTATTTTAGTTTTAATATATATATATATATATATATTATTTAAAAAAAATATTAAATTAATAAATTTTAATAATTTTGTTATATTGATATTAAATATAAATTATATATATATATATAATTTATATTTAATATCAATATAACAAAATTATTAAAATTTATTAATTTAATATTTTTTTCAAATAATATATATTTTTAAAATGTATATAAAAGTATAAATTACTATACTCTCACACACTCAGGTAGTAGTGTTTGTTATTATGGCAGCTAATATTTTTTGAAGTATTTTTTTTATTAAAATATCAATTTTTTATATATTTTAATATTTATTTTTGATATCAATATATCAAAACAATAATAAAAACATTAAAAAATAAATTTTAAGTAAAAATAAATTTAATTTTTTAGTAAACATACGGCTAGCTGCATTTCCAAACATTATTTTAGTTGTCAATCAAAGTTTCTACGATAAAAATTAAAGTTACCAAACCTAGTCAGACGTGATTTAAGATTTGGTTTATAAGTTAAGTGGAGATAAATTCAAAACACTATTATTTTATTTTAACAAGGGAAGAGTTATTTCTATAACAACAATGAATAGATTTAGATAGAAAAAACAATATTTTTTTTTGTTTTGTTTTAACATTAAATTTACTATACATAAAGAAAGAATTTGAAAAAAAAAAAAACATTTAAAAAGAAGATAGAAATAAACAACGGTATATAGAAATAAAAAAGGTAAACAGAGTTGATAGCAAGTATTAACGATTTGGTGCCTAATGTCTTCCTCTCTCGTTGAAAGCAGAGGGAAGATGATCAATTAATGGAGGTCCAAGAAGGGATGCTTGCCTCTTTCACAGCGAGTGCTGAGCTCTGCAAAAAGGATAAAGGGAAGAACAGAAAAAAGAGAGGAGCAATTCATATTCTTCATTTTCCCTGCACTGTCTCTCTGCTGCACAATAACCAGTCCAAGGAATCATCCGACCGTAGAACTTCAAAAGATTAGGGTAGAAAATGTCTGCATTAATTTCATATGCTACAAATAAAACCATAAACGCTATCCTACAAAAGAAAAAGGTCAGATGATTCTGCAAGGATGTTTGGAATCCAGTTCATGGTATGGCTGTCATCTCAATATTCTTTTTTAAGTATTGATGGTCATTTAAGAGTAATCTTAAAGTAATAGTCATTTAAGATTTGAGCATTGCAATGATATTAAACATATTCAATTTCTTAATTATTTTCTTTAACTTGTTCAAATTATTTAATTCTTATTTATAAATTATTTAATTTTTTTCTTATTGTATCAACAATATTACTTGATAATTAAGCTGACAAGGATAATAATGTCTAAATTTTTTTTTAAATAAAAATAAAAGAGATGTTACTTTGCGTCACTCACAAAACATTATTCTTAAATGTTTAAACTTGAGATTTTCACCGATCAGGTATAAATTATCAACAGCAAGAGAAAGGAAATAATTCCTTACTCCTAGCTTCAGATTTATTTAAGAAAAAAATACACCATAAAGGATTACATCATGCCTTACTTGTGAAGATCACAATTAATACAATTCAGTGCCTATTTCTTGAGAAATTCCGTGAACCATTTGGCTGAGAGCTTAGGATGTCTTTTGAGTCCATCTTTATGATCGATATAATTCAGACCAAAACGTGATGTGTATCCTACGACCCACTCGAAGCCATCCATTAACGACCAAGCAAAATATCCTTTCACCTTCACACCATCCCTAGCAAAACGAAGAACAGATAAAGTTAGATTAATACACCCTCAAGAAACTATTAACTTCCATGCTATGGTGCTGCATTTTTAATTATTTGTCGACGTGATCTATATACCCATGGAGGGAGCTGCACTAAGAACTTACTTGATGGCTTTCTGCACAAAAGAAAGATGCTGATGGAAATAATCGATCCTTTGGTTGTCAATGAGAGCTTCCTTTAGGGGCAATGTTGGGTTATCTGTCTCGTCAACACCTTCAGCAGAATAGGGGGGAGAGATATATTTCATATCAAAACTCAAAAGGAATCTACGAAACAAAAAGTAGCTTCCATTGTGTATTACAACAAGAAAGTAACTACTAAAAAGTATTTACCATTCTCGGTGATGTAAATAACTGGATCGTTGTATGCCTTCTTTATGTAAACCAAAAGATCATGAAGTCCGCTTGGGTAAACAAGGAGCCAAAAGGAGCCTGCCTGTAATTTCATGAAATCATGAGTAGGGTGCGAGTTCCAAGAATAGGGTTTGTTTTCTTTTTCTTGCTAAGATTTTATGGAAAGAAAAACTAGTAAGAAGTCTCTCTGTGTGTTAAAATCACAAATCACAAATTACATTAATTAAGAATATGAAATTAAGGGCTTATTGACTAGATGATTCATACCTTTGGACCGATGGGAATTCCATCACGTTCAACTGCACGCACAGCCAAAAGCCACTTGTTAGTATGGAATTATTAAGGGAAAAAATATTCTAAACCATCTTGAAGTTGTTCGTTCTTACAGAAAGAAGCAACATGGGAATCTGTCTCATAGCTTGGGTGTGTATCATTAGATTGAGACTTTTGGGCCACATAATTGGCAGAATAGTAATTCAATCCAATAAAATCAAATGATCCCTTTATAGATCCAGCTTGTTTCTTGGAGAATTTGGGCAATCTTTCCCCTACAAGAGATCTCATTGAACTTGGATATTCGCCACTGGTTAATGGACTCATAAACCTACAAGAAATGACCCCAAAATAGTGCTATAAGAAATATTCATCAGTGAACGACTAGAGATGCGATGAAATTCAAGCAAACACATACCATCCAAGATTGAAATCGAGGGCTCGGCTGACAGCCTCAAGGTCTTCTTTAGAATTAGACAATGGCACAAACCAATTTGATTGTAATGTAATCCCTATCTTGCCCTTTTGTTTTGCCTACAAATTAATATTTTAGCCACTTAAATCACAATGTATAGGCAATTAAAAAAAACTAAGAAGATGGAATCGTTATAGAGATCAAATTGAGTCATCCCTTCTTCCAAAAATAATAATCGGAGAATGGTGTAGGAATGATGAGATAAACCTGAAACCTTGTCCTGTACAGTTTCACAGCAGCAGCATGAGCAAGGATTTGGTTGTGCGACACCGTGTATGGTTCTGCTCCTGCATCTCCACCAGTGCAGTTTTTCCCCATCCAAGCAGAACATCTACCTGGTGGGAACATGCCCGCAATATAGCCTTGCATGGTAAACATGGTTGGCTCGTTCAATGTGATCCAATGTTTAACTCGATCTCCAAAATTTTCGAAACAAATTTTCGCAAAGTCTTTGTAATCATTCCTGCATAATTCAGCAGATCCTGATTAACTCCGAGTGTTTAGTATTATTGGAAGAGGAAGGCAAGGATATTTACTTACACGATTCTATCACTTAAAAATCCTCCATACTCGTCCTCTAGAGCCTGTGGAAGATCCCAGTGGAAAAGGGTGACAAATGGTTGTATGCCTGCAAATGATATAATTAAGAAACAGGTGAGTTATTTCTGCATGCACATGATTTAATTAATTATATTTGTTGAGAATTACTAGGTATTATATAGAATCATAACCATTGGCCAGGAGTTCATTGATGAGATTGTTGTAGTAATTAATTCCTTTCTGATTCACACCCCCGCACTTTTTTCCTTCTGAAAAAAAAAACAAGAGGAAAAATTACTAGTAAGAATTTGAGCCTTCCATTTTTATCTTACTTTGTCGTTAGAATTTAGATACAAATCAATGAACATTTCAAAGATACTTGAATGCAATTGAGTCTTCTTACTTGGCAATATTCTAGGCCAAGAGATTGAGAATCTGTAGAAATCAAAGCCCATTTTCTTTATAATCTGAACATCCTCCTGCAAGAACATCATCGAAAAAAAAAAACACAAAACTAAGCTAAGAGTTCGTAGCTCGGGCCTCATATTTTGATGAAAAATAGGTACCCTTAATGCAATATCATATCTATAAATTTCTAAATTGAATGGATCTCTCGTATAGAAAAGTAAAAAGATGATATCCTCCTAAGGCATGGAATATTTTTCTATGTCTTTAAGTCATATAATTCCTTTTCAAACCTAAATAATTACAGAAATTGTTTAAAGAATACGATGATATTTGGATATATATTTTAATTCTCAGAACATGGTGACTTGAAACATTTCAAAAAGCAAATTTTCTGGCTTCACATCCTATTTAAAACTATATGGTGACTTGAAACATTTCATAAAGCTGCTCCTATTTGGATTCTTTTCACAGAGATGGATAGACTACACTGTTAGAACCTATAATAGTTTTTAGTCTTCCCTCGTCCATACCTTGTACCGATGATATGAATCTAGGGCGACATCTCCATTGCTTCCATTAGATATCTTGCCTGCATTAATTTATGCATTGATAGCTTCAAAGTTAAAATCTTATAAATAGTGAATCATACTACATTTGTGTACTCATCCTTCATGAAAAACGAGTGAAAGAAACAAATTAAAGAATTAGAAGAGGCAGAGAGTGAGAGACTTGGAAATTTATGTGTGTACTCATCCCATATACTTGGTCCCTTTCCATCTTCAAATGCTGCGCCCTCATACTGATCACAAAACAATCAAGATGTTTCTTAACACGCAAATAATCAAGTCTTGCAATGTATAGAGTCTTTGAAAAACCCAATTGAAAGGAACCCAAAAGTTCTGACCTGGTATGCCGATGATGCCACCCCAAAAACAAAATCTTGAGGAAAGCTCTTGCGATTGAATGAAGCTGTGTCACTTTGGGTAGCAGCTAGGCTATTAAAACAAGAGCCAAAAACCAGCAGGAGGCTCAACAACAAGTAGCTCTGAATGGCCATATTTCAACTTGGTTTTGATTAGCAAAAAGGATGCCTAGCCTTTATATAGATGTTGGAGGCGAGAAAACATCTCAAGGAAACAAGACGACTGTTAGAGATGACGAACACGCCATGGATCTCCAGAAAAGATACAGATGTTTTATGTGAAAAAACAGCTCCACAAACTAGATAACAGTTAGAGATAGTTAGATGACAATGATTTACTATATATAGGAATATCTCATTTTGTTGAAGATCGAATTCAGCTGTGAGATATAGGCTTACGGAAATAGCCATGCCTTGCTCAAACTACTTGTAAGACACTGCGCCAAAATTATGTTTTATTTATCAAAAGCAAAGTAGCCATTAATTGTTCTACTACACGAGAGGTGTAATAATACAACTAAAAAAAAGTTGGAGAAGCTCTGTTGAAGAGACGAGGGCAGTAATGACCCCTAAATTTTTGTTTTTCAGTCCCTCCATTAATTTTTATTTTTTAATGGTAATTGTGATATATTTTCAAATAAAGTTTTTATCTGAAAAACCTTTATTTAGCCATAGCTATAATTACGGTACTGTGATTTTTTAAAACAAAATAAAGTGCATTAAATGCTAGAAAGCTTATTATTTCATATTTTTTTATGTTCTTTTATAATCCACACTTAAATAGAAATTATACTTATTGATGGTTTTTTGTTTCTCGTTAGCAAATTCAAATTTTTTGCATAATATTTAATGAAAGACTATTTATTCAATAATGACAGTATTTTATTTTATCTTATTTTATTTTTGTAGAGTTTAAATAGCCATCTTTGAAAGGTAATCCATGTTTTTTCTCTAATCAAATTCAATCTTAAATTCATAACAAAGTGACTTTAATAAGAAAAATGATAAAATTTTAATCTTGTATTATTACTAAATTATTAGAATATCACAAGGAATATCGTTTGTCGAAACTCGTTGTTTTGCACACCCAGTTGCTCAAGTTTGTCTTTATGAAGGCATGATAACCATTGACATGGTTATGGTTTGAAATGTTCAGTATAAAAAATTGTGACTTATGAGAGTCTATCTAATTTACCTAGTGACCTAAGATATTTATATTTCTTGTTCATGCCAGCTCACATTGAGAGTTGTATGAAAATGAATTGGTGAAAATATTAATTGGTGCCTACCATTTGAAGTAGTATTTGACATGTTATTGGTGAAGTGTTTGTTGAATGTTGGTGATATGTTAGCTAAAATAATCATTGGTCGAGATAGGCTAAGAAAGATGGTGTCAACCTTGCATGAAAGTGTGTACCTGCAAAGAATATATCAATAATAGCATAAAAAGTTGGTGTGCGTGTGTGTGATGTGTGAATTGCATTATGACTCCTCATAACTATAGAAAGATTTAGTGTGTTTAGAAAGGTGATGGAAGAAAAAATCGGTCATTTGAGGCTTGATCCAAATGGCGAGCCATGGTTGGTGGCCACGAATGATGTAGGTTGGTGTCCACACGTAGTGTGGTGGTGCGGTTTATTTGGGATACTGCTAAAAAAATTGCTCTGTTTTTTTTTTAAAAAAAATTGCACCATCAACCCCCACTTAAATTCTTTTAAAAAAAACATGTTTGAAAGGCTTAACTAGTAAAAATAAGGGAAAAGGACTTACTCATTAATTTCATACAAGTGATGTTGCATGTTATGCCTACGAGAGTGTTATTGTGGTTAGGTGTTTGAATGTTGGCCTTTCATAACTTGTGAAGTGTTTGTATGCAACTTTTCTTCGTGTAAATTTTTTCCAATGTTTATGTAAGAGAGAAGAGTTTAATTGTCTTGCTTTTTTAAAATAAACTATGCAGTTATAAGAGAGTGAGGGTAAAAGTAAGTGATATATATGGTGTATGCATTCAGGGCCTAGAAAAGGGTCTTCTGAGTAGTTATAGAGACTTGGAGAAGGATCCCTAATTTTTTTAGAGATAGATGGTATTAGAGACTTGGAGAAGGATCTATGATCCTTTTGGAGACATTCAAAACACGTATGAAAATTAAATGCAGACATGTTTGGAGACATAAATATCTCACCGTAGAATTTTCATGGAGATATTTGGAGACATAGAGATCTCACCATGAAGATTTTCATGGAGACACATTTGAAGATTTTAATGAACATTTTTGTTATAGGCATTAGAGATATGGAGGAAAACTACTATTTTTATTGAAATGCTTAAAAAATGGAGATACAATTCATTTAGCTAATTTAAGGATTATTGGATCTCATGTATATTCAAGTGTGCAGACTTCCTTTATTTAATACTAAATTCTTGTTTTTTGTTTTCATGAATTGGTAAAGTTATCCTCTAGCGATAAATATTTATTATTTTTTTTTTTTAGGGCATGGCATTCATAAATTTCATTCATATAGTTATGGTGAAAAAATTTGAATTTATTAAGGTTTCTCATTCTGCGTTATTTGTCAATAGAGGTGGTTTATGAGGTTTTTTTCCTTGATGATGGTTAATACCTTAACTCGTGCGGTTGTGAGAAGGTTAGTCAAAAGCTCGAGAAATATAAAGAGATCACGAATCTAATGAGACTAGTGTTCATTTTTAGGAATTGATGTAGTATTCCATCTTGGTCTTTTTTTTATAAGAGAGCATACAAGTGAGAGTTAAAGGAGGATTTATGGAGATAGCCACGCATATGGCTAGGATCTATGGAAAAGTGCTCTCTATAAAGAGAGCTACTACTTTAGAGCGAAGAAATATCATGCAAATTTTGCATGTTATTTTATCCCTTTCTTTTGTGAAATCATAGTTTTCTTTTTGCATCTAGTATATGTAATGGAGTTGTGTGTTGAATTTCTTATTAATAGAACAAAAGAGTGTGATGTTGCTCTTGAACCATCATTGTTAAGCACTTGAACTTGATAAGTTATTAAAGATACAGGGAAATTAAAGTTTTTGGGGAAGAGAGATCAATTACTCTCCCTTGTTTTGGAGGTTTTTTTTTCTCCATGAAAAGAGTTTTGGTGAGTAATAAAAGGTGATGAACTGATTTTTTGTTCAATTCTTACGAACAACACCACTAATAAAGTTGTGAAAAGACTTCACACGGAAAATAGGCTTTTCATTGGCTGTGATCCTGGACTAAGATGTGTGGGCTTTTAAATATAGGCTTGTGTCTAAGCTTAAGTGTTCCTAAAAAAACAAGTCCATCGTGAAATAAAGGACTCTTTGATGCTTAAGTCGGCGGATGTATCAAGAGAAAATTATGTATGATTGGAGAGAATTTGTATTGTGTTTGAAATGTTCAGTTTGAGAAATTGTGACTTATGAAAACATTTCTCGTTTACTTGGTGATCCAAGTTATTTATAGACCTTGATAACATCAGCTCATCTTGGGATTTGTATGATAATTGATCGGTAAAAATGTTGTTTCCCACTATTGAAAGTAATGTGTTACACGTTATTGATGAAATGTTTGGTGAATATTAGTATTATGTTGGCTAAAAGTAATCAGTGGTCAAGATTGGCTAAGAAAGATAGTGTTAACCTTTATAAAAGTATGTATTTGTAAAAAATATGTTAATAAAAGCATAAAAATTTTATGTGATTGGACGGTGTGTGGTACTCCTTTTAACTCAAAAGGTGATCATTGTTTTTGGAAAAGGTAAGAGAAGGTGAAGGAGCATGGTTGGTGGCTACAAACTGGTAGGGTGGTGGCCACTAGTGACATGGGAGTGCACTCTATTTTGGCTGCTATTCAAAGGACCTGTGGCAATTTGTTTAAGCTTCAACCCAAATGCATAACTTTTTATTTAACATGCACCTTTACATCATCAGCTAGAGCATTGATAAAATGATCATCATCAAAAACATCTGAAAAGTTGCTGAAAAAAAAAAAACCGAAAGAAAGAAAAAGCTATATATGGCATCATGACATGAGAGGACCCGGCAACTTGAGATTTTCACTGATCAGATATAAATTATCAACAGCAAGAGAAAGGAAAATAATTCCTTACTCGTAACTTCAGATTCATTTAAGAACAAAATACACAATAAAGGATTACATCATGCCTCACTTGTGAAGATCACAATTAATACAATTCAGTGGAGATTTCAATTGAGGCCATGCGCCTATTTCTTGAGAAATTTCGTGAACCATTTGGCTGAGAGCTTAGGATGTCGTTTGAGTCCATCTTTATGATCGATATAATTCAGACCAAAACGTGATGTGTATCCTACTACCCACTCGAAGCCATCCATTAACGACCAAGCAAAATATCCTTTCACCTTGACTCCATCCCTACAAAAACGAACAGATAAAGTCAAATTAATACTCTGATCTCAAAGAGACTATTAACTTCCATGCTAGGGTGCTTATAATTCGTCATTTCAGAACAAAGCTTTTTCTAGCTCCTAAATGGAGGCATGCATGCACGCATACTGAGAACTTACTTGATGGCTTTCTGCACAAAAGAAAGATGCTGATGGAAATAATCGATCCTTTGGTTGTCAATGAGGGCTTCCTTTAGGGGCAACGTTGGGTTATCTGTCTCGTCAACACCTTCAGCAGAATAGGGGGGAGAGATATATTTCATATCAAAACTCAAAAGGAATCTACGAAACAAAAAGTAGCTTCCATTGTGTATTACAACAAGAAAGTAACTACTAAAAAGTATTTACCATTCTCGGTGATGTAAATAACTGGATCGTTGTATGCCTTCTTTATGTAAACCAAAAGATCATGAAGTCCGCTTGGGTAAACAAGGAGCCAAAAGGAGCCTGCCTGTAATTTCATGAAATCATGAGTAGGGTGCGAGTTCCAAGAATAGGGTTTGTTTTCTTTTTCTTGCTAAGATTTTATGGAAAGAAAAACTAGTAAGAAGTCTCTCTGTGTGTTAAAATCACAAATCACAAATTACATTAATTAAGAATATGAAATTAAGGGCTTATTGACTAGATGATTCATACCTTTGGACCGATGGGAATTCCATCACGTTCAACTGCACGCACAGCCAAAAGCTACTTGTTAGTATGGAATTATTAAGGAAAAAAAAATTCTAAACCATCTTGAAGTTGTTCGTTCTTACAGAAGGAAGCAACATGGGAATCTGTCTCATAGCTTGGGTGTGTATCATTAGATTGAGACTTATGGGCCACATAATTGGCAGAATAGTAATTCAATCCAATAAAATCAAATGATCCCTTTATAGATCCAGCTTGTTTCTTGGAGAATTTGGGCAATCTTTCCCCTACAAGAGATCTCATTGAACTTGGATATTCGCCACTGGTTAATGGACTCATAAACCTACAATAAATGACCCCAAAATAGTGCTATAAGAAATATTCATCAGTGAAGGAGTAGAGATGGGATGAAATTCAAGCAAACACATACCATCCAAGATTGAAATCGAGGGCTCGGCTGGCAGCCTCAAGGTCTTCTTTAGAATTAGACAATGGCACAAACCAATTTGATTGTAATGTAATCCCTATCTTGCCCTTTTGTTTTGCCTACAAATTAATATTTTAGCCACTTAAATCACAATGTATAGGCAATTAAAAAAAACTAAGAAGATGGAATCGTTATAGAGATCAAATTGAGTCATCCCTTCTTCCAAAAATAATAATCGGAGAATGGTGTAGGAATGATGAGATAAACCTGAAACCTTGTCCTGTACAGTTTCACAGCAGCAGCATGAGCAAGGATTTGGTTGTGCGACACCGTGTATGGTTCTGCTCCTGCATCTCCACCAGTGCAGTTTTTCCCCATCCAAGCAGAACATCTACCTGGTGGGAACATGCCCGCAATATAGCCTTGCATGGTAAACATGGTTGGCTCGTTCAATGTGATCCAATGTTTAACTCGATCTCCAAAATTTTCGAAACAAATTTTCGCAAAGTCTTTGTAATCATTCCTGCATAATTCAGCAGATCCTGATTAACTCCGAGTGTTTAGTATTATTGGAAGAGGAAGGCAAGGAGATTTACTTACACGATTCTATCACTTAAAAATCCTCCATACTCGTCCTCTAGAGCCTGTGGAAGATCCCAGTGGAAAAGGGTGACAAATGGTTGTATGCCTGCAAATGATATAATTAAGAAACAGGTGAGTTATTTCTGCATGCACATGATTTAATTAATTATATTTGTTGAGAATTACTAGGTATTATATAGAATCATAACCATTGGCCAGGAGTTCATTGATGAGATTGTTGTAGTAATTAATTCCTTTCTGATTCACACCCCCGCACTTTTTTCCTTCTGAAAAAAAAAAACAAGAGGAAAAATTACTAGTAAGAATTTGAGCCTTCCATTTTTATCTTACTTTGTCGTTAGAATTTAGATACAAATCAATGAACATTTCAAAGATACTTGAATGCAATTGAGTCTTCTTACTTGGCAATATTCTAGGCCAAGAGATTGAGAATCTGTAGAAATCAAAGCCCATTTTCTTTATAATCTGAACATCCTCCTGCAAGAACATCATCGAAAAAAAAAAACACAAAACTAAGCTAAGAGTTCGTAGCTCGGGCCTCATATTTTGATGAAAAATAGGTACCCTAATGCAATATCATATAAATTTCTAAATTGAATTGATCTCTCGTATAGAAAAGTAAAATGATGATATCATAAAGCAAATAATTACAGAAATTGTTTAAAGAATACGAAGATATTTAGATATTTGAATTCTTAGAACACGGTGACTTGAAACATTTCAAAAGGCAAAATTGCTAGCTGGCTTCACATCCTATTTAAAACTATATGGTGACTTGAAACATTTAATAAAGCTGCTGCTATTTGGATTCTTTTCACAGAGATGGATAGACTACACTGTAAGAACTTGTCATAGTTTTTATGAGTCTTCCCTCGTCCATACCTTGTACCGATGATATGAATCTAGGGCGACATCTCCATTGCTTCCATTTGATATCTTACCTGCATTAATTTATTCATGGATAGCTTCAAAGTGAAAATCTTATAAATAGTGAAACATAATACGAGATCACCCTAATTATCATTCTTCATTAATACAATTATCTTGTATGGCCAAACCTTCATAAGAAAAATGAGTGAAAGAAACAAATTAAAGAAATAAAAGAGGCAGAGAGAGACAGACTTGGAAATTTATGTGTGTACTCATCCCATATACTTGGTCCCTTTCCATCTTCAAATGCTGCGCCCTCATACTGATCACAAAACAATCAAGATGTTGCTTAACACGCAAATAATCAAGTCTTGCAATGTATAGTCTTTGAAAAACCCAATTGAAAGGAACCCAAAAGTTCTGACCTGGTATGCCGATGATGCTACCCCAAAAACAAAATCTTGAGGAAAGCTCTTGCGATTGAATGAAGCTGTGTCGCTTTGGGTTGCAGCTAGGCTATTAAAACAAGAGCCAAAAACCAGCAGGAGGCTCAACAACAAGTAGCTTTGAATGGCCATATTTCAACTTGGTTTTGATTAGCAAAAAGGATGCCTAGCCTTTATATAGATGTTGGATGCGAGAAAACATCTCAAGGAAACAAGACTACTGTTAGAGATGACGAACACGCCATGGATCTCCAGAAAAGATACAGATGTTTTATGTGAGAAAACAGCTCCACAATCTAGATAACATTTAGAGATAGTTAGATGACATTGATTGACTATATATAGGAATATCTAGATGAAAGCCTTACTGTTTGAGGACGTATCATTTTGTTGAAGAACAAATTCAGCTGTGAGATATAGGCATACGGAAATAGCCATGCCTTGCTCAATCTACCTGTAAGACACTGCGCCAAAATTATGTTTTATTTATCAAAAGCAAAGTAGCCATTAATTGTTCTAATACACGAGAGGTGTAATAATACTACAAAAAAAAAGTTGGCACTGTGATTTTTTTTTAACAAAATAAAGTGCAATAAATGCTAGAAAACTTGTTATTTCATATTTTTTATGTTCTTTTATAATCCACATTTAAATACAATTTATACTTATTGATGGTTTTTTGCTTCTAGTTTGCAAATTCAAATTGTTTGCATAATTTTTAATCAAGATTATTCATTCAATAATGGCAGTATTTTATTTTATTTTTGTAGAGTTTAATTAGCCATCATTGAAAGGCAATCCATGTTTTTTCTCTAATCAAATTCAATCTTAAATTCATAACAAAGTGACTTTAATAAAGAAAAGGATAAAATTTTAATCGTGTATTATTACTAAATTATTAGAATATCACAAGGAATATCACATTGGTTTGCCTTTGAACTACATCTGTGATTTTTTCCAAATCATCAAGAGAGCCTTCCATATCATAAAAATCATTAGCAGTTGCGATAACTATAGCACTCTTTGCTACCATCATTCTGATATCAAAATCCTGTGGTAATGATGTGCTAGCAGCAATGGCAACTTAGCAATATGCAGTTTTCTCTCGGCCAAAACCCATGTCACTGAGGCCCCAGCTCTTAGACCACTTGTCTCAGACAACCCAGACATTAATTTCCTTTTATAACTACCTAGAACTACATTATAAAACATTTACTTTCCCTATGTGTTCCCTAGTCAGTTCTTCCGATTAACTCTTGTGTGTCGTTTGTTGAAACTCGTTGTTTTGCACACCCAGTTGCTCAAGTTTGTCATTATGAAGGCATGATAACCAATGACATGGTTATGGTTTGAAATGTTCAGTCTAAGAAATTATGACTTATGAGAGTCTATCTTATTTACCTAATGTCCTAAGATATTTATATTTCTTGTTCACGCC
This sequence comes from Populus alba x Populus glandulosa, assembly GCA_033617975.1. Classification (NCBI taxonomy): domain Eukaryota; kingdom Viridiplantae; phylum Streptophyta; class Magnoliopsida; order Malpighiales; family Salicaceae; genus Populus; species Populus alba x Populus glandulosa. Next base: position 4,172,984 of record CM066146.1, read on the forward strand.
TGCTTACATTGAGAGTTGAATGAAAATGAATTGGTGAAAATACTAATTGGTGTCTACCATTTGAAGTAGTATTTGACATGTTATCAGTGAAGTGTTTGTTGAATGTTGGTGATATGTTAGCTAAAATAATCATTGGTCGAGATAGGCTAAGAAAGATGGTGTCAACCTTGCATGAAAGTGTGTACCGGCAAAGAATATGTCAATAATAGCATAAAAAAGTTGGGGCGCGTGTGTGTGATGTGTGAGTTGTATTATGACTCCTCATAACTATAAAAACATTCAGTGTGTTTAGAAAGGTGATGGAGGAAAAATCGGTCCTTTAAGGTTGTTTATGAAGTTTGTTTCCTTGATGATGGTTAATATCTTAACTCGTGTGGTGGTGATATAAAGAGATCACGAATCTAGTAGGACTAGTGTTCATTCTTAGGAATTGATCTAGTATTGCATCTAGATCTTTTTTTATCAGGAAGCATACAAGTGAGAGTTAAAGGAGGATTTATGGAGATAGCCACACATATGGCTAGGATCTATGGAAAAGTGCTCTCTATAAGGAGAGCTACTACTTTAGAGTGAAGAAATATCGTGTAAATTTTGCATGTCATTTTATCCTTTTTTTTTGTTAAATCATAATTTTGTTTTTGCATCTAGTGTATGTAATGGAGTTGTGTGTTGAATTTTTTATTAATAGAGCAAAAGAGTGTGATGTTGTGCTTATATGATCAAACCATCATTGTTAAGCACTTGAACTTGATAAAAAAGTTATTAAAGATAGGGTGGTGGCCACTAGTGACATGCGAGTGCACTCTGTTTCGGATGCAATTCAAAGGACCTAAGGCAATTTGTTCGAGCTTTGACCCAAATGCGTAACTTTTTAATTACCATGCACCATTACATCATCAGCTAGAGCATTGATCAAATGATCATCATCACAAACATCTGAAAAGTTGATGCAAAAAAAAAAAAAAAACCGAAAGAAATAAAGAGCTATGGCATCATGACATGAGAGGGCCCAACATTTTGAGATTTTCACTGATCAGGTATAAATTATCAACGGCAAGAGAAAGGAAAATAATTCCTTACTCGTAACTTCAGATTTATTAAAGAACAAAATACACGATAAAGGATTACATCATGCCTCACTTGTGAAGATCACAATTAATACAATTCGGTGCCTATTTCTTGAGAAATTCCGTGAACCATTTGGCTGAGAGCTTAGGATGTCTTTTGAGCCCATCTTTATGATCGATATAATTCAAACCAAAACGTGATGTGTATCCTACCACCCACTCGAAGCCATCCATTAACGACCAAGCAAAATATCCTTTAACCTTCACACCATCCCTACCAAAACGAACAGATAAAGTTAGATTAATACTCTGATCTCAAGAAACTATTAACTTCCATGCTAGGGTGCTTATAATTCGTCATTTCAGAACAAAGCTTTTTCTAGCTCCTAAATGGAGGCATGCATGCACGCATACTGAGAACTTACTTGATGGCTTTCTGCACAAAAGAAAGATGCTGATGGAAATAATCGATCCTTTGGTTGTCAATGAGGGCTTCCTTTAGGGGCAACGTTGGGTTATCTGTCTCGTCAACACCTTCAGCAGAATAGGGGGGAGAGATATATTTCATATCAAAACTCAAAAGGAATCTACGAAACAAAAAGTAGCTTCCATTGTGTATTACAACAAGAAAGTAACTACTAAAAAGTATTTACCATTCTCGGTGATGTAAATAACTGGATCGTTGTATGCCTTCTTTATGTAAACCAAAAGATCATGAAGTCCGCTTGGGTAAACAAGGAGCCAAAAGGAGCCTGCCTGTAATTTCATGAAATCATGAGTAGGGTGCGAGTTCCAAGAATAGGGTTTGTTTTCTTTTTCTTGCTAAGATTTTATGGAAAGAAAAACTAGTAAGAAGTCTCTCTGTGTGTTAAAATCACAAATCACAAATTACATTAATTAAGAATATGAAATTAAGGGCTTATTGACTAGATGATTCATACCTTTGGACCGATGGGAATTCCATCACGTTCAACTGCACGCACAGCCAAAAGCTACTTGTTAGTATGGAATTATTAAGGAAAAAAAAATTCTAAACCATCTTGAAGTTGTTCGTTCTTACAGAAGGAAGCAACATGGGAATCTGTCTCATAGCTTGGGTGTGTATCATTAGATTGAGACTTATGGGCCACATAATTGGCAGAATAGTAATTCAATCCAATAAAATCAAATGATCCCTTTATAGATCCAGCTTGTTTCTTGGAGAATTTGGGCAATCTTTCCCCTACAAGAGATCTCATTGAACTTGGATATTCGCCACTGGTTAATGGACTCATAAACCTACAATAAATGACCCCAAAATAGTGCTATAAGAAATATTCATCAGTGAAGGAGTAGAGATGGGATGAAATTCAAGCAAACACATACCATCCAAGATTGAAATCGAGGGCTCGGCTGGCAGCCTCAAGGTCTTCTTTAGAATTAGACAATGGCACAAACCAATTTGATTGTAATGTAATCCCTATCTTGCCCTTTTGTTTTGCCTACAAATTAATATTTTAGCCACTTAAATCACAATGTATAGGCAATTAAAAAAAAAAACTAAGAAGATGGAATCGTTATTCAGATCAAATTGAGTCATCCCTTCTTCCAAAAATAATAATCGGAGAATGGTGTAGGAATGATGAGATAAACCTGAAACCTTGTCCTGTACAGTTTCACAGCAGCAGCATGAGCAAGGATTTGGTTGTGCGACACCGTGTATGGTTCTGCTCCTGCATCTCCACCAGTGCAGTTTTTCCCCATCCAAGCAGAACATCTACCTGGTGGGAACATGCCCGCAATATAGCCTTGCATGGTAAACATGGTTGGCTCGTTCAATGTGATCCAATGTTTAACTCGATCTCCAAAATTTTCGAAACAAATTTTCGCAAAGTCTTTGTAATCATTCCTGCATAATTCAGCAGATCCTGATTAACTCCGAGTGTTTAGTATTATTGGAAGAGGAAGGCAAGGAGATTTACTTACACGATTCTATCACTTAAAAATCCTCCATACTCGTCCTCTAGAGCCTGTGGAAGATCCCAGTGGAAAAGGGTGACAAATGGTTGTATGCCTGCAAATGATATAATTAAGAAACAGGTGAGTTATTTCTGCATGCACATGATTTAATTAATTATATTTGTTGAGAATTACTAGGTATTATATAGAATCATAACCATTGGCCAGGAGTTCATTGATGAGATTGTTGTAGTAATTAATTCCTTTCTGATTCACACCCCCGCACTTTTTTCCTTCTGAAAAAAAAAAACAAGAGGAAAAATTACTAGTAAGAATTTGAGCCTTCCATTTTTATCTTACTTTGTCGTTAGAATTTAGATACAAATCAATGAACATTTCAAAGATACTTGAATGCAATTGAGTCTTCTTACTTGGCAATATTCTAGGCCAAGAGATTGAGAATCTGTAGAAATCAAAGCCCATTTTCTTTATAATCTGAACATCCTCCTGCAAGAACATCATCGAAAAAAAAAAACACAAAACTAAGCTAAGAGTTCGTAGCTCGGGCCTCATATTTTGATGAAAAATAGGTACCCTAATGCAATATCATATAAATTTCTAAATTGAATTGATCTCTCGTATAGAAAAGTAAAATGATGATATCATAAAGCAAATAATTACAGAAATTGTTTAAAGAATACGAAGATATTTAGATATTTGAATTCTTAGAACACGGTGACTTGAAACATTTCAAAAGGCAAAATTGCTAGCTGGCTTCACATCCTATTTAAAACTATATGGTGACTTGAAACATTTAATAAAGCTGCTGCTATTTGGATTCTTTTCACAGAGATGGATAGACTACACTGTAAGAACTTGTCATAGTTTTTATGAGTCTTCCCTCGTCCATACCTTGTACCGATGATATGAATCTAGGGCGACATCTCCATTGCTTCCATTTGATATCTTACCTGCATTAATTTATTCATGGATAGCTTCAAAGTGAAAATCTTATAAATAGTGAAACATAATACGAGATCACCCTAATTATCATTCTTCATTAATACAATTATCTTGTATGGCCAAACCTTCATAAGAAAAATGAGTGAAAGAAACAAATTAAAGAAATAAAAGAGGCAGAGAGAGACAGACTTGGAAATTTATGTGTGTACTCATCCCATATACTTGGTCCCTTTCCATCTTCAAATGCTGCGCCCTCATACTGATCACAAAACAATCAAGATGTTGCTTAACACGCAAATAATCAAGTCTTGCAATGTATAGTCTTTGAAAAACCCAATTGAAAGGAACCCAAAAGTTCTGACCTGGTATGCCGATGATGCTACCCCAAAAACAAAATCTTGAGGAAAGCTCTTGCGATTGAATGAAGCTGTGTCGCTTTGGGTTGCAGCTAGGCTATTAAAACAAGAGCCAAAAACCAGCAGGAGGCTCAACAACAAGTAGCTTTGAATGGCCATATTTCAACTTGGTTTTGATTAGCAAAAAGGATGCCTAGCCTTTATATAGATGTTGGATGCGAGAAAACATCTCAAGGAAACAAGACTACTGTTAGAGATGACGAACACGCCATGGATCTCCAGAAAAGATACAGATGTTTTATGTGAGAAAACAGCTCCACAATCTAGATAACATTTAGAGATAGTTAGATGACATTGATTGACTATATATAGGAATATCTAGATGAAAGCCTTACTGTTTGAGGACGTATCATTTTGTTGAAGAACAAATTCAGCTGTGAGATATAGGCATACGGAAATAGCCATGCCTTGCTCAATCTACCTGTAAGACACTGCGCCAAAATTATGTTTTATTTATCAAAAGCAAAGTAGCCATTAATTGTTCTAATACACGAGAGGTGTAATAATACTACAAAAAAAAAGTTGGCACTGTGATTTTTTTTTAACAAAATAAAGTGCAATAAATGCTAGAAAACTTGTTATTTCATATTTTTTATGTTCTTTTATAATCCACATTTAAATACAATTTATACTTATTGATGGTTTTTTGCTTCTAGTTTGCAAATTCAAATTGTTTGCATAATTTTTAATCAAGATTATTCATTCAATAATGGCAGTATTTTATTTTATTTTTGTAGAGTTTAATTAGCCATCATTGAAAGGCAATCCATGTTTTTTCTCTAATCAAATTCAATCTTAAATTCATAACAAAGTGACTTTAATAAAGAAAAGGATAAAATTTTAATCGTGTATTATTACTAAATTATTAGAATATCACAAGGAATATCACATTGGTTTGCCTTTGAACTACATCTGTGATTTTTTCCAAATCATCAAGAGAGCCTTCCATATCATAAAAATCATCAGCAGTTGCGATAACTATAGCACTCTTTGCTACCATCATTCTGATATCAAAATCCTGTGGTAATGATGTGCTAGCAGCAATGGCAACTTAGCAATATGCAGTTTTCTCTCGGCCAAAACCCATGTCACTGAGGCCCCAGCTCTTAGACCACTTGTCTCAGACAACCCAGACATTAATTTCCTTTTATAACTACCTAGAACTACATTATAAAACATTTACTTTCCCTATGTGTTCCCTAGTCAGTTCTTCCGATTAACTCTTGTGTGTCGTTTGTTGAAACTCGTTGTTTTACACACCCAGTTGCTCAAGTTTGTCATTATGAAGGCATGATAACCAATGACATGGTTATGGTTTGAAATGTTCAGTCTAAGAAATTATGACTTATGAGAGTCTATCTTATTTACCTAATGTCCTAAGATATTTATATTTCTTGTTCACGCCTGCTTACATTGAGAGTTGAATGAAAATGAATTGGTGAAAATACTAATTGGTGTCTACCATTTGAAGTAGTATTTGACATGTTATCAGTGAAGTGTTTGTTGAATGTTGGTGATATGTTAGCTAAAATAATCATTGGTCGAGATAGGCTAAGAAAGATGGTGTCAACCTTACATGAAAGTGTGTACCGGCAAAGAATATGTCAATAATAGCATAAAAAAGTTGGGGCGCGTGTGTGTGATGTGTGAGTTGTATTATGACTCCTCATAACTATAAAAACATTCAGTGTGTTTAGAAAGGTGATGGAGGAAAAATCGGTCCTTTAAGGTTGTTTATGAAGTTTGTTTCCTTGATGATGGTTAATATCTTAACTCGTGTGGTGGTGATATAAAGAGATCACGAATCTAGTAGGACTAGTGTTCATTCTTAGGAATTGATCTAGTATTGCATCTAGATCTTTTTTTATCAGGAAGCATACAAGTGAGAGTTAAAGGAGGATTTATGGAGATAGCCACACATATGGCTAGGATCTATGGAAAAGTGCTCTCTATAAGGAGAGCTACTACTTTAGAGTGAAGAAATATCGTGTAAATTTTGCATGTCATTTTATCCTTTTTTTTTGTTAAATCATAATTTTGTTTTTGCATCTAGTGTATGTAATGGAGTTGTGTGTTGAATTTTTTATTAATAGAGCAAAAGAGTGTGATGTTGTGCTTATATGATCAAACCATCATTGTTAAGCACTTGAACTTGATAAAAAAGTTATTAAAGATAGGGTGGTGGCCACTAGTGACATGCGAGTGCACTCTGTTTCGGATGCAATTCAAAGGACCTAAGGCAATTTGTTCGAGCTTTGACCCAAATGCGTAACTTTTTAATTACCATGCACCATTACATCATCAGCTAGAGCATTGATCAAATGATCATCATCACAAACATCTGAAAAGTTGATGCAAAAAAAAAAAAAAAACCGAAAGAAATAAAGAGCTATGGCATCATGACATGAGAGGGCCCAACATTTTGAGATTTTCACTGATCAGGTATAAATTATCAACGGCAAGAGAAAGGAAAATAATTCCTTACTCGTAACTTCAGATTTATTAAAGAACAAAATACACGATAAAGGATTACATCATGCCTCACTTGTGAAGATCACAATTAATACAATTCGGTGCCTATTTCTTGAGAAATTCCGTGAACCATTTGGCTGAGAGCTTAGGATGTCTTTTGAGCCCATCTTTATGATCGATATAATTCAAACCAAAACGTGATGTGTATCCTACCACCCACTCGAAGCCATCCATTAACGACCAAGCAAAATATCCTTTAACCTTCACACCATCCCTACCAAAACGAACAGATAAAGTTAGATTAATACTCTGATCTCAAGAAACTATTAACTTCCATGCTAGGGTGCTTATAATTCGTCATTTCAGAACAAAGCTTTTTCTAGCTCCTAAATGGAGGCATGCATGCACGCATACTGAGAACTTACTTGATGGCTTTCTGCACAAAAGAAAGATGCTGATGGAAATAATCGATCCTTTGGTTGTCAATGAGGGCTTCCTTTAGGGGCAACGTTGGGTTATCTGTCTCGTCAACACCTTCAGCAGAATAGGGGGGAGAGATATATTTCATATCAAAACTCAAAAGGAATCTACGAAACAAAAAGTAGCTTCCATTGTGTATTACAACAAGAAAGTAACTACTAAAAAGTATTTACCATTCTCGGTGATGTAAATAACTGGATCGTTGTATGCCTTCTTTATGTAAACCAAAAGATCATGAAGTCCGCTTGGGTAAACAAGGAGCCAAAAGGAGCCTGCCTGTAATTTCATGAAATCATGAGTAGGGTGCGAGTTCCAAGAATAGGGTTTGTTTTCTTTTTCTTGCTAAGATTTTATGGAAAGAAAAACTAGTAAGAAGTCTCTCTGTGTGTTAAAATCACAAATCACAAATTACATTAATTAAGAATATGAAATTAAGGGCTTATTGACTAGATGATTCATACCTTTGGACCGATGGGAATTCCATCACGTTCAACTGCACGCACAGCCAAAAGCTACTTGTTAGTATGGAATTATTAAGGAAAAAAAAATTCTAAACCATCTTGAAGTTGTTCGTTCTTACAGAAGGAAGCAACATGGGAATCTGTCTCATAGCTTGGGTGTGTATCATTAGATTGAGACTTATGGGCCACATAATTGGCAGAATAGTAATTCAATCCAATAAAATCAAATGATCCCTTTATAGATCCAGCTTGTTTCTTGGAGAATTTGGGCAATCTTTCCCCTACAAGAGATCTCATTGAACTTGGATATTCGCCACTGGTTAATGGACTCATAAACCTACAATAAATGACCCCAAAATAGTGCTATAAGAAATATTCATCAGTGAAGGAGTAGAGATGGGATGAAATTCAAGCAAACACATACCATCCAAGATTGAAATCGAGGGCTCGGCTGGCAGCCTCAAGGTCTTCTTTAGAATTAGACAATGGCACAAACCAATTTGATTGTAATGTAATCCCTATCTTGCCCTTTTGTTTTGCCTACAAATTAATATTTTAGCCACTTAAATCACAATGTATAGGCAATTAAAAAAAAAAACTAAGAAGATGGAATCGTTATTCAGATCAAATTGAGTCATCCCTTCTTCCAAAAATAAGAATCGGAGAATGGTGTAGGAATCATGTGTTAAACCTGAAACCTTGTCCTGTACAGTTTCACAGCAGCAGCATGAGCAAGGATTTGGTTGTGCGACACCGTGTATGGTTCTGCTCCTGAATCTCCACCAGTGCAGTTTCTTCCCATCCAAGCAGAACATCTACCTGGTGGGAACATGCCCGCAATATAGCCTTGCATGGTAAACATGGTTGGCTCGTTCAATGTGATCCAATGTTTAACTCGATCTCCAAAATTTTCGAAACAAATTTTCGCAAAGTCTCGATAATCATACCTGCATAATTCAGCAGATCCTGATTAACTCCGAGTGTTTAGTATTAGAGGAAGACGAAGGCAAGGAGATTTACTTACACGATTCTATCACTTAAAAATCCTCCATACTCGTCCTCTAGAGCCTGTGGAAGATCCCAGTGGAAAAGGGTGACAAATGGTTGTATGCCTGCAAATGATATAATTAAGAAACAGGTGAATTATTTCTGCATGCACATGATTTCATTATATTTGTTGAGAATTACTAGGTATTATATAGAATCATAACCATTGGCCAGGAGTTCATTGATGAGATTGTTGTAGTAATTAATTCCTTTCTGATTCACACCCCCGCACTTTTTTCCTTCTGAAAAAAAAACAAAAGAGGAAAAATTTCTAGTAAGAATTTGAGCCTTCCATTTTTATCTTATCTTACTTTGTCGTTAGAATTTAGATACAAATCAATGAACATTTCAAAGATACTTGATTGCAATTGAGTCTTCTTACTTGGCAATATTCTAGGCCAAGAGATTGAGAATCTGTAGAAATCAAAGCCCATTTTCTTTATAATCTGAACATCCTCCTGCAGGAACATCATCGAACAAAAAAACACAAAACTAAGCTAACAGTTCATAGCTCAGGCCTCATATTTTGATGAAAAACAGGTACCCTAATGCAATATCATATCTATAAATTTCTAAATTGAATGGATCTCTCGTATGGAAAAGTAAAAGGATGATATCCTCCTAAGGCATGGAATATTTTTCTATGTCTTTAAGTCATATAATTCCTTTTCAAGCCTAAATAATTACAGAAACTGTTTAAAGAATACGATGATCTTTGGATATTTGAATTCTTAGAACATGGCGACTTGAAACATTTCAAAAAGCAAATTTGCTGGCTTCACATCCTATTTAAAACTATATGGTGACTTGAAACATTTCATAAAGCGGCTAGTATTTGGATAGACTACACTGTAAGAACCTATAGTAGTTTTTATGAGTCTTCCCACGTCCATACCTTGTACCGATGATATGAATCTAGGGCGACATCTCCATTGCTGCCATTTGATATCTTGCCTGCATTAATTTATGCATGGATAACTTCAAAGTGAAAATCTTATAAACAGTGAAACATACTACGAGATCACCCTAATTATCATTCTTCATTAATACTTTTATCATCCTTCATAAGAAAAATGAGTGAAAGGAACAAATTAAAGAATTAGAAGAGGCGGAGAGTGACAGACTTGGAAATTTATGTGTGTACTCATCCCATATACTTGGTCCCTTTCCATCTTCAAATGCTGCGCCCTCATACTGATCACAAAACAATCAAGATGTTGCTTAACACACAAATAATCAAGTCTTGCAATGTATAGAATCTTTGAAAAACCCAATTGAAAGGAACCCAAAAGTTCTGACCTGGTATGCCGATGATGCTACCCCAAAAACAAAATCTTGAGGAAAGCTCTTGCGATTGAATGAAGCTGTGTCACTTTGGGTAGCAGCTAGGCTATTAAAACAAGAGCCAAAAACCAGCAGGAGGCTCAACAACAAGTAGCTTTGAAGGGCCATATTTCAACTTGGTTTTGATTAGCAAAAAGGATGCCTAGCCTTTATATAGATGTTGGATGCGAGAAAACATCCCAAGGAAACAAGACGACTGTTAGAGATGACGAGCACGCCATGATCTCCAGAAAAGATACAGATGTTTTATGTGAGAAAACAGCTCCACAAACTAGATAACATTTAGAGATAGTTAGATGACGATGATTGACTATATATAGGAATATCTAGATGGAAGCCTTACTGTTTGAGGGCGTATCATTTTGTTGAAGATCGAATTCAGCTGTGAGATATAGGCTTACGGAAATAGCCATGCCTTGCTCAATCTACCTGTAAGACACTGCGCCAAAATTATGTTTTATTTATCGAAAGCAAAGTGGCCATTAATTGTTCTAATACACGAGTTTTTAATGGAATGATGAACTCTCCAATATGCTTAAGTCAATAGATGTACGAGGAGAAAATAATGTACAAAAGAATTGAGATTGTTATGGTTTGAAGCTTTTGAATTGTGTGAAGAGTGATTATGGAAGAGTGCTCTCTATAAGAAGAGTGATTACTTCAAAGAGTGGGAATATCATGCAAACTTTGCATGTCATTTTATCCCTTTTTTTGTGAAATCATAGTTGCCTCTTTGCATCTAGTTTATGCAATGGAGTTGTGTGTTGAGTTTCTTGTTAATAGAATAGAATAGTGTGATGTTGCTCTTGTATGGCCAAACCAACATTGTTAAGTACTTGAACTCAAGTTATTAGAGATATAGGGAAATTGAAGTTCTTGTGGGAGAGAGATCAATAAATCTCCCTTGTCTTGGAGTTTGTTTTGCTATGGAAAGAGTTTTTGTGAGTAATGAAAGGTGATGAACTGACTTTTTATTCAATTTTTATAAACAAAACCACTAATAAAGTTGTGAAAACACTTCACATAAAAAAATAGACTTTCCATTGGTTGTGATTCTAGACCAAGATGTGTGGGCTTTTAAATATAGGCTTGTGTCTATGCTTGAATGTCCCTGAAAAAAGAAGTCCATCATAAAATAAAAGACTCTTCAATGCTTAAGTTAATGGGTGTATCAAGAGAAAATAATGTGAGAATGGAGAGAAATTGAATTGTGTTTGAAATATTTAGTTTGAGAAATTATGACTTATGAAAACATTTCTCATTTACCTAGTGACCTAAGTTATTTATAGACATTAATAACATTAGCTTATCTTGGTTGCATGATAATTGATTGGTAAAAATATTGTTGCCCGCTATTGAAAGTAGTGTTTAACAAGTTATTGATGAAGTGTTTGGTGAATATTAGTGGCAAGTTGGCTAAAAGTAATCATTGGTCAAGATTGGCTAAGAAAGATAGTGTTAATCTTGTATAAAAGTGTACTTGCAAAAAAATATGTTTTTAAAAGCATAAAAATCTTATGTGCTTGACCGGTGCGTGGTACTCTTTTTAACTCAAAAAATATTCTTTGTTTTTTGAAAAGGTAGAATGAGGAGGAAGAGGAAAATTTTGGTTGGTTGAAACTTGGTTCAAATGGTGTAGCATGGTTGGTGGCTACAAACTAGTAGGGTGGTGGCCACGGGTGACATGGGAGTGCAATATGTTCCGATTGCTATCCAAATAACCCGAGGTAATTTGTTTTAGTTTCGACTCAAACGCAGAACTTTTTTTTTAACATGCACCATTACTTTGCATAATCCCTCCTTTTTTATTTTTTTTTTATTTGTTTCATTTATTTAATAAAAACAATTAAATCAATGTCTAAATAATTTTGGATGATTTGAATAAAAAAAAAAGGCATCCCTCTAATTAAAACCTCTTTATCTTATTAATGAGTTTCCTTTTTATCTAGATTTTTTCAACCAGAATATTTTTTAAAACATCTTATCATAATCATAAAAGCAAGTCTAAATTAAATAAAAATAATATTATAATAATTCTGATGCGAATGTATTAAGAAATATAACCTAAGACTCCACCCAAACATTGTCGTGGGGAATGTTTTGGCAATGTTATTAAACATAACCTTGTCTACTATCTTAGGGCCTTGCTTAATCCAATTTTAAAATTGAACATGATTTGAGTTGATCTTATACAACTCAATCTACCAAGCATGTTCAAAGTTAAATCGGTCAATCCATTTAAAACCTAATTTGAATCTAAAGAAGTTGAAGATGGCATCGTTTCAACCTTTTTTAATACTAAATTGACAATGATTTGAATTGACCTCACATTCAGTTGGGATAATCAGCTAAAGCTTCAACCCGGGTTATGAATTTGATTGTTTACTAACTTATTTTTTGGAATATATTTTTTATTTAATTAAATAATAATTAAAAATAAATATACTGAAGAAGATAATCGAATAAAATTTAAGGGGGGGGAACTAAAAACACATCATGGAGATTGTACAAAAAAAGCAATTACTAATATTAAAAATAGAGAGAGAGAGAGAGAGAATGTTATAACCTTATTAAAAAATGAATGGTATTTGATAAAATAAATATCAAGTATGTTTTAGTATTTAATAAAATAATATCTCAAATAAATTTATATTTAATTTATTTTAATGGATTTTAATTAAAACTGAAGAACTATTTGGATGGGCCCTTGCTTGGCCCAAGTCCTAAATTAAATTAGTCTATAGTTCATTTTATATGACCGGATCAACTAAGCGATTTTATTCCCTATCCAATTAATCTAGCAATAAACCTAATTTGACCTTGAAAAAATTTACATGTGACTTCTTAACATTTCTTAAATGGATCATCATTTTAATAGGGCAATCAGTTTATCATTGACCCACAAGGATGAACAAGTCATTCCAATTTATTTTTTTCATTTATTAATAGATATTATATTCGATTTAAGATTTAATTCAATGCTCATCTTGTTTTTTATTCAATAATTAGCTTATGATTTGACCCATGATGATCATTAGCATTAGGCCGTAGAATTTCCAAAAGCATAAATTTATTATTTTATTAATTTTTTAACCATAAGTATTTATGACAAAAATGTCAGTTTATCCAGAAATATTGATACATTTTATATATTGCTATATTTTTATAAGCATGGTATATTTGTGCGTGTATTTATATGTCATCCACATGTCTTGCACATAAATATTCAGAGTACATGACTTTTTACTTTACTTTGATTCATAATTCAAAAGTTATTTTTATAAACAACTTATAACAAAAATAAATTAAAATAATTTTTCGTTAGAAACATATTTGTTAAAAATAATCCAAACAACTGATTTGAAGGAAAAAATATTATATAAGTCATAATCAATAAGTTAAAAGTTAAAAATTTTAATTTTTTGATTAAATCAAAATTGTGACTGAGAAATCGAGTTAATTTTAATTTAATCAAAAGTTAAAACAAAGAATGTAACCTAACCAAACAGTTCGTTAAGTTAGAAAGGTAAAACACAATTTAAATCAATTTGTGAAAAATACACCAACTACTACCTTTAGCCTGACTTTGGGATTTTAATTTAAGTTAGTTTTTAACATTTGAAACAAAGAAAAGTCATGAATATATTCAAGTAGAAACAATTCTCGACTTAAATCAAACATTTATTATAAAATTAAATCAAAAGTGTATTTTCTTAAGAAGTTCATTGTTTTTAACTTGTAAATTCTCATTTAAGCTACCTCCATTCTTCAAAAAAATATATTATTTTAAATAAATTTTACCAAACATATCTCTAACTTGACTTATTTCTATCATATATTATTTATGAAAAAAGAAATGCAACTCGAAATCAAAAGACTTCTATAAATCATGTCAGACATAAACTTAAGCTCTCTCGTTAAAATTAAATGAGAAATTCTAATTTTATCTATCAATAGCATCACCCTCCTTAACAAAAACTATAATTTCTAGCTTCTGAAAACAATTCTATCCTCAAAAGAAACAAATGAAAAACCTGTTGATGATGAGATCAAATCGAGAGAGCAAAAGAATTATAAAACTACTCAGAACCAATAACATTTACACATGAACTAATGTTATAGACAAGACATGTCCAGAAATGCGATCACACATAGTAAACACCATTTCTCACTTCCTCATAATTTGAGATTTCTTAACATACAAAACAGTATTGCTTGGAATCTTAAAAATTGCAAGGTAAAAAGTCTTAGCAATATTGCGTTTCATCAATAAACAGAAGTTCCCGCTGCTCAACCAACCCCTTAAACAACCACTGCCAGTATCTACTTTTGGAGGTCCAACACCAAAATTAGCATAAATACTTGCTCATCAGGAAAGAGAAATGCAGTTTGCCTTACAGTACCTATTAATCCACAAGTTGCTCGAAACAATGGAGCACGAGGTATGAAAGAGAATGAACAAGGAACAAGCCACCTTAACTAACAGATTATGCTTTTTGTTGCTGACAGTTGACACAAAATTATATTTACATACCTGAGATATCTGCGCAGGAAGCAGCTGCTACAGTTGACAATAAATGATTCGATAATATAATATAAACTGTGATACAGAACTTGAGAAAGGGAATTGTGTTCCTAAGTTTCTTATGCGCCATAATCTCCATTAGAATACTTCTCTTCTGGATAATAAAACGCATTCACAGTATTTCCTCCAAATTTCCTCCCATTTAGTGCATTTCTTGCGTTTGCGCAACTAATGGTATCAGAATACTCCAAGAAAACCTGCAAGAAATAAGAGTACAAGGTGCTATTACTACAAAATATCTATTACTACAAGGTGCACCATAATCTCAGATTCTCTGATATTACTATCTCCACGCGAATAGTTCCCTTTGTTTTCAAACCAGGCAGCAAGTACAAAATTGGAGGAATGAATGCAGATACTTTCAGAAGTATCAGGAAAAAGTGAGACAGAGCTCAGCAATAAATACATAGGTTAAAAACAGGTGCAGCACAAGGACACCACATACCTTTCCAGCGCCAGGCATTTTCTCTTCATCCTGACTTGGGCGAGGAATAACAACATTGATCAAGGTTCCTAATCACACGACCAAGCAAATATTATAAGCAGTAATAAACTGCTCGTACCAAAGAGCTGCATATTAGAAACAAGGAGAATAGCAATTTCCATGATAAGATCCCTGTAAAGCTACATCTAGTCTGTCACTAAAGAAATTTTTTATCCAAAAGAAGAATGCAATGAAAAACAACAACAGATTAAGAATTTGCATCTTACAAATAGTTCTAGTTCAAATTTTCAATGTAGAAAAGAATAAATAGTGATGCACATGTAACAACTGTGTGGGCACAGATGCACAGAGATGTACTTGCATGAATGCGCAAGTGCTTGCGCATACCAGACAAACACGCAACCATGCATGGGTACACTCATGCACCCCCCCCACAGGCAAAAAGAAATAACAAGGAGGTAGAATATAATTAAATCTTTATGAACATACCAAATTTACAACATTCTTCCCGCATATCTTCTAATATTTCTTCATACTCTTCATCATCTGCTAGTACTTCCATGGTAATAGCCTTTATCAGAAAGGGGATAGAAGAGAATTAGATTTATCAATCATTCAATCAGCATAAATCCATTAAACAAAAGATAAAAAAAAAAAACTGATCGTGAATCAAAACTGTATGCAAAAACAGATGGGTGATCTAAGCTCACAGTTGCAATATGCAATGATTATATATTAGAATAAACATTTGGAATATCATGGCATACTTCATTTGGGGATGAAGGAACAGGGACAAGTAGAGGAAAATCATCAGAGTGCTCACAAAACAAGCTTCCCTTCTAAGCATTTTGGAACTCTCATTATTTCCTCTCATTCTCCCAATTCTTTAAATAGCAGGTAGTGATAGTGGTAATAGCAGCAAAGCAGAAAATAAAACCATGAACTAGAAAAAGGCTGTATGGCACCTCAGTCAAGCATAAAACTTTAGATGGAGTGTATGCAGATTCTGCCAACGGTATCCCTACTCCAGGAAGATTCATAACACCAGCTTGCAAGGCCATTTTCTGCAAGCAAAAACCATATGTGAGCCTATACCATAGATTTAAAACTGAAAAAATATAACAATAGACATATTCTTTTACCTGGATAGCTATATGCTGTTGAGCTTGAGCCAAAATATTTTCCTGTTCTGACTTGGACTGCCCACCACTGTTTCAGGCAACATGCATCAACTAAAGTGTGCAAAGTCATGAATTCAAACATTGATGTAAAAGTATCATCTGAAGCCACACACGCACATTCTCATAGCTTAGGGTCTATGGAACAAACACAATTTAGGCGCAGAACAAAATAATAAAGTTATTCCAAAACAAATTTTACAAGTCCCTCCATGCTTTATTTTTTTTTCTTCTTAAGTTCAACAAATACAACACATTCTTTCATTTCATTCTTGATTGTGGCTAGTTTTCACATCACCCACAAAACATGTGAAACAACAAAGAATGGGAAGGAATTTGATTGACAGAAATGATCGATTTATTGCCGTCCTTCAACTTACATCCACAAATCACAATCAGTCTGGTTTAACTGACCTCAACATATGGATTTTCAAAATGTAGAAACTTCAACTTAAATAAAAATGTCCATGGCTTAATTAACGTCAAGCCCCTTACCCCCACATCCCCAGCTCTCCCAACACACGCATGTACATGTCTTTTGTCTCAGTCATTTAGTGGGACAAGATATTCACTTATAACCAGCGAACTTCATGAATTTGAGGGGCTAGTCGAAAAGTTCACCCTTTGCTTATAGCCTTAGACAACAGATGCAATGCACAGGCAACAGTCAGCTACATCATCAACTTTGGGCCCTCCACAGGTCCACACAATCCTACCAATTAGGTTTGTAATGGTAGTAAGATTGAATGGATAGCCAAAAAGAGCAATGACACCTCAGGGAGGGTTAGTTTTTTTCATAGGGTCTCGAAAAGGGTCTTCAACCATTCAACTGTATCTGGATCTAAATACCATGTATATATATCATGGATCTGCTAATTTATGCATATCTCATGTTGCAGTCATGTCTGGAACGTCCTTGAACTTCATTTTATCTTCAGTGACTTATTTTGCCTCTGGTGTATGATAGGGGATTAAATAAAGCTTAGAAAGGTGAGGACAAAATCAAGGCCAAGGAAAGCAATAATTTCTTTCTTTTTCACTGAAAATATAAATATAAAGGCCAAATAAGAATATAATTGCTATTACTGATAGAGAAACAATAATCTCATACCGCCTTGAAACCAATCAAATTTATCTGAATAATTGTAAGAGGATTGTTTCTATCACTGAAAGAAAGAGAATAATTCCTAGACTATTTTATGTTTCACACAACCCACTAAACACCAAAATATATTCACTGGGCCACACTCCAAACACCAATCAATCTCTACTAATTCATTGAAGAGCGATGTGAAGGAGGAAAAACATGAAACAACTCTTGTTCTCTCTGTAAAAGCACGAATTTCAATATTTGTACTTGTATAAACATGCACACTTGTGTGTAAGCGTGCAGGCGCTCTGTTCCCAGTCCATACTTTCAACATTAGTGAATCTCGTGTCACTTGTGAATTTGGAAACTAGAAGTCCCAAGTCTAGAATTTATCATACTGTTGAAGTACGTGGAAATCAGCAACACAATAAGAAGACTGAGCTTCCAGAAAGCTCAAGAGAAAGGATAAGTTTTGAATGAAACTTGTGTCATCTACAGGCATGATTTCCACCAGTGCCAATTTTAGAAGAAAAAATTGGGGCTAAGAAACTTTACAAAAAGAAAATTTGCAAAAACTGGCAAGGCTACCATATAAAAGCATGGCAGTAAAAGTATATGCAAGGTAGCATAAAAGGGAGTGTACCATTTTGATGCATGCAGGAGGAATGACAATATAAATTCCAGCCAAATCCAGGCTCATTAGATTAAAAAGACTGACCTTTCAGTAGCACGTCGCACAGTTAGAGTTTTATCTCCCATTTTCAAGCCATTTAGAGCAGCACATGCAATATCAGTCACCGCAGGATCCTGAAGTACTTTCACATTACTCACCATTTAGAGATAAAAAAAAAGGACACCCCAAAATTATACACACATAACTATACATTTCATCTAAAACAAGCTTGAAAAGCAGGTTTTTAACAGTCAATTCTAAATCCAACCTAAGACGCGAAAAGCTTATGTTGAATTTCAGCAGCCCATATACTTTTAAGATCAAAACATAATATGTTTAGCTGTTGAGACACATACCAAATGATTATAATGTTTCAAATCACTCACCTGATAGACACAGAAACCATATCCTTTTGAGTTCCCAGTGTCTCTGTCCTTCACAAGGTCAAAACCACGGAGAGGTCTGTGTAGATCAAGAGCATACCATTGCAACAGTTAAAACATCTATATCGCATCCAAACTACTTAAAATTAGATTAATGAATATGAGGAGCCAAAAACACAAAGAAAACGACAACTGTGGCAAGAAAATTGTAAATGAAAGACAAGTATGGTAGAGCTTCATACCCAAAAGATTCTAGCAACTCTCTAATCTGTAACTCAGTAAAGTAATATGGCAATCCACCCACAAAGACACGATCAGGTCCTTCTGCTCCGCTAATTGTACTGAAAATCAGATTATGAATAAGCAAACCACAAGTCAAGGAAGATCCTTTAACTGAATGTTAAATCCATCTCTGCTGATGCAAATGGACAGACAGTAGTGTATTATATCAACAATAACAAAAACACAATTAGTAAGACAAACTCCAACTGAAATTAAATAATCATTGATGCCAGAATAATGGAAAGAGATGCTTAACCAATCTTCAAATTAAAAAAAAAGGAAGCACTTGCTTACCCTGGTACAAGACCAACAGCAGCTAAGTTAAGGAGAGGACTTGGCTGACTAGGACCCAGAGTCGCAGCCAATGATGGATTGTAGTCAGTAGGCCTCCGAACTCTCACAGCAACCCCCTAGAGATACCAAATATGCATGTCAAGTAAATAAGTAGTACCAACACATAGAGCATGTGCCAATTTAAATGCACTTTATGAGATCCACATCCATGAAAATGAATGCAAAAAATATTAAAGCATATAGTAATCTTTTTACCAAACTCTTGCCATAAACATCTTAAAATTAAAGCCCCAAAGCATGAGGATAAACAAACCACCAAAAGCACTCAGTATCCTAACCAAATATTCTTGAATAGTTCATTCTTGTCAAATACCACAACAGGTTTATGAATAGTTAACTGTTGACAAAGGATGCACAAAGAGCCATTATACATCTATAAGCACATTTTCCTGATGAATAAGTTCATAAGTTACAAACTACTAACCATCTCCCACTATTACTACAGCTAGCTGAAGCCCAAAGTCTCCCATGTAACAGAAGTTAATGACAGTCAACAACAAAAGGTTTGGCAAGCATGGGTTTTAGAAAACTAATATACATATAATCTACATCCATATGCTAATGAGTCTTATCCGTCAAACTACCATTTGCCATTTAATATTCTATACACTGGTAGTTAGAGGAAAAATTTACATAATAATCCAAAATATCACATATTACTCCTTTGCTAAATGTGACAAGAAATAATGAAAATATAATTTTTGCCTCAAAAATAATTCCATCTAAAGCCATTGCATTGCTTGCTTCTTCAACAGTTCTCATCTCCACGAATGCGAATTTCTTCTCGTGATTTATGTATACATTCACCACTGCATCACCTGCAAGAGAAAAGATTGGATTGTGCACCACAATTAAATAAAATGTTTGAAATACGTCCAGATGAACTCTGGTAAGGATATTAACAAGATGAACTACCTGGACCAGCAGCATTTCCTCCAATGGAAGCCATAATATGGCTAAAGAATGCTGCAATTGTCTGTTTCAAAACATAAGAAACCATATAATGTTCCAATATTGCAAGGAAATCTCCCTAAATATTGGTAAGATGCAAGAAAGGAGATGTTCAAAAGATTCAAAGTGATAAATCAAATACCTTGACTGTAGCCAGTCATAGAACATCATGAATGGACAACCTTAATAAAATATAATATTGTATCCCCTCAATACATAACAGTTAGCAAGTTAGACCCTGACAGGTAGCTGCATCTACAAAAATTTCTGAAAGAACTCATGTGACATAGAGCTAATAAAAGAAAATGTCTTCAAAGATCCACTTATTAATACTGCTTGGAAGATAAATAGCACTTTGAATGCTACAAAAGCCTTTTACAGCATTCATCTTAGAATTCCTAATACATTGATCTTTACTAGATTTTTAAAATCAAATATCAAGAGTGATAACTCCTAGAATGCACTCACAATATAATACCATAAAAATTCCAAAAGCAGTAACAAAAAAATTGCAGTTTCACATAGGAAACAAAGATGGTGTGAAAAAGACAACGTGAAGAAACACAATTCATGAACTTATAAAAGCATTTTGCAATGCTAAATTACAAGTTTTAAAATGTTGAAGAATGTTAACAGTCAAAAAAAAATTCAAAAAATTTTGAGTCCATGATAATTTTTTTATAAAAGTATTTAATCACACAAGCAGGAAACCAAAAACTGAGGTTGAACCTGTTCATTAGCCAGGGGAGGGAGACCACCAACATAAACACGTCGTGCATGCCTTGTTGCCTGAAAGAAAGAAACACAAAGAATAAGATCATGGTGAATCCATAGATACATACTTTTTACAGGTAATACGAATAAGCATCATCGTATATCCACCTGCTGGGTCATGGCCTGGGCAGGCATTAATGGAAAAACTCCAAACTGTAACACGAAATAAGAGAAATTATATGCACACATGCACAAAACGTATACATCTATAAAAAAAATGCAAGAAATTTGAAATTTATGTATTCCGAAAGAAAAGGTGCACCTGTGTTGTTCCAAATTGTAAAGCGTTCTGTACCACTCCTGGCATTGTTTGAGGAAGACTTGGCAGTTGTCCAGCATCATTAACTAAAAGGAACATATTATTATAGAGGAGTGAGTCATGGAGCTAAAAAAGGAAGAGATATGCTAACTGCATATATATTGATCAAAAAAATATCCTGCTGATAAATTTAATAACATCAGATGTATGGAAGCTCAGAACTATCAACCTCATCATAAAGCTAGATAAAGAAGCCTATTTCATACCTAAAGTACGACTCAAATAATAAAGAAATGAATTCCATCACTGGAGATGCTAGGGAAATATTTGTAAGTCTACCAAATGGCACTCTTTTCAGTTGAGGACGAACAAGATCCAGCTAATTGATGCATTGTTTCTCCGTTGAACATTAAATCTACAGTGGTCCCTCCAATGGGTAGGACGGTGGGACATGTAGCCCAACATTGCCTTCTTACCCAAATGATAAACATAAACACAAACAAACAACAGACAACAACCAAAAAACAGAATGATGCTTCTCAGTTTCAGTAGTAAACAATAGATAAAAACTAAAAGGAAAGGAAATAAGTTTCTTTCAAAATAAAATTTATAACTTTACTAGAAGGTGGCGTCAATAGCAGACTGAAAATGCTATCCTATAAGAAACTACTGTACTAGAATGGTAGAACCTATGTATATATAAGGCAGAGACTAGATCCAAACCTGCCACAGCAGCACCAGGAAGCATGCCCACCTCAGATGGAGCCATGTCAAAACCACTTTTCCGCTTGCTGTCAACAAAATTAATCTTAAGAAGGTCATGATGAAACAATATAATCTTTAAGAAATATTATTTTAATTATGACATTTCAAAGAAATTAGAGTAATTTTCAATACAACAAACGAAAGATAATCAAGAAAAGGTAATTACTCAAAGGAACAGGAGAGAAAGGAAAGGAAATAAAAATAAATTAATAAGATTATGATAATCAGTAGTAGTGCCATGAAAATTCTTCTGGTAGAAGCAGATTAGAAAGGTAATCGTAATAAAATTGTAAGGGTTTTGCTATGTGAAGGTGAACCAAGTGCAATTCTAACCCCAACAGCAACACAAATTGCAGTTATATTTCTCTAATAGTCGAGAGCGTTTGGAAACGCAGTTTTACCCGCATTTCTAAAAAAATTAATATTTTTTTTTTGCCAAAAATTAATATTTTTTGTATATTTTGGATCGTTTTGATACGTTGATCTCAAAAATAATTTTTAAAAAATGAAAAAACATCATTTTGATGCATTTCAGCACGAAAAGCACTTTGAAAAGTAACTACAACCACACTCCCAAACAGGCCCAGTGCCATGAGAAACTTCGATTATACTGCACAATGACAACCTCATAGCGGGTTTACAAACTTGGATAATTATTGTCCTAAGATGCCAAGATTGTCCCCACTTGCCTAGAGTTATTGAAAATAAGTAGAAGGACTAGTTAACCAGTCTCTACAAGCAGGCAATCTATCTGCTACATTTCATTACAAGGTTCAATCACCAAAAAAAAAAAATACATATATAAAATTTTGCACACTAACATTAAAAGATCAATACCTTTTTGAAGGAGATCGCGAACGAGAGCGTGACCTAGATCGATTCTGAAATCTACCCTGAGAATAAGAACTTGATCTGTTTCCATTCCTTCTTCCTCTATCACCATCATAATCACGGTGCCTACAAAAAGAACAGTAATTTCTTAATCACAATATCATTCCCACTCCCCAGCACCAACAACCATATCTAAAATGGATAACTAAAAGTAAATTCACATTTGAGAAGCTCGAAAATCAATAAAACATATCCAAAAACCACAAAATACCACGGTAATGAACTTCAATAGCATAAGATAAATAAATAAATAAATGAGAAAACTATAACCTATGAAAATTACGACCACGGCTACTCCTTTCATGACGGTCAAAATCACCGAATTTATCTCTTCTTCCATCATTCCTCACACTTCCATCTTTATACCCGCCACGATAGCGGTCATGATCTTTTCCCCTGCCTCGAGTCCTTGACCTGTCATGTTCAGATTCCCGAGAACTGTACGTCTAACATGAAAAAAGGGCATAAACTTTCTATGGAAAGAGGAGTGTACTTCTAGCGGTGTTAAAGTCTAAAAATTTGTAGAGAAACAAAGAAGAAATGCGGTACCTTGTGACGGGAGACACGATCAGTCTGAGAAGTGTAATCTTCGTCATTATCATCGATTCCTGTATCGTTGTAAGACATTGTAGCTTAAACTTTGAGAAATCAAAAACCCTAATTTCAATTTTGATTTCAATCTTGGCTTAAAAGGGAAGAAGCGATGTGAAGAAGAAGAAGAAAAGGAGAGAACACGTAGCCGTTGCCCAGTGTTTTATAGGCCCGGAAAAAAGTTAAACTGGAAGCCCATATTTAAAGGCTTGGTTTTCTGTTTTAATGGGCTCAATAGTGAAATGGCATTCCGTATTTTGTTAGTTAATTAATGGCTAATTGCCCGCGCGCAATACAGCGAGGGAACTCTTCCATGATATTAAACTTAGCTGAGCACATCAAATCATCATGGTGACCTATCAAATTGTCACGTGGACTATGCCGAGTTAAAGTAAACTAGATGAAAATTGATTTAATATAGCGAACTGACATGGAGGTATAACGTGACTCGGTTAATTTGGATAAAATTTAGTTTAATTTTTTAAAAAAAATAAAAATAATGCTAATTTAATGTTTTTTAATTAAAAGAATAAAACAATAATATTTTGGATAGATTTAACTCAAATTAGATTAACTCATTCCGTCCGTGACATCCAGTTTTAAAAACTTTACTTTTTAGAATTCTCTTTTTATTTAATTAAGAAATTATAAAAAAAAACATTTATAAAAAAGATAGCAAATAAAATTCTTCACTCCAAACTCATTTTTCTTATTAAGGCATCTCTTTATAGTTTTAGCAAAAATATGTTTTTTGTTTATTGTAAACTTTCTTTTTTAAATAAAAATCTATCATGGTATTAAAAGCAATTTTTAAAAAATATTAAAACAATATCCCTTTATTTTGTATGTGAGTGAAGGAAAAAACTGATAAATGTTATAAAACCATGTCAAAATTCCAGCAAAAAAATTAAAGAGCAAATTTTTATTTTCATGAGCAAATTCTTTATTTCTTACTTCTGCATATTAAGTACAATATAACTGAAAAAGAAATTTGTTAATACACACATAAAAACATATAATATTATTTAAATACCATAGAAAAATTGAGTAATAATTTAAATATTATGTCAAGTATTATATATATATATAGTTGATTTCAATAAAGATTAATACAAATATTGTAAAAAAAATTATAAAAAAAGATATGGAGTCTAGGTTAAAAAAGATGTGAGGTGCGAACACCTAACCCAACAAGATTAAGCCCCACAGACCTGACCTAACCTTTATTTTTTTCGTCGCAAAGGCAGACAAATTGGTGTCCGTCCCTCTATATTTTTTTTTTAAATAACTTTTCGTTTCTTTACCCAAATTAAATGAAAAAATATTGGAGCCAAAAACTTTAATAAGTTGAATGCATAAAGGAGAAATGGAAAAACATCATTTATTTATATTTGCTGAATAGTGAGAAAATATAGACATTAAAAAATCAAATTATCTTTATGATGATCATAAAAGGATTGGCGATGGTTTTTTTTTCTCTTTTAAATTTAATAATTACTATGTATATCCCTTTTAATTTGTTATTTATGAGTAAATTAGATGATTTTTAGACTGGGATAATGGCATTTGAAGTACATGTACTCTTTTATTTGTTATATTCTGTGTACTTGTACTGCATGTTTTTATTTTAGTGCTTGTACTCGTAAAATTTAATAAATCAAGTACTCTATTAGTTTTTTTACTAGAATTCTGACGTGGAAGGCAACTATCCATCGGTGGATCTATGTTGATATTTTTTCAGAGAAATTGACATGTGAAGTGCTTGTATTTTATTATTATTTCTATTTGAGTGTTTGTATTAATTGTTTTTATATTCAATTACTAGAAGATTTAATCACTCTAAACATACAAAATAATATAAATTATATTTTAAAATATAAATTTAAATTTTTGGATTGAATTGATTTTTTAACATGGCATCAAAGTCTTAATGATCTAGCAGTCACAAGTTCGACTATCACTATCCTCATTTATTTAATAAAAATTAAGCATAAAATAGTGTAAATTTACACAAGTTTCAAGTCCAAATAATTTTTGGTTGAGAAAATGTGTTAGAGAATAATATTAATTATATCTTAAAACATCATTTAACAACTTAAACTTTTGGATTGAATTGATTTTTTGATATGGTAACAGACTCTATATGACCAAGCGGTCACGAATTCGAATCTCATTATCCTCATTTATTTTATAAAAATTAAGCAAAAGATAATACGGGTCTGTGCAAGTTTCAAGTCTAAAAAGCTTTTATTTAAGGAAATATATTAAAAAATAATATAAATTATATCTTGAAAACTCACCTAATAACTTAAATTTTTGGATTGGATTAGATTGGTTACTTGATATTAATATCAAAAATAATAAATTTTTTGTTTAAGATTATATCTTACTAAATATTATATCATGTCTCTCCAATTCATAATAATCAGCATGTTAGGCCCGCAATGCAGCTGCATGCATGAAGATTTCAGAAAAAAAAGAAAAAGAAACTCATATTGTTCGAATTCAGTAGAGATTTTAAAACAAATTGTCATCAAAGCTCCACTCAACGAACTAAACTTGCAACAAAATAGCACCACGTACTTCGAGGAATCAGTACAGAAAAACCTCGTAGCGTTCATCCTACAATTCTTAAAGCATTGGTCTATCTGAGGTGAATATTTCCTGCAATGCATTCATAATACTGGTAAGAATTCTAAAAGCAATAGCAAACAACTGTGCTTTTATAAAGGTGTTTTTAAAGCAGGAAACAAAGATTGTGAGAAGAAAACACAAATCATCTTCTTACAAAATCATTTTACAGTGCTCAATATCAGCATCTTAACAAGATACATGATCATAGGAGCAGGAAACCAAGAACTGCTAGCCAGCCTTACTTTCTTAGCCAAATGACAACTGACAAGCACAACCAAACAACAGACTGATGCTTCTCGATTTCAGAAATGAGCAATAGATGAAAACTACACAAGGAAAAGAAGCGGTTTGGTAATGTGATAAAAAAGCATTTTTTAAAAAATTTGAAATTTTTTTACTTTTTACTTTTAATCAGTATGTTTTGATGTTTTCAAATCAATTTGATATACTAATTTTAAAAATAAAAAAATATATTATTAATATAATTTTCTGAGTGAAAAATACTTTAAAAAGCAACAACAATCATATTTTCAAACACGCTAAATTTGAAACAATATAATATTTAAAAACAGCATAAAATAGAATCAAACTTCAGTTTTGACATTTCAAAGAATTCAGAATGATAAGGTTCCGAGAAACGTAAGGTCATGATCTCTCATGATCAGATTCACGAGAATTACGCTTTTAAAGAGACATAATAATATTAAAATTCAACCATCAGATTTAAAATATATATTGAATTACTTCCACGAACTTGAAGAAACGGACGGTAGCTTGAGACAATCACTGTGAGATGTGTGATCATCTTCGTTTTCATCAAATTTAGTGTTCTTGAAGGACATTACAGATTAAGTATTGAAGACCAAACCCATAATCTGGAGTCTTGGCTTTTCGTTCGAGCATGAATCTGAATTTTGACTTAAAGCCTCTTTGCCTTTTCATTTCAAAAACATTTAAAAAAAAATGAATTTTTTTTAATTTTTTTTAAAATTAATATTTTTTTTTAGTGTTTTCAAGTATTTTGATATGATAATATTAAAAATAACTATAATTATATTCTTAAACAAAAAGTGAAGGTAAGCTCACTCAGTCAGATGGAAAAAAATCCTTCCCCAGGTAATATTATCGGCTGAACGGGTTGGAGATAAATGTCAAGCCCAGATAAAATTATTTGAAGGTCAGATATTTCCCAGCTTTAAGAATTAACATTTGCTTTACATGTGCTGGGCTGGTCAGCACCCACCACAAAATAAAACCATTCTTTTTTAACTCAGTGTATCCTTCGGCTATCTTGAAATAATATTGAGTTTGAACCTTTTATTTGTGATTAAAATAATCTAAAAATATATATTTTAAATAAAAAAAATCAAAATTTTTAAAACACAATTTACATTGTATTTCTAAACACCTAAGGCAATGTTTTTGAGGAGATGTTCCAATCTACAGTTCACTGGGTTTATGCCATAGCTTTTCTTTTAATATTAATAATTCTAACGAAGTTACAAGAATATGAATTCATATGAGCTTTCTAGGTATCTCTCGAGCTTTCTAGGTATCTCCCGATCTTTACTTCGGTCAAAGCAACCTTTTGTGCCTTTTTCTTCCTTCCTTTCTTTTGGTAAGGTCAATAAGTTATAATCAACAGCATGATCCACTCCTAAAACAACCACGAGCAAAGCTAATTGTTTATTAGCAAAAGGTACGTTAAATTCAGTTTATCCTAGCATATCGATCCGATAATTTATTGACCCGGAACTTCATACATGTTTGGTTTTATTTCAAACTAATTTGAAAAAAAGCCTATAAATTCTACCAATCTCATTCATAACAAACGCATGTGATCTAATCCATTGTAACTTTTAAAAAGATATCAACTATATAAATTATTTTCATGTGACTTGATAAATCCAATACTAGAATACACCTGTTTGTTTTTACGTTTTAAAAAGTATTTTTAAAAAATTTAAAATATTTTTTTTATTTTAAATTAATATTTTTTTATATTTTTATATTATTTTGATACACTGATATCAAAAATAATTTTTAAAAAATAAAATAATATTATTATTTTCATATAATTTTTAAATTAAAAGTAATTTAAAAAGCAACAACTAGATTTTTAATCTGATATTATGACATGAGTAGATTTTCTTCCATCTACCCATGATATACCCCTTAAGAAGTTACATCTTACTTCTATATTTTTATGGATATTTGGAATTGTAATATAGTGTTTTTTCATTTAAAATTTAAATATTAAAATGCACTAAAATTGAATTTTTTATTATTATTAACATAATAACATCAAAACTAGAATAAAATACTAGAATAAATAGTAATTCAATATTTTTTAAAATCAAAAATATTTTTCACAAATATCTAGAAATAAAAACATAAATTTTGCCAAACACGATCTTTATCTTTAAACATTAAAATCACACAAATGGTGACATTTTAACCTTCTGTAATACAAACAAGCGAATTTATTTATTTATTTGTTGCATTATAGAACCTTGTAGAAGCTACACCAAGGCTTTCATTAAAAATCTTTTGTCTCCTTGTCAAACACTAGTGTTTTTTAATGATTTACCCCTCTGATTTTGTGTCAAGATTTTTTCTATGGGTCCATTATGTCTGAACAAAACTCGTAAAGATGCTAGATGCTTCTACAGACTTCGGCGGCGAGGGCAGGTACAAGCATCCACAGAACAGAAGACATCAAGTGGAGAAACATAGCACGCAGCCTATCTATGTTAAAGTGTTGCCCACCCCGTCGTACACAAGTTTACAAGTACGGACAAGACAAAAACAAAGAATGGCGACTTGTTTGTCTTGACATGAATAATCTATTCGAGTTATGCCATAACGTAGATCATCTTATATTGTAAGACCAAACACGGAATGAACACGAGGTCCTGGTCTAAAATATGGCAGACGTGTCGTTTCACCGTCAGTTGCTCTGGCACTTGATTCGACGCCCAAAGTCCTTATCTTTTTGACTGTTCAAGTATATATCAGAGGTGAGAAAAATATTAAAAAAACTGATTAAATTAAAAAAATAATTAAAATTTAACTAATTTGATTTTAGTTTTATAAGTTTGAAATTAAAAAAGTAAACGAAATAAAAAAAAAGGTTAAACCAGAAAAAAACCGAACCAAACCAAAAAAACCAAGACAAAACTGGAAAACCGAATCAAACTAGAAAAAACCAAACCAATCAGTTTTTGTTCTAAAAAATCAAACTAGATCAAACCAAAACTAATTGGTTTGAACCAGTTTTAATTTAATTTTAATTTAAAAAATTAATTTAATTATATTTTATAAAAATCAAACCAAAATAATGTATTTATGTTTTTATTAGATCTGGCTGTACCTCTTTTATCTGCCCTGTCAAGTCAACATATGATGTCGACCCACCGACTACATGCGTCACTGCTGACGAAGCACTGGATAAATCCTGTTTGTGCGGGACCATGATATTTTTGGACTCGTTTATTTCAATTATGAATTTTTTAATTTATATTGAGCAGAAAATACCCTCTAATCTCAATGTTGAGAGAAAAATAAAACATATCCAGCATGAATCTTGACGTGATTATGTTTGGAATTTGGTTTCTTGATTGAAATTCTGGTTTGGCCTCTGTGAAGAACATTGATACATGAGGAGTTAGGTTTTAAATATGTTTAGTTTTGTTTTTGCAAAAACCGGATATTAAGGTGGGTTTGGCTAGTGCTGTGAAATAAAAATGACAAATTAATAAAACATTAATACTTATTTAATTAAAGAATAAATATGTTTTTATAAGGGTTTTAGAATGAACTCTGCCTTTTTAAGCTCTAATTATCTTCTTTTCTTATCTTGATATAATAACTAAAATTTTAATTATTTAATTATTGCTAATAATTATATATCTCTATGGAGATTGAACCACGGGAGTTGGTTTCCCTATCATTTTCCATATTTATAGTCAACAATTTTCAACAATATAAAAAATAATAAAAACCAAAAACAATTCTGAACAATGCCGATAACAAATTTAAAGTGGTATGGGAAAAAATTGAATAGATGCCAATCAGGATCGTGTGTGTGTGACATCAACGGCGGAACTTGCATGATGGCAACATTGACCGTGACTTTATTTTTATCTATTATTTAGGTTATATTTATTTTTATATTTTTAAAAAAATATTTTTAGAAAAAATTAAAAAATATATTTTTTTATTTATTTTAAATTAATATATTTTTAGTGTTGTGAGATCATTTCGATGTGTGATATCAAAAATTATTTTTAAAAAATAAAAAATATATATTATTTTAATATATTTTTAAATAAAAAATATTTTAAAAATAATTTTAAAAACTCAACTATTTATATATATATATATATATATATATATATATATATATATATTTACCGGTACCGTACCGTGAACTTTTTTTCCTGAAGAAGAAACAATGACCGTACATGGGAAATAAGCATGGCTACCTTTGTGCCAGCAACTAAGGTAATACAGAGAATGCAAGCTAGAATGATTGGGTTTTGTGGGATGTGTGTGTTTTTTTCATTTAAAAAATTGATTTTAGGAATTTTTAAATTTGTAATATATTAATATTAAAAATAAAAAAATATTTTTTAAAATAAAATATTT
The DNA here is from genome assembly GCA_033617975.1 of Populus alba x Populus glandulosa. Taxonomy (NCBI): domain Eukaryota; kingdom Viridiplantae; phylum Streptophyta; class Magnoliopsida; order Malpighiales; family Salicaceae; genus Populus; species Populus alba x Populus glandulosa. The sequence continues at coordinate 4,203,677 of CM066146.1, forward strand.
TTTAAAAAATAATTATTACTGTAATATTAAATAATATCTAATATTTGATTAAAGTCTTCAACAATCAAAATTAATTGTTCCACGTAATTCAATAAAATCCAAATAAAAATCTTGTCGAGGCTGTCGCTATCCATGGTACAAGGTAAATTAGCTCTTTGGGAGCCAATTCATCTAATCAAAGATGACATTTTTCTAAAGCAAAGCGACAGATATTATCAAGCACCTTCAATTCTGTAGAAGTTAGTAGTCATAGAAGTCGGCCTTATGGGGTCCCTTTTTTTTTAAACTAGCGCTATAATTCTCATGCTCATGATGATCCTTCAAAATATCTGGTTTATAATTACGCGAGATGTAGCTTAAATATCCTTTTTTTTATTCATTGATTTTTTTTCTGATTTTATGTTTTATCATTCTGATTCTTGGAAATTTATGAAGGTTATTTTTTTAATTATCTTTCTATCCTATGATCTAGAGTAGTTAATTTTTTTTCTTTTTTTAAGATATGCTTGTAACAATTAACCATTATTTTTTTAGACTTAAAAAAAAAAAGACAGTACGGCCGGCGCTGAAGCACTGAAAAGCTATCTAGTATCTCTTAGAAGAAGAAATGGTCCCCTGGATTTCGTTGGTTGAGATTTATCATTTTTTGCATAATGAAATTTGGCACCGAGCACCTTATTTATGTAAGACACAAATAGCCTTTGGCTGGTGAAAAGATATTATTTCTATAGATAACAACGCCCATGGCTTTAACAATAACCAAGATAGTGTTTACGGATTTTATTAATTATTATTTTTAGATTTATTTTTTAAAAATAAATAAAACTAGAGTAAATATATCTTAAATGAAAATATTCTCATCATTTTTAATAAGTTATGGTTTCATCTTCTTTTTTTCTTTTATATATATATATATATAAAGTAACGATAAATTACTATTATTATCTAGCACCATTGAATAATAACAGTTCACCAACAAGATTTTGAAAGTATTTAGAAATGTGATTATAGTTATTTTTTAAACTATTTTTCACTCATAAATTCATTAAAATAATATATTTTTTATTTTTAAAAATTATTTTTGACATTAGCACATCAAAATAATTTAAAATAATAAAAATATATTATTTTAAAACTATTTTTAAAACATAAAAATAATAAATTATGAAAGACATGCATTTAACCACTTTTTAATCTTTGATTTCGCAAAAATCAGCTTTCTCTAGTCTTGTTTTGTTTTCAACCAGATGTTTCTTTTTTCTTGAAATTTTTTGTACATTATGAACGATATATGATCTGGATTTCAAATTGCTTACTTTTTATTTATTTTTTTCATTCAGTGGAATATTTAATATATCTGAAGATTCTGAACTACAAAATGAGTGATGATCATCTTATGTCATTACATAATCATAATTGATTAGAAAATTGCAAGAATTTATTCATAACTCAAGCATAGTGGAAGCCTCGATGAATCTCACTATCCTTTTAGTTGTATAGTAAATTCTAAGACTGTGACCCTGAACTGACAGCTATGTCTGTTCCCCGTCAACATTTCATTCGTGGAGGCCATCACAATTACATCCAGATTGAGTTTTACTAGCTAGGAGTGTCTTTGGTTTGATTATTCGGAAACTTTTCTTATTTTAGGTTTTTTAAATCTTAAACCATCGAATTTATTAATAAATAAAGTTTCTCCAAATTGTTTAGAAATATGATTATGATTATTTTTTAAAATATTTTTTATTTAAAAATATATCAAAATAATATATATTTTTATTTTTAAAAAATTATTTTTAATTTTAACACATCGAAATGATCTGAAAACATAAAAAAAAAATGTTAACTTAAAGTAAAGAAAAAAATAAAAAAATTTAATATTTTTTAAAATATTTTTAAAACATAAAAATAAATAGGGATAAATAGGATTTGAGTTAGTAAGAAAACCCACTAGTTCATGTATGAATTAATTCTAAGTTTACTCCATGGATTAACCTATCGCATAGGTTTTTATTAGTAATGCAATCCTTTTAACCAATTTTTACATGTTGAAATTAAGTGTTTTTTTAGCATCCAAATCATAGATCAATGAGGGTTTTTATTATTACAATCTTTCTTTAGAATATCAATCCTAAATTATTAAAAAATTAAACAAATCCCTGATCTTAAAAATAATGGAAGGCATCCGTCTCATGGATTAATAGGAGCCAAAAGAGACTTGACCTAACAATACTGTATATTTTATAATTATTCAGAGGGTATTTGATAGTGTAGTAGCGATTGTTTTTTGTAGTATTTTTCACTAAAAAATCATCAAAATAATATATTTTTTATATTTTAAAATATTATTTTAATAATAATATATCAAAACAATCCAAAAACACTAAAAACATTATTTATAGCAAAAAAAAAATCAAATTTTAATAATAAAAAAAGAGGTCAAAACTCATTACCAAACAATGCCTTAATCAACTCTAGATTTTTATTTTTTATTTTTTCTAACAATAAATTAAACAATGAACTAAATTAATCTAAAAAAACAATGAGCTTCGTTACATTGACAACAGTGTTATCATATCTTTGACAACACACCCTCATGTATACCGTAGAGTGATAATTTATGAAATGATTTTTTTTATTAAAAGGAATATTCTTGAATTATATTGAAAATAGTTCCTATCTCGGGCAATTTTAAAATAATATATTTTATATTGATATATTATATTAAAAAATTTAATAATTATCCTATTTGTTGGTCTCGAAACTTAAATAATAATAATAATAATAATAATAATAACTACAATAAAACAAATCTTCTTTAACAATTCATGTCAATCCTTGATAACTAAGTTTGTGTTTAATAATATTAGGTAAAATATATTTTCATTAAAAATATATTAAAATAATAATTTTATTTATTTTTAATATTTTAGTGTCAGACCCATTAAAAAACGTTAATTTAATATTTGTTTAGATAAAAAATAATTTTAAAAAATAAAAAGTTAATATGATTATGAACAGATAATAATTATGTGTTAGATATTATGGTGTAATGTTTTTTAAAAGTATTTTATTTTTAAAAATATATTAAAATAATATTTGTTAATTTTTTAATATAATAAAATTATTAAAAAAGAAACGTTTTCATATAAATTTACTTTTAAAACATATCCAAGTACATGTACTAACGCAACCCAATGGTAAACAACCTTAACGCGGCTCAGTCTTGTCAAGGACAGAAGCCGTATTACGGAGGTTGTCCACAAAACAAGCTCCTGCTCAAATATCAACTCACGTGAAGCTGCCCCCACATGAGACCTCCTTTAAACGAATGATTGGTGATTGATTGATAACTTCACCTATTTCAAGAACGGAAAGCATTGATTGATACTCTCTCATGCATAGGAGCTTGAAGAAATGAATTGCAATGACATATGTTTCTCTCTCTCTTAATAATATATATTAGAATAAATCAGAAAATAGAGGATTCTAGAACTTGAAATAAACTGGGATTGTAAAGATTAACCAGTAATATTAGTATTTGGAAATGTACTAAAAGATTTTTTTTTAAAGTATTTTTTATTTATAAATATATTAAAATAATTTTTTTTATTTTTTTTAAGATCATTATATTAAAAAGATATAAGATAATAAAAAGTATTAATTTAAAAAAAAAAATTAAACACGAAAATAAACATCTAAATGTATGAAAGGGTAATGGCACAAAACCTTATAAATTTAGAGATTTTATCTTATAAATTTTAAAATATTTTGATTATGGATCTTCCTTCCTTCAAATTAGTGAAAGCATGATGTATTGTAGATATTAATTCAAATAATTGATTTTGGTTTTGATTTCCTTACCAATAAATAAATAAACAAATATCAATTTTAAGAAATTTATAATATTCTATCAAGAGGAATGAAATCTTAATTGTTAAAACTATCCACTAGGTTCTGGAATATGGTGAATAAAGTGCCCCACTACCTTCCAAAAAGCAAAGATAATAGTTATATACTTTACAATTTCTCATATTTATTTATAAATAAGTTTGGAAGACCTTGACTCTCTAATATGCAATATTCATGCATAGCGCATACATAATTATATGGGTAAATCATTTGCTTACAAGATTAGTAAAGGTTGATAAATTTTCCTGTATTTGTTGTATGCTTTGAGATTATTTACCCGTGTTGGTCATTTGCTTATAACAAGACAATTATGAAATCTCTTTGGATTTGTAAAATATATAATTGTAAGTAAATATGAGTGAAATTGAAAGACAAGGTTTAGTCTAGTGAGAACTAGATTATTGTGTAGGGCTGGATTTTGAGGTGAAGAATTTCCGGCTTGTTATTTACTACTCGATAATGAAAAAAATGCTCCTTCTCTCTCTCGTTTTTTTTTTAAGTTCAGGAAGTATATATGGATAATATTATAGACACACTTTAATTTTTTTTTTAATTACACTTTTAAACATGATTATTAAATCTGACTTGATGTAATGGATCTCTTATAATCTATTATTAACTTGGAATTCACTTTGAGCAAGGTTTTAAATAAATTAATAAAATATAATTTAATTAAACCTGGTAAGTTAACTTAGAAGCTAATCAATCTAATCAAGATTTAATTTTAATTAAAAAAATATTATTTTGAATTTTTTTATTTTTTTAATAATATAATTTTAAATTAATTAGGTTAATTAGTGACTTAGAGAAAGATTCTTTGTTGGTATAACCTTTGTAAATAAATAAATAAAATATTGTTCTGGGTTTCTCTAACATGGGACTTAAGGACACAATCTAATTAATATTAAATTAATTGGCAATCACTTCATCTATAATTGAGTAGATGCCTTTCCATAATTGACATCCCAATATACATAATTCAATATTTATTATTATGGAAATTAAAACATTCTATCGCTATCTATTTGCGCGTGCTCAGGAGCGGAACTACATTGATTGTGGTGGGCCCATGTGGTCCTAAATAAAACCAATAAGAAATGTCTATTATAAAGTATGATAATAAGTTAAGGTGATTCTCTAAAATCAATTTCCCAAATGCTCCCTATAATTTAACTTTAAATGACCTCAATAAAACCAACAAGAAATGTCTATTATTGTATAAGATTATTGCTCTAAATTTATTATATTATTTATTGTGGCCATTGGTTTATAAATTAGTGTGTTCAGAGTTGTAATATAGCTTTCGCAATTATAATTTTATAATTTAAGTTTAATAAAAATAATGTTAATTATAATTTTTTAAAAAATGATTTTAAAAATATATATTTAATCAAAATTGTTATGGATAGATTTTTACATGCAAACTAAATAAAAAATAAATTTTTAGCAATTATATATAAAACTTATTCCAAAAATTTAAAATTATTTTACTAACCAAATAACTTTTTATCTGCGATTAAATAAAAAACAAAAGCTATTATAAAACGATATCTAAAAACCAGCTAACCAGATCAATGAGAGGCTAAAATGAACAATTATCACGCAAAATCAAAAGAAATGGTGAATTAACAAAGTGCCAATTTTTTTCTAGCTAAATAATATATTTTTAGTTTTGGTGCTTATGAACTATAACATTTAATTAATATTATAATTCAAAATAATAATATATAATTGATCTCATGTTTTTTTAACAACAACATTAATTAAAAGTCTGGTTTTAAACTGTGATACTAATTTAATTGATCTGGGAGATATTTAAATTTTATAATATATTATATTTTTAAAGTGTAATAATTGTTATATGATGCTTGAAAATAATAATATTTAATAAATATCAAAGTATGGAACGTAACAAAATAGAAATATACTATTAGAATAAATTCTTTTAAACAGTGTTATTTAAAAAAAATCTTTTAAATTACTGTGATAATCTTTTAAAAAAATCCGTCCGTGAGAGTTAAAGTAAAACACTGCCTATAAATAACCTTCCTTCTCCCACGCCACAACTCAACCACCACACATTTCTTCCAATTTTTCTCCAAAATTTCTCTCCTCTCACAGGTCTCTCTTTCTCTCTGAAAAAAGAAAGAAAGAAAACCCTTGTGTTGATTTCTTACTCTTCTCTGATAAATTATTTCTGTGCATGGCAGTAAGTATTTTATCTCATGAGGTGTCGGACCTATGTCTTGGAAAACCTGCGCTGAGCTCTCTGTCTGTTTCTGCAACCGTCGGGGAAGCGTTGTCTGCTCTTAAGAGATTTGGTGATTTGTTTTTAAGCGTTTGGAGCTGTGATCAACATCACCATTGTAACTCTCCAAGATCAATCAAGGTTGACTTTGCAGAATGTAAATGCATTGGCAAAGTTTGCTTGGCAGATGTGATTTGCTTCCTGTCTAAAGAAGAGAATTTGAAGAATCCAGGGAAAGCCTTGCAGGAGCCGGTGTCCCTGCTTCTAAATTCTAAGGTTTCTGGACTTGTTAGGCACCTGGAACCTCACGCCAGGTATGTCCATTGATTTTTTGAAGAGGGTTTTTCTTTTTTTGAGATTTGGATTTGGAATTGTTTGTATTTTTAGAGAATTTTGGATTTCTAATGTTTATTTCTCTTTATTGTAATGTTTTTTTTTTTATTATTATTATCACACCTTCTATATTTTTCTCTTCTCCATTATTAGATTACCTTTCGGTTGAGTTATTTGTTTTTGTTAAAAATCTAAAGTTTTCTTGAAATGTGTCGCCTAACCCTGCTGTGTCCAGAATTTCGAGACTAGGTGACCATCGATATGTTTTTACTTAAGATTTCAATGTCTATAGATTTCTTTCCTGCAGGTGTGATGCATAAATACTTAAAAT